>CM048649.1:18988449-21388449 GCA_026413185.1 Pueraria montana var. lobata | reverse complement strand
GGCCGAAAATGCACCACGGGCACCAAAATTGGACCACGGGGAACCTCGAACCTGAAAAATAAAAAGTGTTCCAAGGATTATGGATTTTTATGCATAAGAATGCACCAGGGATCACGGTGCACCAAAACGCAAAAGTCTTATTTTCACACGAAAATTGCATAAATGGCCGACTATGCACCACCAGCACCAAAATTGGAGCATGAGGCAATACGGACCTCAAAACTGAAAACTGTTCCGAGCATGATGGTTTGTTACGCATAAGAATGCACTAGGGATCACGGGGCACGAGAACCCAAAAGTGTTATTTTCGCACGAAAATTGCTCAAATGGCCGAAAATGCACCATCGGCACCGAAATTGGACCACGTGGCACCTCGGACTTCAAAACTTATAAGTTCTCTGAGCATTATGGTTTTTTATGCATAAGAATGCACCAGGGATCACGGGACACCAAAACCTAGTAGTCTTATTTTCGCACGAAAATTGCTCAGTGGGCCGAAAATGCACCACGGGCACCAAAATTGGACCACGGGGAACCTCGAACCTGAAAAATAAAAAGTGTTCCAAGGATTATGGATTTTTATGCATAAGAATGCACCAGGGATCACGGTGCACCAAAACGCAAAAGTCTTATTTTCGCACGAAAATTGCATAAATGGCCGACTATGCACCACCAGCACCAAAATTGGAGCACGAGGCAATACGGACCTCAAAACTGAAAAGTGTTCCGAGCATGATGGTTTGTTACGCATAAGAATGCACTAGGGATCACGGGGCACGAAAACCCAAAAGTGTTATTTTCGCACGAAAATTGCTCAAATGGCCGAAAATGCACCATCGGCACCGAAATTGGACCACGTGGCACCTCGGACTTCAAAACTTATAAGTTCTCTGAGCATTATGGTTTTTTATGCACAAGAATGCACCAGGGATCACGGGACACCAAAACCTAGTAGTCTTATTTTCGCACGAAAATTGCTCAGTGGGCCGAAAATGCACCACGGGCACCAAAATTGGACCACGGGGAACCTCGAACCTGAAAAATAAAAAGTGTTCCAAGCATTATGGATTTTTATGCATAAGAATGCACCAGGGATCACGGTGCACCAAAACGCAAAAGTCTTATTTTCGCACGAAAATTGCATAAATGGCCGACTATGCACCACCAGCACCAAAATTGGAGCACGAGGCAATACGGACCTCAAAACTGAAAAGTGTTCCGAGCATGATGGTTTGTTACGCATAAGAATGCACTAGGGATCACGGGGCACGAAAACCCAAAAGTGTTATTTTCGCACGAAAATTGCTCAAATGGCCGAAAATGCACCATCGGCACCAAAATTGGACCACGTGGCACCTCGGACTTCGAAACTTATAAGTTCTCTGAGCATTATGGTTTTTTATGCATAAGAATGCACCAGGGATCACGGGACACCAAAACCTAGTAGTCTTATTTTCGCACGAAAATTGCTCAGTGGGCCGAAAATGCACCACGGGCACCAAAATTGGACCACGGGGAACCTCGAACCTGAAAAATAAAAAGTGTTCCAAGCATTATGGATTTTTATGCATAAGAATGCACCAGGGATCACGGTGCACCAAAACGCAAAAGTCTTATTTTCGCACGAAAATTGCATAAATGGCCGAATATGCACGACCAGCACCAAAATTGGAGCACGAGGCAATACGGACCTCAAAACTGAAAATTGTTCCGAGCATGATGGTTTCTTACGCATAAGAATGCACTAGGGATCACGGGGCACGAAAACCCAAAAGTGTTATTTTCGCACGAAAATTGCTCAAATGGCCGAAAATGCACCATCGGCACCAAAATTGGACCACGTGGCACCTCGGACTTCAAAACTTATAAGTTCTCTGAGCATTATGGTTTTTTATGCATAAGAATGCACCAGGGATCACGGGACACCAAAACCTAGTAGTCTTATTTTCGCACGAAAATTGCTCAGTGGGCCGAAAATGCACCACGGGCACCAAAATTGGACCACGGGGAACCTCGAACCTGAAAAATAAAAAGTGTTCCAAGCATTATGGATTTTTATGCATAAGAATGCACCAGGGATCACGGTGCACCAAAACGCAAAAGTCTTATTTTCGCACGAAATTGCATCAATGGCCGACTATGCACCACCAGCACCAAAATTGGAGCACGAGGCATTACGGACCTCAAAACTGAAAATTGTTCCGAGCATGATGGTTTGTTACGCATAAGAATGCACTAGGGATCACGGGGCACGAAAACCCAAAAGTGTTATTTTCGCACGAAAATTGCTCAAATGGCCGAAAATGCACCATCGGCACCAAAATTGGACCACGTGGCACCTCGGACTTCAAAACTTATAAGTTCTCTGAGCATTATGGTTTTTTATGCATAAGAATGCACCAGGGATCACGGGACACCAAAACCTAGTAGTCTTATTTTCGCACGAAAATTGCTCAGTGGGCCGAAAATGCACCACGGGCACCAAAATTGGACCACGGGGAACCTCGAACCTGAAAAATAAAAAGTGTTCCAAGCATTATGGATTTTTATGCATAAGAATGCACCAGGGATCACGGTGCACCAAAACGCAAAAGTCTTATTTTCGCACGAAATTGCATCAATGGCCGACTATGCACCACCAGCACCAAAATTGGAGCACGAGGCATTACGGACCTCAAAACTGAAAAGTGTTCCGAGCATGATGGTTTGTTACGCATAAGAATGCACTAGGGATCACGGGGCACGAAAACCCAAAAGTGTTATTTTCGCACGAAAATTGCTCAAATGGCCGAAAATGCACCATCGGCACCAAAATTGGACCACGTGGCACCTCAGACTTCAAAACTTATAAGTTCTCTGAGCATTATGGTTTTTTATGCATAAGAATGCACCAGGGATCACGGGACACCAAAACCTAGTAGTCTTATTTTCGCACGAAAATTGCTCAGTGGGCCGAAAATGCACCACGGGCACCAAAATTGGACCACGGGGAACCTCGAACCTGAAAAATAAAAAGTGTTCCAAGCATTATGGATTTTTATGCATAAGAATGCACCAGGGATCACGGTGCACCAAAACGCAAAAGTCTTATTTTCGCACGAAAATTGCATAAATGGCCGACTATGCACGACCAGCACCAAAATTGGAGCACGAGGCAATACGGACCTCAAAACTGAAAAGTGTTCCGAGCATGATGGTTTGTTACGCATAAGAATGCACTAGGGATCACGGGGCACGAAAACCCAAAAGTGTTATTTTCGCACGAAAATTGCTCAAATGGCCGAAAATGCACCATCGGCACCAAAATTGGACCACGTGGCACCTCGGACTTCAAAACTTATAAGTTCTCTGAGCATTATGGTTTTTTATGCATAAGAATGCACCAGGGATCACGGGACACCAAAACCTAGTAGTCTTATTTTCGCACGAAAATTGCTCAGTGGGCCGAAAATGCACCACGGGCACCAAAATTGGACCACGGGGAACCTCGAACCTGAAAAATAAAAAGTGTTCCAAGCATTATGGATTTTTATGCATAAGAATGCACCAGGGATCACGGTGCACCAAAACGCAAAAGTCTTATTTTCGCACGAAATTGCATCAATGGCCGACTATGCACCACCAGCACCAAAATTGGAGCACGAGGCATTACGGACCTCAAAACTGAAAAGTGTTCCGAGCATGATGGTTTGTTACGCATAAGAATGCACTAGGGATCACGGGGCACGAAAACCCAAAAGTGTTATTTTCGCACGAAAATTGCTCAAATGGCCGAAAATGCACCATCGGCACCAAAATTGGACCACGTGGCACCTCGGACTTCAAAACTTATAAGTTCTCTGAGCATTATGGTTTTTTATGCATAAGAATGCACCAGGGATCACGGGACACCAAAACCTAGTAGTCTTATTTTCGCACGAAAATTGCTCAGTGGGCCGAAAATGCACCACGGGCACCAAAATTGGACCACGGGGAACCTCGAACCTGAAAAATAAAAAGTGTTCCAAGCATTATGGATTTTTATGCATAAGAATGCACCAGGGATCACGGTGCACCAAAACGCAAAAGTCTTATTTTCGCACGAAAATTGCATAAATGGCCGACTATGCACGACCAGCACCAAAATTGGAGCACGAGGCAATACGGACCTCAAAACTGAAAAGTGTTCCGAGCATGATGGTTTGTTACGCATAAGAATGCACTAGGGATCACGGGGCACGAAAACCCAAAAGTGTTATTTTCGCACGAAAATTGCTCAAATGGCCGAAAATGCACCATCGGCACCGAAATTGGACCACGTGGCACCTCGGACTTCAAAACTTATAAGTTCTCTGAGCATTATGGTTTTTTATGCATAAGAATGCACCAGGGATCACGGGACACCAAAACCTAGTAGTCTTATTTTCGCACGAAAATTGCTCAGTGGGCCGAAAATGCACCACGGGCACCAAAATTGGACCACGGGGAACCTCGAACCTGAAAAATAAAAAGTGTTCCAAGCATTATGGATTTTTATGCACAAGAATGCACCAGGGATCACGGTGCACCAAAACGCAAAAGTCTTATTTTCGCACGAAAATTGCATAAATGGCCGACTATGCACGACCAGCACCAAAATTGGAGCACGAGGCAATACGGACCTCAAAACTGAAAAGTGTTCCGAGCATGATGGTTTGTTACGCATAAGAATGCACTAGGGATCACGGGGCACGAAAACCCAAAAGTGTTATTTTCGCACGAAAATTGCTCAAATGGCCGAAAATGCACCATCGGCACCAAAATTGGACCACGTGGCACCTCGGACTTCAAAACTTATAAGTTCTCTGAGCATTATGGTTTTTTATGCATAAGAATGCACCAGGGATCACGGGACACCAAAACCTAGTAGTCTTATTTTCGCACGAAAATTGCTCAGTGGGCCGAAAATGCACCACGGGCACCAAAATTGGACCACGGGGAACCTCGAACCTGAAAAATAAAAAGTGTTCCAAGCATTATGGATTTTTATGCATAAGAATGCACCAGGGATCACGGTGCACCAAAACGCAAAAGTCTTATTTTCGCACGAAATTGCATCAATGGCCGACTATGCACCACCAGCACCAAAATTGGAGCACGAGGCATTACGGACCTCAAAACTGAAAAGTGTTCCGAGCATGATGGTTTGTTACGCATAAGAATGCACTAGGGATCACGGGGCACGAAAACCCAAAAGTGTTATTTTCGCACGAAAATTGCTCAAATGGCCGAAAATGCACCATCGGCACCAAAATTGGACCACGTGGCACCTCGGACTTCAAAACTTATAAGTTCTCTGAGCATTATGGTTTTTTATGCATAAGAATGCACCAGGGATCACGGGACACCAAAACCTAGTAGTCTTATTTTCGCACGAAAATTGCTCAGTGGGCCGAAAATGCACCACGGGCACCAAAATTGGACCACGGGGAACCTCGAACCTGAAAAATAAAAAGTGTTCCAAGCATTATGGATTTTTATGCACAAGAATGCACCAGGGATCACGGTGCACCAAAACGCAAAAGTCTTATTTTCGCACGAAAATTGCATAAATGGCCGACTATGCACCACCAGCACCAAAATTGGAGCACGAGGCAATACGGACCTCAAAACTGAAAAGTGTTCCGAGCATGATGGTTTGTTACGCATAAGAATGCACTAGGGATCACGGGGCACGAAAACCCAAAAGTGTTATTTTCGCACGAAAATTGCTCAAATGGCCGAAAATGCACCATCGGCACCAAAATTGGACCACGTGGCACCTCGGACTTCAAAACTTATAAGTTCTCTGAGCATTATGGTTTTTTATGCATAAGAATGCACCAGGGATCACGGGACACCAAAACCTAGTAGTCTTATTTTCGCACGAAAATTGCTCAGTGGGCCGAAAATGCACCACGGGCACCAAAATTGGACCACGGGGAACCTCGAACCTGAAAAATAAAAAGTGTTCCAAGCATTATGGATTTTTATGCACAAGAATGCACCAGGGATCACGGTGCACCAAAACGCAAAAGTCTTATTTTCGCACGAAAATTGCATAAATGGCCGACTATGCACGACCAGCACCAAAATTGGAGCACGAGGCAATACGGACCTCAAAACTGAAAAGTGTTCCGAGCATGATGGTTTGTTACGCATAAGAATGCACTAGGGATCACGGGGCACGAAAACCCAAAAGTGTTATTTTCGCACGAAAATTGCTCAAATGGCCGAAAATGCACCATCGGCACCAAAATTGGACCACGTGGCACCTCGGACTTCAAAACTTATAAGTTCTCTGAGCATTATGGTTTTTTATGCATAAGAATGCACCAGGGATCACGGGACACCAAAACCTAGTAGTCTTATTTTCGCACGAAAATTGCTCAGTGGGCCGAAAATGCACCACGGGCACCAAAATTGGACCACGGGGAACCTCGAACCTGAAAAATAAAAAGTGTTCCAAGCATTATGGATTTTTATGCACAAGAATGCACCAGGGATCACGGTGCACCAAAACGCAAAAGTCTTATTTTCGCACGAAAATTGCATAAATGGCCGACTATGCACCACCAGCACCAAAATTGGAGCACGAGGCAATACGGACCTCAAAACTGAAAAGTGTTCCGAGCATGATGGTTTGTTACGCATAAGAATGCACTAGGGATCACGGGGCACGAAAACCCAAGAGTGTTATTTTCGCACGAAAATTGCTCAAATGGCCGAAAATGCACCATCGGCACCAAAATTGGACCACGTGGCACCTCGGACTTCAAAACTTATAAGTTCTCTGAGCATTATGGTTTTTTATGCATAAGAATGCACCAGGGATCACGGGACACCAAAACCTAGTAGTCTTATTTTCGCACGAAAATTGCTCAGTGGGCCGAAAATGCACCACGGGCACCAAAATTGGACCACGGGGAACCTCGAACCTGAAAAATAAAAAGTGTTCCAAGCATTATGGATTTTTATGCATAAGAATGCACCAGGGATCACGGTGCACCAAAACGCAAAAGTCTTATTTTCGCACGAAAATTGCATAAATGGCCGACTATGCACCACCAGCACCAAAATTGGAGCACGAGGCAATACGGACCTCAAAACTGAAAAGTGTTCCGAGCATGATGGTTTGTTACGCATAAGAATGCACTAGGGATCACGGGGCACGAAAACCCAAAAGTGTTACTTTCGCACGAAAATTGCTCAAATGGCCGAAAATGCACCATCGGCACCAAAATTGGACCACGTGGCACCTCGGACTTCAAAACTTATAAGTTCTCTGAGCATTATGGTTTTTTATGCATAAGAATGCACCAGGGATCACGGGACACCAAAACCTAGTAGTCTTATTTTCGCACGAAAATTGCTCAGTGGGCCGAAAATGCACCACGGGCACCAAAATTGGACCACGGGGAACCTCGAACCTGAAAAATAAAAAGTGTTCCAAGCATTATGGATTTTTATGCATAAGAATGCACCAGGGATCACGGTGCACCAAAACGCAAAAGTCTTATTTTCGCACGAAAATTGCATAAATGGCCGACTATGCACCACCAGCACCAAAATTGGAGCACGAGGCAATACGGACCTCAAAACTGAAAAGTGTTCCGAGCATGATGGTTTGTTACGCATAAGAATGCACTAGGGATCACGGGGCACGAAAACCCAAGAGTGTTATTTTGGCACGAAAATTGCTCAAATGGCCGAAAATGCACCATCGGCACCAAAATTGGACCACGTGGCACCTCGGACTTCAAAACTTATAAGTTCTCTGAGCATTATGGTTTTTTATGCATAAGAATGCACCAGGGATCACGGGACACCAAAACCTAGTAGTCTTATTTTCGCACGAAAATTGCTCAGTGGGCCGAAAATGCACCACGGGCACCAAAATTGGACCACGGGGAACCTCGAACCTGAAAAATAAAAAGTGCTCCAAGCATTATGGATTTTTATGCATAAGAATGCACCAGGGATCACGGTGCACCAAAACGCAAAAGTCTTATTTTCGCACGAAAATTGCATAAATGGCCGACTATGAACCACCAGCACCAAAATTGGAGCACGAGGCAATACGGACCTCAAAACTGAAAAGTGTTCCGAGCATGATGGTTTGTTACGCATAAGAATGCACTAGGGATCACGGGGCACGAAAACCCAAAAGTGTTATTTTGGCACGAAAATTGCTCAAATGGCCGAAAATGCACCATCGGCACCAAAATTGGACCACGTGGCACCTCGGACTTCAAAACTTATAAGTTCTCTGAGCATTATGGTTTTTTATGCATAAGAATGCACCAGGGATCACGGGACACCAAAACCTAGTAGTCTTATTTTCGCACGAAAATTGCTCAGTGGGCCGAAAATGCACCACGGGCACCAAAATTGGACCACGGGGAACCTCGAACCTGAAAAATAAAAAGTGTTCCAAGCATTATGGATTTCTATGCATAAGAATGCACCAGGGATCACGGTGCACCAAAACGCAAAAGTCTTATTTTCGCACGAAAATTGCATAAATGGCCGACTATGCACCACCAGCACCAAAATTGGAGCACGAGGCAATACGGACCTCAAAACTGAAAAGTGTTCCGAGCATGATGGTTTGTTACGCATAAGAATGCACTAGGGATCACGGGGCACGAAAACCCAAAAGTGTTATTTTCGCACGAAAATTGCTCAAATGGCCGAAAATGCACCATCGGCACCAAAATTGGACCACGTGGCACCTCGGACTTCAAAACTTATAAGTTCTCTGAGCATTATGGTTTTTTATGCACAAGAATGCACCAGGGATCACGGGACACCAAAACCTAGTAGTCTTATTTTCGCACGAAAATTGCTCAGTGGGCCGAAAATGCACCACGGGCACCAAAATTGGACCACGGGGAACCTCGAACCTGAAAAATAAAAAGTGTTCCAAGCATTATGGATTTCTATGCATAAGAATGCACCAGGGATCACGGTGCACCAAAACGCAAAAGTCTTATTTTCGCACGAAAATTGCATAAATGGCCGACTATGCACCACCAGCACCAAAATTGGAGCACGAGGCAATACGGACCTCAAAACTGAAAAGTGTTCCGAGCATGATGGTTTGTTACGCATAAGAATGCACTAGGGATCACGGGGCACGAAAACCCAAAAGTGTTATTTTCGCACGAAAATTGCTCAAATGGCCGAAAATGCACCATCGGCACCAAAATTGGACCACGTGGCACCTCGGACTTCAAAACTTATAAGTTCTCTGAGCATTATGGTTTTTTATGCACAAGAATGCACCAGGGATCACGGGACACCAAAACCTAGTAGTCTTATTTTCGCACGAAAATTGCTCAGTGGGCCGAAAATGCACCACGGGCACCAAAATTGGACCACGGGGAACCTCGAACCTGAAAAATAAAAAGTGTTCCAAGCATTATGGATTTCTATGCATAAGAATGCACCAGGGATCACGGTGCACCAAAACGCAAAAGTCTTATTTTCGCACGAAAATTGCATAAATGGCCGACTATGCACCACCAGCACCAAAATTGGAGCACGAGGCAATACGGACCTCAAAACTGAAAAGTGTTCCGAGCATGATGGTTTGTTACGCATAAGAATGCACTAGGGATCACGGGGCACGAAAACCCAAAAGTGTTATTTTCGCACGAAAATTGCTCAAATGGCCGAAAATGCACCATCGGCACCAAAATTGGACCACGTGGCACCTCGGACTTCAAAACTTATAAGTTCTCTGAGCATTATGGTTTTTTATGCACAAGAATGCACCAGGGATCACGGGACACCAAAACCTAGTAGTCTTATTTTCGCACGAAAATTGCTCAGTGGGCCGAAAATGCACCACGGGCACCAAAATTGGACCACGGGGAACCTCGAACCTGAAAAATAAAAAGTGTTCCAAGCATTATGGATTTCTATGCATAAGAATGCACCAGGGATCACGGTGCACCAAAACGCAAAAGTCTTATTTTCGCACGAAAATTGCATAAATGGCCGACTATGCACCACCAGCACCAAAATTGGAGCACGAGGCAATACGGACCTCAAAACTGAAAAGTGTTCCGAGCATGATGGTTTGTTACGCATAAGAATGCACTAGGGATCACGGGGCACGAAAACCCAAAAGTGTTATTTTCGCACGAAAATTGCTCAAATGGCCGAAAATGCACCATCGGCACCAAAATTGGACCACGTGGCACCTCGGACTTCAAAACTTATAAGTTCTCTGAGCATTATGGTTTTTTATGCACAAGAATGCACCAGGGATCACGGGACACCAAAACCTAGTAGTCTTATTTTCGCACGAAAATTGCTCAGTGGGCCGAAAATGCACCACGGGCACCAAAATTGGACCACGGGGAACCTCGAACCTGAAAAATAAAAAGTGTTCCAAGCATTATGGATTTCTATGCATAAGAATGCACCAGGGATCACGGTGCACCAAAACGCAAAAGTCTTATTTTCGCACGAAAATTGCATAAATGGCCGACTATGCACCACCAGCACCAAAATTGGAGCACGAGGCAATACGGACCTCAAAACTGAAAAGTGTTCCGAGCATGATGGTTTGTTACGCATAAGAATGCACTAGGGATCACGGGGCACGAAAACCCAAAAGTGTTATTTTCGCACGAAAATTGCTCAAATGGCCGAAAATGCACCATCGGCACCAAAATTGGACCACGTGGCACCTCGGACTTCAAAACTTATAAGTTCTCTGAGCATTATGGTTTTTTATGCACAAGAATGCACCAGGGATCACGGGACACCAAAACCTAGTAGTCTTATTTTCGCACGAAAATTGCTCAGTGGGCCGAAAATGCACCACGGGCACCAAAATTGGACCACGGGGAACCTCGAACCTGAAAAATAAAAAGTGTTCCAAGCATTATGGATTTCTATGCATAAGAATGCACCAGGGATCACGGTGCACCAAAACGCAAAAGTCTTATTTTCGCACGAAAATTGCATAAATGGCCGACTATGCACCACCAGCACCAAAATTGGAGCACGAGGCAATACGGACCTCAAAACTGAAAAGTGTTCCGAGCATGATGGTTTGTTACGCATAAGAATGCACTAGGGATCACGGGGCACGAAAACCCAAAAGTGTTATTTTCGCACGAAAATTGCTCAAATGGCCGAAAATGCACCATCGGCACCAAAATTGGACCACGTGGCACCTCGGACTTCAAAACTTATAAGTTCTCTGAGCATTATGGTTTTTTATGCACAAGAATGCACCAGGGATCACGGGACACCAAAACCTAGTAGTCTTATTTTCGCACGAAAATTGCTCAGTGGGCCGAAAATGCACCACGGGCACCAAAATTGGACCACGGGGAACCTCGAACCTGAAAAATAAAAAGTGTTCCAAGCATTATGGATTTCTATGCATAAGAATGCACCAGGGATCACGGTGCACCAAAACGCAAAAGTCTTATTTTCGCACGAAAATTGCATAAATGGCCGACTATGCACCACCAGCACCAAAATTGGAGCACGAGGCAATACGGACCTCAAAACTGAAAAGTGTTCCGAGCATGATGGTTTGTTACGCATAAGAATGCACTAGGGATCACGGGGCACGAAAACCCAAAAGTGTTATTTTCGCACGAAAATTGCTCAAATGGCCGAAAATGCACCATCGGCACCAAAATTGGACCACGTGGCACCTCGGACTTCAAAACTTATAAGTTCTCTGAGCATTATGGTTTTTTATGCACAAGAATGCACCAGGGATCACGGGACACCAAAACCTAGTAGTCTTATTTTCGCACGAAAATTGCTCAGTGGGCCGAAAATGCACCACGGGCACCAAAATTGGACCACGGGGAACCTCGAACCTGAAAAATAAAAAGTGTTCCAAGCATTATGGATTTCTATGCATAAGAATGCACCAGGGATCACGGTGCACCAAAACGCAAAAGTCTTATTTTCGCACGAAAATTGCATAAATGGCCGACTATGCACCACCAGCACCAAAATTGGAGCACGAGGCAATACGGACCTCAAAACTGAAAAGTGTTCCGAGCATGATGGTTTGTTACGCATAAGAATGCACTAGGGATCACGGGGCACGAAAACCCAAAAGTGTTATTTTCGCACGAAAATTGCTCAAATGGCCGAAAATGCACCATCGGCACCAAAATTGGACCACGTGGCACCTCGGACTTCAAAACTTATAAGTTCTCTGAGCATTATGGTTTTTTATGCACAAGAATGCACCAGGGATCACGGGACACCAAAACCTAGTAGTCTTATTTTCGCACGAAAATTGCTCAGTGGGCCGAAAATGCACCACGGGCACCAAAATTGGACCACGGGGAACCTCGAACCTGAAAAATAAAAAGTGTTCCAAGCATTATGGATTTCTATGCATAAGAATGCACCAGGGATCACGGTGCACCAAAACGCAAAAGTCTTATTTTCGCACGAAAATTGCATAAATGGCCGACTATGCACCACCAGCACCAAAATTGGAGCACGAGGCAATACGGACCTCAAAACTGAAAAGTGTTCCGAGCATGATGGTTTGTTACGCATAAGAATGCACTAGGGATCACGGGGCACGAAAACCCAAAAGTGTTATTTTCGCACGAAAATTGCTCAAATGGCCGAAAATGCACCATCGGCACCAAAATTGGACCACGTGGCACCTCGGACTTCAAAACTTATAAGTTCTCTGAGCATTATGGTTTTTTATGCACAAGAATGCACCAGGGATCACGGGACACCAAAACCTAGTAGTCTTATTTTCGCACGAAAATTGCTCAGTGGGCCGAAAATGCACCACGGGCACCAAAATTGGACCACGGGGAACCTCGAACCTGAAAAATAAAAAGTGTTCCAAGCATTATGGATTTCTATGCATAAGAATGCACCAGGGATCACGGTGCACCAAAACGCAAAAGTCTTATTTTCGCACGAAAATTGCATAAATGGCCGACTATGCACCACCAGCACCAAAATTGGAGCACGAGGCAATACGGACCTCAAAACTGAAAAGTGTTCCGAGCATGATGGTTTGTTACGCATAAGAATGCACTAGGGATCACGGGGCACGAAAACCCAAAAGTGTTATTTTCGCACGAAAATTGCTCAAATGGCCGAAAATGCACCATCGGCACCAAAATTGGACCACGTGGCACCTCGGACTTCAAAACTTATAAGTTCTCTGAGCATTATGGTTTTTTATGCACAAGAATGCACCAGGGATCACGGGACACCAAAACCTAGTAGTCTTATTTTCGCACGAAAATTGCTCAGTGGGCCGAAAATGCACCACGGGCACCAAAATTGGACCACGGGGAACCTCGAACCTGAAAAATAAAAAGTGTTCCAAGCATTATGGATTTCTATGCATAAGAATGCACCAGGGATCACGGTGCACCAAAACGCAAAAGTCTTATTTTCGCACGAAAATTGCATAAATGGCCGACTATGCACCACCAGCACCAAAATTGGAGCACGAGGCAATACGGACCTCAAAACTGAAAAGTGTTCCGAGCATGATGGTTTGTTACGCATAAGAATGCACTAGGGATCACGGGGCACGAAAACCCAAAAGTGTTATTTTCGCACGAAAATTGCTCAAATGGCCGAAAATGCACCATCGGCACCAAAATTGGACCACGTGGCACCTCGGACTTCAAAACTTATAAGTTCTCTGAGCATTATGGTTTTTTATGCACAAGAATGCACCAGGGATCACGGGACACCAAAACCTAGTAGTCTTATTTTCGCACGAAAATTGCTCAGTGGGCCGAAAATGCACCACGGGCACCAAAATTGGACCACGGGGAACCTCGAACCTGAAAAATAAAAAGTGTTCCAAGCATTATGGATTTCTATGCATAAGAATGCACCAGGGATCACGGTGCACCAAAACGCAAAAGTCTTATTTTCGCACGAAAATTGCATAAATGGCCGACTATGCACCACCAGCACCAAAATTGGAGCACGAGGCAATACGGACCTCAAAACTGAAAAGTGTTCCGAGCATGATGGTTTGTTACGCATAAGAATGCACTAGGGATCACGGGGCACGAAAACCCAAAAGTGTTATTTTCGCACGAAAATTGCTCAAATGGCCGAAAATGCACCATCGGCACCAAAATTGGACCACGTGGCACCTCGGACTTCAAAACTTATAAGTTCTCTGAGCATTATGGTTTTTTATGCACAAGAATGCACCAGGGATCACGGGACACCAAAACCTAGTAGTCTTATTTTCGCACGAAAATTGCTCAGTGGGCCGAAAATGCACCACGGGCACCAAAATTGGACCACGGGGAACCTCGAACCTGAAAAATAAAAAGTGTTCCAAGCATTATGGATTTCTATGCATAAGAATGCACCAGGGATCACGGTGCACCAAAACGCAAAAGTCTTATTTTCGCACGAAAATTGCATAAATGGCCGACTATGCACCACCAGCACCAAAATTGGAGCACGAGGCAATACGGACCTCAAAACTGAAAAGTGTTCCGAGCATGATGGTTTGTTACGCATAAGAATGCACTAGGGATCACGGGGCACGAAAACCCAAAAGTGTTATTTTCGCACGAAAATTGCTCAAATGGCCGAAAATGCACCATCGGCACCAAAATTGGACCACGTGGCACCTCGGACTTCAAAACTTATAAGTTCTCTGAGCATTATGGTTTTTTATGCACAAGAATGCACCAGGGATCACGGGACACCAAAACCTAGTAGTCTTATTTTCGCACGAAAATTGCTCAGTGGGCCGAAAATGCACCACGGGCACCAAAATTGGACCACGGGGAACCTCGAACCTGAAAAATAAAAAGTGTTCCAAGCATTATGGATTTCTATGCATAAGAATGCACCAGGGATCACGGTGCACCAAAACGCAAAAGTCTTATTTTCGCACGAAAATTGCATAAATGGCCGACTATGCACCACCAGCACCAAAATTGGAGCACGAGGCAATACGGACCTCAAAACTGAAAAGTGTTCCGAGCATGATGGTTTGTTACGCATAAGAATGCACTAGGGATCACGGGGCACGAAAACCCAAAAGTGTTATTTTCGCACGAAAATTGCTCAAATGGCCGAAAATGCACCATCGGCACCAAAATTGGACCACGTGGCACCTCGGACTTCAAAACTTATAAGTTCTCTGAGCATTATGGTTTTTTATGCACAAGAATGCACCAGGGATCACGGGACACCAAAACCTAGTAGTCTTATTTTCGCACGAAAATTGCTCAGTGGGCCGAAAATGCACCACGGGCACCAAAATTGGACCACGGGGAACCTCGAACCTGAAAAATAAAAAGTGTTCCAAGCATTATGGATTTCTATGCATAAGAATGCACCAGGGATCACGGTGCACCAAAACGCAAAAGTCTTATTTTCGCACGAAAATTGCATAAATGGCCGACTATGCACCACCAGCACCAAAATTGGAGCACGAGGCAATACGGACCTCAAAACTGAAAAGTGTTCCGAGCATGATGGTTTGTTACGCATAAGAATGCACTAGGGATCACGGGGCACGAAAACCCAAAAGTGTTATTTTCGCACGAAAATTGCTCAAATGGCCGAAAATGCACCATCGGCACCAAAATTGGACCACGTGGCACCTCGGACTTCAAAACTTATAAGTTCTCTGAGCATTATGGTTTTTTATGCACAAGAATGCACCAGGGATCACGGGACACCAAAACCTAGTAGTCTTATTTTCGCACGAAAATTGCTCAGTGGGCCGAAAATGCACCACGGGCACCAAAATTGGACCACGGGGAACCTCGAACCTGAAAAATAAAAAGTGTTCCAAGCATTATGGATTTCTATGCATAAGAATGCACCAGGGATCACGGTGCACCAAAACGCAAAAGTCTTATTTTCGCACGAAAATTGCATAAATGGCCGACTATGCACCACCAGCACCAAAATTGGAGCACGAGGCAATACGGACCTCAAAACTGAAAAGTGTTCCGAGCATGATGGTTTGTTACGCATAAGAATGCACTAGGGATCACGGGGCACGAAAACCCAAAAGTGTTATTTTCGCACGAAAATTGCTCAAATGGCCGAAAATGCACCATCGGCACCAAAATTGGACCACGTGGCACCTCGGACTTCAAAACTTATAAGTTCTCTGAGCATTATGGTTTTTTATGCACAAGAATGCACCAGGGATCACGGGACACCAAAACCTAGTAGTCTTATTTTCGCACGAAAATTGCTCAGTGGGCCGAAAATGCACCACGGGCACCAAAATTGGACCACGGGGAACCTCGAACCTGAAAAATAAAAAGTGTTCCAAGCATTATGGATTTCTATGCATAAGAATGCACCAGGGATCACGGTGCACCAAAACGCAAAAGTCTTATTTTCGCACGAAAATTGCATAAATGGCCGACTATGCACCACCAGCACCAAAATTGGAGCACGAGGCAATACGGACCTCAAAACTGAAAAGTGTTCCGAGCATGATGGTTTGTTACGCATAAGAATGCACTAGGGATCACGGGGCACGAAAACCCAAAAGTGTTATTTTCGCACGAAAATTGCTCAAATGGCCGAAAATGCACCATCGGCACCAAAATTGGACCACGTGGCACCTCGGACTTCAAAACTTATAAGTTCTCTGAGCATTATGGTTTTTTATGCACAAGAATGCACCAGGGATCACGGGACACCAAAACCTAGTAGTCTTATTTTCGCACGAAAATTGCTCAGTGGGCCGAAAATGCACCACGGGCACCAAAATTGGACCACGGGGAACCTCGAACCTGAAAAATAAAAAGTGTTCCAAGCATTATGGATTTCTATGCATAAGAATGCACCAGGGATCACGGTGCACCAAAACGCAAAAGTCTTATTTTCGCACGAAAATTGCATAAATGGCCGACTATGCACCACCAGCACCAAAATTGGAGCACGAGGCAATACGGACCTCAAAACTGAAAAGTGTTCCGAGCATGATGGTTTGTTACGCATAAGAATGCACTAGGGATCACGGGGCACGAAAACCCAAAAGTGTTATTTTCGCACGAAAATTGCTCAAATGGCCGAAAATGCACCATCGGCACCAAAATTGGACCACGTGGCACCTCGGACTTCAAAACTTATAAGTTCTCTGAGCATTATGGTTTTTTATGCACAAGAATGCACCAGGGATCACGGGACACCAAAACCTAGTAGTCTTATTTTCGCACGAAAATTGCTCAGTGGGCCGAAAATGCACCACGGGCACCAAAATTGGACCACGGGGAACCTCGAACCTGAAAAATAAAAAGTGTTCCAAGCATTATGGATTTCTATGCATAAGAATGCACCAGGGATCACGGTGCACCAAAACGCAAAAGTCTTATTTTCGCACGAAAATTGCATAAATGGCCGACTATGCACCACCAGCACCAAAATTGGAGCACGAGGCAATACGGACCTCAAAACTGAAAAGTGTTCCGAGCATGATGGTTTGTTACGCATAAGAATGCACTAGGGATCACGGGGCACGAAAACCCAAAAGTGTTATTTTCGCACGAAAATTGCTCAAATGGCCGAAAATGCACCATCGGCACCAAAATTGGACCACGTGGCACCTCGGACTTCAAAACTTATAAGTTCTCTGAGCATTATGGTTTTTTATGCACAAGAATGCACCAGGGATCACGGGACACCAAAACCTAGTAGTCTTATTTTCGCACGAAAATTGCTCAGTGGGCCGAAAATGCACCACGGGCACCAAAATTGGACCACGGGGAACCTCGAACCTGAAAAATAAAAAGTGTTCCAAGCATTATGGATTTCTATGCATAAGAATGCACCAGGGATCACGGTGCACCAAAACGCAAAAGTCTTATTTTCGCACGAAAATTGCATAAATGGCCGACTATGCACCACCAGCACCAAAATTGGAGCACGAGGCAATACGGACCTCAAAACTGAAAAGTGTTCCGAGCATGATGGTTTGTTACGCATAAGAATGCACTAGGGATCACGGGGCACGAAAACCCAAAAGTGTTATTTTCGCACGAAAATTGCTCAAATGGCCGAAAATGCACCATCGGCACCAAAATTGGACCACGTGGCACCTCGGACTTCAAAACTTATAAGTTCTCTGAGCATTATGGTTTTTTATGCACAAGAATGCACCAGGGATCACGGGACACCAAAACCTAGTAGTCTTATTTTCGCACGAAAATTGCTCAGTGGGCCGAAAATGCACCACGGGCACCAAAATTGGACCACGGGGAACCTCGAACCTGAAAAATAAAAAGTGTTCCAAGCATTATGGATTTCTATGCATAAGAATGCACCAGGGATCACGGTGCACCAAAACGCAAAAGTCTTATTTTCGCACGAAAATTGCATAAATGGCCGACTATGCACCACCAGCACCAAAATTGGAGCACGAGGCAATACGGACCTCAAAACTGAAAAGTGTTCCGAGCATGATGGTTTGTTACGCATAAGAATGCACTAGGGATCACGGGGCACGAAAACCCAAAAGTGTTATTTTCGCACGAAAATTGCTCAAATGGCCGAAAATGCACCATCGGCACCAAAATTGGACCACGTGGCACCTCGGACTTCAAAACTTATAAGTTCTCTGAGCATTATGGTTTTTTATGCACAAGAATGCACCAGGGATCACGGGACACCAAAACCTAGTAGTCTTATTTTCGCACGAAAATTGCTCAGTGGGCCGAAAATGCACCACGGGCACCAAAATTGGACCACGGGGAACCTCGAACCTGAAAAATAAAAAGTGTTCCAAGCATTATGGATTTCTATGCATAAGAATGCACCAGGGATCACGGTGCACCAAAACGCAAAAGTCTTATTTTCGCACGAAAATTGCATAAATGGCCGACTATGCACCACCAGCACCAAAATTGGAGCACGAGGCAATACGGACCTCAAAACTGAAAAGTGTTCCGAGCATGATGGTTTGTTACGCATAAGAATGCACTAGGGATCACGGGGCACGAAAACCCAAAAGTGTTATTTTCGCACGAAAATTGCTCAAATGGCCGAAAATGCACCATCGGCACCAAAATTGGACCACGTGGCACCTCGGACTTCAAAACTTATAAGTTCTCTGAGCATTATGGTTTTTTATGCACAAGAATGCACCAGGGATCACGGGACACCAAAACCTAGTAGTCTTATTTTCGCACGAAAATTGCTCAGTGGGCCGAAAATGCACCACGGGCACCAAAATTGGACCACGGGGAACCTCGAACCTGAAAAATAAAAAGTGTTCCAAGCATTATGGATTTCTATGCATAAGAATGCACCAGGGATCACGGTGCACCAAAACGCAAAAGTCTTATTTTCGCACGAAAATTGCATAAATGGCCGACTATGCACCACCAGCACCAAAATTGGAGCACGAGGCAATACGGACCTCAAAACTGAAAAGTGTTCCGAGCATGATGGTTTGTTACGCATAAGAATGCACTAGGGATCACGGGGCACGAAAACCCAAAAGTGTTATTTTCGCACGAAAATTGCTCAAATGGCCGAAAATGCACCATCGGCACCAAAATTGGACCACGTGGCACCTCGGACTTCAAAACTTATAAGTTCTCTGAGCATTATGGTTTTTTATGCACAAGAATGCACCAGGGATCACGGGACACCAAAACCTAGTAGTCTTATTTTCGCACGAAAATTGCTCAGTGGGCCGAAAATGCACCACGGGCACCAAAATTGGACCACGGGGAACCTCGAACCTGAAAAATAAAAAGTGTTCCAAGCATTATGGATTTCTATGCATAAGAATGCACCAGGGATCACGGTGCACCAAAACGCAAAAGTCTTATTTTCGCACGAAAATTGCATAAATGGCCGACTATGCACCACCAGCACCAAAATTGGAGCACGAGGCAATACGGACCTCAAAACTGAAAAGTGTTCCGAGCATGATGGTTTGTTACGCATAAGAATGCACTAGGGATCACGGGGCACGAAAACCCAAAAGTGTTATTTTCGCACGAAAATTGCTCAAATGGCCGAAAATGCACCATCGGCACCAAAATTGGACCACGTGGCACCTCGGACTTCAAAACTTATAAGTTCTCTGAGCATTATGGTTTTTTATGCACAAGAATGCACCAGGGATCACGGGACACCAAAACCTAGTAGTCTTATTTTCGCACGAAAATTGCTCAGTGGGCCGAAAATGCACCACGGGCACCAAAATTGGACCACGGGGAACCTCGAACCTGAAAAATAAAAAGTGTTCCAAGCATTATGGATTTCTATGCATAAGAATGCACCAGGGATCACGGTGCACCAAAACGCAAAAGTCTTATTTTCGCACGAAAATTGCATAAATGGCCGACTATGCACCACCAGCACCAAAATTGGAGCACGAGGCAATACGGACCTCAAAACTGAAAAGTGTTCCGAGCATGATGGTTTGTTACGCATAAGAATGCACTAGGGATCACGGGGCACGAAAACCCAAAAGTGTTATTTTCGCACGAAAATTGCTCAAATGGCCGAAAATGCACCATCGGCACCAAAATTGGACCACGTGGCACCTCGGACTTCAAAACTTATAAGTTCTCTGAGCATTATGGTTTTTTATGCACAAGAATGCACCAGGGATCACGGGACACCAAAACCTAGTAGTCTTATTTTCGCACGAAAATTGCTCAGTGGGCCGAAAATGCACCACGGGCACCAAAATTGGACCACGGGGAACCTCGAACCTGAAAAATAAAAAGTGTTCCAAGCATTATGGATTTCTATGCATAAGAATGCACCAGGGATCACGGTGCACCAAAACGCAAAAGTCTTATTTTCGCACGAAAATTGCATAAATGGCCGACTATGCACCACCAGCACCAAAATTGGAGCACGAGGCAATACGGACCTCAAAACTGAAAAGTGTTCCGAGCATGATGGTTTGTTACGCATAAGAATGCACTAGGGATCACGGGGCACGAAAACCCAAAAGTGTTATTTTCGCACGAAAATTGCTCAAATGGCCGAAAATGCACCATCGGCACCAAAATTGGACCACGTGGCACCTCGGACTTCAAAACTTATAAGTTCTCTGAGCATTATGGTTTTTTATGCACAAGAATGCACCAGGGATCACGGGACACCAAAACCTAGTAGTCTTATTTTCGCACGAAAATTGCTCAGTGGGCCGAAAATGCACCACGGGCACCAAAATTGGACCACGGGGAACCTCGAACCTGAAAAATAAAAAGTGTTCCAAGCATTATGGATTTCTATGCATAAGAATGCACCAGGG
Source organism: Pueraria montana var. lobata (assembly GCA_026413185.1). Taxonomy (NCBI): domain Eukaryota; kingdom Viridiplantae; phylum Streptophyta; class Magnoliopsida; order Fabales; family Fabaceae; genus Pueraria; species Pueraria montana. Next base: position 21,367,187 of record CM048649.1, on the reverse strand, counting down.
ATCACGGTGCACCAAAACGCAAAAGTCTTATTTTCGCACGAAAATTGCATAAATGGCCGACTATGCACCACCAGCACCAAAATTGGAGCACGAGGCAATACGGACCTCAAAACTGAAAAGTGTTCCGAGCATGATGGTTTGTTACGCATAAGAATGCACTAGGGATCACGGGGCACGAAAACCCAAAAGTGTTATTTTCGCACGAAAATTGCTCAAATGGCCGAAAATGCACCATCGGCACCAAAATTGGACCACGTGGCACCTCGGACTTCAAAACTTATAAGTTCTCTGAGCATTATGGTTTTTTATGCACAAGAATGCACCAGGGATCACGGGACACCAAAACCTAGTAGTCTTATTTTCGCACGAAAATTGCTCAGTGGGCCGAAAATGCACCACGGGCACCAAAATTGGACCACGGGGAACCTCGAACCTGAAAAATAAAAAGTGTTCCAAGCATTATGGATTTCTATGCATAAGAATGCACCAGGGATCACGGTGCACCAAAACGCAAAAGTCTTATTTTCGCACGAAAATTGCATAAATGGCCGACTATGCACCACCAGCACCAAAATTGGAGCACGAGGCAATACGGACCTCAAAACTGAAAAGTGTTCCGAGCATGATGGTTTGTTACGCATAAGAATGCACTAGGGATCACGGGGCACGAAAACCCAAAAGTGTTATTTTCGCACGAAAATTGCTCAAATGGCCGAAAATGCACCATCGGCACCAAAATTGGACCACGTGGCACCTCGGACTTCAAAACTTATAAGTTCTCTGAGCATTATGGTTTTTTATGCACAAGAATGCACCAGGGATCACGGGACACCAAAACCTAGTAGTCTTATTTTCGCACGAAAATTGCTCAGTGGGCCGAAAATGCACCACGGGCACCAAAATTGGACCACGGGGAACCTCGAACCTGAAAAATAAAAAGTGTTCCAAGCATTATGGATTTCTATGCATAAGAATGCACCAGGGATCACGGTGCACCAAAACGCAAAAGTCTTATTTTCGCACGAAAATTGCATAAATGGCCGACTATGCACCACCAGCACCAAAATTGGAGCACGAGGCAATACGGACCTCAAAACTGAAAAGTGTTCCGAGCATGATGGTTTGTTACGCATAAGAATGCACTAGGGATCACGGGGCACGAAAACCCAAAAGTGTTATTTTCGCACGAAAATTGCTCAAATGGCCGAAAATGCACCATCGGCACCAAAATTGGACCACGTGGCACCTCGGACTTCAAAACTTATAAGTTCTCTGAGCATTATGGTTTTTTATGCACAAGAATGCACCAGGGATCACGGGACACCAAAACCTAGTAGTCTTATTTTCGCACGAAAATTGCTCAGTGGGCCGAAAATGCACCACGGGCACCAAAATTGGACCACGGGGAACCTCGAACCTGAAAAATAAAAAGTGTTCCAAGCATTATGGATTTCTATGCATAAGAATGCACCAGGGATCACGGTGCACCAAAACGCAAAAGTCTTATTTTCGCACGAAAATTGCATAAATGGCCGACTATGCACCACCAGCACCAAAATTGGAGCACGAGGCAATACGGACCTCAAAACTGAAAAGTGTTCCGAGCATGATGGTTTGTTACGCATAAGAATGCACTAGGGATCACGGGGCACGAAAACCCAAAAGTGTTATTTTCGCACGAAAATTGCTCAAATGGCCGAAAATGCACCATCGGCACCAAAATTGGACCACGTGGCACCTCGGACTTCAAAACTTATAAGTTCTCTGAGCATTATGGTTTTTTATGCACAAGAATGCACCAGGGATCACGGGACACCAAAACCTAGTAGTCTTATTTTCGCACGAAAATTGCTCAGTGGGCCGAAAATGCACCACGGGCACCAAAATTGGACCACGGGGAACCTCGAACCTGAAAAATAAAAAGTGTTCCAAGCATTATGGATTTCTATGCATAAGAATGCACCAGGGATCACGGTGCACCAAAACGCAAAAGTCTTATTTTCGCACGAAAATTGCATAAATGGCCGACTATGCACCACCAGCACCAAAATTGGAGCACGAGGCAATACGGACCTCAAAACTGAAAAGTGTTCCGAGCATGATGGTTTGTTACGCATAAGAATGCACTAGGGATCACGGGGCACGAAAACCCAAAAGTGTTATTTTCGCACGAAAATTGCTCAAATGGCCGAAAATGCACCATCGGCACCAAAATTGGACCACGTGGCACCTCGGACTTCAAAACTTATAAGTTCTCTGAGCATTATGGTTTTTTATGCACAAGAATGCACCAGGGATCACGGGACACCAAAACCTAGTAGTCTTATTTTCGCACGAAAATTGCTCAGTGGGCCGAAAATGCACCACGGGCACCAAAATTGGACCACGGGGAACCTCGAACCTGAAAAATAAAAAGTGTTCCAAGCATTATGGATTTCTATGCATAAGAATGCACCAGGGATCACGGTGCACCAAAACGCAAAAGTCTTATTTTCGCACGAAAATTGCATAAATGGCCGACTATGCACCACCAGCACCAAAATTGGAGCACGAGGCAATACGGACCTCAAAACTGAAAAGTGTTCCGAGCATGATGGTTTGTTACGCATAAGAATGCACTAGGGATCACGGGGCACGAAAACCCAAGAGTGTTATTTTGGCACGATAATTGCTCAAATGGCCGAAAATGCACCATCGGCACCAAAATTGGACCACGTGGCACCTCGGACTTCAAAACTTATAAGTTCTCTGAGCATTATGGTTTTTTATGCATAAGAATGCACCAGGGATCACGGGACACCAAAACCTAGTAGTCTTATTTTCGCACGAAAATTGCTCAGTGGGCCGAAAATGCACCACCGGCACCAAAATTGGACCACGGGGAACCTCGAACCTGAAAAATAAAAAGTGCTCCAAGCATTATGGATTTTTATGCATAAGAATGCACCAGGGATCACGGTGCACCAAAACGCAAAAGTCTTATTTTCGCACGAAAATTGCATAAATGGCCGACTATGAACCACCAGCACCAAAATTGGAGCACCAGGCAATACGGACCTCAAAACTGAAAAGTGTTCCGAGCATGATGGTTTGTTACGCATAAGAATGCACTAGGGATCACGGGGCACGAAAACCCAAAAGTGTTATTTTCGCACGAAAATTGCTCAAATGGCCGAAAATGCACCATCGGCACCAAAATTGGACCACGTGGCACCTCGGACTTCAAAACTTATAAGTTCTCTGAGCATTATGGTTTTTTATGCATAAGAATGCACCAGGGATCACGGGACACCAAAACCTAGTAGTCTTATTTTCGCACGAAAATTGCTCAGTGGGCCGAAAATGCACCACGGGCACCAAAATTGGACCACGGGGAACCTCGAACCTGAAAAATAAAAGTGTTCCAAGCATTATGGATTTTTATGCATAAGAATGCACCAGGGATCACGGTGCACCAAAACGCAAAAGTCTTATTTTCGCACGAAAATTGCATAAATGGCCGACTATGCACCACCAGCACCAAAATTGGAGCACGAGGCAATACGGACCTCAAAACTGAAAAGTGTTCCGAGCATGATGGTTTGTTACGCATAAGAATGCACTAGGGATCACGGGGCACGAAAACCCAAAAGTGTTATTTTCGCACGAAAATTGCTCAAATGGCCGAAAATGCACCATCGGCACCAAAATTGGACCACGTGGCACCTCGGACTTCAAAACTTATAAGTTCTCTGAGCATTATGATTTTTTATGCATAAGAATGCACCAGGGATCACGGGACACCAAAACCTAGTAGTCTTATTTTCGCACGAAAATTGCTCAGTGGGCCGAAAATGCACCACGGGCACCAAAATTGGACCACGGGGAACCTCGAACCTGAAAAATAAAAAGTGTTCCAAGCATTATGGATTTTTATGCATAAGAATGCACCAGGGATCACGGTGCACCAAAACGCAAAAGTCTTATTTTCGCACGAAAATTGCATAAATGGCCGACTATGCACCACCAGCACCAAAATTGGAGCACGAGGCAATACGGACCTCAACACTGAAAAGTGTTCTGAGCATGATGGTTTGTTAAGCATAAGAATGCACTAGGGATCACGGGGCATGAAAACCCAAAAGTGTTATTTTCGCACGAAAATTGCTCAAATGGCCGAAAATGCACCATCGGCACCAAAATTGGACCACGTGGCACCTCGGACTTCAAAACTTATAAGTTCTCTGAGCATTATGGTTTTTTATGCATAAGAATGCACCAGGGATCACGGGACACCAAAACCTAGTAGTCTTATTTTCGCACGAAAATTGCTCAGTGGGCCGAAAATGCACCACGGGCACCAAAATTGGACCACGGGGAACCTCGAACCTGAAAAATAAAAAGTGTTCCAAGCATTATCGATTTTTATGCATAAGAATGCACCAGGGATCACGGTGTACCAAAACGCAAAAGTCTTATTTTCGCACGAAAATTGCATAAATGGCCGACTATGAACCACCAGCACCAAAATTGGAGCACCAGGCAATACGGACCTCAAAACTGAAAAGTGTTCCGAGCATGATGGTTTGTTACGCATAAGAATGCACTAGGGATCACGGGGCACGAAAACCCAAAAGTGTTATTTTCGCACGAAAATTGCTCAAATGGCCGAAAATGCACCATCGGCACCAAAATTGGACCACGTGGCACCTCGGACTTCAAAACTTATAAGTTCTCTGAGCATTATGGTTTTTTATGCATAAGAATGCACCAGGGATCACGGGACACCAAAACCTAGTAGTCTTATTTTCGCACGAAAATTGCTCAGTGGGCCGAAAATGCACCACGGGCACCAAAATTGGGACCACGGGGAACCTCGAACCTGAAAAATAAAAAGTGTTCCAAGCATTATGGATTTTTATGCATAAGAATGCACCAGGGATCACGGTGCACCAAAACGCAAAAGTCTTATTTTCGCACGAAAATTGCATAAATGGCCGACTATGCACCACCAGCACCAAAATTGGAGCACGAGGCAATACGGACCTCAAAACTGAAAAGTGTTCCGAGCATGATGGTTTGTTACGCATAAGAATGCACTAGGGATCACGGGGCACGAAAACCCAAAAGTGTTATTTTCGCACGAAAATTGCTCAAATGGCCGAAAATGCACCATCGGCACCAAAATTGGACCACGTGGCACCTCGGACTTCAAAACTTATAAGTTCTCTGAGCATTATGGTTTTTTATGCATAAGAATGCACCAGGGATCACGGGACACCAAAACCTAGTAGTCTTATTTTCGCACGAAAATTGCTCAGTGGGCCGAAAATGCACCACGGGCACCAAAATTGGACCACGGGGAACCTCGAACCTGAAAAATAAAAAGTGTTCCAAGCATTATGGATTTTTATGCATAAGAATGCACCAGGGATCACGGTGCACCAAAACGCAAAAGTCTTATTTTCGCACGAAAATTGCATAAATGGCCGACTATGCACCACCAGCACCAAAATTGGAGCACGAGGCAATACGGACCTCAACACTGAAAAGTGTTCTGAGCATGATGGTTTGTTAAGCATAAGAATGCACTAGGGATCACGGGGCATGAAAACCCAAAAGTGTTATTTTCGCACGAAAATTGCTCAAATGGCCGAAAATGCACCATCGGCACCAAAATTGGACCACGTGGCACCTCGGACTTCAAAACTTATAAGTTCTCTGAGCATTATGGTTTTTTATGCATAAGAATGCACCAGGGATCACGGGACACCAAAACCTAGTAGTCTTATTTTCGCACGAAAAATTGCTCAGTGGGCCGAAAATGCACCACGGGCACCAAAATTGGACCACGGGGAACCTCGAACCTGAAAAATAAAAAGTGTTCCAAGCATTATCGATTTTTATGCATAAGAATGCACCAGGGATCACGGTGTACCAAAACGCAAAAGTCTTATTTTCGCACGAAAATTGCATAAATGGCCGACTATGCACGACCAGCACCAAAATTGGAGCACGAGGCAATACAGACCTCAAAACTGAAAAGTGTTCCGAGCATGATGGTTTGTTACGCATAAGAATGCACTAGGGATCACGGGGGCACGAAAACCCAAAAGTGTTATTTTCGCACGAAAATTGCTCAAATGGCCGAAAATGCACCATCGGCACCAAAATTGGACCACGTGGCACCTCGGACTTCAAAACTTATAAGTTCTCTGAGCATTATGGTTTTTTATGCATAAGAATGCACCAGGGATCACGGGACACCAAAACCTAGTAGTCTTATTTTCGCACGGAAAATTGCTCAGTGGGCCGAAAATGCACCACGGGCACCAAAATTGGACCACGGGGAACCTCGAACCTGAAAAATAAAAAGTGTTCCAAGCATTATCGATTTTTATGCATAAGAATGCACCAGGGATCACGGTGCACCAAAACGCAAAAGTCTTATTTTCGCACGAAAATTGCATAAATGGCCGACTATGCACGACCAGCACCAAAATTGGAGCACGAGGCAATACGGACCTCAAAACTGAAAAGTGTTCCGAGCATGATGGTTTGTTACGCATAAGAATGCACTAGGGATCACGGGGCACGAAAACCCAAAAGTGTTATTTTCGCACGAAAATTGCTCAAATGGCCGAAAATGCACCATCGGCACCAAAATTGGACCACGTGGCACCTCGGACTTCAAAACTTATAAGTTCTCTGAGCATTATGGTTTTTTATGCATAAGAATGCACCAGGGATCACGGGACACCAAAACCTAGTAGTCTTATTTTCGCACGAAAATTGCTCAGTGGGCCGAAAATGCACCACGGGCACCAAAATTGGACCACGGGGAACCTCGAACCTGAAAAATAAAAAGTGTTCCAAGCATTATGGATTTTTATGCATAAGAATGCACCAGGGATCACGGTGCACCAAAACGCAAAAGTCTTATTTTCGCACGAAAATTGCATAAATGGCCGACTATGCACGACCAGCACCAAAATTGGAGCACGAGGCAATACGGACCTCAAAACTGAAAAGTGTTCCGAGCATGATGGTTTGTTACGCATAAGAATGCACTAGGGATCACGGGGCACGAAAACCCAAAAGTGTTATTTTCGCACGAAAATTGCTCAAATGGCCGAAAATGCACCATCGGCACCAAAATTGGACCACGTGGCACCTCGGACTTCAAAACTTATAAGTTCTCTGAGCATTATGGTTTTTTATGCATAAGAATGCACCAGGGATCACGGGACACCAAAACCTAGTAGTCTTATTTTCGCACGAAAATTGCTCAGTGGGCCGAAAATGCACCACGGGCACCAAAATTGGACCACGGGGAACCTCGAACCTGAAAAATAAAAAGTGTTCCAAGCATTATGGATTTTTATGCATAAGAATGCACCAGGGATCACGGTGCACCAAAACGCAAAAGTCTTATTTTCGCACGAAAATTGCATAAATGGCCGACTATGCACCACCAGCACCAAAATTGGAGCACGAGGCAATACGGACCTCAAAACTGAAAAGTGTTCCGAGCATGATGGTTTGTTACGCATAAGAATGCACTAGGGATCACGGGGCACGAAAACCCAAAAGTGTTATTTTCGCACGAAAATTGCTCAAATGGCCGAAAATGCACCATCGGCACCAAAATTGGACCACGTGGCACCTCGGACTTCAAAACTTATAAGTTCTCTGAGCATTATGGTTTTTTATGCATAAGAATGCACCAGGGATCACGGGACACCAAAACCTAGTAGTCTTATTTTCGCACGAAAATTGCTCAGTGGGCCGAAAATGCACCACGGGCACCAAAATTGGACCACGGGGCACCTCGAACCTGAAAAATAAAAAGTGTTCCAAGCATTATGGATTTTTATGCATAAGAATGCACCAGGGATCACGGTGCACCAAAACGCAAAAGTCTTATTTTCGCACGAAAATTGCATAAATGGCCGACTATGCACCACCAGCACCAAAATTGGAGCACGAGGCAATACGGACCTCAACACTGAAAAGTGTTCTGAGCATGATGGTTTGTTAAGCATAAGAATGCACTAGGGATCACGGGGCATGAAAACCCAAAAGTGTTATTTTCGCACGAAAATTGCTCAAATGGCCGAAAATGCACCATCGGCACCAAAATTGGACCACGTGGCACCTCGGACTTCAAAACTTATAAGTTCTCTGAGCATTATGGTTTTTTATGCATAAGAATGCACCAGGGATCACGGGACACCAAAACCTAGTAGTCTTATTTTCGCACGAAAATTGCTCAGTGGGCCGAAAATGCACCACGGGCACCAAAATTGGACCACGGGGAACCTCGAACCTGAAAAATAAAAAGTGTTCCAAGCATTATGGATTTTTATGCATAAGAATGCACCAGGGATCACGGTGCACCAAAACGCAAAAGTCTTATTTTCGCACGAAAATTGCATAAATGGCCGACTATGCACCACCAGCACCAAAATTGGAGCACGAGGCAATACGGACCTCAAAACTGAAAAGTGTTCCGAGCATGATGGTTTGTTACGCATAAGAATGCACTAGGGATCACGGGGCACGAAAACCCAAAAGTGTTATTTTCGCACGAAAATTGCTCAAATGGCCGAAAATGCACCATCGGCACCAAAATTGGACCACGTGGCACCTCGGACTTCAAAACTTATAAGTTCTCTGAGCATTATGGTTTTTTATGCATAAGAATGCACCAGGGATCACGGGACACCAAAACCTAGTAGTCTTATTTTCGCACGAAAATTGCATAAATGGCCGACTATGCACCACCAGCACCAAAATTGGAGCACGAGGCAATACGGACCTCAACACTGAAAAGTGTTCTGAGCATGATGGTTTGTTAAGCATAAGAATGCACTAGGGATCACGGGGCATGAAAACCCAAAAGTGTTATTTTCGCACGAAAATTGCTCAAATGGCCGAAAATGCACCATCGGCACCAAAATTGGACCACGTGGCACCTCGGACTTCAAAACTTATAAGTTCTCTGAGCATTATGGTTTTTTATGCATAAGAATGCACCAGGGATCACGGGACACCAAAACCTAGTAGTCTTATTTTCGCACGAAAATTGCTCAGTGGGCCGAAAATGCACCACGGGCACCAAAATTGGACCACGGGGAACCTCGAACCTGAAAAATAAAAAGTGTTCCAAGCATTATCGATTTTTATGCATAAGAATGCACCAGGGATCACGGTGTACCAAAACGCAAAAGTCTTATTTTCGCACGAAAATTGCATAAATGGCCGACTATGCACGACCAGCACCAAAATTGGAGCACGAGGCAATACAGACCTCAAAACTGAAAAGTGTTCCGAGCATGATGGTTTGTTACGCATAAGAATGCACTAGGGATCACGGGGCACGAAAACCCAAAAGTGTTATTTTCGCACGAAAATTGCTCAAATGGCCGAAAATGCACCATCGGCACCAAAATTGGACCACGTGGCACCTCGGACTTCAAAACTTATAAGTTCTCTGAGCATTATGGTTTTTTATGCATAAGAATGCACCAGGGATCACGGGACACCAAAACCTAGTAGTCTTATTTTCGCACGAAAATTGCTCAGTGGGCCGAAAATGCACCACGGGCACCAAAATTGGACCACGGGGAACCTCGAACCTGAAAAATAAAAAGTGTTCCAAGCATTATCGATTTTTATGCATAAGAATGCACCAGGGATCACGGTGCACCAAAACGCAAAAGTCTTATTTTCGCACGAAAATTGCATAAATGGCCGACTATGCACGACCAGCACCAAAATTGGAGCACGAGGCAATACGGACCTCAAAACTGAAAAGTGTTCCGAGCATGATGGTTTGTTACGCATAAGAATGCACTAGGGATCACGGGGCACGAAAACCCAAAAGTGTTATTTTCGCACGAAAATTGCTCAAATGGCCGAAAATGCACCATCGGCACCAAAATTGGACCACGTGGCACCTCGGACTTCAAAACTTATAAGTTCTCTGAGCATTATGGTTTTTTATGCATAAGAATGCACCAGGGATCACGGGACACCAAAACCTAGTAGTCTTATTTTCGCACGAAAATTGCTCAGTGGGCCGAAAATGCACCACGGGCACCAAAATTGGACCACGGGGAACCTCGAACCTGAAAAATAAAAAGTGTTCCAAGCATTATGGATTTTTATGCATAAGAATGCACCAGGGATCACGGTGCACCAAAACGCAAAAGTCTTATTTTCGCACGAAAATTGCATAAATGGCCGACTATGCACCACCAGCACCAAAATTGGAGCACGAGGCAATACGGACCTCAAAACTGAAAAGTGTTCCGAGCATGATGGTTTGTTACGCATAAGAATGCACTAGGGATCACGGGGCACGAAAACCCAAAAGTGTTATTTTCGCACGAAAATTGCTCAAATGGCCGAAAATGCACCATCGGCACCAAAATTGGACCACGTGGCACCTCGGACTTCAAAACTTATAAGTTCTCTGAGCATTATGGTTTTTTATGCATAAGAATGCACCAGGGATCACGGGACACCAAAACCTAGTAGTCTTATTTTCGCACGAAAATTGCTCAGTGGGCCGAAAATGCACCACGGGCACCAAAATTGGACCACGGGGAACCTCGAACCTGAAAAATAAAAAGTGTTCCAAGCATTATGGATTTTTATGCATAAGAATGCACCAGGGATCACGGTGCACCAAAACGCAAAAGTCTTATTTTCGCACGAAAATTGCATAAATGGCCGACTATGCACCACCAGCACCAAAATTGGAGCACGAGGCAATACGGACCTCAAAACTGAAAAGTGTTCCGAGCATGATGGTTTGTTACGCATAAGAATGCACTAGGGATCACGGGGCACGAAAACCCAAAAGTGTTATTTTCGCACGAAAATTGCTCAAATGGCCGAAAATGCACCATCGGCACCAAAATTGGACCACGTGGCACCTCGGACTTCAAAACTTATAAGTTCTCTGAGCATTATGGTTTTTTATGCATAAGAATGCACCAGGGATCACGGGACACCAAAACCTAGTAGTCTTATTTTCGCACGAAAATTGCTCAGTGGGCCGAAAATGCACCACGGGCACCAAAATTGGACCACGGGGCACCTCGAACCTGAAAAATAAAAAGTGTTCCAAGCATTATGGATTTTTATGCATAAGAATGCACCAGGGATCACGGTGCACCAAAACGCAAAAGTCTTATTTTCGCACGAAAATTGCATAAATGGCCGACTATGCACCACCAGCACCAAAATTGGAGCACGAGGCAATACGGACCTCAACACTGAAAAGTGTTCTGAGCATGATGGTTTGTTAAGCATAAGAATGCACTAGGGATCACGGGGCATGAAAACCCAAAAGTGTTATTTTCGCACGAAAATTGCTCAAATGGCCGAAAATGCACCATCGGCACCAAAATTGGACCACGTGGCACCTCGGACTTCAAAACTTATAAGTTCTCTGAGCATTATGGTTTTTTATGCATAAGAATGCACCAGGGATCACGGGACACCAAAACCTAGTAGTCTTATTTTCGCACGAAAATTGCTCAGTGGGCCGAAAATGCACCACGGGCACCAAAATTGGACCACGGGGAACCTCGAACCTGAAAAATAAAAAGTGTTCCAAGCATTATGGATTTTTATGCATAAGAATGCACCAGGGATCACGGTGCACCAAAACGCAAAAGTCTTATTTTCGCACGAAAATTGCATAAATGGCCGACTATGCACCACCAGCACCAAAATTGGAGCACGAGGCAATACGGACCTCAAAACTGAAAAGTGTTCCGAGCATGATGGTTTGTTACGCATAAGAATGCACTAGGGATCACGGGGCACGAAAACCCAAAAGTGTTATTTTCGCACGAAAATTGCTCAAATGGCCGAAAATGCACCATCGGCACCAAAATTGGACCACGTGGCACCTCGGACTTCAAAACTTATAAGTTCTCTGAGCATTATGGTTTTTTATGCATAAGAATGCACCAGGGATCACGGGACACCAAAACCTAGTAGTCTTATTTTCGCACGAAAATTGCTCAGTGGGCCGAAAATGCACCACGGGCACCAAAATTGGACCACGGGGAACCTCGAACCTGAAAAATAAAAAGTGTTCCAAGCATTATGGATTTTTATGCATAAGAATGCACCAGGGATCACGGTGCACCAAAACGCAAAAGTCTTATTTTCGCACGAAAATTGCATAAATGGCCGACTATGCACCACCAGCACCAAAATTGGAGCACGAGGCAATACGGACCTCAACACTGAAAAGTGTTCTGAGCATGATGGTTTGTTAAGCATAAGAATGCACTAGGGATCACGGGGGCATGAAAACCCAAAAGTGTTATTTTCGCACGAAAATTGCTCAAATGGCCGAAAATGCACCATCGGCACCAAAATTGGACCACGTGGCACCTCGGACTTCAAAACTTATAAGTTCTCTGAGCATTATGGTTTTTTTATGCATAAGAATGCACCAGGGATCACGGGACACCAAAACCTAGTAGTCTTATTTTCGCACGAAAATTGCTCAGTGGGCCGAAAATGCACCACGGGCACCAAAATTGGACCACGGGGAACCTCGAACCTGAAAAATAAAAAGTGTTCCAAGCATTATCGATTTTTATGCATAAGAATGCACCAGGGATCACGGTGTACCAAAACGCAAAAGTCTTATTTTCGCACGAAAATTGCATAAATGGCCGACTATGAACCACCAGCACCAAAATTGGAGCACCAGGCAATACGGACCTCAAAACTGAAAAGTGTTCCGAGCATGATGGTTTGTTACGCATAAGAATGCACTAGGGATCACGGGGCACGAAAACCCAAAAGTGTTATTTTCGCACGAAAATTGCTCAAATGGCCGAAAATGCACCATCGGCACCAAAATTGGACCACGTGGCACCTCGGACTTCAAAACTTATAAGTTCTCTGAGCATTATGGTTTTTTTATGCATAAGAATGCACCAGGGATCACGGGACACCAAAACCTAGTAGTCTTATTTTCGCACGAAAATTGCTCAGTGGGCCGAAAATGCACCACGGGCACCAAATTGGACCACGGGGAACCTCGAACCTGAAAAATAAAAAGTGTTCCAAGCATTATGGATTTTTATGCATAAGAATGCACCAGGGATCACGGTGCACCAAAACGCAAAAGTCTTATTTTCGCACGAAAATTGCATAAATGGCCGACTATGCACCACCAGCACCAAAATTGGAGCACGAGGCAATACGGACCTCAAAACTGAAAAGTGTTCCGAGCATGATGGTTTGTTACGCATAAGAATGCACTAGGGATCACGGGGCACGAAAACCCAAAAGTGTTATTTTCGCACGAAAATTGCTCAAATGGCCGAAAATGCACCATCGGCACCAAAATTGGACCACGTGGCACCTCGGACTTCAAAACTTATAAGTTCTCTGAGCATTATGGTTTTTTATGCATAAGAATGCACCAGGGATCATGGGACACCAAAACCTAGTAGTCTTATTTTCGCACGAAAATTGCTCAGTGGGCCGAAAAATGCACCACGGGCACCAAAATTGGACCACGGGGAACCTCGAACCTGAAAAATAAAAAGTGTTCCAAGCATTATGGATTTTTATGCATAAGAATGCACCAGGGATCACGGTGCACCAAAACGCAAAAGTCTTATTTTCGCACGAAAATTGCATAAATGGCCGACTATGCACCACCAGCACCAAAATTGGAGCACGAGGCAATACGGACCTCAACACTGAAAAGTGTTCTGAGCATGATGGTTTGTTAAGCATAAGAATGCACTAGGGATCACGGGGCATGAAAACCCAAAAGTGTTATTTTCGCACGAAAATTGCTCAAATGGCCGAAAATGCACCATCGGCACCAAAATTGGACCACGTGGCACCTCGGACTTCAAAACTTATAAGTTCTCTGAGCATTATGGTTTTTTATGCATAAGAATGCACCAGGGATCACGGGACACCAAAACCTAGTAGTCTTATTTTCGCACGAAAATTGCTCAGTGGGCCGAAAATGCACCACGGGCACCAAAATTGGACCACGGGGAACCTCGAACCTGAAAAATAAAAAGTGTTCCAAGCATTATCGATTTTTATGCATAAGAATGCACCAGGGATCACGGTGTACCAAAACGCAAAAGTCTTATTTTCGCACGAAAATTGCATAAATGGCCGACTATGCACGACCAGCACCAAAATTGGAGCACGAGGCAATACAGACCTCAAAACTGAAAAGTGTTCCGAGCATGATGGTTTGTTACGCATAAGAATGCACTAGGGATCACGGGGCACGAAAACCCAAAAGTGTTATTTTCGCACGAAAATTGCTCAAATGGCCGAAAATGCACCATCGGCACCAAAATTGGACCACGTGGCACCTCGGACTTCAAAACTTATAAGTTCTCTGAGCATTATGGTTTTTTATGCATAAGAATGCACCAGGGATCACGGGACACCAAAACCTAGTAGTCTTATTTTCGCACGAAAATTGCTCAGTGGGCCGAAAATGCACCACGGGCACCAAAATTGGACCACGGGGAACCTCGAACCTGAAAAATAAAAGTGTTCCAAGCATTATCGATTTTTATGCATAAGAATGCACCAGGGATCACGGTGCACCAAAACGCAAAAGTCTTATTTTCGCACGAAAATTGCATAAATGGCCGACTATGCACGACCAGCACCAAAATTGGAGCACGAGGCAATACGGACCTCAAAACTGAAAAGTGTTCCGAGCATGATGGTTTGTTACGCATAAGAATGCACTAGGGATCACGGGGCACGAAAACCCAAAAGTGTTATTTTCGCACGAAAATTGCTCAAATGGCCGAAAATGCACCATCGGCACCAAAATTGGACCACGTGGCACCTCGGACTTCAAAACTTATAAGTTCTCTGAGCATTATGGTTTTTTATGCATAAGAATGCACCAGGGATCACGGGACACCAAAACCTAGTAGTCTTATTTTCGCACGAAAATTGCTCAGTGGGCCGAAAATGCACCACGGGCACCAAAATTGGACCACGGGGAACCTCGAACCTGAAAAATAAAAAGTGTTCCAAGCATTATCGATTTTTATGCATAAGAATGCACCAGGGATCACGGTGCACCAAAACGCAAAAGTCTTATTTTCGCACGAAAATTGCATAAATGGCCGACTATGCACGACCAGCACCAAAATTGGAGCACGAGGCAATACGGACCTCAAAACTGAAAAGTGTTCCGAGCATGATGGTTTGTTACGCATAAGAATGCACTAGGGATCACGGGGCACGAAAACCCCAAAAGTGTTATTTTCGCACGAAAATTGCTCAAATGGCCGAAAATGCACCATCGGCACCAAAATTGGACCACGTGGCACCTCGGACTTCAAAACTTATAAGTTCTCTGAGCATTATGGTTTTTTATGCATAAGAATGCACCAGGGATCACGGGACACCAAAACCTAGTAGTCTTATTTTCGCACGAAAATTGCTCAGTGGGCCGAAAATGCACCACGGGCACCAAAATTGGACCACGGGGAACCTCGAACCTGAAAAATAAAAAGTGTTCCAAGCATTATGGATTTTTATGCATAAGAATGCACCAGGGATCACGGTGCACCAAAACGCAAAAGTCTTATTTTCGCACGAAAATTGCATAAATGGCCGACTATGCACGACCAGCACCAAAATTGGAGCACGAGGCAATACGGACCTCAAAACTGAAAAGTGTTCCGAGCATGATGGTTTGTTACGCATAAGAATGCACTAGGGATCACGGGGCACGAAAACCCAAAAGTGTTATTTTCGCACGAAAATTGCTCAAATGGCCGAAAATGCACCATCGGCACCAAAATTGGACCACGTGGCACCTCGGACTTCAAAACTTATAAGTTCTCTGAGCATTATGGTTTTTTATGCATAAGAATGCACCAGGGATCACGGGACACCAAAACCTAGTAGTCTTATTTTCGCACGAAAATTGCTCAGTGGGCCGAAAATGCACCACGGGCACCAAAATTGGACCACGGGGAACCTCGAACCTGAAAAATAAAAAGTGTTCCAAGCATTATGGATTTTTTATGCATAAGAATGCACCAGGGATCACGGGTGCACCAAAACGCAAAAGTCTTATTTTCGCACGAAAATTGCATAAATGGCCGACTATGCACCACCAGCACCAAAATTGGAGCACGAGGCAATACGGACCTCAACACTGAAAAGTGTTCTGAGCATGATGGTTTGTTAAGCATAAGAATGCACTAGGGATCACGGGGCATGAAAACCCAAAAGTGTTATTTTCGCACGAAAATTGCTCAAATGGCCGAAAATGCACCATCGGCACCAAAATTGGACCACGTGGCACCTCGGACTTCAAAACTTATAAGTTCTCTGAGCATTATGGTTTTTTATGCATAAGAATGCACCAGGGATCACGGGACACCAAAACCTAGTAGTCTTATTTTCGCACGAAAATTGCTCAGTGGGCCGAAAATGCACCACGGGCACCAAAATTGGACCACGGGGAACCTCGAACCTGAAAAATAAAAAGTGTTCCAAGCATTATCGATTTTTATGCATAAGAATGCACCAGGGATCACGGTGTACCAAAACGCAAAAGTCTTATTTTCGCACGAAAATTGCATAAATGGCCGACTATGAACCACCAGCACCAAAATTGGAGCACCAGGCAATACGGACCTCAAAACTGAAAAGTGTTCCGAGCATGATGGTTTGTTACGCATAAGAATGCACTAGGGATCACGGGGCACGAAAACCCAAAAGTGTTATTTTCGCACGAAAATTGCTCAAATGGCCGAAAATGCACCATCGGCACCAAAATTGGACCACGTGGCACCTCGGACTTCAAAACTTATAAGTTCTCTGAGCATTATGGTTTTTTATGCATAAGAATGCACCAGGGATCACGGGACACCAAAACCTAGTAGTCTTATTTTCGCACGAAAATTGCTCAGTGGGCCGAAAATGCACCACGGGCACCAAAATTGGACCACGGGGAACCTCGAACCTGAAAAATAAAAAGTGTTCCAAGCATTATGGATTTTTATGCATAAGAATGCACCAGGGATCACGGTGCACCAAAACGCAAAAGTCTTATTTTCGCACGAAAATTGCATAAATGGCCGACTATGCACCACCAGCACCAAAATTGGAGCACGAGGCAATACGGACCTCAAAACTGAAAAGTGTTCCGAGCATGATGGTTTGTTACGCATAAGAATGCACTAGGGATCACGGGGCACGAAAACCCAAAAGTGTTATTTTCGCACGAAAATTGCTCAAATGGCCGAAAATGCACCATCGGCACCAAAATTGGACCACGTGGCACCTCGGACTTCAAAACTTATAAGTTCTCTGAGCATTATGGTTTTTTATGCATAAGAATGCACCAGGGATCACGGGACACCAAAACCTAGTAGTCTTATTTTCGCACGAAAATTGCTCAGTGGGCCGAAAATGCACCACGGTCACCAAAATTGGACCACGGGGAACCTCGAACCTGAAAAATAAAAAGTGTTCCAAGCATTATGGATTTTTATGCATAAGAATGCACCAGGGATCACGGTGCACCAAAACGCAAAAGTCTTATTTTCGCACGAAAATTGCATAAATGGCCGACTATGCACCACCAGCACCAAAATTGGAGCACGAGGCAATACGGACCTCAACACTGAAAAGTGTTCTGAGCATGATGGTTTGTTAAGCATAAGAATGCACTAGGGATCACGGGGCATGAAAACCCAAAAGTGTTATTTTCGCACGAAAATTGCTCAAATGGCCGAAAATGCACCATCGGCACCAAAATTGGACCACGTGGCACCTCGGACTTCAAAACTTATAAGTTCTCTGAGCATTATGGTTTTTTATGCATAAGAATGCACCAGGGATCACGGGACACCAAAACCTAGTAGTCTTATTTTCGCACGAAAATTGCTCAATGGGCCGAAAATGCACCACGGGCACCAAAATTGGACCACGGGGAACCTCGAACCTGAAAAATAAAAAGTGTTCCAAGGATTATGGATTTTTATGCACAAGAATGCACCAGGGATCACGGTGCACCAAAACGCAAAAGTCTTATTTTCGCACGAAAATTGCATAAATGGCCGACTATGCACGACCAGCACCAAAATTGGAGCACGAGGCAATACGGACCTCAAAACTGAAAAGTGTTCCGAGCATGATGGTTTGTTACGCATAAGAATGCACTAGGGATCACGGGGCACGAAAAACCCAAAAGTGTTATTTTCGCACGAAAATTGCTCAAATGGCCGAAAATGCACCATCGGCACCAAAATTGGACCACGTGGCACCTCGGACTTCAAAACTTATAAGTTCTCTGAGCATTATGGTTTTTTTATGCATAAGAATGCACCAGGGATCACGGGGACACCAAAACCTAGTAGTCTTATTTTCGCACGAAAATTGCTCAGTGGGCCGAAAATGCACCACGGGCACCAAATTGGACCACGGGGGAACCTCGAACCTGAAAAATAAAAAGTGTTCCAAGCATTATCGATTTTTATGCATAAGAATGCACCAGGGATCACGGTGCACCAAAACGCAAAAGTCTTATTTTCGCACGAAAATTGCATAAATGGCCGACTATGCACGACCAGCACCAAAATTGGAGCACGAGGCAATACGGACCTCAAAACTGAAAAGTGTTCCGAGCACGATGGTTTGTTACACATAAGAATGCACTAGGGATCACGGGGCACGAAAACCCCAAAAGTGTTATTTTCGCACGAAAATTGCTCAAATGGCCGAAAATGCACCATCGGCACCAAAATTGGACCACGTGGCACCTCGGACTTCAAAACTTATAAGTTCTCTGAGCATTATGGTTTTTTATGCATAAGAATGCACCAGGGATCACGGGACACCAAAACCTAGTAGTCTTATTTTCGCACGAAAATTGCTCAGTGGGCCGAAAATGCACCACGGGCACCAAAATTGGACCACGGGGAACCTCGAACCTGAAAAATAAAAAGTGTTCCAAGCATTATGGATTTTTATGCATAAGAATGCACCAGGGATCACGGTGCACCCAAAACGCAAAAGTCTTATTTTCGCACGAAAATTGCATAAATGGCCGACTATGCACGACCAGCACCAAAATTGGAGCACGAGGCAATACGGACCTCAAAACTGAAAAGTGTTCCGAGCATGATGGTTTGTTACGCATAAGAATGCACTAGGGATCACGGGGCACGAAAACCCAAAAGTGTTATTTTCGCACGAAAATTGCTCAAATGGCCGAAAATGCACCATCGGCACCAAAATTGGACCACGTGGCACCTCGGACTTCAAAACTTATAAGTTCTCTGAGCATTATGGTTTTTTATGCATAAGAATGCACCAGGGATCACGGGACACCAAAACCTAGTAGTCTTATTTTCGCACGAAAATTGCTCAGTGGGCCGAAAATGCACCACGGGCACCAAAATTGGACCACGGGGAACCTCGAACCTGAAAAATAAAAAGTGTTCCAAGGATTATGGATTTTTATGCATAAGAATGCACCAGGGATCACGGTGCACCAAAACGCAAAAGTCTTATTTTCGCACGAAAATTGCATAAATGGCCGACTATGCACGACCAGCACCAAAATTGGAGCACGAGGCAATACGGACCTCAAAACTGAAAAGTGTTCCGAGCATGATGGTTTGTTACGCATAAGAATGCACTAGGGATCACGGGGCACGAAAACCCAAAAGTGTTATTTTCGCACGAAAATTGCTCAAATGGCCGAAAATGCACCATCGGCACCAAAATTGGACCACGTGGCACCTCGGACTTCAAAACTTATAAGTTCTCTGAGCATTATGGTTTTTTATGCATAAGAATGCACCAGGGATCACGGGACACCAAAACCTAGTAGTCTTATTTTCGCACGAAAATTGCTCAGTGGGCCGAAAATGCACCACGGGCACCAAAATTGGACCACGGGGAACCTCGAACCTGAAAAATAAAAAGTGTTCCAAGGATTATGGATTTTTATGCACAAGAATGCACCAGGGATCACGGTGCACCAAAACGCAAAAGTCTTATTTTCGCACGAAAATTGCATAAATGGCCGACTATGCACGACCAGCACCAAAATTGGAGCACGAGGCAATACGGACCTCAAAACTGAAAAGTGTTCCGAGCATGATGGTTTGTTACGCATAAGAATGCACTAGGGATCACGGGGCACGAAAACCCAAAAGTGTTATTTTCGCACGAAAATTGCTCAAATGGCCGAAAATGCACCATCGGCACCAAAATTGGACCACGTGGCACCTCGGACTTCAAAACTTATAAGTTCTCTGAGCATTATGGTTTTTTATGCATAAGAATGCACCAGGGATCGGGACACCAAAACCTAGTAGTCTTATTTTCGCACGAAAATTGCTCAGTGGGCCGAAAATGCACCACGGGCACCAAAATTGGACCACGGGGAACCTCGAACCTGAAAAATAAAAAGTGTTCCAAGCATTATGGATTTTTATGCATAAGAATGCACCAGGGATCACGGTGCACCAAAACGCAAAAGTCTTATTTTCGCACGAAAATTGCATAAATGGCCGACTATGCACGACCAGCACCAAAATTGGAGCACGAGGCAATACGGACCTCAAAACTGAAAAGTGTTCCGAGCATGATGGTTTGTTACGCATAAGAATGCACTAGGGATCACGGGGCACGAAAACCCAAAAGTGTTATTTTCGCACGAAAATTGCTCAAATGGCCGAAAATGCACCATCGGCACCAAAATTGGACCACGTGGCACCTCGGACTTCAAAACTTATAAGTTCTCTGAGCATTATGGTTTTTTATGCATAAGAATGCACCAGGGATCACGGGACACCAAAACCTAGTAGTCTTATTTTCGCACGAAAATTGCTCAGTGGGCCGAAAATGCACCACGGGCACCAAAACTGGACCACGGGGAACCTCGAACCTGAAAAATAAAAAGTGTTCCAAGCATTATCGATTTTTATGCATAAGAATGCACCAGGGATCACGGTGCACCAAAACGCAAAAGTCTTATTTTCGCACGAAAATTGCATAAATGGCCGACTATGCACGACCAGCACCAAAATTGGAGCACGAGGCAATACGGACCTCAAAACTGAAAAGTGTTCCGAGCATGATGGTTTGTTACGCATAAGAATGCACTAGGGATCACGGGGCACGAAAACCCAAAAGTGTTATTTTCGCACGAAAATTGCTCAAATGGCCGAAAATGCACCATCGGCACCAAAATTGGACCACGTGGCACCTCGGACTTCAAAACTTATAAGTTCTCTGAGCATTATGGTTTTTTATGCATAAGAATGCACCAGGGATCACGGGACACCAAAACCTAGTAGTCTTATTTTCGCACGAAAATTGCTCAGTGGGCCGAAAATGCACCACGGGCACCAAAATTGGACCACGGGGAACCTCGAACCTGAAAAATAAAAAGTGTTCCAAGGATTATGGATTTTTATGCACAAGAATGCACCAGGGATCACGGTGCACCAAAACGCAAAAGTCTTATTTTCGCACGAAAATTGCATAAATGGCCGACTATGCACGACCAGCACCAAAATTGGAGCACGAGGCAATACGGACCTCAAAACTGAAAAGTGTTCCGAGCATGATGGTTTGTTACGCATAAGAATGCACTAGGGATCACGGGGCACGAAAACCCAAAAGTGTTATTTTCGCACGAAAATTGCTCAAATGGCCGAAAATGCACCATCGGCACCAAAATTGGACCACGTGGCACCTCGGACTTCAAAACTTATAAGTTCTCTGAGCATTATGGTTTTTTATGCATAAGAATGCACCAGGGATCACGGGACACCAAAACCTAGTAGTCTTATTTTCGCACGAAAATTGCTCAGTGGGCCGAAAATGCACCACGGGCACCAAAATTGGACCACGGGGAACCTCGAACCTGAAAAATAAAAAGTGTTCCAAGGATTATGGATTTTTATGCACAAGAATGCACCAGGGATCACGGTGCACCAAAACGCAAAAGTCTTATTTTCGCACGAAAATTGCATAAATGGCCGACTATGCACGACCAGCACCAAAATTGGAGCACGAGGCAATACGGACCTCAAAACTGAAAAGTGTTCCGAGCATGATGGTTTGTTACGCATAAGAATGCACTAGGGATCACGGGGCACGAAAACCCAAAAGTGTTATTTTCGCACGAAAATTGCTCAAATGGCCGAAAATGCACCATCGGCACCAAAATTGGACCACGTGGCACCTCGGACTTCAAAACTTATAAGTTCTCTGAGCATTATGGTTTTTTATGCATAAGAATGCACCAGGGATCACGGGACACCAAAACCTAGTAGTCTTATTTTCGCACGAAAATTGCTCAGTGGGCCGAAAATGCACCACGGGCACCAAAATTGGACCACGGGGAACCTCGAACCTGAAAAATAAAAAGTGTTCCAAGCATTATCGATTTTTATGCACAAGAATGCACCAGGGATCACGGTGCACCAAAACGCAAAAGTCTTATTTTCGCACGAAAATTGCATAAATGGCCGACTATGCACGACCAGCACCAAAATTGGAGCACGAGGCAATACGGACCTCAAAACTGAAAAGTGTTCCGAGCATGATGGTTTGTTACGCATAAGAATGCACTAGGGATCACGGGGCACGAAAACCCAAAAGTGTTATTTTCGCACGAAAATTGCTCAAATGGCCGAAAATGCACCATCGGCACCAAAATTGGACCACGTGGCACCTCGGACTTCAAAACTTATAAGTTCTCTGAGCATTATGGTTTTTTATGCATAAGAATGCACCAGGGATCACGGGACACCAAAACCTAGTAGTCTTATTTTCGCACGAAAATTGCTCAGTGGGCCGAAAATGCACCACGGGCACCAAAATTGGACCACGGGGAACCTCGAACCTGAAAAATAAAAAGTGTTCCAAGCATTATGGATTTTTATGCATAAGAATGCACCAGGGATCACGGTGCACCAAAACGCAAAAGTCTTATTTTCGCACGAAAATTGCATAAATGGCCGACTATGCACGACCAGCACCAAAATTGGAGCACGAGGCAATACGGACCTCAAAACTGAAAAGTGTTCCGAGCATGATGGTTTGTTACGCATAAGAATGCACTAGGGATCACGGGGCACGAAAACCCAAAAGTGTTATTTTCGCACGAAAATTGCTCAAATGGCCGAAAATGCACCATCGGCACCAAAATTGGACCACGTGGCACCTCGGACTTCAAAACTTATAAGTTCTCTGAGCATTATGGTTTTTTATGCATAAGAATGCACCAGGGATCACGGGACACCAAAACCTAGTAGTCTTATTTTCGCACGAAAATTGCTCAGTGGGCCGAAAATGCACCACGGGCACCAAAATTGGACCACGGGGAACCTCGAACCTGAAAAATAAAAAGTGTTCCAAGCATTATCGATTTTTATGCATAAGAATGCACCAGGGATCACGGTGCACCAAAACGCAAAAGTCTTATTTTCGCACGAAAATTGCATAAATGGCCGACTATGCACGACCAGCACCAAAATTGGAGCACGAGGCAATACGGACCTCAAAACTGAAAAGTGTTCCGAGCATGATGGTTTGTTACGCATAAGAATGCACTAGGGATCACGGGGCACGAAAACCCAAAAGTGTTATTTTCGCACGAAAATTGCTCAAATGGCCGAAAATGCACCATCGGCACCAAAATTGGACCACGTGGCACCTCGGACTTCAAAACTTATAAGTTCTCTGAGCATTATGGTTTTTTATGCATAAGAATGCACCAGGGATCACGGGACACCAAAACCTAGTAGTCTTATTTTCGCACGAAAATTGCTCAGTGGGCCGAAAATGCACCACGGGCACCAAAATTGGACCACGGGGAACCTCGAACCTGAAAAATAAAAAGTGTTCCAAGGATTATGGATTTTTATGCACAAGAATGCACCAGGGATCACGGTGCACCAAAACGCAAAAGTCTTATTTTCGCACGAAAATTGCATAAATGGCCGACTATGCACGACCAGCACCAAAATTGGAGCACGAGGCAATACGGACCTCAAAACTGAAAAGTGTTCCGAGCATGATGGTTTGTTACGCATAAGAATGCACTAGGGATCACGGGGCACGAAAACCCAAAAGTGTTATTTTCGCACGAAAATTGCTCAAATGGCCGAAAATGCACCATCGGCACCAAAATTGGACCACGTGGCACCTCGGACTTCAAAACTTATAAGTTCTCTGAGCATTATGGTTTTTTATGCATAAGAATGCACCAGGGATCACGGGACACCAAAACCTAGTAGTCTTATTTTCGCACGAAAATTGCTCAGTGGGCCGAAAATGCACCACGGGCACCAAAATTGGACCACGGGGAACCTCGAACCTGAAAAATAAAAAGTGTTCCAAGGATTATGGATTTTTATGCACAAGAATGCACCAGGGATCACGGTGCACCAAAACGCAAAAGTCTTATTTTCGCACGAAAATTGCATAAATGGCCGACTATGCACGACCAGCACCAAAATTGGAGCACGAGGCAATACGGACCTCAAAACTGAAAAGTGTTCCGAGCATGATGGTTTGTTACGCATAAGAATGCACTAGGGATCACGGGGCACGAAAACCCAAAAGTGTTATTTTCGCACGAAAATTGCTCAAATGGCCGAAAATGCACCATCGGCACCAAAATTGGACCACGTGGCACCTCGGACTTCAAAACTTATAAGTTCTCTGAGCATTATGGTTTTTTATGCATAAGAATGCACCAGGGATCACGGGACACCAAAACCTAGTAGTCTTATTTTCGCACGAAAATTGCTCAGTGGGCCGAAAATGC
The DNA here is from genome assembly GCA_026413185.1 of Pueraria montana var. lobata. Lineage (NCBI taxonomy): Eukaryota > Viridiplantae > Streptophyta > Magnoliopsida > Fabales > Fabaceae > Pueraria > Pueraria montana. The sequence continues at coordinate 21,342,346 of CM048649.1, read as the reverse complement.
ACCACGGGCACCAAAATTGGACCACGGGGAACCTCGAACCTGAAAAATAAAAAGTGTTCCAAGCATTATCGATTTTTATGCATAAGAATGCACCAGGGATCACGGTGCACCAAAACGCAAAAGTCTTATTTTCGCACGAAAATTGCATAAATGGCCGACTATGCACGACCAGCACCAAAATTGGAGCACGAGGCAATACGGACCTCAAAACTGAAAAGTGTTCCGAGCATGATGGTTTGTTACGCATAAGAATGCACTAGGGATCACGGGGCACGAAAACCCAAAAGTGTTATTTTCGCACGAAAATTGCTCAAATGGCCGAAAATGCACCATCGGCACCAAAATTGGACCACGTGGCACCTCGGACTTCAAAACTTATAAGTTCTCTGAGCATTATGGTTTTTTATGCATAAGAATGCACCAGGGATCACGGGACACCAAAACCTAGTAGTCTTATTTTCGCACGAAAATTGCTCAGTGGGCCGAAAATGCACCACGGGCACCAAAATTGGACCACGGGGAACCTCGAACCTGAAAAATAAAAAGTGTTCCAAGCATTATGGATTTTTATGCATAAGAATGCACCAGGGATCACGGTGCACCAAAACGCAAAAGTCTTATTTTCGCACGAAAATTGCATAAATGGCCGACTATGCACGACCAGCACCAAAATTGGAGCACGAGGCAATACGGACCTCAAAACTGAAAAGTGTTCCGAGCATGATGGTTTGTTACGCATAAGAATGCACTAGGGATCACGGGGCACGAAAACCCAAAAGTGTTATTTTCGCACGAAAATTGCTCAAATGGCCGAAAATGCACCATCGGCACCAAAATTGGACCACGTGGCACCTCGGACTTCAAAACTTATAAGTTCTCTGAGCATTATGGTTTTTTATGCATAAGAATGCACCAGGGATCACGGGACACCAAAACCTAGTAGTCTTATTTTCGCACGAAAATTGCTCAGTGGGCCGAAAATGCACCACGGGCACCAAAATTGGACCACGGGGAACCTCGAACCTGAAAAATAAAAAGTGTTCCAAGCATTATGGATTTTTATGCATAAGAATGCACCAGGGATCACAGTGCACCAAAACGCAAAAGTCTTATTTTCGCACGAAAATTGCATAAATGGCCGACTATGCACCACCAGCACCAAAATTGGAGCACGAGGCAATACGGACCTCAAAACTGAAAAGTGTTCCGAGCATGATGGTTTGTTACGCATAAGAATGCACTAGGGATCACGGGGCACGAAAACCCAAAAGTGTTATTTTCGCACGAAAATTGCTCAAATGGCCGAAAATGCACCATCGGCACCAAAATTGGACCACGTGGCACCTCGGACTTCAAAACTTATAAGTTCTCTGAGCATTATGATTTTTTATGCATAAGAATGCACCAGGGATCACGGGACACCAAAACCTAGTAGTCTTATTTTCGCACGAAAATTGCTCAGTGGGCCGAAAATGCACCACGGGCACCAAAATTGGACCACGGGGAACCTCGAACCTGAAAAATAAAAAGTGTTCCAAGGATTATGGATTTTTATGGACAAGAATGCACCAGGGATCACGGTGCACCAAAACGCAAAAGTCTTATTTTCGCACGAAAATTGCATAAATGGCCGACTATGCACGACCAGCACCAAAATTGGAGCACGAGGCAATACGGACCTCAAAACTGAAAAGTGTTCCGAGCACGATGGTTTGTTACACATAAGAATGCACTAGGGATCACGGGGCACGAAAACCCAAAAGTGTTATTTTCGCACGAAAATTGCTCAAATGGCCGAAAATGCACCATCGGCACCAAAATTGGACCACGTGGCACCTCGGACTTCAAAACTTATAAGTTCTCTGAGCATTATGGTTTTTTATGCATAAGAATGCACCAGGGATCACGGGACACCAAAACCTAGTAGTCTTATTTTCGCACGAAAATTGCTCAGTGGGCCGAAAATGCACCACGGGCACCAAAATTGGACCACGGGGAACCTCGAACCTGAAAAATAAAAAGTGTTCCAAGCATTATGGATTTTTATGCATAAGAATGCACCAGGGATCACGGTGCACCAAAACGCAAAAGTCTTATTTTCGCACGAAAATTGCATAAATGGCCGACTATGCACCACCAGCACCAAAATTGGAGCACGAGGCAATACGAACCTCAAAACTGAAAAGTGTACCGAGCATGATGGTTTGTTACGCATAAGAATGCACTAGGGATCACGGGGCACGAAAACCCAAAAGTGTTATTTTCGCACGAAAATTGCTCAAATGGCCGAAAATGCACCATCGGCACCAAAATTGGACCACGTGGCACCTCGGACTTCAAAACTTATAAGTTCTCTGAGCATTATGGTTTTTTATGCATAAGAATGCACCAGGGATCACGGGACACCAAAACCTAGTAGTCTTATTTTCGCACGAAAATTGCTCAGTGGGCCGAAAATGCACCACGGGCACCAAAATTAGACCACGGGGAACCTCGAACCTGAAAAATAAAAAGTGTTCCAAGCATTATGGATTTTTATGCACAAGAATGCACCAGGGATCACGGTGCACCAAAACGCAAAACTCTTATTTTCGCACGAAAATTGCATAAATGGCCGACTATGCACGACCAGCACCAAAATTGGAGCACGAGGCAATACGGACCTCAAAACTGAAAAGTGTTCCGAGCATGATGGTTTGTTACGCATAAGAATGCACTAGGGATCACGGGGCACGAAAACCCAAAAGTGTTATTTTCGCACGAAAATTGCTCAAATGGCCGAAAATGCACCATCGGCACCGAAATTGGACCACGTGGCACCTCGGACTTCAAAACTTATAAGTTCTCTGAGCATTATGGTTTTTTATGCATAAGAATGCACCAGGGATCACGGGACACCAAAACCTAGTAGTCTTATTTTCGCACGAAAATTGCTCAGTGGGCCGAAAATGCACCACGGGCACCAAAATTGGACCACGGGGAACCTCGAACCTGAAAAATAAAAAGTGTTCCAAGCATTATGGATTTTTATGCATAAGAATGCACCAGGGATCACGGTGCACCAAAACGCAAAAGTCTTATTTTCGCACGAAAATTGCATAAATGGCCGACTATGCACCACCAGCACCAAAATTGGAGCACGAGGCAATACGGACCTCAAAACTGAAAAGTGTTCCGAGCATGATGGTTTGTTACGCATAAGAATGCACTAGGGATCACGGGGCACGAAAACCCAAAAGTGTTATTTTCGCACGAAAATTGCTCAAATGGCCGAAAATGCACCATCGGCACCGAAATTGGACCACGTGGCTCCTCGGACTTCAAAACTTATAAGTTCTCTGAGCATTATGGTTTTTTATGCATAAGAATGCACCAGGGATCACGGGACACCAAAACCTAGTAGTCTTATTTTCGCACGAAAATTGCTCAGTGGGCCGAAAATGCACCACGGGCACCAAAATTGGACCACGGGGAACCTCGAACCTGAAAAATAAAAAGTGTTCCAAGAATTATGGATTTTTATGCATAAGAATGCACCAGGGATCACGGTGCACCAAAACGCAAAAGTCTTATTTTCGCACGAAAATTGCATAAATGGCCGACTATGCACGACCAGCACCAAAATTGGAGCACGAGGCAATACGGACCTCAAAACTGAAAAGTGTTCCGAGCATGATGGTTTGTTACGCATAAGAATGCACTAGGGATCACGGGGCACGAAAACCCAAAAGTGTTATTTTCGCACGAAAATTGCTCAAATGGCCGAAAATGCACCATCGGCACCAAAATTGGACCACGTGGCACCTCGGACTTCAAAACTTATAAGTTCTCTGAGCATTATGGTTTTTTATGCATAAGAATGCACCAGGGATCACGGGACACCAAAACCTAGTAGTCTTATTTTCGCACGAAAATTGCTCAGTGGGCCGAAAATGCACCACGGGCACCAAAATTAGACCACGGGGAACCTCGAACCTGAAAAATAAAAAGTGTTCCAAGCATTATGGATTTTTATGCACAAGAATGCACCAGGGATCACGGTGCACCAAAACGCAAAAGTCTTATTTTCGCACGAAAATTGCATAAATGGCCGACTATGCACCACCAGCACCAAAATTGGAGCACGAGGCAATACGGACCTCAAAACTGGAAAGTGTTCCGAGCATGATTGTTTGTTACGCATAAGAATGCACTAGGGATCACGGGGCACGAAAACCCAAAAGTGTTATTTTCGCACGAAAATTGCTCAAATGGCCGAAAATGCACCATCGGCACCAAAATTGGACCACGTGGCACCTCGGACTTCAAAACTTATAAGTTCTCTGAGCATTATGGTTTTTTATGCATAAGAATGCACCAGGGATCACGGGACACCAAAACCTAGTAGTCTTATTTTCGCACGAAAATTGCTCAGTGGGCCGAAAATGCACCACGGGCACCAAAATTGGACCACGGGGAACCTCGAACCTGAAAAATAAAAAGTGTTCCAAGCATTATGGATTTTTATGCATAAGAATGCACCAGGGATCACGGTGCACCAAAACGCAAAAGTCTTATTTTCGCACGAAAATTGCATAAATGGCCGACTATGCACCACCAGCACCAAAATTGGAGCACGAGGCAATACGGACCTCAAAACTGAAAAGTGTTCCGAGCATGATGGTTTGTTACGCATAAGAATGCACTAGGGATCACGGGGCACGAAAACCCAAAAGTGTTATTTTCGCACGAAAATTGCTCAAATGGCCGAAAATGCACCATCGGCACCAAAATTGGACCACGTGGCACCTCGGACTTCAAAACTTATAAGTTCTCTGAGCATTATGGTTTTTTATGCATAAGAATGCACCAGGGATCACGGGACACCAAAACCTAGTAGTCTTATTTTCGCACGAAAATTGCTCAGTAGGCCGAAAATGCACCACGGGCACCAAAATTAGACCACGGGGAACCTCGAACCTGAAAAATAAAAAGTGTTCCAAGCATTATGGATTTTTATGCACAAGAATGCACCAGGGATCACGGTGCACCAAAACGCAAAAGTCTTATTTTCGCACGAAAATTGCATAAATGGCCGACTATGCACCACCAGCACCAAAATTGGAGCACGAGGCAATACGGACCTCAAAACTGAAAAGTGTTCCGAGCATGATGGTTTGTTACGCATAAGAATGCACTAGGGATCACGGGGCACGAAAACCCAAAAGTGTTATTTTCGCACGAAAATTGCTCAAATGGCCGAAAATGCACCATCGGCACCAAAATTGGACCACGTGGCACCTCGGACTTCAAAACTTATAAGTTCTCTGAGCATTATGGTTTTTTATGCATAAGAATGCACCAGGGATCACGGGACACCAAAACCTAGTAGTCTTATTTTCGCACGAAAATTGCTCAGTGGGCCGAAAATGCACCACGGGCACCAAAATTGGACCACGGGGAACCTCGAACCTGAAAAATAAAAAGTGTTCCAAGCATTATGGATTTTTATGCATAAGAATGCACCAGGGATCACGGTGCACCAAAACGCAAAAGTCTTATTTTCGCACGAAAATTGCATAAATGGCCGACTATGCACCACCAGCACCAAAATTGGAGCACGAGGCAATACGGACCTCAAAACTGAAAAGTGTTCCGAGCATGATGGTTTGTTACGCATAAGAATGCACTAGGGATCACGGGGCACGAAAACCCAAAAGTGTTATTTTCGCACGAAAATTGCTCAAATGGCCGAAAATGCACCATCGGCACCAAAATTGGACCACGTGGCACCTCGGACTTCAAAACTTATAAGTTCTCTGAGCATTATGGTTTTTTATGCATAAGAATGCACCAGGGATCACGGGACACCAAAACCTAGTAGTCTTATTTTCGCACGAAAATTGCTCAGTGGGCCGAAAATGCACCACGGGCACCAAAATTGGACCACGGGGAACCTCGAACCTGAAAAATAAAAAGTGTTCCAAGGATTATGGATTTTTATGCACAAGAATGCACCAGGGATCACGGTGCACCAAAACGCAAAAGTCTTATTTTCGCACGAAAATTGCATAAATGGCCGACTATGCACGACCAGCACCAAAATTGGAGCACGAGGCAATACGGACCTCAAAACTGAAAAGTGTTCCGAGCATGATGGTTTGTTACGCATAAGAATGCACTAGGGATCACGGGGCACGAAAACCCAAAAGTGTTATTTTCGCACGAAAATTGCTCAAATGGCCGAAAATGCACCATCGGCACCAAAATTGGACCACGTGGCACCTCGGACTTCAAAACTTATAAGTTCTCTGAGCATTATGGTTTTTTATGCATAAGAATGCACCAGGGATCACGGGACACCAAAACCTAGTAGTCTTATTTTCGCACGAAAATTGCTCAGTGGGCCGAAAATGCACCACGGGCACCAAAATTGGACCACGGGGAACCTCGAACCTGAAAAATAAAAAGTGTTCCAAGCATTATGGATTTTTATGCATAAGAATGCACCAGGGATCACGGTGCACCAAAACGCAAAAGTCTTATTTTCGCACGAAAATTGCATAAATGGCCGACTATGCACCACCAGCACCAAAATTGGAGCACGAGGCAATACGGACCTCAAAACTGAAAAGTGTTCCGAGCATGATGGTTTGTTACGCATAAGAATGCACTAGGGATCACGGGGCACGAAAACCCAAAAGTGTTATTTTCGCACGAAAATTGCTCAAATGGCCGAAAATGCACCATCAGCACCAAAATTGGACCACGTGGCACCTCGGACTTCAAAACTTATAAGTTCTCTGAGCATTATGGTTTTTTATGCATAAGAATGCACCAGGGATCACGGGACACCAAAACCTAGTAGTCTTATTTTCGCACGAAAATTGCTCAGTGGGCCGAAAATGCACCACGGGCACCAAAATTAGACCACGGGGAACCTCGAACCTGAAAAATAAAAAGTGTTCCAAGGATTATGGATTTTTATGCACAAGAATGCACCAGGGATCACGGTGCACCAAAACGCAAAAGTCTTATTTTCGCACGAAAATTGCATAAATGGCCGACTATGCACGACCAGCACCAAAATTGGAGCACGAGGCAATACGGACCTCAAAACTGAAAAGTGTTCCGAGCATGATGGTTTGTTACGCATAAGAATGCACTAGGGATCACGGGGCACGAAAACCCAAAAGTGTTATTTTCGCACGAAAATTGCTCAAATGGCCGAAAATGCACCATCGGCACCAAAATTGGACCACGTGGCACCTCGGACTTCAAAACTTATAAGTTCTCTGAGCATTATGGTTTTTTATGCATAAGAATGCACCAGGGATCACGGGACACCAAAACCTAGTAGTCTTATTTTCGCACGAAAATTGCTCAGTGGGCCGAAAATGCACCACGGGCACCAAAATTGGACCACGGGGAACCTCGAACCTGAAAAATAAAAAGTGTTCCAAGCATTATGGATTTTTATGCATAAGAATGCACCAGGGATCACGGTGCACCAAAACGCAAAAGTCTTATTTTCGCACGAAAATTGCATAAATGGCCGACTATGCACCACCAGCACCAAAATTGGAGCACGAGGCAATACGGACCTCAAAACTGAAAAGTGTTCCGAGCATGATGGTTTGTTACGCATAAGAATGCACTAGGGATCACGGGGCACGAAAACCCAAAAGTGTTATTTTCGCACGAAAATTGCTCAAATGGCCGAAAATGCACCATCGGCACCAAAATTGGACCACGTGGCACCTCGGACTTCAAAACTTATAAGTTCTCTGAGCATTATGGTTTTTTATGCATAAGAATGCACCAGGGATCACGGGACACCAAAACCTAGTAGTCTTATTTTCGCACGAAAATTGCTCAGTGGGCCGAAAATGCACCACGGGCACCAAAATTGGACCACGGGGAACCTCGAACCTGAAAAATAAAAAGTGTTCCAAGCATTATGGATTTTTATGCATAAGAATGCACCAGGGATCACGGTGCACCAAAACGCAAAAGTCTTATTTTCGCACGAAAATTGCATAAATGGCCGACTATGCACCACCAGCACCAAAATTGGAGCACGAGGCAATACGGACCTCAAAACTGAAAAGTGTTCCGAGCATGATGGTTTGTTACGCATAAGAATGCACTAGGGATCACGGGGCACGAAAACCCAAAAGTGTTATTTTCGCACGAAAATTGCTCAAATGGCCGAAAATGCACCATAGGCACCAAAATTGGACCATGTGGCACCTCGGACTTCAAAACTTATAAGTTCTCTGAGCATTATGGTTTTTTATGCGTAAGAATGCACCAGGGATCACGGGACACCAAAACCTAGTAGTCTTATTTTCGCACAAAAATTGCTCAGTGGGCCGAAAATGCACCACGGGCACCAAAATTGGACCACGGGGAACCTCGAACTTGAAAAATAAAAAGTGTTCCAAGCATTATGGATTTTTATGCATAAGAATGCACCAGGGATCACGGTGCACCAATACGCAAAAGTCTTATTTTCGCACGAAAATTGCATAAATGGCCGACTATCCACCACCAGCACCAAAATTGGAGCACGAGGCAATACGAACCTCAAAACTGAAAAGTGTTCCGAGCATTATGGTTTATTATGCATAAGAATGCACTAGGGATCACGGGGCACGAAAACCCAAAAGTGTTATTTTCGCACGAAAATTGCTCAAATGGCCGAAAATGCACCATCGGCACCAAAATTGGACCACGTGGCACCTCGGACTTCAAAACTTATAAGTTCTCTGAGCATTATGGTTTTTTATGCATAAGAATGCACCAGGGATCACGGGACACCAAAACCTAGTAGTCTTATTTTCGCACGAAAATTGCTCAGTGGGCCGAAAATGCACCACGGGCACCAAAATTGGACCACGGGGAACCTCGAACCTGAAAAATAAAAAGTGTTCCAAGCATTATGGATTTTTATGCATAAGAATGCACCAGGGATCACGGTGCACCAAAACACAAAAGTCTTATTTTCGCACGAAAATTGCATAAATGGCCGACTATGCACCACCAGCACCAAAATTGGAGCACGAGGCAATACGGACCTCAAAACTGAAAAGTGTTCCGAGCATTGTGGTTTATTATGCATAAGAATGCACTAGGGATCACGGGGCACGAAAACCCAAAAGTGTTATTTTCGCACGAAAATTGCTCAAATGGCCGAAAATGCACCATCGGCACCAAAATTGGACCAGGTGGCACATCGGACTTCAAAACTTATAAGTTCTCTGAGCATTATGGTTTTTTATGCATAAGAATGCACCAGGGATCAAGGGACACCAAAACCTAGTAGTCTTATTTTCGCACGAAAATTGCTCAGTGGGCCGAAAATGCACCACGGGCACCAAAATTGGACCACTGGGAACCTCAAACCTGAAAAATAAAAAGTGTTCCAAGAATTATGAATTTTTATGCATAAGAATGCACCAGGGATCCCGGTGCACCAAAACGTAAAAGTCTTATTTTCGCACGAAAATTGCATAAATGTCCGACTATGCACCACCAGCACCAAAATTGGAGCACGAGGCAATACGGACCTCAAAACTGAAAAGTGTTCCGAGCATTACGGTTTATTATGCATAAGAATGCACTAGGGATCACGGGGCACGAAAACCCAAAAGTGTTATTTTCGCACGAAAATTGCTCAAATGGCCGAAAATGCACCATCGGCACCAAAATTGGACCATGTGGCACGTCGGACTTCAAAACTTATAAGTTGTCTGAGCATTATGGTTTTTTATGCATAAGAATGCACCAGGGATCACGGGACACCAAAACCTAGTAGTCTTATTTTCGCACGAAAATTGCTCAGTGGGCCGAAAATGCACCACGGGCACCAAAATTGGACCACGGGGAACCTCGAACCTGAAAAATAAAAAGTGTTCCAAGAATCATGGATTTTTATGCATAAGAATGCACCAGTGATCACGGTGCACCAAGACGCAAAAGTCTTATTTTCGCACGAAAATTGCATAAATGGCCGACTATGCACCACCAGCACCAAAATTGGAGCACGAGGCAATACGGACCTCAAAACTGAAAAGTGTTCCGAGCATGATGGCTTATTGTGCATAAGAATCCACTAGGGATCACGGGGCACGAAAACCCAAAAGTGTTATTTTCGCACGAAAATTGCTCAAATGGCCGAAAATGCACCATCGGCACCAAAATTGGACCACGTGGCACCTCGGACTTCAAAACTTATAAGTTCTCTGAGCATTATGGTTTTTTATGCATAAGAATGCACCAGGGATCACGGGACACCAAAACCTAGTAGTCTTATTTTCGCACGAAAATTGCTCAGTGGGCCGAACATGCACCACGGGCACCAAAATTGGACCACGGGGAACCTCGAACTTGAAAAATAAAAAGTGTTCCAAGCATTATGGATTTTTATGCATAAGAATGCACCAGGGATCACGGTGCACCAATACGCAAAAGTCTTATTTTCGCACGAAAATTGCATAAATGGCCGACTATCCACCACCAGCACCAAAATTGGAGCACGAGGCAATACGGACCTCAAAACTGAAAAGTGTTCCAAGCATTGTGGTTTATTATGCATTAGAATGCACTAGGGATCACGGGGCACGAAAACCCAAAAGTGTTATTTTCGCACGAAAATTGCTCAAACGGCCGAAAATGCACCATCGGCACCAAAATTGGACCACGTGGCACCTCGGACTTCAAAACTTATAAGTTCTCTGAGCATTATGGTTTTCTATGCATAAGAATGCACCAGGGATCACGGGACACCAAAACCTAGTAGTCTTATTTTTGCACGAAAATTGCTCAGTTGGCCGAAAATGCACCACGGGCACCAAAATTGGACCACGGGGAACCTCGAACCTGAAAAATAAAAAGTGTTCCAAGAATTATGGATTTTTATGAATAAGAATGCACCAGGGATCACGGTGCACCAAAACGCAAAAGTCTTATTTTCGCACGAAAATTGCATAAATGGCCGACTATGCACCACCAGCACCAAAATTGGAGCACGAGGCAATACGGACCTCAAAACTGAAAAGTGTTCCGAGCATTATGGTTTATTATGCATAAGAATGCACTAGGGATCACGGGGCACGAAAACCAAAAAGTGTTATTTTCGCACGAAAATTGCTCAAATGGCCGAGAATGCACCATAGGCACCAAAATTGGACCATGTGGCACCTCGGACTTCAAAACTTATAAGTTCTCTGAGCATTATGGTTTTTTATGCGTAAGAATGCACCAGGGATCACGGGACAGCAAAACCTAGTAGTCTTATTTTCGCACAAAAATTGCTCAGTGGGCCGAAAATGCACCACGGGCACCAAAATTGGACCACGGGGAACCTCGAACCTGAAAAATAAAAAGTGTTCCAAGCATTATGGATTTTTATGCATAAGAATGCACCAGGGATCACGGTGCACCAATACGCAAAAGTCTTATTTTCGCACGAAAATTGCATAAATGGCCGACTATCCACCACCAGCACCAAAATTGGAGCACGAGGCAATACGAACCTCAAAACTGAAAAGTGTTCCGAGCATTATGGTTTATTATGCATAAGAATGCACTAGGGATCACGGGGCACGAAAACCCAAAAGTGTTATTTTCGCACGAAAATTGCTCAAATGGCCGAAAATGCACCATCGGCACCAAAATTGGACCACGTGGCACCTCGGACTTCAAAACTTATAAGTTCTCTGAGCATTATGGTTTTTTATGCATAAGAATGCACCAGGGATCACGGGACACCAAAACCTAGTAGTCTTATTTTCGCACGAAAATTGCTCAGTGGGCCGAAAATGCACCACGGGCACCAAAATTGGACCACGGGGAACCTCGAACCTGAAAAATAAAAAGTGTTCCAAGCATTATGGATTTTTATGCATAAGAATGCACCAGGGATCACGGTGCACCAAAACGCAAAAGTCTTATTTTCGCACGAAAATTGCATAAATGGCCGACTATGCACCACCAGCACCAAAATTGGAGCACGAGGGAATACGGACCTCAAAACTGAAAAGTGTTCCAAGCATTGTGGTTTATTATGCATAAGAATGCACTAGGGATCACGGGGCACGAAAACCCAAAAGTGTTATTTTCGCACGAAAATTGCTCAAATGGCCGAAAATGCACCATCGGCACCAAAATTGGACCACGTGGAACCTCGGACTTCAAAACTTACAAGTTCTCTGAGCGTTATGGTTTTTTATGCATAAGAATGCACCCGGGATCACGGGACACCAAAACCTAGTAGACATATTTTCGCACGAAAATTGCTCAGTGGGCCGAAAATGCACCACGGGCACCAAAATTGGACCACGGGGAACCTCGAACCTGAAAAATAAAAATTGTTCCAGGCATTATGGATTTTTATGCATAAGAATGCACCAGGGATCACGGTGCACCAAAACGCAAAATTCTTATTTTCGCACGAAAATTGCATAAATGGCCGACTATGCACCACCAACACCAAAATTGGAGCACGAGGCAATACGGACCTCAAAACTGAAAAGTGTTCCGAGCATTGTGGTTTATTATGCATAAGAATGCACTAGGGATCACGGGGCACGAAAACCCAAAAGTGTTATTTTCGCACGAAAATTGCACAAATGGCCGAAAATGCACCATCGGCACCAACATTGGACCACGTGGCACCTCGGACTTCAAAACTTATAAGTTCTCTGAGCATTATGGTTTTTTATGCATAAGAATGCACCAGGGATCACGGGACACGAAAACCTAGTAGTCTTATTTTCGCACGAAAATTGCTCAGTGGGCCGAAAATGCAACACGGGCACCAAAATTGGACCACGGGGAACCCCGAACCTGAAAAATGAAAAGTGTTCCAAGCATTATGGATTTTTATGCAGAAGAATGCACCAGGGATCACGGTGCACCAAAACGCAAAATTCTTATTTTCGCACGAAAATTGCATAAATGGCCGACTATGCACCACCAACACCAAAATTGGAGCACGAGGCAATACGGACCTCAAAACTGAAAAGTGTTCCGAGCATTGTGGTTTATTATGCATAAGAATGCACTAGGGATCACGGGGCACGAAAACCCAAAAGTGTTATTTTCGCACGAAAATTGCTCAAATGGCCGAAAATGCACCATCGGCACCAAAATTGGACCACGTGGCACCTCGGACTTAAAAACTTATAAGTTCTCTGAGAATTATGGTTTTTTATGCATAAGAATGCACCAGGGATCACGGGACACCAAAACCTAGTAGACATATTTTCGCACGAAAATTGCTCAGTGGGCCGAAAATGCACCACGGGCACCAAAATTGGACCACGGGGAACCTCGAACCTGAAAAATAAAAAGTGTTCCAGGCATTATGGATTTTTATGCATAAGAATGCACCAGGGATCACGGTGCACCAAAACGCAAAATTCTTATTTTCGCACGAAAATTGCATAAATGGCCGACTATGCACCACCAACACCAAAATTGGAGCACGAGGCAATACAGACCTCAAAACTGAAAAGTGTTCCGAGCATTATGCTTTATTATGCATAAGAATGCACTAGGGATCACGGGGCACGAAAACCCAAAAGTGTTATTTTCGCACAAAATTGCTCAAATGGCCGAAAATGCACCATCAGCACCAAAATTGGACCACGTGGCACCTCGGACTTCAAAACTTATAAGTTCTCTGAGCATTATGGTTTTTTAAGCATAAGAATGCACCAGGGATCACGGGACAGCAAAACCTAGTAGTCTTATTTTCGCACGAAAATTGCTCAGTGGGCCGAAAATGCACCACGGGCACCAAAATTGGACCACGGGGAACCTCGAACCTGAAAAATAAAAAGTGTTCCAAGCATTATGGATTTTTATGCATAAGAATGCACCAGGGATCACGGTGCACCAAAACGCAAAAGTCTTATTTTCGCACGAAAATTGCATAAATGGCCGACTATGCACCCCTAGCACCAAAATTGGAGCACGAGGCAATACGGACCTCAAAACTGAAAAGTGTTCCGAGCATTATGGTTTATTATGCATAAGAATGCACTAGGGATCACGGGGCACGAAAACCCAAAAGTGTTATTTTCGCACGAAAATTGCTCAAATGGCCGAAAATGCACCATCGGCACCAAAATTGGACCACGTGGCACCTCGGACTTCAAAACTTATAAGTTCTCTGAGCATTATGCTTTTTTATGCATAAGAATGCAGCAGGGATCACGGGACACCAAAACCTAGTAGTCTTATTTTCGAACGAAAATTGCTCAGTGGGCCGAAAATGCACCACGGGCACCAAAATTGGGCCACGGGGAACCTCGAACCTGAAAATAAAAAGTGTTCGAAGAATTATGGATTTTTTTGCATAAGAATGAACCAGGGATCACGGTGCACCAAAACGCAAAAGTCTTATTTTCGCACGAAAATTGCATAAATGGCCGACTATGCACCACCAGAACCAAAATTGGAGCACGAGGCAATACGAACCTCAAAACTGAAACGTGTTCCGAGCATTATGGTCTATTATGCATAAGATTGCCCTAGGGATCACGGGGCACGAAAACCCAAAAGTGTTATTTTCGCACGAAAATTGCTCAAACGGCCGAAAATGCACCATCGGCACCAAAATTGGATCACGTGGCACCTCGGACTTCAAAACTTATAAGTTCTCTGAGCATTATGGTTTTTTATGCATAAGAATGCACCAGGGATCACGGGACACCAAAACCTAGTAGTCTTATTTTCGCACGAAAATTGCTCAGTGGGCCGAAAATGCACCACGGGCACCAAAATTGGACCACGGGGAACCTCGAACCTGAAAAATAAAAAGTGTTCCAAGCATTATGGATTTTTATGCATAAGAATACACCAGGGATCACGGTGCACCAAAACGCAAAAGTCTTATTTTCGCACGAAAATTGCATAAATGGCCGACTATGCACCACCAGCACCAAAATTGGAGCACGAGGCAATACAGACCTCAAAAATGAAAAGTGTTCCGAGCATTATGCTTTATTATGCATAAGAATGCACTAGGGATCACGGGGCACGAAAACCCAAAAGTGTTATTTTCGCACAAAATTGCTCAAATGGCCGAAAATGCACCATCGGCACCAAAATTGGACCACGTGGCACCTCGGACTTCAAAACTTATAAGTTCTCTGAGCATTATGGTTTTTTATGCATAAGAATGCACCAGGGATCACGGGACAGCAAAACCTAGTAGTCTTATTTTCGCACGAAAATTGCTCAGTGGGCCGAAAATGCACCACGGGCACCAAAATTGGACCACGGGGAACCTCGAACCTGAAAAATAAAAAGTGTTCCAAGCATTATGGATTTTTATGCATAAGAATGCACCAGGGATCACGGTGCACCAAAACGCAAAAGTCTTATTTTCGCACGAAAATTGCATAAATGGCCGACTATGCACCCCTAGCACCAAAATTGGAGCACGAGGCAATACGGACCTCAAAACTGAAAAGTGTTCCGAGCATTATGGTTTATTATGCATAAGAATGCACTAGGGATCACGGGGCACGAAAACCCAAAAGTGTTATTTTCGCACGAAAATTGCTCAAATGGCCGAAAATGCACCATCGGCACCAAAATTGGACCACGTGGCACCTCGGACTTCAAAACTTATAAGTTCTCTGAGCATTATGGTTTTTTATGCATAAGAATGCACCAGGGATCACGGGACACCAAAACCTAGTAGTCTTATTTTCGCACGAAAATTGTTCAGTGGGCCGAAAATGCACCATGGTCACCAAAATTGGACCACGGGGAACCTCGAACCTAAAAAATAAAAAGTGTTCCAAGCATTATGGATTTTTATGCATAAGAATGCACCAGGGATCACGGTGCACCAAAACGCAAAATTCTTATTTTCGCACGAAAATTGCATAAATGTCCGACTATGCACCATCAGCACCAAAATTGGAGCACGAGGCAATACGGACCTCAAAACTGAAAAGTGTTCCGAGCATTATGGTTTATTATGCATAAGAATGCACTAGGGATCACGGGGCACGAAAACCCAAAAGTGTTATTTTCGCACGAAAATTGCTCAAATGGCCGAAAATGCACCATCGGCACCAAAATTGGACCACGTGGCACCTCGGACTTCAAAACTTATAAGTTCTCTGAGCATTATGGTTTTTTATGCATAAGAATGCACCAGGGATCACGGGACACCAAAACCTAGTAGTCTTATTTTCGCACGAAAATTGCTCAGTGGGCCGAAAATGCACCACGGGCACCAAAATTGGACCACGGGGAACCTCGAACCTGAAAAATAAAAAGTGTTCCAAGCATTATGGATTTTTATGCATAAGAATGCACCAGGGATCACGGTGCACCAAAACGCAAAAGTCTTATTTTCGTACGAAAATTGCATAAATGGCCGACTATGCACCACCAGCACCAAAATTGGAGCACGAGGCATTACGGACCTCAAAACTGAAAAGTGTTCCGAGCATGATGGTTTGTTACGCATAAGAATGCACTAGGGATCACGGGGAACGAAAACCCAAAAGTGTTATTTTCGCACGAAAATTGCTCAAATGGCCGAAAATGCACCATCGGCACCAAAATTGGACCACGTGGCACCTCGGACTTCAAAACTTATAAGTTCTCTGAGCATTATGGTTTTTTATGCATAAGAATGCACCAGGGATCACGGGACACCAAAACCTAGTAGTCTTATTTTCGCACGAAAATTGCTCAGTGGGCCGAAAATGCACCACGGGCACCAAAATTGGACCACGGGGAACCTCGAACCTGAAAAATAAAAAGTGTTCCAAGCATTATGGATTTTTATGCATAAGAATGCACCAGGGATCACGGTGCACCAAAACGCAAAAGTCTTATTTTTGCACGAAAATTGAATAAATGGCCGACTAAGCACCACCAGCACCAAAATTGGAGCACGAGGCAATACGGACCTCAAAACTGAAAAGTGTTCCGAGCATTATGGTTTATTATGCATAAGAATGCACTAGGGATCACGGGGCACGAAAACCCAAAAGTGTTATTTTCGCACGAAAATTGCTCAAATGGCCGAAAATGCACCATCGGCACCAAAATTGGATCACGTGGCACCTCGGACTTCAAAACTTATAAGTTCTCTGAGCATTATTGTTTTTTATGCATAAGAATGCACCAGGGATCATGGGACACCAAAACCTAGTAGTCTTATTTTCGCACGAAAATTGCTCAGTGGGCCGAAAATGCACCACGGGCACCAAAATTGGACCACGGGGAACCTCGAACCTGAAAAATAAAAAGTGTTCCAAGCATTATGGATTTTTATGCATAAGATTGCACCAGGGATCACGGTGCACCAAAACCCAAAATTCTTATTTTCGCACGAAAATTGCATAAATGGCCGACTATGCACCACCAGCATCAAAATTGGAGCACGAGGCAATACGGACCTCAAAACTGAAAAGTGTTCCGAGCATTGTGGTTTATTATGCATAAGAATGCACTAGGGACCACGGGGCACGAAAACCCAAAAGTGTTATTTTCGCACGAAAATTGCTCAAATGGCCGAAAATGCACCATCGGCACCAAAATTGGACCACGTGGAACCTCGGACTTCAAAACTTATAAGTTCTCTGAGCATTATGGTTTTTTATGCATAAGAATTCACCAGGGATCACGGGACACCAAAACCTAGTAGTCTTATTTTCGCACGAAAATTGTTCAGTGGGCCGAAAATGCACCACGGGCACCAAAATTGGACCACGGGGAACCTCGAACCTGAAAAATAAAAAGTGTTCCAAGTATTATGGATTTTTATGCATAAGAATGCACCAGGGATCACGGTGCACCAAAACGCAAAAGTCTTATTTTCGCACGAAAATTGCATAAATGGCCGCCTATGCACCACCAGCACCAAAATTGGAGCACGAGGCAATACGGACCTCAAAACTGAAAAGTGATCCGAGCATTATGGTTTATTATGCTTAAGAATGCACTAGGGATCACGGGGCACGAAAACCGAAAAGTGTTATTTCCGCCCGAAATTGCTCAAATGGCCGAAAATGCACCATCGGCACCAAAATTGGACCACGTGGCACCTCGGACTTCAAAACTTATAAGTTCTCTGAGCATTATGGTTTTTTATGCATAAGAATGCACCAGGGATCACGGGACACCAAAACCTAGTAGTCTTATTTTCGCACGAAAATTGCTCAGTGGGCAGAAAATGCACCACGGGCACCAAAATTGGACCACGGGGAACCTCGAACCTGAAAAATAAAAAGTGTTCCAAGCATTATGGATTTTTATGCATAAGAATGCACCAGGGATCACGGTGCACCAAAACGCAAAAGTCTTATTTTCGCACGAAAATTGAATAAATGGCCGACTATGCACCACCAGCACCAAAATTGGAGCACGAGGCAATACGGACCTCAAAACTGAAAAGTGTTCCGAGCATTATGGTTTATTATGCATAAGAATGCACTAGGGATCACGGGGCACGAAAACCCAAAAGTGTTATTTTCGCACGAAAATTGCTCAAATGGCCGAAAATGCACCATCGGCACCAAAATTGGACCACGTGGCACCTCGGACTTCAAAACTTATAAGTTCTCTGAGCATTATTGTTTTTTATGCATAAGAATGCACCAGGGATCACGGGACACCAAAACCTAGTAGTCTTATTTTCGCACGAAAATTGCTCAGTGGGCCGAAAATGCACCACGGGCACCAAAATTGGACCACGGGGAACCTCGAACCTGAAAAATAAAAAGTGTTCCAAGCATTATGGATTTTTATGCATAAGATTGCACCAGGGATAACGGTGCACCAAAACGCAAAATTCTTATTTTCGCACGAAAATTGCATAAATGGCCGACTATGCACCACCAGCATCAAAATTGGAGCACGAGGCAATACGGACCTCAAAACTGAAAAGTGTTCCGAGCATTGTGGTTTATTATGCATAAGAATGCACTAGGGATCACGGGGCACGAAAACCCAAAAGTGTTATTTTCGCACGAAAATTGCTCAAATGGCCGAAAATGCACCATCGGCACCAAAATTGGACCACGTGGAACCTCGGACTTCAAAACTTATAAGTTCTCTGAGCATTATGGTTTTTTATGCATAAGAATGCACCAGGGATCACGGGACACCAAAACCTAGTAGTCTTATTTTCGCACGAAAATTGTTCAGTGGGCCGAAAATGCGCCACGGGCACCAAAGTTGGACCACGGGGAACCTCGAACCTGAAAAATAAAAAGTGTTCTGAGCATTATGGAATTTTGTGCATAAAAATGCACCAGGGATCACGGTGCACCAAAACGCAAAAGTCTTATTTTCTTACGAAAATTGCATAAATGGCCGACTATGCACCACCAGCACCAAAATTGGAGCACGAGGCAATACGGACCTCAAAACTGAAAAGTGTTCCGAGCATTATGGTTTATTATGCATAAGAATGCACTAGGGATCACGGGGCACGAAAACCAAAAAGTGTTATTTTCGCACGAAAATTGCTCAAATGGCTGAAAATGCACAATCGGCACCAAAATTGGACCACGTGGCACCTCAGACTTCAAAACTTATAAGTTCTCTGAGCATTATGGTTTTTTATGCATAAGAATGCACCAGGGATCACGGGACACCAAAACCTAGTAGTCTTATTTTCGCACGAAAATTGCTCAGTGGGCCGAAAATGCACCACGGGCACCAAAATTGGACCACGGGGAACCTCAAACCTGAAAAATAAAAAGTGTTCCAAGCATTATGGATTTCTACGCATAAGACTGCACCAGGGATCACGGTGCACCAAAACGTAAAAGTCTTATTTTCGCACGAAAATTGCATAAATGGTCGACTATGCACCACCAGCACCAAAATTGGAGCACGAGGCAATACGGACCTCAAAACTGAAAAGTTTTCCGAGCATTGTGGTTTATTATGCATAAGAATGCACTAGGGATCACGGGGCACGAAAACCCAAAAGTGTTATTTTCGCACGAAAATTGCTCAAATGGCCGAAAATGCACCATCGGCACCAAAATTGGACCACGTGGCACCTCAGACTTCAAAACTTATAAGTTGTCTGAGCATTATGGTTTTTTATGCATAAGAAGGCACCAGGGATCACGGGACACCAAAACCTAGTAGTCTTATTTTCGCTCGAAAATTGCTCAGTTGGCCGAAAATGCACCACGGGCACCAAAATTGGACCACGGGGAACCTCGAACCTGAAAAATAAAAAGTGTTCCAAGCATTATGGATTTTTATGCATAAGAATGCACCAGGGATCACGGTGCACCAAAACGCAAAAGTCTTATTTTCGCACGAAAATTGAATAAATGGTCGACTATGCACCACCAGCACCAAAATTGGAGCACGAGGCAATACGGACCTCAAAACTGAAAAGTGTTCCGAGCATTATGGTTTATTATGCATAAGAATGCACTAGGGATCACGGGGCACGAAAACCCAAAAGTGTTATTTTCGCACGAAAATTGCTCAAATGGCCGAAAATGCACAATCGGCACCAAAATTGGACCACGTGGCACCTCAGACTTCAAAACTTATAAGTTCTCTGAGCATTATGGTTTTTTATGCCTAAGAATGCACCAGGGATCACGGGACACCAAAATCTAGTAGTCTTATTTTCGCACGAAAATTGCTCAGTGGGCCAAAAATGCACCACGGGCACCAAAATTGGACCACGGGGAACCTCGAACCTGAAAAATAAAAAGTGTTCCAAGCATTATGGATTTTTATGCATAAGAATGCACCAGGGATCACGGTGCACCAAAACGTAAAAGTCTTATTTTCGCACGAAAATTGCATAAATGGTCGACTATGCACCACCAGCACCAAAATTGGAGCACGAGGCAATACGGACCTCAAAACTGAAAAGTTTTCCGAGCATTGTGGTTTATTATGCATAAAAATGCACTAGGGATCACGGGGCACGAAAACCCAAAAGTGTTATTTTCGCACGAAAATTGCTCAAATGGCCGAAAATGCACCATCGGCACCAAAGTTGGACCACGTGGCACCTCGGACTTCAAAACTTATAAGTTCTCTGAGCATTATTGTTTTTTATGCATAAGAATGCACCAGGGATCACGGGACACCAAAACCTAGTAGTCTTATTTTCGCACGAAAATTGCTCAGTGGGCCGAAAATGCACCACGGGCACCAAAATTGGACCGCGGGGAACCTCGAACCTGAAAAATAAAAAGTGTTCCAAGCATTATGGATTTTTATGCATAAGCATGCACCAGGGATCACGGTGCACCAAAACGCAAAAGTCTTATTTTCGCACGAAAATTGCATAAATGGCCGACTATGCACCACCAGCACCAAAATTGGAGCACGAGGCAATACGGACCTCAAAACTGAAAAGTGTTCCGAGCATTATTGTTTATTATGGATAAGAATGCACTAGGGATCACGGGGCACGAAAACCCAAAAGTGTTATTTTCGCACGAAAATTGCTCAAATGGCCGAAAATGCACCATCGGCACCAAAATTGGACCACGTGGCACCTCGGACTTCAAAAGTTATAAGTTCTCTGAGCATTATGGTTTTTTATGCACAAGAATGCACCAGGGATCACGGGACACCAAAACCTAGTAGTCTTATTTTCGCACGAAAATTGCTCAGTGGGCCGAAAATACACCACGGGCACCAAAATTGGACCACGGGGAACCTCAAACCTGAAAAATAAAAAGTGTTCCAAGCATTATGGATTTTTACGCATAAGAATGCACCAGGGATCACGGTGCACCAAAACGCAAAAGTCTTATTTTCGCACGAAAATTGCATAAATGGCCGACTATGCACCACCAGCACCAAAATTGGAGCACGAGGCAATACGGACCTCAAAACTGAAAAGTGTTCCGAGCATTATTGTTTATTATGCATAAGAATGCACTAGGGATCACGGGGCACGAAAACCCAAAAGTGTTATTTTCGCACGAAAATTGCTCAAATGGCCGAAAATGCACCATCGGCACCAAAATTGGACCACGTGGCACCTCGGACTTCAAAAGTTATAAGTTCTCCGACCATTATGGTTTTTTATGCACAAGAATGCACCAGGGATCACGGGACACCAAAACCTAGTAGTCTTATTTTCGCACGAAAATTGCTCAGTGGGCCGAAAATGCACCACGGGCACCAAAATTGGACCACGGGGAACCTCAAACCTGAAAAATAAAAAGTGTTCCAAGCATTATGGATTTTTATGCATAAGAATGCACCAGGGATCACGGTGCACCAAAACGTAAAAGTCTTATTTTCGCACGAAAATTGCATAAATGGCCGACTATGCACCACCAGCACCAAAATTGGAGCACGAGGCAATACGGACCTCAAAACTGAAAAGTTTTCCGAGCATTCTGGTTTATTATGCATAAGAATGCACTAGGGATCACAGGGCACGAAAACCCAAAAGTGTTATTTCCGCACGAAAATTGCTCAAATGGCCGAAAATGCACCATCGGCACCAAAATTGGACCACGTGGCACCTCGGACTTCAAAACTTATAAGTTCTCTGAGCATTATGGTTTTTTATGCATAAGAATGCACCAGGGATCACGGGACACCAAAACCTAGTAGTCTTATTTTCGCACGAAAATTGCTCAGTGGGCCGAAAATGCACCACGGGCACCAAAATTGGACCACGGGGAACCTCGAACCTGAAAAATAAAAAGTGTTCCAAGCATTATGGATTTTTATGCATAAGAATGCACCAGGGATCATGGTGCACCAAAACGTAAGTGTCTTATTTTCGCACGAAAATTGCATAAATGGTCGACTATGCACCACCAGCACCAAAATTGGAGCACGAGGCAATACGGACCTCAAAACTGAAAAGTTTTCCGAGCATTGTGGTTTATTATGCATAAGAATGCACTAGGGATCATGGGGCACGAAAACCCGAAAGTGTTATTTCCGCACGAAAATTGCTCAAATGGCCGAAAATGCACCATCGGCACCAAAATTGGACCACGTGGCACCTCGGACTTCAAAAGTTATAAGTTCTCTGAGCATTATGGTTTTTTATGCACAAGAATGCACCAGGGATCACGGGACACCAAAACCTAGTAGTCTTATTTTCGCACGAAAATTGCTCAGTGGGCCGAAAATGCACCACGGGCACCAAAATTGGACCACGGGGAACCTCAAACCTGAAAAATAAAAAGTGTTCCAAGCATTATGGATTTTTACGCATAAGAATGCACCAGGGATCACGGTGCACCAAAACGTAAAAGTCTTATTTTCGCACGAAAATTGCATAAATGGCCGACTATGCACCACCAGCACCAAAATTGGAGCACGAGGCAATACGGACCTCAAAACTGAAAAGTTTTCCGAGCATTGTGGTTTATTATGCATAAGAATGCACTAGGGATCACGGGGCACGAAAACCCGAAAGTGTTATTTCCGCACGAAAATTGCTCAAATGGCCGAAAATGCACCATCGGCACCAAAATTGGACCACGTGGCACCTCGGACTTCAAAAGTTATAAGTTCTCTGAGCATTATGGTTTTTTATGCACAAGAATGCACCAGGGATCACGGGACACCAAAACCTAGTAGTCTTATTTTCGCACGAAAATTGCTCAGTGGGCCGAAAATGCACCACGGGCACGAAAATTGGACCACGGGGAACCTCAAACCTGAAAAATAAAAAGTGTTCCAAGCATTATGGATTTTTACGCATAAGAATGCACCAGGGATCACGGTGCACCAAAACGTAAAAGTCTTATTTTCGCACGAAAATTGCATAAATGGCCGACTATGCACCACCAGCACCAAAATTGGAGCACGAGGCAATACGGACCTCAAAACTGAAAAGTTTTCCGAGCATTGTGGTTTATTATGCATAACAATGCACTAGGGATCACGGGGCACGAAAACCCGAAAGTGTTATTTCCGCACGAAAATTGCTCAAATGGCCGAAAATGCACCATCGGCACCAAAATTGGACCACGTGGCACCTCGGACTTCAAAACTTATAAGTTCTCTGAGCAATATGGTTTTTATGCATAAGAATGCACCAGGGATCACGGGACACCAAAACCTAGTAGTCTTATTTTCGCACGAAAATTGCTCAGTGGGCCGAAAATGCACCACGGGCACCAAAATTGGACCACGGGGAACCTCGAACCTGAAAAATAAAAAGTGTTCCAAGCATTATGGATTTTTATGCATAATAATGCACCAGGGATCACGGTGCACCAAAACGCAAAAGTCTTATTTTCGCACGAAAATTGCATAAATGGCCGATTATGCACCACCAGCACCAAAATTGGAGCACGAGGCAATACGGACCTCAAAACTGAAAAGTGTTCCGAGCATTATGGTATATTATGCATAAGAATGCACTAGGGATCACGGGGCACGAAAACCCAAAAGTGTTATTTTCGCACGAAAATTGCTCAAATGGCCGAAAATGCACCATCGGCACCAAAATTGGACCACGTGGCACCTCGGACTTCAAAAGTTATAAGTTCTCTGAGCATTATGGTTTTTTATGCACAAGAATGCACCAGGGATCACGGGACACCAAAACCTAGTAGTCTTATTTTCGCACGAAAATTGCTCAGTGGGCCGAAAATGCACCACGGGCACCAAAATTGGACCACGGGGAACCTCAAACCTGAAAAATAAAAAGTGTTCCAAGCATTATGGATTTTTACGCATAAGAATGCACCAGGGATCACGGTGCACCAAAACGTAAAAGTCTTATTTTCGCACGAAAATTGCATAAATGGCCGACTATGCACCACCAGCACCAAAATTGGAGCACGAGGCAATACGGACCTCAAAACTGAAAAGTTTTCCGAGCATTGTGGTTTATTATGCATAAGAATGCACTAGGGATCACGGGGCACGAAAACCCAAAAGTGTTATTTCCGCACGAAAATTGCTCAAATGGCCGAAAATGCACCATCGGCACCAAAATTGGACCACGTGGCACCTCGGACTTCAAAACTTCTAAGTTCTCTGAGCATTATGGTTTTTTATGCAAAAGAATGCACCAGGGATCACGGGACACCAAAACCTAGTAGTCTTATTTTCGCACGAAAATTGCTCATTGGGCCGAAAATGCACCACGGGCACCAAAATTGGACCACGGGGAACCTCGAACCTGAAAAATAAAAAGTGTTCCAAGCATTATGGATTTTTATGCATAAGAATGCACCAGGGATCACGGTGCACCAAAACGCAAAAGTCTTATTTTCGCACGAAAATTGCATAAATGGCCGACTATGCACCACTAGAACCAAAATTAGACCACGAGGCAATACGGACCTCAAAACTGAAAAATATTCCGAGCATTATGGTTTATTATGCATAAGAATGCACTAGGGATCACGGGGCACGAAAACCCAAAAGTGTTATTTTCGCACGAAAATTGCTCAAACGGCCGAAAATGCACCATCGGCACCAAAATTGGACCACGTGGCACCTCGGACTTCAAAACTTATAAGTTCTCTGAGCATTATGGTTTTTTATGCATAAGAATGCACCAGGGATCACGGGACACCAAAACCTAGTAGTCTTATTTTCGCACGAAAATTGCTCAGTGGGCCGAAAATGCACCACGGGCACCAAAATTGGACCACGGGGAACCTCGAACCTGAAAAATAAAAAGTGTTCCAAGCATTATGGATTTTTATACATAAGAATGCACCAGGGATCACGGTGCACCAAAACGCGAAAGTCTTATTTTCGCACAAAAATTGTATAAATGGCCGACTATGCACCACTAGCCCCAAAATTGGAGCACGAGGCAATACGGACCTCAAAACTGAAAAGTGTTCCGAGCATTGTGGTTTATTATGCATAACAATGCACTAGGGATCACGGGGCACGAAAACCCAAAAGTGTTATTTTCGCACGAAAATTGCTCAAACGGCCGAAAATGCACCATCGGCACCAAAATTGGACCACGTGGCACCTCGGACTTCAAAACTTATAAGTTCTCTGAGCAATATGGTTTTTATGCATAAGAATGCACCAGGGATCACGGGACACCAAAACCTAGTAGTCTTATTTTCGCACGAAAATTGCTCAGTGGGCCGAAAATGCACCACGGGCACCAAAATTGGACCACGGGGAACCTCGAACCTGAAAAATAAAAAGTGTTCCAAGCATTATGGATTTTTATGCATAATAATGCACCAGGGATCACGGTGCACCAAAACGCAAAAGTCTTATTTTCGCACGAAAATTGCATAAATGGCCGACTATGCACCACCAGCACCAAAATTGGAGCACGAGGCAATACGGACCTCAAAACTGAAAAGTGTTCCGAGCATTATGGTATATTATGCATAAGAATGCACTAGGGATCACGGGGCACGAAAACCCAAAAGTGTTATTTTCGCACGAAAATTGCTCAAATGGCCGAAAATGCACCATCGGCACCAAAATTGGACCACGTGGCACCTCGGACTTCAAAACTTATAAGTTCTCTGAGCATTATAGTTTTTTATGCATATGAATGCACCAGGGATCACGGGACACCAAAACCTAGTAGTCTTATTTTCGCACGAAAATTGCTCAATGGGCCGAAAATGCACCACGGGCACCAAAATTGGACCACGGGGAACCTCGAACCTGAAAAATAAAAAGTGTTCCAAGCATTATGGATTTTTATGCATAAGAATGCACCAGGGATCACGGTGCACCAAAACGCAAAAGTCTTATTTTCGCACAAAAATTGCATAAATGGCCGACTATGCACCACCAGCACCAAAATTGGAGCACGAGGCAATACGGACCTCAAAACTGAAAAGTGTTCCGAGCATTGTGGTTGATTATGCATAAGAATTCACTAGGGATCACGGGGCACGAAAACCCAAAAGTGTTATTTTCGCACGAAAATTGCTCAAACGGCCGAAAATGCACCATCGGCACCAAAATTGGACCACGTGGCACCTCGGACTTCAAAACTTATAAGTTCTCTGAGCATTATGGTTTTTTATGCATAAGAATACACCAGGGATCACGGGACACCAAAACCTAGTAGTCTTATTTTCGCACGAAAATTGCTCAGTGGGCCGAAAATGCACCACGGGCACCAAAATTGGACCACGGGGAACCTCGAACCTGAAAAATAAAAAGTGTTAAAAGCATTATGGATTTTTATGCATAAGAATGCACCAGGGATCACGGTGCACCAAAACGTAAAAGTCTTATTTTCGCACGAAAATTGCATAAATGGCCGACTATGCACCACCAGCACCAAAATTGGAGCACGAGGCAATACGGACCTCAAAACTGAAAAGTTTTCCGAGCATTGTGGTTTATTATGCATAAGAATGCACTAGGGATCACGGGGCACGAAAACCCAAAAGTGTTATTTCCGCACGAAAATTGCTCAAATGGCCGAAAATGCACCATCGGCACCAAAATTGGACCACGTGGCACCTCGGACTTCAAAACTTCTAAGTTCTCTGAGCATTATGGTTTTTTTATGCAAAAGAATGCACCAGGGATCACGGGACACCAAAACCTAGTAGTCTTATTTTCGAACGAAAATTGCTCAGTGGGCCGAAAATGCACCACGGGCACCAAAATTGGACCACGGGGAACCTCGAACCTGAAAAATAAAAAGTGTTCCAAGCATTATGGATTTTTATGCATAAGAATGCACCAGGGATCACGGTGCACCAAAACGCAAAAGTCTTATTTTCGCACGAAAATTGCATAAATGGCCGACTATGCACCACTAGAACCAAAATTGGAGCACGAGGCAATACGGGCCTCAAAACTGAAAAGTGTTCCGAGCATTATGGTTTATTATGCATAAGAATGCACTAGGGATCACGCGGCACGAAAACCCAAAAGTGTTATTTTCGCACGAAAATTGCTCAAACGGCCGAAAATGCACCATCGGCACCAAAATTGGACCACGTGGCACCTCGGACTTCAAAACTTATAAGTTCTCTGAGCAATATGGTTTTTATGCATAAGAATGCACCAGGGATCACGGGACACCAAAACCTAGTAGTCTTATTTTCGCTCGAAAATTTCTCAGTGGGCCGAAAATGCACCACGGGCACCAAAATTGGACCACGGGGAACCTCGAACCTGAAAAATAAAAAGTGTTCCAAGCATTATGGATTTTTATGCATAAGAATGCACCAGGGATCACGGTGCACCAAAACGCAAAAGTCTTATTTTCGCACGAAAATTGCATAAATGGCTGACTATGCACCACCAGCACCGAAATTGGAGCACGAGACAATACGGACCTCAAAACTGAAAAGTGTTCCGAGCATTATGGTCTATTATGCATCAGAATGCACTTGGGATCACGGGGCACGAAAACCCAAAAGTGTTATTTTCGCACGAAAATTGCTCAAATGGCCGAAAATGCACCATCGGCATCAAAATTGGACCACGTGGCACCTCGGACTTCAAAACTTATAAGTTCTCTGAGCATTATGGTTTTTTATGCATAAGAATGCACCAGGGATCACGGGACACCAAAACCTAGTAGTCTTATTTTCGCACGAAAATTGCTCAGTGGGCCAAAAATGCACCACGGGCACCAAAATTGGACCGCGGGGAACCTCGAACCTGAAAAATAAAAAGTGTTCCAAGCATTATGGATTTTTATGCATAAGAATGCACCAGGGATCACGGTGCACCAAAACGCAAAAGTCTTATTTTCGCACGAAAATTGCATAAATGGCCGACTATGCACCACCAGCACCAAAATTGGAGCACGAGACAATACGGACCTCAAAACTGAAAAGTGTTCCGAGCATTATGGTCTATTATGCATCAGAATGCACTTGGGATCACGGGGCACGAAAACCCAAAAGTGTTATTTTCGCACGAAAATTGCTCAAATGGCCGAAAATGCACCATCGGCACCAAAATTGGACCACGTGGCACCTCGGACTTCAAAACTTATAAGTTCTCTGAGCATTATGGTTTTTTATGCATAAGAATGCACCAGGGATCACGGGACACCAAAACCTAGTAGTCTTATTTTCGCACGAAAATTGCTCAGTGGGCCGAAAATGCACCACGGGCACCAAAATTGGACCACGGGGAACCTCGAACCTGAAAAATAAAAAGTGTTCCAAGCATTATGGATTTTTATGCATAAGAATGCACCAGGGATCACGGTGCACCAAAACGCAAAAGTCTTATTTTCGCACGAAAATTGCATAAATGGCCGACTATGCACCACCAGCACCAAAATTGGAGCACGAGGCAATACGGACCTCAAAACTGAAAAGTGTTCCGAGCATTATGGTTTGTTACGCATAAGAATGCACTAGGGATCACGGGGCACGAAAACCCAAAAGTGTTATTTTCGCACGAAAATTGCTCAAATGGCCGAAAATGCACCATCGGCACCAAAATTGGACCACGTGGCACCTCGGACTTCAAAACTTCTAAGTTCTCTGAGCATTATGGTTTTTTATGCATAAGAATGCACCAGGGATCACGGGACACCAAAAACTAGTAGTCTTATTTTCGCACGAAAATTGCTCAGTGGGCCGAAAATGCACCACGGGCACCAAAATTGGACAGCGGGGAACCTCGAACCTGAAAAATAAATAGTGTTCCAAGCATTATGGATTTTTATGCATAAGAATGCACCAGGGATCACGGTGCACCAGAACGTAAAAGTCTTATTTTCGCACGAAAATTGCATAAATGGCCGACTATGCACCACCAGCACCAAAATTGGAGCACGAGGCAATACGGACCTCAAAACTGAAAAGTGTTCCGAGCATTATGGTTTATTATGCATAAGAATGCACTAGGGATCACGGGGCACGAAAATTGCTCAAATTGGACCACGTGGCACCTCGGACTTCAAAACTTATAAGTTCTCTGAGCATTATGGTTTTTTATGCATAAGAATGCACCAGGGATCACGGGACACCAAAACCTAGTAGTCTTATTTTCGCACGAAAATTGCTCAGTGGGCCGAAAATGCACCACGGGCACCAAAATTGGACCACGGGGAACCTCGAACCTGAAAAATAAAAAGTGTTCCAAGCATTATGGATTTTTATGCATAAGAATGCACCAGGGATCACGGTGCACCAAAACGCAAAAGTCTTATTTTCGCACGAAAATTGCATAAATGGCCGACTATGCACCACCAGCACCAAAATTGGAGCACGAGGCAATATGGACCTCGAAACTGAAAAGTGTTCCGAGCATTATGGTTTATTATGCATAAGAATGCACTAGGGATCACGGGGCACGAAAACCCAAAAGTGTTATTTTCGCACGAAAATTGCTCAAATGGCCGAAAATGCACCATCGGCACAAAAATTGGACAAGGTGGCACCTTGGACTTCAAAACTTATAAGTTCTCTGAGCATTATGGTTTTCTATGCATAAGAATGCACATGGGATCACGAGACACCAAAACCTAGTAATCTTATTTTCGGACGAAAATTGCTCAGTGGGTTGAAAATGCACCACGGGCACCAAAATTGGACCACGGGGAACCTCGAACCTGAAAAATAAAAAGTGTTCCAAGCATTATGGATTTTTATGCATAAGAATGCACCAGGGATCACGGTGCACCAAAATGCAAAAGTCTTATTTATGCACGAAAATTGCATAAATGGCCGACTCTGCACCACCAGCACCAAAATTGGAGCACGAGGCAATACGGACCTCAAAACTGAAAAGTGTTCCGAGCATTATTGTTTATTATGCATAAGAATCCACTAGGGATCATGGGGCACGAAAACCCAAAAGTGTTATTTTCGCACGAAAATTGCTCAAATGGCCGAAGATGCACCATCGGCACCAAAATTCGACCACGTGGCACCTCGGACTTCAAAACTTATAAGTTCTCTGAGCATTATGGTTTTTTATGCATAAGAATCCATAAGGGATCACGGGACACCAAAACCTAGTAGTCTTATTTTCGCACGAAAATTGCTCAGTGGGCCGAAAATGCACCACGGGCACCAAAATTGGACCACGGGGAACCACGAACCTGAAAAATAAAAAGTGTTCCAAGCATTATGGATTTTTATGCATAAGAATGCACCAGGGATCACGGTGCACCAAAACGCAAAAGTCTTATTTTCGCACGAAAATTGCATAAATGGCCGACTATGCACCACTAGAACCAAAATTGGAGCACGAGGCAATACGGACCTCAAAACTGAAAAGTGTTCCGAGCATTATGGTTTATTATGCATAAGAATGCACTAGGGATCACGGGGCACGAAAACCCAAAAGTGTTATTTTCGCACGAAAATTGCTCAAACGGCCGAAAATGCACCATCGGCACCAAAATTGGACCACGTGGCACCTCGGACTTCAAAACTTATAAGTTCTCTGAGCATTATGGTTTTTTATGCATAAGAATGCACCAGGGATCACGGGACACCAAAACCTAGTAGTCTTATTTTCGCACGAAAATTGCTCAGTGGGCCGAAAATGCACCACGGGCACCAAAATTGGACCACGGGGAACCTCGAACCTGAAAAATAAAAAGTGTTCCAAGCATTATGGATTTTTCTACATAAGAATGCACCAGGGATCACGGTGCACCAAAACGCAAAAGTCTTATTTTCGCACAAAAATTGCATAAATGGCCGACTATGCACCACTAGCCCCAAAATTGGAGCACGAGGCAATACGGACCTCAAAACTGAAAAGTGTTCCGAGCATTGTGGTTTATTATGCATAAGAATGCACTAGGGATCACGGGGCACGAAAACCCAAAAGTGTTATTTTCGCACGAAAATTGCTCAAACGGCCGAAAATGCACCATCGGCACCAAAATTGGACCACGTGGCACCTCGGACTTCAAAACTTATAAGTTCTCTGAGCAATATGGTTTTTATGCATAAGAATGCACCAGGGATCACGGGACACCAAAACCTAGTAGTCTTATTTTCGCTCGAAAATTTCTCAGTGGGCCGAAAATGCACCACGGGCACCAAAATTGGACCACGGGGAACCTCGAACCTGAAAAATAAAAAGTGTTCCAAGCATTATGGATTTTTATGCATAAGAATGCACTAGGGATCACGGTGCACCAAAACGCAAAAGTCTTATTTTCGCACGAAAATTGCATAAATGGCCGACTATGCACCACCAGCACCAAAATTGGAGCACGAGACAATACGGACCTCAAAACTGAAAAGTGTTCCGAGCATTATGGTCTATTATGCATCAGAATGCACTTGGGATCACGGGGCACGAAAACCCAAAAGTGTTATTTTCGCACGAAAATTGCTCAAATGGCCGAAAATGCACCATCGGCACCAAAATTGGACCACGTGGCACCTCGGACTTCAAAACTTATAAGTTCTCTGAGCATTATGGTTTTTTATGCATAAGAATGCACCAGGGATCACGGCACACCAAAACCTAGTAGTCTTATTTTCGCAGGAAAATTGCTCAGTGGGCCGAAAATGCACCACGAGCACCAAAATTGGACCACGGGGAACCTCGAACCTGAAAAATAAAAAGTGTTCCAAGCATTATGGATTTTTATGCATAAGAATGCACCAGGGATCACGGTGCACCAAAACGCAAAAGTCTTATTTTCGCACAAATATTGCATAAATGGCCGACTATGCACCACCAGCACCAAAATTGGAGCACGAGGCAATACGGACCTCAAAACTGAAAAGTGTTCCGAGCATTGTGGTTTATTATGCATAAGAATGCACTAGGGATCACGGGGCACGAAAACCCAAAAGTGTTATTTTCGCACGAAAATTGCTCAAACGGCCGAAAATGCACCATCGGCACCAAAATTGGACCACGTGGCACCTCGGACTTCAAAACTTATTAGTTCTCTGAGCATTATGGTTTTTTATGCATAAGAATGCACCAGGGATCACGGGACACCAAAACCTAGTAGTCTTATTTTCGCATGAAAATTGCTCAGTGGGCCGAAAATGCACCACGGACACCAAAATTGGACCACGGGGAACCTCGAACCTGAAAAATAAAAAGTGTTCCAAGCATTATGGATTTTTATGCATAAGAATGCACCAGGGATCACGGTGCACCAAAACGCAAAAGTCTTATTTTCGCACGAAAATTGTATAAATGGCCGACTATGCACCACCAGCACCGAAATTGGAGCACGAGGCAATACGGACCTCAAAACTGAAAAGTGTTCTGAGCATGACGGTTTATTATGCATAAGAATGCTCTAGGGATCACGGGGCACGAAAACCCAAAAGTGTTATTTTCGCACGAAAATTGCTCAAATGGCCGAAAATGCACCATCGGCACCAAAATTGGACCACGTGGCACCTCAGACTTCAAAACTTATAAGTTCTCTGAGCATTATGGTTTTTTATGCATAAGAAAGCACCAGGGATCACGGGACACCAAAACCTAGTAGTCTTATTTTCGCACGAAAATTGCTCAGTGGGCCGAAAATGCACCACGGGCACCAAAATTGGACCGCGGGGAACCTCGAACCTGAAAAATAAAAAGTGTTCCAAGCATTATGGATTTTTATGCATAAGAATGCACCAGGGATCACGGTGCACCAAAACGCAAAAGTCTTATTTTCGCACGAAAATTGCATAAATGGCCGACTATGCACCACCAGCACCAAAATTGGAGCACGAGACAATACGGACCTCAAAACAGAAAAGTGTTCCGAGCATTATGGTCTATTATGCATCAGAATGCACTTGGGATCACGGGGCACGAAAACCCAAAAGTGTTATTTTCGCACGAAAATTGCTCAAATGGCCGAAAATGCACCATCGGCACCAAAATTGGACCACGTGGCACCTCAGACTTCAAAACTTATAAGTTCTCTGAGCATTATGGTTTTTTATGCATAAGAATGCACCAGGGATCACGGCACACCAAAACCTAGTAGTCTTATTTTTCCAGGAAAATTGCTCAGTGGGCCGAAAATGCACCACGAGAACCAAAATTGGACCACGAGGAACCTCGAACCTGAAAAATAAAAAGTGTTCCAAGCATTATGGATTTTTATGCATAAGAATGCACCAGGGATCACGGTGCACCAAAACGCAAAAGTCTTATTTTCGCACGAAAATTGCATAAATGGCCGACTATGCACCACCAGCACCAAAATTGGAGCACGAGGCAATACGGACCTCAAAACTGAAAAGTGTTCCGAGCATTATGGTTTGTTATGCATAAGAATGCACTAGGGATCACGGGGCACGAAAACCCAAAAGTGTTATTTTCGCACGAAAATTGCTCAAATGGCCGAAAATGCACCATCGGCACCAAAATTGGACCACGTGGCACCTCGGACTTCAAAACTTCTAAGTTCTCTGAGCATTATGGTTTTTTATGCATAAGAATGCACCAGGGATCACGGGACACCAAAAACTAGTAGTCTTATTTTCGCACGAAAATTGCTCAGTGGGCCGAAAATGCACCACGGGCACCAAAATTGGACAGCGGGGAACCTCGAACCTGAAAAATAAATAGTGTTCCAAGCATTATGGATTTTTATGCATAAGAATGCACCAGGGATCACGGTGCACCAGAACGTAAAAGTCTTATTTTCGCACGAAAATTGCATAAATGGCCGACTATGCACCACCAGCACCAAAATTGGAGCACGAGGCAATACGGACCTCAAAACTGAAAAGTGTTCCGAGCATTATGGTTTATTATGCATAAGAATGCACTAGGGATCACGGGGCACGAAAATTGCTCAAATTGGACCACGTGGCACCTCGGACTTCAAAACTTATAAGTTCTCTGAGCATTATGGTTTTTTATGCATAAGAATGCACCAGGGATCACGGGACACCAAAACCTAGTAGTCTTATTTTCGCACGAAAATTGCTCAGTGGGCCGAAAATGCACCACGGGCACCAAAATTGGACCACGGGGAACCTCGAACCTGAAAAATAAAAAGTGTTCCAAGCATTATGGATTTTTATGCATAAGAATGCACCAGGGATCACGGTGCACCAAAACGTAAAAGTCTTATTTTCGCACGAAAATTGCATAAATGGCCGACTATGCACCACCAGCACCAAAATTGGAGCACGAGGCAATATGGACCTCGAAACTGAAAAGTGTTCCGAGCATTATGGTTTATTATGCATAAGAATGCACTAGGGATCACGGGGCACGAAAACCCAAAAGTGTTATTTTCGCACGAAAATTGCTCAAATGGCCGAAAATGCACCATCGGCACAAAAATTGGACAACGTGGCACCTTGGACTTCAAAACTTATAAGTTCTCTGAGCATTATGGTTTTCTATGCATAAGAATGCACATGGGATCACGAGACACCAAAACCTAGTAATCTTATTTTCGCACGAAAATTGCTCAGTGGGTTGAAAATGCACCACGGGCACCAAAATTGGACCACGGGGAACCTCGAACCTGAAAAATAAAAAGTGTTCCAAGCATTATGGATTTTTATGCATAAGAATGCACCAGGGATCACGGTGCACCAGAACGTAAAAGTCTTATTTTCGCACGAAAATTGCATAAATGGCCGACTATGCACCACCAGCACCAAAATTGGAGCACGAGGCAATACGGACCTCAAAACTGAAAAGTGTTCCGAGCATTATGGTTTATTATGCATAAGAATGCACTAGGGATCACGGGGCACGAAAATTGCTCAAATTGGACCACGTGGCACCTCGGACTTCAAAACTTATAAGTTCTCTGAGCATTATGGTTTTTTATGCATAAGAATGCACCAGGGATCACGGGACACCAAAACCTAGTAGTCTTATTTTCGCACGAAAATTGCTCAGTGGGCCGAAAATGCACCACGGGCACCAAAATTGGACCACGGGGAACCTCGAACCTGAAAAATAAAAAGTGTTCCAAGCATTATGGATTTTTATGCATAAGAATGCACCAGGGATCACGGTGCACCAAAACGCAAAAGTCTTATTTTCGCACGAAAATTGCATAAATGGCCGACTATGCACCACCAGCACCAAAATTGGAGCACGAGGCAATATGGACCTCGAAACTGAAAAGTGTTCCGAGCATTATGGTTTATTATGCATAAGAATGCACTAGGGATCACGGGGCACGAAAACCCAAAAGTGTTATTTTCGCACGAAAATTGCTCAAATGGCCGAAAATGCACCATCGGCACAAAAATTGGACAAGGTGGCACCTTGGACTTCAAAACTTATAAGTTCTCTGAGCATTATGGTTTTCTATGCATAAGAATGCACATGGGATCACGAGACACCAAAACCTAGTAATCTTATTTTCGGACGAAAATTGCTCAGTGGGTTGAAAATGCACCACGGGCACCAAAATTGGACCACGGGGAACCTCGAACCTGAAAAATAAAAAGTGTTCCAAGCATTATGGATTTTTATGCATAAGAATGCACCAGGGATCACGGTGCACCAAAACGCAAAAGTCTTATTTATGCACGAAAATTGCATAAATGGCCGACTCTGCACCACCAGCACCAAAATTGGAGCACGAGGCAATACGGACCTCAAAACTGAAAAGTGTTCCGAGCATTATTGTTTATTATGCATAAGAATCCACTAGGGATCATGGGGCACGAAAACCCAAAAGTGTTATTTTCGCACGAAAATTGCTCAAATGGCCGAAGATGCACCATCGGCACCAAAATTCGACCACGTGGCACCTCGGACTTCAAAACTTATAAGTTCTCTGAGCATTATGGTTTTTTATGCATAAGAATCCATAAGGGATCACGGGACACCAAAACCTAGTAGTCTTATTTTCGCACGAAAATTGCTCAGTGGGCCGAAAATGCACCACGGGCACCAAAATTGGACCACGGGGAACCTCGAACCTGAAAAATAAAAAGTGTTCCAAGCATTATGGATTTTTATGCATAAGAATGCACCAGGGATCACGGTGCACCAAAACGCAAAAGTCTTATTTTCGCACGAAAATTGCATAAATGGCCGACTATGCACCACTAGAACCAAAATTGGAGCACGAGGCAATACGGACCTCAAAACTGAAAAGTGTTCCGAGCATTATGGTTTATTATGCATAAGAATGCACTAGGGATCACGGGGCACGAAAACCCAAAAGTGTTATTTTCGCACGAAAATTGCTCAAACGGCCGAAAATGCACCATCGGCACCAAAATTGGACCACGTGGCACCTCGGACTTCAAAACTTATA
This sequence comes from Pueraria montana var. lobata, assembly GCA_026413185.1. NCBI lineage: Eukaryota > Viridiplantae > Streptophyta > Magnoliopsida > Fabales > Fabaceae > Pueraria > Pueraria montana. The sequence goes on along the minus strand of CM048649.1, from coordinate 21,305,241 downwards.
AGTTCTCTGAGCATTATGGTTTTTTATGCATAAGAATGCACCAGGGATCACGGGACACCAAAACCTAGTAGTCTTATTTTCGCACGAAAATTGCTCAGTGGGCCGAAAATGCACCACGGGCACCAAAATTGGACCACGGGGAACCTCGAACCTGAAAAATAAAAAGTGTTCCAAGCATTATGGATTTTTCTACATAAGAATGCACCAGGGATCACGGTGCACCAAAACGCAAAAGTCTTATTTTCGCACAAAAATTGCATAAATGGCCGACTATGCACCACTAGCCCCAAAATTGGAGCACGAGGCAATACGGACCTCAAAACTGAAAAGTGTTCCGAGCATTGTGGTTTATTATGCATAAGAATGCACTAGGGATCACGGGGCACGAAAACCCAAAAGTGTTATTTTCGCACGAAAATTGCTCAAACGGCCGAAAATGCACCATCGGCACCAAAATTGGACCACGTGGCACCTCGGACTTCAAAACTTATAAGTTCTCTGAGCAATATGGTTTTTATGCATAAGAATGCACCAGGGATCACGGGACACCAAAACCTAGTAGTCTTATTTTCGCTCGAAAATTTCTCAGTGGGCCGAAAATGCACCACGGGCACCAAAATTGGACCACGGGGAACGTCGAACCTGAAAAATAAAAAGTGTTCCAAGCATTATGGATTTTTATGCATAAGAATGCACTAGGGATCACGGTGCACCAAAACGCAAAAGTCTTATTTTCGCACGAAAATTGCATAAATGGCCGACTATGCACCACCAGCACCAAAATTGGAGCACGAGACAATACGGACCTCAAAACTGAAAAGTGTTCCGAGCATTATGGTCTATTATGCATCAGAATGCACTTGGGATCACGGGGCACGAAAACCCAAAAGTGTTATTTTCGCACGAAAATTGCTCAAATGGCCGAAAATGCACCATCGGCACCAAAATTGGACCACGTGGCACCTCGGACTTCAAAACTTATAAGTTCTCTGAGCATTATGGTTTTTTATGCATAAGAATGCACCAGGGATCACGGCACACCAAAACCTAGTAGTCTTATTTTCGCAGGAAAATTGCTCAGTGGGCCGAAAATGCACCACGAGCACCAAAATTGGACCACGGGGAACCTCGAACCTGAAAAATAAAAAGTGTTCCAAGCATTATGGATTTTTATGCATAAGAATGCACCAGGGATCACGGTGCACCAAAACGCAAAAGTCTTATTTTCGCACAAAAATTGCATAAATGGCCGACTATGCACCACCAGCACCAAAATTGGAGCACGAGGCAATACGGACCTCAAAACTGAAAAGTGTTCCGAGCATTGTGGTTTATTATGCATAAGAATGCACTAGGGATCACGGGGCACGAAAACCCAAAAGTGTTATTTTCGCACGAAAATTGCTCAAACGGCCGAAAATGCACCATCGGCACCAAAATTGGACCACGTGGCACCTCGGACTTCAAAACTTATTAGTTCTCTGAGCATTATGGTTTTTTATGCATAAGAATGCACCAGGGATCACGGGACACCAAAACCTAGTAGTCTTATTTTCGCATGAAAATTGCTCAGTGGGCCGAAAATGCACCACGGACACCAAAATTGGACCACGGGGAACCTCGAACCTGAAAAATAAAAAGTGTTCCAAGCATTATGGATTTTTATGCATAAGAATGCACCAGGGATCACGGTGCACCAAAACGCAAAAGTCTTATTTTCGCACGAAAATTGTATAAATGGCCGACTATGCACCACCAGCACCGAAATTGGAGCACGAGGCAATACGGACCTCAAAACTGAAAAGTGTTCTGAGCATGACGGTTTATTATGCATAAGAATGCTCTAGGGATCACGGGGCACGAAAACCCAAAAGTGTTATTTTCGCACGAAAATTGCTCAAATGGCCGAAAATGCACCATCGGCACCAAAATTGGACCACGTGGCACCTCAGACTTCAAAACTTATAAGTTCTCTGAGCATTATGGTTTTTTATGCATAAGAAAGCACCAGGGATCACGGGACACCAAAACCTAGTAGTCTTATTTTCGCACGAAAATTGCTCAGTGGGCCGAAAATGCACCACGGGCACCAAAATTGGACCGCGGGGAACCTCGAACCTGAAAAATAAAAAGTGTTCCAAGCATTATGGATTTTTATGCATAAGAATGCACCAGGGATCACGGTGCACCAAAACGCAAAAGTCTTATTTTCGCACGAAAATTGCATAAATGGCCGACTATGCACCACCAGCACCAAAATTGGAGCACGAGACAATACGGACCTCAAAACAGAAAAGTGTTCCGAGCATTATGGTCTATTATGCATCAGAATGCACTTGGGATCACGGGGCACGAAAACCCAAAAGTGTTATTTTCGCACGAAAATTGCTCAAATGGCCGAAAATGCACCATCGGCACCAAAATTGGACCACGTGGCACCTCAGACTTCAAAACTTATAAGTTCTCTGAGCATTATGGTTTTTTATGCATAAGAATGCACCAGGGATCACGGCACACCAAAACCTAGTAGTCTTATTTTTCCAGGAAAATTGCTCAGTGGGCCGAAAATGCACCACGAGAACCAAAATTGGACCACGAGGAACCTCGAACCTGAAAAATAAAAAGTGTTCCAAGCATTATGGATTTTTATGCATAAGAATGCACCAGGGATCACGGTGCACCAAAACGCAAAAGTCTTATTTTCGCACGAAAATTGCATAAATGGCCGACTATGCACCACCAGCACCAAAATTGGAGCACGAGGCAATACGGACCTCAAAACTGAAAAGTGTTCCGAGCATTATGGTTTGTTATGCATAAGAATGCACTAGGGATCACGGGGCACGAAAACCCAAAAGTGTTATTTTCGCACGAAAATTGCTCAAATGGCCGAAAATGCACCATCGGCACCAAAATTGGACCACGTGGCACCTCGGACTTCAAAACTTCTAAGTTCTCTGAGCATTATGGTTTTTTATGCATAAGAATGCACCAGGGATCACGGGACACCAAAAACTAGTAGTCTTATTTTCGCACGAAAATTGCTCAGTGGGCCGAAAATGCACCACGGGCACCAAAATTGGACAGCGGGGAACCTCGAACCTGAAAAATAAATAGTGTTCCAAGCATTATGGATTTTTATGCATAAGAATGCACCAGGGATCACGGTGCACCAGAACGTAAAAGTCTTATTTTCGCACGAAAATTGCATAAATGGCCGACTATGCACCACCAGCACCAAAATTGGAGCACGAGGCAATACGGACCTCAAAACTGAAAAGTGTTCCGAGCATTATGGTTTATTATGCATAAGAATGCACTAGGGATCACGGGGCACGAAAATTGCTCAAATTGGACCACGTGGCACCTCGGACTTCAAAACTTATAAGTTATCTGAGCATTATGGTTTTTTATGCATAAGAATGCACCAGGGATCACGGGACACCAAAACCTAGTAGTCTTATTTTCGCACGAAAATTGCTCAGTGGGCCGAAAATGCACCACGGGCACCAAAATTGGACCACGGGGAACCTCGAACCTGAAAAATAAAAAGTGTTCCAAGCATTATGGATTTTTATGCATAAGAATGCACCAGGGATCACGGTGCACCAAAACGTAAAAGTCTTATTTTCGCACGAAAATTGCATAAATGGCCGACTATGCACCACCAGCACCAAAATTGGAGCACGAGGCAATATGGACCTCGAAACTGAAAAGTGTTCCGAGCATTATGGTTTATTATGCATAAGAATGCACTAGGGATCACGGGGCACGAAAACCCAAAAGTGTTATTTTCGCACGAAAATTGCTCAAATGGCCGAAAATGCACCATCGGCACAAAAATTGGACAACGTGGCACCTTGGACTTCAAAACTTATAAGTTCTCTGAGCATTATGGTTTTCTATGCATAAGAATGCACATGGGATCACGAGACACCAAAACCTAGTAATCTTATTTTCGCACGAAAATTGCTCAGTGGGTTGAAAATGCACCACGGGCACCAAAATTGGACCACGGGGAACCTCGAACCTGAAAAATAAAAAGTGTTCCAAGCATTATGGATTTTTATGCATAAGAATGCACCAGGGATCACGGTGCACCAAAACGCAAAAGTCTTATTTATGCACGAAAATTGCATAAATGGCCGACTCTGCACCACCAGCACCAAAATTGGAGCACGAGGCAATACGGACCTCAAAACTGAAAAGTGTTCCGAGCATTATTGTTTATTATGCATAAGAATCCACTAGGGATCATGGGGCACGAAAACCCAAAAGTGTTATTTTCGCACGAAAATTGCTCAAATGGCCGAAGATGCACCATCGGCACCAAAATTCGACCACGTGGCACCTCGGACTTCAAAACTTATAAGTTCTCTGAGCATTATGGTTTTTTATGCATAAGAATCCATAAGGGATCACGGGACACCAAAACCTAGTAGTCTTATTTTCGCACGAAAATTGCTCAGTGGGCCGAAAATGCACCACGGGCACCAAAATTGGACCACGGGGAACCTCGAACCTGAAAAATAAAGTGTTCCAATCATTATGGATTTTTATGCATAAGAATGCACCAGGGATCACGGTGCACCAAAACGCAAAAGTCTTATTTTCGCACGAAAATTGCATAAATGGCCGACTATGCACCACCAGCACCAAAATTGGAGCACGAGGCAATACGGACCTCAAAACTGAAAAGTGTTCCGAGCATGATGGTTTATTATGCATAAGAATGCACTAGGGATCACGGGGCACGAAAACCCAAAAGTGTTATTTTCGCACGAAAATTGCTCAAATTGCCGAAAATGCACCATCGGCACCAAAATTGGACCACGTGGCACCTCGGACTTCAAAACTTATAAGTTCTCTGAGCATTATGGTTTTTTTTGCATAAGAATGCACCAGGGATCACGAGACACCAAAACCTAGTAGTCTTATTTTCGCACGAAAATGGCTCAGTGGGCCGAAAATGCACCACGGGCACAAAAATTGGACCACGGGGAACCTCGAACCTGAAAAATAAAAAGTGTTCCAAGAATTATGGAATTTTATGCATAAGAATGCACCAGGGATCACGGTGCACCAAAACACAAAAGTCTTATTTTCGCACGAAAATTGCATAAAAGGCCGACTATGCACCACCAGCACCAAAATTGGAGCACGAGGCAATACGGACCTCAAAACTGAAAAGTGTTCCGAGCATGATGGTTTATTATGCATAAGAATGCACTAGGGATCACGGGGAACAAAAACCCAAAAGTGTTATTTTCGCACGAAAATTGCTCAAATGGCCGAAAATGCACCATCGGCACCAAAATTGGACCACGTGGCACCTCGGACTTCAAAACTTATAAGTTCTCTGAGCATTATGGTTTTTTATGCATAAGAATGCACCAGGGATCACGGGACACCAAAACCTAGTAGTCTTATTTTCGCACGAAAATTGCTCGGTGGGCCGAAAATGCACCACGGGCACCAAAATTGGACCACGGGGAACCTCGAACCTGAAAAATAAAAAGTGTTCCAAGAATTATGGATTTTTATGCATAAGAATGCACCAGGGATCACGGTGCACCAAAACGTAAAAGTCTTATTTTCGCACGAAAATTGCATAAATGGCCGACTATGCACCACCAGCACCAAAATTGGAGCACGAGGCAATACGGACCTCAAAACTGAAAAGTGTTCCGAGCATTATGGTTTATTATGCATAAGAATGCACTAGGGATCACGGGGCACGAAAATTGCTCAAATTGGACCACGTGGCACCTCGGACTTCAAAACTTATAAGTTCTCTGAGCATTATGGTTTTTTATGCATAAGAATGCACCAGGGATCACGGGACACCAAAACCTAGTAGTCTTATTTTCGCACGAAAATTGCTCAGTGGGCCGAAAATGCACCACGGGCACCAAAATTGGACCACGGGGAACCTCGAACCTGAAAAATAAAAAGTGTTCCAAGCATTATGGATTTTTATGCATAAGAATGCACCAGGGATCACGGTGCACCAAAACGCAAAAGTCTTATTTTCGCACGAAAATTGCATAAATGGCCGACTATGCACCACCAGCACCAAAATTGGAGCACGAGGCAATATGGACCTCGAAACTGAAAAGTGTTCCGAGCATTATGGTTTATTATGCATAAGAATGCACTAGGGATCACGGGGCACGAAAACCCAAAAGTGTTGTTTTCGCACGAAAATTGCTCAAATGGCCGAAAATGCACCATCGGCACAAAAATTGGACAAGGTGGCACCTTGGACTTCAAAACTTATAAGTTCTCTGAGCATTATGGTTTTCTATGCATAAGAATGCACATGGGATCACGAGACACCAAAACCTAGTAATCTTATTTTCGGACGAAAATTGCTCAGTGGGTTGAAAATGCACCACGGGCACCAAAATTGGACCACGGGGAACCTCGAACCTGAAAAATAAAAAGTGTTCCAAGCATTATGGATTTTTATGCATAAGAATGCACCAGGGATCACGGTGCACCAAAACGCAAAAGTCTTATTTATGCACGAAAATTGCATAAATGGCCGACTCTGCACCACCAGCACCAAAATTGGAGCACGAGGCAATACGGACCTCAAAACTGAAAAGTGTTCCGAGCATTATTGTTTATTATGCATAAGAATCCACTAGGGATCATGGGGCACGAAAACCCAAAAGTGTTATTTTCGCACGAAAATTGCTCAAATGGCCGAAGATGCACCATCGGCACCAAAATTCGACCACGTGGCACCTCGGACTTCAAAACTTATAAGTTCTCTGAGCATTATGGTTTTTTATGCATAAGAATCCATAAGGGATCACGGGACACCAAAACCTAGTAGTCTTATTTTCGCACGAAAATTGCTCAGTGGGCCGAAAATGCACCACGGGCACCAAAATTGGACCACGGGGAACCTCGAACCTGAAAAATAAAAAGTGTTCCAAGCATTATGGATTTTTATGCATAAGAATGCACCAGGGATCACGGTGCACCAAAACGCAAAAGTCTTATTTTCGCACGAAAATTGCATAAATGGCCGACTATGCACCACCAGCACCAAAATTGGAGCACGAGGCAATATGGACCTCGAAACTGAAAAGTGTTCCGAGCATTATGGTTTATTATGCATAATAATGCACTAGGGATCACGGGGCACGAAAACCCAAAAGTGTTATTTTCGCACGAAAATTGCTCAAATGGCCGAAAATGCACCATCGGCACCAAAATTGGACCGCGTGGCACCTCGGACTTCAAAACTTATAAGGTGTCTGAGCATTATGGTTTTTTATGTATAAGAATGCACCAGGGAGCACGGGACACCAAAACCTAGTAGTCTTATTTTCGCACGAAAATTGCTCAGTGGGCCGAAAATGCACCACGGGCACCAAAATTGGACTGCGGGGAACCTCGAACCTGAAAAATAAAAAGTGTTCCAAGCATTATGGATTTTTATGCATAAGAATGCACCAGGGATCACGGTGCACCAAAACGCATTGTTAATTTATTATTTTTTATTATAATTGGAATAAAAATAAATAATGATTTAAAAAAATTAAGGCAAGAATTTTTTTTTTCATCTCTCTCACACACATACATACACACATAATATTGTTGCAAATTATTTGAAAAGTACCCACTCCCTCTATAAAAATATCCAACTTAACTTAAACCCACAACATCATGCTTTGATAGAAAGCCACAGTTTAACACCTGCCAGTGTGAAGAAATACACAGCATATCAATCCGGCTTCTGCTGTCATTATAAAGTGTCGCAACTGGGGTCATTATGCAACAGCAAAAAAACATATAAAAATCAGAAGAGTGACTATCAACGTTTATTACAAAAAAACATTGAAAACATAAATGGCCCTTGGAAACGAAATTTGGGTTTGGAGTCAATTACAAGTAGAGAAAGTATAAGCACCCTATGACATCCGTTCTAAGATGGTTACGACTAATTAAATGTGCAAAATTAACATAACTTTAAAATTATATATTTTATCCCTTTTGATAGAAAACAAGACTATTTTTTGCAATTTAAAGAAAAGGGAAATATTATTGATCTGTTCATTTTTTAAAAAAAAAAAGGAATTTTTATTGTTGGACATAAATTTATTATTTCTTTTAGAAAAAAGATTATTTATATTTCTTTATCTTTTTAATTCGACATGAGCCCTTGTTCCTAGCATATATCCCTGGGTGCAATGAGGAAATCAAACTTAAATAGTTCTTTGGTAGAAAATTGTTTTGTGGCTGACATATTTTGATTTTGTTTGAAGGCATAACTATGTTTTAAGTCCATGATAAATTAACGAATTTTGTTTTGGGTCCTTAATATAAAAAAATTTGCCGTTGAGTCCCTAATAAAACAAAATTTTTGTTTTTGGTCCTTATTATTTTGTTTTAATTCTTCTAATATATCTATCTCAAAAGACTCTATATAAAAACCTCAAGAGAAGAACTGAAGGACTAACGAAGCATTCTATCTCTCTCGATGAAAAACTTTCTTGGTCTGATAAAACCTTTGGATGAAACACTCTATACAAAAAACATTTTATTCTTTTTTTTTTTTTTGCAAAGTTATTTGTATATATGCTCAATTTACATTTTCTCACTTTGTGAGTTGATCTTTGTATATCTTTCAAACTTATATATAGTTTGTGAAAGCCAAGAGTGGTTTAGTGTTAAAGAATACTTGGTTTGACAATCTTGGGTTAAATTGTTGGTTGGTTGTAGCTAGAGGTGGCTTAGAGAATACTAACCATGTTGGTTAGTGGAACACTTCGTGTTGAAGGAGACTAAACGTAGCATAGGTTAAGTGAACCAGTATAAAATTGCTTGTTGTTTTCATCTCGTTTTCCCTCACATGTTTCCATCTTGGATGAAAGCTTTTATATCTTGTTTAAAATGTTGTTTGCGAAAAGATTTCAAAATGCACATACACACTATTCAACCCCCTTCTAGTGTGTTCTTTGTTTATTTCATTTCATCCCCTCTCTTTTAGCAGAGATTTTGATTGGAAGAAAAGAGAAAGCTTTGGAGATGAATAAATAATCACCACACCAAAAGAAATCACCTTCTTCAACTTCTAAAAGTGCCAAGTATGTATTTTGTGGGTATTTTAGTGAGAAAAACATAAGGAAGATATATATATATATATATATATGGGGACCGCTAACCTTTTTTAGTTTAGCAATAAACACCAAAATATTTATGACAAAAAATCCAATTTTCTTTTTTGTTTTAATTAATTCATTTTAGGGTATTATAGTAATTTAATATATTTTTTTTTTATAAAAAAGGATCTCGAAAATCTCCCCCAATCTCAAATCCGAACGTGGCTGCCTTGACCACGTTTTCTCCGTCATCCTCTTCAAGCTCCCTTTCTTTATCCAGCTTTACACTTGTAATTTGTATCTCAAACCCAAACCAGTGTTCAGGGTAACGAACAATGCAATTCAATTACAAAATCCAAAAGAAGAAAAGATTAATACCAGAGTTTTAATCAAAAATTCAGTACCAGTTCGTAGTCCACAAAATTGCAAAAAAATTGGACTAAAATGAAAATTCAATCAATTAGGTCCATCCATTCAATACCCTTATGCTGTGACGACAGCAACCCATTGTTCATGAACTGGAGATTTGAAAGAGGAATCAAATCCTTTGAGTGAATATTTTCTATCATTTTCTTAAGACATAAATTACTGTATTGAAGTTACTGCTTTTACAGTCGATGGCATGATGGGTGGGGAGAAGATAAAAAACTTAACAGGAAAAGGGACGTGGGACATGGAAGAAGAGAGAGAAATGATTTTTTTAAAATTAAATTAAATATTAAAATACTATAATATCCTCAAAACAAATAAACTAAAATAAAAAGAAATGGGTTTTTTGTCCTAAATAATTTTGGTGTTAATTGCTAATACACACCAACTAAAAAACACTAGGATGGACGGTAACATTCCCATATATATATATATATATATATATATATATAAAGAGAGAGAGAGAGAGAGAGAGAGAGAGAAGATGAGAGTTTGAGTGGGAATGTTTCAATTCTAAGGTGTAAATAAAATTATGTGAATAGGAAATTTTACCATTTGTAAATAAAAAAAAATGTAAAACTTTGCTTTTATCTTAGATTAGGTGAATCTGATCTTCCTTGGTTGCCATGAGAAGCATAAGTGGGGGTGAAAAACCAGCAGGAGTTTATCCATAATTTTTTATTTTTTTTTATAAATTAGGTGGATAATGGTGTAATTAAAAATTAATTAAGTTAAATAGGTTTTCGGATTTTTAAAGGTGAATGTGGGCTTGGGCTGAGTTGGGACGTCCATCTCACTCCCATGACAAAAAATATTAGTTATTTTTATTTTTTTTAATGAGAAAATAGGTGATGCACTGACAATGTAAAAAAGTTTTACACTATCATTCAATTACAATTCACCATATAAGGTAAGCTTGTTGACTTTTACAATTTACAAGTCATACCAACGGTGATTCATGATTGGTTGACAGTGTCAAATAGTTTTTGTCGGTGCATTACCATTAAGCTCATTTTTATTACATAATTAGATATATTTTATTTATATTAAAATGCATAATAAATCATTTTTTTGCAAAGTAATTATTAAATTTCAAAATTTTACTTTTTAAATAATTTTTTCTAATTCAAATCAACATATTATAATTTTTGAAAATTTTTCTAAGAAGATTTCTAATTGGACTTGTATAGTCAACCAAGGGTGTTTTTATCATTCAGAATGGTGTACATAATCTTGGAGATGGGAAAATTGCAAATCAAGAGGTGGAGGAAGTAGCTACGAAGGTTTGGGATTTTGGGAAATGCTTGGGTCTGGTGTTTGAAGGGAAAGAAGAAGAAATTATCTAGAAAATAGAAAAGATGGAGGAAAGAGATAGGAAAGGGGTATGCAGAGGGTATGTCCGGGGAGAGGAAGGGGGGAGCATTCTATTTTGATATGAAGATTATTACATATAATATTAAGGGGTTAGGAGGGAGGATGAAAAAGAGTGAGGTTTGTAAATTGATAAAAGATCAAAAGCCAAGTGTGGTGCTATTGCAAGAAACAAAGATGGAGGTGGTTGAACTTTGTGTCTCTATAGGGAGGTGAAGATGTGGAATGGTTTAGTAAACCATCTGTTGGGAGTTCAAGTGGTCTTCTTATTATGTGGAAGAAACATAGTCTCTCGAATGTGAAGATTGTGGAGGGGTTGAACTTCATTGGTGTGGTGGGCAAGTGGGAAAGTTTGAGTAAACATGTGGGTATTGTGAATGTGTATGCACCATGTGACTTAAGGGGGAAAAAGGAATGCTGGCAAGAGATCAAAAGTGTGGTGGAAGCTCAAAATGTATTGCTTGGTGTGTAGCGGGTGATTTTAACTCAGTGAAGGGACCACATGAAAGAAAAGGGTTCATAACACATAATAGGCAAGAGGAAATGGAAGCTTTTAATAAGTTTATTCAGACTCTAGGTTTTGTGGATCTACCTTTGATTGGAAGGAAATATACATGGTACAAAGCGGATGGTTTAGCAATGAGTAGATTGGACAGGTTTCTGGTTTCAAAAGAATGGCTCTCTATTTGGAGAAATGTGTTCAATGAGGATTGTAGAGAAGTGTGTCTGATCATTGTCCAATTACTCTCAAGGAGAAGGAAGTCAATTGGGGTCCAAAGCCATTTTGCTTCTTAAATTGTTGGAGGGAAAACAAGGGTTATAAGGATTTTGTCAAAAAAAAAGTGGGATGAGATGCATCTGGAAGGCACAAAAAGTTTTATTCTTAAAGAAAAGTTGAAGCTAATAAAGAAAGAGATAAAGTAGTGGAGCAAATGGCATTTTGGAGATGTAGATTCTCAGTTAAAGGAAGCAAAATTAGAATTGTAGAAGATGCTAAAGGGGAGTTGGAGGAGCTTGAGGAGGAAGAGGTAAAAAGAAGAAAAGACATTATGGAAGACATAAAGAAATTTGTAGGGAGAAGGTGTAGCATTAACTGGCAGAAGTCAAGGATGAAATGGTTAAAGGAGGTAGATGCAAATTCAAGATATTTCCATAAATGCCTGCTAAAAAGGAGAAGGGCAAATGAGATATTGGGGTTGAATTTTGATGGGGAAATGGTTGACGATGTGGAACCCTTAAGGAAAAGAATAAAGGAGTTCTTTCAACAACATTTTTCAAAGGTTGATGGGGGAAACCTAGGTTGGAGGGGATGATTTCAAGAAAACTCAGTGATGCTGATAATTTGATCCTACCTGATGCTTTCTCAGAAGAAAAAAATAAAAAGAGCAGTTTGGGAATGTGAAAGTTCTAAAAGTCCAGGTCCAGATGGTGTAAATTTTGCTTTCATTAAAGATTTTTGGTGTTCCGTTGGACAAGATTTTATGGAGTTTGTGCATGAATTCCATAGGAATGGGAGGATTGTGAGAGGTTCCAATAGCTCTTTCATTACTTTCATTTCGAAAAAGGAGAGCCCACAAAAAAAATTGGTGAGTATAGGCCAATATCTTTAATTGGCTGTATGTATAAGGTCCTGTCAAAGGTGTTGGCAAATAGGTTGAGAAAGGTTGTAGCTGGTGTTATTTCTGAGAACCAAACTGCTTTTATAAAAGGAAGGGAAATTTTGGATGGTGTGCTCATTGTAAATGAAATTGTGGAAGAAGCAAAAAGAAAAAAGAAGGAGTTGGTTTGTTTTAAGGTGGATTTTGAGAAGGCTTTTGATCCAGTGAGTTGGGATTACCTGTTGCATATGATTGAACCCATGGGTTTTAATGAGAAGTGACGAAACTAGATTAAAGAATGCTTAGGAACAACAAGAGTTTCTATTCTTATTAATGGATGCTCGACAGAAGATTTTAGTGTGGGAAGGAGCCTTAGGCAAGGAGATTCGTTGTCTCCTTCCCTTTTCTTGATAGCAGTGGAAGGACTTGGCATGCTGTTTAAACAGGCTGAAGAAAAAGGAATGTTCAAAGGTTTCAAGGTTGGTAGAGATGGTCCACGTGTCTCGCATCTGCAATTTGCAGATGATACCCTTATTCTTGGTGAAAAATCTTGGGGGAGTGTGAAGGCTATTAAAGCTATATTACACCTTTTTGAGATGGCTTCAGGGCTTAAGGTGAATTTTCATAAGAGTTAGTTGATGGGGGTTAATATTGGGGAAGTTTGGTTGGAAGAAGCATCTTTTGCTATGAATTACAAAGTTGGTGTTATGCCTTTTAAGTACTTGGGACTGCCAGTTGGGACTGATCCAACAAGAAAAAGCACTCGGCAACCTGTGTTGGATGTGGTAAGGAATAGATTGTTGTCTTGGGAAAGTAAATACGTACCCTCTAGTGGAAGAGTTGTCTTGTTAAAATCAGTACCCTCGTCGCTTTCGATCTATTTTCTATCTTTCTTTCAGGCACCATCAGGTATCATCTCTATCCTTGAGTCTATTTTTAAAAGGTTTCTTTGGGGTGGGGGTGAGAATAAAAACAAAATTCATTGGGTGGCATGGGAAAAGGTGTGCAAGGGTAAGGAAGAGGGGGGCTTAAGAATTAGGAATCTAAAAGCTTTTAATCAAGCTTTATTGGGAAAATGGAAGTGGAGGCTATGCACTGAATAGAACTCACTGTGGTATAGAGTTCTTTTAGGAAAGTATGGGATGGGATGTGGTGAGTGGATGATAGAAGGAAGAAGCTGTTCAAGCTGGTGGAAAAGTATATTGTCTATAGGTGAGGGACAAGGTGTGTCTTCAAATTGGTTTGCTGATAAGTTGATAAAGAAAGTTGGAGGAGGCATGGAAACTTTGTTCTGGGAGGATCCATGGGTGGAAAGTAATTGCCTTCTTAAACAAAGGTTCTCAAGGTTACATGGTATTTCAGAAAATAAGAGAGCTATAGTGGCTGAATTAGTGAAATGGTAGGGAGATCAGTGGGTGTGGCAATGGCAGTGGAGAAGGCCTCTATTTGGATGGGAAAATCATCATGTAAGGATGTTAGAAGATATTGTGGAAGTGATGAGTTTGAGGAAAGGTGTAGAAGATAAAGGGGGACAATACACTGAGTTCAGCTTATAAGAGTATTGTATCATTTAGACGTGGTCCCAAGGTCAAGTTTTATTCTGATATGTGGGTAAGTTTTGTTCCTTCCAAGATCCTTTTCTTTGTGTGGCAGGCAGCTCATGATCGAATACCAACACTGCAGAATCTTGCTGTTAGGAAGGTGGAGGGTGAAGAGGATATGTTATGTAAGAAATGTGGGGAAGCTGTAGAAGATACAAACCATGTTTTGATGGAGTGTAAAAGTTCCTGGGAATTGTGGAGTATGATTTTGGATTGGTGGGGAATAAAGTCAGTTTTGAATTCAGATTCTACAATGAATTTATTTCAATCCAGGAGGCTTCTTGATAAAAGTTCTAAGAAGGGGTGGTGCTGGTTTTTAGTGTGGTATGCAGTCCTTTGGGTTCTGTGAGGTCCAGAAACTTTTTGATATTTTGTGAATCTGAAAATAGTTTGAATGAGATGTTGGAAAAAATCCAAGTATTGACATGGGAATGGAACAAAGCTGCAGGTGATTTCCATTGTTCTTTATCCAATTGGATTCAAAATCCAAAGGAATGTATTTAAAATTATGAGATTTTTTCGGAGTGAAATTGAAGAACGTGTTTGTCACAAGCAGAAGAACAAACACTTGGTGGGCTTCTGTGTTGGAGTTTTCAATGTGTATTATACAGGTGATGGAAGACCAGAAAATTCAAAGCAATGCAATAAAAAAACACAACAATCAGAAAAGTCAAACAAGGGTTTTGGTAATAAGATGTAGTCTGATAATTATGGTTTAGTATCCTTGAGCTGTGATTTTTACTGGTTTTCTGCATCAAGGCATTACTTGGTGTTTCCGTTGATGATGATGCAAAAGAGGTACGGGTAGAGTACAAGGAGCAGAGTAAATGCTGAGTTTTTTTTATTAAAAAAACTACAGTCAGAGAATGCATTTTTTGTCAGAGGAATGTTGAGTAAATGTGGTGACTTAGAGTTGATTTTGGCCCAAATGCTGATACACTGGTGCAAGGTGTTTTAATGAAAAAAAAGAGCATGTGTTGCATAGCTACTATGTGAGGCACAGGATATCAGTAGCAGTGAATATTTAAGCAACATTTATGTTTTGTCTTTCGTAAGTTAAGCTTTTAAGGAGTAGTTTTATTTTTGCTCCTTGGGTTCCCTGATGTTGGTGACGTTGGTTGTCTTCCACTTGGCTTTGGCACCTCTTGTGCAAAGTCTAGGTGCTTTTTAATAAAAAAAATTCTTAGCCTTCCTAAAAAAAGGTATTTTAATCATTTCATACAAATTTTTTATTCAATTCCAAAAGAATTTCTAAAATTATGTTTGATTATTTTAAGCATCTTTCTAACTTAAAAATGTATTTTTCAACCTTTCTATCTATTCTTGCTATTTTATTCTATTATTACTTGTTATCAAGGATATAATTGTCATTTTATTATTTCTCGGACCTTTGTCCAAAAAGTTTTTTGAAAATCTAAATTAAGGTATGTTCATTATTTTGAATGCAATTGCGATGGCTTCTATTGTGGACCACTTTTTATAAGTGGTCCATTGTGAATCACATTTGTTGACTGTTAAATTAATCTCACATTTATGTTATTACGGTGCACCCTCAACATTGAATTATTTCCCTTTCCTCTTCTTTTCCTTTGCCATTTACACCTTTGCTGCCAGCAAACCCCTCGCCATTGCTGATGAACCCCACCATCCTCCTCAACACCATCATTGTCACCAATAATCTCCAATTGGTACCTTCCTTCTGCCGCCTTAAACCAACAACGTTGTCTTGTATCATGGAATGAAGGAGGGAGGCGTCGTCGGAGAAGAAGAAACTGGAGAATAGACCACTTCTCCGTCCATAACCTTCAATTTGCAAATCACGACACAATCAACAAATTCCAATTCACTCACACTTTAAAAAAATTCCAATCCAAGGTTAACTTTCCACAATCGAACCAACAGCCAAGAGAATCCATTTCACTTTTGCAAATCCAAATTAAAAAATTGATACAAATTCTAGGTTCAATTCAAATATCACACCCTCCCTGATCAAAGCATATTGAGATAGCAATGCACACCATTCACATATAACATTATTAAAAAATATAGCAAAACATTGAAACCACAATGTAATGCAAGAACGCCTATTTTTGCCTTTAATAAAACCTAACCAAGCAAGTGTGAGGGTCTCGGGGTGGGTTCAAGTTTTGATAGTGAAATCAGGCTTGGCGATGCTGAGGATGATGATTGGTGAAGGTCTGTAATGTTGTTCTCGAAGCCCGTCTCACCTCCTCTAGCGAAGCTTGCTATCGTCGACACTGAGAAAGCAACATGGTCAATTAGCCTTAAAGGCAGGAAGAAACAAACATCACCAAAACCTTATCAAATTCTCATCGAGTAGAGGTGTCGGAGGCGCGATAAAGAAGGGGTGGCCAAAGGTGTTGGCGGCGGTGAGCTTCCTCGGAGGAGGCATGACAAGCTTCATGGAGTCAAAGAAAGGGTGGGGAGCTGTGGAGGAGGTTGTAATTCTGTGTGGGAGGGTGTATGGTATGATCATTAGACCAGATTAATCCAATGGCATATAAAAGTGGTGCATCATAAACCACTTAATAATCTGGTTCATCGTAGATGTAGTCTGCAATTGCATATACAAACTTTTCAAATTCCTATCCAGAGTGAAAAATTTTCTCCCCTTTTTTTTTATCACCATCCTAGGCTCCTAGCCATTAATTTGTCCTTTAATTGAATGACTTAGATCCTATATTAAATAACAAATATCTTTGTACATGTTACTTTATATATTACATGTTACGTTATTACATAAAATTTATACTACCTTTGTTCCTAAATATAAGACTCTTTTTGAAGATTTATTTGTCCCTTTTTATAAGACTCTTTTCAAGTTGTCTATTGCATTAATTATTTTTTTGACTAAAATACCCTTAATTACTTTACAATAAATGCTATATAAATTCATTCTCTCTCTTGTAAGGATTGGATAAGAAGAGTAACACACATTAATTAATTAGGTAGAAAATAATTAAGTGGAAAGAGAGGGATGGTGAGTCCCAATAATTTTAAGGGTAATTTAGGAAAAATGATACAAATTGCTAACAAATTTAATGCTACTAACTAAATTAACCAACTTTCTTAAAGGGTATGAATTAGTTAAAAGAGTCTTATATTTAGGGACGAAGGTAGTATATGGTTTATATGTTACAAATTACATCTATTATTAAATACTACTTATTATAATATTATATTTTAATTAAATATTACTTATTATATTATATTTATCTTTGTAAAAAATTATACATTATATATTGTTAAAATAATTAAAATTATTATAGAAGAAAAAATATGATTTGATGAAAATGCACAGGAAAATTTAAATATATATTTTTTTAATTTGAAAATAACTTTACATTATCAATGTATAAATTATTAGTTTAAATTTAATGAAAACTACAAATCAAGATAGAGGTACAATAAATCTAATGTGGGAACTACAAAATTTTTAAATTTTCAATAAATTTGAATCAATAGAGGAGAGTGAAGTTTAAAAGAGTGTATTATAGAGTGTTCCTAACATTTCTCATTTATGCATGTGTCAAATAACATATATATATTGGTCATCTATTATTTTATACAAAAATAATTAGTTTATTTTATAATTATTAATTTTGGACTTGAAATAGATATTTATATAAAAAAATAAGTAATTAATATGATTATTCAGTTAGGCTGAAGGTTATTAGTAATTAATAGTTTATTTTATACTAAAATAATTAGTTTATTCTATAATAGTTTTGGACATTAAGTTTTGTGAACCAAAAGTTGCACTATAATTATTTTGTCAACTAATACAAAAATAAAAAAAATTCTTTACCCTTAAAATTATAAAATTCAATTGAATTATAAAAAATTATTTTAGCTATTATATAATCATCTATTATTTTATACTAATGATTACTTTAATAATTTTGAACTTAAAGTTTACTAAACCAAACAATTAGAGATTATTTTTAAACATTGATTTACTATTTTATTTATCACAAATTTTTACATACTACAATAATCTTGAGACATTTTTTAAATTAAATTATTTTAACTACATAATTTACAATTGCTAGTTAGTGTTGAATTGTATTTGCGTAAATCAATATTCAGCCATGATCAGTTATATGTGACTCTTTCTCAATTATAAAAAAGTGATAGCTTTAAACATAATTACTAATTCAGCCATGATCAGTTATATGTGACTCTTTCTCAATTATAAAAAAGTGACAGCTTTAAACATAATTACTAATGTTGTCTTTAAGGAGGTCTTTTATGATTTTGTATGATTATTCATTAGGACAATTAGTCTATTCTTAAGCTAAATATTAAATATTTGTGTTTTAGTATATATACATTGTTATAAAACACTTTTTACATTATTTACCTTATGAGTCAATGAAAAAGTACAAGTATTTCATATGCTAACTAACTCCACTTGACAAAAAGTGACCAAGATATTATAAAAGAAATATTTATATAAATTAATAATTAAATACTGTAACATAAAAAATAAATATGTGACAACCTGAAGGCATGGTACGGTACTAGTTAATTATTTTAATTATTAATTATTAATTATTAAAATTAAAACAATGTCATCAGTTTGAGACGTATCATACTCTCGAGTATTCTATTTCCCACCCAACTTCATTTATGGTCTCACTTTCCCACTTACGTACGTCTGCAAGGCTTGGATTCAGACTTTAGAGCATAGTTTTAAAAACCGAATCGGTGATCGATCCGCCAAGGAACTGGATCACAGAATCAATGGTCGAACCAGTGGATTACTAATTGACCTGCATGATCCAGTCTGTATTAAAAAAATTGAAAATTTTATACCTTCCATAAAAAAGTAAAAAAAAAAAATCAGATAACAAATTAATATAATTCCACAAGCTCATTTTTCAAGTTCAAATCTATTGACATTCACAATAACAAAATCACATTATAAATTACTTATTACACTTCTTTAAAGTTTAAATAGAATTCAAAATAATATAATCACACTATCAATTGTACCATCACTTCTTCAAACAAAATTCACAGTTACAGAATCATAGGGTCAATTACCTAAGAATCACTACTCATAAATAATAAAATAGAATCAACTAAAAATAACATTCAAGTTGGATTAAACAGAATCATGTAAAACAATCACTTCTCATAAATGATAAAATAGAATCACAGTAACAAAAACATAAAGCAAAGAATCATAGTAACAATAACAAAATCAAAGTACTCAAGTTGGATTAACAAAAACATAAAGCAAAGAATCACACTAAAAATAAAAGAATCACAATAACTGAGTAACAGAAAAAATAGGAATAATAGAAAAAATTGGATTGAGAGTAAAGAACCTTTGGGTGGTGCAGCCAAGTAACAAGGGAAGGAATGTTGCAAAAACTAGGAAGGAGGACTTGGTGGTTCAATGGTGGTGTGGCCAGACGCGAGGGAGAAGGACCTGGTGGTTCAATGGTGGACGAAGGATCAAACTAGCCAAATACGATGAATCGCGAGGAGGAAGAACCACGACAACAACCCTGACAGTGGTCAGAGAGCGACACCGATGGTGGTCGGAGGGCTTGTGGTGTGGACCGATGTGGTTAAGTTGAGGGCCTTAGGGTTTATCCGTGTGCACTTTGAAGTTTGAAGAAGAAGAGTTATAGACTCACAAACACGAGTTTAATCACGGGTCGCACCGGGTTTCATCGGGTCGAAAGCATGGCCGATCCGATAGCCTGCTCGACCCGGTCTAACCTCTGGGTCATGGTCCGACCAGTCTAACCGGCTGGGTCGGTTTGGTTTTTAAAACTATGCTTTAGAGTATCTCATGCTATTTTTATCAAAGAAATTTCATTTTATTTATATTTTTATTTCTTATTTTCTACAGTATTTTTTTAATATTCTTTTGAAGTATTTAAATAATTCTAATTAAATGATTTATTGTAGAATACATTAGGATTTGTAATATTTATTTTAAGTTTTTTTTAACCAAAATATATTTATTTTAAGTTAAAAAATTATAATAATGCTTTATATATTGAATATCACTTTTTCATTTTTTTCAAATTTTTTTTATTTTACCATAGAAATTAAATTTAAGTAGAGATCATTTTATATTTAGTTAAATTCAATGGATTCTAGAGTGAGGCATTTGGAAAACCCATTTTTACCCTTTCAACAATCTCATTTTGGGTTTTTTTAAGGGCAAACTTCTGATTTTCCTTCCCTTATTCAGAATTTTTAAAAACCTAGTTGGTTGTTGTTTACCATGTTTCTCTAAACGACCAATACCAACCCACCCTTTTCTATTTTATCTTTGTGTAACAAACTCTCACCTCACAGATCGCCGACGGTATTTGTATTTCATGTGAAACCTACTCTTCATTGTTTTCTTTATTCTGAACTTTGAAATTTGAATCCTCAACCTCCTTTGTTCTTTTCTGTATGCAACTCGAACCCTCATTTTTATTGAATGCTTAAGATGTCTTGCATTCCAAATTGAAATATAAGTCCTTCTAAATTTGTCTGTTTCCTTGACTTTTTGTTATTATTTACATGTATGTTTTGCTTGTTCTCGATCTTAAATTTTTCTAAAGAAGACTTTTGCAAATTTCTTTAGTAAATAATAATAATAATAATAATAATAATAATAATAATAATAATAATAATAATAATAATAATATATTTAGTTTTACGTTGAGAAATTAATTTTTAGTTTAAGTAACTTTAGATAAAACATTTTAAATCAGTATTGACTACTAATGTGCTTTAAGAATAAAATCATCTAAACATAAATCACTCTATTTCAAACTAAATGTTAACTAATTAAAATCAATTTTATAAATGCTTACTCATACACTCATACACACATGATCGATTTACAAGAAAAAAAATAAACAGTGGTTTGAAATTGCTTTTCATTTATGTTTGGCATTTGCTTAAAAAACGTATTATACTCATTGTTTTTTCTTTAACAAATGAAACAGGTTTTTGTTAAAGTTTAGATTGATTTGACTTTTAAAAAAAATTAGTTGTTCAAGCTTAGCTCATTTATTTAAATAAGATTAATTTAAAACATGAAATTGACCTGTTAAAAAAGAATAAAATTTGAGCATAATTTGTTTCACTCATTTATAACTTAACTGGTATTTTAATCTATGCATTACACAGAATAAATACTTATTTTATATAATAAAATTTTATAATAAATAATTTTAAATATAAAAAATTATATTATAATTAAATTTATAATAAATAAATATTTTTAAACAAATAAATTATATTTTAGATTTATAATAAATAATTTATCGTAAAATATTATGATACAATTTTCTTTTTATAACTATTTATAAATTCTTTTGAAAAATATTAAAATTCAAGTTAGAACTAAAGTTATTGAAAATGTTATATTGAAAGAGTTATGAGATTAATAAAAATTCCTAAAAAAGCTTTCATTAACGAAAAACAACTAAAAATGTTTTCGTTAAAGAATGACACCTAAAAATATGCTCGTCTAAAATAGATATTGTAATTTATATGGAGTGGGATTAATAATTTTTAAAACTTTTTCTTAGATTATTTTTTAACTTTATCAATTTAGTATTTAATAAACATTTTAATATCATATGATAACTTACAAATAGAAATATGAACTTAACATATGGTACGCACATTAAAAAATTGACAATTATATTTTCAGAAATTAGTAAATAAAAATTCATAAAATGTGTTTTCATACTAATAGTGAGCTCGATGTTATTTTAATTTTCATACTATTGCTCAGACAGTGAAGATGTACAATCAAAGCCGCATAATGTTGAAAATATAATATTTGTTTTTAATATGTTTAGTTATATATATTTAATAAGTGTAAAAGTATAATGCGTTCCATTAGCTGAATAAAGAATATTCATTTACACATGTTTTGATTAATGTAGAATTGTATATTTGTCACAAATGTGAGTGATTTTAATTTGGTCTCTTCCATAAGTATATGTATAACTACTCTAAGGAAAAGGTTGTCTGACCAAATTGTTGACCATGTAATTATAATTAAAGACCTTCTAGAATAAACTTCTTCCACTTGGGTGTCGAAATGTGTGAATAGAGAAACATAATGCTGACTTTTAATAGATTGATTGATGATTTTAACTTTAGTTTATTAGAAAAATTAATTTACTTTTATTGTTATTATTATACAACAACACAAATATAATGTTAATGCATGTGTCATGTTTTATTTTTATTTTTAATTTTATTTATAATATAAGAATTATTTACACACATATATCATTGTTATACACATACTAGGATTTTAACATAAAACATTTGATATATAAATGGAAGCAAGGCGCTGATAAGATGTTTGAGACATGCATGCTGGATAATTGGATTTGTCAACAAGGGTCTACACGGAAGATCATTGCACAAGTGTAAACCGTAAGTCGTTTGACTCATTCATAATTACTCATCCTTAAACAAAACAAAAAATAAATAAAGAAAAATCTTCTTGAACAAAATTGTCCACCAAATAAAATTTTAATTGCTTCAGGAAGAATTGAGCCAATATCCATAAATCTATACCAACCCGTGTTGGCTACAACCCGTTAGTACATTAATATAGTGCAAGCAACTTTTGAAAATTGTCCATACATGGATTCACTAGCGTAGCTCATTGGTACATTAATATATACTGCAAGCCAGCTTTAAATATTGTCCGCATGGGGTTGACTAACTAACGTGAACTTACCAAAAAAAAAAAATGAAAAAGTTAAATATTGTCCACATGGGGTTGACTCAACTTTCTCCACCCACAGTACATCAAAATTGAGGTTAACTATTTATATAAATATGCTTAATTTTATTTTATAATAGTTAAAAATATTTGTTATGGATTAGTATCAATCAATAATTATCATATTATCTTTTAGTATCATCAATCGATAATTTAAGATAAGATAATTATCTTATGTATATTACGGATATTTTGGATTGGATTATGATAAGATTGATCCTGTGATGGGTTGGGTCAATCATTTAGTATATAGTCCATTGAGAGGTCCCTACCTACTGCTAGGGGATTATAAATTTGCTATCCCATTAAGCAAATTTACTGACTCTGACACTCAAATTCTCTTAAACAATCTCCTAGAAAAGTGGGCAGAAATCCTCTCAAGAGTAATTCAAGGTTTTCTTCCGGCAAGCAATTCTCATAGAGATGGATGCGAATCCAGGTTAGTAATGATAACCTTCTTAAGTTTTATCACTATAATCACATGCTATAATTTGTATCTATCTGCGTTGTTTATATAATTTTTCCATCAATTGGTATCAGAGACAACTTAGATACATTTTATAGCTGTTTGTTGTGTGAACCCTATAATTTTGATTTCTTCGTTCTTATTCTTGAAATTAAAATTAGTGGTTCTATTGATTATTATTATTTTTAAATTAATTATTTTAAATTCAGAATGTGATAAAACATTTTGTTCCCCTTTTCTCTTCGAACTTCTTTGTCAAAAAACATTTATATTTTATGCATGAAATTCGAAATCGCTTGAGGGCTTTTGTTCCTTGTTATCACTGGAGTAACATATCAAAAATTCATATAATTTCGTGAACGAATTTAAGAGAATTGGGAAATTTTATTTTCTCGTGAAACCTCCAAAGCCCGAGATCCTTCGGATCAAATTACTCTCATTTGGATAATCCTTTTTCAAAATTGATTGAGGGCTTTTGTAGATCGGAGGATTTCGAGCAAAACGCATCCCTAAACTTGTATTTTCGTTCAAAATTGAGTGAGTAATTGCAAAAAAATGATTCTGGACATTGTTTGCCAAACGCGTTTTGCCCCTCTACGTTTTTCCTCGATTTCTCTTTCGTTTTTTTAACGAATTTCAAAATTGTTTGAGGGGTTTTCTTCCCCATGTTTGGACGAACCAAATGAAACTCCTCACATCCAATTTCGTTCCCTAATCAAGGAGATCAATTCGGGTCTCCATCGCGGGTCAAACAAACCCGTTTTCAGAATGCTGGGCGAGGAAGATGAGCACTTCCGAGAAGCCCACTCGCGGGCCCAGCGCGTGGGGCGCGTGGGCCCACCTCCTAGGCCCATTTTTGTTCCGTTTTATTCCAAATATTATTTATTTAATATTTTGAGACTGTTAGTATTTTTTCTGGAATTTTTTGGGCATAAAAAATTATTTATTTGATTAATTCGAGACTTAATTTGATATTTTAGATATTGTATTCTCGAATTTTGGACCTCAAAATTTTTGTGACAATTCCCTACTATTTTAGTGTTTTTTTTTGGTATGGGATATTCTCTTTAATATTTTGTCACTATTGAGGAATTAATTTGAGGTCATTTTATGCATGATAATATTATGATTCTCCCCTTATATGCATAATTTTGCTCTCTTAATTTACATTACTATAACTCGCCTATCGTGGGTATGGTGATGTGAATTTATGTGTTAGTTGTACAATATCGTATTAAAATTATGCATGATATAAATTGTCATTTTCTTTTGTGCATAATTTTGCTCTCTTAATTTGCATTATTATAACTCGCCTATCGTGGGTATAGTGATGTGAATTTATATGTTAGTTATACAATTATGCATGGTATAAATTACTAATTCTATGATAAGCATAATTTTCTCTTAATTTACATAATTGTAATCTCGCCTATCGTGGGTACATTTATGTGAATTTTGTGTTGGTTCTATCACATTAATAATAATTTTACCCTATCGGTATGTTGTTGTTAGTGTGATTTGTTGTTGCACAATGTGCTTTTCTTTGCTTATGTTAATCAATTTCTTGGTACCCTATCGGTATTAGGATATTGGTAATATAAGTTATAGTACATTGTATTGTTGCACTTTTGTTTAGGGACTCTCTTTTCTGGCTGAACTTTTCTTTCAAATCACACAATGTTTTGTGATGTTCAGTTTTCCTCCCTAATTCTATCAAAACTTTTAATAGGACAAATTATGAGGCATAAATTTTTTCAGGCACTCTCTATAATGATTAGTGTTAGTCACTTTTATTTTCTATTTTTATTTTTTCTTGTCATTATTTGGGTTGAAGAGTATCTGTTTTTAAATAAATATATGTAGTGAATTGTATATTATTTTATGTCATTTCTCTATATCAAGTAAAATTAAAATTGGCATATTTTTTAATGTTTTAATATACATTGTATTTTTTTTTTCACTACTATACTGTTCAAATCTAGACCCATCTATCATTCTTAATTTTGTGACAAATATGTGTCAAGTATATATTTTCTCTAATCATGTGCCTTAGTCAAAGAAATTTTAGATTATAATAAAAAAAATTAATTTGTTTTATGTTAATGGTGCAATTGGGCATTATTTCAAATCCTTTTATGCCAAGTTAATCCAAAGTCTGGATTAAATTCTCTATTGCCTTGTTATTGTTAAAGTGTTCACTTTTGAAATTATTGAAAATATTTTGTTGAACACTCTTTAAGGCAATTACAAACTATATCATTCATGTATTTTATATGAATCATATTGATTTATATTTGGAGCTTTTCTCTTGAGATGACGTTATGTACTCTTATTTAAGTCATCAAAGCTCATTTGATTTTATATATAACAATGAGTCATATTGATTTATATTTGGAGCTTTTCTCTTTAGATGACATTACATACTCTTTAAGTCATCAAAGCTCATTGGTCTTATAGTGACACTATGAACCTTTTAACTTGATTATGTTTGCATATATGGATAAATTTGCAAATAAATTATTCTTATCCTTTTGAGATTATAAATATGCAAGAGTGCCACTATTTCTCAAAATTTTCTAGCAGAACTCTACAATCATTTTCTTTTTTTGATTGTTACAATACTCCAATTCGTAATCATATTCTAATTTTGATTTTAGTGGGAGTATTTTGCATCTTACTAGTTCTAGAGTTCTATTTTGAGATAACTATAAAATTGCTTTGCATACTTTTGTAATATTGACTCAATTAAGTAAAACCAACAACTCTGTTATTGTACTCTCTCCAATGTAGAGATCATGAAATTAATATTATGGTTCTTACGATGATAAAGTCGTGTTTATTACATGTTAAGTCAAAGTGTTGTTAAGCATGTTTTGATTTTCTTTGAATACGATTGTTGTTAAATATCATATTCTTTTGGCATAATTTTTTTTTTTTGATAATTTGCATAATTCTATTATATTGATGATAATTATACCCTATCGGTGTGTTATTATTGATATAATTTGTTAAGAAACAATGCACCATTTGTCCTACACTTATGTCAGTTTTTGTTTGAATAGCCTATCAACATTGGAGTTTTTAATGATATAAGTTTTCTCTTGTGCATTATAGTATTATATTTCTTATTTATTGTGTATTTTGAGATTCTTCAGAGAGATCTCAATAAATAAGAAATTCTCTTTAGTGAGGCATGTTTTGGTTGTATTTGTATGGAACCATTTAACTCTGAGTATGTGACAATTTACATACATGTTTCCTTGTTGTTCCATACTAGCCTCTTTGTCTAAACCTTTTATTAATTGGGCAATTTTATGCAATCGAATATTCTGAAATTTTTCCATTTACCTATTGCAATGAAAATTTGTTTAATGGAATATTTTATAGAAACAGATTGCTATCATGTGGGTAGTGGACATACCCTATCGGTATGACATTACTCGATATGGTTCTAGTGTGATAAAGATAATAGTTGAATTTTGTTTAGCTCTTTGGATATTTTCCTTAAAATTAAGTCAACTATTTTTTCTTTATCAAGTGGGAGAATCTAGCATTTTGAAAGTAATGTCCTATAAATGGACTATGTTGACACAAGATCTTTACCTCAAATGCCCAATTAATCATACATGAGTAACCAAATTTATTTGTCTTGATAAAATGGTTTTCTTGTCACATACTATTTGTAATCACTTTGTTGTTAAGACCTACATTAAGGATTTTGTGATAGTCTCTTATAGAATATTGTTTTGTGATAACTCTCTATTGTCATATATCTTTTAGTGGACAATCCTTGATAGGACAATATAGGAATCCCAAATTTGAAGAGATTAATTTCTCTATACCATATTTTGTATGTTTGCTTATGGTATTTCAGATCGTAATTTTGTTGATGTTGTTGATGCTATATACTTTATTTGGGATATATAGATAAACCTATGTCCATCATAGTTTGTGATGAGAGTTAGAGACTATTTGTTGCTATATCCTTAATACTTGTTGAGTATAGGTCCCATGTACTTCCGCTGCGTGTAACCAAATCTTATACTTAAGTGTGTGTAGATATTATTTATAATTGTAGCACTTGAGTTTATGTTTTGAGTGAGTAACTGAAAACTTGCAAGTGATCCCATATTCTACTTCTAAATATTAGGGATTCCCATCTCGCTCATGTTTGTAAAGTAAAGGTTACCTTGTTTACGTGATCCTTTTGAGGGTCAATATTCTTTGAGGATTAATATTTGTTATTATAAGTGGTTAATTATGAAACCCTTTTGTAAAGCTCTGTAATTGATAGATGGGCTGTATGTTGGGTTCATATTCTTGTTTCTAACCACTTCCCTCATTAATCCTATTCTACTCTACTTATCTCTCATACATATTTCTTTAAGAGAGAAAATAGTGAATTTCTATTTACATTGTCTTACAGAACTATAATCTCACTATCATTAGAGTATTTCAATTCTAGTGGGCTCTAATGAAAATTCTAATCTTATTTTTGGTATATAAAGGATTAGTGGGAGCATATAACCTTTTGTTATGTCTCGAGACTTATCAAAGTTGTATTGTCATATATTCTTGTGCACATGTAATGATCATATGACATACTCTAGAAGGACTTTGTTATTTATTCTTGTCCTTTTGTGTTGAGGTACATAAAATCCATTGTATCTTAGTAGGCATCTTTAGCGGATGTCAAGGCCATTTTGTTGGGAATTGCACAATTAGTCTTTTGGCATGCAATTATCTTGTGCATCTCTTTTACCCAAAACTTCACATTTTGTTTGGTCGAAATTTATAAGTATATTGTAAATACAATACTCCTATCGAGTATGATTCTCTACATTATTGAGGTGCTTGTGATGATAGTACTCCTGTCGAGTACAATTTTGCACCATTGAGGTACTTATGAATTTTATGTTTAGACCATTGATCTAAGTGCTTGCTCATATTGACATTTTGTGGCCACATTAATCTAGAGTATCGTTTCATTTAAGCTAGGTGTCTATGTCATCCCAGTAGGAAATTAATGGATTTCCTAATTGTCTTCGGGTTTGCATAGTCACTTATTTCGTGAAACTCAGATTAATTGAATGTCAAATATCCTAAGAGCATTTGTTGATTTAGCCCATTAGTGATCACTCTTGTTATTGGGCTATCGTGAGCACTTATATGCATGTGAATTATGTTCTGGCCTTTGCAGCTTTTCAGACTTAAATTGATTATGGTGTTGAAAGAAAACACTTGTAGATTCACTAATCAAAGACTTATCGGAGCTTTTGAGAATTTTACAGCTCACATGTGTTTGGTTAAGTCTTTTCATGTTTTGGGTTAGTGGGAGTCTGAAAACTCTCTATCATGAGATGTGTATATAAAATATTATCTCAGCAACATATCTCTTATAGCATTTTCAGATGCTTGAACCGTTGTTATGTAGCATATTTTGACTATTAAGCTATGCTATTCCGTATACTCTTTTCTTGTGAGAAATATGACTATTTGATGTGCAGGATATGTATCCCTATCGGATATTATTTTGTAGCATTAGAGATTTTAGATTTCTTACATTGTTGTTGACAAATTATTGAAATTGTCGTTTTAGTCTTGATGATTCTTATTTTGATTATTGGTTAATACTATCCAAGTGGGAGAATGTTAAAAATATTTGTTATGGATTAGTATCAATCAATAATTATCATATTATCTTTTAGTATCATCAATCGATAATTTAAGATAAGATAATTATCTTATGTATATTACGGATATTTTGGATTGGATTATGATAAGATTGATCCTGTGATGGGTTGGGTCAATCATTTAGTATATAGTCCATTGAGAGGTCCCTACCTACTGCTAGGGGATTATAAATTTGCTATCCCATTAAGCAAATTTACTGACTCTGACACTCAAATTCTCTTAAACAATCTCCTAGAAAAGTGGGCAGAAATCCTCTCAAGAGTAATTCAAGGTTTTCTTCCGGCAAGCAATTCTCATAGAGATGGATGCGAATCCAGGTTAGTAATGATAACCTTCTTAAGTTTTATCACTATAATCACATGCTATAATTTGTATCTATCTGCGTTGTTTATATAATTTTTCCATCACATATATCATTGTTATACACATACTAGGATTTTAACATAAAACATTTGATATATAAATGGAAGCAAGGCGCTGATAAGATGTTTGAGACATGCATGCTGGATAATTGGATTTGTCAACAAGGGTCTACACGGAAGATCATTGCACAAGTGTAAACCGTAAGTCGTTTGACTCATTCATAATTACTCATCCTTAAACAAAACAAAAAATAAATAAAGAAAAATCTTCTTGAACAAAATTGTCCACCAAATAAAATTTTAATTGCTTCAGGAAGAATTGAGCCAATATCCATAAATCTATACCAACCCGTGTTGGCTACAACCCGTTAGTACATTAATATAGTGCAAGCAACTTTTGAAAATTGTCCATACATGGATTCACTAGCGTAGCTCATTGGTACATTAATATATACTGCAAGCCAGCTTTAAATATTGTCCGCATGGGGTTGACTAACTAACGTGAACTTACCAAAAAAAAAAAATGAAAAAGTTAAATATTGTCCACATGGGGTTGACTCAACTTTCTCCACCCACAGTACATCAAAATTGAGGTTAACTATTTATATAAATATGCTTAATTTTATTTTATAATAGTTAAAAATAAATAAATAAAATTATATAATAATTATTGACATATGGTTAATATTAACCATTTATGACATAAAATTATTAATCACTATCAGACATCCAATAACCTCATGAGAATATTAATCACAATTTTTTTATCAACAAAAAAGATGATATATTAAGAAAGAAAATTGGTACCAGAAGTACCCGATACAAGAGTGATGTCTGATATACAAGACTACTGCCAAGCCAAATGGTTAACTTATGAGACCCTTTAAAAAAAATCACTTGTGAGAAAAAATTTCCTATATTTATACATGTAATTAACCATTTGTAATAGTCAATAACTACATGAAGCTATTAACTACTTGGAAAATAAAGTTAACCATTAGATATTTCAATAACCACATGAACCTATATATTAAGCGCATATCAATAATTATATATGTTTATTCATTTTTAATTATTTATAATACAAAATTAACTATACATATACACGTAATTAACCACAAATACTAGATGGACACTAGGTGTAAAATTTCAGTGGTACAAATATCGGTAATGTAAAAAAAGACTAGCTTGAATGAATATTACAGTATATTACAAAGGCTTAATTAACAATTTGGTCCTCAAATTTATTTATTAATGCCAATTTGGTCCCCATATTTTTAAAAATGTCAATTTGGTCCTCAAGTTTTGAAAAATGTGTCAATTTGGTTCCCAAATTTTTAAAAACGTCAATTTGGTCCCAAAATTTTTAAAAATGTGTCAATTTGGTTCCCATTAAATAAAGTCACATCAGTGCCACGTCACACATTTTCGTCAGTCAAATTAACGGAATCTGACGGTGGGGATCAAATTGACATATTTTTTAAAAACATTAGGACCAAATTGAAGTTTTTAAAAATATGGAGACCAAATTAACTTTAATATATAAATTTAAGGACCAAATTAATAATTAAGCCTATTACAAATGCTAGAGAATCTATGCTAGAGAATCTAGTACGGATTGAGGCTGGCTTCAAGGAATTGGTTGAGCGAGCTGCGTTCTTTTGGACAAACAACGAAGAAAAATCTGTTTTCCACTTGGCAATTGAGGAAGGCTACAAGGGAATTGTTGATCGTGCATTGACCAAATTAACCAGCCAACACCCTGCATTGGATAAGCTGATTGAGACCCACCAAGAGTTGGCCCAAATGATGCCGCGTGCCATTCCAGCAGGAAAACCACCTCTTCCTCAACAGGCTCAAGGTACAAAATTGCTAGACAAACTTTTTGTTTATTTCTTGCTACACTCTTTTTCATTGATTTGACAGTGATTTGGCAGGAGGAGTGTCTAAAATGTTCATGTTAAATAAAGATAAAAACAAAACTTATCTTAAGAATCCTTTTAGTTTATTATAAAGTAGTATCTCTATTCATATATATATAAAGAATAAATATCTTATTCATCAAGATCAATATAAATAATTAAATTAGTTCAATTTAATTAATATTGTCATTAATTTAAATTTTATTTTAAAAGTATTTATAAAATTAATAGGTTTAAATAGTGGTTAGATATAATGATACTATATTTGCATAATCCAAAAAATAATTTTTTTCAATTAATGAATATGAATTATATTGTTAATAGTTCAATAAATATATCTACTTTCATAAAAATGAATAATATTTCATTAATAGACTTCACAATAAATTAAGATTATAAAAAAAATTTAACAATATTTCTTATAATTAGGAAAAAAATTACTACCATTTATTTTTTTATATGAAGGAAGAGACGTAGTACATAATAGTCAAACTATGACACATCAAAAAAATAGTCAAACTACTTTCTTACACGTGTAAACATAAAGTAACACCCAGACAAAGACCAATAAATAACTCTACTTTGATTTACAATGTGAATGTATGATCAACTACCACTCCTTATACCCTTCGATGAAAGGATCAAAACACCTTGTAACCCCACCTACAATCATTAGCTATAAAACCACACAAATCATTAGCTATAACACCACCTTGTAACTCCTTACTTTTCCTTTGACCCACATTCTACATCATGTCGAGAAACTGAAAAATAAATATTTTATATTTATATTACTACTAATGAGTATGATTGATACATTGTTAAAGTGTTTTTCATCTCGTCTTTGACCAATGGTTATAAATGTTGGTTCATGATTGACATTCTTGATTTTGTTTGAAATAAGGGTTTTTATGTTGAAAGTTTTAATCCTATGTGGGACTATAAGAGTCATAAATTTATTAAAAACTCAAATTAATTAATTTAATGTCACTATTGTGGAGCATCTATTGGTATAGCTAATTTTTATTACTCCTATTACCCGTATCTTATAAGCACTTAAATTCACTAGGGTTGACTTAGTGGTGGGATTGGGATAGATGTATAAGGACTTAATTTGATTCTCATTATAACTATTGTATACCAAAAAAAAAATCCTATGTGGATTTTGTTCCATGCAGGCCGGCCTTATAATATTTTTTTTTTATTGTTTTTATTTTCTTTAAATTGACTAGGTTAAACCATATTGTTATGGATTTAAAATGGAGAAGACGGTATTTTCCCATATGTATCATGGTTGCCCTATTTAGACTGTCCCTTTTTTCTATACATGCAAAGAATATGACTGTTATTGACTTTGTAGTAGACATTGATTCTTTTAGTGTTAGGCAATTCCATTGAAGTTAATTTTAAGTTTGTTTATATAAATAGTAATTGGTTTGATTCATGGAAATAAATTCTTTGTTTTAGGAACAAAAATGAAAAGTAAGGAGCTATGTAGTAGTAGTGCTAAGAATCACCAAGAACCAACCCAATTGATTCCATACGGCCCTTATTTTGTTCCACCAGGAAAATCACCACTCATTGCAGCAATCTTGAAACAGGATCAAGGTACTTGTTGCCCAACTATAAATTTGCTCTCATTTTTGGCTACACAATTTTATTGATAATTGGATAAGGATACAATAGGAGAAATGAATAATATTTATGTTTATTCAAGACAAAAGTAAAACTTTTGACTCTACTGTCTACCTAAGAATCACTACATCTCCACTTTTAAGGAGTTTGCATTTCAATTTCTAATCTCAAAAAATCTATTGTGTGCTTTGCTATGATTTTTCCTTGAAGAATCAATTTTAATTTTAGAGCATCCTTTATCATACAGGAGACCTCCTATAAGGAAACCACAAGATGGGATAGTCTTAAGAGATAAAATAGTTTTATTATTCCAAAATTAAAAGATGGCGAGGGATAGACAAAATGAGAAACAATAGAATGGCAAGAATAGAGAGCATCTTCCCCAAACCTTGTAAACAATAGATGGTGATGAATCCAGTTGCACAGTGGGTCCCGTATTTAACTACCACACTCTTAACTGATACTACCTCCGTTTCTTAACTCTTGATGTTTTAGTTTCTTTTTTTTGTTCCAAAACTCTTGATGTTTTATATGTTCCAAGAAATAAGGGCATTTTAGACTAAATGTATTGTTTGTGAGTAGTATTAAATGTTTCTTAAGCTGTGTGCATTAACCTTAAACATCAAAAGTTAAGGAACGGAGATAATAGAAACTAACTAACTTAATTGTTTCTTATTCCTACAAGTACACACAGCAACAACAACACTTCTAAAACAAAAGGATAGAAAGCATACATAATCCTAAACTCTAAAACAATCAACACAAGTGCCTTTATAGAAATAAGTTTGTGGCACAAAACATGAAAATCAAAATTAAATTAGAAAGGTGAGAGCACTCTTCTTGTTGATTCCTCTTATTTGCCAACTAAGAGATCTCAGATTTGTTAGTGACCTTGCTATTTTTTCATGTTGGAAAAAAATTGATATTGCAAAAAAGTGAACATTAGAAGGTGGTAGGTCATTGGTAAGACACCAAATTTTGCTATAAATGAGAGTGTCATCAAAATGACCAAAACAAACTTACATAGAAATGGTTGCAATGTGGAATTCATGACACATTGGAAGGTGGTAGGGCATTGGTAAGACAAAAATTCCAGTGCAGCGTATAAAAAATACCCCACTCCTGTAAATAGTTTTTTTCTACATTATTTTAGTAAATAGTTTCTTTTAATACTAATATAGTAAAAAGCCAAAGTCATGAGATGAGAGAATGTCATTGGTTGGCACCTTAAAAAAAGTGCACAGTACCTACTAACCATTTTGTTTTAAGTCACAAGACTATCCAATCTAATGGTTTAGTCTTTTGAGTTTTCCAATCTTCTTATGCTTAAGTCATAATAGATAGTGGTCAAATAGGAGTTTCCTTAAGTGCTTTTGGCTTTTTGTGATTAGTTTATAAGGAATAAGGCGACTATTCTACCTATTTTAGTGCTAGATCTCTTAGTTGCAAACAAGGTGATGTGAGACCCCTTTATCCCTTGAAGATTAGGCCTTTTCGTAATAATTTTAGACTAAAAGTTAGGTTATATCTCAGTTAATGAAACTAGCTTATCTATGTTCAAAAGACAGGAAGGTTGGATAAATTGAATTAGATTTTTACATAATGGGTTGGATGTATATGGATTAGTAGATCCAATGGACACTTGTGTTTTCTTAGTACAAGAAATCGCAAAAAAAAAAAAAAAGAAGCAACTGCCAAAAGTCTTTGCTATAGGCTAAAAGGTTGATGCTAATAATAATTAAGTGTTGACTATGTGACAGCCACAAGGCTAACACTAATAAGGTTAACACTAACTTTTTGTGTCGATCTGTTCATGTTGTCGCTTAGTTGAGACACAGTCAAGCTATCGCACAAGTCGACACTAAAGGTGATGATCAAGAGAAAAGAAAAAAAAAACCTCTAGTACTGATGGTACTTCTTTGGTGAAGGTTGAGCCACCCAAAAAAATCAAACCAAACCCAGAAGAATCCAACCAAGCCACCTGCAACTGGTAATGAATCGCCATAGCCACTTGAACCATTGCCACCTCCATCAAAAAAAAGAGGAGAGAACGCCAAAAAAAAAAGAGCCACCACCACTGAGTCATTCTCACCACCTCCAAAAGAGAAAGAAAGGAAGATAAATCAAAGAAAAACAAATACCATACATGCAAAAATATCACCATTGTCACTCTGCTACTAGTTGCTAGAGAAATGAAAAGAAGAGAAAGATCGAGTTAGATATTGCTAGAGTCGGGAAGAGGGGATGGGCTAATATA
The DNA here is from genome assembly GCA_026413185.1 of Pueraria montana var. lobata. NCBI lineage: Eukaryota > Viridiplantae > Streptophyta > Magnoliopsida > Fabales > Fabaceae > Pueraria > Pueraria montana. Next base: position 21,269,990 of record CM048649.1, on the reverse strand, counting down.
AAAAAGGAATATGAGTGACTTCCAAGCCGTCACTTATTTGTGTCGGTTACCACTTACTACATTAGTGTGCTAATATCATGAAATTGAAATGAATAAGCAGGAGAAAGCGAAAAAAAACTATTTTGGCACCCAAGATAAAAAATAAGTGATGTCGATTTCATTAATTTTTTTTAAAGTATGGTTCTTGAGCGATGATCTGGCTGTCTTTTCATTAAAAAAGAGTTAACGACAGAAATGGAGGCAAGAGTGGCTTTAAAATTTTGTGTTGATATGAAATATTATGTTTGCGAGGTTGACGGTAGCATTGGCGCAAATAACCATTGGCTAGGCCAACTCTAATAGTAACATTTATTTAATTTTAAAAAAACTTATTAATTAGTGTCGGTTAGGCTGACGCCAGTAATTCTTTTTTAAATATTAGTGATGTCGATCATTGTCAGCATAATCTTATATATATATATATATATATATATATATATATATATATATATATATTAAAAAATTAACAAGAAGCATTTTAGTGGTGGGTTAGCGTCTACTGACTGATGTATATTGTTTAGTGTCAGTGTCTAGGCCAATGTTAATTGTTAATTGGCTGCCGCTAATTCGAGCATTTCTTGTAGTGTGTTGTCATGTCAACATTGACTGATGAAATTCATTCTATTATATTACTCATCATTTAGCTCATTCTTATATTAAGAAATGTAAGCAACACATTCTCTAGAAAAATCTTTCTATTTAATTTTCTTTAATTGGTTAAAATTTATTGGAACTTACAAAAGGCAAATGCTAACCAGTGCTCACTGGTTAAGAAACTAAAAGGAGAAAAGTTTTTGTTGGGATGCACAAAATTGTGTTGCCCATAGTTATTTTTGCACTCTCTTATGATTTCCACAATAAATACTCTCTTTTTAATTCCTTAACTGGGGCATTGGTTAGCAAGACCCATTACAAAATAGTATGTAGGTCTCACTCCTTATTTAATGAACCTCACTCATCATTTATAGTTTACAATAAATTATAACCTTTAGGAGAGATAGTGATAGCAAAGTTAACACTCCTCTTATAATTGTTGGATAACTTTTTGTTTTTGAGCAATATTTATAAACCATTTTTTTTATTGGATATATTTTTTTTTTTAATATTCCTTCTTTCTTCTATATAATTCATCTTTTGATCCTGCTTAATGAGATTCTGTTCATAATTGCTTATTCTTAACATACGCCAGATATTTTACATGTCATATTGGAGAGAAAAATAGATTGGATTAATTTAAAGGATAATGAAGGAAGGTCTGCTCTTCACTGTGTTGCATCTATTGGTTACATTGATGGTGTTGACTTGCTTAGATGGTCTAAGCATTGCCACATGGAAAGAGACAAAGATGGATTTTTCCCTCTTCATTTGGCTTCTGCAGGTGGGCATGATGAAGTGGTAAAGAAATTGCTAGAGCATAAATATTGTCCAGATCCTAGAGAAATACTTGATAATTATGGTCGAAATATTGTTCACATTGCGGCTCAAATGGGAAAGTATAATGTGGTAAGATACATCTTGCAAGATGCAAATCATGGACTTGCAGATATGATAAATGATAAGGATGCCAATGGAAACACTCCCTTACATTTGGCTACTTTGCACTGCCATCCAAAAATTGTGCACGCCTTAACATGGGATAAAAGAGTGGATCTCAGTTCGGTTAATAGAAAGAATCAAACAACTCTTGAAACTTTTATGCATTTTCTGCAAGAAAATCTGTCCTATCGGCAGGCAAGTAAATCAAGTACTATGTCTTCCCTCAATAATTCTAGGTTTAGTGTTCGTAATTCCTGAAAATGTAGCATTTTTATGTTTCAGTCTATCTATTTTTTTTCTCACTTTTAATTAATAAAAATTACAAAATTTATGTGTTTTTAGTCCCTGTAGAAAAAACTATTGAATTCGTTAAGCATAAGGTGGCTGGTAACTAAAAGGGAATAAAGTTTAAATGGAGACTAAATATAAAAAAAAAAATCATAATTTTAGGGACTAAAAATCTATTTAATCTAAATTTTAAAGGTTAAATTAAAATTTGTCTTTATAACTTTCACTCTTTTTTATTTGAATTCCTAAAAAAATTTTCTTGTACTAAACAAAAATGTGTTTTTAGTATATATCTTTATTTTTTGTCAAATTAATGTGGTCAAGGTCCCTATTCTTTTACATTGATGGATTTAATCCTCAAACTTTAAAAACATGTGAATTTAGTTTCTCTTCTCTAAGAATTCATCATGTGATGTATTAATGATATATATCAATATTATATTCTAATGGCATGGTGTTTCTAGTAGGATGCATCATACTCCTATCATATACATCTATAATACTACCTCTAGTGCTATATATAAGAAATAAGTACCTAATTCATCAAGACTAATAAAAGTAGTTAACTTAGTTAATTTTACTTAATAGTGTCATCAATTTAAATTTTATTCCAAAAATACTAGTAGAATTAATTGATTTAAGTGGTGGTTATATATAATGACATTACTCCTATTCCAAGAAGTAATTTTTTTCAAGCAATGAGTATGAGTTATATTGTTAATAGCTCAATAAATGCATCTAATTTCATTGGAAACTAGTGATATCTCATTAATAGACTTCACAATAAATGAAGAATATGAAAGGAAATTAGCAATTACTACATTTGAAAGTAGTTATATATTTCTTATAAGGCAAAGCTAAACAGTGCCTTGTTATGAAAGTAAAAGGGAAAAATATTTTATTGGGATGCACAAAAATGTGCTCCCCTATTACTTTTAAATGGTCTCTCCTTTGATTTCAAAAAAAAAAAATTCTCTTTTTTAATTTCTTAACGAGTGTCTTAAAGATACTGGTTAGTATTATAAGACCTTTCTTATAATTAGGACTAGAAATTTACTACCATTTTGTTTCTTATATAAAAGAGCAGAGGTTGTATTTATACTAATAGTTCCATTTTTGTTAGAGAAAATCTACACTGATGAGTGCAAGCTTATAGTTGGTATATGGTTTTTTTTTTTTAAGTATGTAGTTTGGTTGTTCTTAATTTGATCAAAATTTAACTCATGATGATTATGTTAAAGGAAGGGCTTTAATTTGTTTAATTTCTTAGTTGTTAAACTCTCGCATTGTTATACTATTTCTTTATTGTTGAATTGTTCATTTGTAACACACATACATATATTTGCAGCGGCTAACATGGATTACGCTAAAATCTGCTGGCGTAAAATATGCTAAAAGAGGGTCACACTCTATCGCGGTCCCTCCTCCTCCCCAAAATGCAGAAACTGTTAGCAAACAGAAAGCCCCCAACATGGATCCGTTCAAAGACAAAATCAACACCCTTATACTAGTTTTACTTTGCCTGGCAGAACTAATAGTAATAGCTCTGATCCAGGACAAGGCATGGCTCTCATGCTTAATCGCGTGTGGTTTAAGCTATTTATTTTCTGCATCACAATATCCATGTACGGTTCCATTAGTGTTACCATTGTACTCATTTGGGCTCAGTTGGAAGATATAACTTTGACTCTTTCTGCCCTTGAAGTGGCAAAGCCACTTTTAGGAATCACTCTTGCAACGCTATCAGTTGCATTCATGGCTGGTGTCCAACTTGTTATTAGCAATCTCAGTTGGCTGGCCACTGCTATTCTGGGTTTGTGTGTGATCTCCATTCTCATGCTTTTGTTGCTGTACACTATTCTCTGGTTCCCCTCATCATCACACAAGCCAGTAATGCGATGCCTTTCTTACTATCCTTTTCTGTTTCTGACATGGTTAGTTAAAGAAGATGAAACTGAAGGTACATACACTCAATAAGTTTAGTCTCTGAAGCATTCTTAATGAGAATGAACTTCATCATCTTTCATATGCATCTTAATTGGAGTAGTGTATTATAGTTGTATGCTACTCATCAATAATAATACTAGAAGTATCACGTGTATGCAAGTCAATTGTAATAATGTATGTCCTGCCAACTATTACTTTCTCAAAGGAATTTTATAGGTACATATCATTAGTTGTTATTGGTTCTTTTTATTAGTATTTAGAATAAAAATGAACAATAATGCATCAAAATATTAATAAATATAAAGGTATAACTATTATAGATGCTGATAATGTATTAAAAAATAAAATTTTTAATTCTGCTATGTATTTGTATTGTGCAATTTGATGGAAGTTAACAGGCTAAATTTAAACCCAAAATAATATGCAGAACCTAAAATTGTCTTAAATCACCATATTTTTGTTTGTGAAACTAAAAGATTAATGCAATAACTTAGTAGATAAAGCATTACAATGCATAAATAATTAATTAGGATATTATATTATTATTATTATTATTATTATTCAATTCCTATCCTAATCCTTTAAGTGAAGAAAACAAAGAAGCATTGTGTGTGGAGAGTGTTATGCATCTAGAGAAGAAAAGAGAGAAAGGGAGGGGAAGGATATTGAAGAAGGAAGAGATAAAATCCAAGACTTTATATTTCAAACAAGGTGATATATTTCCTCTAATTAAAAGCCTCCATACGTATAAAATAAGGATTATAAAGCTGTGTAACTTATTCCAATAATTCATTTTTGCTATCTATGATTTATTATTCACATTATATTGCTTATATTTCAAAAAAATTCTAGTCTACATTAAAAGGATGGACTTTACCCTATCAAATGGTTAGTTATAGTTTGATATAACTATGTTTTTGAGAATTTGTTTTTCACTACTTTCTTTTTCTTGTTTATATGTGCTAACTTTTTCAGATAAGGCGAAATGAAAAATCAAAAACACCACTGTTGAGCTTTATTCTAGTAATAGACTATGCTTGGATCCATATCTCAAGATATGAGTTTGTTGTTCGCACATTTGACCTGGCATATGATATTACTAGATATGGGAGGACCTAAAATAGACTCTCACATGTTACATTTGATGCTTATGACTTTAGTATTTTGTGTTGTAGTTGATACCTGTGGCTGTAGGTGTTTGTAAGGCCAACCTATTTTGATGCGTATCATTCTGTGAACAACTGGACCATCTGTCTGCATGAGATCCTACATTAGTTTGGTTGTTTGTGTGTATTTATTTGGGTAAACTGGTGAGAAGATATTTCTTTGAAGGGATGTATTTTGGAACTGTTAGGTTATGTATTTTTGGCCGTGTGTCCTGACTTAATTTGGTGAGCACAAATCGATTTGCTTTGGTTTGGAATTAGGACTATATTCTCTTAACATATAAACGATGGAGTAGGCAGATATAGATATTTGCTAAATTCTCCTCATCTCGATAGTATCTAAAAATCATATTAATGTCAAATTATAAATATTAAGTCTACGTGTTTGTATTAAGGTTCTTAACATTTATTTTTATGTAGTGTTATGAAAATCAGATCGTACTGGCTGAATTGATTAAGCTGAATAAACCAACAAATCAATCAAGTTATTGTTGGTCTTGTAGTCAATATATTATTAGATCATATATGCTACCAAACTGGTATGAACTGGTGCAACCCCATTGGTTTTGTTGAAAACTAGTCAAGTGAGCAGTTTGTTACAGCCACAGCTTCATTGAATTTTTTTGTTTAAAAAAAATGTTGACAATCTATTTACTATTATATAAAAAAATGTTTTGATTGATCCATGAGGCATACTCTCCTACCATTTACTCCTGCCAAAAATTTTGTTTTCCAGCTAATATGTTCTCGCTGCCTATTTTTACACATGGCAGACCTCAAGTGCATTAATATTCTTCTATCCTACCTCTTTTTGGTGAGTGGCCCAGTGAATTACATGACATTGGGCCTTTTTTTTTTTTTTTTAACTGACACAATACTAGGCCTTGAACTATATTATTTTGGGGCCTATAAAATTATGCAGTTCTTATTATACAGTCTTCAATTTATAATTTAGAGGATAAAATCCTGATCATAATTATTGTTAAGAAATCAACTATTAAGATTATAATAAAATGCATGTATATATATATATATATATATATATAATAAATTATATATTTAAAATTATAATCATTAATTTTTTAATTAATAATTATCAATATATTTTATTGTCTAAGTGTTTCTTAAGAGTTTAATTGTCAACCACATTAAGTGTTGGTTGTTTATGGTATTTTAAGAGTATAATTTCATCGGTGCAAATTAAAAATTATGATATGTATAATTTTTAAAGTAATTATTGAAAAATCAACATACTTACTATATATGTTAATCCTGATTGGATGAAAAAGTAAAATCTCTTTAAATTGTCAATGTATAGATAATTTTATCTTATTTTGTTTTTTTATTCTTTTGACACTGTTGAGCTTGGTGTTTTGTATACGGCTTTGTTAAACACCTAAGGAAAGAAATTAAACTATGATTGACCACTAATTTATTGACCTAATAATCTTACCGAGCCAATGACTAATTCAATTTTGATATCACTGCTTTTTTCTTGAGATTTTTGAAATAAGGATGTTGATTATTAAAAACCTTTTTGTAAATCTATCAAAAATCTTATAAGCAATTATTATAATATAAATAAATTATTGTTCTAGGGTCAATAATGTTTATTACACTTTAGCAACAACAAAAAATATGTTTTTGAAGCTTTTGAAACATACAACAACCATGTTGTTAACATTGAAACATTTACAAAAAAAATTATAATTATAATGTTATAAAAGTCTTTAACTTAATCCAGTTAATAAAAAGTTGTAAAAATATGAAAGTAATTTTTATGCTATTTTTACTCATGATTAATTAATCATTATACTATTTAAAAAAAATTAATTGTTTTACATTATCATTTATTCTGTTCCCTAATTATATATAATACAACATGTTGATAAAAAAAAAAAACAAGCTATTTATCTTTTTGAAATAATTTAACAATAATCACATTATATCGTTATTCATTTTGGTTAAAAAATAAATAGTAAATAGTTTTTTTTATCATGCTAACATATTTATATACATTATTGTATATTTATAAAATTCTATTAACAATACATTTAAATATTTTATCAAAGTATTCAACACATGTAGAGTTGTTAAAAAAAATGCATGTATAGAGAGACCCATGCGATCCGTGCAAGTGCACTGTAACATACTAGTTGCTTCTAAAGATGCCCCATTTCAACAAAATCTGACGAGTCCATCCTCCTTTAAAGCATATCATCCGGGGTTGCTTATTTGTTGTTGATGAAGTACTTCACTTTGATATAGGAGCACCAACATAAAAAAAAAAATTGACAGCCACCAAAATTTTTGTTAGTTTTCTAAATGCTATTGATCATGTGCTCAGTGATGGTGATTTGTAAATTGTAAATACAACAAAGGTTTTATTGCAACAAAGACGAAAGTTTGGCAAGGTGATTTATCGTGGACCAATTTTGTACACAGTAAGATTAGTCTTATACATGTGAAGTCGTGGACATAAAGCCACTTTTGTGGCATAAGTCAAAAAGGCATGGAGTGAAAAATCAAACTCTACTATGTTAAGCCTGTAAAACTTGGTTGGAGGGTAGAAAAATATTGCAATGCATTAAATGCTTGAGCTCCCATCTTTAGCTATAAATAGCACCTCCCCTCCATTAGATTTTACATCCCGCTACAATTGTAGTAATTCCATTTGAAAGAGTTAGCAACATTAGTGTTGTGTGTGTTCTCCTATTATAAGAGAGAGTGCAATTGTTCTCTCCTTATATTTAGAGAGAGGTTGTTATTTTCTTCCACTTAGTAAAAATATTTATCTGGTCTTGCCCATGGTTTTTCCCTTTTCAGTTGAGGATTTTCCACGTTAAAATATTGTGTGTCAATTCCTATTTTTCTCATCTCTTATTTTAGTTGTGAGTTATTATTTTGTTACTCTAGTACCCAACAGTGGTATCAGAGCCAATAGGTTCTGATATTGTTCTGCTGCGATACATGCTGGTACACTAGTATAGTGCCGGAGAAAATTCTTAGTATGCTCTGTGGTTACGGTATAGTCTGATCTACCACATCAGAAAAAAATTATTCTTGTTACTGGATATAGAGTGAGGATGTGTGAAAGTGCATGTCTAGGAAAGTTTTGGCTAAGGAAAGACTTGGTATTTAAGTGTGTCCATTGGTGACCCACCTCTCTTTCCTGGGAACTTGCCTAGTGCACTGGTTCACGGTCTACAGTCACTGTTCCAGTAGGCGGTACTATATACGGTGGAAGTTGTGTAAGTCGATTCTTTAATGTGAAACCATGATAGCAAAATATGAGATTGAGAAGTTCAACAGGAGTAATTTTTCCTTGTGGAAATTGAGGATAAAGACAATTTTGAGGAAGGACAACTGTCAAGATGCAATTGAAGGCAGACCTGCGAAAATCATTGATGAAAGATGGAAAGAGATGGATGACAATCTTGTTGCCAATTTGCACTTAGCAATGGCGGATTTGGTTTTGTCCAATGTTGTGGAGAAGAAGACCGTGAAGGAGATTTGGGATACTCTCCACAAATTGTACGAGGTCAACTCACTTCACACTAGAATATTCTTGAAGAGGAAACTCTACACTCTTCAAATGAGTGAGTCCACTTCGGTGATGAACCACATCAACAATCTGAATACTCTATTTGCTCAGCTTTCTATGTCAGATTTCAATGTAGTAGAAAATGAGCTGGTCGAGCTTCTTATTCAGAGTTTACCAGATTCGTATGATAAACTCATCATCAACATAATGAACAATAATATTGTCGGTCGTCTAACCTTTGATGATGTTGTCGGAGCTATTCTTGAAGAAGAATCCAGGAGAAAGAATAAGGAAGATAGGCTAGAAAATTCCAAGCAAGCAGAAGCTTTAACGGTGACGAGAGGCAAATCAACGGAACGTGGCTCCAGTGGGAGTCAAAATCTTGGTAGATCAAAGTCTCGAAGAAGGAAGAACATCAAATGCTTCAATTGTGGCATGAGAGGACACTTAAATAAGGATTGTTGGCACAACAAGAAGAATGGAGGAAAGAATTTCGAAGCATCAACCTCTCAAGGTTGTGTTGCAAGTACCTCAGATAATGGAGAAGTCCTATATAGTGAAGCTGCAATTAGTTCTAAAGGTGGAAGACAACTTCATGATTGTTGGATATTGGATTCAGGTGCAACCTGGAACATGACTCCACTTCGAGATTGGTTTTGCACTTATGAGCCTATCTCGGAAGGATCCGTGTTCATGGGAAATGATCATGCCTTCAAAATTGCTGGAGTCGGTACTGTCAAATTAAAAATGTATGATGGTACTCTTCGCACACTTCAAGGGGTACGACATGTGAAGGGCTTGAAGAAGAACTTATAACCCGTTGGGCAATTGGATGACCTCAGATGCAAGATCCATACTGAAGGTGGGATCTTAAAGGTAGTAAAAGGAAATCTTGTAGTGATGAAAGCTGAGAAGATCATAGCTAATCTATACATGTTTTTGGGAGATATGTTACAAGAAGCAGATGCTTTAGTTACAGCAACAAGTATAGAAGAAGCAACGATGATGTGGCATCGTAGACTTGGACATATGTCAGAGTGAGGCCTGAAAGTCCTTAAGGAATGTAATCTCCTGCCTGGGCTCAAAACGGTCAATTTATCATTTTGTGAGCATTGTGTGATAAGTAAGCAACATAGATTGAAGTTTGCTAAAGTAACTACTAGAAGTAAACACATACTAGACTTGGTCCATTCGGATGTGTGGGAATCACCAGAAGTATCCCTAGGAGGAGCAAATTATTTTGTATCATTCATTGATGATTATTCCAGGAGATTGTGGGTGTACCCAATCAAGAAGAAGTCAGATGTGTTTCCAGTATTCAAGGAATTCAAAGCACAAGTGGAGCTTGAAACTGGAAAAAGAATTAAGTGCTTGAGGACAGACAATGGAGGAGAATATGTAGATGGTGAATTTCTAGCATTCTGCAAATAAGAGGGTATTTTAAGACAATTCACAGTTCCACATACACCTCAGCAAAATGGTGTAGCAGAGCGGATGAACAGAACTCTCCTAGATAGAACAAGAGCTATGCTGAGAACAACGGGAATAGCCAAATCTTTCTAGGCAGAAGCAATTAAAACCGCCTGTTTTGTGATAAATCGATCACTATCAACAACGATTGGTTTAAAGACACCAATGGAGATGTGGAAAGGAAAACTGGTTGATTATTCTTCCTTACATGTGTTTAGATGTCTTATGTATGTGATGTACAACTCCTAAGAAAGAACAAAGTTGGATCCAAAATCCAGGAAATGTATATTCTTGGGTTATACTGACAATGTTAAGGGGTATCGCTTGTGGGATCCCACTGCCAGCAAGGTTGTTGTTAGCAGGGATGTAGTTTTTGGAGAAAATGAATTGCAAAGTGAGCAGAAAAATGACAACACTACCAAAGACACTACTATAGTGCAGATAGAGAAGATGTTTGGAGAAGATGACTTTTCTGAAGTAGAACAGAAGCATGAAGAACAAGAGCCAAATGAGGTCAATGACGGAGGGGGTCTTCGATGATCAACACGACAAAAATCTAAACCAAGTTGGCACTTACAGTTTGTCATGGCAAGCCATGATGCATACTGTCTTCTAACTGAATAAGGAGAACCATCAACCTTTCAAGAGGCTTTGAGTAGTTCAGATGCTTCTCAATGGATGGCAGCAATGCATGACAAAATGGAAGCCTTGCATAGAAACAAGACATGGGAACTTATTGAACTTCCAAAGGGTCGAAAAGCCAAATGGGTATACAAGATCAAGTAAGATGGCAATGATCAAGTGGAACGATATCGTGCAAGAATGGTGGTCAAAGGATATGCTCAAAAAGAAGGTGTTGATTTCAATAAGATATTCTCGCCAGTTGTTGACAACAATTAGAGTTGTTCTGGCTATGTGTGCTGCATTTGATTTACATCTTGAGCAACTTGATGTAAAGACTGCTTTTCTCCATGGAGAACTTGAAGAGGAGATATATATATTCTCCAACCTGAAGGCTTTAAAGAACAAGAAAAAGAAAACTTGGTTTGTAGGTTGACCAAATCTCTGTACGGTCTAAAGCAAGTGCCAAGATGTTGGTACAAGAGATTTGATTCCTTCATTATTAGCCTTGGTTACAATAGACTGGGTTCAGACCATTGTACATACTATAATAGGTTTGATGATAATGATTTCATCATTTTGCTGTTGTATGTTGATGACATGTTGGTGGTAGGCCCCAACAAAGATCAAATCCAAGAATTGAAGGTAGAATTGTCTAGGGAGTTTGATATGAAGGACTTGGGACCCACAAACAAGATTTTAGGATGCAAATTCATCGAGACAAAAAAGATAGGAAGCTTTCGCTTTCTTAGAAGAATTACTTACAGAAAGTCTTGCGGTGCTTCAACATGCAAGACTGTAAGCCAATTTCTACCCCATTTCCTATCAATTATAAGTTATCCTCAATTATGAGTCATAGCAATGAAGCAGAGAGGATGGAAATGTCTCGATTACCATATGCATCAACGGTGGGAAGCCTTATGTACGCTATGATTTGTACAAGACTAGACATTGCACAAGCAGTGGGAGCGGTTAGTAGGTTCATGGCAGATCCTGGTAGAGAGCACTAGAATGCTGTTAAGAGGACCCTTAGATACATCAAAGGATCCTCAGTGAAATGCAGAGAATCACACTAGAAGGATAGTGTGTTAGATAAAACCTTAAAATCTTTTCGTAAAGATGGAGATATTTCAACTTAAGTTTTACAAGGAACTTGCAAAACAGAAGATTGCAGCTATCGTCTAGTCGTTTAAAATAATAGTTCAATGGAACTGCATTTTAGCGTATCGTCCAAGTGTAAAGCAAAAGGTTATTCGCAAATATAAAGTAAAGAGACTTGTGAGTATAATGCGAAGAAACAACTTAAAAGAATAACTGGTAAGCTTAAAAGTGATAGAGCAAAAACACTTGGTTTATACTGGTTCACTTAACCTGAGCTATGTCCAGTTCTCCTTCAAACACATTTGAAGGGTTCCACTAATCAAATCCATATTACAAACAACTATTATATACCCTGCCACTTCTGGCTACAAGTATTCTCTAAGCCACTTCTAGCACACCTTTAATCTCCCACTAAGATTAAAGAACACCCAAGTATTTTTTTTGTGTCACTAAGCCACTCCTGGCTTTCCAAACAATAGTTTGTTTATAAGTTAATAGATAACTCTCACATAAAGGATATTACAATGTAACTTGAATACATAGAATGACTTAGCAAAGCTAAGAAGATTGCTCTTTTTGCACAAGTGTAGGTCATCTAGTCGTTTCATCAAAGTTTCAGCTCTTAGAAAACTTGAATGTTTTGTTGTTGATTTCTTGAGCTTGATCCTCTATTTATAGGAAGCTTGGTGAAGATATCCGTTGTGGGATCTGTGCCTTTACCAATAATCATTCTCTCACAATCATATGACCATTGCTACCTGTTAGCTTGGGGTGGAGAGAGGGAGGAGACAACAGTACATGCAGTGCCTCCACTTCAGTACGGTTTCTATAGAGAGAAGCTTTTCTGTCCCCTGTGGTACACTTTCAAATTTTCAAATGAAATGTCACATATGATAAGAGAGGGAATAAGGAACATTTCAGAGAATCATCATCAAAAAGCATAAGTGTACTTTTACATATCATGGACGCGTTATATAACTATTTTATAGAAAAGATAGTGTAAGTTATATAAGCGCTGGACACTTCCTCGAAGGGATGCAGTGTTTACACACTGGTTTTCACTAAGCATTGGATGCTTGTTTTATAACAGCGCATTGGACGCTGGGTTTTATACTTAGAAAAAACAAGTTTCCAGTAACACATTGGACGAACTGTACACATAGAGATATCTTGTTTGAGTTTAGGAAATACAATACCATTGAGGCATTGGACAGTGTGGTACCTATAATACTCAAACATAAGACATTAGATACCTCAAAATTTAATCTCATTTGTTATCATCAAAACCGAAGTTTGAGGGGTTGGACATCATCCAAAGTCTTAGACTCCAACAATCACCCTTTTTTTGATGATGACAAATAATGCTAAATTTTGATGAGATCAAATACATAATCATGTAAAGATATCAGAGTAAATGTATACATGAATGATTATGCTATGCCAGCAAGTGTTGACAGGGTGAAAATATATGAAATGAAGTACTCCTCCTGAGTTCAACATTTCTCATGCATTTAGAAGTTAGGATATATAAGATAATACTGCATGTATCAGAGTGAAAAAAAAATCATAGATATGGATGCAGAGCTTATGATCAAAACACCTCATATATATAAGATAAACAACCAAAAGAGTTTCACAGAGTAGTGTAATAAAAAAAACTCTATGACACATCAAAATTCCAATTTCTCCTCCTTTTGTCATCAACAAAAAAAAAAGGGTTTGAAGGATGGAAAAATGATTTGACCATCATGGTCACTTAGGACTGAGGTGGATCTTATGGTGGAGGTGGTTGCTCTGGTGGTGCTTGAGGTGGTGGTGCTGGTTGTTCAATCGGAGGTTGTGGATATTGCTGAGGCATATGATGAACAAGATGAATTGAATGAGCAACAGTGCCAATGAGATTAGCAGCTATTGACTGGATTTGACTCACCAGCATCTATGAGAGGCTAATGAATTGATCAACAATAACATTCTACATCATCAATCTATGTTGTGCACCTTCAACTTGTTGCCTCTCCTAGAAAGCACGAAGAGCAGCCTCTGTCTCAGCTTGTTGTTGCCTAAGAGCTTATTGCATAATCTCTTGAACTTGATATTTTGAGACATCTTGAGGTTCAACAAATCGCAAGGGAACGATAGCCCTTGGACTTGAGGAACTGGCAGGCATAACTTGTCTTGTTCCAAAGTGTGCTTTGTTGGACGCATCAGCAATAGGCATGCTGGTAGCAACCTCAGGAGTAGCTTTGTCAGCTGTTGACTCCGGTGGTTGTGGCGCTTCAGTCTCAGCCACTGGTTGCATTGCTTCATCCTTGGACACACCAGATTGAACTGTTTGCTCCTCATGTGAAGTGACAAAGTGTTCAATGTCCACTTGTACTTCATTTTCTAGGTCCAATTGGATAAGCACCTCGTTAACTTTGGCAGAAGCTTTGTCCAATTTAGCTTGCGTTACCTGTGGTTTGGCAACCTCTTCTGCTTGTTCTTGCATAGCTCTTTCAGGATATTCTCTTTCAAGCTGCTCTAGATGAGCTGGTTCAGCTTGTGCTGCTCGTTCTTGTTCCACTCGAGCTTGTTCAACTTTTTCTCTTTCAACTTGCTCTTGTAAAGCTCTTTCTTGCTTAGCTAGTTGGATTTTATGAAGAGGTTTCACTTCTTCTTTAAATACAGTTCTATCCAACTTTTTGATATCATAGACTTTGTTGTTGCAGATTAACGGCAATGACTTTAACACTTCCAGGAAATCATCATCTCCAGTCAGGAAGCATGCAGCAGTGTCACTCCAATGAAAAGTCTTCACTGGATGCATGACTTCAAGACCTTCTGGAGGACGGATAAAATCTTCTTTGGAGCATCCTGAAGTGGAAACCTTTTGTGTGTCTTCCAACAAAATTTGTTGCCAGAATGTCTTGGCTTCAAACATATCAAGTGGTCTAGTGAGCTTGCCCGATTTGTCAAACAAGTGCTTCCATGGCTTAGATGAAAAAGTAAGTTGAATCTTGTCTTCTCTAGATGGTATCTCAGTACCGTAGTACTTGAATCATTTCTTCTTTCCAGCATCATAAAGAGGTAGTCTAGGGCATACCTTATCAAGCACAAACTTGATGTCAGTTGAGTGACTGATGTGGAGACGAGGAGGATATGCCAAGGCTTGGTCTTGCAGATACATCTGTTGGAGCAGTTTGCCAAGATTATCATAATCATGTGGTTGGAAGTTCAGTAGAGGAGTTCCTAGTGGAAGGGGTAGGAATTTGGTGATTGGAGTCCATAGCTAAATATCCTTTACCCATTTAACCCTTGGAAGCCGTGTAGACTTGGAAGGGTCCAAGCTTTCTTTGTAAGCTAGTTGTAGTTCAGCAACCATTTCTTTGTCTATGTTGGAAGTGACAGGTTTCTTGGGAGCTGATTTCTTCTTTTGTTGTTGTCTGCCAGATTTATCAAGTAGTGGCCTAGCATACTTGGAAGCAATCTCAACTTTAGGCTCGGGAAGCTCTTTAGTTATTGGACGCACCCTTTGCTGAGTACCAATTGGACATGTGTAAGGGTGCTCCATCCTAACCAAGTTTGGATAAGATTCTCTCATCCAGGTTGGTGGTGGATTGCAAATGATAGTTCCCTCTGGTAATGAAGCAAAAGCTGCGGATTGAGGATGAACATAATCATACCTCTTCCAGTCTGGTGCAACTACTTTATTGAGCTTCACTCAAGAGGTTCCTGAAGAGATCTCCAAATCACATCTCTCTTCTTGTAGTAGTTATGTTCATTCCTGGTGAGGAATGCAACAGGGAACCTTTCTTTGTCTATCTCTTCCTTTGACTTCTCTTGGACCTTGGGTGGAATGGTCCAAGGTGTCCATGCATCTCTCCAAGCATTTCTTGGACGCACAGTTCTTGTTAACCCATATTATTATAACATTATAACATGTGGAAGTCCATATTCTTTCTCATGTGTACCATGCATGGTTTCCCTATTAATGTTGTGCGTTCTTCTGTACATATATGTACAAAAAAAAAAAAAGGAACAATATCCTCATCAACCTTAATTATGGTTCTTATGTTGTTAACTTTATACAATTGACAGTGATTCTTCTATGGTGTTAGGTGATTCTACTTTCTAAATTAGTTATAGGTTTGTTAAAATAAATAGTCATTGGTTTGATTCATGGAAAGAAATTATTCACTTCAGGAATAATGAAAAGCCAGCAACAAGATAACACTAGCATGGACACTACACCTACATCAATGACTTCTGCTAAATCGAAAATGATGGAGAACAAAGAGCTGCTAAAAGTAACATGGAGTTTGATTGATAGGAAAATTATGAAATTTTTTGAAAAGCCATTGTCAAGAAATGGAAAACATCATGATTTAAGCTAAGCCTGTAATATAGAAAAATCAACTGGAAAACATGAACAACCAACCCAATTAATTCCATATGGCTCTCATTATGTTCCACCAGGATCCACTCATTGTGGCAATCTTAGAATAGAATCAAGGTACTTCTTTTCGAATAACTTTAAATTTATTATAAAGTTTAGCTACTCAATTTATCATTAATTGTATAGGGATACAATTAAAGAAGTGAAGAATGTTTATGTTGAATCAAGACAAAAGGAAAACTTTTGATTATGCTTAAGAATCATTATATCTCCACTATAATATGATTTTTTTTTCTTGAGTGGTCAATTTTTAAAAGCTTGTTTTTCATCTTGGAGACCTCCACTTAGGAAAGTATAAAATGGGATAGCCTTAAGGGATAAGATAGTGATATGATTCAAAAATTAAAAGAGAGAGGCAGAGAATGAGAATAGAATGACAATAACAGGGAGTGTCTCCCCCAAGGATTTCCCTTTATTTAATTATCAAATAATGAATCCAAGAACATAATGTATCCCATGTTTAACTACCCCACTCTCAACTTGTAGAAACTAGATCAGCTACTTTCCTACTAGTGTACATTTTCAACTCTTTGCCACATTGGGCTAGACTTTAATAATATCTCCCTTCCAGGAAGGATCCCTATCCTCAAGGATGAAATATGGAAATATAGATTGAATGAGCTTCAACTCCCATGTAGTTTCCTCCAATGGATGTGATGCTTATTTGATAAACACTTGCTCTATTGAATCTCCATGGTTGACCATATATCTAGTGTTTAGTACACTTTCAGGTTGGTAAGAGAATGAATCTATTTGTAAAATAGTAAGTGTTGTAGGTTCCATTGAATTGTTCCCTACTGCTTTACACAATTGCGACATGTGAAATACATGGTTGATACGAGATTGGTTTGGTAGTTAGAGCTGAAAAGTAGCTAGGATGACTTGCTTAGTGACTAATATTGTCTTGTGGATAAATTAGGAGGAATCCTCATCAACATTGCGCTTGGCCTATGAGGCCTTGATAATAAATGTAACTAACACATTAATTACCCTCATAATTACCATGTTAATGGTTGTGTAGGTGAGAATTAAGTTATTTTAGTGAAGTAAATAGGTTGATACTTAAGCTTATTACAACATGCAATGAAGATATGCTTCAAAATAATGATTCACCACTTCAGTTTGGTTATTCATTTGCAAGTGGCAAGCGATGCTAAACTTGAATTGGATCATTACCCTTTGAAACAACAATATTTTCCAAAATTGGCTCATAAAAATCTAGTCCCTGTTGAGACTATTAAAGAAAAAATTCATGTAAATGTACCATCTCCTTCAAAAAGTAGATGTGCTACCTCCTTGGCTATAAGGGACATAAAGTGAGCAAACTTACTTAACCTTTCTACCATTACTAAGATAGTATTCTTCCCTTATGCTTTAGATAATTCCCTAATGAAATCCATGGAGATGTCAGCTCTAAACCTACTTGGGAATACGTAAGAGCTAAAGTACACTAGTGGGTGACTAGGCGACATACTTGATGTTAGCTCTTATGCCTCTCTAATATACAACCTCGACTAACTTTTTTTATAGGTTCTATAGAAACCCAAGTGTCCACCAATTACAGAATCATGAAATTCTTTCAAAATTAGTGATATGTGGGTGGAACCTTGTGCCATTACTAAGCTTTCCAACCTTCTTCATTGTCGTCTGGGTCTTTGAAACCTACACAAGATGAAGCAAATGGTTCCTCACCTTATTTAACCGTTTACTGAGTGACCCCTTTTTTAACCGTTTAAAAAGAGGAAGTGCTTTCTGTGATGACTTTGCGACGATGACTGTGATAGTGCGTTCTTTTGGTTAGCAATATTCATAAATATTTTTAATTATTAGATTTTTTTTTTAATAATCCTTCTTTCCCCTAAAACAATTAATATGCTGATCCTTCTCAATGAGATTCTGGTCATAATGGGTTATTCATAACATATGTCAGGTATTATGGAGAAAATACTGATGGAAAAGAAAGAATGGATTTATTTAAAGGATGATAAAGGAAAGACTACTCTTCATTATGCAGCATCTATAGGTTACCTTACTGGTGTCAATTACTTGCTAGAAAATGGTATTTCTTGCAACATGGAAAGACACGACATCTATCACTTGACAAAATGCATTTCCTACAACATGGTAAAAGACTACGACGGCTTTTGTGCCCTTCATTTGGCTTCAGCAGGTGGGCATATTGCAGTAGTTAAGAAATTGCTAGAACACTGTATAGATCCCAGACAACTACTTGATAAATGTGATCGAAATATTGTTCACATTGTGGAGGAAATGGGACAGTTTTATGTGGTAAGATACATCTTGCAAAAGCGTAGATTTGTACACATGATAAATGACAAGGACTGCAATGGAAACACTCCCTTTCATTTGGCTACCTTGCACTGCCATCCAAAAAGTGTGCATGCCTTAACATAGGATGAAAGAGTGGATCTCACTTTGGCTAACAAAGAGAATCAAATAGCTCTTGATGTTTATATGCAATTTCCACGAGAACATTCGTCTCTTCGGCAGGCAAGTATTAGGACTACTTGGTCTTCCTTCAATAATTCAAAGATTAAATGTTCTTATTTCTTGAAAATATATGACATTTTTAATTAGTGTTTCAAACTCTATCTTTTTTATTTTTTGTTCTTAAAAATAACAAAAATTACCTGTTTCTAGTTCCAGTTGAGAGACTATTGAAGGACTAAAAACATACTGTTTTTGTTAATTGCAAGTAGTTAGAATCTAAACAAAAGAAGAAAATTTAAATAGAGACCAATTTTTTTTTTTAAAAAAATCCAGGACAAAAAGTATATTTATCTAAAATTTAAAGGTTAAATTTAAATTTGTCTTTAAATTTCACTCTTTTTAATTTAATTCCAACATTTTTTTCTTTTCTTGGACTTCAAATATTTTCTAAATAACTGTTACTGTTATTTTTCAGTATAACAACCATTAGTTTTGTCTATGTTACATTTTTTTTACAATGGTGGCAATGAGAATCAAACATAAGTTCTTATGCATTAAAAATTAGGTAAATGGTAAAGAATATTATATTTGAATAGTTTTAACATTATCTAAATTATGAAATTTAATCTAAATGTGGAAAAAGTATTTATTCATAGGAAAGTGTATTGGAAACAAAAATGCATTAAGTGCACTGGAATGTATTTTCTCCTAGAAAATAGCAAGCATTATTATTATTTTTTGTTACATAGCAAGCATTATTTCTGCATAGAACATAACTTAATTCTTCTATGTACAAATCAAAAAAAATATAATTAAAAAAAATCCAAGACTTGTTTTCTCCCACATTCGAAAATTTTTTGAGATGGTATCGATGACCATTGATGTTTGCTATACCAATGTTGCAAGTTATCTCCTGCTGAGTAAGTTGTACTTACAGATATAAAGGAGATTAATTATTCCATTGAAAATTTAATGTTTGCACTTGGCACTAGTTTTTCTCTAAAATGCCTATTTTTATAAAAGACCAACTTATTTTTATTTTTATTTTTTATAATATGCACTACTAGAAAACTTGCATTTTCGGACAAAACAATTTTCGTGCCAAATTTGGGACGAATTTGAAGTTCAAAGAAATTATGTCGAGGAACCTAACTAACTACTTTCAGTCGGTCTCCCCTCCCAACCATATGTTTTTAGTCCACAAGGCTCAAATCTGAAACCCTACTTTCTTAAAGGATCCGAGCTGAGTGTCACTCGAACCAAATGACATGATAAAATTTTCTCATAAATTAAAGTCAATTTATACAATTTTTTTATATAAAAACTCTCTCATCTAACTTCTATAAAAGTTGTGGTAGTACATAAGTTAATTTTAACTTAAAAAAAGAATTTAATTTGTTTAATTTTTATTTTTTTCAACAAATATTTATTGAGTGGTTTATCCAAATCAATCCTCTATACATTATGTTTACGCTAACAATTTGATGTATGGTATTAACCATTAAAAACAAAAAATTATACAAATCCCTCACCTCCCTTCCCCTCCCCTCCATTTTTTTTTCTAATTAAACACTATGTAATGGAATTGCTTGTAATATGATACATCATAGATATTGATCATAGGATATAGATCTACAATATTTATACTGATGATTTCATTTTTCTTAGAAACAATCTAAACCAAAGAGAGTAAGCTTATTATTAATATATGATTTTTTTAGTGTGATCAAAATTTACTTTAATTTTGTTGTTCTTAATTCAATCAAAATTTCCCTCATGATAATTATGTTTCAGGGAAGGAATTTTAATTATTTTCTTTTCCGTCAAACTCTCACTTTTTTTTTTCTTTCTATCTCTTCATTCTTAATATATTCAATAGGATAAAACTTAGATGCAGCGCTTTATGTACTGCTTGTACTGTTATCCAATCGGAATTGGAGTTTTACTTAGGTAATTTGCAAAACAAGCCATGCATTAAAAGATTTTGCTGGTTACCGAGGTGTAATTCTTATTAGAGAACAGTAAAAACAGCACAAAAGGTATTGTACCTAAGTTTTCTCCTTCTCCTATTCAATATACAAATCGTCCAACAAATGGATTGGCATCATCGGTGCTCTCATTACATGTTTCTTAAAATACTCACTCCGATCCTTATTATAATAAGGTCCAAACTAAAAGTATAGCTTGGTCCTTTTTATAAGGTCCAATCTAAAATGTCTCATGCATTAATTACTTTTTCACAAAAATACCATTCATTAAAATCAATTCTAGAATGACGTGACAGAGAGAAACACAACTCATTAATGTTTGTTAGTTGTGTTCATAGGGGTAGTTTTGGAAAAAAAATATCAATTTAAGACAAATTTAATGTTCTCAACTAAATTAACCAAATTTCTTAATATTGATGAATTAGTTAATTTGACCTTATAATAAGGATCAGAAGGAGTATTTCTTTATCTTGGAATTCTGAATTTGTAACAAACAATTAAACATGTGTATGCAATGGCTAATACGGATTGCACTAGAATCTGCTGGCGTACAAAAATATACTAAAAGAGGGTCACACTCTATCAAGGTCCCTACAAGTCCCCAAAGTGCAGAAAGTGTTTACAAACAAAAACCCCCAACCATGGATCTGTACAACGACAGAATCAACACCCTTATGCTGGTTTCAACCCTTATAACGATAGTAACATTCGCCACAGATTTTACTTTGCCTGGTGGAACCAGTAGCTCTAATCCAAGAGAAGGCATGGCCCTAATGCTAAATCATGCGTGGTTTAAGCCCTTTATATTTTGCATCACAGTATCCATGTTCGGTAGCATTGGTGCTACTAACATACTCATTTGTGCTAAGTTTGAAGACATAACTTTGGCTCGTTTCGCCGTTAAAGTGGCGATGCCTCTTTTAGCAGTCACTCTTACAACGCTGTCAATGGCATTCACCGTTGGCATCCACCTTGCTATAAGTGATATCAGTTGGTTGGCCATTATTTTTATGGCTTTCTGTGTGATCTTCATTCTCATGCTTGTGTCACTTTATGCTCTATTCAAGCTCCCCTTATCATCAAGGAACCCGGTAATAAGATACATAGCTTACTATTATCTTTAGCTTCAGACGGATATGGTTAGTTGAACAAGGTGAAACTGAAAGGTATGTAACCTCACAAACACTCAACACCTGAAGTCTCTGAAACTTTCTTCTTTTTATTTTCATTTTTGTATATCCTTTTGGAGAATGAGATTGAACTTCACCATATTTTGTGTGCATCTTAATTGGAGTAGTGTATCATAAATTGTATGCTATACCAATGATCAGTAGTGGTATTGAAAGTATCACCAGCATGCATGTCAACTGTGATAATATATGCCCTACTGTTACTCTCTCAAAGGAATTTTATATGGACAAACAATTAGGTGGTATTCTTTCTTTTTATTATTAATCACAATAAAAATAAATAATAATGTATCAAAATATTAATAAATATTAAGGTAAAACTTGTATATATGCTGACAATATTTGCCAATTAAAAATATATTAATTCAGCTATATGTTTGCATCGTATCTGTAATTGTCCCTAAATATTTCTCCCTGTAGCAATATTTGTTGATTCTTCCTGTTCTGCAAAAGTATCGTAGTAGCATATTGATTTTGTAACACCCTGGCCTATTTTCTTCATATAATAATTTTAATAATTTAATAAGATAAAGAAACGAATAAGAGATGTCATGAGAATTCAAATTATACTTTTATTGAATTTTTCAAAGTTAGGGATAAAATGTTGATTAATTGCATTGTAATTCTCAAAGTTTTCAGTAATTTAAATGTTACATTATTTTTCCTAAATACCTTTACTAATCCAATTTTTCATGAAATTAAGGACACAGGTCCAAAAATTCTCTTAAATCACCATGTGATTAAAAGATTAATAACATAAAACATAGTAGATAAAATATTAGAATTGAATGTACACATAATCATGATATTATAACATTGTTGTTGGAGATCAAGTGTGAAGGTGAAGTCTCACATTGGGTAGAAATTGGCAAGTTGAGTAATATATAAGTGAGAAAGACCCACAAACCTAATGCCTTGAGGTTTTGGGTTGAAAGTGGTGTCAAGTTCACTTGTGTAGGTTGCTCGTGGCCCATTGGTGAAGATCTCCCCAGTGTTTTATCCCTTTCGGATTCCTAACAATTGATATCAAAGCTGATGGTTCAATTAGGTGACCGGTTCAGACTAGTATAATGGAATTGGCGGTGGATCCAGGCATGGGAATCCCTTGTATCGAAATTCTTCCTGGTGGTGAGTTCATATATGTAGATTGAAAGTCTTCTTGGTGGTGGGTCCATATATGGAGATCAAAAGTCTTCTTGGTAACATGGAGGTCAGGCAGCATGTCCCATGGTCATGAAACGGTGGAGCGGCAGTGCAAGTATCTAGAGCATATTGGCGGCAATGTATAAGCTTGAAGGCCTAACGGCAGAGAGCATGTTGGCAGCTATGGTTAAGCTCTAAAGGATACTATTGAATACTCATGGATTGAAAATGACTTTCGCTTAAGGAGGAGTGTACCATATGGAAGAGACTCACACTTGAGGGAGAGATTATTGGAGTTCAAGTGTGAAGGTGAAGTCTCACATTGGGTAGAAATGGGCAAGTTGAATAACATATAAGTGAGAAAGACCCACAAACCTAGTGCTTTAAGGTTTTGGGTTGAAGGTGGTGTCAAGTTCACTTGTGTGGTTTAGTCGTAGCCCATTGGTGAAGATCTTCCTAGTGTTTAATTTTATCCCCCATAAGAAGGATGGAAGAAGGAAGTGTTTAAATCCAAGACTTTAGATTTCAAGTAATTAGGTTATGGATATTGGGTCTAAAAATATTGCTTAATTTATATTGTGATGCTTTTGCATGATTTTTGCTTAAAAAAATATTGCATCTAAAAATTCTTACTGAATTTATATTATTTTTCTTATTTTTTTCAGTCAGCAAAAGATAATAAATATATTAGACAAGAAGTACAAGAGGTACCTAACCTTTTTAAACATAATACACAAAATGTCTATTATCCCTTCAAACATAACCTACCTACTCAAAATTCCTTATACCTACATACCATAAACTACCTACCATCCTTATACCATATATACCATACTATGCAACCTATTATCCTTATACAAACCATTATTCATGCACAGCCTTCAAGCATTCCATGCTTTTTGTTGACCACTCATAATTAAAAAGAAAAAGCGAAATCCTTCAACTTTGTTGACCACTCATAAAAAGAAAAAGAGACACCTTTCGACTATTGGTCAACTACGATAATGGTCTAAATTTAATCTTATATGTTTGGTACAATGAAAAACCCATTCCTAGAATGCCTTATAATTAATGGTAGCTTTTGATTCCTTGTAAAAAGGTGAAAAAATCTTTTGAGATCTTTGATGATTATGAATGGCTTTCAAATATTTTTGTTGGTAAATATGAAGTGGATGTTGAACCTCAATATGGCTGAATTGTGTTGCAAAGGACGCTTTAGTGTCGAACACCTAAGCGCCTAGCATCCAAAGAAACACTGATTTTCGTTCCAAAATGTTCCCAATTACCGAACACTTAGGCACCTAGTGCCCTGCCTCAAACTTTCTTTTCTTTTGGTTTCAGGTGTTAGTGTCACTGAGTCTTTATAGATTTATATTTGCCAGATGCTTAATGATAAGTAGCATAAACTAAGTAGATGTTTATTGGAAAACATAAAGTTACACCTTGAAAATGTTAAGTTGAACAAGAAATTCATATTGCACATTGACTTCTAAAATGCTAAATGCAAACAATAGTTATAACATGAAATGATATGTTATTTGATGATAATCTCATTGTAGTTTAAATTATGATTAATGAAATGATCCTCATGTATTATAGCACTCTTATATATGAATTCATATATATGTTATTCTGTGTATGATTATCATGGTAGTTCAAGTTATGAAGAACGAAATGATCCTCATTTATTATAACACTTTTATGAATACATGGCTGCAATGTTTTGACATGCAAGTGACAAGCAACAATCTTTTATGTATGGCATTTATATGTTGTGTAAACAAAGTTGTGGCTCATATAAATTATGAAAGGGTGATTCTTCAAACAATATAATCTCCTATTGCATGTTGATTGTTGGAGTGACAACCACATTCCAGATTCCTGCCAGACTTCTATTGCATGCTAACAACCAAAGAACACATGCCAATCAGTTTCAATACAATTATCACAATATGGGCAAGTTATTGGACACGGAACTCGTTTCATAGACAGACGTAGCCTAGAGGGAAGACGTTGTCTAGCTATTCTCCACATGAAAATTGATAAACCGGACTTTGATTGTATTTTCATGTGAGTTTAGATGTCATTTTCATACATTTTGAATATATTTTATTGGCAAAACTCACTGTTTGGTGTTAGTTGATGCAAAACAGGTACTCAAGAGGCTTCATGAGGAAAAGAGTTGGAAATTGCATTTTTTTGAGCAAAAATGCCACTATCTGGAGGACTAACAAAAAAAGGCCAGAATTGAAGTAATGCAAGGACCATGGCCATGGTAAATTTACCATGGTCATGCTGGTTGCGTAGCAGAATTGGACCTTTATGCAAGGACCACGGTCGTGGTCATTTTACCACGGCCATGGTAAGTTACGCTGTCAGCCCATTTAAATTTTGAATTATTATAAATAGGAGGAGAAACCCTTTTATCTTTCATCTTTTGTTCTATTTTGAAAACTGAGGGTTCTGGGTGAGAAAAAGGTCCTGTGAGAGACTCTGAGCTACGAGAGGACGTAGAGAACGCCATTGGGGATCATCACTGTAAAGTTTCTTCCCTTTTGTAATCTTTATGTCTTCTTCTGAGTTTTCTGGCTTAATCATGAACATGAGTGGCTAGTTTCTCTTAGCCCCGGATTGTGATGTAACTGTACCTTTGTACCGCGGTTCTGATTTTAATAAAACCTCGATGTTATTAAGTTATTTGTATCTCTTCACTACTTTTATTGCTTTTAGGACCGATCAGTCTAAACATAAGTTAATCTCTTGTCTATGATCAATTGCTTGTGATTAACTGAACTGTGAAGTGATTGCATTTGTAGAATTTGCATGATCAAACTTATTGTATGAATTTCCAGTAGATTAACCTGTTAATCAACCTCTTTGAGATTTATCATTTGCTATAAATTAATTCACCTATGATCAATTGGGAATTAAATTAGGGGAAATAACGTTATTAACTATGATCAATTGTTAATTAATGAATTTAAGAGGTCGCTGGCAAGTAACACATTTAGGGATTTTATTGAGATTAGAATTGGGGGAAAAAGGGGTACATGTGAAATCACAATCCTAGGCTTCTTTATCATAATTGTTCTCACATTAATCTTCTTGTCTTAATCCTTAGCTCTTAAGAACTGAACAATTGAACTCTATTTTTCCCAAATTTGATTATTGATTGAATTGTTTAACCATTGCAAAATTAATTGCTTGAGAACACGATTGATCCTTTGGGTTCGATATCCGGACTCCTATAGTCCACTATCACTACTGCGTAGGGTACGCTTGTCCTTTGCAAACGCATTTTTACACATTAAGTTTCTGGCGCCGTTGCCGGGGACTAGTTGTGTAGTTCCTAGATAATTTATTTTGTGAAAATTAAGCAATTCTTGTTCATATTGTTCATAGTTTTCGTTTCTTTTAATTTTCTGTTTTATCTATTTTTTTCCATTTGTTTTATTTTATTTTATTTTATTTTTTGTTTTTGTTTGTTTAATTTCTGAATTTTTATTTTATTTTATTTTATTAAAAAAACTCTATTTATTTTAATTATTCATTCTCTTTTGCCAGTTGCGTTTTAATCCCTTTTTCTGTGTTGACAGTTTATGCTAACCAGGTCTCAGAGGCCAGAGCTTGTGAATGAACCTGAAATCAAAATACTTACTCGGAAGAACAAAGCAGAACAGAGAAGAAGAGTAATGGCAGAAGAAAATGACCCACCGGTTGTTGTATTTTTTTGAGTTTTTGAGAGTATTACAAAAGGCAAAGTCCCACATTGCCTAGGATAGCTTTGCCTCACTAGTTTATATATCATTTTGTGTTTATAGCTTTCAAAGAGGCTAGTAAGAGGTGGAAGCCTCGCGCGCATGAGTTTGGGCCTCATGGCCTTTCGTAGTGCAAATCCGTCGATTTGCCCCCCCCCCTTCGCGTGCGAGAATGGGCTTTGTACTATTTTTACACTGTGGTTTAATAAAATTATTTTCGGTTTAAGTTTATTTGAATTTAAAGCTTATCCGAAAATCATGTTTTTCATGTTACCATTTTATTGAGTTGTGTGGTTACGAAAAATAAGGGATTTTATTTTGTGACCGTTTTAATATATACGATCGTATCTATTTTTTTACCATTTTATATGTACGATCGTATCAGTTTATGACCGTTTTAAATTTACGATCGTATCTATTTTTTACCATTTAAAGATATTATCGTATATTTTATTTAACGTTCTGACCTTCTTCGTCTTCTCCTTCTTCCTTTTCTGTTTCTAGGTTAAATTTGTTACTTGCCAGTTTTGTGCCTCAGTACGTTCTGAGAAGTTCCTGTTGTATCCTGGGGGGCTTGCGCGGCTATCCGCGGATAAGTCCTTTAGGGCAGTGCTCTTGCACGCCTCAGGAAGTGTGTTTTGTCTAAAAGTGGCTACAATCTAAAGGACTTATGGCTGATAAAAATAAATCCGTAGCCGCTGACACGTCCCAGCCTTCTTCTCCAGTCAACAACAATGTTGGTTCGATCCCCGCCAACTATGCAAAGCCATTGCCGGATGTCTCAAAGATCGAAGTGTTCTCTGGACAAAACTTCCGCTGGTGGCAGGAGCGTGTCTCCACTTTGTTGGACATGCATGGAGTAGTTTTTGCTTTCACCACTCTGAAGCCAGAATCCACTGCAACTGCTAAACAGATTGATGACTGGACTCAGGCCAATAAGGTATGTCGTCACACTTTGCTCAATGCCCTATCTAACGATTTGTTCGATGTCTATTGTTCCTACAAGGAGGCCAAAGAGATACGGGATTCTATTCTCCTGAAGTACATTGCCGAAGATGTTGTCAGACAGAGGTTCATTATTGGCAACTACTACCGCTGGGAAATGATCGAAGGCAAGGACATCAAGGTTCAGATAAATGAATACCATAAACTGATTGAAGATCTCAAAGCAGAAAACATCAACCTTCCAGATGAGTTTGTATCTGATTTGCTGATTGAAAAATTGCCTGCATCTTGGACTGACTACAAGCAACAGTTGAAGCACAAGCACAAGCAAATGTCACTATCAGAGCTGATCACGCATATCATTATTGAAGACACCAACAGAAAGGAGTGTGCTGCAGCAAGGGCAAAAGCATTATCTGCCAAGGCAAACGTGGTTCAGGACAAACCAAATAAGAAAAGGTACGAGCAGAAACCTGATCACAAAAATAAATTTAAAAATAATATCTCACATTCTTCTAACCCAATCTTCAAGAAGAAGGGAAACTGTTTTGTTTGTGGAAAGCCAGGACACTATGCACCTTAGTGCAGGTTTCGCATCATGAGAAACAACAACCCTCCTAAGCCTAGGGTCAACCTAGCTGAAGGGGATGATGTTATAGCTGCGGTTGTTTCTCAAGTGAATGTGGTGACCGATGTGAGTAAATGGGTGGTAGATTCTGGGGCTACCCGACATATCTGTGCAAACAGAAATGCGTTTACCTCCTACAATATTGTGGGGGATGAAGAAGAACATGTGTATCTTGGTGATTCTAGGACCACTCCGGTTCTAGGAAAAGGAAAAGTTCTTCTGAAGCTCACATCTGGGAAGACTCTGGCTTTGACTGATGTGCTACATGTGCCCTCTATTAGAGTCAATTTAGTTTCTGTAGCACTTTTGGGAAAGGTTGGGGTGAAAGTGTCCTTTGAATCGGACAAAATTGTTATGACAAAGAACAATGTGTTTGTGGGTAAAGGGTATTGTGATCAGGGACTCTTTGTACTCAATGTTTATGAAGTTATGAATAAAACTGCATTTACTTCTGCTTATATGGTTGATTCTTATGATATGTGGCATGCTAGATTAGGACATATGAATTCCTCGTATGTTATAAAATTGCAACGACTAGGCCTAATCAACATGCATGATAAACAAAGTAGAAAATGTGATATATGTGTTGAATCTAAATTAACAAAGAAAACATGCTCTGTTGTGCAACGTGAAACTGAACCTCTTAGCTTAATTCATTATGATCTTGCTGATTTGAAACAAACTATGACTAGAGGAGGTAAAAGTTATTTTATAACCTTTATAGATGATTTCTCTAGATATACTAAAGTTTATTTGATTAGACATAAAGATGAAGCGTTTAACATGTTTTTGTCTTATAAAGCTGAAGTGGAAAATCAGTTAAATAGAAAAATTAAAAGAATAAGATCCGATAGGGGTGGTGAGTACACTTTGTTTAATGACTTTTGTGAAAAGGAAGGTATAATCCATGAGGTAACCCCACTATATTCACTTGAGTCAAATGGAGTAGCTGAGAGGAAAAATAGAACCCTTAAGGAGATGATGAATGCTCTGCTTGTTAGTTCCTCTGCACCTGACAACCTTTGGGGAGAAGCCCTTTTGATGGCTTGTTTCTTGCAAAATAGGATTCCACATAAGAAAACAGGGAAAACACCTTATGAGTTATGGAAAGGATATACACCAAACCTGAAATACTTGAGAGTGTGGGGGTGCTTAGCTAAAGTGATGTTACCAGATCCTAAAAAAAGGAAAATAGGACCTAAGACTTCTGATTGCATGTTTATTGGTTATGCGGAACATAGTGCTGCCTATAGGTTTCTTGTCCTCAAGAGTAATGTGCTTGATTGCAATACCATAGTAGAGACTAAGAATGCTGAATTCTTTGAGGACTCTTTTACCTTGAGGTCTACCTATGATTCTGAACAACCTGTAGAAATTTCTAGTGAAACTATGATTGAGGATTTGAGGAGGAGTAAGAGACAAAGGAAAGAGACATCCTTTGGAGATGATTTCTACACATATCTTGTTGAGGATGACCCGTTGAGTTTTTCGGAAGCTGTTACTTCTTCTGATGCTAACCTTTGGAAACAAGCTATTAAGACTGAGATTGATTCTATCGTGAAAAATCATACTTGGACTCTAGTAGATTTACCACAAGGAGCAAAGCCTATTGGATGCAAGTGGATCTTTAAGAAAAATTATAATCCTGATGGATCAATAGATAAGTATAAGGCTAGATTGGTAGCTAAAGGGTTCACTCAAAAGGAAAACATAGATTTCTTTGATACCTTTGCGCCTGTTACCAGGATTTCCTCTATTAGAGTTTTGATAGCCTTAGCGGAAATTCATAAGTTAGTCATTCACCAAATGGATGTGAAGACAGCTTTCTTGAATGGTGATCTAGAGGAAGAGATTTATATGACTCAACCTGAAGGGTGTGTGGTTCATGGTCATGAAAACAAAGTGTGCAAACTTTTGAAATCCCTATACGGTTTAAAACAGGCACCAAAACAATGGCATGAAAAGTTTAATGAGACTTTACTTGATTATGGCTTTTCTGCTAGTGATGTTGATAGATGCGTGTATACAAAATCTGAGAATGGTGATTGTGTCATTATATGCTTGTATGTGGATGACATGCTGATTTTTGGTACATGCAATGATATAGTTTTGAGAACTAAATCCTTTTTGGCATCTAAATTTGATATGAAAGACATGGGTGAAGCAAGTGTAATTTTGGGAGTTAAAATCATAAGGAAGGGAGATAGTATATTACTATCCCAAGGACATTATGTTGAGAAACTTCTAAGGAAGTTTGGATATTATGACTCTAAGTCAGTGAGTACCCCTTATGATGCTAACTCTCAATTGAAGAAAAACATAGGAGAACCAATTGATTAAACTCAATATGCCCAAATCATTGGGAGCTTACTGCATTTGATGAATTTCTCTAGACCTGACATTGCATATGCAGTAGGTAGATTGAGTAGATACACTCATAGTCCTAATCAGGACCATTGGGATGCACTTGTGAGACTCATGAGATACTTGAGAGGTACCATGGACTATGGTATTGAATATAGTGGATTTCCCGCTGTACTGGAAGGGTACAGTGATGCTAACTGGATCTCCGATTCAGATGAGACAAAATCCACTAGTGGTTATGTATTTACACTTGGTGGTGGTGCGGTTGCATGGAGATCAGCCAGACAAACTATTATAGCTAGATCAACAATGGAGTCAGAGTTTGTTGCTCTAGAAATGGCTGTTAGTGAGGCTGAGTGGTTGAAAAACTTCTTAGCTAATATTCCTTTGGGAATGAAACCAACCCCATCAGTGTCTATGCATTGTGACTCTCAATCAGCAATAGCTGTAGCTAAAAACAAAATCTTCAATGGGAAAAATAGACATATACAATTGAGACATAATGTAGTTAAGCAGCTGCTAAAGGATGGAATAATTTCCATAGATTATGTGAAGTCAGAAGGAAATTTAGCAGATCCTCTGACAAAACCCCTGGGGAGGAACATGATATTAGAAACATCGAGGGGAATGGGACTTAAGCCAATTGAAAACAAACAAGTGATGGTAACCCAACCTTTGTGATTAGAGATCCCATGAATAAGGTTCATATGGGTAAGAACAAGTCACTTGTCAGTTCTGCTAGCACTAAAATTGATTTTAATCAATTTTTAATTTTTTGTCCCTTCCTATGGTGTGAGAAAGTGCTAGATACTGCATTATTGTGAGGCTAAACTTTATAGTTAAGCTTTAAGTGGTGGTGAGAAAGCTTAACAACTTATAAAGTTTTTAATGATTTTCATATCCCTTAAGGGTGGTGTATGGTTTGCATAATACACTTGATGGAATCACCTATATGAGTGTCAAGTGGGGCCGCTTGTATGAGATCCTGGCAAAATCTCTAGAGCACTCATGAATACCGGGCACGCGCATGGCCTAGTAGCGCAACACAGCGATAACGGCAACGATTGTGGGGGTGTACTGTGATTGGTAGACCGCTAATACACGTCAAGTGTTTTTGGTTCATATAGCTTGCTACACCAACTACACTATGTGTTAAGTCTTATCAGTCTACGTCTGGTTCATATAGCTTGCTACACCAGGTCTGACGCATTACATCCCATGTAATAACCTAGGAATTCTTTTCTTCTTTCTTTTAAAAAAAAATTGTTTTATTTTGCCTTTTGTAATATGTGGGGGATTGTTGTATTTTTTTGAGTTTTGGAGAGTATTACAAAAGGCAAAGTCCCACATTGCCTAGGATAGCTTTGCCTCACTAGTTTATATATCATTTTGTGTTTATAGCTTTCAAAGAGGCTAGTAAGAGGTGGAAGCCTCGCGCACATGAGTTTGGGCCTCATGGGCCTTTCGTAGTGCAAATCCGTCGATTTGCCCCCCCTGCGCGTACGAGAATGGGCTCTGTACTATTTTTACACTGTGGTTTAATAAAATTATTTTCGGTTTAAGTTTATTTGAATTTAAAGCTTATCCGAAAATCATGTTTTTCATGTTACCGTTTTATTGAGTTGTGTGGTTACGAAAAATAAGGAATTTTATTTTGTGACCGTTTTAATATATACGATCGTATATGTTTTTTTACCGTTTTATATGTACGATTGTATCAGTTTATGACCGTTTTAAATTTACGATCGTATCTATTTTTTACCGTTTAAAGATATTATCGTATATTTTATTTAACGTTCATTTTATTAACGTTTTAATTTCTTTTGCTTTTAAATACCCATTCGTGCTGTATGTTTGAAAGAAACGCACGGATACACCCTCTTCGTCTTCTCCTTCTTCCTTTTCTGTTTCTGGGTTAAATTTGTTACTTGCCAGTTCTATGCCTCAGTACGTTCTGAGAAGTTCCTGTTGTATCCTGGGGGGCTTGCGCGGCTATCCGCGGATAAGTCCTTTAGGGCAGTGCTCTTGCACGCCTCAGGAAGTGTGTTTTGTCTAAAAGTTGAGCAGTCTCTGTTAGACTATCTCAGTCCTCAAGTTGGGGTAGCTAACAACATCTTATTGCCAGCACTGGGGGATGTCAATTTTGAATTGAAACATGGCTTCCTCCAGATGATAGAGAGTAACCAGTTCAATGGGCTGGCTACTGACGACCCGGTGGAGCAACTGAGAAGATTCATGAGGATGGCCAGCACTGTAAAATATCCTCGGGTGTCTGCTGAATATATCAGACTGGCTGCTTTCCCATTCTCACTCAACGGAAAAGCTCTCAATTGGTTGTGCTCACTTTCGGCCAACAACATCACTACCTGGGAGATGTGCACAAACAAATTCCTCAGAAAGTACTATTCTGTAGTGAAGACAGACTAGATGCAGAGAGAGATAGGCAATTTTGCTCAGAGGGAGCAGGAGAGCCTGTCAGAAGCCTGGGACAGATTTCAGGAGCTGCTTCGGAGTTGCCCACATCATGGGTTTAGCCAACAGAGAATCATCCAGATTTTCTTTGGAGGTGTGTCTAGCCATAATAGGATTAGCCTCGATGCTGCTTGTGGAGGTTCCTTGATGGCTAAATCACCAGTAGAGACAAATAGAATCATTGAAGCCATGGCCTCCAACACCTACAACCACACTGCAGATAGGCGTATTCTGATGAAACCTGTGAACCAAGTGGAAGCTGGAACATCTAGTTCAATTGATCAGAAGCTGGACAAGTTATCTAAGCAGATGGAGACAGTGATGAAAGCACAGGTATAACTTCTGACTGCAGCTCTTCCACCACCCACTTGTGATAAGTGTGGGGAAGCCCATAGAGGAGAATGCCCTGTGAGTAATGCACTTGCTCAAGCTATGGAAGAGGTAAACTATGCTGGTAGGACGAATGCAGAATATGATCCCTACTCCAGCACATTCAACTAAGGATGGAAGGATCATCCTCACCTTTCTTGGAGAGACCAGAGGGACCAAGGTCCCAGGCAGGAGTAAAATCAAAATGTGTATAGGCCTCCACATATGCAAAATCAGAGGTCAAGACAAGAAGAGAGAATGCCATCACTGGAGGATGTCATGATGCAATATATAGCCAAGAGTGATGAGCGCATGAAGACTATGGAGTCTCAACTTTCTAGCATGCAAGCTTTG
Organism: Pueraria montana var. lobata; assembly: GCA_026413185.1. NCBI lineage: Eukaryota > Viridiplantae > Streptophyta > Magnoliopsida > Fabales > Fabaceae > Pueraria > Pueraria montana. The sequence goes on along the minus strand of CM048649.1, from coordinate 21,236,181 downwards.
CTATCCTAGAGAGCTCCGGGTACCCTTCCTTCTCAAACTGAAACTAATCCTAAGAAGGAGGAGGCGAATGTTGTGATTACTAGGAGCAAGAAGGCTAAAGAGGAGCAAAATAAGAAGGAAAAGTCAGCTCCAACTCTAGAAGAGGAGGTTCTTACTAAAGAGAACCCAACTATTGAGAAAGAGAAAGAAAATGAAGTACTGACACCTCCTCAGGTAAGTGTTCCTTTCCCCCAAAGGTTGAAAGACAAGAGTGAGGATAGGTATTTTGCTAGATTTGTAGAGATGCTGAAAGGTTTGCATATTAATATCCCCTTCGCTGAGGCAATTTCTCAAATGCCAAAGTACGCCAAGTATTTAAAAGAAATTCTTTCAAATAAAGGAAAGCTGGCAGACTTTGCTACAATTGGCCTCAACGAAGAATGCTCTGCTGTGGTTTTAAAGAAATTGCCTCCTAAGCTTAAGGATCCAGGGAGTTTTTCAATTCCTTGTACTATTGGTAATTTACAATTTGATAGAGCATTGTGTGATTTGGGTGCTAGCATTAATCTGATGCTTTATTCTGTTTATAAGAAGTTGGGGTTACAAGAACCCCAACCCACTGACATATCTATTTTGCTTGCAGACAGGACTCTCACCTATCCGTGAGGAATAGTGGAGAACCTGCTGGTTAAGGTTGGGAAATTTATTTTTCCTGCAGACTTTGTGATTCTGGACATTGAAGAGGATGAGGAAATCCCAATTATTTTAGGACGATCCTTCCTCAACACAGGAGATGCCGTGATTGAGGTCCGAAAAGGGAGATTAACTTTGAGGCTAGGTGATGAGGAAGAAGTGATTAAAGTGTATGATACTGCAAAAAGCTCCTCCTCTTCCCCTTCCTGTAATTTTGTCAAGCCATTGACAAGGTGGAGATGATTGATGCTGAGCTTCACCCAAGTATGGGAAAGGAAGCTCCTGGCTATAGAGTGGATGGACATGTTGAGGGTTTACTGCAAGAAGGGAATACCACCTTTTGAGGGAGGTTGATTTCCCTTTCATCCGTCAGGCTCGGGACGTTAAACAAGCGCTACTCAGGAGGCAACCTGTGAAGAGTGGGTTCATGAACCCACTATATCCTTTTAATTATTTTATTTTGCATTCTAGAGCTTAGAAATTATTTTTATTTTTTGTTATTCTTGCATGTGGGGACCACGGCCGTGCTAAATTGAGCACAACCGTGGTGGTAGAAGCAAGGCTGTGGTTATATTTGACCACAGCTATGCTCCCAACATCCCCAAACAACGTCATTTACGACCACGACCGTGCTAAATTGACCATGGCTGTGGTCAATGACCACAGGTGTGGTAAATGGACCCTGGAAGTGGAATTTCGTAATTTTTGTGAAAATCAGCGTCAAAATTTTCCGACCACGACCATGGTAAAATTTTACCACCGCCCGACCACGACCGTGGTAAAATTTTACCACCGCCCTGGAAAAAAAAAATTTCTTTCTTTTCTTTTTTAGGTTCATGGTCCCTCCTCACCAGAAGCATTACCAGATACCTTAGAGGCCCACTTTTGAGGAGGTTTTTCTATTTCTGTTTCTATTTTTTTTGTTTTCTTGTTTCAGTACTTTATTTTATGTTTCCCTTTCAGTACATTTTATTTTCATGTCTTGTTGATTTATGCTTTTGGATGCATTGAGGACATTGCATACTTTAAGTGTGGGGAGGGGGTCACGGTTTTTCTCCCCAGCTTTGAATTGCGGTGATTTGTGATTATGCCAGTACATTGTTCTGTGTTATTTTTGAATTCTTGATAGTTATGAAATTTTGTGTTCAGAACCCCTTTGAAAAAAAAAATTTGCAGCATTGCAGTGGGATTTTCTTCAAGGAAATGAACATTAGCACTGAACACAATTGAATAAATTGTTTTCCCTTGAGCTTAGCCATATAAATGTGAGTTTTGACCTTTTGATTCTTTCAGTGTGTGATTCTGATCCACCTTAGGTGGCATGTTCTATTTTCTATCCTGAAATACATATCCTTGATTGGCTTTTTATTTTCTGAAACTGTTGAGGCATTGGTTAGGCATTTTTCTGGATTCAGATTTTATGTTACATCCCCATCTAGTTGCCTGTTTTGAGCCTAATTAAATATTCATTTGTCACCTTGCTATGTGAAATTGTGTATATTTCTTTATGCTTGGTGATCTGAAGGATGGGGGAAAAGCCAATGTAATGCAGAGCATCCAGTTAAAAAAAAAAAAAAAAGAATTCAGTGTCTCTCAACTTCCTCTACTGTGAATTGAATAAAATAAGGTCAAAAACCTTCCATAAAAAAAAAGAGAAAAAAAAGAAGAAAAATAGAATAACAGGAGAAGAAGTGAGAGCTAAAATATGGGTAGTGAAAAAGTGGATGAAGGAAGGCATTGGCTCCCTTTGATTTTAGATCATTGAGTGTGAACTGCCATTAAAGCCCTTTGTTGTCCTTTCCTTTCAGCATCTACCTATCATTATAAACTCGGCCCCATTACACCCTGTCATACCTCATTTGTTCTGTTTGTGAAAAGTTGATTGAATTGAGTTGATTGATGAATAGATTTGTGAACATACTCAATTAAGTGTGATTTGAGAGAATTTCTGTTGACCTTGAAAGACTGAGAGAATGAGAGATGAGTGAACCAGGCTCATGGGACTTTGGTCATTTATGCAGGTGTTTTAAGTCTAATGGATTCTTTGGAAAAATTCTACTACACTTTGTTGCTTTTATTGTTGCTTATGTTTCATTTTCCATTCAGAATAAATTGGGGTTCTGTTATAAGTTCTTGACTAGAGGGAATTGGTTTTGATATTTGACTCAGAATAATTGTTTGAGGGCAAGCAATGCTCAAGTGTGGGGAGGTTGATAAACTGGACTTTGATTGCATTTTGATGTGAGTTTAGATGTCATTTTCATACATTTTGAATATAATTTATTGGTAAAACTCATTGTTTGGTGTTAGTTGATGCAAAACAAGTACTCAAGAGGCTTCATGAGGAAAAGAGTTGGAAATTGCATTTTTTGGAGCAAAAATGCCACTATCTGGAGGACCAAGAAAAAAAGGCTAGAATTGAAGTAACACAAGGACCATGGCCATGGTAAATTTACCATGGTCATGCTGGTTGCGTAGCAGAATTGGACCTTTATGCAAGGACCACGACCGCGGTCATTTTACCATGGTCGTGGTAAGTTACGCTGTCAGCCCATTTAAATTTTGAATTATTATAAATAGGAGGAGAAACCCTTTTATCTTTCATCTTTTGTTCTATTTTGAAAATTGAGGGTTCTGGGTGAGAAAGAGGTCCTGTGAGAGACTCTAAGCTACGGGAGGACGTAGAGAACACCATTGGGGATCATCACTGTAGAGTTTCTTCCCTTTTGTAATCTTTATGTCTTCTTTTGAGTTTTTTGGCTTAATCATGAACATGAGTGGTTAGTTTCTCTTAGCCCCGGATTGTGATGTAACTGTACCTTTGTACCCCAGTTCTGATTTTTAATAAAACCTTGATGTTATTAAGTTATTTGTATCTCTTCACTACTTTTATTGCTTTTAGGACCGATCAGTCTAAACATAAGTTAATCTCTTATCTATGATCAATTGCTTGTGATTAACTGAACTGTGAAGTGATTGGATTCATACAATTTGCATGATCAAACTTATTGTATGAATTTCCAGTAGATTAACTTGTTAATCAACCTCTCTGAGATTTATCATTTGCTCTAAATTAATTCACCTACAATCAATTGGGAATTAAATTAGGGGAAATAGCATTATTAACTATGATCAATTGTTAATTAACGAATTTAAGAGGTCGCTGGCAAGTAACACATTTAGGGATTTTATTGATATTAGAATTGGGGGAAAAAGGGGTACATGTGAAATCACAATCCTAGGCTTCTTTATCATAATTGTTCTCACATTAATCTTCTTGTCTTAATCCTTAGCTCTTAAGAACTGAACAATTGAACTCTATTTTTCCTAAATTTGATTCTTGATTGAATTGTTTAACCATTGCAAAATTAATTGTTTGGGAACACGACTAGTCCTTTGGGTTCGATATCCGGACTCCTAGAGTCCATTATCACTACTGCGTAGGGTACGCTTGCCCTTTGCAAACGCATTTTTACGCATTAAAAATCTTCATAATTTTTGTGGGATTTTCAAACCCCAAATAGACAACCAGTCACCTCCTTCACGATAGGATTCATTATCAATTACATTTTCCATAATATATGGTGATACATGGATCTGACCGAGAAGTTTCCATCCTTTGTAAGGTTCCAAATAACTTTGTCCTCTTCATTTGGCAAGAAACTTGGCATTGATAAAATTTGAGTTGCATCACGGGAGTTAAAAACATCACAAATAAAACTTGAGCACCAGTGTCCAATTCCTGAATCTATAAAATCACATACATTCAAATTTTCCAAACCTTGAACAATACTTGTTTCGATAAAAGGACTATCTATTGAACGTAGTCACGGATCACTCCATACATTTATTTTCTTTCCACCCGCAACCTCCATCGAATGCCTTATTTAACCATAGCCCATGAAGTGTAAATGCTCCTCCATGTAAAACTTGGGTTGTGTCCCAAACGGGCACCCAAAAAATCCTCCTCTGGATAATATTTTGCTTTGAAAACACATGTAACAAGAGCCTCTTTGTCAGAAATAAATTTCCAACATTGCTTCCCTAACATGGATAAATTAAAAGCATAAAGATGTTTAAAGCCTATACCTCCATTCTCCTTTCTCATAGATAAGCGATCCCAACTAAGCCAACTTATCCCTTTTCTAGAATTTCTATTTGAGCCCCACCAAAAAGAATTGAGTGTAACAACCCTCAAATCCGACATCTTAGCGACTCCACTCCACGACACTTCACTCAACTCCTCATTGGTCAGAACCCTCCACCGGTCAGAACCCTCCGTGGGTAGCCCTTTCCGAGACATCCGGCTGCTTTCAAGATCATTGATTGTCCCCATAAACCAAGACAAGACTTCTCAGTGTGCTTTGTCCTCACTCGCACACTTCCTAGGAAACTTCCCAGGAGATCACACATCCCATAATTGTGCCAAGCCAAACACGCTTAACTGTGGAGTTCTTAAGTGATGAGCTACCGAAAAGTATATGCATCTTGTTGGTATAGGTAGTACCAATTATTTCCTTTAAGCCATCCTTAACTGTACAGTCTCACACCTGTATAGCCTTTGGATCCCTCTCATTCTGGTGTGATTCGCTCGAGATGTTACATTGAGCATCCTCTGAATCTCCTCTTGAAGAGTGGCTGGAAGTAAAAAAGTACTCATGCAATAAGAGGGGATTGCTTGAGCAACATATTTTATTAAAACCTCACTACCAGCTTTTGACAAATGCTTTCCAAACCAATGATGTATCTTCTTCCAGATTCTGTCTCTTAAATAATTTAAAAAAAGATTTCTTCTTGCGTCCAATCATAGAGGGCATGCCAAGATATTTTCCAGTGCCTAGACATTCAATGACTCCCAAAGTTTCTGAAATGTGTTATTGCTGAAAAAAATTTCAGACTTTCCAAAATTCACAGCGAACCCTGAAGACTTTTCAAAAATGCTTAGAATTTCATGAAGTAATTCAACCTCCATTTGAATGACCCTGCAAAAAAGAAAAAATCGTCAGCAAAAAGTAAGTGTGTGAGGAGAGGGGCTCCTCTACACACTTGCACTCTCATATTTTTTCCGAAGTGCAGTGAGGCCCTCCATAAATAAAGAGATAGGGTGACAGTAGGTCACCCTGTCTAATTAAGTCATCTTCCTGGAAAGATAGGTCCCACCCCTTCTCCATTAACCAAAGCACTGAAACCAACTGTCTCCACACATATCTTCATCCGCCCAATCCACTTGACATCAAAACCCATCTTTAACAAAATAGCTGATAAATACCTCTAGTCAACTTTATCAAAAGCTTTACTGATGTCAATCTTAAGAGCAAATTCTTCTATTTTACCCCTCACTTTACATTTCATGTGATGAATTGTTTCAATAGCAACCAGAACATTGTCTAATATAGACCTTCCTTCAACAAATGTTTATTGTTCCTGTGAAATGCACTTAGGAAGCACAACTTTGAGTCTATTAGCAAGGACTTTTGATATAATCTTATACAAAACATTACACAAAGAAATAGGCCTTAAATCCTTCATTGAAACACGATTATCAATTTTTGGTATAAGAACAATATCAATGCTATTTAAATTAGGAGGAAAAAAAACTTGTTCCAGCCATGCAATGCCATGTTTAAAAATCTCATCTCCTAATAAATCCCAAAACCACTTGTAAAATGCCGGATTCAACCTATCATGACCAGGGGACTTATCTGAGTGCATCTGAAAGACAACATTCCTAAACTCTTGCTTTTGGAAAGGTGCCAATAATGCTTCATTATCACATGCATGAATTTTTTGTTGAACAAAATTGACGGTTGAATAATCATACTCCCCATTCATAGCAAAAAGTCCTTCAAAATATTGTTTTGCCAAGTCGCATAATTCAGCCTAGGTGGTCACCATTTTGCCATTATCTCTAGAAAGTTGGGAAATTAAATTCCTTTTCTTCCTTGAGGTAGCTAAAGCATGGAAAAATTTTGTGTTGGTGTCTCCATCACTTAGCCAGTATGCCTTTGCTCTTTGCCTCCAGAAAATCTCCTCTTGTGCAAGCAGGTTACTAAGCTCCTCTCTCAACTTCAAAAAACTTTGGACAAATTCAGGATCAGTGTTAAATCTGACAACTTCAATTCTTTCTTTGCACAAATTAATTTCACTTCGAAAACGAGGCCTGATGTGCCTTCCCCAAGCAAATATTTCTCTCAAACAGTTATAAAGCTTGGATAGCAAATCCACATAAACATTTTTGTGCCAACCATCATGCACCACTGAGTTTAATTCTTCTTCTTCCAACCATATATTTTCAAAACAAAATTTCCTTTTTTCATCAATCGATCCTTTGGAATAAGGAATAAAATGATTGGCGAGTGATCAGAGACACTAGCTATGGCAATTAGGAGCCGTGAATTTGGAAAAATATCAAGCCAACTTTGTGTTGTCAATGCCTTTTCCTCCATTTCATCAATGGTACCTTTTCTCCTCATCCATGTGAAAGGGTATCCATGTAGCGGATTAATAATTAAATTGGCATCCAAGACAGCACTACGAAAACCACTTTGCAACCAATTAGGATGCTCCACCCTCCCTTTTTTGTCTTTAGTTGATAAAATATCGTTAAAATCACCCATTGAACACCATGGCAAGGTGTTATCTCTAGATAAAGTTCTCAACAAGTCCCAAGAATCTTTTCTTCTACTTCTTTCTAGGAATCCATAAAAACCAGTCAAGCACCAAATTGGTTTCCTAGGATAGTGAACCTCAATATTAATAAAATTCTAGGAAAAATTAATTAGGTGACAGTCAAAAGGCTTCCTCCACAAAAAAGCTAAACCACCACTACGTCCCGAACAGTCAATTGCAAAACAAGAATCAAAACCCAATAGACATTTTATGTCTTCTATCCAATTCTAGCTGTGCCAACGTCTTGCAGAGAAAGATGACATCCGGTTGGTACGTCCGAATGAGGTCACAGAGAGATTGAATTGCTCTTGGGTTGCCCAGGCTCTGCTAGTTCTAGCTTAAACAACTCATTTTTCCTGGCAGGCCTAGTTGCTAGGACCCGCCAATAAAAAATGATCCATACTTGATGCTTGAGTTACGTTCTTCGAAGAAAAAGTGATGGAGGATTCTGAATTTTTTGCACCGTCAATGGATGACCTTTATGTTTTTTTTATATGTAATAAGTACTTTATTTTAAATTATTTGTCGCAAAGTAATGCGCAAGTCTTAAAAAATTATTAATAACATTAATTATATTATGACAAAATGGTTATATTGAAAAAAAAAATAAAGCATCTGCATCTAAACCTTACTTTTATTACGAAGAAAAGAAGTATTTATTTTATCATAAATACAAAAATAAAATAAAAAATTAAAATCAGGTTGATGTTAACATTTTCCATGATCTCTTTGATTAGCATATATTTATAAAAAGAGTTGAAGGGTACATATAAATTAATTATATGATTTATCGCAATACATTAATTAAAATGAATTATGTTTTGCACATAAAAACCAAAAAGATGTAATAGCTTAGCGGTTAAACCTTTTCTAATTAACTTCGAGGTTATGCCTTCAATCCTGGCTATTGTCACAGTTTTATATTTTTATTAAACGCGTTTTCACAACATCAGCACACACGAGAATGCCATGGGCATCAAATTCTAAATTCCTCCTTGGCGACACAGCATCCTTTACTTTACTTGAGAAAACCTCCAAGAATTTTGACAACGTGATTCCACTCCTCCTTACCCCCATATATGCATTTTTGCATTTGTATATATGTTTGATGTTTGATGAAGCTGTGTAGCACTTAGCAAGCAGGAGAGAAGGATTATTATTTGTTGTAGCCCCTTGACATCGTTCTGTGCCAGATTAAATTATTAGGTATGAATATCTCTTCATTCTTACGCCCTTAACAAATTAATATGTCTATTAGCTTTTGTTTCGTCAATTTGCTTTGGTCTTCAGATAGCATTATTTCTAATAAAATAAACTTTTGTTTCATTTCTTACGCTGCAAATAAGTTTATTAACAAAAAATTTCTTGTATGTATTATTGCTTTGATAAAACCAACTATATGTGTTTCATAGAAATTAATAATAGTTTAATTAATTTAAATAATTATAACAAAAATGTTTTTTGCACCAGTTTCAAATTAATTATTATCAGCGTCGCATTATTTTAAAAACCTGACCTTTTAAATATTTTTAGTTATAATCAAAGTTAAGAGGCGTGGCATTACATTACATTGTTGAATGACTGCAAAAAACAAATGATCAAGTACTATCAACCTTAAATTAAAGAGAAAAATTTCAACCGTTCCTTTTTTTTTTTCTCTTCTTTTCCTGTGATCCAAAAATGATCAAATGTAAGACAACAATTATATTTAATAGCAAAATAATATGTTAAATAATTAAATATTGGATAACATATTATGTGTCTTAACAATTAACTAGGAGGAACTGTAATTGGCAAAAATATTATTAATTATAATGCTATATGAATACAATACAGATATCACTTGACATTTATCATGCTTATGTGATGAGTTTAATGTTCTAAACCGAGCCTAATATCTTATTCTAGTCATTTCTTAAATTTGTTGAAGAAAGAAATTAAAACTAAAAGAGTGCTTTATATTATTTATTTTGAAATAAATTACATCAATATAAAAGTAGTATCATGTTATCCAAAAGCTATTATTCATGCTTTATATTATATGTCAAGGAAAATGCTGTTTGCATTTCTGTATAAAAGGGTTGTAATTCGAGAAATTATTTTTTTATAATAAGATATACGTTTTCTTACAAAATTATAAGAGAAATAAAAAGAAAAGAAAAAATAGGAGATAAATTGAGTAATATTATAAAAAGATATTTAATTAGATTGATCGTTATTAATTTAAATATTTCTATTAGGATTACTAAAAAAGAATATTCTTTACATGTGACAGATATAATAATACTTACAAGTTAAGGAGAATACCAAAGGATTTGAAGTTTAAGGTTAGTCCAATACCATTTTCCCTTTTCTTTTCTTATCATTTATTATGCGTTAATTAATTTGTCCTTTATTGTTTATTATTTGTTGTTATCAATTTTTACGTCAGTTACTTTTTGTTCAATTTTTTTTATATGATTAAAGTTTATAAGTTAGCTTATAACTAATAACTTCGTTTAAATCTTCAAAAAAAAAAAAAAAAACTTTGCTATTTGTTGAAAACTGAAAACGTATAAGCTAATTTATTGAATTAGAAATGTTTGATAAAGTTAGTTTTTAAAATAGATAATAAATATAAAACAATATAAAAACACATTTATATAATTTGTTATATAAATTTTTATTTTGAAAATATATAAAAACATATCTTATGGAAACTATTGTTTTAAATATATTTTTATGTAATTATATTTATAAGTTTTTATTAAATAAAAATTATCATCAATTTGTTAAAAGATTAAATATTTTATTAAAAATTAAAATAGTAAGAAAGGATGTTAAATTTATTAGAAGGGTAGCATATAAATAATTAAAAAAAATGAGAGAGTAAAAAAGAAAGTATATTAAAATTATAAGGATGAAATGAAAGAAAAATACAACCTACAATTCCTACAAACTTATAAACAATAAGCTAGTTAAAGTAACTTAAAATTTATAATGAACGTAAAAAAATATCTTATAATTTAATGAAGAAATAAAAGGTTGAAAAAGACATAATGTTTGAAGTACAAAATAATTTCTTTGTAATATATAATATAATTAGTTGAAGAGTAACTAGCGATTATATATGTATGTGTGTGTGTTGATTAGAATATCAGTAGTGGCGGAACTAAATTTTTTTTAGTGGAGACAGATAAATAGTCTATAATATTTTTACTGACAAAAATATTATAAGCTTTTACATAAGATATAATTTTATGACAAACAAAAAATCAAAATACTTAAATTTCTACAACTATACTTATCCTCTACGCATTTTCATATTAGGTATTAGAGAAATTGGGAGCGGTTAAAATTAAAAATGTAAAGTGGGTAAAATTAGAACTAATTTATTTTTGAGAGTTTCTATGGTACTCCTACTAATTTTGGGGGTTTTGATATTGTTGATTTTTTAACCAATAGTTATTAATTACATTGCCATGTCATTATTTTGATATTTAGTAATAAATTTATTATATATTTCAATTTATTTCCTATTTAAAATATTATTTCTGTTAAATAATCTTTTCAACATTACAAAATCAAACCTCAGCAAACATATCAAATTGTTTTTTTTTTTTCACTTTCTCCCAATTCCAAAACCCTAAAACAGCAACATGTTGATGCAACGTTAGATGCACTCCAGCAACATGTTGAACCAAGAAACTAAAGTAAATAAGAAAATTGGAATTTTGATCCCCAAACATACCAATCATGTGTTAATACGCAATTTAAGTTGCTTTTAAAACAATAATAGAGCCTTACTTATAGTCTTTGATGTAACATCCTCGTATGTATAATTGAATTCAATCCCTGGTCATGTGCCAAAAAACACCACACTGATCCAATGATCGGATCTAACGGAGAAGTAGTGAAGAAAAGGTCCTTTCGGCTGTTGCCATTTGAATTGTTGAACTACCTGAGAATTTATATTTATAAAAGATGGGAAAAGGCAACAAAACCAAACTAATCAACAATTATTATGTTTATTCATATCAACTGGCGAAAAAACCCAGAATCACATATTTATTATTTTATTATAATAGAGTTTCTATGGTTTTTTTTTTTTTATCAGTAAAGAAAAACTTCATTAAGACAGAAAATCAAGCGTACAAGGGGTATCGTCCTTCGAAAAAAAAAATACCTTACCTATCTACACAGAAATTCATCTACTTAAATCCTCTAACCCAACTTTCTTAACCCAACCAACATAGAGCGAATCCAGTATATATACCTCCCTTATTTACACAGGCCTCCATCTAAACCAGGCTACCGTCGTAACAATATATGCTAATTTATTTAATTACTCTAATAAAAGTGATAATCATAGCAAATATATTACTATAGAACCTACAACCCTTCCCACAAAAGTGCAACAAATATTGCCTCACACACAAATACCACAAAAGTGCAGCAAACATTGGCCCACATACAAATACCCACTGTAACTCCACCCTCAAAACTCTATATTCAATTCAGGCATGCCCTGGATCCATCTGCCATTACGAAAAGAGAGTTTCTATGGTACTAGAGTGCATCTCACGTTGCACCCAAAGCTACATAGTCACGACGGCATTTTGTTGTTTCGACACAATTACAACGGTGTTTGCACAATCATAAAGGCATTTTGGGGTTTTGGGAGAAAGATAAAAAAAAAAAAAAAAAAAAAACATTTAGTATGTTTGCTGAAATTTGATTTTTTGATGTTAAAAAGTTCATTTAACAGAAATAATATTTTAATTAAACAGGAACTAGATTGAAATATATAAATAATATAATTAATTTATTATTAAATATCAAAATAATGACATGGTAACGTAACTTAATAACTATTGGTTAAAAAATCAACAGTATTAAAACCCTCAAAATTAGTTGGAGTACCATAAAAACTCTCTTTATTTTTTTATGAGTAAAATTAGTTCCAATTTATTTTTTCTGTGGATAAAATTAGTACTAATTTATTTTTTCTTTTATCATTTGTAACCTTTTTACATTCATTTTTTGAAATAATTAGCTTCTGGGGTAACACTTATTTTTTTTATGGGGACAAAAAAATTGTTTAACATATTAAGAAAAAAAAGTTACTTTGTGGGAACAATTGCCCTCATTGCCCCAACTGTACATCTGCCACTGTCTGCTGATATGAAACAATGATCGGTAAATGCCTTGTGTAGTTTGCACGTAATTAAGAAAGGCAGAAGACAACAAAGTCACCATTCTAATAGTTTCAGTAAAATTGATGGATTTATACATATAGTTTGGTATTTTTTGACACAGAAAAAAGAAGTACATGGAAGCAGAGCAGAAAGACCATATGAAAATTCGTTTTAAAGAGATGTTTCATAGAAAATTTGGGAGGCATGAGGATGTGGAAACTGGACTGGGCAAATCTGTGCAAGATCCGGTAGGCTTCACTATTTTCAAAGAAATGGAGGACTTGTTGCTGCGAAGAAAAAAAGAGAAGGAATCTTCGAAACACAATACTTCCGCTTCCACCTCAGCTTCTACAGAGAGCAGTGGGAATGAGATTTTAACGCGAATTAGCCCTATGGGAAACACCCTGCTGCATGTAGCAGCTCTGGCTGGAAAAGATGAGTGGGTGAAGGAGGTAACTGAAAACTATCCGTGCCTTTTGGCTAAGAAAAATGAGAATGATGACACAGCGCTGCATGTTGCAGCAAGAGCCGGGCGCATCTCTACTCTTGAGAAGTTGTTGGCTGCCCTTCTCGCTAATTTACGACATCGGTATTCTGAAAAACCCAAAGAGGCTTTGGATGAAATCCTAGTACAGAACAAGCAAGGAAACACTTTCTTTCATGAGGCCGTGTTGAAAGATAATTGCAAGGAGAAAGACGTAATGAAGATTTTAAATTTTAAAGAACTACAAACTGAGGCTCCAGGCTTCAAGGAATTGGTTGAGCGAGCTGCATTGTTTTGGACAAACAACGAAGAAAAATCAGTTTTGCACTTGGCAATTGAGAAAGACTACAGGGACATTGTTGATTGTGCATTGACCAGATTGACCACCCAACCTCCTGAATTGGATCAGTTGATTCAGAACCACCAAGAGTTGGCCAAAATGAATCCAAAAGGTAAAAACCTCATCTAACCTCTTATTATTAATTTCTTGCTACACTCTTTTCCCTTCAGTTGACAATCATTTTTGGTCAGCGCAATGAATAACATTTTCATGTTAAATCAAGATAAGAACATTACTTTAGTTTAGCCGTAAAATAATATCTTTTGCTCCTCACTTTAGTAGTAGACATAAATTCTAACCCTAATTTTGGTTATTGGTTTATTTATATATTTGCCATAGATTGAAGTTAATTGCGTATGGATGAATATATTAATTAGGATTCTAAAATATCTAGCAATTAATTGATATCAAAGCCACTTTAACCTTAATCACGGCTGTATATAATTTTGGATATTGATATAGAAAGTTTTAATAGTTTTAGGGGATCTTTTTTTTTTTTTTTTTTAGCAAAACAGAAAAATATATTAAATAAAAGTGAAAAGAAGACAAGACAACATGGGGGGACCAAACCAAAACCCATGAGAATAAAAGCAAGATGCACTATAGCTAAGAGGACCTAAGCTATTGCTAAAGAATTCCTCCAAACAAAGGGAGGAGCAGGGCATCACTAAGACGAGTAAAATGTTGTATACAATTGAAAAAGACTGTCTGAGAGAAGAGCATGATGAGCCTTGTGAGAGCCAAAATTACCAACTGACAAAACCAAGTTGGTTCCTTCTCCCTTCTCCAAAAATCTTTTTAGGCCCAAAATTCTGATCATGATTATGCGCATAAAGACTAGGGTTGATGTAAGAGCAAGGCATACTACACACTTTAATGCTTTAGGTAGGCACAACGTCACCCTAACCAAGGAAAGTGATAATAAATGGGAAAATTTGTAATGTATTAAGAGTGCAAGACTATGATTAATTGATTATAGAGCCTAAAACAAGGTTCACAAGTACAATCATGAAAGGAAAACAAATCCAAGTAGCTTAGGAATGCTCATTCTCTCCCAGAGCAAGCATCCAAATTCCAAACCAATTCCTCCTCCCTCCACTTTATCACACTTCCCTCTCAATTGCCTCACATGTCATGCCACACTCAAACAGCCAGCTAGGCAGTTAGGAATTATTTGGTGCATCGCACCTGTTATTCCCTATCCTATACACATGCTTAATCACATGCTTCCAACATTGGATCGCATTGTTGTGAGAGATAGAAGAAAGTAGCCATGAAAGCAATAACAAATCATGTTGATCTCATAGAAGATATGCTGGATTGATTATTCTAGCTTCACAATATTCTTTTGTAAGAAATCTTGAATGAATCGACGGACTCACAAATAAAAAATTTGAAGTGGGGCCACAAATCATAGCTTCTTCTTCTTGTTGCCATTTAAGAAAATTCTTATATTAAGCATGATAGGGGTTGGAGAAGAAAACGAAATAGGGGTAGTGTGAGAGTCAAACTCAAGCCATGGATAAGAAAAGAATGATCTATAATACTATTTTAGGAAGTTAAGTTTTACCTAAAAGAGGTACTTACCTCTATGCCTAATAGCTAGAAGGCCATGCTGCCTGACAAGGGTAGGGCCTCGCACTGGTACGGCTATTGTAACAACTAATGATTGGAGCCACTAAGCCTCTCTCTTTAATTCCCTCAGTTGACTCCCAGTCTTGACATGGTTGAAGTTATAGACGAGGAAGGGGTAGGTGCCCTAAATTGGTGTGTCCTATGGTCTACTAGAATCAAAAGATGCAGATCATCTAGAACTCCCGAAGCCAAGGTAGGGCCATCACTCCCTAGAGTCCCATACTTGAAGGTTACCCTGTTGGAGAACACACTTATGAAGATACGTCATTCTCTACTCCATGAGTTGTCCACCCCCTTTAGTTTTCCACAATGCTCTAGATATGTCTTTTGCTGTCCATCCATTGCTTGATAACAAGCAGGGCCATAACCAAGAAACAAAACAAGGGGGTGAGATATCAAAACCAGACAGGCATACAAAAACATAGCATAGCAATTAATAATAGGGGATGCTAGCTTCCCTTAGTGATGCATAAAATATGTTCGCTTAAGGGCAAGCGTACCTACGCAGTAGTAATAGTGGATTTAAGTTCAGATATCGAACCCAAATGACTAGAGACAATTCCCAAACAATATGCTTCACAATAAACTAAGCAATTCAGATTTTAACAGCAAGTTAAAAAGGGTTTTATCAATTGCTTTGCAGAAAATAGAATTTAGGAAACCAACAGTAAATGTTTAAGAGATTTTCAGATAAGGAAGACTAGGGTTGTGATTTCAAATTCATAATAAAATCCCCTAAAAGCTTATTTTAATTGAAATTCAAGAGTCAATGATCAATTGCTAATCAACCCTCTTAAATTAATTAACAGACAATGGCCATGTATTGTTAATGCTTTTTCCCCCAATTTATTTCCTACTAGATCATATAGGAATCAAATTAACAAAAAGGATAAATACAAGAGAGGGTGATTAATTATGATTAATTTGATTAGAAATTTACAAAAGAGTTTAAACATACATGTTTGTATAAACCCAATTATTTCATAGTTTTGCCAATTGAAAGAAGATGGTCACTAACATACAATTGACTAAATATAGGATCATTCAGTTCTAGAACAGACAAAGTAATGAAATAATTCAATTGATAAAGGGAACTACAAAAATTCAATTAAAATAGCAAAAGGGATTACATGCTCAATTTACATCATAACCCTAACAAAAGTAATTACCCAGCCATAGGTACAAGAAGGCACAAAATTAGAATCAAAGCCATAAAGAACGAAAGAGAGTATAAACTTTACAAGTTAGGACCCCCATCACGTTCCTCATGTTCTTCCCAAGCCTAGGTCCCTCTCTCACAGTCACTGACTCTCTCTAGAACTTCTATTTTTGAAACAAAGTAAAAGATAAAAAAAAGGGTCAATTGCAATTTTTACTCCCAACTTTTTACTTTTTAGTGAGTTTAACCTCCAACAAATTAATTTGGCGCATTTTACCTCCAACCTTTTTAAAAGTTGCACATTTTACCTTCCACTATTTTACTGACATGACATGATGATATAAGCATAAAAAGTGGGGGTAACATTCACCAAAAAAATGAAAAATTAGGGGTAAAATTCGCCAAAAAGTGAAAAGTTAGGGGTAAAATTTGTCAAAAAGTAAAAAGTTAGGAGTAAAAAATATAATTATTTTAGCATGCCATTTCAGCAAAACGGTAGAAGGTAAAATTTGCAACTTTTTAAAAAAGTTGGGGGTAAAATACACCAAATTAATTTGTTGGGATAAAATTCGCCAAAAAGTAAAAAGTTGGGAGTAAAAATTGTAATTAAGCCTAAAAAAAATCTCTCACTTCCCCCTTTCTATTTATAATCAATGTTCTGACTTAGGGGCACAGAGTCCAACATGACTGTGCTAAAAGAGCAGACTTTTCAAAATTCAAATTCTCTTGGTGCCTTGATTAGATCAACATGGCTGTGCTTAAATTAGCACAGTCATGCTCAGAAATGATGTTGAGCAACACTTTGTGAAATTTCCAGCACGATTGTGTTGCACATAGCACGATGACTGTGCTGGGTAGAGCATGTCCGTTCTCTTTAGTAGGTGCCTAAATATTCTTAAAGTCATCCTTTTTAGGCTCTTTTGCTGTTTATTCTCCCGAGGACCTTCCTATTGCACACTTAGCAAAAAAGTGAGCTTTGTCAACACAATGTACACAAAATAAAGCATTTTTAAGGTCAAAATTCATATTCCATCACGTACAAAATATTGTTTATGACTTAGTAACAACCCACATGCATATACATCAAAACATGGTTGACAATATTAATAAATCTAACCAATTAAAGCAAATCATGGTATTTAGACTATGCATATATCAGGCTAATTAAGTTATACATATATTTATTACACTTATTCTCCAATATCTTATCACATTACAACTTAGGCTACGCAGGGACAATATATTTTTAACAACTCATAGACATATATAACAGCATCCCATATATAAATAGAAGACCAAGTCTTTATAAAGCATCACAATCGTCAATTATCAAGTACAAACAACAACAGTAAAGGGGTTAGTTACTTAGGATGAATGAAATGCATGGTCATATGTTCAATTAGTAATTATCTTTTGATTAATGCATGATGCATGCGGGTACCTAACTTATATAAGGCCAACAACCACTACTTGTCCAAGCCCATGGGAGTGGCACTAAACGTTGGAACTGGTACTAAGCATTGATCCAAGAGAAGGCATGGATTCAACACTAAACATTGTAACAACTCTAAACAAGGATTGTCACTAAGCATTGATCTAGTATCAAGCATGGATTCGACACTAAGCATTTATCCAACACTAATCAAGGATAGGCATTAAGCCTTAGGATTTTATGATGCATGTAGGTACCCAACTTTTATGGCACTAACAACCATTACTAGTCCCAAGAGGAGGCACTAAGCCCATGGGAGTGGCACTAACCCTTGGATCTGACACTAAGCACTAATCTAAGAAGAGGCATGGATCTGACACTAAGCATTGATCTAGCACTAAACATTGTAACGAATCTAAACAATGATTTGTCACTAAGCATTAGTCTAGTATCAGACATGGATCTTACACTCAGCATTGATCCAACACTAATCAAGGGTAGGCATTAAGTCTTGAGGTGTTATGATGCATGGCGAATTAATACATCTTTCACTTTATTATTTGTCGAGATGAGAGGACTAGAGATGGATTTTATGGAGAAAAGCCCTTACCCTTAATCACAGGGAAATTTTTTTTCTCAAATCATTTCCCTCACCCTTAAATCCTTTCGCAACACTTCTCAAAAGCAAGGGTATATTTACATAATAAATCTTTTAGAATTCCAAAAGGGTATATACATGAGTATGCAGTCATGAAAGGCATCTAGACTTCGTGCACAAGTCTAGACACCGAACTTTATGTACAATGGTTATTTTTCAAGAATATAATACAATGCAATAGGTTTCTAAAAGAATAGGTTGGGTGAAGAAAGTTTCACAATAGGGGACACCTAGTTTGTGGCCAAGATTTTGAATAAAGGCTTTCTCAAGTAGTCATGGATCCATAGGATTTTCTCAAAATGTCCAGGGTTTCACTAGATCTTTCTTAGAAGCTGCAACCTCATTGGGTGCTTAAATCTAACTCATGTTTTCCAAACCTTAAAGTGGGATTTCGAAACAAAAGGATACTATCTCGAACATCATCTTGGGTAATTCGTATAAGTTTTGAATCTATATACACAATTAGAGTAATACCAATTTCCATAATCTCATAAAGAGGTATTTAAAAGATTCTATTTGCAGGGAAAGTACTACAACATATATATCAGGCAGTCTTGTACACATCAATAGTTGTTTATTAATCACACTATTCATATTGAACATGTTGCAGCAATTCACCAGAATTCACACACAATTCCAAATGTAATGAAACCAATGGCACATTAAAGTAGACACACAAGGCTTTAAGGTCACCAATGGAAGTTAAATAATTCCATTAAAGGCATTCCAGCCAACACAACCAAAATAGAACACTTATATTTATCACCATTCAACATCAAACACAGATGTTCTTTAAAATGCCACATGTAGACGATACTTAGACAATTATTGGTACTGGTCCTATGGGATATTAGACACTTTTAAGGTATGCCCAAAATAGGGAAAAAGTTAGGGTACACATCTTGTTCCTCATAAGTCATGCAATCACTCAAATAACTCAAAATCCCCAAAAACCTTGACCTACTTAACAAGTTTTGGTGTAAAATTCACTAAAAATTGTAGAAAACTCTATTTAGGATGAGACCACTTGGCACATTAATTTCGCAACCACACCATATCCGTAGAATACAAACAATATATTAAACTAACTCAAACACCCTAGATTCCATAATTGAGAGTAACTATCAATAGATTGCATAACCTCCACATATTCACAATTCAAATCATATTCACAACTGACCCATCACACTATTTTTTGTCCTTCCAATTGTGGTCTATAGAGTAGATGAGCTACTCTACTTTATAGCTTCGTATTACAATGAGGATTTAATTTAGATCCTCGAGGTTCCACGTAAATCATACAGGGAAACAATCATACACATATAACACTACTCACCAATTCAAAACATAACACGTAAAGTGATACAAAATTATAACATTAACACCTAGAGTTATAAGTCATTAGGAGCAAGGTGCTCCTAATTGACTTTATACATCTACATAGCATAGGCTATCTCACTACCCATTACCTTTAGTCAGTAAGGGATTTGTTAGTCTCACTCCGAGGACTATTCAAGCTTTTCCCTCGGTTTGCTCCAAAACCTGTGATCAATGTAACTTTTTGCTCGCTCACCTGGTCAATGACCAGGAACTGTCAAATCTAAGCTCTCAATGAGCACAATATAAGTTTCATTATATGAGGCTTTTGGAGGCCCGAAAGCCCCCGTGGAAGGCAATATATGGTTCGACCAACATAGGGAATGAGGAAAGGAAATACGATTTCATTATACCTTTGGTTCTATGACATCAAGAAGGTTACATGGGTGCGATCGAAGCTCCGTTGGAAAGCTACAAGCCTTCCTAGACTAAAGAGGGCAACAATTTTTGGGAGGGGGTTGGGAACCACAAATGCAACGCTTTAGATGGTGGAGATTGGAGGAGTTATAGTTTTGTATGGTATAGGTGGTGCTTGGCGTGAATTGGAGGGGAGGAGATGATGGCTTTCGTTAGTTGATGGTGTTGGGCTGTAGAGATTAAAGGTAAGAAAGGTGTTAGTGGGGGCATGAATGAAGGAGGAGGAAAAAGGTCGAGTTGTAAGGGTGGAAGGGAAAAATGATGGGTTTGTAAGGAGCTGTGGCGATTGCTCACAAGTTGGAGAAAAGGAGAAGAATTGAAATAATGTTATTTGGTGAGGGTGTGGTTGTGTCTTGAGGGAGTGTGGGGAAGTTTTGGGGGTTTTGTGTATCTATGCGTGTTGTTTCTAAAGGTGAGGCCATGAGTTGAAATTAAAAGGAGTGAGGAGATATGTTGGTTCCAGTGGGTTTAGGGATGTGAGGGAGAAATAATAAAAGAAAAGTGTGTGTGGATTTTAAAGAGAGATGACAACACTAGGTGAAGTTTATCAAAAAGGTATCCTACTAAGTTGACTTTAGTACCAATAGCTAACAAAATAACTTAAAAGTGGATCCTAATTAGAGGAGTCTCAACTATACCTCCATAAAATCTAGCTACCTACAATTATACTAAAGACTCCAACACCTATTGGGATCCCTTAGATGGGTCTCCCCTAGAATCCTCAGCAGCAATAACAACATCCTTTTTATAGGTGAACTGCCACTTTGGTCGCCGAAACTATAATCTATTGTCACTTGAGTCCCCGAAAGTATGAAAATATCATTTAGGTCCCTGAAACTGTAATTTGTTTGTCACTTTAGTCCTTCTGTGTTAAAAAAACGTTCTTTAAAATTAACATTCGTGCCTACGTGACACGTTATTTACCTACGTGGCAGTTGACAGTGCACACGTAGATAACAAGTGGCAATCCAACACATACGTTGCAGATGATAGTAAACACGTTGAAGATAGGTGACAGTCCAATTATTGCCATTTTGGTCCCTGATTGGATTGTCATATGTATACCATCAGTTGCCACGTATGCATTGGATTACCACGTGTTATCCACGTGTGCACCATCAATTGCCACATAGGTAGATAGCATGTCACATAAGTACAAATATCAACTTTAACGAAAATCTTTTAACGGCAAGACTAAAGTAATAGGCAAATTACACTTTCAGGTACCTAAATGACATTTTTATACTTTCAGGGACCTAAGTGACAGTGGATTACACTTTCAGGGACTAAAGAGGTAGTTTACCCCCTTTTTAGAGAGAGAGAGAGAGACATCTCAAAATAACTTGATTTAATTGATCACCAAATATATACTCCAAAAATAGGATCCTAATTAGAGCATCCTTAGCTATACCTCCATAAAATCTACCTACAATTATACCAAAGACTCCAAACTCCTATAGGGATCCCTTAGACGGGTCTCCCCTAGAATACTTAGCAGCAAAAACAACATCCTTTTTATTAGCATTGCATCCAATTGTCATTTGCATCGTTGTAACACATACATATAATACAAAGGAAAAGAAAGGAGTGAGATGATTTCATCATTAAATCACAAGTCACAAAATGAATCTTAGCATTAACACAATACAAATAATCATGATTAGTGATCATCTAGAAAATGTAATGCAAGGGATGTTAAGGTTTTAGTCTAAGTGATATGTGACACATGTGGGCCAATACTTTTGCTTATGCACCTCATCGGGTCATCATTGCCATTAGGAATTGATTAGGAGCTCTGATTCCTTACTCAGAAGTTCCACATCATATCTTTTTATCAATAGACAAATTCACCCTTGGCTTGACATTCAAGAATAGAGTCCATCAATCTTGGTGACGCTCAATAGTTGTTAGAGTTATCAAGTTTGATCCTGCAAAGAACCTAACTTCAAGACAATCCACAATCCTACTTACATCTTGGAGTGCACCAAACTGCCAAACTGTATGCCTTTCATAACATCCTTAACCAATGCAAATGATACATAAGCATACTATAGGTTTCAAATCATCTAACCTAAGGTTCCATAATTTCCATAGAAAATCTGACGGAGTTTCCTCTATTTCTAGGTACTTTCCCATATACCCTCATCATGTATGACAACCAAATATGAAGATTCACTTGATAGAAATTTTATATCTCATGACCATCAAAATATACATCAAAAGCCAATTTACATTCCATCAATTTCATCTCACTTTAGCCAAATCACATGGAGTCCAAATGGCTCCTCATCACCATTTAATTCTCATATCAATCCATATATTTTTCTCAACTACATATTCAAGATTCAAAAATCAACTTATTAAAATTATAATTAATTTAGTTCTTTCATTAATCTTTTTGTCATTTGAACTCTAGTTAATTTACTAATTATCAAATTGTCTTATTCTATTTCCTTCATTGCTGATTTCAAGGTACTAATTCCTTTTTAATTAACTTAGTTATGGACACTAATGGAATCTATAAGTTAAGTTCCTATTTATAGAATATTACACAAACTTGATTATTATAGAATTAGATTAGACTAAGTTTTATAAAATTTAGGCCTTACTAACCTATTACCTATAAACCACCTAGGTAATCCCTCTAACTAATCTAAGCTTATGAAAATAAATCAAACTACTCTCCTCAGTTTATTCCCTTCTAAAATCGTGGCATATGCATGGCTTTGAGAGATCAATTTGTTTGTTTGAGATACATACTTCAAGACTCTAGTTTACCAACATGATTCAAGATTTATTATATGCTTCCATTTGTAGCTCATTAATACTTTACACTTATCACACACCAATCCATTACCTAAATTAATTTAATTGGTCATCCTAAGGTTTTAACTCCTAAGCCATGATACTCAACAAAATAAAAGCTCTTCCTAGGTACTTATTGACCAAAGAGGTCGTGGAATACACAAGTGTCAAGGACCAAAATTCTCATTCCTTTTAATTACATAGTTCAAGACTAAAACACTAATAACTTACTTCTCTAATTCCATTAGTTAATTATCTATATTTAGATCAAGTTTCATTGTTTTGACACGTCAAAGCCTTAACCATCAACATAAACATGTAACTAACACGAAAATTCATCACATCTACCACTAAACCATAAAGGCCGTGGCATTCACTAGAACACACAAGTCACATTTACAATATCTTAAGCAATACCGTGTCACTCACTAATCCAACAATTAATTTCAACAAGTAATCAACAATTAAAGTCCCTCTTAGGCCGTGGAGTGTAGCATAAAATTCAAGCCAAATAGCAAATTTTTATACAACATAATGGCACATACTAATTTTTCAAGTAACTACTACAATTAATTGAAGATGAATTAAAATTCATTCGAACTATTATAATCCAAGGTAGTCGTGGGCTATCACAACCAATTCAAGTCAAACTTACAATTCTCCAAATACTCAATTGTGCCTTATCACCAATGAAGCTAATTTGCTACAAAATCATAGCAATTTACCCATCCAAGGATAATTTAAAATAACCAAAACAGCTCCATTACCATTAAAAATCAAATTACATTATTTCTAATTACTCCATACATCAATACATAAGAGAACAACTAATTAATGGGATTAGGGTGCCATCCCAACCTCCTTCAACCCATTTTGTAACATAAAAAATGACCAAACCCCCTCCCCTCTTACCAAAGAGAAACCACAGCAAAGAGGAGAAAAACGGAGGAGATTTGCCTACTCCTAGCTCTAACTTGCTCTAATTGTGGAAGAGAATGATACCCAAGCACCAATCCCTTTGAAACCTCAACTTTTGAGTCTGTAGTACATGTGTGTCTTCATGTCGAATGAAAAGAGAAAGAGAGAATGAAAAACCTAACTCTTAAGTTTAGTGTGGTGTACGTGGCTTCACAAATAAGATGACATGTGGCTTAGTAGTATGTGGTATCAAAATTTTAATATAACTAATTAAAATTAATGGAAAATCTTATAACTGTCCCTAACAAACTAATCTCTATCCCTAAGTAACTAAATAAAATTCTGGTTAGTCCTTTCTTCTATATACATACAAAGAATAAGAATGATTTTCTTATCAATCCTAATTTTGGTTTCATATGTACCTGACTTTGTAGTCAACATTGATTTTTCTATATGGTATATAGTAATTCCACTCAAATTAATTATATATTTGTTTATATAAATAGTAATTGGTTTGATTCATGGAAAGAAATTATTTATTTCAGGGAGTGAAGTGAAAAAGCAGCAGGAAGATAGCAGTGCAATGGACACTTTAGAAGAGCCAGAATCAGCCTTTAATATAAATGAATTTGACCATTTTATGGCTTCTCATGATATGGTAATTGTGATGGACAATTTTGAAAAGATGTCGCAAGAAAATAACAAACATGAAAAATCAAGCCAAGAACCAGCCCAATTGATTCCATGCGGCTCTTATTATGTTCCACCAGGAAAATCACCACTCGCTGTTGCAATCTTACAGCAGAAACCAGGTACTTGTTGCACAACTATAGATTTGCTCTTTTGGCTACTCATCAATCTATTCATAATTGGATAGGGATATTGTTAGAAGAATAGAGGAGATTCTATTCCATTTGGCACACAAGTTATATGGATTGATACTTTATTTATAGTAAAGCAACCCATAGTCATTACATGACTTTCGATTAACACACTAAATGGGCATAATGTTAATAACCCTTCTAATTCTTAGTCGTTACATAAGAATAATGCTCCTTGATGCATATTAACTCATATCCCTTCATCTTCTGACAAAAACTCATGACCCTTCATTTTCCAATTATTATTGTTTCTAACATCTCCCCCTTAATTAGAAAATTCTCAACAGATATTCTACACATCAAGTATTGCTCTCAATCTTCTAAAATCTTCAAACTTGAGGGGCTTAGTGAAAATATCTGCAACTTGATCTTATGTCTTCACATGAACTAAAAACTCCACTTATTTCTTGGCAATAATTTTCTTAAACCTTGAACACCCACTTGACTCCAATTGCATCATGACCCTTACGAAGTTTTGATAACTCCCAAGTGTCATTCTTCTCAATGGTTTTGATTTCTTCCTCCATGGCTTGCCTCCACCTGTTGTCATCCATAGCTTCATTAAAGGTTAAAGGTTCATTGTCAACAAAAAGACAAAATAAATCATTTATAATTTCAGTTTCATCATATATTTCTATAATGCTTCTCATTTTTCTAGGTCTTTCACTTGAACTCCCTTCGAAAGATGAGGCTTCATGTATTGAAGGAGGTGGTAAAAGGGGTGGAGTAGAAAACTCATTTGGTGCTACAACTTCTTGATCACTTTCTTCAAAATATGGAAAAAAATCACATGTGCCTTCTTCTTTCTCCTAATTTCATGTCTCTTCTTCATCAAATTCTACACCGTTACTTACAATAATCTTCCCATTATTTGGATTATAATACTTGTAGCCTTTTAATTAAACTTGCATTGACAATGAACACATGCTTCACACTCTTGTCACCAAGCTTGGATCTTCCTTGGTCAAGCACATGAGCAATGCAATTCTCCAAAAGACTCTAAGATAGTCAACTCTTGGCTTCACTCCACTCCATGCTTCTTGAGGTGTTTGGCCTTTGAGATTCCTTGTAGTAGAGCAATTAGAGAAATAAACTGCACATGAAACAACTTCCACCCAAAA
The DNA here is from genome assembly GCA_026413185.1 of Pueraria montana var. lobata. Classification (NCBI taxonomy): domain Eukaryota; kingdom Viridiplantae; phylum Streptophyta; class Magnoliopsida; order Fabales; family Fabaceae; genus Pueraria; species Pueraria montana. The sequence goes on along the minus strand of CM048649.1, from coordinate 21,210,436 downwards.
ATCCTTGGGTATAGATTTAGTTTTCAATATACATCTAGCCATATTAAGAATAGTTCTATTTTTTTCTCCACCACCCCATTTTGTTGTGTGGTTCTAGGAACTGTTAGAGAGCGACAAATCTCATTATTTTCACAAAACTCATTGAATTCTTTTGATGTAAATTTGCCACCTCTATCAAATCTTAGAGCATTGATTACATAGCCACTCTCCTTTTCTGCAAGGGCTTTAAAATTTTCAAAAATTACAAATGCCTTATATTTTTGCTTTAAGAAAATACACCCAACTCTTCCTACTAAGATCATCAATAAAGAGCAAAAAATATTTGTTTTAGCACATGAAGGAGGATCAATTGGACCACACACATCGGCATGCACAAGTTGGAGAGGCTCTTTTGCTCTTGATTCGATTTCTTTGGTAAAACTTCTTCTTGCATGCTTGCCAAGGAGATATGCTTCACATAATTGATTAGGATGGTTGATGTGAAGCATCCTTTTCACCATCTTCTCATCTCCTAAGGTCTTAAGTGCTCCAAAATTCAAGTGGCCAAACCTCACATGCCAACACCATGCTTCATTTTTATGCTAGCCTTTAAGCATTTTGCTTCATTGGTCTTAATGCTCAATGTGAACATTCTATTTCTTGACATAAACACCTTGGCAATCAAATTAGAGTTTTGATCTTTAAGCCACAAACAATTATATTTCATGAGAATTTGATACCCCTTCTCAACAAGTTATCCCAAACTCACAATATTACTTTTTAGTTTAGGAACATAATAAACATCCTTGATGAATTTGTGAGTGCCATCTTTTAATGAAATTAAAATAGTACCTTTCCTTTGGATTAGCACGATGGAAGAATCACCAAAGGAAACATTTTCCTTCACTTTTTCTTTAAGCTCCTCAAATTTCTCCTTGTAACCACACATGTGATTCCTTGCTCCATTGTCAAGATACCATAAGTTCTTATCATCATTCTCTTCATTATTATGTGATAGCAATGGTGTTGGCTCTTCATCTTATTCTTTGTCACGAACAAGATTAACTCTTTTTTTAACATTGGATTTACACTCCCAAGAAAAATGACCATACTTATGGCAATTATAATATTCAACATCGACTTTACACTCTCAAGAAAAATGAACATACTTATAGCAATTATAACATTCAACATTGGATTTATCATACTTCATTTTGTTTGTTCTTCCAAAATTTCATCTACCTCTTCTTGTTCCACGATCTCTAGTGAATTGATAACTCCTTTCATTATTTTCAACATCATCATGATCTCCTCTTCCTCCTCTTCCTTGGCCATGTCCATGTCCTCTTCCATGACCACATCCTTTTTGGTTGTTTTCTCCATTTTCTTTCAAAGATGCTTTGGCTTTGAGGACTAGCTTACTCCAAAGGCTCGTTTGTTCTTCCAAAATTGCATCTACCTCTTCTTCTTCCACGATCTCTAGTGAATTGATAACTCCTTTCATTATTTTCAACATTATCATGATCTACTCTTCCTCCTCTTCCTTGGCCATGTCCATGTCCTCTTCCGTGACCACATCCTTTTTGGATGTTTTCTCCATTTTCTTTCAAAGATGCTTTGGCTTTGAGGACTAGCCTGCTCCAAAGGCTTATCATATCTTCTTTTGAACCTTTCTTCATATGCTTGAAGCGAACCCAACAATTAGTCCACAACCATCGATTTTAAGTCCTTTGATTCTTCAATTGCAAAATTCACAAAATCAAAATTTGTGGTTAAAGAATGAAGGATCTTCTCTATCATATGAACATCTTCAACATTTTCTCCATAACGCTTCATTTGGTTCACAACCATTATCACCCTATTTCCAAAATTCAAAATTGACTCGGACTCCTTCATACACAAGTTCTTCACCTTGCCAATGCCTTCAAGGGAGGTCTTCAATATATCCCAAGCTTCTTTGGATGTAGATGCATTGGGCATCATCTCAAACATGGCTTCATCTAAACCTTGATAAACGAATAAGTTCTTGTTGATTCTTCTTCTTCATCTTCAACTAAGTCTTCTTCTCATTTTGTGATAGAATCCCCATTTTCAGGTTGGGTATAACCTTTCTCCACAACCTCCCAAGCATCTTAGGAACCTAGCAAGGCCTTCATGCAATGATACCAATCATCATAATTCCCATTAGAAAGATGAGGGAATTGAAACAAGTTCAAGGCATTGCTTGCCATCTCTAAACTCAGCAAGTGTTTCTCTCAATTCCTAAAACCTAATATCTAGTACCACTTTGTTAGAAAAATATAAAGAGGAGACTAGAGAGAATATAGGAGATTCTATTCCATTTAGCATACATGCTACATGGATTGGTACTCTATTTATAGTAGAACAACCCATAGTCATTACACAACTTTTCAATTAACTCACTAAATGGGCATAATGTCAATAACCCTTCTAAGTCTTAGTGGTTACATAAGAATAATGCTCCTTAATACATATTAACTCATATCCCTTCATCTTCTAACACTAACTCACAACCCTTCATTTTCTACTTATTATTACTTCTAACAAATACAATGAATAATGTTCATGTTGAATCAAGACAAAAGCAAAACTTGACTTTACTTAAGAATCACTATATATCCACTTTCATGCAGTTTGCACGTTAATTTCTAATCTCTAATAATATATTATTTGCTTTGCTATGATCTATACATTGAATGCTTAGTTTTACAAAGAGAGAAGGACAAGAATAGGGAGTGTCTCTCCCAAGGATTTCCCCTAACAACCAATATCGGTTCTTTTATTTAAGAAAAATGCTAAAATATACTCTCTAACACACTCTTTATTCAATTGTCAAAGAACGAATTTAGTTACACAATGGACCCCATATTTAGCTACCCTACTCTCAACTAACTCAGTTGCTTTTATTCCTACATACACACTTTTCATCTCCTTGCCAATTGCCTCATTGATTTAGGCCTTAATAATACCTCTTTCTTGCGATGGAACTTTGTCCTTGAGGTTGAAATAGGTAACTTTAGGTTAAATGAGTTGCACATCTTCCCAAGTAGTGTCCTCCAATGGATGAGATGCTCATTTGATTAACACTTGTTCTATAGTTATGAAGCACTGATAATTTAATTTGTTTCACATATCTGTATTCAATATGTATTAGATATATACTGATACTTTTAGATACTCTACCGATATGCATCAATGAAGTATCCAAGCATTTAAAAAACTTACAAAAATCCAATATAGCTACATAAGGCATATAAGCATGTATATATAGAAACATAGAATCATTGTCCTTTGATGAACCAAAAATGAAAATTGTCCTCTTTATGGATGATTTCAAGAAAGGAATGAGATTGATAGTATTATTCTTATTTGTAAATAATAGGAAGTAATTTATGATGGCACTGATTTCTAATTTTATTTTGTTTTTAGTAATGTCTAAGTATGTTCTTAATTTAGATTTGTAGAATTGCAATTATATATTTATTATGTTTTATGAATTTTTTTACATATCTAGATATGTATCTTACACATATTGTATCATATATATTTTTAGAATAATTGGATTGTCGTTTCGGATACATATTGTATCCAAGGTTCTAAATTGTAGATCGCAACACTTGTTGCAATATCCGCAACAGCTAGTAATTGTGGTGTGAACTCAAATCACATGAAATGCAGCAATGCATCCGCAATGGAGCCACAACAAAACCTCAACACCATTCTATACTACTTTTTTGTCAAAAAAAAAAAAAGATTCAAACTTTATTCTATGTGTCGATGGTCGAATGAGTGTGGTCATGTGGGATGTTGGGAGTGAGTGTGAGAGGCATTTGATGGTGGCAAATAATACAAAATGTTAAAAATAATCAAATTCTATACAACCTTATAAATAAAATATATACCAATCATTAGAATAACTATAAATTTCTTTTTAGAATTTAGTGCAATCATATAATAATTTCACACTGTAACGGCCGCAGTTCGCATCACAAAAGCCACAACCGCAATCTAGAACTATGATTTGTATCCAATACACATATTGTACCTATCCATCATAATAGTCTTCTTTGCTACAGTGTGTTACGAGGGTGTGTATTAGGATCATGTGGAAGATCAGTAACGATTCTAGACAACACTTAGTCAAATTTCACCTCCTCCTCCAGCAGTTGAATATCCTGGCAAAATGGTTATGGCCTTCAGTTCCTTGTCTTCCTCTTTCCTAGACAAAGCATCTACCACCTAGTTAGTGGCACTTGCCTTGTAAATTATGTAAATTCATATCACAAAAATTTGGCTAACCAATTTTGTTGGGTTTGAGTGGTGATCTGTAGTTCTAACAAATATCGAAGGCTTTTTTTATTTGTGCATACAATCAAATGCAAACAAGTAGGTAGGTTTGCCAACGTCAGATAGCTAACACCTAAGGTCATTAAGACATTGACTCATTAGTTCATTCTAATTCACAGATTTGGACAACGATGCATCCAAGTGAGCTTTGTTGAAAAAATTAGGCTTAAATACCTTTTTATATTTGCATTTTCTGTGGAGACAACATAACACCCAGGCCTTTCTAGGAAGCACTGCATTTGATTGTGAAATGCTTACTAAAATCCAGCATCACCAAAACAGGAGAAGTTACTAGTTGACAGAAAGCTTGCTCAGCCTCAGGGTGCATGAGAAATTTCCTTTCTTTAAGAGATCTGTCAGCAACCTTGCTATTTTTCCATAGTCATGCATATGGTTCTAAATTACTGTTGTAGTTGCGGTTGTGACCATTGTGGCTGTGGGAATTGCGGTTGTTGCAACGGATTGCAGCCGTTGCGACGTAAAATTATTATATGTTTGAACTGAATGTAAAAAAGAATTTTACAATTATTCTAATTATTGATACATCTTTTATTTATAAGATAATATAACTTTTCATTCATTTTAAGATTTGATATCCCCCATTGACACTTAGAAGTTAGAATAGAATATTGAAATTTGAATCTGTCTTTTTTTGACAAAAAAGTGGAATAGAATGTTGTTGAAGTTCTACTGCGGCTCCACTACAGATGTGTTGTGGCATTTTGCGTGATTAAAATGCACACTGCAATTGTGAGCTATTGCAGTTGCAGGCAGCCCCATAACAGCAATATTGTTGTCATAATTGCAGTTGTGGACTGCAATTTAGAATCATGGTCGTGCATAAAGCGTCTATTAATGTACGTATCCTATCAATAAGAGAAAACCCCTAATGACTTTTAACAAATTTTGGGATTGGCCAATGTAATATCCTCAACGTTCTTGCCATTCATTTATATGCCTCGAGTATTCTACTCAATTCTGCCCAAAATGATGCAAGATTCTTCTATCCCTTGAAGATTAGGCCTTTTCATAATGATTTTAGACTAATAGGTCGGTTATCAGTTAATGAAACGTACATATATGTTCCAAAAGACAGAAAAGTTGGATAAATCAAATTAGATTTATATATAATGGGCTGGATGCAGATAAATTAGTAGATCAAATTGTCACCTATGTTTTCTATTGTTAGATAAGCATTGACTGATGAAATTCATTCTATTCTATTACTCATCATTTAGCCCATTCTTATAATTGTTGATTAGCTTCTTTTTTCAGCAATATTTATTTATTTATTTTAATTGTTGGATCTTCTTGTTTTAATATTCCTTCTTTCCCCTAAATAATTGATCCTTCTCAATGAGATTCTGCTCATAATTAGTTATTCATAACAAATGCCAGATATTTTAACGAAAATACTGATGAAAAAGAAAGAATGGATTCATTTAAGGGATGATAAAGGAAGGACTGCTATTCACTATGCAGCATCTGTAGGTTACCTTGAGGGTGTTAAGTTGTTGCTTAAAAGTGATACTTCCTGCCACTGGAAAAAAGACAACCATGGCTTTTTTCCTCTTCATTTGGCTTCTGCTGGTGGGCATGTTGAAATGGTAAAGAAATTGCTAGAACACTGTCCACATCCCAGAAAAGTACATGATCATTACGGTCGAAATATTGCTCACATTGCGGCTAAAATGGGAAAGTTTAATGTGGTAAAGTACATCTTGCAAGGTGCAAAGCCTGGAGTTGTAGATATGATAAATGACAAGGATGTCGATGGAAACACTCCCTTGCATCTGGCTACCTTGCACTGCCATCCAAAAGTTGTGCATGCCTTATCATGGGATGAAAGAGTGGATCTCCATTTGGTTAATGGAAAAAAGTATACAGCTCTTGATGCTTGTATGCAATTTCCAAAAGAAAATCCGCCCAATCGGCTGGTAAGTATTCTGAGCACTCTGTCTTCCCCAACAATCTAGTTAAGGTTTAAATATATTTTTTATTCTTGAAAATATGGCATTTTAATGTTTCAGTCTCCATTTATTCTTTTTATTTTTAGTACTTCAAAATTACAAAAAAATATGTGTATGTAGTCCCTATTGTAAAACTACTGATAAACAAGTCAAGTCGTCGAATTTAACCCAACTCAACTTGACTCAATAAGAATTGGTTTAGCTTGAAACTCGAGTTCTATATGATTTTGTTAATGAAAGATTTTTTGTTTATTTTCCTATTCATCAAATTGCCACCTACAGTGATTCTATCCGGCTCGAACAAGATTGTCTCTAACGGAGAATACCTGTGGTCTAGACAAAAGAAAACTCACATTGTCATTCTTTCATTCTTTATTAGTAACAGATTCCATGCACAAATTATCCAAAAAATGGATCAACGTCATCTGCTCTCATTACACATTTCTTAGACTAATTATTTTTTATTAAATTGTGGAATTTGTAATAATATGCAAAAATGTATTTGCAGCGACTAGTGACGATGACACTACAACTTGCTGGCGCACAACGTGCTGAAAAAGGGTCACACTTTATAGAGGGTCCAGACCCTTCGGAAGCCCCAGATGTGACACAAAGTGTTAGCCAACAGAATAGTCGTTCAAGCATGGATCTGTACAGTGACAAAATCAACACCCTTATGGTGGTTTCGACCCTTATAACCACAGTAACATTTACTGCAGGTTTTACTTTGCCCGGTGGAACTGATAGTAATAGCTCTGGCCCAGGACAAGGCATGGCCCTCATGCTAAACCACCCATGGTTTAGGCCATTTGTTTTCTGCCTCTCAATATCCTTGTATGGTAGCATTGGTGCAACCATCATACTCATTTGGGCAAAGTTTGAAGATGTAACTTTAGCTCGTCTCGCTATTAAAGTGGCAATACCTCTTTTAGCCGTCACTTTTACAACGCTATCGATCGCATTCATGGCTGGCGTCCACCTTGTTATAAGTGATCTCAGTTGGCTGGCCACTACTTTTCTGGTTGTGTGTGTGCTCTCTATTCTCCTGCTTTGGTTGTTGTACGGTATATTCAAGCTCCCCTCACTGTCAACCAGCACAGCAATACGATACCACCCACTACTGAACCCAGTCATACGATACATATCTTACTATTATCTTCTGTTTTTGATCAAAATGATTGGTTGAACAAGGTGAAACTCAAGGTATGTAACCTACCTAACATACACTCAATACCTGAAGTCTCTAAATCTCGGCCTGTTTGGCTAAGTTTCTATGAGATGAAAATAAGAAGAAAAACATGAAATGAGTTTCTCTATAAGCTAAGATTAGCTTATGTATAAGCTAACTTGTAGAAACTCTCTCATATAACTTCTAGAAGATGTGAGACTTTTTACAAATTAATTAGCTTATGTATAAGCTAATTTTAGCTTATGGAGAAATCTATTTCTTTTTTTTTTAATTTTCATTTTCTAAAAATGTTTTTGGATAAACTAACCCAAACAGGCTCTCTTTCATTTTTATCCTTCTCGAGAATGAGATTGAATTAACTTCATCAACTTTTTTGTGCATCTTTGGAATAGTTTATCATAATTGCATGCTATACTAATCATCAGTAGTGATATTGGAAGTAGTATGTGTGTCAATTGTGATAATGTATGTCCTATATATTATTAATCTCTCAAAGGAATTTTATATGGAAGTAACAAAACTGAAAGAATTTTATATGGACATATTATTTATTTTTATTAGTAATTATAATAAAAATAAATAACAATATCTCAAAATATTAATAAATACTACTAATAAGGTCATACTCCTATATATGTTGCCAATATTTATCAATTAAAAATATTATTTCATGTGTAATTGTCCCTAATTTTTTATCCCTGTACCAAGATTTGTTGATTCTTCCTATTCTGCGAAGGTATCCTAGTAGCATATTGATGTTGTAACACCCTGGACCATTTTCTTCATATAATGATTTTAATAATTTAATAATTAAGATGCAAAAATGAATAAGAGATGTCATGAGAATTCGAATTATACTTTTATTAAATTTTTCAAAGTTAGGGATAAAATGTTGATTAATTGCATTGTAATTCTCAAAGTTTTTAGCGATTAAAGTCCAATCTAAAATGTCTCATGTATTAATTATTTTTCACAAAAATATCCTTCATTAAAGTCAGTTCTAGAATGACATGACAGTGAGAGAAACATAACCCATTAATGTTTATTAGTTTTGTTCACAGGGATAGTTTTGAAAAAAAAATACTAATTTAAGACAAATTTAATATACTTAATTAAATTAACTAAATTCCTTAATCTTGGTGAATTAGTTAATTAGACCTTATAATAAGGATCGAAGGGAGTAACATAAAATATATAGTAGATAAAGTATTAGAATTGAATGTACAAATAATTAGGATATTATAAAATTATATAATTATCCCAATCCCTTAAGTAGAGAACAAAAAGAAGTATAGCGTGTGGAGAGTGTTGTGTGTCTAGAGAAGAAAAGAGAGAGGGAGAAAAGGATAGAAGAAGGAATTAAGAGATTAAATCCAAGACTTGATTTCAAGTAATTAGGTGATGGATATTGCATCTAAAAATTCTTACTGAATTTATATTCTTTTTCTTATATGTTTGTTTTTTGTGAGCTAAAGATAATAATATATTAGACAGAAAGTACAAGAGGCACCCCACCTTTTTATACATAATAAACAAAAACATGTCCATTATCCCTTCAAGCATACCCACCTACTTAAAATTCTTTATACCTACGTACCATACTACCTACCATCCTTAAGCATTCCATGGTTTTTGTTGACCATTCATAAAAAGAAAAAGGGAAAGCCTTCTACTTATTGGACAACGACAATCATGATCTAAATTTAGTCTTATATATTTGGTATATGGAAAAACCCATTCCTAGGGACAAATTTTTATTCTTGTGACTTTGAGGTTTTTTTCATCATAAAGGTGGAACTTAAACTATCTTTCCAAGGTTATATATGTATGAAATATGAATTATAAGCTAAAACTTGATTCTCATTATTATTGGATTCATGAACAATAGTGATCTTGAGCTCTTGAATGCCTTATAATGAATGGCTTAATAGTAGCTTTTGATTCCTTGTAAAAAGGTGAAAAGATGTTTTGAGATCCTTGTTGATTATGAATGGCTTTCAAATAATTTTGTTGGTAAATATGAAATTGGATGTTGAACCTCAATATATATGGCTGAATTGTGTCGCAAAGAACGTTTCAGCGTGGAACTTCCCAAAGCCTAGGTGCCTAGCATCCAAAGAAACACTGCTTTTTGTTCCAAAATGTTCCCAATGACCGAACACTTATTAGGCGCCTAGCACCCTGCCTCAAACTTTCTTTTCTTTTGGTTTTAGGTGCTTCTGAGTCTTTTTAGATTTATATTTGGTAGATGCTTAATGATAAGTAGCATAAACTATGTAGATGTCTATTCGAAAACATAAAGTCATGCCTTCAAAATGTTAAGTTGAACAAGAAATTCATATTGCACATTGACATCTAAAACGCTAAATGCAAATGATAGTTATAACATGAAATGATATGTTATTTGATGATCATCTCATGGTAGTTCAAATTATGATGAATGAAATGATCCTCATGTATTATAACACTCATATATGAATTCATATATATGTTATTCTGTGTATGATTATCATGATAGTTCAAGTTATGAAGAATGAAATGATCCTCACTTATTATAGCACTCTTATGAATACATGGTGGCAATGTTATGACATGCAAGTGACTAGCAACTAACTTTTATGTATGGCATTTATATGTTGTGTAAACAAAGTTGTGGCTCGTATAAATTATGAAAGGCTGATTCTAATCTCCTATGATATGTTTCAGGGATCACTAGGATATCCATAAGCAAAGATATCACCTTTGCAATGACTACGAGCTCAAATCATAATTATGTAATGTTAAAGCATATGTCAACATCACTGTAATAATTGTATTTGATTATTGAAATATTATGCATATCTTGTGCTTCAATTCAAGTCTTCTTCTTTATTAATAATAATTTAGCTTATCAAAAAACCCAAAATAGTATATGCCAGCAAAGTAAAACAAAGCAATCTAAAAGTGAAAGAAGTTATTTGTGCAACATTATCGATACCATATGTAACACCCATTGTTACTATTAAGGATTTTCTTATTAATTTTAAAACTTGTGAAGTAATTTGATACCCAATTATTGAAAATAACCTTTAAAATAGGGGAAATTTGTTTTTCCTTTAAAACGCCATTACTTAAATTTCCAAGCGAAGATCATCCACAATAACTTATCATTCTATTAAAATACCTTTTGATGAAATATAGGTCTTAATAAATCAAACTCATTTTATAAGACATTAGCTCCGCTGTAAACCGTGAAACATAATAAAGACTTCCTTAATTAAAAACATCATCAGATCCATCATTATACTATTCCAATACACAGGATATACTTATGCATTTACATTCTTAGAATTGAACACATTATACATTTGAGTCCCGCATAAGAAAATGATACATCATGATAATAAACCTACTCTACCCCCTTTTATACAAGAAAAGGCTGAGACTCAAAGTAGTGACTTAACAAAGATCCAAAATACCCAATTAACCCATGAATCATCCTAGAAGGATCCTCTTCTTTCTCTTGAAACGTCTGCCCGTGTCAACAGTGCTTGTCGTACCTTTTTCATTCCATCTTCATTGTCTGCACAGGATCATTCATCTAGATTTGAAAAATAAAGGCATATGAGTCCCTCACTTCCTCTAAAACCACAAACAAATCGACCTTACGGTCACACAACAACCTACTAACCAATACGGTATGGTTCTCTAATGGGTATCACTCATAACCCTAATCACTTCCTTCAACTAATTCTTTAACTCATCACATTTCGGACCCACTGCCATTGGAACTCCCAGAACTTAGTGGTCTTACAACATTTTAAGTTGGATGACTATTGGGAGTATACCCCTCATCACGGTACAATGACGGGGCTCTCACTAACACGCTTTTGTCAGGGTTGCCAAGTTGGCTGTGTGAACCCTTGTCACAACTCAAGGCCATATCCCAAGAAACAACAAGTCAACAATCCATTCCCCAGGTGCCACTTTGCGGTCATCCACTTCCTCTGAGGACTAACTCCTTGACAACTCTCCTCACTAGGATCGTCCTTTACAGGCATGTGTAGGATTCCTCTAACAATGGTACTTAATGGCAGTTAGTCAATAATATGAGCTCGAGGCCCCACCTTCGGCTCCACGACATGTCATTCGAAGATCAACATCTTCACCACCCCAGGTGGTTATTCTAACCCCATTCTCCACAATTAAATCACATAACATAGATGGAACCTCCCACACGACCATTTCCATGCTTGCTTTAACAACTAGCCACCACATTTTGATCACATTCCTTGAATGGTGTGTTGTCCACATCATGATCACATCTCATTCAAAACGGTCTCACCACTTTAAGAGCAAAAAAGGTCATTCCTTCTCCTTCCGCACATCACAACTAATTGTGTTCACACAAAACATCACACCTCAACACATAAGAATAAGTGCACTAGGAACCACAATCCCATCATGAATTCAACTCATGACTTCCATCCATCTTATTAAGTTTTATGTGGATCGTCGCTTACTCTAAAGTATTATGTGAGTTTTTAGTCCTCGATCTTCCATCTCCAAGTAAGGGTCCTAAGGCAACATCTAAGTCTATCGAAGTATTCCTCCATGTGTGTTCAGGTTCCTAATCATACAAAGTCCATAAAGTTATTTTGTTTACACCCTTTTTAAATGTTGGTTCATTATTCCTCATAATGAACATTATTACTTGCTAGAACAAGGTTCTAGTCTCCCAAATGCACTCTACTCCAGTCCATTTGTTGCCCTTAAGGATCTCATGATCCTCAATCACAAAATCAATCCACAAAAAACACACATTCACACCATAGATTCGAGTTCCCAGCACACATTTTTGCCTGGGGATCACATTCCTCCCAATCTCCAATTCAATCAATAACAATTCAATATTCAAAACTTAGCAATTAATTGAAAGTTAAATCACAATAATTCAAGAAAATCATAACAAGGTGCAGTGGTCTCCCTTTAGGGTAGAACCACTCAATCATGTATCCAAATAATCAAATAATTCTCCAAAAGTAATTAATTTAACCAAATTCCAAAGTTACACATATGGTGAATTTTATACCTCAAAAATTATTTGACATATTAAATCAACTCATTATCACATAGAAATTTTCACAGATACTCTAAATCATATATATTTCATCATATAAATTCAGCTACCCAAATTTCAAAGCCTAAGTATTATTTATTAATTAAATTCCTCTACTGGACTATCTCTGTAAAACTGGGTTTGATAATTTTGAAAAATAGTAAACCTTCTAAAAAATTAGATATATTTTACAGGGATCATCTCCAACACCATAATTACCACATATACTTTTTCCAAGATTTATCAAACACCACAAATACTGCTTTTACAATTATTTATCACTATTGATTGAAAATAGGGTTTACATGAGAAATTCACAAATAAATATTAAATCAATTTCTAAAATTCTGAGAAAATTCTAGTCTGTTCTAAAAAGGTATTTACACATCATATATTTTACCCAACACTTATTTCACCCAAAAATTAATTTTCCACTAATGAAAATGTTACTGGACAGATATATGAAATTTTAATAAATAATTAAATAAAAATATTTTGAGGGCTTTTAAAATTCTACGAAAAATCAGGGACATCACCAATGATTTATAGAAGGTCTCTATGGTTCCAGTTTTTAAAAATACCTGACTTAAGCAATTTATTCGAACCAAATACTCTCCAGGGCAGATTCAGGAAACAAAGAAATAAAAAACGCCACTAAATAGAGTATGCATGGATCTATATCTCAGGCTGAGTTTGCTGTTAGCACGTTTGACCTGGCATTCAATATTACTAGATATTGGAGGACCTAAAATAGACACTCATCACATGTTATATTCGATGCTTCAGACTTTATAGTATTTTCTATTATTGATGCTACCTATGGTTGTAGCCTGTAGGTGTTTGTAAGGCTAACATATTTTTATGCATATATGTATTAGTTCGGTAATTGAGTGTATATGTATTTATTTGGATAACAGGCGAGTGGACAGTTAGTTCTTTGTTGGGACGTATTTTGGAACTCTTATGTTCGTATGGTGTGATTGATATTTTGTATTATTAGAGAATTTCCATTGCAAATTAAGTAACAAATTTCATTTCTTCCACTAGAACCTTACTAAAAAAAAAGAAGAAAGAAAGAAAGAAAGAAACTAAGCATAATATTTTGTTACTAATTATGGGTGTCATACATGTTTAAATGAATTCCAATGGCATTAGTATGTTAAAATTGTTTAAATTCTACTGGATCAGATGATGATACTACAGGAAAGGTATGTATGGATTTTGCTAGAATTCTTGTTCAAGTTAAGGGACAATTTTTTATTAATAGTTGCTCGAGGGTGACTATTAATGATGTTCTATACATTATTCGGATGGTAGAGGAAGCTACGGAGGATTGGTCATCATGTGCATATACTTAGTTCTTTCCAAATTCTAGTTCATCTAATGATGAGTTTGAGGTTCATGACCTTGATGATCCAGTAGCAATGGAGAAAGGTGTTTAGTTGGAAGGGGAGATTCGAAATTCAAAATTTGAAATTAATTCCATTAAGGATCCTGTGGAGGATATTAAGGGATTTGCAAGAGGTAAATCTTCTCACGTATCTGAAACGGATGGTATTAATGTTCTTTATGATAGTGGAGGAGGAATAAGGGCGTGGATTGTGTAGTAAAAAGGGGGTGACTTTACATAAAAAGATTTTATTTGAGGGGGGAAATATAAAGGCCTAGAAGGAGGTATTTTCTGCGCCTATTAGGCCAGGACACATTCTGGCCCAAGTAGGCAACGCCCATGTTCAGAGCCAAATCCTTGATTAGGCATGTGCAGTTCAGTTGGTCCACCTAGCACTCGTGGTAAAGCATTGGTTGGAAGAGGGGTGGGGTATTATGGTAGAAACAATGAAGATCCCTAATCCTCTAAGGGGGGTTTTATGATGATAATCTCTAGGGATTGTCATAGTAGAGTGTTGGAGTTGAATGAAGACATGGTGGTGCGAAAAATTTAGGCTTTGGCGAAAGAATTAGGGGTTGGTAGGAAGGGGTCTCACTACAACAATAGGGGCTTTTAGTAACATTTGAAAAATATTACCAAATTTGTATAAATGTTACCAATATAGTTTTGCAACATTTTTTCAAATGATGTATCAGGCCTACATCGCTAAAAGCTTTTAGAAACATTTTTACCTGATAATGGCAACATTTTTTAAAAATGTTAACAATCCAATATTTTGTAACTTTTTTTGCATATTAATGGCAACATTTTAAAAATGTTACAAATCTAGCATTTTGTAACATTTTAAAAATGTTGCTAAGGTATTGTTAACATTTTAAAAATGTTACTAGTTAATTATTTTGAAACTTGCATAAAGCGACATTGCCAAAATAGCATTGGTTCCAACCTGAATTTTTCAATATTGTGGAAACCCAATTAGCATAAAATGAATTGCCAATGACTAAGTTATTGCTTTCCAAGAAAGAGTTTAGTATAAAAAATAGGTACGAAAATTACAAAATTTTAATTAATATAATATAATATGAAGAAAACAATGGTCCCTGTTGGCCACTAGAGCCTTATGTAATAATTATATAATGTATAATTTACCCTATTACTATAATTACATTATTTCTAACAAATCAAATCCCAAGAATAAACTTAAAAAAGATGAAAATCATATCAATAGATTCCAGCAGCATTCAAAGTCCAAATTGCCAACTCTTCATCAAGTTTTGATCTATTCTTCAATGTCTCGACACAATCAAGCATGATTCCTAATCAGCAAGATCAAATGGCAGTGCATCGAACATAAAGAAGAATACAAAGTGAGCCTGCAGTTCCACATTTAAGTACAAGTCAATGAAGAAATAAATATTTTCTTTTCCAATCATTTATTTCCAAAGTAGTAAATATTTCTTGCTTAAGATTTTTCTTTTACTACTCGTTACTTAAATCCTATAATAATTAAATTAGATAAGATTAAGTGACAATCATATCACTTAGACTTACAAATATAAGTATATAACATATTAGGAATTACCTGAAATTACCTTAAATTTGTACATGAATTGTCTTGCTTACTTTAGAATTTGGGTGAGATTGAAGCTTCTCATACATAGTTCAAGTCTCATTGGACCTGTCAATCATCAAAATATATTAGGAAATCTTTAAAAATGAAAAACAGGCCAATTAATAACATGCACCAACACTTTCCAGTCAAAAAATACAAGCAGTTAAGACATACAGAATACAAGTAATCTATATCACGCTCTGGGTTATTATAAGCTGCCCGAAGAGCACGACTAGCCTTATCTCTGTCTCAATGGCCACCACCCATGTCCATAATTTGTTGAATAGTCTGCTCAAGATTACTACCAGCAACTAAATTTGAAGCAGCCTAACATAAGTATCTACAGACACACTGTAATATTTGAATTAAAAACTAGACTACTTCTAGTATTATAGTAATGTCAACATCATAATGAGTAATTTGGTTAAAAGAATTATGACTATCGCAAATAATTCACCATTCTTCACTCGGTAACTATTTTATGGAGTACATTGTAGCATCCTGAATAAAAACTTCAATAGAATAAAAATTTCAATTTAGGTGTTCTAAAATTTTAATGTACTAGTGTCAATGACCAACAATATTGATTCAACATTGCACATATGTTAAAAGCAGGGCAACTCATGAAATTTATCAAACAACTCAAATGCAAAAAATGAGACAATACCTTGTAAAATACAGTAAGCTCGCACTGTTTGAAAAAATCTGAGCAAACCAATCCACATTGCAGGATCCCTTCCAATACAGTACCAAATAAGAAAGTAGTACCAAATAACTGTCAAAGGCCTCTTGGTTAATGTAATAATTAATTTATTTAAAAAAGTAAAATCATGAAGTTGACCAATTGGATAATGAAAATAACTGTCAAAGGCCTCTAACTGTTATTCACGAGGCTTTGTTTTTATGATTATGTTGGAGATACATTAACAATTGAATAATGAAAGAGAAAATAAAAGACACTCTATCAAGCATTTCTACGACCAGATAGACTGCAAAACTTTCTTTCCTTAATTTTCCTTGGTTTACTAGCTCTTTTTCATACTTGAAGAATGTGAAACATGATTCTTGAACCAAATCAGGAGGAGCCAAATATAATATTAAATTTACAAATTTCAATTCACAAGAACTAAGAAAATGAAAAATCAAAATTAAAACACTATTTAGAATATAGAAACAAAGAAAGAGGATAGGATTGGAAACATGTTCACTTGAGTTAATTAGCTACCAATTAGCGAACAGTACGAGTTAGGAATTGAACCATCGTAGTGACAAACCCTAAAACTCAGAATGTTTGCTTGAGAAACTCTCACAACTTGACACTGCAAGATGAAGGAATGAAATCAAGTAATTCGAGCGTACCTATGAAGTGGCTAGAGCAGCCATGATAGTGGATGGAGTTGCCATAAAGGGAGAAAGAGAGAGATTGCTCAAGAGTGACAAGGAAGAGTGAGAGAGAGCGATGCAGCGAGAGTGGGAGAGAGCGATGTGGCGAGAGGAAGATGAAGTCATGAAGAACCCTAGAGATAAGAGCGAGAGTGATGCAGCAAGACAGAAGGTGAAAGAAGGAAAACAATATATTCAAATCTATAAGAAGATGAATGCCCTTATTTAAAAAAAAAAAAATGTAAAGCACTAAAGAGATTTGAAGATGCAACATTGGTTTCGTAAACGTTACAATATATCGTGTTAACTCAGTCTTTACTAACATTTATTGAAACATTTTTTTAAACAATGTTACAATAACTTATTAACTTAATCTATAGTAACATTTTTAATAAATGTAAAAGAACAAATATTGCTAAAGACGTTAAATGCATATCTGATGATGACTTTGTTTGTCGTATTCAAGAATTGGAGGCTAGGGATCGCCAGATGGTTGTTAATAGGGGGCGTTGATGGTGCCAGAATAAAGGTTCTCTCCTTTAATGTCAGGGGTACAAGGGATCGTATAAAACAACAAAGAATATGCTCACTTATTATGTTAGAAAAGGTGGATATATGTATCTTGCAAGAGACAAAATGTGAGTCTTTGGAGGCACCAATGCTATCAAATATTTGGGGAGGTGATGATTATGGCTGGTTGGCAAAACCCTTTGTTGGAGCATCTGGAGGGATGTTGTGTCTGTGGAGGGAAACATCATTCATGCTAAAATATTCATTCATGGGGGAGGGCTTTGTCAGATTATGTGCAGTATGGCAACCAGTAGGTGATATTTGTTTTATTGTAAATATCTACTCGATGTGTTCTATGGAGGGAAAAAGGAAATTATGGCCTGATTTGTTGATGTCGCGCAAGGGGTTTGGTGGCGATGGTGGTGCGTAGGTGGTGATTTTAATGCTCTAGTTGCAAAATCATAGAGAAGGGTCATTCCTCTCAAGGGAATAGGCTTGAATAGGAGGAATTTCATGAATTTATTAACGAGATGGGTCTAATTGATGTACTTGTAATGGGTAAATGTTTTACTTGGTTCAGTTCGAATGGGCAAGCTATGAGTAGGTTGGATCGCTTTCTTTTGTCGAAGGAGTTGATTTAGGCATTGGTTATTAGTGCATAGTGGGTTAGGAAAGAGACATATTAGATCATTGTCCTATAGTTTTACAAGTATTAAATTGGGGTCCCAAACCATTTAAATGTTTTAACTGTTGGTTGGAGTTTCCTGGTTTTGTTAAATAGGTTGTAGTGTGGTGGAATGAACATCAAGTTGAAGGCTGGAAACTTTTTGCCTTTAAAGAAAAATTAAAATTCCTTAAAAGCAAGATTAAGGTGTTCTATTGTCCGCTTGTCTTCACGTTTGCTGGGGTATTTGGCACTCTAGAAACAAGTTGAGATTTGATAACACTAAAATACCCCTTCAGCACATTCAGAATCTTATTATTGCAGGTGTTTCTTTATCTGGCAAACTTTCCTCTGGCTCAATGTCCTCCTCCATTAGTGAATTCCAAGTGCTCAGTTTTTTCTCCATCCAAGGTCATCCTAGAAAAGCGTCTTTTATAAAGGAAGTTCTTTGGCATCACCCTCTCCCTCTTTGGATCAAAATTAATACTGATGGGTCTGCTAGAGGTTCCCCTGGGAGCTCTGGCTGTGGGGGTATATTTCGTGACTCTTTTGGTTGTTTTCGAGGCTGTTTTGCTAAAAATCTAGGGCTGAATTTCTCCTTTCAGGCAGAGCTTATTGGTGCTATGGAATCTATTGAAATTGCCTTTCGTAGAGGATGGAAGAATCTTTGGCTTGAATGTGACTCCCAGCTAGTGGTGCATGCCTTTTCTTGTTCTTTGCTTGTCCCTTGGAAACTTAGGAATAGATGGAGTAACTGCCTCTTTCTTATCAGTCAAATGAACTTTAGAGTTTCACATATTTATAGGGAAGGCAATACTTGTGCTGACAAATTAGCTTCCCATGCTCTCTCTTTACAAGATTTTTTTTGGTGGGATTCTACTCCTCAGTTTATTTTGGAGGACTTCTCACGTAATAGGATAGGATTACCTAACTATAGGTTTATGTAATTTGTCCTTTCATGGGTTTTGGCCTTTGTCCCCCCATGCGTTTGTTCTCTTTTCTTTTTATTTAATATATTTTGGGTTTGCTGCTTTTGGTAGGTAATGTCAGGGGTGCCAACCTAGTTGGGATGTCTGTCATTATTTTTACCTTGGCATGCCTTTTATTTAAAAAAAAAAAAAGATTAAGGTATGGCATAAGGAGGTTTTTGACAAGGATTACACAATAGTAGAACAATTGATAGACTCGATAGATAATATGGATGAATGTTTATGTGAGTTAGAGGTGGATATTGAGGAGCGAAGATTATTGTCTGAAGACTTTTGGAGGAAGATGAGGTTGAGAGAAAGTATGCTGGCATAGAATTCAAGGATGAAATAGTGTAGGGAGGGTGATTATAATTCTCATTTTTTTCATGCTTGTCTTCGAGGGAGGGATCGACAAAATCAGGTCCTTACTCTTAATTTGGGGGAGTGGTGGTTGGATGATGCAAGGGAAATAAGAGTTGAAGCGGTGAAGCATTTCAAAGAAGTTTTTTTAGAGTTACCCATGGACAAGCCTCTCCTGCTAGGTATTGATTTTAAGCAACTTTCTTCTCAGTGTTGCTTTCTTTCGGGTTCTTTTTCCCTGGAAGAAATTAAGGAAGCTATTTGGAGTTGTGATGGGGATAGAAGTCAAGGACCCGATGATTTTAATTTTAATTTTTTTCAAAGGTTGCTGGGAGGTGTTGAAAGATTATATTTATGCTATGATACAAGAATTTTATGAATCAAGTGTTTTACTGCAAGTTGTGACTTCCTTTTTTATTGCTCTCATACCTAAACAATACAACCCACAATCATTGGCAGAGTATAAGCCAATCTCCTTTATTGGGAGTATGCACAAGATTATATCAAAGTTGTTGGCATTAAGGCTGAAAAAGGTGATTGGCTCTATTATTTCTACACGTCAAACAACTTTTATACCAGGTAGGTATATCCTTGATAGGATTGTGGTCATTAATGAGATTGTTGATTATGCAAAGAGATTCAACAAAGGTTGTTTTGTCTTTAAAATATACTTTGAAAAAGCCTATGATTTAGTTAATTGGGGTTTTTTAGATTATATGATGGCTTCGGTTTTGATGCCAAATGGAGAGGGTGGATTCGAGTAGTTACTTTTTCAAGCTATTTGTCTGTTTTGGTCAATGGTTGCCCTACGTCTGTGATTGAAGCACAAAGAGGGGGTTAAAACAAGTTGATACCTTTGCTCCTTTTTTATTTCTAACTGTTGTAGAGGGACTTAGTGGTTTGATGAATAAAGCAATTGAGATTGGTAGGTATAAGGAGTTTTTGGTGAAGGATTCTGTCCATTTCTCCCTCTTACAATATGCAAATGACTCGATACTGTTAGGGAGCCTTTTTGGGAGAATTTGTGGAGTATTAAGGTTGTGTTAGGGAGTTTTGAATTAGTTTCAGGTTTGAGAGTAAATTTTTCTAAGAGAAAAATATATGGTGTTAATGTGTCTCAACATTTTCTGCAAGAAACAACATCTTTTTACGTTGTTCTTTGGCTGTCCTACCTTTAATTTTCTTGGCATTCCCATTGGTGCCAATCCCAGACATATCAGCACTTGGGAACCTGTTTTGCAGGTGTTCAAGAAGAGACTAAGTAGCTGGAAATGACATCTTCTATCATTTGGAGGAAGGATCACTATGCTTAATTTAGTTTTAACTAGCTTACCTTTATATTATTTCTTTTTATAATTCCAGAATTGGTGTCTTTGTAGAGAAAGTTTCTCTGGAATGGGAATTCAAGTTTAGATAAGATTTGCTGGTTAAATTGGAAAACAATGTGTTTACCCAAGTTGAAGTATATATATATATATATATATTTTGAAGCATGTTATGCATGAGCACCGTGACAGTAGAAATCGTGATGGCTTACATTGGCTTATGAAATATGAACCCCTCTATATAGACAAGTATTATTATTGTAGTTTAGCCAAAGAAAATAAACCAATTAGACATAAATATGTATGAACTATATATATATATATATATATATATATATATATATATATGATGTACAGTTATTGCTTATTAATCAGACTCAGCTAAAAGAGTTTCAATTGGAAATATACATGCATTGAAAAGTTTACTTGAGACTTATGACTCCTCTGTTTGTATCTGGCATGAGTTATAATTATTTACTCATATTGATATGTTTTGTAAATTTGGCTAAAGTGGTGTTATACTGTTAGTTTATTATTGCTGCGATTTTTTTTTTTTAAAGTTGTAGTTTCTATATATATACCATTTATGGTGGCTGTATTTTGGGCTTTTATTTATAGATTATACTAGCTTGATTGATGTTTTCCGAAATCGGGAGACATGAAGTGGACCAAGTGGTACATGCATACATGATGAAAATATATGTGAAATGTTTCCTATATGTGTATTAGACTATTAGTCACGTAAGAAGCAGTCATAGATGAAAATTTTTATTTGGTGTGTGATTATAATTACTGTTCAGTTCTTCAGTATGCTTATATTTTATTTGTTCTTGCTTGATGGATAAAAAAAAATGTTTTATTCACTGTTTTCTCGGCTACCATCTTTTGCATATATTCCTTAACTATGCCTAACCTTGTTAGTGATCGGTACCACTGTTAATTAAGATGCAGCAATTTAGTCTCATCTTCTGATTATCTTATTATCCATCATAGAAGCACTTGTGGTCACCTTTTCCGTGTTACTTTATTTGCAGCTGCCCCTCACATTAAAAAAACTCAGTCTATATCTACATTGATTAGTAATATTGTTTTTTTTTCATATTTCTAATGTATTGGCTGTTTTACGTAGCAATGTGCATAAATTATTGATATGCAACCTTTTTGAATTTGTAAGCAGCAACTCACGTCATTCCATATCATGGTGTTTGTAATATCCTTAATGACATTGGCACTAGGTCATGCCATGCATGCAGGAACAAAGTTCCTTAAATTATTTCTTACAAAGTTAATGTTTATTTGGCTTATTGGCTTCACAGGTTAGAAGCATGATACAAAAGTATGTCATTGTACATCGTATGATGTAATACTAAAAGTTGGTCAAGCAGTACTTATGTGTTTCAAACCAGTGCAACAACTTGCCTTTTGCTTGTGTCAAATGATACATCTTATCTCTATGCATTGTGACAGCCAAGTTGCTATTGCCAAAGTTACTGGCAATGTTTTAATGAGAAAAGAAGACACCTCAGAGTAAGACAATAGTCTATTAGAGATTTGATATCTCATGGTGTTATTTCTCTTGATTATGGTAGGTCTAAAAAGAAAGTTGCGGATTCATTACTTACTAAAAGATTGACATGTCAACACATATTTAAGTCGTCGAGGGGAATGGGACTAAAGCCCATCAATTAGTCACAACAATGGACACCCGTCTCTGTGTGATTGGCGATCCCATGATTGGAGTTCAACAGGTAACAACGAAGTTGTTTTGTTGACTAAAGTGCACTAAAATTATAAATACTGAGGAGCTGTTCCGATTCCTATTCCTATGGTGAAGTGTACTGTAAACTGTGGTGATTATAAGATTGAGGTATACATATTTTTATGAAAAGATCAAATTTAAATACCTCTTAATGAACCCAACGACAGTTAATTGTGGGGGAGGTAGTCATAGATCACTCTTTGAGGGTTTACCTAGTGAGTGTGGTGGTGGAGCCGCCACTGTGAGATATGGGCTAATCTCTAAGTGACACTCATGAAACAAGATACATGCGCAAGGCCATAATGCGCACCCACTGATTAGAACTCAAATGAACACCTATATTATATTGTGTTGTGTTCTAAAGCTTGGTTAAAGGGGTGTAGTTCAAGACAATCAAGTCACTACATTTTCCTCAGGTGAAAGTTCATGCACTAGGTGTAAGGCTCAAACCCGGAAGGTTCCTTATACTGAAAATATAATATCATATGTTCCATTAAAAATTGTTTTTCAGTAATTTACATTATTACATTATTATATTGTTTTATTTCTTTAAATTTTAAATTAGTGGGGGATTGTTGGAAAATAATTTCCTCATAATTTAAAATTTAAAGTTAAAATATATTTTAATCAGTTTTGTCTTTTAAATAATAAAATATGTTTTTCAGAATTAGTTTTTCTCCATAAAACTAACTGCAGCCCACTATCTTTTCAGTTCCTATTATTTAGGAATTCTTTTATTTACTTGGTCAATTTTTTTCTTAACGTTACAGAACCTATTTTAATTGCACGTTGAAGTGGTTCAGATTTAGTTTGTTACTTTTGTAACATTGCAGCTCAATGAATTAGTTGCTGCATGTTGAGTTGTTTTTCGTGGGCAGCACTCTTGGCTTTTCCTATATATACTGTTGTTGCCTACTGAGAAACTGACTCACTGGTACACACAAATAACACAGCATACTGAGCAGTAAAATTACGTGCTTTTCTTGTTAAAAAAAGGTCTTCTCTTTTACTTCATATTCTATTATTATTAAATATATTTTGGAGCATGGTGTTGTTTGGTTCAGGGATCTTTCTCTGCACAAGATTGATCTAACGGGTTGACGTATCTTGGAAGAGGAGCGCATCAATTTCAAGTGCCAGTGCAGTGGGGCGTTTTCTCTCTAAGGACAGCTCATTGCGCGCTTCAACCCAGGCTTTTTCTAAACTTCTCAATTGTTATATTTATTTTTGTACTAATTGATTGATATAAGAATTATTGTGTATTATGATTCTATTTAAAATACCACTGCTATACTTGTTATAGTTTGTTCTAAATTCTTATCTAACAATGACGTTTATCCTTGGAACTGGTCAATATGGTGGAGAGATGTACGTGTGATGAATATTGATGTTGACAATGGATGGTTCTGCAACTTACTATCGAGAAAAGTAGGGAATGGAAGGGATACTCTTTTTTGGTCTGAAAATTGGATAGGTGACTCATGTTTTAAGGAGTCCTTTCCTTGTTTGTTTCAGGTTACTTTGAATCCAATAGCTTTAATCGCTTACTTGTATGTTTGGTCAGATTCAGGGAGTCAGTGGCAGTGGAATTGGCATCGAAGGCTTTTTGGGTGGGAGAAGGACTTGGTTTGTAATTTGGAGCAGATTTAGTCCACACTGCAATTGGATCCTAATACACAAGATTTATGGAGATGGGGAGTGGTGGTGCTGATGAGTTTTTTGTTGCCTCTGTATATGAACATGTATCAGCGATGTACAAGGATACTCAATCATTGGTGGACTTCCAAGTGGGTAGCTTATTTGCTAATTTTTTTAAATGTATTGCACCAACTAAGGTTCTGGCATTCTCTTGGAGACTTTTATATGGTAGATTGCTAACTCATGTGGCTCTTGACCACCGGGGTGTGGAGTTGGGATAACATTATGTGTTATGTGTTTCCAGGATGATGAGGAAGTAAATCACTTGTTCTTTCAATGTTATTTCTCATATCAGGTTTGTTGTTGTGTTTATAGATGGTTTGGAGTTTCTCAGGTCCTGCATAACCAAAGTGACATGCATTATGCATAACATGAATCGTTTTGAGGAATCAAGGTTGCAAGAAGATCTAGTATATGATTTGGCATGCTACCTGTTGGTGTTTATGGTTGCAAAGAAATAAAACAATCTTTCATGATATTCAGGCAGATGTTCTGAGCGTTGTGTCACATATCAAAGCTTTGTCTTGGACATGGTTTAAGTATAGAGGTCCACCTTTGGTAGGAGTTTCTTATGCTTGTAATTGCCCTTATGATTGTTTTCGAGCTATTACCTAGGATTCAGATTTGATAGCTGGTTTTGGCAGGCTATACGCTTTGTCATTATGTAATGTTTTCTATTTTGCAGGATCACATTTCGTGTCTTGTCTGAATAAATATATATTTACTTTTCAAATATCCAAATATTTGTGCAGTCAAACTTTTATTCAATGACTAAAATCTGAATTTTTAAAAAGTTGAGAGACATTTACTGGTCAAACTTTTATTTAGGGACTAAAAATCGAATTTTGAAAAACTTTAAGTACTAAAAACTTAATTAGCCCTTGTGTTAAATCATAGATGGAATTAGGTAAAAATATTTGTGCTTAGCCTAATTAATAAAATTGACAATAAAAATGATCATAGAAAATTAGAAATTTCAAAAATCGTTCAAATTGGAAACCTAGATGTAGACATGTCAAAAATAATCATACTCAAGGGTGTTTAGTTCCATTTTATTTTACCAGCGGAGTTTAATTCCTTTGCCCCGTATAAATGTCCCGACTTTGGTGAGAACAACTGATTTGACATAGTTTAGGAATAGGACTTGATTTTCTTCACATATAAACCATGGAGCTGGAACTAGTTTGAAGATATAGAAATCTCTAAATTCTCCTCATCTCGACAATATTTAAAATTCTCCTCATCATCTCTTAATGTTTATACATTGAAATATTTTTTTTTAGACTTAAATATGTTTCTAATCCTTGTAATATACTTATTTTATGCTTTTAATCCCCATAAATATTTTTTATTGTTTTAGTCCCTATAAAATTTTATTTTATGGTTTTAGTTCATATCACTATTTATTGATGACGTGTCAACAATTTATTGTAGAATAGACTTTACATTTCTTAATTAAATAATAGGGACTTAAATAAATAAATAAATTTTAATATAAGAGGAATCAATATCAAAAGTTTGCAATTTTATAAGGATAAAAAAAAATTATAGGGACTAAAAGCATAAAATGAATATATTACAAGGACTAAAAGTATATTATTTAAGCCTTTTTTTATTGTGTATGTCATGTGAATAGTTTGTGATTGTTTTAGTTTGACTTTTATGAGTATATATATTATTCTATTTTAACTATATGTGCAAGTATCATTGTTGAGTTTTTCCGGTTACCGCATCGGTTGAGAACAACACTTGGCAAACCTTTTTAGAACTTCTCTTTTTATTCACTCTAGGAATATTATTTCATTGAAAGTGTTGTTTGCAGAGCACGAGAAATAAGGATGACAAAAAAATCCACACATGTGGATATCCGCAGATAATATCTGCCATGGATAGAAAATGGGTAGCTATAACAAGTACCCGCAGGCAACGGTACGGGTATTTTCTCCACGTATTTGTTAATGGGGGCATCATATAGTATCCATACCTGCAAGTACCCACCAAATTACCTAAATACCCTTATATATATAAGCAACGTACGGTACCCTAATTTCATACTATGTTTCTTTCTTTCTCACGAATTAGCATTTGGATTGCGCCTCTGAATCCTCTCTTATGCCGGTGAGAAAGCTAGACACCTGCTCCTTCGATCTCTGTCGGAATCTACTAGTTCTTTCTTCAATTTGTGTCTCTCTATTCTGATTTTACATTTTCTAGACTTGATAACACATCCTTTTTACATTTTTATGTTTCCTTTTTTTTTTTCCCCCTTTGTTTTCTTTCTTTCTGTGGTGGTTGGTCAGAAAATGAAATTCCTTTCTTTGACTAGACCATTCAATCTAGCACATGTTCCTGTTTTTACGAAAAATTAGTACCTTCAATGAGTAATGTTTTTTTTTTTTATTTGATCGGCTAATATTAGTTATTAGTATGTTAGTTTTTGTTAATAATGTATGGTCGTGAGTGAATCATCAACCTTTGGAGCACTTTCAGAAAACACACATTGCAATTTTTGTATTTGCTTTTAGTTGCTCTACTTTTCTCAGTGTTTATAGTTTCACATTTAATAAAAGTTTGGTTATTCTGTCATAAATATTAAGCTCGATTGTCAAGCTTTAAAAGGACTTGTACCGCACGAGAATTTGGTTGAGCAAATGTTTTCACTGAGCTTTTTAACCCTGCTTCAACCTCACTGTGATTCTGCAATTTTTTATTACTCATTTCTGAGTTTTATACCAAATTGTTTTATATTAGTCATAAACGCACATATGAGTAAATGAAGGCCCCTGATATGTACCTTTCTTCCTAATGAATTTTTAACCTTGCTAGCAAAATTAGACATTTAAGTACATTCTTTTATTAATTTTAATAACGGTAGCTTATTTTTTTAGGATCTTAATTATTTTTGTGCAGGGAATTAAATAAGAGTTTAATGGTGATGTACACTATCAGTGCATAACCTTTTTTCTCATTAAATAAAAAATATAATTAAAATATATCTTAAAATATTTTAAAATTATTTTTTTATTTTCTAATAAACGGGTACCTACACAGGTAGTGGGATAGACATAGGGTGAATAATTATTCGACGGTGCAAGTAGCAGGTAACTACTACCCCTGTCCCCCCATTTAATTACTTATTTGTTTCCTTTATTTATTTATTTGATTTAATTTGGTCTCTCTTTTAAATAAAAAGTTTAATTAAGTCCCTTAATCTTCAAAAAAGCAGCAATGTCATTATTTTTGTCTAATTGAGGCCGACGCTATTAGGTTGCGATTTCCAACAGTTTTTATTTACTAATAGTGGCATTTTTTAACTACCACTACATTCATTATTATTTTGAAATTAAAAAAATTATAATAAGAAAAATACAATTTTAAAAAAATTAAAATTTTAAAATAATGGTGGTTTTAAACTGTCACTATGTTTATTATTGTTTTAAAATTAGATCTGGAAACTATTTTAATCTATATCCAAGGTCGTCCCAAGGATAAAGCAACTAAAGCTCAAATTTTAGACCCACCTATAAAAAAAATATTGTTATTAGTTTTTATAAAACAAAAAGGCCACATATTATTGACAAAAAGGGCACATATGTTAACAAAAAAACTCAATATATAACTCTCTCATTTAAAATAAAAAAATTTCTTTCAAAATTTGCTTTAGGCCTCACTCACCATTGGACCGGCCCTATCGATATCTAGAACATACAAACACAAAGCATCTTCCCTGTGACCATTGAAGAACCCTAACTCGGCAAGCAACAATGGCATCGTCGAAAGATTCCAATTCGACAATGTTGAATGCTTTAACTTCTCATACTTTGTGGCCAGAACGTTCCATATGGCGTCATTGTTACTAACCCTAGAGAGTTCGAATTTTCATAGTTAACACATCACGTGAACCTCTGCCGCCAACAACAACTTCGCCTCTAAGTACCGGGAAGTCTCACGATGACGTTGGTGGTGGATGAAAAGGGTGAGGTCGAGAATTTGGGACATTTTACAAAGGAATATGAATCGGTGTGGTTGAAGCTCATGCATTCTTCAGGGTGTTTGCAATTGATGGTCATCACACCCATTCATTGATCAAATTGGAAACACGCAATGCTTGAACCATGTCCAACATGTGAATTTGGGGGATTAGGGTTTCTTCTATGACAAGTGGAAAAAAATTGGTGGTGTGTAAACTCTTCCTTCTCTAACAACTCCGTGCCAAAAATTTGCTCAGACACGTAAATTTTCCCTCTATACTCCTTCAATCAAATACACAAAGTTTGTCTCTCTTGAAACCTCACTCTCACTTTTGCACTTAGGCCTCATCAATATTAGCCTCTTCAACACATAAAAAATACCCATATTAGACAATTTCCCCAATTTCTTCTTTTCTTTCAAAGTATATAACTTCTCGCCAATTAGATACTTGGGTTGTACTTGGCTCAGGTTTTCCTTCAGAACCTGGCTCTCAAAATCATTCGGCCCAAATTTGACACTTGCGAAAGAGGATTTGCAGAGCACTGTGGGTGACTTAAGTAGGAGAATTTAGGTCAGAAAGTGCCTTGAGCTTTGCTTCAATGTTCCATGGCAGTTGGGGTAGTGAGATTTGGTGATGTAAAAGTATATAGGCAAATGCTAACTAGTGCCCTAAGGATACTGGTTAAGAAACTAAAAGGAGAAAGATTTTTGTTGGGATGCGCAAAATTGCGCTGCCCATAGTTGTTTTTTACGCTCTCCTATAATTTTCACATTAAATACTTTCTCATTTTAATTCCTTAACCAGTGCTCTTAGGACACTGGTTAGCAAGACCCAAGTATATAACTTGTCAAAAACAATAGTAATAAACATGTGCCAATGATTAGCACTCCTTGTCCTGCTCTTGGTACGTTACATTAATGCATTTATTCCTTTTTGCTTTTAAAAAAAAAAACGTTGACATTCCAATAGTTTTGTTTGAAATAAGGGTAACTATAACAAAAATTCAAGAGTTAATATTTTTAATTCTATGTGAACCATAATAGTCATATATTTACTAAAACTCAAATTAATTGAATGTTAGTATAGTATTGGAACATTTATTGCTATAGCTAATTTTCAATTACTTTTGACATAAGGCTCATACAAGCATTTTATACCTATATGGATTTTGTTTGGCTTACAGGCCTAATGATGTACAGTGGTTTCCCTATTAAGGTTGTGCCTGCTTTTGTACATACAAAGAATAAGAATAGTTCTCTCATCAACCCTAATTATGGATTCTTATGCTCTTAACTTTCTATTTGGCATTATGGTGTTAGGTAATTCTACTCCTTAAATTGGTTATAGGTTTGTTTATATAAATAGTATCTGGTTTGATTCATGTAAAGAAATTTTTTGTTTCAGGAACAATGACGTCAAAGCAACAAGAATATAGAACTAGGATGGACATTTACAGCTACAAGAAAAAACTTCCCCCAAACTGCCATTAAATAGAGCAAGAAAATCTTTCTATTTCTCTTTCCTTGTTTTAATTTCTTATAAAATGAAATATGTTTCCAGGGCCGGTTCTGACATTTTGTGGGCCTTGGGTGAAACAATAGATAAGGACCCCTTATATATAAGTATTTTAAAATTTAAATATATATTCTATAAAAAAAATATGTAATTTCAATAAAAAAAAAATAATACATCTTATTACATTATGTGAATAAGATTTTAACAAATCTTTAAAAAGATATATTATATTTTTTTTCTTCAATGAACTCCAATGCTATCTTTCTTATTTCAATGTTACAACTTGTTTTTTTTTTCCTTTTATTTTAACTAATGAATTAACTTATGCCAAAAAAAAAAAAAAAAGATCTAATATCTAATATCTATGAATGAAGAAGTTGAGAAGGCATGTTTGCAATTACAATGTAACTTATATTAGACTTAACTTAATCTATTCTAGAGTTATTTAACAATTAAAATAGGTTTTCTAGCTAATCTTTTCAATTTAATTGGAATATATCAATGCTATAAAGATTTTTTAATTGGAAAAAATTGTAAATTGTTAAAATAATTTATAAAACAGAATTTTAACATGTAAATAATTTAAATACTATTGATTTAAACGCAACATGAGTTATTTTGTTTTTATCCTAAATTCCTAATTCTATAAATAATTTAAACACTTTTGATTTTTAAAAATAAAATAAATCACAAATTCACAAGTGATGCACATACCAGCAGACCCTATTTGAGTTCCGTTCCAAATACTATTTTCCTCTCCCTCTCAGCTCCTCAGTCACAATTGCGGACAAGTTGGACTCCAGCAGACTCACAATGTAGTAGAAAGAAAGTCTCACAGTACAGTAGAAAGAAAGTCTCATTGGCTATCACTAATCAATAATTACACTCTTCCAATAGCAATATGCCAATATCAATACGTAAAGTAATTTAGTGTAATTCTCATCCAATTTTCATGTCTTATATAGAAAGGAATTGTATCTGTTGCCACAAATTTAGATAATAGTATAGGTTCTTTTAATGTTTTGGGGGAAACTATATGTAAAATGTTTAATCTGTTAAAAACTTGGAATTTGTGGCTAATTAATTAAAGATTGAATAGG
Organism: Pueraria montana var. lobata; assembly: GCA_026413185.1. Lineage (NCBI taxonomy): Eukaryota > Viridiplantae > Streptophyta > Magnoliopsida > Fabales > Fabaceae > Pueraria > Pueraria montana. The sequence goes on along the minus strand of CM048649.1, from coordinate 21,179,575 downwards.
AGAAGAGAAGCTGAAAGGCTAACATAAGAAGAGTAGAATTAATTATTTTTTTTAAATATCATAGCAGGATTTTTTTTTTGGGCCCCTACCAATGATGGGCCCAGGGCAATCGCCCTTGTTTCCAAGCCTCAGGGCCAGCACTGTATGTTTCTTATAACATATCAATTAAGAAAAATGATAAACAAATTTATGTTAAGAAAAAAATAATGAAGTAAAATTTAAACTTTTTGCATTAAATTTAATTTTATTAACTAGTATAAAATATTTTTCATACAAATAAAAATATATTTTACATTCAATTTTTTTTACATACTCTTTTACACATCCAAATAGGAAGAAATTTCTCCTTTTGTTTTTTTGTATTAATTTTCTTTATCCAAGCAACACATTTTTTTAACTCTTTTTTGTTACATTACTCCATAGGCCCTTAAACTATGTTGAAATTTTTAATTAGGCCCTAAACAATCACTAGTGAAAAAAGACTTTTTACATCGATTAAATATGACTTTTTACATCGGTTGTACGATCATTATAGATGCAGGTGATATAAAAAGTAATAACTTTTTACATTGTGTAAAAAAAAAAACTTTTTACATCAGTTCTTTTAGACCGATGTAAAGAGTTAACTTTTTTTTTTTTTTTGTGGATTGCAACGGGGCCAAAGGCCCAAGAAGGAAAATTACTATAAAATCATAGGAGGGGTAGAGACCCCAATCCTATCAGCTAATAGCAGCTGGCTTAATATAGCCAAAGGCTGCTCATACATCATAACATCCACTTCTAGATCACAAGCTAAATTTGCCAAGGCATCCGCACACATATTACTTTCCCTGTATATGTGAGTAACCTGTACTCTCCAATTGTCCTGCAACAGCAAGCAAATTTCTTGTATAAGACTCCACCCAGTTGCATTTCCTTTATTGCTTCCCATGATACTCTGCACTACTACTCTTTACATCAGTCCTTTTTATAACCAAGATAGAAAGTTCAAATTTTACATCAGTTATAATTATACCCGATGTAAAACGTGAGATTTCTACATCAGTTTTAATTATAACCGATGTAAAAAGTCTTTTTTAAAATATATATATATATATATGGTTTGTTTTCCTTAATTTCTTTCCTATAAACAAAAACTAATTTCCAATTAAAATTCACAAATTAAGTAAAAATAATGGTAATATAATATTCAAATATCAAAACAATTCTTATGTAAAGCTCAAAAATACATGTAGGAGACAAATGGCAATCATTGGCAACACCATAAATACAATCATTGGCATCCTATATAAAATGATTATCGCATAGATACTTCTTATAATTCATAATATAACAATTAACAAGTAATGAAAAAGCAACCTGCGCTTAGTAGATACATGCCATCCTCTGTCGCTTTTAACCCTGTCACAGCACCATAATGAGCAGTTGCACGATCTTGGGTAGACAACATTCCTGGATGTAACCTCTGCTTCATTGGTCCCTTGGATGGAACTCTGCCAATTGGTAGTTGTCTGCTACCACTTCCATTAGCATATTTCTTTTGTGCAGCACACAATTTTGTACTTGAATCCTGTGAGTGATAAAGACTTTGGGATTATAACAAGCATAAATACTCACAAAATACTACTAGTTGTTATTTCAGCTATAAGATTAAAACAGTCATGAGTAGCAATAATCACTATTTAGATTCACTATCTGCAGATGTGCTATACTTAAAAATGAAGAAGAAAACCTTAGTTATCATGGAGCGTTTGAGTATAGGTGGGTGTCGTCCAAGTTGAGTCCGAGATTGATCTAAAACTTGGAAACAGCCAGCATGCCTGATGTCCCAAAATTGTATTGCACCATCACATCCCCCAGTAACCAAGACCCATTCACTTGAATTAGACCATTCAGCGGTCATTACTTCATCTGTCATCACAGAAAACATGTGACATAAAACCCTTTTTTAAAGAAATAGACACATCTCACTTTCTAGTATTTTACACGACATTAGATCTAAATTGTAAATCAATTAGGCAGACAATACATGTTATACTTCCTGTAAGAAGTACGCAACAGAAGTACATAACCATACAAACATATCAGATTACATAATGGTAAATGAGAACAAGCGTAATATAGCTACACACCCCAATAAGTAACCAATGATCCACTAAACTAACAAAGTCTCCATATAATGAATTCTAACTGGAAAACAAACTGAATAAACACATGACAGGTGCAAATAAACATATAACTGGAAATTGTTCACTAAAGTCATCATTGTTGGCCACACACACCAACAATAAGACTTTCAGGCCTACTTCCTGCTATGGTTGGAGACACATAGAACCCACCAGAACAATTGGTAACTGTGACATTAGCATACATTAGCAAAACCAAAGAAAATTGTGGCAAAATTATTCCTTGCAAGAGACAATACATTTCCTTCAAATAGGTACATGACTATCCCAAGTAAGTTGGGATGACAGTGGCTAAAAGAGAAGAGCAAGTAGGGGACAACTCTGAAGGACAGTCCTAACACATTTCCAGCTGCTATTGCTCCTATTAGTGGCTCCAAGGACAGTCCTGTTTATAAAACCATAACTTAGTTGATCTGGCAATGATCGTAAAAGCAACTTAACTTTTAGAAAGCCTTGTGAATTTAAACTTTCATTTTGAATTAACTCACCAAAGGGAAAGTTCCATGATGAGATTATGAGAACAAGACCAAGTGGCTCAGGAACTATCTCTGCACTTGAAAGCAGTGCTATTCATGGCAGTTTAGCCTGTGACAAACATCAAAAGTTAGCAAAACATTTTGATAGTAATATAAAGTAGAACAGATCCCTGCATATGTAACTATTGATAGATGATAATTATTCATGAACAGTGTTTACCATAGATTTTCAACAAGGTGGAATTTGCAGCATGATACTCTAAGTATGCATCTAGCCTCTGGGTAAGAAAAATCTTAAGAAACTGATATAATAGAGCATATTTGGCATCCTTCTCCAGTTGCCCAATAGCAGGCAAGTCCAGTTGCCCATAGTGAATACTCTTCCATAACTTACATCAATCTAGGCCAAAAATAGCATTAAAAATAGCAAACTTAGATATTTTAAGAGTAAAATTAAAAATGATGAGGAGATAATAGAAAGCAACCAAAAGACAAACAGAAGTTCTAGCATTCAAAGATTCACAATAGACATTAGCACTGCAGACAAATGACCAATCAGCATAAAGACATATCTAGCATGCAAGTTAATTATTGAAAGGGGAGTTCCTTTGATTTCCTCCACAAGGGGTGCATGTACATCAAAGGAAGTACCTTAATCTATGCTTAAGTAGTTGTCTACTACACAGTGAAGTAACGAGATCATGAAAGAATTATCATATTCACAGCATAACAGCATAGCCACACTAATCAATATTAGATAATAAATTTTGTACCAATACAAATATAACACTACAATAACTAAACAAATCTAATTTTATTATATTTATGATCAATTTTAATTTATAATAATGTTTTTGTTTTAATTTTATGTTGTATATTAGTCACAGCGCATAATATAATTTTTAGAATTTATTGTGTTCACTATCGAAGTATTCATTTTTTTGGGTACTAATCCAACTTCCAAGTATTCATTATTGTGTTGTATTCTTGTTTGGTTAATATACATGCTTCTCCCGGAAGAATAGTGCCAACTGCCAAGAGTCATGCCTCAATTTAAAATTTAAAATCTTTTAAATAAGAGAAAAAGCTTAGTTAGATGAAAAATTTCCACATCAAACTATTAGTATTTTTCTTTCAGGATGGAGCAATAAAATAATGTAGATTGAGGTAAAAGCAAAGCAAACCTGTTTGTAGATAGAGGTTCCCCTCTCAACCTCTGAAGGAGTCATGCCCACGCAAGAACCACACCTACGGGTAGTCTCTCACTGGCACTCCCTCTAAGACTACTTACATTTTCTTCAGAATCAACGCTCTCACTTAACAAAGACCGCCAATGCCTCCCATCAATTCTATCAGAAAACACGCTCCTAACAACCACAAAATTCACCTTCATCAAATACTAATAGCCAATAATATCAATTTTCCGCTCCTAATAATAATTTCAATTGTAAATATTAGGCATACAAATCTTCTGAAATTTCAATTGAATACCGCAAGAACAAAAGGAAATGTATATACCGGGTGGTGACCGAGGTGGTGGTGACGGAGGCGGCGGAGAGAATCGGCGGCGTGGAGTTCTGTGTCAAGCCCTAGATCGAGAGAATTTCGTCCCAATCGATGCCTTCTGGAGTGGAATAGCTCCGAAGCGCTCACATACAATGTGAATCACGATTCAATGTTGATTTCCTCCGTCCACGGCACCACCGCGAGAAAATCAACGCACGCACTACTCGAAGAGGAGTTCCAGTGGCACCGGTAATAGATCCAGCGCCGTTGACGCGCTGTTGACCATGACAGTGAAGTCGTTCGTGTAGAGAAGCTCCAGGACGGTCAGATGTGGCTGGATCACCGACGGCGGAGGGGATGCCGAGGATGAGTTCTCTGACGCGTGGACATGGCCGCTCCACCGATCGGAGTGGAGCGTGGAGAAGTATTTGGAGCGGTGGAGGTAGACGTGGAGGTCGGTGTTGGCGGTGGCGGTGGCGGTGGTGGCGTCGTTGAATTGGAGAGCATCGTCAACCGCGGGAGAGGGACGGTCTTCCACCATGGCTGAGGAAGGTTGAGGGTTTTGGGAGATTTAGGGGTTTTTTTGGGAGATTTAGGGGTTTGAATAGAAAGAAATATAAATATAATTAATTAATTAAATTTTCAAAAATAACAGAAAGAGTGAGAAAATATATTTAAGTAAAGAATATATATTTGATTACAGTGTGTATATATATATATATATATATATATATATATATATAATATTTAAAATATTTATAAAATTATATGACAAAATTATTACATATAAAAATTTAAAAAGGATTTAAATTTTGTTAAATTTAATTAATTTTTTAATTTTAAAATGTGAAATGATAAAATAATTTAATTATTTTACAACTATATTTGTAAATAAAAAATTATTAAATTTATAATATTATAATTTATAAATAATATTTGGAATAATTTAAAATATAAAAATTAATTAAATTAGATTGAAACTATTAAAATTAATATTACTTAAAATAAATTATTATTTTAATTTCTAATAGACAATTTATATTTCATTAGCACTTATGTGATGTGTTATTATAGCTGTTTAATATTATTTTCGTCCTGTGAGAAAAAAATGTACTAAATTACTAACTATTAAGTTATCTAATGTAGGTATTTTTTTTCTCCTTAATTAACATTATCATACAATTATAACTCTTTTTTTTGCTGAGATCATACAATAATAACTAATTATAGCAAAGTATATTTGTTATAACAAATACTTAAAAGACCAATATTTAATTTCTAAATCAACGGAATATTGTTTATATAATTCACCTTAGATATTTAGCTTATTTATTTCAATGTTCGAAACGTTAAACATTTCTATTTAGATTGACGTCTACTTAGTAATTATGGCAATTAACACAAACATAAAAACACTTCTAATGTGCTTATAAAAAAAACATACTTGGTGGTATTACACTTTTTTTTTTTTTATTTTGTAAAAAAATCTTTCAAAGATACTTGTGTGGTCTCTATCATAAAAATTATTAAAAAAAATTAAGTTATAATATTATGGATAAAGAAATTTAAAATTGTTTTGTAATAAAAATAAATTTAATAAATTGATTTCAATATATTTATTATATATTTAGATTACGTGTGCTTGAATTTAAAAATACTCTTAAAAAATAAATTTTAATGTTAAAGAAGTAGCTTAAAATTATTTCTAATGAAAATATATTTAATAAATTAATTTTAATATATTTATTACGTATTCATGTAAATGTTTTTAACGTTTTCATATAAATATTAATAAATAAAATATTCACATATAAAGTTATTAAACATAGAATCCAAATATTATTCTGTAATAAATATATCTTAAATTATAATTAATTTGAATATGTAATTATTTAAATTTATCATTCATTTAATAAAAATAATAACATATTTTTATGTCATATTATGCATATTATTATATTAAATATTTCAAGAATATAATTTTTTTTATAAATAAAAGATATAAAAGAGTATTATAATAAAAATATAAATAATATAATAATATAAATATATAAAAAGTATAAAATAATACATGCTCAAAATTAGTAATAGTAGCAATGATCAATTTTTCTTGTATAGATAATAGAAAAGAAAAAAAAGAAACAAAAAAAGAAAATAAAACACAAAAAGGTAAAAAAAAATGAAAAGGAAAGTTGAAAAGAAAGAGAAGTTTTGGAGGGAAAAAAAATGAAGGAAAGAGTGACACTTGTCCCACCAAGAGTTGTGTTTTCTATTATATAAATAGATAGGATGTGTATCGTGTTTGTGTACCTAGATGGAGAAGTAAAAAAAAACATTACCTTTTATACCAATTAACTTTTTGTATCGGCCGCATATTGAATTGATGGAAAAAGTTACTTTTTATATCTGTTCAATTTTTTATATCAGGTATAAACATAACCGATATAAAAACTCTTTTCATAATTACAAAAATGCTACCACATTTTTTTTAAATCGGTTCTTATATAACTAATATAAAAAGCTATTATAAAATATGTTTTTTGCACCAGTGAATTTTATTTCTCAATTAGGCCATTAAAAACTTGTATTTGTTTTTAATTGGATCCTTCCATCTAACTGTCGTTACGAAAAATTAACTATTTTGGTCAATTTTGTTAGTTTGCAGCAAGGTTATTGTAAGGTAAATCCTAGCTAGAAGAGCTTGTGAAAGAATACTTGGGGTAAATGGACAAGCATAGGTGACAATACTAGTTGAAAAATCTGGTTGAAAATATTGGGTTTAGAACATGCAGATGTTAGAGTATATTTACTAGCCTGGAGAGGTTAAAATACTTAGTGCATACTTGCAGAGATGACAATACTAGATTTACAGACTAATTAGGTCTCTGTAGTTAATTTTTTGTAATAACAATTAGACGAAAGAATCCAACTAAAAAACAAATACAATTTAAAGGATTCAAATGAAAACAAATACAATTTAACTTTTTTTTTAAACTTTTATCATTTCTATTTCTTTTCAATTTATTTACTTATAATGCAGACAAAGCTTATTATTTAATTTTATTTTTTAATTTTTATCTTTGAAATATACCTTTTAATTTTTAGTTTGGAATTTAATTTGATTTAACAATTAGTTGAAAAATTCTTTCTCAGCTATCACTGAGTGCGTTGATGAACTAATGTAAGATTGTTACATCTCAACTAGTTGTGCCTATAAAAGATACATGTGGCACCAAACAAAATCTCTTTCAATCCATTCTTTTTCATATTTTATTTTAAATTGAATTTTAATATTTTTAAAAAATATCAATAGTTAAGAATAACCTTATATCACAATATAAATTGTTCATCATAAATTTAAAATATAATTTATATATTTAAAAATATTTGTCTATTATACATTTCTATTATAATATTGTTGAGTCATAAGAAGAATCAAGACCCTCAATTGTTTTGATTTGATGTAAAAAAGTATCAAGTTTTAAAGTTTGCTTATGGTAGCTTACAGACGGAAGTACGCTGAATCTGCATCTGATTACAAACAGACACTGAGTCTATAACATTTATGATTAGTTTAATGCTTTGTTCTTTTGATCCGTTGTGCAAAGAATGTTCTTTTATTCCTCATAGGATATGTCGAAGAACAAAGAGAAAGAAAGAAGTCAAAGGAAAAGTTACCTACTTTATCAAAAGACGTGCCTTAAAGCAAGCTGGAATGTACTAGTCTGAAAAAGGTGATTTGACCTCTAACAAAGAAGATATAAAGTGTTCCTCAAGGAAGATAATCATAATGTTTTTATTAGAAACATTGACAAGTTGGTGATAAGCATTTAATACTGCATTTAATGCCTCAATAGACATCTTTACCAATAGACGGTCAATAGACGAAAGAATAAGGTTGTTTAGAGACAACGATTACTTTCTAAACATGTCTATAAATACCTAAAGATCTTGAAGTGTTGAAGTTAGAGATATCAATGAACAATCATTCTCAAGCATTCATAGTTTTTGTAAAAGTTTTTCTAAGTTTTCTAAAAGCTCTCATAGCACCTTGTATATCCTAAGAGTTAGACTGTGAGCTCAATTTGTATATGCATCTATAAGTCGATAGAGATAGTCAGTATGCATATGTTCTTCAAAACAATTATTCTAATTTAAATTTGTAAGAGCCAAAAGTGGCTTGGTAGGAAAGAATACTTGGGTTATTAGCTTGGAGAGGCTAGTGTAAAAACTACTTCGGTTAAGCTAAGAGTAGCTTGCAAAAAGAATACTTGTATCTTTGTGAAAGATAGTGAAACTTGGTGGGTTGCCAAGAACTAAACGTAGTATAGGAGGTTGAGATGAACCAATACAAGTACCTGTGTTTTATCTTACTCTTTATTTTTATCTGACTCTGAATTATGAGTTTCTTATAAAAAAACACTTTCAACAGTTTTTGATAAAACAATGCATTTTCTAAAACTATCATCTATTTTATCATATCTCTTTTTAACTCTATCTTTAAGACGGTAAGTGTTTTCGAAAAGGTTTGCAAAAAGTTTTTGAAATCACAATTCAACCTCCATTCTTGTGATTTTTGCCTTTACAAATACAATTTATATATTTAAACATATTTATTTATATTTTAAATTTAATTATATAAAATAAACATTTAATCTATACATTACATGCTAAAATATTGGTTATACTAAAAATATTTTTTAAAAAAATTGAATTAATTAGCTCATGTACGTGGTCCTTGACCCATAGGTTAGTTGCATAGATAGCAATAATTAGAGTCAATTATATGACAGTTGGATAAGGATCACATTGTTAACACTGTGTTTGGTAGAAATGAAAGAAATAAAAGGAGAGGAAGTGGGTAGGTAAGAAAAAAAATAAAGAGAAATAAGTGAGAAATAGAGTGAAAATATAGGTTTTCTGGTTTAAGAGAAATGAAAGAGAAATATAATGAAAATAAAATTGTAAGATTGTTTGGTTTGAAAGAAAGAAAAAGAAGAGAAATAGATTTTCAACAACCGTAGATCAATTATGCAAATTGATTATGCAACAAGCATAATTGATTATGATTACTAGCATAATTGAGTAGGCTATGTTTTGATAGCATAATTGATTATACATGTAAGCATAATTGATTATGCTTACTACATAATCAGTTTCACGGCTAATATCAACACATTGTACTTTATTTTTTGGGTAGAATATGGTTTTGGTTCCTGTACTTTCATAAAAACTTGGTTTTAGTCCCTGTATTTTCGAATCAACCATTTTAGTCCCTGTACTTTGAAAAACACACTTGCTTTTAGTCCTTCCCCTCTAATGGTGTTAATATTGTTAATGGAAATACAGTTTTCGGCGGTTATAAATCGTCACAAAATACACATTCCTCATGTATTTAAACTCAATATCATTGGTAGCTAAAAACTGCCACAGATTATTAAAAAAATAGATACATAATGTGTCGTCGGTAATGGAAGAGACAGGCTTCTTGTTGAGTTTGAGTCTATTTTTTTAATAATCTTTGTAGTGATTTTTAGCTGCCAATGATGTTGAGTTTAAATACATGAAGAATGTGTATTATATGGCAGTTTATAGCCGCTGGAAATTGTATTTCCGTTAACAGTATTAACACCATTAGAGGGGAGGGACTAAAAGCAAGTGTTTTTCAAAGTTTGAGGACTAAAATGGTTGATTCGAAAGTACAAGGACTAAAACCAAGTTTTTCTGAAAGTACAGGGACTAAAAACATATTTTATCCTTATTTTTTTTGTACAAGTAGTGAATCAAATGGTCTCATGAGTGTCATGAGGGAGGGTAACATTGGTAAAGTCTTGTAACAATGACTATTTCCCCTCTTTTCTTTTTACACTAGATTTTAAACCTATGCAATGCATGGGTTCAACTAAACTATGGCAAATGCTAAAAGAAATTAAAAAGAAAAGAATTTTTATTGAGATGTGCAAAATTAAGTTGTTTATGATTTTTTTTTGCTCTTTTATGTTTTATATTTTTTCCTTTTAAAAGGAAAAAATATTTATCATTACTTGAATTTTGTGTGTTTGTAATTAATAATTTATAATGTTTTTATTGTAAAAATGAAACTTTTATTTTAGAATGATATTTTTATCATTTTGAAGATATTAGTTTTAATTATGGAATTCTGCGCGTATTACGAGCACGGCCGTGGTAAATTAACCACGGCTGTGCTCGAAAAATTGACGCTGATGCAAAACTTTCAGTGATTCCTGCTTGGCTGTGGTTATTTCACCATGGCTGTGGTGACTTAGCACGGCCGTTCTGAGTCTACCACAGTCGTGGTATTCCAGACAAAGGCAACTTCCTTCAATTTATTTATTTTTAAGCTCTTTTCTTCAAGATATCCTTGAATTGCCTGTCTTACACAAACTAGCAACAAACCGTGAGTTCTGCCAACAAACTAAGCTCAAATCATATGCAAATGGTATCCAACCTGAGATAAAAATACAGTCAAAATCCGGTTTATCAGTCCCTGATAAATTAAAACTTTTGTTTTTGTCCCTAAAGCGCTATCTAAATCACTTTATTTCACTATTTAAAGCGCTATCTAGACAAATTTAGGGACCAGAAACAAGATTTAAAATTTATCAAGGACTAATAACAAAAAAAAATTATTAGGGACCAAAAACAAATTTTGGGCATTTATCAGGGGCCAAAAACATATTTAAGTCATGATTTATATAAATAAACAATAAACCAAGTGTAGAAGCTTATTTTGATGCTTCTGCAAACATATTGCATATAAGATCAAGCAATCACCAACAAAGGTTGGTCCAATTGGTAAAGGTTGGACTCATATCTCACAAGAACGTGGATTTCAATCCTACTGTTGATGTGAGGACCTTGTTGGTAGGCTATCTATAAGTAAGCGCTCGTTGAGCCTTGAGGCGTGCCTTGGCCCTAGTGAGCCCTTGAGACCCAACTCACCTAAAACATTTTATAATTAAAAAAAATTAAGATCAAGCAATCAACAAGTTCTGAAGCAGGGATTCTTACTCATGGAGCACAACAACACACAACAAATATTCAATTAGTGGAGCACATGCTCAATTCATTATTAATGTAATTGAACCACTCTCAATTGGAGATTTCGTGAAGATATAACTCAATAAGTGCTTTGTATTTATGAATTTTAGCTCAATATCATGCTACTAGCTAGTCATTATCTCTAATAAAATGATGCTCAATATCTATATGTTTTTATCTACATGATTATATGATATTCTTTGATAGATATTTAACACTTGTATTATCATAATGTGTTTGAACTTTAATGTATCTCAAGGAGTAATTCTCCATTTGATGTTTGATCCACAATATTTGTGAGCAACAAATTGCTACTTATTTATGTATTTAGCTTTTGTAGTAGATAGAGCAATTGTATTATGCTTCATGCACATCCAAAAGATTAAGGATTCCCCAAGAAAGTGAAATCCTTCACTTTTGTTTTTTCTTTCAGTTCTATCTCTAGCCAATTCAACCTCATAGAATCCACAGGTTGTGATTAGTAGTGCAAAGAAGATATTTAACAAGGAATTGATCATATCTCTGTGCTCCTCTTAAGAAATAGGTTTACTAGTTTCATCAAAATCTAAAGTCATCATAGATGGATGCATAAGTGTTGACATTGGTTTAGCTTCATCCATCTTGAATCTTCTGAGAATATCCATAGTTTCTCTTGATGAATGAAGATGACATCATCTTCTTGTCTAATTTGAAGTCCTATGAAGAACTTCAATTCTCCTGAGAGGCTCATTTCAAATTCTCCTTTCATCAAGTTAGAGAAGTCCTTGTAAAGTTTTTTTTCATTAGATACACAAAAAATGATATCATAGACTTATATTTTGCACAATGAAACGATCATGGTAATGAGTTTTTCTGAAAAGTGTGGTTTCACTTTTTATCAAGAAGCTACTTAACCTTGCAAACCAAGCTCTTGGAGCTTGCTTTAAACCGTGTAAAGCTTTTATTAATCTTAAAATGTGGTTATGGTGATTCTGATCTTCAAAACTAGTTAGTTGATGCACATAAACTTCTTCATTTATAATCCCATTTAGAAATGCATTTTTAACATTCATTTGAAAAAGTTCAATATTCTTATATGCAACAAAAGCAAGATTCTAACAACTTATAGTTTAGCAACGAGGATAAAAGTTTCATCATAGTCAATACCTTCTTCTTAGTCGTACCTTTGTGCAACTAACCTTGCTTTGTTTCCGATCATTTTCCCATTTTTCGTCCATCTTATTTTTAAAACCCCATCTTGTGCCTATGATAAATTTCTATAGTTTTACTTGAAATATGGGTTTCTGTATAACATAAATACAAGATTGTTGAATTTTTTATTCCTATGTGAACCATAATGGTCATAAATTTACCAAAACTCAAATTAATTGAATGTTTATTAGTATTGTGGAACATTTATAGGTATAGATAATTTTTAATTACTTTTTTCATAGGGATCTTATAAACATTTTGACATATGTGGATTTTTTTTATGATGTTTTATTAGTAATGACTAGTAGGTTAACCCATATTATTAAAAACTAAATTACTCCGTAGGTCCTTGAACTAATTTTCAACTTTTAAGGTCATTGGAACTATTTTTTTTTTAAATTGGATCCTTAAACTTGTATTTATTTTTTTAATTGGGTCATTCTACCTAACTGTCGTTACAGAAAATTAACTACTCGAGTCAGTTGTGTGAGTTTGCAGCAAGCTTGTTGTAGTGTGAAGTTTAGAGAGGTTTGTGAAAGAATACTTGGATTGTAGAGATGGGAATATTAGTTGAAGAACTTGGTCAAGAACAGTGGGTTTAGAACCTACAAATTTGAGAATACTTGCCTGGAAAGGTGAGAATACTGACCTGGAGAGGTAAAGATACTCAATGCAGACCCACAGAGGTAACAATACTAGATTCAACGACTACTTACCATCCTTATGGTTAATTTTCCATAACAACAGTTAGATAAAATGACCTAGTTAAAAATAAATACATGTTCAACGACACAATTGAAAAAAAAATAGTTAAGGGTCCTAATTAAAAATTACCATATAGTTCAAGAACTTATAGAGTAATTTAACCATTATTATAATATGGGGAAGTCCTTGTTCTCTCTCATATGTACAGTGGTTTCCCTATGAAGGTTGTGTCTTCTTCTATACATATATACAAAAAATAAGGATTGTATTTTCATCAACCTTAACTATATATGGTTCTTATGTTGTTGACTTTGTGATTGACATTGATTCTTCTATGGTGTTAGGTAATTTTGCTTTTAAAATTAGTTATAAGTTTGTTTATATAAATAGCAATTGCGTTGATTCATGGAAAGAAATTATTCATTTTAGGAAGAATGAAAAGTCAGCAACAAGATAACACTAGCATGGACACTACACCTACATCAATGGCTTTTGCTCAATCGAAAATGATGCATAACAAAGAGCTCCTAAAAGTAACATTGAGCTTGGTTGATAGGAAAATTATGAATAATTTTCAAAAGCCATTGTCAAGAAATCAAAAACCTAAAGGTTTAAGCCAAGACTCTAATGCAGACAAATCAACTGAGAATCAGGAACAATCAACCCAATTGATTCCATACGGCTCTCATTATGATCCACCAGGACAATCACGACTCATTGTGGCAATCTTAAAACAGAATCAAGGTACTTCTTTTTGAATAACTTTAAATTTATTATCATGTTCGGCTACTCAATTTATCCATAATTGTATAGGGGTAAAACTAAAGAAGTGAATAATGTTTATGTCGAATCGTGGTAGGTTGTGATGTTCGTCATTGGGACAAGTATGCTACCTGGTTGCCAACTAGTGTATTTTAGCTCTTACCTATTCCTAAGCAAGTATAGAGCTGACATCTCCATGGGTTTCATTAGGGGATTGTCTATAGCATTAAGAAAGAATACTATCTTAGTAGTGATAGACAGATTAACTAAGGGACATATAAAGTGAGCAAGCCTAAAGGAAGAATACTACTAAGATAGTATTCTTCCTTTAAGGGAGAATTCTCGACATTATCTCTTGTGACATGATATATATATATATATATATATATATATATATATATATATATATATATATATATATATATATATATATATATATATATATATATATATATATATATATATATATAAGTGTGTGTTTCCTAGTGTGGATGATTGTTACCCACCCCTTGGGATATTTCTTAATACCGATTTTTCTCTATTTGACCCAGAGTAAGACTATCCTAACGTAAGTTTTGTTACCCTTATAGAACTCGAATTTATATGCAAGCCTCCTTTCCGAAATGATGACTATATTCAGCCACATGAGTTATGTATCCACAATCCCATGAGTAGTTTGTAGTTCTTCATTGTCATCCCTTGCTAAGTGGATAGTCTTCATAACACTGCTTGGGTCATGGGTATGTACCCTGCATTTGATCTACGTCTTTAAGTCGCCCAAGAAGTAACCAAGTAATTGTTCTTGTGTCATCTCCTATGATGTGAAGATACAATATGAGTCAGATACAATACATATCCGATAGGATGATATGATTGTTCTTAAAATATATAAGATACAATACTTGTACATATCTAAGTATGTATAAAAATTTATAAAACAAAATAAATATATAATTATAATTCTGTAAACTATAAATTCAAATTAAGAACATACTTCTTAGACATTAATGAAAACAAAAAACTATAAATTATTGTCATTATAAATTACTTCTTATTATTTACAAATAGAAATAGTACTATTAATATCATTCCTTTTTTAAATCATCTATAAAGAGGGTATATCGCCCGGTACTATTATCGTATTTGATGCAAAATTAATTGTCATCTCCGACACCTGTGCAATCATGCATGGTTGTTAAACTCACGTTCCAAGTCTTAGAATTGAACGAGTTTATGTGTTAACGTCCATGAATCTGTTCAACTCGTAATCAACATCATTTTTTAGTGAACTCGGGTAAAGTCGAGCAGAATTGTGCGAACTTGGTCAAACTTGCTAGTTCATGAGCAAGTTGATGAGTTCAAGAAGGTGAAAATTTAGAGTGAAAATGTTGCTACCTAGAGCCAATTTTTGGGTGAACTCGGGGTATTCCTCAGCCAAAAGTCAAGGATAATAGAGATCCATTTAAGGGACTAACCTCTCCCAACATATGTTTTTCCATACGCACGGACTGGCGATCGAACCCCTAACCACATGTTTAAGGGACAAGGTTATTTGGCAACCATGCAACACCATTTAGGTACCTGGAGCCATTTTTAGTCGCGTAAAACACATAAGATAACATTAGGGCTTGTGGTCTTAATCTTCATTCACATGATTTTCATCTGATTCTTCCCTTCTCTCTCTGCGATTCCATTCTTTCTCTTCTAAAATAGACCATCTTGCTTGATTCAGTTGAAGCCTTGAAGGTCTGTAGTACTCTGCCTCTTTGTTTCTCATCTCTATTATTTCCATCTTGCGTCTCTCTCTTGGATGTGTCGAAGTGGCCCTTCTGTCAAACCTTCCTCCATTTGCAAAAGAAGAAAGTTAGTAGCCACCCATTCAGCTTGTCAGCCCATTCTTTGGCCCATTGTTTTCTGTTTTTGACTTGTCAATCCATTTAGTTCACGAGCCCTTTTCTTAGCCTTTGTTTCATTTGACCCATTCACTATTTGGTCCATACGTACTTTTTGGTCATTAACTTTTTTCTATTAGTCTGAATCTCTTATACATTTATAAATTATATTTTTTATATAATTAAATCTCCATCTGTTGCTGTGTAAGCCACAATATTTTATATTGGTGAGTGAGTGTGAATATATATAGTTTTCTATTTTGCTTTACAATGGAGGCGAAATGTTAAATTATTGTTATATTAAGAGTATTATGTTTATATATAAATGTCATTTATTAAGATTATTAGTCGAGTTTATGGAAGCTCCACGAGTCTAAAATACCATTTTCAATGAGATTCTGCTCATAATTGGTTATTCATGACATATGCTACGTATTTTAGAGAAAATACTGAAGGAAAGGAATGAATGGATTCATTTAAGGGATGATAAAGGAAAAACTGCTCTTCACTAAGCAGCATCTATAGGTTACCTTACTAGTGTTAAGTACTTGCTTGAAAATGGTATTTCTTGCAACATGGAAAAACTGAGGGCTATCATTTGGAAAAATGTATTTCCTACAACATGGTAAAAGACAACGAGGGCTTTTATGCTCTTCATTTGGCTTCGGCTGGTGGGCATACTAGAGTAGTTAAGAAATTGCTAAAACACTGTACAGATACCAGACAACTACTTGATAAATATGATCGAAATATTGTTCACATTGCAGCTCAAATGGGACAATTTAATGTGGTGAGATTTATCTTGCAAAAGCATAGATTTGTACAGATAATAAATGACAAGGACTGCAATGGAAACACTCCCTTGCATTTGACAAGAAGTTAGGTAAAACTAAATTTTTTTCAATTGGTTTTTAAACTTCTCTTTGTTTTTTAATTGGGTCATTTCGTTTTGCTGCCATTATGGAAAATCAATCGCAAGGACTTAATTAGTCCCTAAATCCCATAATCTCACCTTTGCAAGTCTGCACTGCATACTTTCACCTCTATGGGTCAGTATCCACACCTTCCATATTCTTATCTTTTGCAGGTTTTGAACCTAGTATTTTTAACTAGGTTCTTCAACCAGTATTTTCACTCATGCATGTACACTCAACCTAAGAATTCTTTTACAAAGTCTCTCTAGACTTCACCTTAGAGCAACACTGCTTCAAACTCATACAACTGATTGAGGCCACTTAATTTTTCATAATGGCAAAATGATCCAATTAAAAAATAAATACAAATTGAAGAACCTAACTGAAAAAAAGAATTAGGAACTTCATTAAAAATTGCCAAATAGTTCAAGACCTACAAAATGATTTAACCTCTCTTAGACTATATCTTCAATTCTTTATTTTGGAATTTTGAATTTGTAACACACAAACTTGTGTATGCAGCGGTTAATAAAGATTGCACTAGAATCAGCAAGTGCAAAAAAATATGCTGAAAGAGGATCACACTCTATAAAGGTCCCTCCCCCTCCCCACGGTGCTGAAAATGATCGTAAACAGGAAGCCCCAAACAAGGATCTGTACAAAGATAGAATCAACACCCTTATGCTTGTCTCAACACTTATAACTACAGTAACATTTGCAGCAGGTTTTACTTTGCCCCGTGGAACTAATAGCTCTAATCCAGGAGAAGGCATGGCCATCATGCTATATCATGTGTGGTTTAAGCTATTTATTTTCTGCATTACAATATCCATGTATGGTGCCGTTAGTGCTACTATTGTACTCATTTGGGCCCAGTTGGGAGATATAACTTTGACTCATTTTGCTCTTAAAGTGGCAATGCCCCTTTTAGGAATCACTCTTGCAACGCTATCAGTGGCATTCTTGGCTGGTCTCCACCTTGTTATAAGTGATCTCAATTGGCTGGCGACTGCTTTTCTGGTTTTGTGTGTGATCTGCCTTCTCATACTTACCTTGCTGTACATTATTCTCTGGTTCTTCTCATCATCAAGCAACCCAGTATTCCGATACATATTTTACTATCCATTTCAGTTTCTGATATGGTTAGTTAAACAAGGTGAAACTGAAGGTATGTAAATCTCATAGAGTCAATACCTGAAGTCTCTGAAAACTTTCTTCTTTTTATTTTCATTTTTATCCTTTTGGAGAATGAGATTCAACTTCATCATCTTTTGTGTGCATTTTAATTGGAGTAGTGTATCATAATTGAATGCTACTCATAAATAATGGGTCTGGAAATATCACCAGAATGCATGTCAATGTGATAATGTATATGTCCGACTATTACCCTCAAAGGAATTGTTATTATTCATTTTTACTAGTAATTAGAATAAAAATAAATAATAATGTATCAAAGTATTAATAAATGTGAAGGTTAATTAAACTCTTATATGCTGACAATGTATTTACTAATTAAAAATATTAATTATGCTGTGTATTTGTACCATGTGTAATCGCCCCTAAATTTTTATCCTTGTAGCAAGATTTGTTGATTTTTCATCAGCAAATACAGAAGGAGAGGGGAAGAAGGAAGCAAGAGATGAAATCTAAGACGTATATTTCAACCAAGGTGATAGATTGCTTCTAAAACCCATCCTTACTTTTATTATATGCTTTTTTCTTATTCTCGTTTGGTATTAGGAGAAACCCATTATTAGGGGAAAAAATTGATTATTGTGTCCATGAGGTTTTTTTATCATAAAGTTGGGATTTAAACTATCATTCCATGTTTATGTGTATGAAACAAGAATTATAAGCTAAAACTTGGTTCTTTTGATGATTGGATTCATGAACAGTAATGATCTTGAGCTCCATGTTTATGTGTATGAAACAAGAATTATAAGCTAAAACTTGGTTCTTTTGATGATTGGATTCATGAACAGTAATGATCTTGAGCTCTAGAATGTCTTTTATTGGTAGCTTTTTAATTCTTTGTAAAAACGTGAAAAACGGTGTTTTGAGATCTTTGATCATTATGAATAGCCATTGCATGATTAATTTGGTTGGAAAATTTTGTAATTGAATGTAAAACCTCAAATATTGCCGAGTTGTATCACACAGAACACTTAGGCATGGAATTTGCCAATGCCTAGGTACCTAGCATCCAGAGCAGCACTTGATTTCATTCTAGGGAGTTCCAATGACCTAACACATATTTAACCTTTTTTTTCTTTTGGTTTTAGGTGTTAGCAAGTGTTTTTAATCTTGATTTATATTTGTTTGATGCTTAATGATAAGTGGCATAAACTTAAATGCCTATTGGAAAACATGAAGTTACACCTTGAAAATGTTGAGTTGAACAAGAAATGCATATTGTACGTGCATTGACTTCTAAAATGCTAAATGCAAATGTTAATTAAAATATAAGATGATATGTTATTCTACAATCATCATGGTAGTTCAAATTTTGATGAATGAAATGATCCTCATGTATTGTAGCACTCTGATGAATTCATATGTTATTCTATGATCATTATGGTAGTTCAAGTTATGATGAATTAAATGATATTCATGTATTATAGTTCTTTATGAATTCATGATGGCAATGTTAGGAAATGCAAGTGACAAGCTATATGATCATTATGACTGACATTTATATGTTGTGTAAACAAAGTTATGGCTCATGAGTCATGAATATAGATTATGAAAGGTTGATTACAAAGGGGATGATTTCCTAAGGATCATAGGCTAGGAAATACCTTTGCAAAGGCTAAGAGCTCAAACGACAATTATGTAGTGTTACAGTATATCTCAACAATGTAAAACAAAGCAAGATAAAAATGAAAGAAATATGGTACCACATTATTGACATCATAAGTTTACAACAAATTGTTGTCACAAGATGCCATGAATTTAGGTCTGTGCAATGTAACTTCTACAATTCATTTTTGCTATGTAAGAATTATTGTTCACATTATATTGCTTATATTTCTACACAAAAAAAAAAATCTATTCTAACTTAATTATAAGGATGGACTTTACCCTATCATTTATGGTTATATTAGTTATATATAGTTATATATAGTTCGATAACTTTGTTATTGAGAATTTATTTTTCACTATGTTTTTTTTGTTTACATATGTGCTAACTTTTCAAATAAGAAGAATAAAAAAAAGCTTATGCTGATCTATATTCTGGTTATAGAGTATGCCTGGAACCATATCTCAAGCTTATATACGAGTTTGTTGTTTGCACGTTCGACCTGGCATCTGATATTACTAGATATGGGAGGACCTAAAATCTACACTCACAAACAAGTTATATGTGATGTTTACGACTTTATAGTATTGTCTTCTTTTTGATGTCACCTATGGATGTTGGTGTTTGTAAGGTCAACACATTTGAATGCATATATGCATGTATTTTGTTCTGTGAACAACTAGACCATCTGTCTACATGAGATCTTACATCAGTAGGTTGTGTGTATGTATTTATTTGGGTAAATTGATGAGAGGATAGTTAGTTTGGTTATGTGTATATTTTGGAACTCTTATGTTCGTACGGTTTGATTGCTATTATGTGTTATCAAAGAATATCTATTGCAAATTATGTTGACAATTTTCATTTCTTTCACTATGACCTAAAGAAGTACTCAAAAAAAAAAAAACTACGCATAAGATTTCTTTACTAGTTATGAATGTCATAGATGTTTAATGAATTGATTGAATTCCAATGGCTATTAGTGTGTTAAAATTGTCTATTGTTCAGGTTATTGGTCTAGTCAATATACTAGATCATATATACTACCAAACTGGTATAAACTGGTGCAACCCGACTGATTTTGATGAAAATCAGTTATTGATGGCACTTGCTTCTAAATGAGATGCCCCAATCAACATGATGGAGAAGGTTTGGATGCTTGAATGAGTGATTGGATTTCACTTTTTTCTCCTTTTCAGCTTTCTCAATGTTATTCAAATTAATAGAAGTTCTAGATGATTGAGCTTATCTGTAGTGACATTACAAAAGACTTCACAATTAATTACTAACAGCTAAAAGTGTTAAGGGTTTGTTAAAATTTGTTATCAGTTTGTTAGAGGTATTTTATTATCTCTAATAAGCTATAAATATGAAAGTTACTCACTATCACTTGTATCTTTTATTCAATCAATCCAATAAGTTACTTAATGGAAGTTCTTTTTATTCTTTGAACTCTATACTGTGTGGCCACATCAACTTGAAATGATTTGTATCTCTACTCAATTCTCTATTATGGTATCAGAGCTCTCCTATAGAGCAATGATTCCAATGCCACAAGAGGAGAAAGAGATGAAAGCTGAAATTATGGTATCCGAAACACTAGCGAAGGAAGAATTGAGGAACATTAGCTGGATCAAGATTAAATCAAAGGAAGATCAAAAAATACTGTTGTATATTTTGGTTAAATATTTCAAAAGGTTAATATCTCTTTTTAATAAGTTTCATTACCTGTTTTAATGTAGATTAATGTCATGTTTTAATTGAAATTATTACCTTTTTTAATTACATTAATTAACTATTATTCCTGATTAATTAGTGTAAACATTTATATTGAAAAAGGTGTAGAGAGTGAGATAGGGATATCATCTCCTGATACTTTCCTTGTTCTGTGAGTTCCTGGGTTTTTTTCTCACAAAAGAGAGTTTGCTAGTTTTGTTGCCCCAAATTAATTTTGGGTAGAGCTTGTTGAATCCTAGGGGACTTGCTCATCATGCAGATAAGTCCCTGAGGACAGTGTGGTTTCACACGTCTCAAGTTTAATCTGTTCGAGACTATACATATTTGTAGATCTTATTCGTTCGTGATTTGTGATTGATCATGACAATGGACAACAAGTACAACAATCTCAAGGACTTAACTTTGTTACTGTCCATGGCAATCCCTAATTTTTTTTTCTTTCGCAAAATTTCCGATGCTAGTGTGATTAGAATCCAAGGTTTAGATAGCATGAGAGCCTCCAAATGTTTTCATTCCCTACTTATTTAGAGCTCCTGGTATTTGTTTCTTCCGTTTTAATTTAAAGGAAAATAGGTACATTTTCTATTAGAGCACTTTCATTATACGGTGTTGTTTGTGTTTGTGTTACGACATGTATCTAATTAAAATTTTGAGTGCATTTTATTAATTAAAGTATATATGGATTTTACATATCATGATGCCATTGAATTCTATGATTTGGATTCCCCAACATATCGTGATAATGGACAGCAAGTACAACAAACACAAGGCTGTGAAGTCAAATAGAATGAAGAAGAGAAAACATCCTACCAAAGCTCTAAAACATGTCACACTCTTGGTGTGAAGGGAATCAATTCTCTTTGCTCTCATTTCAAGGATTTTCTCCAAGCTTCATGAAGTAATATGATGGATGAAACACCCAAGGGGACAAAGGAAGAGGTTGTAGAAATTGCATAAGAATTTCAGTTTGATTTGGAGTTTCAAAACATCTCTGTGAATTGTAATAGTTCCTTTTGGATCTCGAGCATGTGGATCATTATTTTTTATCCCGGAGGAAGCCGCAATTCATCATTCCAATTCCTCTTCTTCTTGTTGCCCTTGACTCCTCCCTCCTTCAGAAGCTTTTTCTCCACTGTCTTCTGCACCAAATCAATTTCATTGGAAATCAATTTTCCTTTCTTTTTTGGGTTTTCTTTACTTGCCTATTTTCTCAACAACTCTCGCACTCTAGAGAAGTTCAAAACATGCTGCGAGCACCGAGAAAATGCATAATAATGGCTCTTGCTCCCCCTCCTCAAATGATAGATTCGGAACAACCATCGTCGTCACCCGATGACATTTGTAGTTTGCACACTAGGATGGGTGACATTGCACCATTATAAAATGGGAGAATTTTTTACGTCGAACATTAAATTGATGGAAAAAAAAACACTTTATACATTGGTTATATTAATAACCAATACAAAAAGTGTTACTTTTCCTAAACCCCTAAACGAGATTTGGATTGAGCACGGGTAGAAAAATTGATTCAAATAAACAACAATCAAACAAATCTAGATTACCAAAAATGAGATCTCAAATAAAATAGAGCAAAGGAACTTTGTATATATGACAAAGGGAACTTAATTACTTTCTTTTGTTGAAGTTAATCTTCTCGACAAATTCTCGATAAAGCATTTCATCCTCCTTTTTGGAGATCTCATAATGCCCCTCATACACATATGTGGTAATGCCATCCCATCCCTTTGACATAACCTTGAAGTCAAACATGTAAGGAAGAGACGCAACATGAAATTCACTATCATGTGAATTAAAAAACCTCCAAGAAATAATTAAAAAAATAACACAACAATTCACAATCCACATAAATCAAGTCAATTTTGACGCAAAACACACAAAAGAAAAACAATCAAACATCAACTCGGGGAAGTATCAAGCAAGAGCTCCGTAGAATCATCAAGTAGGTGGCTAGGTTTCTTCTCCTCCTTTTCCTCAATCTCTTTGAGACAAAGAATGGCATGAAACCTTTGTCGCATGATTCGGTAATCCCTAGCCAGTTTTTCCATGGTGTAGTCCTCGGGGTTCTACTTGTGCAATTGATTTTCTCGAAATTTTTAACATACAAACGCTAGCTTTCCCTCTAAAGTTCTCTGCCTCTAGTTTGCACAGCTCATCCTCTGTTTCCTATATGTCTACTAGAACCATGAAGGACCTTTCGGGTTAGGGTCAGTAGAAAAGAGAAAATGGGTGAAGGGACTGGGGAAAAGATAGGGTGGTGGTGGGAAGGAAGAGGAAGGGGTCGAAGGTGGGAGAATTAAGGATAGGGTGGGTTTAAGATCTAACAAAGAGTTTTGCCTCTTCTTGCTTAGGATTCATTGGGGCCGTTTTCTTCTTATGAGGTTTTGGACCATTATTTACATCGATTTTAATTTTAACTGATGTGAAAAGTGTTTTTTACATCAGTTAAACATTAATTGATGTAGAAATTAATGTTTCACTTATTTACAAAATTACCATCACTTTTTTTTTACATTTGTTGTTTAATAACCAATGTAAATACCTATTGTTAGATTCCTATTTTGTACTAATGGTGGTACTTGGTTTTGTTGAATGAGAATTCCTTCCGTGTTCTATCATTCTCCGCAAATTCAAGCAACGACAACGGGGTTTCATACCCGTACTTTGAGTCAACTCTACATTACTCGTGCATGATTCAGAAACACTATAGTGTTGTTGTACCGGTGTGGGCTTCACATGATTGGTTTTTTTTGTTGGGTGTCGCTTTCTTTTTAATTGGGTTGGGCCAGCTTGCTTTTTTTGCTGTCTAGGTCTCATATCTGTTTGTTAAAGAAAAATGGTTACCTTTTACATGTTTTTTTTTTCATTGTATGTAATTCAAGGTGATTATGGTGTGACGTCATACAACTTATCACCTTTCGAGTGTCGAGTAGTTAGTTTATTTATTAAGAGTTGCTATCAGTTTGTTAGAGATATTATGTTATGTCTAATAAGCTCTTAAATATAACTCATACTTAGTATCATTGGTATCTTTTATTCAATCAATCTAATGAGTAATGGAAGTCTTCTTTTATTCTTTGAACTCTATGATGTGTGGCCACATCAATTTGGTGTGACTTATATCTCTATTCAATTCTCTGATAAAAAGCCAGGTAATTGTGAAAAATCATGAATATCGATCAATTTCTTACTATTTGTCATGGTCAAATTTCTGTCAGAAATAAACGTGTCGGACACTTTTTTTTTTTTTAATGATAAAAAATGAAGCCATCGGTAATACTAACGATACAAGTTAGTCCACACCGGATGATCAATTTTTTTAATTGATGCGTTAATCTCCTTGACTGTTTAATTAATTTGAAAAGGAGGGTCTAATTCAATTTATAGTGTATATGAGAATTCGACCATTCCTCATATTTTTTCAATAAATTAACTTCTCTAACGTTTAGAGTAACTATATAGTATAGGATGCCACGCCACAACCGCTATATATCTGTTGGCCGTTCTCTGTCATCACTTTTTATCTTTAAAGGAAAGTATCATGACCACTATATACAGTTTTATACATTAATTCAAAACTTCAGGTGAAATATGGTCCAAATTGCCGGCGTGCTCATGATAAGTCACACAAAAGGCTTGAGAACTCATCTAGTAGTGGAGCTTATCCTTAACAGTTTCCTTATGTTACAGCCTCAAGTAAGTATCTAACACTGCAGAGATAAAATCCCCTGAAACCCACATGAAAGTTTTTCTAATAACATGGAGAAAGAAAGAAAGGAAGAAGAATCTGACCAATTTGTCTTTTGTGCACAAACTAATATGGTGATGGTCACTCCCACACCGAGCTAACTTTTGGGAATCTAATACTCCCTAATATATATATATATATATATATATATATATATATATATATATATATATACTCTTATATCCAAAGCCAACCACCGCTATAGAGAGTACACACTACACCTCACTCTTTATTTTATTTTTATTTTTTTTGCTTTCATGCACTTGCGTGCTTTATCATCCCAACAACAACTAAGATCGTGTGAAAGGTTGCATGGCTTTAGAAACCATTTAACATCTCTCTCTCTCTATATGTGTGTGTTATATTGAAAAAGAATAAAAAGCCATGTGAGAGATAGTGCTAGATTTGGTAAAGTTATGGTTGCATATATTAACTGGATAGATATGATGGTTTACTAAAATAGCTAGGTGTTGCTTTTTATCTAGGAGTGTCTATATGGTGGTTACTATTTCATTGGGGGGTAATGAATAAGTTTGGAATCTCTTTATGCAAATCAAAAGATATTCCGCTAAATTTTTCACACATATGGCCAGGGACATTGTTCTTAGGAGGAGAATGGAAAATTTTACTAAGGGTGGATTTTTAAGAGAATAGAGAAAGGTCTTTCGGCAAAAGACTCGAGAACCTTTCTCTCTTAGTTCCAACGTAATTGGTTTTATACAACTCAATCCACGTCACATTTGAAGTGTTAAAACCAAAAAGCTACTTAAGCAAAGATTCAAACCGATAAAAGGTTGTAACATATATATAGGATTGTCGCATAGCCGTTTTACTTGAATATGATTACTTCTCATGAGCCAAAAGGATTTGACCTTAACTCTTTTTAATTTTTCCGCCATCTATAAAATCCTCTATTAGTTCTTTTACTTTTTGAGTTCAACAAGCATCCTAGCTAGTTTTGTTTTGGATTTAATTACTTTAGGACAAAAAATTATTCTACTTCTGGCACTCAAGCCGCAAAGACATTGCATCCCCTATTAATGCTTTGCTAATTTAGTTTTGACAGTGTAACCAAAGTCTCTTATAAGTTATATTAATGCAATAATATCAACATTGCAAATATATATATATATATATATATATATATATATATATGAGTACCCACTACTCAGTACACTAACATTGCACTATATAGCTGGGTGTATGAAAGAACCAGTCAAAGATTTTGTGTTGTAATCATTAAAGTGGTTGGTATGTCTTTACTCATATGAAAATGATTTTTTAAGGAAAGGACGATAAACAAGGAACAAAGGAAACAGTAAAGAAAAAGTGAGGCTGGATGGCAGGAAAAAGAATTAAAGGGCAAAAATACAAAAAAGAAAAGAAGACAGAGACTGTGTGCCAGGTAGATTTGTTCAGATGCTCAATGGGCCCCTCTTGAAGTCAGGAACTGATGCATGATAAAAGGGTTCTTTTCCTCTTGGGCTAAAATTAAAGGGAAGAGAATTATCTCTTGGACCCACTCTCTGGCCCAGCAAGCTCACTTGCTCTATACTTGAATGGATCTATATCACTCATCTCCGATGATATGATTTTTTTTTTTTTTTCATATGATCTATTTTGAGGAAGGAACGTACTCTTGAGAGAGATTTTCACATGAGATGCTTATAGTATTCTTCTAACGTGAAAGTGACATATATTTGTCCCGAACCATGAGAGCAACATAGGAATAACACCCATCTCGATCAGTTCAGTTACCACCCCCAAAGAGCATGCTCACTAACAATTTTTTTTTTATCAGCTAAAAAGATTTCGTTGATAACAAGAGTAACTACTGGGTACAAGTGATACCCGAGCAGTGTACAAGGATTACAGAACATGATTTGTAACTTATATGTTCCAGCACTAACAATTAATTAGAAAAATTATTGTATAAATAACTATGTACATCTGTAATATTATTCTTGGACCTTTTCCTAAGTTCAAGTATGATTTACGATACTGACTGTGATATCAGTTTGTTTTGCTTACCATATATATTTTTATAGGCATATATACCATATTGAATAGGTTATTAATTTATAAATATCATTGAATTGATACTTACATAATAATTAATGCTATAATTCTGTAAAATTCATAAATATCATTTTTAAGGGTTTCTCAAAAGATCATTTTAAGGATTAATTTAACTACATTTAACATTAAAATATTGATTTGATATCTGTATATTTTTGGGATCGATATTATAGTTTTTGTACGCAGTTATATAGGTATCCTTCATAAGAGACAATCATATGATAGAATTACTATGGACGACAAACTCTCATTTAACATAATGCACATCTAAGGTTTTAACTTGAAACTAATAGTTAAGTTAAAATAATCTTGTATCATTTTATTTACATGCTCGATGATATATTAACTTAATGTATTTGTAAATATATATATAATATTAATGCAATATTCCGATATTTTTGTAGAACTAAGTAAAATGAATATATAATGCTTTTCACAATAAGATGAAATCCTTCATCCGAGCTATGTGATATTTTATTTTTATCTTTTCTATGCAAAACATGTACAAAATAGTATTTCCTTTTTTAATATAAAAATCAAATAAATTGTAATCTTACATCGATCTCAAAAGCCATACATAATCTTATTGTGATATGGCTATATTAAAATTGTCTCAATTTAGTTTTATTTTGAAAAAGTGAAACGCAAGACTACTTTTGTGCGCAATAATAAAGCTAAAACCAAGATTTAGCCATAGTCACTTTCATATTTCAAAACTATTTTTGAGCATGAATTTCTTGAGGCTAGAGTTAGCCATTCTTTCAAATCTCGTTAGTTAATTAATGCTGTCTACTTTCAGTTGTTTAATTATGTTGCTAAGTGCTGGTCCTGATTTAACATTCATTGATTGGATACGCGATCAATGATGATGACTAGTCTTCTAAACAATATGATTATTAGATCATAGAAACCATAGTTGATGGATCCCCCTTTGTCCAACATCTACTTAGATTATGATCACCGCGTATGCCACCGCGTTGTACAAAAGTAAAGCAAAAATACATACAATATTATCTAGTCGTAGATTATACTAATAGCATGTAGGCATTGTTAAAATAAGTGAATGTTCAGGAAGGAATATTGCAAATAACAGCTTTGAAAATAAACTATTAGCAATGTTGCAGCATGTCACTTCTTGCAACATGCTGAAGATACTTTACTCTACCGCTTTAATTTTCTGTACATGATCCTAATTTAATACATCTGCTTCACTTACACTCATGATTTAGACACAGTTAATTTATTTTTCCTTATGTCCATATTTATTAATTATTTCTAGTAGTCTCGAATCCATATTAAAACTCATCTCTGTCTGTCGTACACACACACATACACAAAAAGAGTAAAGCACTAATTTTTAATTAAGTAATGTTCTTTTAACATTATTTTTTTCATGTATTGATGTGGGTTACATAATGAGAGGTTACCCTGGCCTCTGCTTTAAATTTTGTATTCTTTCGTAAAGGCAAAGTGTAACCAAAGTCTCTTAATTAGAGTTATATTAATGCAAAAATAAATACTAATTAATACCGTATTAGGACATATGTTTAATTCACGAACGGATATTTGAGTTCGCATGGCCCAATTAAACATCGATTGAGCCATTTATGTACTTACACATAGAAGTGGGACTCATAGGACCTACAAGATCCAAATGCCTAATATTTTTTAAAATAAATATACATAGATGTGGGACTCATTTAGGACTAACAAGACTCGTATGCTTAACAGGTTTCCACATATTGAATTGAATTAGTTATAAAATGAAAAATCATTTGATTTAATCATTTCAAGTTTTTCAATTAATCATCTAATTTTAAATCCAATCAATTCTAAAACGATTTGATTGGATTTTCAATTTTTTTTTAATATTAAATAAATGATAAAATATATAATAAATATAATAAAAAAATAATTTAAAATATTAAATATCTCAATGTTATGGATTAGAAAAGAGTAATATTGTGTGTGTGTGTGTGTGTTAGGGGTTAAAAGGGGGTTGATATGAATTAATGTTATTGTATTATTGAAGGGTTGGGATAGAGATTTTTTATGTTAGATATGTTGTGATTTGATGAATGTGGTTAATTTAGGGTATAGATGTGGTACGTAGGAGGTCATAGGAGACCTTCACCATTGCAAAATCATGCAATGTGAGCTGTAGAAAATTAAGCATGGTCGTACTTAAGGGAAGCATGGTCATGCTTGGTTTTTGTGTCTCAATTTTGGATTTTTTTCGCATTAAGAAGCATGGTCATTCATATGGGAAGCATGGTTGTGTTTATAGGGAGCACAACTACTACAAAAATGTCTTTTTACATCATCGTTTTTACATAGATTCTTTATGAACCAATGTAGAAAATGAACCGGTGGCATTTTTTAAATTAAACGTTAGCACACTGCATTAGTTCTAATATGAACCGATGCAAAATGTAACATACAACATCAATTCAATTAAGAACCGATGTAGTATGTGAGTTTAAACCCTCATTCTCGTCTCCATATTTCACTTCCGCACTCCCTCCTTCTCTTATTTTCAACGCTCTCTGAGACTTTTCCTTGTTCATGATCTCAAACCCTCCTTCCTTCGTCGTTGCTCCCTCTGTGTGAAATTAACCCTACGCAACAACAAAACCTCCACGACTCTTCCTCCGTCCTTCTCCCTTTCCCTTGCGTCGCTCCTTCTTGCAACTCTTCACACCTCCGTGATGCTTAGGATTTCTAACAACAAAGAAAGTGATGTCTGATATCGGTTTTAAGGTTCAACCAGGATTCGGAGTTGATTTAATGGTTTCGTGGAATGTGTTTGCAATAGAGTGTGTTCATGGCAGTGGGAATGGTGGCATCATTGTTCGTGGCGTTTCAGGTGAGTCTCGCTACCATCTCCTTGCTTTATCTCTCCGAAGATTCCTCTTTGTTGACTACTAGCTATTCTGTCACTCATATTTTGTTTATGGTTCAAAGGTGAATACATTATTCTCCAGTAATATTTGTAACTATTATTGTTTTTGCTCTGAGCACCCCTTTTTGTATGAATAAGGACCTTACTTTGTGAGGTCACATTTTTTTTTTTCCATTTTTGTATACTAAATCTTGGGGATTAATGTGTTGTGGGTTGGCTCGGATGGTGATGTGTTTATGTGTGATGAATTAATGGCTTGGAGAATTCCCATGTTTATGTATTCCATCTATCTCAATGCTTTGCATATTTCTAGATTCTATCTAACGAAACATGTGGGGTTAGGGTTTGTTTTTGGGTCCTGCCTGCCTGTAGGGTTTGTACGATGTTTTAGTGTTGTGCTTATTTTTTTATCTTGTCAATTGAAATTAAACATGTTAAAACGTGTGGGGTTAAGGTTTGTTTTTGGGTCTTGTCTATGGGGTATGTACGATACTTCGATGCTTTGTATGCACTATTTGTGCACTTCTTGTATGTTTTGTGTTTGGTTTGCTTTTGGAATGTATGCACTGTTTGTGCACTTCTTGTAGACTCTTTTATATCATTTATAGATAATTAGTGGAATTATTTCTTTGGTATGGACGACCCATGATCTTTTACACTTGCTTTGAGGGGTTTTCCTCGTTAAAAATCTGTGTATCTTGTTGATATTGTAGTTTATAATTTTATTGATCATAATTTTGAATTTATAATATATGAACCTAAAACTAACATCATAGGTAGAGACCTAAAACATAAACATGTGTATGATTACAGGTTGAGATGAACCAGAAATACAATTTAAAAAAAAATCTTAATTTCTACATCGGTTAAGAAAATAACTGATGTAGAAAGTGGTCACTTACTACATCGATTATTTCCTTAAGCGGTGTAGAAATTGGTTTCTACATCGATTGTAAACCGATGTAAAAGGTGACTACTTCCTACGACCCCTACATTCTACAACATCAGTTTCTGGAATCGATGTAAAATCCCTCCTAAAACTGTTGTAGAATATCCTTCCTGTAATAGTGAATAGCACAAGTTATGTCACACCTAGCTTACCATTTTGTATCCAACACATTTACTAATTAGACTTTAACCAATAAATATATACAACAATAAAATATGATGATTTTCAAACCCATAATATATTGGACAACATAATTATGGGATAATATTATGTTACTCATTCAATCTCCTTTATTCAATCACAAATTGTTATATATAATAAGTTTATTTTAACTTTTACAATATTTATCTTAAAAATAATATAAATCTATGATTTTTTATTAGCTAATAGTGTAAAAAAATTATATTAACAATGCATAGAAATTCTTAGAATGTGGGTTTGGGTCTAACTCAACTCCAAAAACTAGCTCGTAGGGTGGGGATTGCTCCCCACTTATATATTGTATTTTGGTTTTATCTCTAACTGATGTGGGACTTGGATTTTTTCCCAATACACCCCCTCACGCCCCAACACTTTTTTGTATTTGTTCATTGATAACAATGGTGGGTGGCCATTTTTAATGAATCTAGAATAGGCTCTGATATCATCTTAGAATTTGGGTTTATCTTAGAAAGTGGGTTTATCTTAAACGATTTGGGATCTTCAACACACACCCCTCACGTCGAGGACTGGACATTTCGAGCGTAAAGTTTGCAGAACTAGGCATCCCACATTGACTAGTAATATGGCCAATTTAATGTATATAAGTGGGGGGGCAACCCTCACCTTACAAGTCAGTTTTGTAGGGTTGAGTTAGCTCTATAACCCACATTTTTAAAAGAAATTAAACTCCAAGTTTAATTAGGTCTTACCAATTAGGATTCTATCCGAAAGATTACATGTTTACCATGTTATACACTTTGTTTAATGTGTAGTCTTAAGATAATTCGCTTTCCGAGTTTCACCATTGAATCTACGTGGTATATTGATGATTGATGAATCATATATGCCCTAGCTACTTTCACATTGAACCTAGCTATAAGTCTAGCTGACCACCAACCCCAGTTTTGGAATAACATTGTACATACAATTTATAATATAGAAATGCCTAATACAAATTGTGATGATCCCCGAATTTAAAAGTCGATCGCAGCCTACCATCTCAAAAAACATAAAATGTCTGCTGCCGAAATACTGCAGTGGAACAATACACCGGTAGGTACGTAGTCTGAATCTTTGTACCACAAGATTGTAGTTTTTTTTCTCTTTATTTTTTTTTCTTCACATTATTGTATTATAAAAGAAAACCATGGGCAGCTTTGGTACAATAACTTGCACATGATGTTACAATACGTATAAGATTCTATTCTATACCTTATTCCTCTTTGCATGGAATGCTAAGAATCTAATTATGATATCTAGAAAACACCATGACATCATAAACCACATGCATATACGTACACCTTCTCAAACAAGTAGTACATACGCATCAATTATATTATACATCTGTTACATGTCTGGAATACGTAACAGTATAATGATGAAAGATACCATATATTATACGATAAAAAAAAATGTGACAGCGATTATTTAATCAAAATAGGCCTAGTATTGCGTGTTGTAGGGTTGGACGGTTTGTGGCCCCACACAGCCTTTTGAAGGGGACTCTAATTTTTGTTAGTTTGTGAGCAGACAAAAGCAGAGAAGCTTCTTATCCTCTCCCTCTAGGTTTTCACACAACACCTTACACATAGAATCTGTTCAAAAGCCAAAGGCCTAACCTTTGAGACTTTTTAGCCCCTCAATTCATGTCATAATTACTCATCCCAAACCACACTACCCCTAACTCACTGCTTTAATTTATTTCTTTTGTGCTTGCCACGTAAAATGTACACTTTGTAATTTACATGAATTCTAGGGGCATGTCCCCACTACTTTGATCTCAACAGTGGCCTATTTAGTTCAATGTCATATAAGCTGTTTTGGTTCATGTCCTGTGCCACCCACATTTCCAAATTTCCCTCTCTCTCTCTCTCTCTCTCTCTCTCTCTCTCTCTCTCTCTCTCTCTCTCTCTCTAACATTGATCTAACTTTGCAATGGCTCCAATGAGTCTCCCACCTGGGTTTAGGTTCCACCCCACTGATGAAGAGCTTGTTGCTTACTACTTGGAGAGAAAAATAACAGGTCGCTCAATAGAGCTTGACATCATAGCTGAAGTTGATTTATACAAGTGCGAACCTTGGGATTTACCAGGTACATGATTGTATATATATATTGTTATTATGTTATTATTTATGTGATGTCATATGATTCACATCATTACATAAATATTAGCATTTAACAAATTCTTCATTTTGTATAAGATATACCATATTACCATTTATATTTCATGGTTCAAGTAAACTAATATTATATCTTCAATTCAATTTTTTTTTAATTGAAAAAAAATAGATAAATCATTCCTCCCAAGCAAGGACATGGAGTGGTACTTTTACAGTCCTAGGGACAGGAAGTACCCAAATGGGTCAAGAACTAACCGTGCAACACAAGCTGGATACTGGAAAGCTACAGGGAAAGATAGGCCAGTGCACTCTCAAAAGAAGCCAGTTGGCATGAAGAAGACATTGGTATACTATAGAGGTAGGGCACCACATGGGATTAGAACCAACTGGGTTATGCATGAGTATCGCTTAATTGAATCAGTGCCTGGTGCTGCTCTTTCATCTTTGAAGGTATATTATATGGTAGTTTCTTTTTTTTTCTTTTTGTCTATTTTCCATCAAGAAAACGAAATATTGTTGAAAATTTAGAGTATATATAAGAGGTACTCAAACTTATACAAGAGTCCTATTTGAGCTTTTACATTCGGTTTATCGACCTACTAATAAAAATCTATGATATGAACGTATAAAATCATCAAAAGTTTATATCATGTACCTGTTAATTACTTTCTATCGTCATAGTTCATTCACCTTTATTATTTTCTTCTCTCTCTCTCTCTCTATCTATCTATCTCTCTCTCTCTCTTGTTTAGAATGAACATGTTTCTGGGGTTTTAGCTTAATTAATAACTTTGAGGTTTATGAATATCATTAAAAAGTGAGCAAGACTAGGGTTTTGAAAGGAAAAAGAAAATGACAAATAAAGGAGGAAAACAGTAGATCTACATTGTTTGTTCGTTAGGCTACCGTATAGAATAATAATAAGATTCATGCATTAAAAAAAATTTCTCTTCTTCATTATACTCATTTTTTGTTTCTATCGCTTTATGTTTCTCATATCATTCATCACATCAACTCACATTTTTTTTTCCCTTTCTATATACGTGTAGCTTATATAGGAGTTCACAAGCATCATTTTCTATTAATTGTATAGGGAAATGGATTTTTTTTTTCTTTTCCTTTTTGGTCCTCTGAAAGTGTAGCTGATAATAATTGAATGATTAACGTATATAGAAGAAACCCTAAAAAGTCTCAAAAGTCTTCATAAGGCGAGACCAAAATGACCAAATCCTCGCTTGGTGCTTGCTTTAATGAAGTCTTTTCCCAAATTGGTCTATCTCTAATGGAGGGTTTTAGGTACACTTCTTTTAAGATTGATATATATTTATGTGATAATTATTTGGTCATAGAGTCAAGTTCACTAGACCAGACCCGTTTTCTATGCTCAGCGTCAGTATATAGTAGCTATGCTAAATCCCATCTTTGTTTTGAACCTTGTTCTACAAGGATGCACATGCCTGCAATATATATTCCCTTTATTTTTTCTTTTTCTTTATATGATTTGCTTTTATTTTTCTCCTCTTTAAAAAGAACAGCTTGTGATCGACACACACTATGATGAAAAATTCAGATCCATGGACTTAGATACTCACTATTGCATCGACCCTTTTCTTTTGCCAAACTCTTTCCGAATTTGCTTTTTTGTTCGTTACTCTTTTCTCGCATTCATTGCGTTTAAACCAAACCAAATAATAATAATAATAATAATAATAAAAAGAACTTTGATCATGAATAGCTAACTAACATACACATGTATTGACAAATTTTTCATCCAACTCACAGGATTCCTATTCGTTGTGTCGCATTTTCAAGAAGACGATTCAAATTCCAGCCAAACCTAACAAAGAAGAAGAACAAGTGGAGGATGCAAAGAAGGAATCAATGTGGATCTCAGAAGAACAAATGTTAGGGGAAGACTCAAGTGGCACTGAGATTTCTAGAGAAATGGAAACCATGGATGACAAAATTCTCAATCATGAACACCCTAAATTTCCTTGTGATGCTTCTTCCTCTGATCTCACTCAAGGAACATGTACACCCACAGATACCGGTATAGCAGAAGATTTTCAACCACAATTTGCATGTGATGAAGCAAACAGTGCAGCTAACTCATACACAATGGGAATAGGATACCCCACAAATCTATTTCAGGTAACATTTAAATTAAATTTTAAATTTCAAAATTTTGATGAATTTCATATGATTGTTTGAGTTTGTATCCTAGACCTAGTACTAGTCACGTAGACGTGGCATGAATATAGAGTTTTTATAGGAGACATACAAAAAGCAAGGTGGGCCATAGCATGATCATTATTATATGTATTGATCTGATTAGAATTTTAACTTTTCCTTTTTCTCCATTGTCCTTGGCATTTATGTTCATGATGGCTCCCTTTGCCAATCCTGCATTTCCAGCAACATTTGCTTTATATTGCCGCTTTATAAATTCAAGGCTTCATTGTCACACCTCAAGTAATATACACATAATTTTTTACAAATTACCACTAGACTAGTTCTTAATTACTTGCATATATGTTCATGAACTTGATCCCATCCTCATGTGTCAGTTTACTATTGATATATATATGTTGTTGTAATTAGTGGGGCCACATAGCATATCTTTGAGTTTTCTTTTGATCTTAAAGTGATGAGAGTTGGAAGTATGATGAAGTTCCTATCTTTTCATAAAGCTCACTTCTCTAAAATCCATTTGGACTGACTCCAATTAATTAGCTTTTCTTCACCATCCCCTATAACTTCTTTTGACTGACTACTCAAAACGTTTTCCAAAGTAAAGATGTCTTTACTCCCCCATTTTCCTCACGGGGTTGATACGTTCTAAAACTAAAGCACACACATATCAAACATCTACACACACATCTTTATCTTTAATCACACTCTTTTTTATGAGTAATGTCTGGATCATAATTTCCTATTTTAGCAGAAGCTAGTGTTCAGTGAGAAGCCGCTTCGGAATAAGGGGTCTGCATTCAACTAGCTTAACAATGTTCATACAGCAATGTATGCATTTGATTGGGGACTTCAACGAGTTCATTTTACCTCCTATTCATTCCACCCTTAAATCAAAACAAAACACCTTTTATTTCTTTTCCTTTTAAGCCTATGAGCCACAATTCTAACCCCACTTTTCTTTTGCCACTTGCACTACTCCCAAGTTGTGCTTTAGTTCCAATTTGGCATGCGTTATACTAGTGCCTTCATAGTCAAATCACCTGTCCCTATTCCATATATCTTTCTACGTTCTCTCAACTAAAAAACATTACTTTAGTAAAAACACTAATAATCAAGAAAAAGAGTGTGTTATTTTCTTAATCACATATCATTTTATTTTAATTAAGAGTTGCTATGGTACCAAAATAGTCTAAAGATTTAAGTACAGTTGTTATTTGGGCCAATAATTGAATAAGCTTAGACACACCAATAAATTCTTAAATTTTCAAGGGTACCCTAGAATTATTTCTCTTTTATTAGTAGGACAAAAAATAGAGATAGTGATTTCAATTCAATATCTTCTCAATTCATCATAATGTATCAATTAATTAATCCTCATACTTTAAGTACATTGGCATTTGGAGATTAATACAATTTCTATTATATGGTGCAGGATGTAGAAATACCTAGCTATGGTGGCATGCATTATCAACTCCCATACACACCTTTGGTGCTGGAAGATTTCCCACAAATAAATTTACCAGAGACAAAGTCAGCGAAGCCAGAAGTGACTAATGACTGCATGTTATATGACAGATACAGGGACTGCATGAATGGAACACTAGAAGAGATCATCTCTTTGTGTTGCACTCAAGATAATTCCGTCCCTTTTCCCATGCTAGATTGATTTTACACTAACCCACATGACTCAAACTCTATAGCTTCAAAATATTCATTGACACAGAGAAACTTGTGTTGGCTAAAATAACGACACAAACGGGGTTTGTTTTTCCAGCCACATAGAAAAAAGGCTACACATATAATGTACTAAACATATAGTAGAAGATGATGCTGAGCCAAGGGGGGCTCGCATACAATTGGTTTTCCATTTTTTTTTTCTTGTTCTTTTTTTCTTTGTGTTCTTTTCTTCTTAATTTTATAGGGGTTCTTCCTTCTTTTATAGGGGTTCTTCCTTCTTTTATGTTGGTGTTCAAATCTCTACTCCACTTCGGAAAGCAAATGGATGAGGCAAATTTCCAATTGTCATGTTTTCATTGTCTCACATGTGCTTTAATTTAGTTAATTTTTTTATCTTCAAAAAATTACATCTTTGGATATTTAAGATTTCCTTCATATATATGACTACCTGGACATAAATATGTTTGATCAAATTAGTGTGAATCGTATATGAGAAGTAATATATATAAAAGGTGGGCCATATATAACGGATAATAAAAAAAAATTGTGATATGAATTTTGAAATTTTTGTGCAATTCAATGCCAAATTTAATCAATCATACAATTAGCTTCAAAAATTATAAAATATTAACATGTTCAGTTTCTTTTTTTTCATTTTGGCAATAGGATAGTAAATTCATGTTGGAATATGATCAAAAACATGACTATTAACATAAGATAGTGATGCTCTAGCTAATTTATGAGCGACAATATTGACTTGCCTCCTTACAAAACTCACCATGGAGTTTGGGAAATTTCTTAAAATAGTTCTACACTTGGAAAGGATAAGTTGCAGATCTGTATTTCCACTCATGCAGCACATCAATTCATCTACAACTGGCTTACAATCTAATTCAATAACAAAATTATGATAACCAAGGTCTTGAATCCAAAGCAATCCTTAAAGAAGACCCCCATGCCTCTGTTTCCTTCGGGTCTAGCTGGAATACCCAAATGCCATTGTGATTTAGCTTTTATGAACCTCCCAAATTCATCACGGATATGCACATACCCACACCAAAACATCGTTGGTTATTTAAAATAGCTGCTTCAATATTTAACATTACGGAACCTGGATTTGGAGTTTGCCATGGATGAGAGTGCTGGTTGATAGACTGAAGAGCAAGCTGTAGATTTAATTTTCTGGCATGCATCCATTCTGCATAGAACTGAAAAGCAGAAGAAACTGAAATTTGTGGCGGTAGCTCCATTGATTCCCAGATCTTTTTATTCCTTCTGATCCAAATACACCATAAAATAATGGCCATTCTATGCTTTTGTTCGGATTAGAGAGTGTTCAACAAGTCGAATAGAAGGTCACGAAAACCATCCGCATCATCAACTCTGTGACTTATTAAGCTCCAAAAACCAGCAGTTTGCCAAATACTTCGTGCATGCTCACACCCAAAAAAATAAAAGTCATTCATTCTCAAAAATTTTCAAACAAAAGGGACATTCATTATGACAAGAAATACCTCGGGTTTGTAAACGGTTTCTAGTTGGCAAACATTCTCGTAAGCCCCTCCATAAAAAGTGCTTAATCTTTGGAGGTATTTGCATCTTCCAAATCTGCATCCAATTACCATCTGCCTTAAGATGATCATTCTGAATAATCTTATTCATGACACAATGATATGCTGACCGAACTGTATAGCAGCCATTGGAGTTATATTTCCAAAGGAGATCGTCCGGACTTGAACTATTCAGCAGTGGAATTGATAGGATCTCTTGTGCATCTCTTTGGTTGAACAATTCTTCAATAATTTGCATGCGCCATGTATGTGTTTCATGATCAATTAGAGAATTTACTGTTAAATTCTCTAATCCAAGAGGAGCTATAGGTTCAACATAAGGATTCTCCCTTGCGCAAAGCCATGGTTGTCTCCAAACATTGGTCATATAGCCATTTCCAATCTGCTATCTTCTACCTTCATTTACCACTACGCGTGAATCGTGGATACTACGCCCAACATAGCTTAGATTGTGCCCTAATTGAGCATCCAAGAAATTCCCCCTTGGAAAATATTTTGCCTTGAAGATTTTAGAAACTATAGTATCTTTGTTGGTTAAGAATTTCCAACCTAGCATGGCCAAATTGAAAGCATGAAGATGTCTAAATACCATTCCACCATCCTCCTTTTTCATTGTCAACTTTTCCCAACTAAGCCAATTTATACCCCTTGATGCTCTACCACCTGAACCCCACCAGAAAGAGTTCATCATTTTTTGGATTTCATCCTCAAGTGTGGTTGGTGATACGAAGACACTCATGCAATAAGTAGATTGACTGTGTAACTGACTTGATGAGGATCCCCTTTCCTGCTTTAGAGAGATATTTGGTGGACCAATGATTAATACACTTCCACAATCTATCTTTCAGAAATCCAAAAAGTGCCTTCTTCTTCCTCCCAGTGAGAGATGGTAGCCCCAAATATTTGTTTGTCCCTATAGTCTCCTACATACCAAGGAAAGAAGAGATTTGATGACACAAATAAGATGATGTGTTGGAGCCAAAAAAATTTCTAACTTCTGATAGTTGATTAATTGCCCAAAAGCTCTCCCATAAATTTCAAGGACTTCCTTAAGAGAAGAGGTCTCCTCCTCGTCTGCCCTGCAAAACATAAAACAACCTTCAGCAAATGAAAGTTGTGTGAGGATTGGAGTTCCTCTGCACACCTTGACTCCATGAATCTCTCCTCTAGACTCTTTTTTTTTTTATAGTGTAGAAAGTCCCTCAATACAAAGGATAAAAAGGTAAGGTGACAGTCAGTTACCTTATCTAAGTCCTCTCCCAAGGAAAATAGGTCCAACAGGGCCCCCATTAACCAAAACAGAATAGTTAACAGTTTCCAGACAAAGTTTAATCCATCTCACCTATTTTTCATGAAAACCCCTTTTTAACATAAGGCTCAAGAGATATTGCCAATCCACACAATCAAAGGCCTTACTGATATCAATTTTCAAAGCAAGTTCTCCATTTTTTTCCTTTTGTTTTGCATCGTGATGGATGATTTCAGAAGCAATAAGGACACTATTTAGTATAGATCGCCCTTCAACAAAAGCAGCTTGCTCCTGGGAAATACACTTTGCAAGAAAAGGTAAGATGATTTACCAAAGTATTTTAGATGATTTTGTAAAGAACATTGCAAAAGGAAATTGGACGAAAATCTTTTATGATCCGAGGATTATTATTTTTTGGAACAAGGACAATGGTAGTATTATTCACCTCAGGAGGAAAGGTACCATTTTCAAGCCAAGATGAAGCAAAATGAAATAATTCAAGACCACAAAGATGCCAAAAATGTTTATAGAGAGCAGGGTTAAGGCCATCTGGTCCTGGTGATTTATCAGAATTCATTTGAAAAAGTGCATTTTTAAATTTAGTCATGATAAAAGGTGCAATATATTATTATCATCAGATGAAATGCTATGAGAAACTTGACTAATAATAGGCAACATATCCACGAAACTGTCCTCACCATGATATAAGCTAGTAAAGTAATTACTTGGAATGTTACAAATATCACGGTGATTATTAGCCAGCACACCATCATCACAAACTAAGAAGTATATGGAATTGGCCTTCTTACGAGCACTTGCTGAAGAGTGAAAGAATTTGGAATTAATATCTCCATCTTTAAGCCAAAAAACTTTTACACACTGCCTCCAATAAGCTTCCCCTTGCGCAATTAAATTTCTCATCTCCTTAATTAGTAAGATCATCAAATTTTGTTGTTGCCTAGTCATCATTTGCCATACAAAGTTGTTCCAATTCCAATCTACAAGCTTCAATTTTTGAACGAAACCTCTGTAAGATTTGCTTTCCCCAAATAGATCCATTTCCGCTATAGTCCTAGATAGACTAGAGATAAAATCTTCAGATTGAGAATTTATCCAACCATGCTCCACCATGTCATTCAATTCTGGCTCCAACAACCAAGAATTTTCAAATTGAAATCTCCTTCGAGCATGAGTTCGTCCACCATCATTAAGTCTGATTAAGATTGGAGAGTGATCAGACTTTGGTGCCACCACATTAAGCAACTTAAATGCTGGGAAAATATCAAACCAATCAACAATTGCAAGTGCTCTATCCAATTTCTCTTCAATTGCATCTGGTTTGCCCCTTCTTCTTGCCAACGTATACTGGTTACCTTCCATAGGGAGATCATGGAGATTACAGTCTACAATAGCTTCTCGAAAACCCCTAATGAGCCAGGAGGGGTGATCAATATTTCTAATCTTCTCATCTTCCGAAAGAATATCGTTGAAGATGCACCATGGGAGGGAAGATGCATCAACAACAATAGTCCGCAAAAGATTCCAAGAATCCTTTCTTCTTTCTCTTTGATGATAGCCATAGAAGCCGATCAAGCACCAATCTGGCTTACCCATCCAGTGAACTTTAACGTTGATAAAATTAGAAGAAAAGTTAATGAGATGACAGTCATAAGGTTTCTTCCAAAGCAACGCCGAACCACCGTTTCTGCAAACAGCAATACAGTAGTCAAACCCTAAATTTATTTTTATGTCCTCCATACGTCTAGATTGAACCAAGGTCTCACTCAAGAAAATTACATCCAAATGATATGTCCGGACAAGGTCTCTGAGTACAGGAACTGCACTCGGATTATCCACGACTGCACTCGGGTTATCCAGGCCCCGACAGTTCCAACTGAGGAAACTCATTGTCCTTGGCGGGCTGATTGCCAAGGCCCACCAATAAAAAAGAAGTTTCAGACATTTTTGGAACAACTGCATTAAGGTTTTCGTCTGGTTGAGTGGTGCTGCTTTCCTCCAAAGCCATTACATCCTTAGCCTCCAATCTACATTTTTTTTGTCCCCCACAATTAATTCTTTGACATTAGCATCCTCCTCCACAATCATTGCATGATTATTCGGTATGTTTGTTTACTTTTACAATAACTACCTTAAAAGTATGATTGAATAACAGTGTAAAATTATTTTATGCTGTCAGTACATAATATTAAACTCTTTATTTTTTTTCACACAAACATCCCAACAAATACACTCCACTTTTGTAGGCGTTTCACAAAAAAAAAAAAAAACTTAAGGTCATGTTTGGATTCCTATTTGGGTGCTTCAAACTTAGTTTGGAAAGTAAATTTAGTTTCGTAAGATATTTGATTATTTTCAAAAGTATGATGATACTTATATTTTACCTCAAATTAAGTTTCACTAAAAGCAAGATCATGGTTCGTTTTGCAAATTTAGTTTACAAAATAACAAGTATTTCAAAAAATTTCAACTTTAATTCAAACATACACTAAGTCAACCTTGAGCACCGCATCTCATCACATACAAGAGAAAGCAAAAGCAAAAAAGAGAGGAGGGATTGACTTGTGGATAGGATGATAAAGATGGCCACCATCATTAATTTGTCTTTGCTTTTCATTTTACTAGTACCGTAATTCTATTTTATTATATCAACATGATAATATCACAATGGATGAGTTCATGGCAATTCGTCTAGCCCCAAATAGTCTTCCTTTCCTTTGGCTTTGTATCTGATTGCAATTTGCCACAAATTGCTGCCGAACATCAAAGTATGGAAGTTGACCCAACTTTTCTTCTTCGCCGTCAAACTTGTGAGGGAGATGGAGAAATTGTCTCTCGTTAATGTCAAGACTAGTTTTTTGCTAGAAGATTACCCCAGTCACAATCACACCAACCTGAAGCCCAAATGAATCATGATTGAAAATTAGGGCCGATCAGTAAAGTAACTATTCTTTTTTTATTTTAAAAAATAAATAAAATTTAAGTTTTAAGTTATTAATAAAAATTATTTTTTATAAATTTTTTAAATAAAAAAAGACTACATGTTGTTGACAAAGAGTCGAACACATCACTCTTTTATTTAAAATAAATAAATAAAATAAATAAAAAATAAAAAATGAAAAGTCTCCCTCAACATTTACTTTAGGTATCATTTACCGTTAGGTTCATCGTGATAAAACCGGTGCAATAATCGTCCATCAATATATAATTTCTGGCCAAGCGAACCAAGGAAAAAGGACCAGACTCCAAATCCTGCGACCATGAAAGGCCATTTTCACCACGCCACACTAAGAGCGACACTTATGCTATGCCACAAATGGGAGTGTATTTTTAAGTGTACTTTGGGGGGGGGGGGGGGTGAATGCAAATAGCAATCGCTTAGAAAAGATGTCGGTTTGGATTTATTTTGGGCCTTTTGTACTTTGGGGGGGGGGGGGGGGGGAATGCAAATAGCAATCGCTTAGAAAAGATGTCGGTTTGGGTTTATTTTGGGCCTTTTGGGTTGCCGTTTGAGCCCAAAGAAAATATTTCTTTTTAAAATTCAGTTTTTGATGCTTTATCTTATTTTAAGAAATTTAGAATAGATTAATTTAGGAGTGGTGTGGTGTTAATATCATAAATTTAACGTAGCAGACCAAAGTTGTGGTATATTGGTGATCTTGAACCTATTTTGGAGAAATTATTTTATTTTTACGTATATTTTGGCTAAAAGAATTAATTTAGGTATGTTACCTTGGTAACATTCTAATTGAATTTGGAATGCCTAAATTGTGACAATTTGATGGTCCTTAACATGATTTAAATATTAGTATATATTCTAACAATTATTTACTTTTATTTATTAATTTCACAATAAAAGGCCAGTTTAAGCATGGTGCTTAGTTAATCCATTATTTAATTTGAGAAATCTAAGTTGTGACAATATAGTAATTTTAAACTTCTTTTATCCTATTTATTTATTTATTTACTTTTTTATCATTAATTTATTTCATGGCGAAAGGATTGATTCAAGCATAATGTTTTGTTAATCGCATGATCTAATTTGAGACACTTGAGTTGTAACATCTTGTTAATCTCGAACTTTATCCTATTTATTTATTTACTTACTTGTTTATTGCCATTAATTTATTTTACTGTAAACTGGTTAATTTATATGTGATGCCTTATTAATCATATAATTTAATTTGGT
This sequence comes from Pueraria montana var. lobata, assembly GCA_026413185.1. NCBI lineage: Eukaryota > Viridiplantae > Streptophyta > Magnoliopsida > Fabales > Fabaceae > Pueraria > Pueraria montana. Next base: position 21,135,429 of record CM048649.1, on the reverse strand, counting down.
ATATATGATTTGTCAGTTGTCACATTTGATAATTCCAAACTTATTTTAAATAAAATAAATTTTTTTAGATTTATTTTATTTTGAGTTGAGAATGATTAATTTAAACGTGACGTTTCATTAATTTTGTATTTTGTTTTCAAATCTGTTACTTACATTATAAAGTACTCCCTCAGTTTCTAAACTTTGGTTAATTGAACATTTTATTTTGTTTCAAAATTGTAGTTGCTTTTAGTTATACCCTTACATATATATAGTGAAGTAATGAAGAAGATAAATTAATAATTTTGATGTTCACAAGATATTTATAGTGGAATGTTAATACTACTTTATACTAATAATATTTGCATTTAAAAGAAGTACTATCCTATCATTAAAGGACTGCGTAAAAAATCATTCAAAAAATGGACTATGATGTTTAAATCCCGAGACATCCATTATTTTTTAAAGTTCACCTGATCGTAACTATGATTAAACAGTTAAACAAACAAGGGACGTAAGAAGCAAGATTTGCATTAAGAAAGCTCGCAGTTTCTTCTGACTAGGTTTATCTTTTTTAACAAAAAAACCACTAGAAAAACCAAGACTCAAGATCCCATTCTCTACCAGCTCCAAACCATTTTCAAATTTCATGGCATGCAATTTTCATTTCTCTTTCTTCCAACAAGTCTTAGCCTAAGCAAGATTGCAATATTTTCCTGATTTCCCGGCTCGGATATATAGATCATTTACATGCACATCATACTCATATATGTGAGAAAGAAACTTGCTTTCTAATATACATAAACGATGAATATATATATTTGAAGCATGGTCTAAAAGTTCCATGCAAGTTCATCCATACAATTGAGATCATGAGAGATAAATTCGGAGGTAAGTACACTCTCCAACAACCCAAAATCAAAATTAGAACTCTCGAAAGAAACACTAGTTTCAAGATTGCCCTTGTTAGCTTCTCTCACATCAATTCCCTTATTGTCACAAGCCTTATCCTTCTCTTGCTGCACCTGCACTTGTGTTCCCTCTTCCAATGTTTGAGCACTGAAATCTTCAACATTAACTCTTGAAACCCAATTCACACAGTTGTCATTGTTGGACAATTCAACTGCTGGGGGGTTCACATATGAAGGTGAACAAATGTTGTTCTCCATTAATAGTTCATAAGGCAAATCTGAAGAGAATTTGTTTGAAAGAATAGTTGGTGTTTGAAATTCAGAGGAAACAACGATAGAGGGAGTTTGAACAATGTTTGGTGGAGGTTTAGGCAATGAAGAAAAGGTTTGACTAGTAGTTTCCACAGGTGCATTTGGTATGTTTGAACTCATGATGAAAATGGAATTGGAATTTTGATGGATGTTGGAGATGGTAAATGCTGAGCTTCTCCTATGAGAAGAGAGGAGATTGTGGGTTTGTGGATCTAACCCTTGTGAAATGAGCTTCTTTTTTATGCATGAGTTCCAGAAATTCTTGACCTCGTTGTCTGTTCTTCCTGGTAGGTGCTTGGCTATTTGTGCCCATCTGCAGTAGACCGATAACACATGCATCGATGAATATGTAAGCCCTTGCACTGAATTATATACACATCCTCTCATGTTATGTAAATCATGTTCAACTCTTGTATTATCTCTTTTCTCATAAACATTAATTATGTCTTATACTATAAGTTTTTTAATGTCTATCAAGAGAGAGATAGACACAAAATTTGAATATGTTCTTGTGTTAAAATTGAACATGAGAGGATGAAGGAAAATTAGATGAAGATCTTGTTGTAGAGTTTATTAGAGTAAGGTAATGGTTATGGATTAAATGGACATCAAAAGGGGTATATTCATCTTTATCTGATAAGTGGTTCCTTGAGCCTTGGCTGTGTGCCAAATCTTGTAAGGACAAAATTCACTGCTCTCATATAACAAATTTGTTTTTGGTTGATAAAAAATATTGAAGGTTCCTGTTCCTCTTTTACTACTTTTTCTGTCTTATTTTCTGTGCTTGTAATTTATCTCCTTTACCTGTTTCCAAGAATTCTATGAATGTCAATTATGATCTGCTCTTCTTCAGCAGTGAATGAACCCCTCTTCAGATCTGGCCTCAGATAATTAATCCATCTCAACCTGCAACTCTTCCCACATCTCTGCAAGCCTGCACATACAAAACCACAACATCATCTTTTATTTGTTCTATCATACACGAGAAATTATTATGACTTAGGACTATTATATGACTGTGGTCTCGATCAATCTTTACAAGACACAGAAAGGAGTCAACAAGACTTCATTAGGTGTCACGTGAAAATTGATTGAGACTAAAGCAGTCTGAAACCATGTAATAATTTTTCATCACATACACACAAGTACAGAAGAGAGAAATGCCTGCCTGCAAATTTTGGCACAGAACTCCAACTTTTATGCCCATGTGTGTTGATATATCTGACAAGTTTCTCATCTTCTTCAGGAGACCATAACCCTCTTTTGATCTTCTGTTTGCTGCAGCAACGGTGGCCCATCTCTAAGTTCTGTTGAAACACTCCTCTCCTCTCTAGAGAGAATAATATTGAGCTACTAACACTTTAGGCTTTTGCAACACTTCATTTATAAATGAAGCTAGACCATGGTGGTGATATAATTCATGTGGGTCCCACCCCCCTATGGTATCCAAATTGTGACTCATTGTACAAATGTATATTGGTGGGGTCAGGAGTGAGAGGGAAGGTTAATTGCTGGAGTGTCAGACAATTGCAACGCAAGGATGCATCCTTCCTATCATTTTATCCAAACGGCAACAAATGTGCACTATGACTTTTGGGAAAAAGAGGACCAACTGTGATGAGGTAATGAGCGTACTTTACCCATTTTTCCTAATTTGTTTAGGCATTTAATCAAACATATGGGATCCCATAAAAATATATGAGAAAAAGGGTGTGTCTCACACGTTTTAGAAACTCTTATATGGTAGACATGAACCACGGCGGATTGATAGTAGAGGGAGGAAAAACAACACTTTTTTTTTCTCTCTCTCTCTCTTTTGATTGTTTAAAACATCTTAAAAAGTGAAAGTATAGAGAAAAAAAATTGTGAGACCCCCAACCAATTAAAATGTGTGTTTTGGGGAGAAAAGAAGAAAGGTAAAAACTAACAAGAGAAAGACAAAAAAATAAAATAAAGGAAGAGTGAAAAAATAATATATGTGATAGGTAATGTGATGGAAAAAGAAGTGAAATAAGAAGAAAAATAAGGTGAGAATAAGATGAAAAATAAAGCAAATATACAATAATAATAATTATAACGTTGTGTTTGTCATCTATGACTTTGGGACGATGGGGAACCATGAAAGTTTGTTAGGTGATTTGGTAGAGTTGATTTGTAAGAGATTTAATTTGTGTGAAGGAGGGTCTCACATTTGAAATTTTTGTCATTGGTAAAGGTGAGGGGGTGTACATTTTTTACTAATAAACATTTGGTAAAAAGACACACATATTAATAAGGGTATATATTTTTATAATTTTACTATTTTATTTTCACTTTATTTTTCAAGTATTTCTCTTAAACCAAACAATCCAAATTCACTCTATTCTCTTTTCTATAATTATCTCTTTTTTTCATTCACTCTATTTTTCACCTTATAACCAAACAGAGCATAAATGAATGATGTTAAATAGTGTTTGTCACATTTTCTAATTTTTTTTATCTCGTAATTAATATATATGATTATTAATAAAAATTAAAAAGTAAATAAGTAGGATTCATACATGTTAAATAAAATAGCAACGTTGAATACTAATGTTATAATTTTTAATATATTATTTATAATATACTTTTAATTATTAGGTAAAATGCATATCAATCTTATAAAATAATAGATGAAACTCATAACTCCTCCCCCAAAGTCTTTCTACGTACGACTCTGATGGCAGATGCCATTGGCATAGCTTTCCCTAGACCCTTGTAGTTTTGTCTGCTCTTTATTTTCCTCTGGATCTAAAAACAAAACAAAAAATGAAACTCATAAAATAGAGAATGAAACTTGTATAAATTTTAATAATTTTAAAAACAAAAATGTTGGAAGGTTTATTCCAAACAAAAATTTTGCCTTTTTGTCTGTCTATGTATATGTTACTATTCCTTTGCCAGCAACTTACTTAACTTTTGCTTATCCCATAAATAGTCAAACGTGACATGCCTATTTAAGAAACCGACAATCAAATAAATTAAAACAAAGGAAAAAAGAAACGACCCCATTGGTTTAAAGAAGCAATCACGTTTTGAGAAAAATGAGCTGGACTTGAATCTTCAGGTTCACTCATGATGAATTGGTTGTCCCTCTCTAAGGTCAAATTGAGTGTCTTTGTGGCCATGACACTGACGAGTGCTGATTGAAAATTCTCTCTCGAATTTCGTAGGATAAGGCCCATACCATTGATTGCACCCCTACAATTAACATAAAATGAATTTGCAAAACAGAAAATCTAATTGAGTCACAAATACGCAAACAAGTGTACTTGAACAACAGGGAAACACATGAGAGTGAATAATCTAATTTATGTATACTCTGAATTGCACGTTAGGCTTTGGAAAATTATGGTGTCCTAGGGTAAATCCATTTCGGTGGGTCTATCAAATCTTCAAGAAAGTTAGTATGATCTTTGGGAATAATTTTAATTTTATGCCATTTTGTTTTTGGTCAGAATTGACTGATTGAGGGCTAGTTATCCGTGTTGGAATCTAAGGGAATAAATAAATTTAGTAATTCATAAACTATTCAAGCCTATATAAATCATTAAATACTTAATTAAGTTAATTTGTTTTAATGAACAAATAAGTTCAAACTTAACCAGTAGGATGGCCTAGTGATGAGGGTTGGAATAGTATGCATGAAATTATAGGTTTGAATCTCAATACTGTCATTGTACAAAAAAAAAAAAAAAAAAAAAGGTTCAAACTTAATTTTAGCATTTATTAGACACACATACATATTTAATGATAAAACACACATATATATGTTTAATGACAAAAATGGTAATTTTGTGTGAGAAAAAACATATACTTGATAAATTGTAATTTTTTTTAAATATATATATATAGATATATATATATATATATATATATATATATATATATATATATATATATATATACATTGTATGTTTTCAAATATTCTTTAACTTTTTTTCTTACTTTTATCTTATATTTGAACATAAATTTTGTTGTAGTTTAAGTGTATAAATGAAATTTCACTAAAAAAAGTGTGAAAATGAAATTCCATATTGGGTAGAAACAGGTAAGATGGGCAATATATATGATTTTGAGTTGAATGTGGTGTCAAGTTTATTTATGTAATTTGCTCGTAACCTATTAAAAAAGACAATACAGCTAAAATGAGTTAAATAGGATAAGTTCAAATTTTATATTTTAAAAACAAGTCAAATTTAAGCTATAAATTTAATTGATTTAAATAAATAACTTATATTTACGCAATATTTTTTTTAACAAATTAAGCTTAAACTTTAAATGCTACTCGACTCATTTACACTCACTAGAATGATCCATTCATGAGCAAACATATATCTCTTAGCTTACTTCAAAAGTCTTAGTCGAATGCCCTCATGAAAAGTGTCTTTGTTACAGTTGCACTGTTTACTAGGAATGAGAAAAGGAGAGGTGCAGTAAAAAAAAAAAAAAAAGGAGAGGTAATTAAACAGACTAATATACATATCTCATATCTCTTTTCTTCTTAAAGAGTGAAACTAACTGGTAAGGAATGATGGTGGGATTATATTTGTGCACTTTTTAATTATACGCATATTCGTCATCATTAGCATTGACATGTTGTTTAACATGATCACATAATGTAACTATGCTATGAAATAAGAATAACTCGTAAGTTTATAAGATAATAATTGTTTTTTTGATAGGCAGTTTATAAGATAATTAGATAAATTAAAACACAATACAAAGATGCATTTGCTCATATTTAGAAGAAAATCAACATGTCATATAGGCATAACTCAAGTGATTAGGTGGATTGAAATTGAAATATAGGTAATATCAAATATGTATTCAACTTCCAATTATATAATGATTCTTTCATGTATACCAATAGAAGGAGGAGATCAAGATATGACAATGAGAAAAAAGATATGGTAGTGAGGGATCGAGGTTGAGGTCCCCTATCTAAATTAACCTTCTTCATTACAATCCCTTTGTTTAATGCATTAAACAAAGCTACTTTCCTTAATCCCCGTTAGAAGAAATTAATATCCATGGCCAGTGGAATCTGATGGACGTGAAGAAGAGTTCGTGAGTGAAATAATTTCAAAGAGCTAGAGCTGAAGTATAGAGTTTTTACTTAAAGTTTGACATGAGAAAAATGTGCCGTTATCAGTGTTAGGGATCAAATTATTGCCGTGCCATCATGCGGGTGGACAAGAGGAATTCTAATGATAGTTGTGAGGAATGGCTCTCACGGTTGAAATTGTCCATATATATGGTCCTTTCACAACTTTCTCCACATCATCATTGCCATATTTAAGAGAATGTCCATCCAAAAGAAAGGGACATTCTTACTTTTTAAAGTATATTTCTTGTCTTCTACAATCATTATCATATATTTGTTTGGAGTTATCGAGAATCTTTCTCCCCAACCTATTAGTGCAATTGTAATCTCACGTATGAGCGTGCTTTGTTTTTCGATATGAAAAATATAGAGTAAATCACCTATTTTGTTTCTAAAGTGTTAGCTAGCTAGGTGTTATTATCTTAATCCCTGAATTTATAAAATATTAAAAAAGTTTCAGGAATTGTAATCTGTCAATAATGTTAGTCCAACTTATATAGAATGTGTGATTTAAGTGATAATATTAATATATATTCAAAGATCAAAATGATAATAAGTTGTTAAGTTTAAGAATTTATAACTATGAGATTTTGATGAAACAACTGACAATTTCAGAAATTTAAGTTGTGTTTGTGTAGGTAACTGATCTACGACTCTACAACTATGAGAAATATACAACACCCTACGGCTAAGTTGAGTTCATAGGTAACCGATCTAGAAGAAATCTCCAACTGCAAGCCACCACTTTCATTGGAGCACCAACCTTCCATAAGATTTTAAATACAGTTTAGCTAATTAAGGATGATACAAAGAGACAAGTTGTTGAGATTGTAAGTGAGGGTATGCAAATTTTACAGTGTAAACACGTAAGTTATCTCCCTTCCCCACCCACCTGTCCCTCCATCCCTACAAGATAGTTAAATTTTACAAAATAGTTGTTTGAGTTCATTCAAGAGATCTCTTCCCATACAAATAGAGACCAATGTCATCTCCAATCCCAAACCCATTCACCATTCAACCATGACCCCATATCGGAAATCATATATAACAAATTCATGCATACTACTAAGTTGATAGCTTGAGTCGAGGAAAAGCTTCACTCAAAAGTATATTACCCATCGAGGTATAATTCCAACGAAGTAATGCCCTTCCAACAATGTTACAAATATTTAAGACTAATGAATTTATTTTGTACATAACATAGTTTTAAATTGTGGTCTGCAACCATAATTGTGGCCACAATATTGTTGTTGCGAAGCTGATTGCAACCGCAACAACCCACAATTGTGGTATGAATTTCAATCACACAAAATGCCATAAGCATCCACAATGTAGCTGTAATGGAGCCACAACGAAATCTCAACACCATTCTATTCCACTTTTTCGTCAAAAAAAGATAAAGATTCGGACTACAATCTTCTATTCTAACTTCTAAGTGTCAATGATCAAATGGGTGTAACCGTATAGGATATGTTGGGAGATACCAAATCTTAAAATGAAAAATTATACTATCTTATAATCTTATAAATAAAAGATATACCAATAATTAGATTAATTATAAAATTCTTTTTTACATTCAGTGCAAACATATAATAATTTTGCGTTGCGACAGTCGCAATTCACGTCGCAGCAGTCGCAATGCACACAACCGCAATTATAATCACAACCCACAATTTAAAACCATGGTCCGTAACAATATTATGTGTGATATGTTATTTTTGTGGTGTATGCAGCTCTTATATCACTGATAAGTTATATGCGAAAAAGATGTATTTGTAAAAGAAGAAGGAGATATATTGTATAAATAGGAGCTTCATTGATATGGTATTCATCTTCATTACAAGTTTTTATGGAAAAGGAATAAACTGCAAACCTATTCATATTCATATGTATTACAAGTTTTTGTAGAACTTGCAAACCCATGGACATATTACAAGTTTTTATGGAAAACTTGCAAACCCTTTCTTCATGACCTGCCTCTCATCTAGGGTGGTGACCCCTCTTCAGGTTGGATGATTATTCTCATCAATGTTTTTAAAGTTGGACCGGTCATTGAACCGGTGAAGGCACTGGTTCAAGGTTCAATGGTTCAATCGTGTGGTTGAGCCGGTTGAACCAGTTTCAATAAAATAATATTTTAAAAAAATTAATATAATATACTAAGTAATATTAAAAAAAAAACCCCTATAATTGATTAATTGAACATCAATGTGTATGGAAAACCTAAAAGCATACTAGAAACACTATAATGGACAATCATAATTAGCCATTGGTACATTCAGTGAATTTACAAATCAGTGTGCGTCAAAATCTTTCATAGGCTCATAGCACACTAAAGCAATATAAATATGTCCTTCTATGTAACCTTCTGCGATACAAAAAATGAAACAATCAGTGTGTTTCAAGGCTTTCAACAATATTCATAGTCAAAGTTTGTATTTGATAGAGAAATTAAGAAGAGACGAAGAGCAAGTTTAGCAAACAAAATTATGGAATGTTTGATTCCATATCTTATTCATGTAATCAAAAAGTAAAAGCCTCATCACCACAACTAAAAGACGTCGTTTAGCTTTTTTTTTTTTTAAATGTGATTTTTGTTGAACTGGTCAAACTGGTCCAACCGTCGATTTTTGTCGGTTTCACCGATTCTTGACCGGTTCATTCAGTGTTTGACCGGTACAATTCCACACAGGTTTTATGGTTCAAAAGAACCGGACATGTGATCGGTTTCCGGTTCAACTAGTTGAATCGGCCAGTCCGATCCAATTTTCATAACATTGATTCTCATCTCAATAGCATCTATTTATAGACCTAGTTTCCTAATCTTAAAAATAAAACAAATCCCTAATTTAAAGATAATATCCTAAAGATTAGGAACAAATAACAAATTCTTAAAAGATAAACTAAATTATTCAAATATCTAAACTAAATATTTTAAGCATATTTCTCAACAATGTGACTAGACACGTGAATTGGAGACACAAGTTTTATTTATTTATTATTTTTTACACCTTTTAAGTATGAAACTAATCATTGCTCACAATATTCCCTATAAGTGGTTTTCCGATCAACCTCTTTTATCACAACTAATTCAATTACGAAGTTTAAGTTTAAATTTACTTAGCCATGTTTATTTTGGCAGAAATTAATAGGGTGATAAAAAAAAAGTTTAAATATATTTTTAGTCCTTGTAATTTAGTATTTTTTTGTTTTTCGTCATTGCAAAAAAAATTTGATTTTAGTCTTTGCAAATTATGTTTGTTTTCTTTTTCGTCTTTAAAGCGATTTATATAGTGCTTTTTCACTGTTCAAAGTGTTATCTAAACCACTATAAGGATGAAAAATAAAACAAACATAATTTGCAATGACTAAAACCAAAAAAAAATTGCAAGGAAAAAAAATAAAAAAAATACTAAATTACAAGGGCTAAAAAGTATTTAAGCCTAAAAAAAATATAAAAGAGATGAACATAGGGTATAAATTAATTTCACATTTCACTCATTTGGTACTGTGTAGAAATGAGGAGGGAGGTTTTTTTTTTTTTTTCAGTCCGGGGCCAGACCTATATAAAAAATCTTAATTCCACGTGAAAAATTTATCTACTCATGCTCATTTTTCTCCCTTTTTTTTGTGCCGACTCTATAACTTTTCTCCTATTTGTGCTTAATGCATAAGAAAAGAGTGTCAAGGTGGGATATAATTTAGATAAATTTTGATTTAAATTATAATATATGGATAAAAAGAATTCATTTATGTTTTGTTAATTAGAAATGTATTAGAAAAATTAACTCATTCATGACTTATTTAATTAAAATCATCTAACCTATCTAATTCTTCCATTTAAAAGTGTTCATGCTAATCATAAAAAAAAAAAAATTGTGTTCATACTATAGGATAGAAGTAGTAGTAGTGATTTCATCCTCAACTTCCTTTGTGTCATCTAGTTCCTCGATGTGTAAGTGTAACTAAAATCCTTTAATTAGGAAGGGTTGATGAACCAGATATGGATCTTTATGTATTTTGGTAGTTTTTTTTTCTTTTTTTTAAGTCAAGTTTTTATTCTTATTAATAAAGTTTCAATTTTGTTTTTGTGTATCTATTTTTGTGCTCTTTGCAATTTTGTAGTCTTAGAATGGATCTTTGGTTTGTATGATTTTTGGAAAATTAGGCGTAGAATAGTTTGTCATAGATTGGGGTGTATCTAAGACTGGAACATTAGATCTAGGAGTTCTTATGAATCTATATTCTTAGTGTATAGCTAAGTTAGTATACCTAAGGGATTAGGAATATTTATTTGGATAAAGGGATTTTGGCCTAAGGAATTAAGCTGAATCAGTATATTCAATTTATATATACTAGAATTAGATTAGGTTGCTACGTAAAGTGAATAGGAAGGGAATTTATACCCTAGTAGTCTCTAAATTATTATTATTTTCATCTATGTGGTTTCTACTTTAATTTCCATTACATTTACTCATTCTTTCGGTAATCAAATTAAATAATTTAAATTAATTAGTAGTAATTGGTACTTGTCACAATTCCTTTTTAGTTTGTTGGATTATTTTTATTGATTAATTAGATCGATTTGATGTTTATTTATTTTGTATTTATGTCTATTAATTGGCTTCTATTTATTTATATTTTATATTTATATTTATATTTGTATCTATGTTTTGTTTAGTATGTGGCAAAAAAATTAAAAAGTAAATAGTGTTAGCCCAACCAATACTAAACTTAAAATATGCTTGTGTTGCCATGTCAACACTTGATCTAGTGTAGACTTCGTTATGCTAAGTTATCGTTGGCATATATAGACTATATGCTAAAATTTATTAATCCATGAACTACTGTAATGGAATCATATAGTGTTTTACTATAGTGTCCGCTTAGCCAATACTATTTAACATCTGTCCAAAAAAAAGGCAACACAAAATTTTAATAATGAGCCTTAATTTTAATCTCATCATCAAGGCCAACACAATTTTTGTAATTTAGTGACAAAAATTACTTTTTCGTTACTAATACAAGCAACACAAAAATTATAGTGACAAATTATTAAAAATTACGTGTAAATTGCTTCATTACTAGTATTAATTTTTCTTGTAGCTAGTATATCATATTATTAATCTGATAAAAAAAATTATTATTAATACAAACTTTCAATGCCTTTCAAAAAAAAAAAATTCAATGTCGGTACTAACATTTCAATTTTAGTTAAATGAAAACTATACTATCAAAGAAACTAATATAATGTTAAAACATTATAATTGATGATAATTCTTTTAGTTTGTCAAAAAAATAAGATGATAATTCTTTTAAGACTTAAATATGTTTTACATTTTTGCAAAATAGCTAGTGTTTTTTTTTTTTTTAGTTTCTGTAATTTGTTTCTTTTAATTTTTTTTATCTTTGCAATATTCAGTGTTAGTTGTTTTCGTCCCTACCATCATGAGAAAGACTAAAAACAAAAATCATTATATTTTGCAAGGACATAAAAGAGGGGACTAAAACCCAAAAAATTGCTATATTATAGAAACTACAAATAAAAATTACTATATCTTTCAGGACATAATATGCAGGTACAATAAACATTATAGGGATAATTTTTTTTTAAAAAAGAAAAACTTACATAGACTAAAAACAAAACCATTATATTACATGACTCAAATATATTTAAGCATTGTTTTTTTAGAGGATATCTAAGCCTTCTTTTAATATGAATACGGTCAAACAAAAAATACAGCTTAATTATATAAAAGAAAAATAAGTAAATAAGTCGGTGAGCTCTTAAATTTCCTGTAAACATCATGAGATTCATATTCTCCCATCACAAATACAATTATTAAACCATGTGGGCATCTTTAAACCCTGATGATGGTGAAAAAAATTATTGTATGTATATAGCCTCTCTCGATGATGTTGTGACCCACAAAACACTTGATTCAACAGCTAAACCTTTTCATTAGCATATCACCAATTTACTAGTAATTTTAAATATGTATAACAAGTCTTGAATCTCAATCTACCCTTCCATTTTTGTAGTTCGACTCACTTGCAACTTGTTTGTGTAATCAATAACGCTGCCTCTTTAAGCATCACGTGATCTTGTACGAATACATTAATAAATATAAAGTGGTATTTATTAAGGTATAGCTGGTGTTTCATTTTGCAATAGAAAGTAAGATTTGATTCTTCTATATATAAAGTGTTTTATGGAGCTATTTAGCTAAATGTCTACTGCGGCCGCTTTGCACAACATATTATAAACTAATAAGGAGCATGACATTCTCACTTTCATCAATTTCTAAGTTGGATATTTTTAACATTTTTTCCTTCTTGGATATACATTTCACACTTATTTTTACAACTAATAAAATAGAGCAAATTACAGTAATATTCCACGAGATTTTGTGTAATTACATAAACACTTCCTTTTTTTTAATAATTATTTTCGTCTCCCTTGTAGGGAGTGTTAGTGTAAAATTTGAGGGGTTTTAGTGTAATTTTTTCAAACATATAAGGAGGTATTAGTGTAATGTTTTCAAACTTAAAGAGGGACTAGTGTAGGAAAATCAAAAAGGGTGGGATTATGTGTAATTTGATAAAAGCTTAGAGAGTGTTGCTGTAAAATTTGCTCTAAAAAATATCTCCAGCTTTCAATCATTTTGAATTATTTTTTATTTTATATGTATATTTAATTTTCTTAACCTCCAATTTCTTTTAATTTACTCTATTTTTATCATTGTTTTGAAAATCGGGCCAGCCGGTTCAACCGGTCGAACCAGGAACTGGTCTGGTGACTAGTCTATTTACCTCAAAACACCAGAACGTCTCAGAACCGATGGGAACCGATAAAGAACCGGTTGAACTGGCCTAAAATCGGTAAAAATCGGTGTTAAACCGGTGCACAAAACCGATTTGAACCGGTCATTTTTAATTTTTTTTAAATTTTTTAATTTTTTTAATTTAATCTAAAATATTTTTATGATAAATAAAAATACATATTTAACTATTTCATATAGGTATCAATTATTTTTCCAACTATTATTAATTTTTATCTTATAAAACATATAATTTAGTCATTTATATCAATTTATAATTTTTTAGATCATGATTTTTTAAAATTTTATATTATTTTATTACTTAAAATATTATATAATATTAAAAATATAAAATTGGTTCAACCACGGTTCAAATACGGTTAGACCATTAAACCTTGAACCAGTGCCTTCACTGGTTCAATCACCAATCCGATTTTAAAAACATTGATTTTTATTGTAAATTGAATTCAATTTTTTTAAGAAAAAATTATCAATGGTTAAAAAATAACCTTATATCACATTTTAAATTGTTCAATATAAATCTAAAAATATAATCTATATATTTAAATGTAATTATTTATTATAAATTTTAATTACATATAAAATAAATATTTATCATGTATAATGCACATTTTAAGATATAGTTTAATAAATAAGGTTAATGTAAATAGCTTGTTTCAATCAAATAGATTTATATTCTTATATATTGCCATATGACATGATTGATTTTATGAGAAATGTTAGCGACACTCTCTCTAATACTCTCTTTCTGATACTTTTTTTGTGATTGGTTGAAATTTATTGAAAACCATCAATTTTGGTGGGTCTCACATCTCATTTAATGATTATTTCTTTGATTTAGTGTGGGACCCACCAAAATTGGTGATTTTCAACAAATTTCAACCAATCACAAAAAGAGTATTAGAAAGAGAGTGTCGCTAGCATTCCTCTTTATTTTATTCGTGCTATATTGTGATGTCACCCAACACAAGATTTATTGTATGCTTATAATGAACCAGTGTTTCTTTGCATGACTGTGTCGGAGGGTAGCATCGCCGAAGGGAGAGAATTAGATGACAACATAGGAATAAACAATTGGACAAGTTAACTTAGGTCAAAATTAAGAATGGAAGGAGAATTAAATAGAGTGTAGAGGAGAGATGTAGTAGAAGATAAAAATTTAGAGAAATTGACACTTAAGCAAATACGTTGATGTGGCAAAAAATAGTACAATGATGTGGCATCATATGGTTGTGTCTCCAACCCTAAATCAAATTTCATATGTTTCAAAGGTTAGAGAGGTTATGGGTTTTGTTATTATGAATCTTTGATCATAGAACCTCAATATTGACAATGTTTGGTAGTGGATATGGGTGATTAGATTTTTTTTCTTTTTCCAATAGGTGTTCTATTTGAAATTGTATTTAGAATTATGTATTGGATGCAATATGTGTATAGGCATTTGATCCTTGTATAGGGGTGGGAGAACCCCTAGTACACCTTTTGTTAATAAAGTCGTTTAGCTTATAAAAAAAAAAGTGAGAGGACTTTTATTATGAGAATGTGAGGAATGAATCTAGATCCTATAATCATACATGGATGTTCGACATTAAAAGTTATTTAATGATCACATAGCCACTAAAATGTCACATGACTTAATCTATTTTATTTAACCTTTCATAATTTGATCAAATGACCATGATTCACTCTTTTAACTCTAATAATAAATGTCCTCTCATATAGACACACACACGTGCATGCGCAAGCGCATGTATATATCAATTTAATGTAGTTTTGAAGTCGTGGGTGTAGCATCCGATTGCTTTCAAGATCGACTACGGTACCCACAAACCAACACAAGACTTTTCAGTATGCTTTGGCCCCACTCACACGCTTCCTAGGAAACATCCCAAGAAGTCACCCATCCCGAAATCCCAAAATTACTCCAAGTCAAGCACATTTAACTGTGGAGTTCTTAAGTGATGAGCTACTGAAAAGTATATGAATCTTGTTGGTATAGGTAGTATCAATTAATTCCTTTAACTCATCATCAACTACACAATCCCATACTTGCACAACCTCTGAATCCCTCTCATTCGGTGTGTATTTGATTCATTCATGTGTTCCTCCCGGAAGGCTACCAGGAGTCGCTCCTTGTCTGTGTCTCATCTCTTTTGCACGACAATCACTCCCCACCCTCGTCAGCGTCCGAGATGTTACAATGGAACATTTAATTTAGTTAATAACTAGTCTGTTACCCATGCTTCATGTTTGTTTTTATGCATGTTTTAAAATGACTTATGTTTAAAATTATTTGCTTAAAAATAAACAATAAAACATGAGATAAAACTAAACATTTTCTGACGAGAACCTAACAAGAGAAATCTACTTATATTTTAAAGTTTTAAAAGAAATGACATGATAGAAAGTGAAATTAAAGTTAAAAAAATAATATTTATATATTTAATTAATTATTTTTTCACCTCACAATATATCATTTTATAATTTTGTTGCAAAAAATTAAATACAATGTAATATAACTCATTTGATATAATATTATCTTATATTTAAATTTAGATAATAATATTTTTTATTTAAGTAAATTAGATTTAAATTAATTTGATGTAATATTGTCTCATATACTACTAAGTGTGTAGATTAACAGACGTGGGGTTGTTCTATCTTAATCAGTGATCTCGGGTTCAAGTCTTGAGTATGCAACTGCATTAAATACTTGAAGCCGCCTTGCCGCCCATAGTGTTCCTACCCGGTTTGAACAGATACCTAGGTATGCAGTTGTGTTAAATACTTGGAGGGAGAGCTTTGTCACTGGTCCTACCCAACTCGAACATTATTGCCTTTAGTGGAGGATACATGTGGTCAAGACAAAAAAAAAACAAATATTATCTCAATGTATTTCTATGAGAGGTAATCCTACTTGAGTCGGGTAAAATTACTGTACGTGCTTGTCTAAATATTTAATGCAGTTGCATAGTTAATACTCAAATTCGTTCTTTTTGTGCAATTTTATTGACAAACCTGATCCGAACCAACCCGATCATAAACGGGTTGGGTCAATCGGGTTTGAATATTTTAAAATTATTTTTTATTTTGTAAAAATTAAAATTTTTTAAAACAATAATTTGTTTTCGTCTAAAACATTGTAAATATCTAATGACTAAATGCCCTCCAAATAGACTAAATTATGACAATATTTGATTAATAGAATAAATGTTTTCAATATTAATACAATATTTTTATTTTAGATAGAAATAAAATACTGTATTAACATGAGAAAACTTAAACAAAATCAAAACAGAAATAAAAATAACAATTAAATAAAGAAAAAATCATGGGTGGTTTAATTTAATAATTTAACAAACTATATTAGCAAAAAAATATAGTATTTTGTATTTAATAATTTAATTTATATATAATAAATTTAATTAGAGGACACGGGTCGGGTTGGATAATGGGTTCAAAAAACATAACCCGTTATCCAACCCGTACAGTTAACGAGTCTGAATGGGTTGGGTCGGGTCGGGTTTGACCCCAAACTTTCCAAAAAAATATGAAGCGAACTAATTGGGTCGGTTGGGGTCAATTCGGGTTCGCGAGTTACCCGCACCAGTGAACACCCCTAGGATGCAAATGGTAAATATCCCGATAGTAATAGAAGAAGAACGGAATTGGCAAGGAAACTTTTTTTTTTTTTGCAGGAATGAACCATGGCAGGAGGTGCCACGTGTCTCAACTAGATCATGTTTTTATAATATACTTCACATGTAATTTTTTTTGCTTATATTTCAGTCTAGAGGGAGTAGTAAATATACTTTTTAAGTTAAAATAAATTTTGGTTTATAAATAAGACATTTTTTAGTTTTAGTCCTTTAAAAATTTTTATTCATTTATTGTTTGTAAAAATTATAAAAAATTAAGACTAGACAAAGTACTAACATCATATTATTTTTATTAAATGTAAAGTGTAAAAAGAAATAAAAGTTTTTTACTGACTAAAAAAAATCATAATTACGAGTGGCAACTGGGCCACCCTGCCTCTGCTGTTGCTGATAATGAGGAGTTTGTCTTTGTTGGTTCAGGGGTCTACTATAGGGTTTCTTTCGCTGAAATCCTTTCTTAAATCCAGATGATCCACCTTCATGAGTCCTCGCAATCCTGCTACCACCATACTCAAGATGCTCAACTGTCTTGCTCTTCTCTACCAGTTCTGGAAATTCCCTAATTGCCATTGGAATTATCATTCTTTTTATCTCGTATCTTAATCCTTCCTCATACTTTCGACATCTCCATTCCTCAGAAGTAGCCTGAGTGCAAAATCTAGACAAGTATTCGAATCTGGATGAGTACTCGTTCACAGTCATATTGCCCTGAATTAATCGTAGAAATTCCATCTCCTTTGCATGCCTAGCACTTGCTGGAAAATATTTTCCTAGGAATCGCTCTCTGAAATTTGCCCAAATAAAACTGTATTCTGAAAAATACTTTCCAGAATACTATTTTTTGTTCCGGTAAATACTTTCTGGAATGTTAAAAATTAAAATAGTATTCTAGAAATACTTTCCAGAATGTTAAAAAGTAAAACTGTATTCCGAAAAGTACTTTCCGGAATACTGTTTTGGGTTATGGAAAGTACTTTCCGGAATGTTAAGAATAACATCTGGAAAAATTCAAGCACAACATTAAGACCATTAAAAATACCATATAAAGGAAAATTGTACAATAGTGAGCAATTGAAGTGGAGAAAACATATAATTGATATTGGTCCTTCAATCTGGACGACTCTAAGAGGCACCTCGTTGCAACAACTTGAATAAACATACTGAGAATGAGCAAGGGGAGGAGTAAAGGAAAGTAGTTGGGAGTGTAAGCATATTGCATTGGATTTTGGAGGATGAAAAACCCTAACACTAGAGCAAGAGATTGAACAAGTGAGGAGTAAAGGAATATCAGAGCAAGATATTGGAGGGGGTGAAGGGAGTGAAAGAGAGGGGGTGTTGTTGCTATGAAACAGAGAGTGTGTTGTTGGGCTGAAAAGGGGAGTGTGTGAGGGAGAGAAGAAGGTTTGAAAGGGAGAGGTTATTTAAGTAATTTAATTTTAAAAAAGGAAAGGGGAGTGTACTTAGCAAAAAAAGGGAGTGGAAATAGCAAGAGCCATTGGCGAGTTGCGTGGGACGAGCTGGTAAGTTGAACAACCTAGCTTGTCCCACCATTTTTTATGGGTTAGGCAGCTTGACTCGCCTAGCCGAACTCATTTTGTAATCCTTAATCATAATTTTAAAGACTAAAAATATATTTATGTCTATATTAACATGAATTTATTTAACATATCTATCCATTAAATAATGTAACATTAATTATTTTAATGTTAATGATCACGAATAAAAGATTTAGATAAATTATATATGCATTTATAAGCATGAAATTTTATAATCAATATTTACTTATATTTCAATAAATGTTTTACACATTGAAATAAAGTTAATTAATAAAATATCAATTATTTTTTATTTGTATGTAATTTCTTGTAAACTTTATTTACTTAATAAAAAATTAAGTCTAACAATAAAATTGAAAAAAAAAATCAATGTAAAAAATTATTAAAGGGAACATGTTGATTCTAGTATTCTACTCGATCAGCTCTGTGCATGCCGCCATCCCTTTCTGACTGTTTTCGTTAATTCTTTGACAAAGTCATTGATATTCTATTATTGTTATGGTCACAATTTTACAAGAAACTATAGTGGGGTCCCTAGTTATTATTTGTAAGAAACCTTAATTATTCTTGTGGTTCAATTCTTAATTAGTATCTCAATATTAGGTGACCCAAGTTTGACATAAACCCTCTCCCAATACCGTCAATGCACTTATTATAACTATATGGACGTGGCCTTGGATGTTTTCTTGTCTGGGTGGATTTTTTTTTTTTTCTTGGGACAATCATTATCAAAGATGTCAAGTAATTCGCTTTTCGAAACCCCTTCTTGAATTTTTGTGATATTTTATGTAATTTCTTCTCCAATAAAATATGTCTTTGAGTCTCAATCGATGTAAACTGATGTCCAGAAGTTGAAATAACATATACAATCTACTAAATTTTCAATGAAATTTAACGGGCAAGTTATCTAGTATTATTATCATAGCAGTTGAAAGCTTCACATATACTAAATCACCATTTGGGTATAGATTTTTTTTGTCTAAACCACAGTATTTTTCAGGGAGGCAATCCTGGTCGAGTTGGGTAGGATCACAGTATTTAATGGATAGACCTCTGATTAAGATAGAACAACCCCAGACCAATTAATTCACACACTCATGGTTCGTTTGGGTATAGATTTAGAAAGCAGGAATAAAGAAACGGTTTTTCAACCTTTAAAAAAAGTAGAAAGGCTAAGAATAAAGCTAGATGGTGAAGTGCCCTAGTGAACAATCAGTCTTGCACTTCAAAAATAGTTATATTCTAATCGGAGCACATAAATAAATAATTAAAAGAGCATCTCAAACTTGACTTAAACAAAACCCTAACTAATCCTTCTGTATATTCATGTGTCACGAGCTATGACTTTCAATAATGTTATGTCTCCATTCCCATTCCCATTACCATCCTCACACTCACACTCGCCCTCTCCTTCCTCTTTACCCGCACGTCCTTCTTATATGTACTGTTCCACAACATGCACGAACATAAATATTATGTGCAAAATTAAATAACTATAATAAGAAATGCTAGGAACACACTCTCTAACATATTATTTTAAACACACTCTCTCTTATTGGTTGAAATTATTTGAAAATGACAAAATTTTGTGGGTCATATTTAATGATTCTCTCTTTTAATTTTGTAATTTTCAATAAATTTTAATCAATTCGAGAAAGAATGTTAACACTCCTCAACTTTAATACTCCCTACAGTCTCTCGATTATAAGCAACAAAATTCCTTGTTTTTTTGTTTCAAATATAAGTAAATTTTAACAAACTTTGCTTTAGTTAATGAAACTTCAAAATATCCTTCACTTAATAAGGCCAAATACTTTTTTATGCTTGATATCAAGTTTCAATAAAGGGTAATTTAGGAAAAAAATATTTTTTAACACGGATTGACACAATTTAATGCGGTTAACTAATCCCTTAATAAGTGTGAAATATGTTTTTTTTTTCACTTATAATCGAGACTGGAGGAAGTATATGTTTATAAAAGATTAATTTTCTAGAAAAGATCATTTAATTAAGAAGTTTGTGAAAATAAACAATTATTTTCTTTAAAATATATAAGTGAAATCAAAGGTCCATTTAATGATTTCTTTAATAGCAAGAGGGTGTTAACATGCACGTATATCCATCATGGTACTTGATGATCGAAGACCAAGAAAAAAGAAAGCAGCAACTGTGTGTGTGGTCGGCAAAAAGTTGTAGGGTTAAACACTACGCCAAATTTGTCCCGTTATAAACTTAATTAGTTGTAACAAAATCGTAAAACTGGTAACTGAATCTTGCCAATTATATATAGCGAGGGGTAAATTTATAGTAAAAGGCACTTAATACACAAACCGGGCTTGAGGTCACCATGAAAAGAAAAAAGTAAAAAAATGCACTCATTGCATGCAGAATCCTCCAACAGCGTGACATTGCAGCATCCTTACAACAAAGGCAGACAAAGAGATTGGACTAGTTTACTAGACATAGGTTTTATGCTTTACATCAAGAAAAAAAAAATTGAACTAGCTGAAGGGATTCATCAAAGTATTGTGATGGTGTGTTTATGTAAAATTTTCTATTAGAAGTTTTCAAAATTATAGTTCAAATGATCAAAGAGATGGTTTCGAGCAAGGAGGTATTTCCAAATTGAAGAACTAATGGAAGTTATTGAGGAATCAAGGAGACACTCAAAGACTCCAAAAAAAAAAGTAGTGAAGGTTTGGTGAAGAATTCGACAAGGAATGTTAGTCGAAATGTGAAGAAATGACATTTATCTCCAACGTGCAAATTAAGATAGATGTAAAAAGAATATTGAGTCTGTAATACATAAGTTTGTACAGTAAAATTTGACAATTAGAATTGAAAGTTTATAAATCATATCCATGTGTCTCATTAGAAGTTGTTAAGACACTTATACAAACACTTTGTAACACCTAACACACCAATCACATTCATCATTGACTCAATGTGTTGAGTATATGTTTCCAACAACCCATTTTAATAAATTGCCTCTACATTTCAAATTTCTTTATCTTTGGTATTTGATTAAGTTATGCACTTTAATTTACATGTCTTTACTTTAAGTTACATTATATCTTCTCATTTTACCTTATTTTTTTCTTTTATAAGTACTTATCGAGAAAGTTATCCAATCAAGGTCTAATATTATCAATGATTGTACTATGAGCCTTTGTCTTTGATGTGCTAGCTCCTAACCTCAGATGCATTAATCGATAGTTCCAAAATTCAAATCACTGAATTGAAAATGCAACTCTTATGCAATTGAACTCCTGATGCAAGCTCTATACTACATGATGTGCTCCTAACCTCGGATGCAAGAATCGATTGTTCCGAAATTCAAATCACCATAATAAACTCCATTGATGGAAAACTCAAGAACTTAAAGAATTCAAAAATAGAAAAAACGAAGTAGAAGAAAAATGGATAAGAACGACACCACAAGTTGATTGCTCAATCGATAAGTTGAAGAAGATTCATCACAAAGGATGTTGAAATTCTTGATAAGAACCAATGGTTCATCCTAAAAACCAAGAGAAGTTCAAACCTCTCACTAAGCACAAAGCTTAATTCTAATTTCAATTATGTCAAAAGTGTCTACTATGTGTTTGGAAGGCTATTTATACCTATGATTTTAAGCATAGGTGCTAATTAGCTATTATAAGGTAAATCATGCCCAAATAAGCCCAAAATTAAGGAAAACAAGCCAAAATACAAGTTGGGGATTTATTGAAGGCACCTCCGTTTTTTCCTGGTACACCCCATTAAAATTAATTAAGACTATTTTATCCTTTTTTCTTGTATATAGTATTACGGATTCATCAATCCGTAATTATATAAAATACATTACGGATTGTATAATCCGTAATTGTATAAAGTATTACGGATTATACAATCCGTAATAATATTAATACAATTACAGATTATGCAATCCGTATCTTTCCGCAGAGGTGTATTATAAAGCTACGGATTGTCTAATCCGCAGCCCGGGGGGGGGGGGGGGGCAGTGTTCCGGATTGAGAGAATCCGTGGGGTGGGTGGGGGTTGATTTGGGGTGGGGGGGAGGGATTGAGAGGGGGGCGTTAGCCCGGGGGGTCTGATTGGGGGGGGGGGGGAGGGATTGAGAGGGGGGCCCTTTTTTTGGGGGGGGGGATTGAGAGGGTTGGGGGGGGGGGGGGGGGGTTTGGTTTACGGATTGAGGGAGGGGTGGTGGTTACGGATTGTCTAATCCGTGGGTGTTAAATCATACAATTTTTATTTCTTACGGATTATCAAATCCGGAATGTTTAGGGTATTACGGAATACCCATTTCGTAATATATTGTTATGTTACGGAATGGGTATTCCGTAATACATTTCCGTTGTACTACGGAATATGTATTCCGTAACATTGTAACACATTACGGATTGTGTAATCCGTAATGTATATGTACATATACATTACGGATTGTGTAATCCGTAATGTATATGTACATATACATTACGGATTACACAATCCGTAATGTGTTACAATGTTTTCGGATTGAATAATCCGTAATTGTATTAATAGTATTACGGATTGTATAATCCGTAATGCTTTATACAATTACGGATTATACAATCCGTAATGTATTTTATACGGATCCATCATTCCGTAGTTAAACTAAAAAAAAAATTAACAGCTTACCATGAAGGCGGCAGACCCAAAAAAGAGAACGAATGTGCGGAGGAACCAGACACTTTACTCGAAGTCGCAGCAGCGAGAACGATGGAATGGATGCCAAGGAGACCAGGATGCAGTCAAGAAGAATGGGGACGAAGGACACACAGCTTAACTGAGTAAGAGTAAGGGTAAGGATATTACGGAAATATTAAAAATTATGGGGTGTACCGAGCAAAAAAGGAGGTGTCTTAAGTAAAGCCCTACAAGTTATAGTGTCAAAACAAGGCATACAAATTGTTACAGTTCGCTCAGTGAGCCCGGCCCAGAATCAGCTCTCTGTCTCTCATTCTTTATTAACTAGAGGTCATTTCATCAAAAAAAAAAAAAACTAGAGGTCAATTTTGCTAAGCCAGACTTTAGTTAGCAACAAATTCTTCATGCAATCTTTGTGACTGCCTTGGGATATGGCGTGTAATAAACATGCTTTGCTTGTCGTGCAAATATGAATGGATCATATACCTTATTTTATCTTCGTGACTACCTTACTTTAACAACCACAAACTTGTTATCTACTTTTATGCCTATATTAGGAGTGTTAATTATTAAACCAATCACAATTGAAGAGAACTAACTTCATCAAGGGCAAACCAGTATACTCCATTTCAATTATAGTAGTACGTAGGCCTGTGCGATGCACGGGGTAAATTTTTTTTTTTTAGGGACGGATTATTTTTTTTATTTGTATGTGTAACAATATATAAATAAATTTATATGCCCAATTTAAAAAGATTTGATAGATGAATCATGTTTTAAGAATTTTTTTTTATATAGTAAGTATTGCAATGAAACATAAATTGATATTAAATTATAAAAAACTATCAAATAGGATCACTTCAGTAGCATATGTACAATTTCTAAAAAATAATGGTCATAGTAATATATGTGATATATCAGGATTGTAAATATAATTAAGTTACATGAATCAACTAAATAGACCTTGAATTATTACGATATTTTCTAAAACAATGATGTTTCCTTCTTTGAGTCTTTTGTTATTACTACAACTTTTCCATCAAAAACTAAGTAGTACTCATTATTTGCTCTTTTATTCCATTAATTTAAAACTACATGATCATCTATTATTGGTTTGCCTCAAAGTGAGATAATCAACTTTTGCTTCCAAGTTGATGGAATGTTAGAAAAGAAAACAAATTTTAATTCAATATTTAAATTTTAAATTAAAAAAATATGCCATGTTAATAAATAATCAACTATAACATAATTTATAAATTTATATCATATAAATATATAAATAAGTGATTTAATCTTTTATCAAAATAATTTAATTTTTGCTACCAAATAGAGACAACATTCTAAGAAAGTAATTTTCCTTAGTAGTTAATTTTTAATTTAAATAAAACTTATATATTAATAAGCAATTGACTATAACATTTATTATCCAATCTCACACTTTCACAAATATATATATATATATATATATATATATATATATATATATATATATATATATATATATATATATCCTTATTTAAGTGGGAGCAATATAACATAATTATAATTCACGAACATATTTTACTCTTTAATTATAACAATACACGGTAATGTTTTTTTTTTTAAAATATATATATATGATTGAATCACTTAATTATATAAATAAAAATATTAATAATATATTAAATATTTCAAAAATAATAAATAAAATCATTAATTATATGATTTGAATAAATATTTAATAATATATTAAATATTTCACAAATAATATATTAAATATTTATATATACAAATTTATATATTAATAATATATTAAATATTTCACAAATAATATATTAAATATTATATATACAAATTTAATGTAATCATATGAATTTACTTTTCTTTTTGTTACTTAAATAGACAACATGACTAAATGATTGTGTAGTGTAAATGTCTCATCACTGTTTAGACAACATGGCATCACATGATTAGAGATGTGTGCGGAAATGTCAGTGTTTAACGACGAAAATAGACGGCAAAGACTAAAAGTATGGACAAAAAAATAAGTTTAGGGACTTTGATCAATTAACGAAAAATTTAAGGACCAAAAACAAGAATTTTAAAAAGATTACGAACTAAATAAAGATAGTAAACCCTAAAATAATGCCTGACGTGTAAATGTCATGTCACTGATTTTTACACATAGCAAGTCATGTCAATATTTAACGGCAAAAATAGACAACAAGGACTAAAAGTATGGATGAAAAATAAGTTTAGGGACCTTGACCAGTTAACAAAAAGTTTAAGGACTACACAGAGAACTCCTAAAAAGCGTAGGGACTAAAAAGATAGTAAACCCTTTATTTTAATATTTTTAATAGGTGAAATATTACGGGAAAAAAATATTTAGACGAGATATATTTTACGAAAAGAGTAATTTTTAGAATGAAACTAAATAATAATCAATTTTTAGACTGATTTTTAATTTAAATACATTTATTAAAATATTAAATAATAATAATAAATTTAAAAACATTTGAAATTTTTAAATAACTTTTTTTATTTTAAATTTGAGATATATTAAATAATAATTTTGCACCACTTTATCGGCGGAAATGTCTCATTCGCTAACATGAACCAACTATTAAAAGGGAGTAAATTGTTAGTGACCAAAACTATTAGTCTGCTATAGCATTTGGCATGTAAATCGTTCTCCAAATCATTGGTTTTTATTTAGTTTCAAAATATATCTCGTCTAAATATTTTTTTCTAAATTTATCTAAAAAAAACACATTGGCAACTACAATTATTGAAATGACTTAAATATGATTTTAGTCCCTTAAATGTGAGTCATTATTTTTTTAGTCCTCCAAATTTGAAATTATTTTTTTTAGTCCTGAAATTTACAAAATGCTCTTTTTAGTCCCTCTGTACAATGTGAGCCAAATGAGAAATAAGAGATTAGCAATTTGTGACGACTTTTGATCGCCAGAATTTGATTTTCTATTTTAAATTTTAAAGTACGATTTCTGGCAGTTTAAAATCATCATAATCAAGTCAATAAAAGAAATTAAAACGGATTTTAAAGCAATTAATGGGTTTTTAATTTTTTATTGACTTAATTTTGGCAGTTTTTAATCATCAGAAAATATAAAATAGTCTTAAATAGTGCATGCATAAAATATAAAATAGAAAATCAAATTCTAATGGTCAAAAGTTGTCACAAATTATGAATCTTTTATTCCCTGTTTGACTCACTGTGCAGAGGGACTAAAAAGAACATTTTGCGAATTCTAGGGGCTAAAAAAGGCAATTTCAAATTTGGAGGACTAAAAAAATAATGGCACACATTTAAATGACTAAAAACATATTTAAGCCTATTGAAATATTCTTGTGATGGTTGCCAGTACAATCACTATGTCCTTTAGTGACAGAAATATTTGGCCGCTAAAGATTGATATTTACATAGTGTTTCATACTTGTATCTTCATATGTTCTCATATTTTGACACACACCTCTAAACATTTACAAAAATAAAATAAGTTAATATTTTTCTTTAAGTAGTTTTTCAATTAAAGAATTTTTTTTATTTTATTAATTTCTTTAATTAATTAATACTCATTTTCCTTTTTCCCATATTTATTGCATATAGTGCATTAAATATTTAGTTTTTAAAATAATATTGCGCTAATTAAAGTAATTTAAAAATTTATAAGCATCAATAAATACTCTCTCTGTCCCATAATATTTGTTGTCCTAGATTTTTTTTACATAGATCAGGAAAAACTATTAAATGGATGAAAGAGTGACAATTTTACAAAATTAGCCTTATGATTATTAATTCATTTATAGTTTTTGTTGCCCATTATTAATTTTATAAGGGATATAAGTGAAAAACAATAATTAATATTACATGAAAAAGCTAAGGTGACAATTATTATGGAACGGAGGGAGTAATGTTTTATCATTTATATTTTAAAATTTATTTTTGTTAATCTTAGGTGTTATGTTTCAGTTATAAAAACTAGAAATAGGTGTGTAAAATGTGAAATATTTATTAGGAAATATTACCTCTGTTTCTTTATATAAGAAATAAATGGTAGTATTTTTTTGTTCCTAATTATAACAAATCTATGATCACTTTCAAATGTATCAATTGCTAATTTTCTTTTATACCCTAATTTATCGTGAAGTCCATTAAAGAAATATCACTCATTTCCTATGAGAGTGAATGCATTTATTGAGCTATTAACAGTATAATTAACTCATACTCATTGATTGAAAAAATTATTCCTTAAACTATGAGTAGTGTTATTATATCTAACCACCACTTAAACAAATTAATTCTATGGGTATTTTTGGAATAATATTTAAATTTATGACAATATTTGTTAAAATGAACTAATTTAATTACTTTTATTGGTCTTGATTAATTAGTTATTTGTTTCTTATATATAAGAATAGAGGTAATAACAAGGAAGGAATCATCAAAAAACAACTTTATCAATATATATAAAATTTATGAATCCAAAAACAGCTTCGAAAAACACGTGGTAAAATAAGGTTGCTTCTTAAGCATTGGATGACACGTGTCATCATTTCATGCTTCGAAATTGTTTGGATCGGTTACAAATCAAATTCAAATTTAAATACATTTAAGTCTCATTAATTTATTAGAAACAAAAATTAATTCTAATTTATTATTATACTGATACTGATGATATTTATTCTTTTATTTACGGTAACCGAATCTGTCAAATTATCTATTTTAAATAGTTAAAGTTGTGAACATTTGAATTTTAAATTTTAAATTTCCTTTTGAGTGATTTTTAATAAAGATAACTATTACACATTTTAAAATCCATAATTCCGAAATAGTTAAAGGTAATTACTATACGTATCCAATACTTATTTTTGGATATAATCTATAATAATTAAAGATAATTATGGCCCTAATTCCAAAATCAATCAATATAAGAACATTTGAATTTTGAATTTTAAAATTCATTTTGAGTGTATTTTTTTTATAAAATTAATTATTACACTTTTTATCGGTAAATATATTGTTTCCGTTTTGAA
Organism: Pueraria montana var. lobata; assembly: GCA_026413185.1. Classification (NCBI taxonomy): domain Eukaryota; kingdom Viridiplantae; phylum Streptophyta; class Magnoliopsida; order Fabales; family Fabaceae; genus Pueraria; species Pueraria montana. The sequence goes on along the minus strand of CM048649.1, from coordinate 21,107,334 downwards.
ATCAATTAATATGATATTTATACATAGAATATAAAATTAATAAAATATTGGCTCTCTAATTCCTAGGCATTTTCTTAACGGTAAAAAAAAATGAAACTAATTAAATCTTTTAGATGACTTGTCAAACTTTATTTAATTTAATTTTGAGATATATTTGATTGTTTACACATTAGCTTTTTTTTTTTTTGAAACAGTTTACACATTAGCTATAAAATGAAATTCATTGACTTATACGGAACATACTTTAGAGGTAATTGCTGAATTTTTTTACGAGATGTCACTTACCGAAGATAAGAAATTCATTTTAGGAGATGCCTCCAGAATACTATTCTCACATTATTGGTTAAACCGTGGCTTTTCGCGTCATTTCTCCCTATTTCTTTTTTTTTTCTTTACGAAGGAGGATCTGTGCGATTTTTTTTCTTTATGATCATATTTGCATGGTTTTCTGTGTGCATAAGCAAGGAAGGAGAAGAAGTAGCAATTGTTAGGGTTATGATGCAATTGTTAAGTTTGCAGATAAGAAAATTTTGTTGCAGATACTATTTATTCATCTTTTCTAATTTTATTGGATTTCAGGCAGAGTTTCTCACTAATTGGTTTTTTAGGTTTTGTACTTGCCTTCATTAAGTTTTTTCAATTTGCGTGTGAGACACATATTTTCGAATGGTGATTATTTTATCTCATTTTTAGTTATTTATTTATTATTTATTTAATATTTTAATTATCTCTTTTAATTTTGTTGTATCTATGGATTTGCTCACTGATTGTTGATTTCTAGGCTTTTGCAACTTTTTACCCTCATTATGAACTTGCAATTCGATATATAGAGATAGAGAGTCTTACTTAATATGTCCGTGTTAACTTAAAATAGTGACTTTTTTTTTTGTAGAAAAAAGAAAAGTTCTAAAATAGTACGTACCAACCATTAGTGTATTTTTAGTTGCTTGAAGCATTCTAATTCCATTATTGGATTCTTCTTCTTCTTCTTTTGTTTATTTTTTTAGTTTGGTACTTTTTTTTTTATTTGCTTGCATAAATGATAAAGAGATTACTCATTTACGCCTAATCACAAAGCACATATTTGACGATAATTCAAAAATGTAAATGATTCACCATCGCATAAAAGAGAAGAATGACTATACTTTTCTATTAGTATTTGCATTGTTGAAATAAGAATTAGAGATTGCAAATTTAATTTCAAATGAACCAGACTTTATAAAATTAATTTTGATTAAAAAATATTTGAGTTCGTTGATTTCTATTTGGAAATATTTACTTGATAAATGAGTTTTATGTATTTAATGTTGATTAAAAATATCCTGATATAGTAAAAATTAGAAACCATTAGTAACTTACACTTAAAATTTAAAAATAGAAATAGAGAAGCACAAGATTATATGTAAAAAATAATAATTTCAAGAGAAGAATTCTTTCAAATGGATGATTAATATAAAATGGACCATTATTTACGTGAATAGTTTAATATAAAATTTATTACATAAATAATTTATTTACAAAAATTATTTTAATAGTATTTTGATAGACCAAAATTTAATAGCATCCATGATCTTAATTTTGAATCAAATTATGATGATTCTTCTGCTGCACGAGTCGATCTCTAGGGTAATTTATGATAATTGTGACACACAATAATTAATTAGATAACATGCATATTATAATTTTGTTGTATTGAGGATTATTAATTAAACCTATTTTTAATATTAAGAATCATTTTTTTATTCATAATATTAAGAATCAATTTGATATTATTGACTACTAAACAATCATTCGAAAAGGAAATATAAGGTTAGTGAGTCCAAAATCATAAGTGTCATGATCGGTATAAAGAAAAAAAGTTAAAGGTCTACGTAATCATAATATTTAAAAAATAATACTTACTTCTTTAAAGTTATTGTTATTATTAACTATAGTAAATTAAAAACTTAATGATAATAACTCAAATAGGAATTAACATTCTTGATCTAAAATTACAAATACTTATATTAACACACACAAAAATGGGAAAAACATAACAAAATAGTAATATTTATTAAAATTTAATTTATTTAAGTTATGAATTAAATTTTAAAGAAAAAAAAGTCGTAACAAAATTATAGGTAGGAATGACAATGGGTATTGGACTTAGTGGTTACTTGCAAAAATTACCCATAATGAATAAGGTAATTATCTACTTAATAAATACAGGATCAAGTACGGGTAATTACTTATAAAATTTAAGTTAAATTACTTTTTTGGTCTCTTAATTTATTTATTATATTCAATTCAGTCCCTTTATTTTTTAAAAGTTTCAATTAATTCCCTTTATTTTTAAAATTTTTAATTAGGTCCCTTAATTTTTTAGGTACAGGTATGGCCATTTAGGTACCAACGAGAAAGGATACGAGTATTAAAGTTACTATTCAATGGGTATGGATTTGGATAGGGGAGTTTTTAAAAGTATGGGGAGTACCCTACCCAAACCCTACCTATTGTCATCCTTATTAGCATATATATTGTACACAACACACATTGCTTGAACTTAGGTTTTAATTTAAAAATATATATAGTTAAAAGTATAATTTCATAAAAAAATATTTTCATTTTTTTATTATAACTAGGAACTCTTTAGATTGATTGAAATATTATTTCACAATAATTATTTAAATTACTATGTTACCTAACACATAATTAATTTTTATTTCTCATTTATTGTATTTTAAAAATCATAGTCTACCAGTTATATAATCAACTATATATCTATCATATACACCAATAATTAATAATTAAAAATATTATATTTTAATTGTAAATAATTCTTAATATAAATTTAAAAAATATTTATATTTTAAAAATATTTTATAAAAAATCTTCATAAAGAATATTTACCCGTGCATGGTACGGGTCATACACTCTAGTGATTGTAAATATTAAAAAGAAAAGCCTTTTTAATAACACATTAATTAAAGAATAAATATTAATACATATTAAAATATAGAATGTATTAAAAATTTTGAATAATATATTTTGAATATAATTAAAAATATTCTTTAAAGTTGACAAAATTATTATTCCTGTTGAAAATAAGATTTTAGGTTGACTATTCAAATCTAAAATTAAATTTGGTCAACTATTGAAGTCATAAAGAAACTATAAAACCTAGACACCTACTATATAATACACGGTTTTGCCATTGCTAAAACATCACCTTAGTAGATGGAATTTTCAAAAATTTATTTGGTTGGTGTTGTGTCTTTCTTGTTCCTTTCTCTTGTCGCGAGTGATCATTTCATAAAGTATGAAATCAAGAGACTTGTTCCTACAGGCCCAAATCCTGCCCAATCCCCTGACCCAATACCACCAGGGTCACGTTCCTTTGTTTCCAACGATATAGGTTTTCAACATGAAATCAAGAGACTTGTTCCTACAGGTCCAAATCCCGCCCAGTCCCCTGACCCAATACCACCAGGATCACGTTCCTTTGTTTTTGACAATATAGGTTTCCAACATGAAATTAAGAGACGTGTTCCTACAGGCCCAAATCCTGCCCAGTCCCCTGACCCAATACCACCAGGGATGCGTTCCTTTGTTTCCGACGATATAAGTTTCCAGCATGAAATCAAGAGACGTGTTCCTACAGGCCCAAATCCCGCCCAGTCCCCTGACCCAATACCACCAGGGTCACGTTCCTTTGTTTCCGACGATATAGGTCTCCAACATGAAATCAAGAGACGTGTTCCTACAGGCCCAAATCCCGCCCAGTCCCCTGACCCAGTACCACCAGGGACACGTTCCTTTGTTTCCGATGATATAGGTTTCCAGCATGAAATCAAGAGACGTGTTCCTACAGGCCCAAATCCCGCTCAGTCCCCTGACCCAATACCACCAGGGTCACGTTCCTTTGTTTCCGACGAGATAGGATTCCAGCATGAAATCAAGAGACGTGTTCCTACAGGCCCAAATCCCGCTCAGTCCCCTGACCCAATACCACCAGGGTCACGTTCCTTTGTTTCCGATGATATAGGTTTCCAACATGAAATCAAGAGACGTGTTCCTACAGGCCCAAATCCCACCCAGTCCCCAGACCCAATTCCACCAGGGTCACATTCCTTTGTTTCCGACGATATAGGTTTCCAATATGAAGTCAAGAGACGTGTTCCGACTGGCCCAAATCCTGCCCAGTCCCCTAACCCAATACCACCAGGGACACGTTCCTATGTTTCCAACTAATATGGCTTAAATCATTAAATCAAGAGGCTTGTTCCATCAGGTCCAAACTCAATAAAGTCGCTCGATTTAGTACTTTTGTGTATTTGTTCCTTCAACTATTCTTTTGTTCTCTTTGTGATGAAAGAAGGGTGGGGATCAAGTTATTTTATGAGTAACTCTTGATAGATTTACTCCATGGAATAAATGTTTATATATGAAATTTCCATAATACAACATTGGATATGTTAATGTTATTCGAACGTCCATGCATACCAAATTTTAGCAAAACTGCAGAATTATTTTCAATTAATTTTAGATTCATAATTTACATATATTTTACAAAAGTATATTATAGGATATGTTGAATTCATTTAATAATGTATCAAATACTCCTACATTGTCGGTTCACAAGATAGTTCAGGTTTTGGTAGGGTCTTCTTCTAAAACTCACACCAAACATCACCAAAAGCTCATTTATTACATTTTTCGTGAAACTAAATTTAAATTCCTCTTCTTATTATTTTAAAACACAAATTAGGAAAATAACCAATGTTACAAATACTCCTGGAATAACATGACCCCTATGCTTGATAAAAAAAACTTGTTTCACAACGAGAATATATGTAAAACAAAATCTATATGTAGTATTCAATTGTATGCGCATGTATAAAAACAAAGATAAACAAATGCCAACAAAAATTGAAAGTAGTTTTTACGTGAACCATCCAATAGAAATAAAGAATGTAATTCATTTGGAAAACAAATGTAATGATTTTGTGGGAAGAAAAAGTGGGTCTAGGTATGTTGCTTAATAATCTTGTTATATAAACAGAAAGGCCAAGGATACATAATAAGCTCAGTTGAACATAGACAAAAATATGCAATTAATTGTGATATAAATTACCTTATTTTTAATTGAAATTAAATTAATGACGACACAAGTTACCATTTTTAATAGTAATCGAATTAATTATGATACAAATTATCTTTTCTAATAGTAAATAAATTAATTATGATATAAATTACCTTTTTCAAAATTATATCATAATTAATTCAATTACTATTAAAAAGGATAATTTGTATCATAATTAATCTGATTACTATTATAAATGTTAACTTCTATCATAATTAAATTTGAATTAAAAAACATAATTTGTATTATACTTAATTCAATTATTATTAAAATGGTAAATTACAACATAATTAGTTTAATTTCAATTAAAGGTAATTTATATCATAAATTATTTTATTAAAATAAAAGTTAACTTTATTTATAAAAAAAAAAACCTTGTATCTAGGGGTGGGTATACGAGTCGACCCAGCCCATGAAGCCTGCATTTTTATGGGCTAGACTAAGTCCGGTCCGCGAATTAAATAGACTAAAATTTCAGTCCGCTTCCGGCCCGCAAAGCCAGTGGTTAAATAGGCCGGCCACAAACCCAATAAGAATGCTAAAAAAAAAATTTGAAAGAATCTTAAATTTGTCAAATAATGGATTTTTTTTTACATTTTTTAAGCTAAGGAACCAGATATAGAGAATAAAAATACATAAAAAATATAAATAGAAGCATTCAATTAAATATTAAACATTCACCGATCTAAATAAAATATCAAACATTTCAAAAACTAATACCTATAATAAATTATAAAAAATAAAAATAAAAAGAAATATCTCTTCAATACATTATTATATTTCGGTAAGAATTGAAGTTTTAAACTTTATATCAAAGAATTAAAATCACGTACGATGAAAAATGATTTTTAATTTCAAGCAGTAATTTACTTTAGCTGGAAAAAATATTTTAAGATAAACTATCTATGACCTACTTGATACTTAATAGTAAGACAAAATTACACAGGATGGTTCATGATAAGGTTTGGATTAATTGGTATTTGAAAATTACAATTTGTAAAGGACAATTTAGTATCCAATTAATGCTATGTATGTAGAAAAAAAAAATTAAGTTAAGTGTTTATGCAGGCCAGCCCGCGGGCCCGCGGATTAAGCCCGCGAAGTTCACAGCTTCATGGGCTGGGCTTGAAATCCTCTACAATTAGACGAATTGATTTTTTTAGGCCTGTATCCGTGAGAGCTATGGACTAAACGGGTCAGTTCGCGGGCTCGAGCCAATATACCCACCCCCACTTGTATATAGAGTTAATTACACTATAGAAACTTTGTTCTATTGTTATCTCGACAAGATACACAACAAAAATTTGTTTTTGTTATGTATTTGGACTAGATACACAATGAAAACATGTTTCTATTGAGTATGTGGTCAAGATACACAACAGATATTTTTTTCGTTGTGTTGTGGAGTGTCAAATATTAGGATTATTTTTGTAAAAAAAATTGAAAAAGTTAGGGTTTTAATGGCAATTTGAAAGGTGCCAATAATATACTCCACGAATAATGCTCACCACTAAGGGAGACTGAGGGAGAAGGGTCAAGACCCAAGAGAGGGTTACTATTTGCACCCCCACCTTTGTTATTTAAATCAATCCTAGCAAAATTACTTCACTACCCCCTCCCCTCCCCTTAAACACCCCTTTCACCAAAAACCTCAACTCACATTTCCCAAGCTCCCATTTTTCTCCCTTAAGGTCTTCCTCTCCCATTCCCTTTCCCTCTCCCCCTCCCTAAAGCTCTCAAGCTCCCAAGCACTCCCATTTTTATTTTGTCAATGAAGAACGCAGGTACGTGTCCTCCTTTTTATTTTTTGTTTCCCAAATTCAACGGAAACAAGTTTCCATTGTGTACCTGAAAATAGCTAGGTACACAACGGAAACACGTTTCCTTTATGTACATGGATAGGTACACAACAAAAACTTTTTTTCGTTGCTCATTTGTTTTCAAGTACACAATAAAAACAAGTTTCCATTGTGTACATGAAAATAGAATGTAAACAAGTTTTCGTTGGGTATTATTTTAAATTAATGTTTTATTTAACTATTGATTAAATTAATATTTTTATGTAGTATGTCACGCACACGATATACTGGAGGACAAATCAGCACCAGGGAGAATGAGTCAAGTCCATCCCGAGGTGAACAAGTACCACTGACAACTTCTACTCATATGCAAAGAGATATGGCAACGACGTAAGAGCGACAGGCTGCCACATTAGGATGACAAGCCAATTTATTCAGTTAAGCCTGTTATTGTTGTTGTGGTGGTGGAGGAGATACCAGAGTTGCAGGATGATGTGGCACAAATGGAGTCCACCATATACTCAATTGTTGGCTTGTTTAGACCTTCTCACAATCGTGTATATCCATCATATACACAACAAAAACTTGTTTTCATTGTGTAGTTGAGTGTCTATGTACAATGAAAATAAGTTTCCTTTATGTAGTAGGGGTGTGAAAAAATATCACACAACAGAAACAAGTTTTTAGTTGTGTATAGACACTCGTCAACACAATGGAAACAAGTTTTTGTTGTGTATATGGTGGACATACACAACGAAAACTTGTTTCGCTGTGAGGGGCATTTTTGTTAACATAAATAATACTAACTCTTGGGGAGATTTAAATAACAATAAGAGGGGTGCCAATAGCAAGGCCCTAAAAAGGGAGAGCCTCTCAACAACGGCCGTCCAAGTAGTAAAAAAGATATTACTATTCTCACCCCAAAATGCTATTCCTACCTCCTATTTTTTTTAAAATAAACGTGAAAAGACAACATTGCCCTCCCTTCATTTTCCCTACACCCTCCCTCTTCCCCTTCTCACATACGTGCACCCCCTTCTTCTTCTTCTTACCACTTCTTCATTCCTCCTTCAATCTATTTCCGCTTTCGAGCTACATTGTGCATTTTCAAGCATTGTTTTGCATTTTCTTCAATCTTCTTGCTTCTTATTCTTCTCGCAGTTGTGCACATCTATAGAGGTATTTTTTAATTTTTTTTGTCAACAGAAACGTGATTCCATTGTGACTTTTACACAACAAAATCACATTCCCATTGTTGGTTTCATCGCAGACCTAGCAGAAATACATTTTTGTTGTGTATCTTAACAGTGATTCACAACGGGAATGTATTTTTGTTGTGAATCTTTACAAGACACACAACAGAAATACATTTCCATTGTGCAATTTTAATTTTTTCAAAAAACTTTTTTAAAACCTTATTTATTTATTTTTTTAAGTTTACATTGATTTAAAATAAATTTATATGTTTGAGCAAATTTAAATTTATAAGTTTTATATATTTGTTAACTTTTTATTAATATTTATTTTTTAGCTAATGTTTATTATAAGTTTTAGTTTTTTATTAATATGGATTTTTTAGTTAATGTTTTTTAAAATTAATGTTTATTATTAATTCATATTTTTTGTTAATTTAAATTTTTAATGTTTAATATATATATAGATTTTTAAGTTTTAAAATGGTTATTGAATTTAAATATTTATTATTGTTTAATTAATTATTAATTTTAAATTTGATTGTTTTGTTTTATTGTGAGTTGTGAATTTAATTGTTATTTTTTTTGGCAAATTTCTAATGGCTTGCACGAAGTGGACATCATATGTTGTTGGATGAGACCCCCTATTTGAGGAAAAGGGTAATAATGTTGAGCTTGTTGAGCCATTCAGGGCTCAACGCCCGACAACATCAACACGTCGTGTTGTAGATGCTACTCGATTAATAGCACTGTGTGAGCAACAACAACAACATGCACATGATGTTGAGGATGTGCATGATGGCATTGAGGTACCACAAGCTGAGGCAAAGGTACCACAGGTAGACCGCATCATTGGACCGCCATTTGGTGGAGGTTCTATGGAGTACTAGTTAACGCTACTTGGGTCCTATAAGGACCACGTAGTAGGGTATGTCTAAATTTGTTAGGCCCTACCAGAGATTAAGCTGGTCAGCCACGGTGGGTAGGTGATGGATTACCCTACCCATCCCCAAGTGAAGAGGTTTATGGATGACACAGAGCTTAAAGGCCTTTATATGGAGCAGTATAATTCCATGCATAAAGGCATGGTGAATGCCTTTAACAAGAGGTGACATCAAGAGACATCCTCCTTCCACATGCCAGTTGGAGAGATAATCATCACCCTTGATGATGTGTCTTCTCTATTACATTTGCCTATCACAAGTAGCCTACTCGACCACACGACCATCGATAGGGAGACTATTAGACTATTGTTGAGAACTGAGCTGGGCATTATGACAGAAGATGAGGCAAATGCAGTGACGAGATCAAGACCTTGGGTATGTTTGACTTGGTTGGAGACCCTTTATCGGACATACCTAGATTTTGGGTCGTATGTATGGGCTATCAGGGCATATCTGTTGCACTTGGCCGACTATTATGGGCTGTCAGGGTGTATCTGTTGCAATTGGTCGTCTATACGATATTTGCCGACAAGAGCTCAATGTACGCATGTATTGGTAGTCTACCTCTAGTATCTCAACTATCTATCCACCTGCAGGCAACATGCTTGGGGAGTAGCTGCATTGGCCTACTTGTATGACCAACTCTCCTTTACGAGCTTGCGATCGAGCAGGCAGTGTGCAAGTTATATGACACTTTGATGGTAAGGAAATTTTATATTTTGTCTACATAATTGTTTGTTAATATTTATTTATTTATGTTAGTAAAAATATTTATGTTGTTTTACAGGCACGAGTGCACGAGCATCTGCCTACCATTAGCGCTCGAGAGCCAATGCAGGATTATGAGCAACAGCAGCCGCTTGCTACTAGATGGATTATTGAGTCATAAGACGAATCAGGACCCTCAATAATTTTGATTTAATGCAAATAAATATTAAGCTAAAAAGATTGCGTCTTAAAATGCCAACAGACGAAAGAGTTGTATTTGCGTCTGTAATATACAGACGATATGCAGACAAACTCTTAAGTCTGAAAAGCATTTAAAAGGCATAGTAAATGCACTATCATTTTAATTCGTGTTGTAGGGAGTTTTCGTAGAACATCCTTCCTAGGATCTGTCGAAGTTCACAATGGGAACAAAAAGAAAAGTCAAAGTATCTAAGTTTTCCCATAGCCTCAAAAGATGCACTACAGCTAGCAATGAGTACTTGTCTGAGCAAGCGATGTAACCACTGCAGTAGAAGGATATGGAGTGCCCTTCAAGAAAGATAAGCAGAGTGCTTTATCAGCTCAGAGTGACTAGTTGGTGATAAGCATTTAATGCTCGCATTTAATGTTCCAATGGACACCCTCCTTCAAACGCATGCATAAAGGCCATTTAGAGACAACAGTTACTTCCTCAGCAAGTCTATATATAGCAGAAGTTTTGAAGTGCTAGTTACGAACTTAATTCAAATCTTTCAAGCCTTCATTCTTTTCTTGTAAAATTCTCCAAGTTATAAAAAGCTCTAAAAAAACCTTGAGTATCCTGAGAGAAAAAGACTTTATTCTTCATTTGTATATCCGTCTGTAAGACGATACATATAGTCTGTGTGCCCCAACCTTCAACAAATCTTCTGATTTGTTGCAAGAGCCAGAAGTGGCTTGGTAAGAAAAAATACTTGGATTTTTAGCTTGGAGAGGCCAGTGTAATAAAAGCTACTTGGGTGAGTCAGAAGTGGCAGTGAACAATACTTGTAACTTTGTGAAAGTTAGTGAAACTTGGTGGGTTGCCAAGAACTAGACTTAGTCTCGGGGTGAGACGAACCAGTATAAATCTTTGTGTTCTTTTCTCTACTTTTTATCTCTTAATTGCTTGAACTGACCTTGTTTTGTGATTTAGTTGTTTTTGAAAAAGGTTTCATCTATTTTCTCTGTCAAACATTGTTTGTTATAATCCTTTTCTAAAACGTTGTTTCTTAGTTGCTACAGATGATAACTCTTTGCGAAAAGTTTGCGAAAATTTTGTAAATCACAATTCAACCCCCCTTCTTGTTTGCCTTTACAAGTATTAACACTGCTTTAGGGACCAGGCAGTTGCTTGATGACTTGCATACGGATCTTGTCATCTGGTTCCCATATAAGGCAAACAGGCATGTCAAACCTCTCGAGCAATCTACATTCTACTCTAGCTACATCAGGTGAGGGACAGACATGCAGCCTTATCTTCTCGAGAGGGTTTTGAGGTTGTCTGGCTATGTGCAGGGCATTCCTCAGCAACCACCTCCTCGTCCTCTCTATGCGCAGTGTGATAATGCGTGGGAGGACTTGGATCAACACTTAGTGGCCTTGGGGGATGTTGTGCCAGCTAGGGCTCCATGGACCTACACTGTGGATTACCTTCCTTGGTTTTATTTATATTCCCATCCATATATGATTCTACCAGAGGAGGGAGAGGCACCACGTGGCACTATACATATCCCTCAGCCCCAGCCTCAACTCGATGGCCAGCAACAGGATTACGTGTGAGGTAATACAACTAATTTTGTCATTATTTTTTTAAAACTTTTATGGAAAAATATAACTAATTGTATTCCCCATTTATGTAGGCTCGGTTCCAGATGATTGCTGCAAATCTGGATATATTGTTGCACTCGAGAGTGGTACCAGAGGGCACAAACAACCATGAGATCCTGCAGCAGACATTGATGGTCGCACAAGAAGGCGCAACAACTGGGTGCAGCTCTTAGGGATGGGGACCGAGGAGGAGGGACGTTGGCCGTAGAGGCGGTTGATTTATGTGGACATTTGTATTTATTATTATGTATGTATGTAACTTGTTATGTTGTATAAACACATTTTTTTCCGTATGGAGTTATATTTTATAGTTTATGTTGAGACGAAATTATATTTCTTTTCTTTATCAACTACTAAAACAACACGCGCCTATTAATGTAACAAACAACTATCTCTCCATAGATTTTATAAAACAAACAGCAACAACAACCAACATAATAACATCATACATAGATTTCATAAAAGAAACAATAACAACAACCAACAAAATAACACTCATACATAGATTTCATAAAATTAGAAGCATTACTTTCATTAGAGCTAGTTGTCGCCATTGTTTCACGCATCAGAATAAGGATCTCGTCGGCAGATCTTGGTGTACGCACTAGGGTAAGGATTTCTTCATGAGATCGGCCAAATGTCGCATATAACTCAATCGATCCTTTGGAATGAAATTTCCAAAAGATGAAAAACATTTTTCCTACATCATTGTCGCCTTTAAGCTCCATACAATCGTACTCAACACAATCATCACCTACATGTATAGGTTGACGGTAATGAATGTCAAGTAACATTATGCTACCTCCGATGACATCTGTAATTGCTTTTCTTAAAGCCTCACTTATTTTAATGAATTTAGGACCATGAGGACATTCAAGAAAAACCCTCTCAAAATTGGTATCATGTCACTATCGTAATACACAATAGCAAAAAAATCCCTCAATCTTCTTAAGAAAATAGTGAATATGAACACACTGGTAGGAGATGCCTTTGACTACCATTGTTGCTTTATATTAAAGGATGTACTGTTCACTTGTCGGTCAATTATTACACTCTTTGTACTTTGATGAAGAAAAAGCAAATGTTTAGATTGCACTAAATATACGGTTTAGATTGCATCGATCTTTATGAAGGTACTGTTCACATGTCAAATCATCATTAATATGGTTGTTTTGTGTGGCAAAAAAAGAAATGGTCCATATTTGCCCTAAAAAATCAACGATCTTCATAGCATTGATTCTTACGCATTAATTGTTCATGTTTCAATCAATATTTAAAATATCAAACATTTAATATTCATATTTTTTTTTAAAAATAACTTTATTTTAAAATAAAATTTCAAAATACACAACGGAAACATATTTTCATTGTGTAATGTATAATGGACCACATTTCTGTTTCCGTTGTACATTACAGAACAAAAATATGTTTCTGTTGTGTAATATACAATGAAACTATATTTTTGTTGTACATTACACAACGGAAACATGTTTTCGTTGTATATTACACAACGAAAACATGTTTTCGTTGTACATTACACAACGAAAACATATTTCTATTATGTACTTTGGAGATGGAAAAAATAGTTAAAAAAATATGATTCCGCTATATAATTTGCACAACGGAATCATATTTCTGTCAAAAGGGTAAAAAAAAATTTCAACCACATGGGCGTGAGAATAGTAATTTTGGGGGGATGAGAATAGCAATTTCCTAATAAAAATGGGCCAACGGCATTGGGCTTAACAAGCGCATGCCAATTAACATTGCTATTCTCACCCCTAATTGCTATTCTCCTCCTCTACTTTTTCAAAATTCTATCAAAAACATTCTTGCCCTTATTACCATTTCCTCACACCCCCTCCCCTCCCTTTGTCCTCTCCTTCCGCTACTTTCTCTCTCTCTCCTTTTCTATTTTTTCTTCACACCCACATAATATTTTATGTTTTTCTTAATTTTTAACTTTAAATTTTATTAAAATTGTGTATAGATATATTTCAACTTAAATTGTTTTAAAATTGTGTGATATATGTATATATTATATGTATTCATTATGTAAGTTGTTTAGATTTTTATGTTATATATATTTTATGTTATAAAATTAATAAATGTAAGTTGGTCTCCTTATTTTTTGAAAGAAAGAATTTTGGTCTCTCTATTTTAAAATAAAGACATTTAGTCTCCATATTTTTCAAAATCCACAATTTTGGCCCCCATATTTTAAAATAAAGACATTTAGTCTCCAATTTTATAAAATCTGCGATTTTGGTCCTTTTGCCAAACTGAAAGTGTTAACAGTTAAGAAGAAATTAACATTGACTATGGTGTGGATATTAAACAAATAATCTTGTGTCATGTCAATAAATTTGGGTCACATCGGGTTAATCTCTTACCAGTCAATGTTTTGAATTTGATGGAAGGACCCAAAATTGCGAATTTCACAAAATTGAATGACTAAATATCTTTATTTTAAAATTAGGGGACTAAAATTATGGATTTTGAAAAATATGAGGACTAAATGTCTTTATTTTAAAATAGAAGGGCCAAAATTACATATTTTAAAAAGTAGAGGGACCGAAATTGCATTTAAGCCATTTATATTTTTTGTTAATTTAAATTTTTAATATTTTATATATATGGATTTTTAAGTTTTAACATGGTTATTGAAATTCAAATTTAATTTTTTTTAATATTCATATTTATTAAAAATAAATTTCAAAACATGGTTATTGAGATGACATTGTTTAAAAAAAAAAAAAGAGATGACAAAGAAAGAAAAAAGATATTCAAATAGAAAAAATTATAAAATATATCATCACCGGAAATGTAAATCCGTTTCAATGAATATAACGGAATTATATTTCCGTTTCTGCAACCGTGTAGTAACAAAAAAAAAGTAACGGAAACTTTTCCGTTGATTATTCAATAAAATGGAATTGTGTTTCCATTACATTTTTTTACACCCCCTTTATTGTAACGGAAACCTAATTTCATTGTGTAATTTTTTTCCGCCCCATTAGCTACAACGGAAACATGATTCCGTTGTATAAATATACAACGGAATCATGCTTCCATTGAATTAATATTTTTTTCACCCCATATATTGCAACTAAATCATTCTTCCATTGAATTAATTTTTTCCACCCCATATATTGCAACAGAAACACGATTCCATTGTACATGTACAACATAATTGTGTTTCCATTATGTATTTTTGTTTGGCACCCCATTCATTGCAACAGAAACATGATTTCGTTGTACAAGTGTACAATGGAATCATGTTTTCGTGAGGACATTTTTGAAAATTAATAAAAAGCCACCCACGTGGGTGGTGAGAATAGCAATTCCAGGGATGAGAGTAGCAACAACCTTAACAAGTTTTGGTGGGCAAAGAAAAATCAACTCAGTCAGCAAAATAGGGTTTTGCAATAGGGAAAAGAAAACAAATGAAATAAAACAAAAGCCCACCATATGTGGACAAAACAAAAGTAAATGGAAAAGGTATTTTTTTTTTAGAGGAGTATTAGAAACACATTCTCTAATACATTCTTTTTTATTGGTTAAAATTTATTAAATATTACAAAATGAGGGAGGTTTATTAAATAAGACATAGGACCGCCAAATTTTGTGATTTCCAATTAATTTCAAAATATAAAAGAGTGCGTGTTTAATAGAGTGTGTTAGATGGTGTGTTAACATTTCTCTCTATTTTTTTTAAGAAAGGAGAGAGAATTGATTGTGAGAATGTGTGGTTCAAGAATAAAAGAGTGAGTCTTTTTTTATTGTGAGTGAGAGTGAGTTTTTTTTTTGTGAGAGAGATAAAAGAGTGGAAAAAAGATTAATAAACACTCAATTTTTAGGGTGTATGAGTGGAAAGAAGTGAGAAAAAATAAAAAATAAAAAAAGAGAAAGTGATAGATGCAATAAATAATATGATAAAAAAAACTGAGAGATAAAAAAATAAAGAGATAAAAGAGAAAATAAATATATATGAAAATAAAAATTCAAAAGAGAGTGAGGGTTGTACTTGTATGCGTGGTCTCTGAGAGGGTGAAGGTGCTGTTAATCAAAAAGTGAGTGTGAAGAGGTGAGTGTGCTAGAGTTCATGGCTTCTAGTGT
Source organism: Pueraria montana var. lobata (assembly GCA_026413185.1). Classification (NCBI taxonomy): domain Eukaryota; kingdom Viridiplantae; phylum Streptophyta; class Magnoliopsida; order Fabales; family Fabaceae; genus Pueraria; species Pueraria montana. The sequence goes on along the minus strand of CM048649.1, from coordinate 21,091,601 downwards.
GTGCGTGTGTGCTGAGGTGACTGTGTAAGAGAGTGAGTGCCAAATGAATCCCAAGATTTTTGCAATGGGATGAAATCACGTGATAGGGAATTGGAGAAATCTTTTTGGAGAGTGAATCTACTCCCAAATGAAAGAATGAGGGATTAGTCTATCTATTTGGAATCACCAAAATGTGAGTCAAATTTTTAGCATTTTCAAAAAATCACTAAAATATTTTTTATAAAATTTTAATTCAACATTTTTGGAATTAAGTCACAAACTGAAATATGAAAGAAAAAAAAATCAAATATTAGATTTTATTGAGTCAAAACAAATTTAAATGAGTCTTTTGTTGATTTTTTTTTTCTTTATGGGTATTACTTTATTATTTTATTTTCCTCTTTATTTTTATCCAGACAAAATTAATTGGGTGAAAAAGTATACCACAAAATCATGAAGTGAATGTAATATATATAAAAAAAAAAATACATGAGGGAGTTAGTGCTCAACCAAACAATCCAAAGGGACGTTGCATTTATTTGACCACTTCCTTTTTTCTAGCTTAAAATATCTTTGTCGAATGTTGCACAATCATCTTCTTACATGAACTTACACGTGGATTCTATATCAAGCAAAAAAAATCAGAGAGCAAAAGATATGATGATGATGATGTTGAAAATGAATTGATACTATATTACTACTCCACAAGATAAGGTTACTGTCTACCAGATTTGATCTAACTTGAGAGTGTGATGGACTAGCAAACTTATTCCAAAGTTTCCAGATACATACCCTCAAAAATATGTGACAAGTACACATTTGGCTATATTTGTATGCAAGGACTCCTCAACCATATGAAAATTACCCTTCATCCATTAAAGCTAAGAGCTTAACTTTCAAGATCAGGATCACCCACCATTTCTATCTCCTCCTTTATACATTAGCATCAACACCATCTCTCACCAATTTGATGATGCTGACCTACCACTATGCACTATCTAATTCTCCAGCTTGGTGAAATTGTGCGTGCCAAACAATTACTTACCGTCATGTGTAGCACTAATCATTAAACTCGATCATTAGAAAACTGTTAATTAGTGCACTGAAGTATCAATATATGATGTTATTCCAATACACTTTTTTAATATTGTTTTTATTAGTATAAACTTTTTTAATATATACTGCTGTCTCTGATATACCCTTTTATTTTTAAGGAGAAAAGTTAGAAAACTACGTTTTCTATTTGTTTTTTATAGAAAGAAAATAAGAAAATTAGAAAAAGAGGTTTAATTTACCTATTTTTCTAAGAGTCCTGATTTTCGTCCTTTTTTTTTTTGTGTTTTACATTTATTATAAATTAGTCCTTTTATCTCTCTCTTCTCTCTTTCCACTTATTACAAATTAAATGGAATAAGGGGGTGTAAAAAAGAAAAAAAAAGACATGAAGCAAATTATTTTAAAAAAAACTTATAAATAGTTCAATGTTGCCATATTTTGTGTATATACAGGGATGGATAGAGACGGGGCAGACAGGGGCGCCCCTCCCCCTCCCCCTCTTCAAGATTTTTTGTGTATATACATATATATTTTTAAATTAGTTAGTGTAAAATTGTATAAAATTAATTGTATATGTTATTATTATAATACTAATTAAAGTTAATTAGTGTAAATTGTATAAAACTAGTTGTGTTTGTCATTGTTATTGCAATAATTAAAATGATAACTAGTGTAAAATTATGTAAAACTAGTTGTGTGTTTGTTGTTATTATGGTAATAGTTAAAGTTATTATCATTTAAAATAAAATTAATTTCAATTTTACATGGTAAAATAGTAAATGTTTTTTTAAAAATTATTATTTATTAAAAATTAGAAATTTAAACAATTATAAGGGAAGAAAAAAAAATCCAGCCCCCCTTTAATAGGTTTATGAATCCGTCCCTGTGTATATATGATATGATATTTTTTTTATGAGATATATATGATATGGTATATGCGTAAATATCTGGGCATAATGTACACTGTTCAAAATATTAAAAGCAGCTGCAGGGGGCTCGAGAGCATTATAGAATGACTAGCAAAGTATGTGCGTCCATTACTCAATAAAAAATAGATGAAATACCATTTTCAACCCAGCTGTTAATCAAGTGTGTCGTATGAGAAGAGATCAACAAATACGGGCTTGCAATGAAAATGAGATCAATTTCATTGCAATCATATATGAAAAAGGTTTCATGGAGTGGATTAATTATTTTGAAAAAATGATTGCTAATCACATTTTTAATGGTTATCTTTAGGAAGAGGTGGTTAACGAATTATAATGCAAATTTCACTATAATTTAAAAAATAAAGATCCTTATCCCATTGTATTAAAAATAAAAGTTTATTGTAATTTGTATATTTTTCTTTGATAAAGTGAGGATGCATAATATTCCAGTAGTATTTTTTTCCCACGTACACATAGATTTCCGCATTAAACTTGAGATCACGTGTTTAAAGCATCGGATCCTGTTTCGCATGAACCAACACATAGATTTTGTAATTTGTACATATGATTCCAACTTCCAAGCATGGATTTTTGTTCGATTCCCTTGCTTAAGTTTATCTATTTAAAATTAAAATTACAAATAAAATAATTATGTATGAACAATACTGAAAAGGAAAACGAGAAATTAAAATAAATAAATAAATAAATAATGTATGCAAATACAGAAATGAAAGGTCTTTGAATTGTGCATAGACTGTGGATCAGAAAACATGATGTGTAACATTTCATAAAATTATGTATAGTATTATTTATATACATGTTCATCTAAAAGTGAAAAGAATAATAATATATACTTGGATGAATTTCATTTTACAAATCTATATGAATATTTTATTTTAAAAAAAAGTACATGCACAACAAATAGAAAAAAAAAAAGCATTTAAATGGTAAGAATTGAATGTGTTTTATATTTTCAATATATTAATATTTTACATCTTCATGTAATATTTTCTTTATAAAAGTAATATGAGGATTAGTAGTTTAGTAAAAGAATATTTCCTACTCGTCTTTATATTAATTTCTTGTTTATTTAATAAAAATTTAAATACTTTTTTTGTGTTTTTACAACATTTTATGTATTTATTTTTTATTTAATACGAAAAATTAAGGAATTATTATCATTATAAGGAAATATAATGTTATTATAGTATTCATACAAGACCTAGTAAGTAATTTTAAACTACATGTATCATTTCCAAAATGAAAACATGTTATACTAATAAATAATGAGATAGAAACGAGGACCCACTTTTTTAAGAAGAAATAATCATGATCAAAGGAAGATGGGATGATGATTAGCTAAGGATGATCCTTGGGATTTGATAATTTGTTTTAAGAAAATCTTTGTTGGTTATTAGATCAGAGATTATTATACCTCAAAAAGAAGATATGGTAGATTTGTCCTACGTACATGGAATCGGGTGCAAGGCGTGCAGGGTTGCAGCACCTAGCTCCACTCTGTCTATCTACCACACACACACACACCCACACCCTTTTCTCTCTCTCTCTCTCTACCTGCTGCTAGTGCAGTCACACTTCAATAATCGTGCACTTAAGAATGTTGTGTACTAGTGTTCTTTTTTTTTTTTTTTTTTTGGTGTTGTGTACTAGTGTTCTGATTACGAGCTTCTTTTACGTTCATTCAAAAGTACTATGCTTATGTCATATTCAACTGAATGAATTTACTACTAAATAATTTGTGCTTTTCCATCTTATCAAGAAATGCTCACATGACTAAATTAAGTTCATCTTTCAAATAAGCATAGCAGTTTTCGAAATAGCAGTTTTAGAAATAGGTTTGGGTATTATTGTTCAAATTGGGCTTTTGTCGGGTACTGATTTGACCGTGTCAAATTAATAATAGTAGTTAGATATTTTTTATGACATAATGCCGATGGATGTTCGGTATGTTTAAAGAAATAAATACTGTCCTCCTTTCTAAAATTCTTTTAATTAATTTAGATCTTTTAAAAAAAGTTGATTAATTTAATTAATAATATTAAATTTATTAATAATTTATATTATTTTTCTAAAATTATCCTTATAATTATTGGGACTCTTCATCTCTCTCTTTTCACTTAATTACTTTATACCTACTTAATTAATGAGTGCTATTTATCTTCTCCAATCCTCATAAGAGAAAGAATGTATTTATTTTATTAATTTATAGCATTCATTATAAAGTGATTAAGGGTATTTTGGTAAAAAAAAAAAATTAATGCAAGAGAGAACTTGAAAAAAGTCTTATAAAAAGGGACAATTTTTTTTTTAGAAAATAGTCTTATATTTAGGGACGGAGGTAGTATAAAATATATATTTATTAAATAATAAATATAAAATATTTATTTATATAAATAATATAAAATATCAATTGATGAATTGGATTTATAGTGCGTTCGTTTGCGCTGCAAGAAGTGAATTTCAGCTGCAAGTGAAAAGGAAACTCGGTGAGTGTAATTTGCTCATGGTTGGTAGGAGTGAAACTGTAGTGAAAGTGTATCAAAAACAGTGGGATCCACATGAAAATTTTCACCTAAAAAATGAGGTGAAAGTGCACTGAAAGTGCATAGTAAAATGATGACAAAATTCTATCCTAAAAGTATCCCTCCTCTTCTGCTCATCTCGTGGGACCTCGTGGGACCTTGTGGAACTCATGTCCCATTTTTTATTTTATTTTATTTTTAGAAACACAGAACTCGTGAAAGAGAGGCTTGTAAACCATTTTTTATTTTTGCAACTACATAACCTATGAGAGAAAGGCTGTAAAGCCATTTACTTTTCCATAATCGATTATGGTTTGCCAAAATCGAATATGGCTCTTGTTTTTCAAAAAAAGGCACACGCATGCATATAATTGATTATGCTTTGGCATAATCAATTATATGCATGTTAAATTAAAAAAAAAAAAACTTTCATAGAGAAAAATAATGCAACAACATCAGGGGCAAAACGGGAAAAATATAAATAATTAACTTTTATTTTTTTTTTAATTTTTTTCCTACAACGTCAATTTAATTTAAATCTTTCATTCTTTTCAACTCTCTTTCATCTCTATCCAATAACCTCACTTTCCACTCTCTTTCATCACACTTTCATACCTTTTCATTCCTCACACTTTCGTTCCATTTCATTCCTTACAAACGAACACAGTGTTAGTGATAGAGGCTAATATCTCACAACATGATAAATTGGAATTTGAATTTTTGTTGAAAGAGGTGGCCACATTTAGCGTTTGACAATGTCTTGAGCAAGACTGCCTCTAAAAAAGATATATAATAATAATAATAATAATAATAATAATAATAATAATAATAATAATAATAATAATAATAATATAAGTTGTCTAATATTTCTTTTTTAAATAATTAAATGAATTTGACATAATATATTTAATGTTTGCCTTAATTGCATGCTTAGTTCCATATAATTTTCAATTTGTGATTTTTGTCTTTTTTTTTAATTACGTGCATTTAGTCTCTCAATTTTTAAAATTAAGTCGTCTTAGAGTCTATCTATTAGTTGGCCATCTATTGATTCAAATTAACATTGTTGATTCTAACATGGCATTAACATAAACCAATGATATGGTGCCAACATAGCAAGTGAATTTATCATTTAAAAAATAGTAAAAGAGGTAAAAGTGGAATTGAAACCATAACCCTTCCCTTCTGCATCATCAAAATCACAAAATTATTTGACTCATTTGAATTATAATATAAATACTATGTTATATATAATATTATTACATGAGTTAATTGTGTTTTTGTCCCTCTATAAAACAATGGTACGAATTAAATTTTTATTTAATATTTAGTCTTTATTATTTTAATTAAAAATTAAAAAATAATAAAATATTATAATATTAAAATAAATAATATAGTATGAGTGATGTGGTAAAAAACAAAAGGACACCTTGGATCTAGCAATTTGGAGATTGAAAATGTATTTGAAGTGGCCAATGTCCTTGATTCTAAATCAGTTGTGTAGATCATATTTGATAGCAGTAATCTACTCCAAATCATTACCTAAAAGTACTAAATAATCCACATAGATTAATAAAGCAATAAAGGAATTAGTTGTATGTTTGATATGTTGAAGTAGAACCCTTTCTGAACTAAAATGTTTTAATGAAAACAAACTTTTGATAAAAAAAATTCTAAGTCTTCTAAACTTAAGCTACTAATGGTTTGCTTTATAAGTCTTTGAATAAAGACAAGACTTGATCAAGAAGCATGAAGAAAAGGTGTGAATCATCTATCTACATCATGCCAACACTCTAGACATAGATTCTACAACATCAAAAGTAGGACTACTAGAAGGAGAGTTAATCAAAAGCATGGAAGACTGATTTTGCTTTCTCATATCAAAGTGCAGCAAGATCAGAAGCTGTATATGATCAAAAGCAGGATCTGGAGGTATCTTTAGTCAAGGGGTAGATATCAGAAGCTACACATGACTCAAGTATCATTAGAAGATGCATTGCTAAGTAGAAGAATGAAGACACCAAAGTTTACACCGTTCAGAAACACACACACACACACACACACACACACTAGAAACAGCAAAGACAATAGTCATGCATCAATGTACTAGAGCACTGAATCAGAAGTCGTAAGTCCTTAAGAAGACATGCTAGAAATTTAGAAGTACAAAACTTGCAGATATCATCAAGTCTTAACCAGAACAAAGCAACCAGAAGTAAATAAGATTATTGCATCACTATTGCAATTATCAAAAGAAATAGCACAGAAACATTCTATAGAAGAATCAATCTTCTATAGTAGCATCTCATGATTAGCTGAAGAATAAGTCATGAACCACTGACAACAACAAGCACCAACACACCACAATTTCAAAATTCAAATTGTTCAAGTAGTATTCAAGCTAAGGAAGTAGAGGTGTCAACACATAAAGTTCAGAAGCATTAGAAAAGCAATAAGAAACAACCAATAACCAGCTATGTGAAAGAGACAACTCATAATGGTTTGACTTGGCCTCCAATCTTCTCCAAAAACTAGAAATGGCTACCCCCAGGCTTATAAAAAGATAACGACTTGACGAAGCTTATTGCAAGGAAGGAAATTAGGATAGAGAGGGTAAGATCAAGAAGTCAAGTTGTACAGAGAAATATTTTGTTTCTTATACTAGTCTTCCTTAGTACAAACACACTAAGATTAGAGCCAAATTCTTCAAACCTATAGAGTGTCTGTAAACACCTTCACTTGAGGAACCTTACTAAAGAGTGCATCTTGAAGGTGTAATAGGAGTTTTTCCTTAAACAGAACCACTTAGGAAAAGGGATAAACTTAGAAGAGCAATCAAGGGATTGCTACTTCTGGAGTTTGAGTGAACACAATAGTAACCATATGAGTCAAGTAGCAGTTGCTACTTTGTGTTAAGCCTGAAAAAGCTTTTCGAAAGAATATTTAGGTAGAGCCTATAGAGGCTTAGAGAATACTGGGTGAAGCCTGAAGAGGCTTTTCAAAAGAATACTTGAGGTAAAGCCTGAGGAGGCTTTTTGAAAGAATACTTGGGGAAAACTTGTAGATGCTTAGAGAATACTGAGAAAGCCTTAGAAGGCTTAAGGAGAAAGAATACATGGTTGTTGGTGCTTGTGTCAGTGAAAATCCTACAATTGTAGGGTTTGGATGTAGCCCAAGGTTGTGGGTGAACCAGTATAAATTTTGTGTGATGTCTTTCTTTTCTTTTATGCTTCTCATGCATTTGTTTGCTGCATTTCATCATATCCTTTGAAAAGACTTTAAACCTAAATTGAGTTATTATTCTTTACTCTTAAACAAGATTTTTGAAAGAGGTTTTTAACTTAAGAAGCAACATTAGTTTTAAAACAATAAAAAAACAAGATTCTAGAAGTAAAGCTCAGGTTTGAAATCTTTTGAGAAGCAACATCTTATAACATATTTGGCATACTCTGATGTATCATTTGATATCTTAGAAAGGTGCTTTGATATTTGGCACATTATTTAAGTTCTTTGCTATTTAAAAGGCTTCCTAGACTAGGTCTTGTGCTCTTTAAGGACAGTGCTTTACATCTTACTGCATATTGTGATTCAGATCAGGCAACTTGTCTTTTGACTCATTGCTTTTCTTATTAGATACTTTGTTATGTTGAGGGTTTCTACTATTTCTTGGAAGACTAAGAAACAACCAACTGCCATTTTATATGTGATCACATATTCAAGTAGGAAACCTTGCCCTTTTCATATTTGCATCACTACCCAGCTTGTAGATATCTTTACAAAGGCCCTCAGAAGTAACAATTTAAATTCTTCCTTTGTAAGTTGGGTATTCAAAATCTTCATAGTCCGACTTGAGAGAAAATTGTGGGATAACTAGTTGCATTTTAAGAAGGAATCTTTTTAGAATATCACATATAGCTCCTAGAATATCGATCTCTTCTATCTAATTAGTCCCTAAAATTAAAAAAAAAAACGAATCTATAAATATGTTGCATATTATATATATATATATATATATATTCTCTTTATTGTCAATGATAATACAGATGATTGCACAGTATCTTTTCCTTTATAAACATATACAAATCCAACTTACAACAAAATTTATGTAACTGAAATAATCAAGTAGTACACATGACTTACTATGCATAACCAAAGAAATAAAGAATCAAGAAACATATACATTACAAGTTAACAAGATACTCCTAAAACTCAAATATCGAAAAAAATGGAAAACTTTAGTGTGGAAAGTGACAGTAATCGATCAAAGGTGGTAAGCCAATCCCCATGGGACCTATGGTGGCATGGGGAATAGGTAGCTCGATATAATAAAAGAAAATAAGTAAACAGTATAAAAATGTAACGACAAGAGTGAGTCCCAAAGCAAGTGGAATAAAGCAATTAGACAGCCCAACATGCGAGTTTGTATTATATAATAATGTCATTTCTCTGCCGTTGAACAGATAATCTGTCCCTTTTGTCTCTTCTCCCATCACTCCCTCACTAAAACTCACACACATTCTTTTAAACTCCCAAACCGCATCCACATTGATACCTCTTTCTTTTTCTCCTCCTTGTGTGTTCCAATATTCTCTCTCGCACCATCTTCACCTTCATTCAATTCAATTCCCTTCTTCTAATAACCATTACTCTTTGAGACTCTTACATACCCCAAATGGGTTCTAGAGCACGTTGGCGCCAGAGTTGGGCTCCACAGCCTTTGACACCCTTAATGGAAGGCCCTGGCCCTGAAATGCAAGAGGAAGGAACCAAGAAAGAGAGCTCTTGGGAAGTCATAAGGGAATGGTTCAGGACTCAGAAGATCTCCCCAGGTGGAGGCATTTCACAATCATTCTATGGAACCATTCATGCCAAGACACAAGATTTGAGGCTTTTGCTTGGTGTCTTGGGCTGCCCCTTGGCTCCTATTCCCTCAGCACATGATCCCACCCTTAGCATTCACATCAAAGACACCCCATTTGTAAGCTCTCTCTCTACACTTCAAAATGTTGCCATTAGACAAAACTTAAATGCAGTTTCTTCAACGTTGTTGGTTTTGTTCTCCAATCATATTTGGAGTTTCGTCTCAGTAACCTAAGTTAATCCTTACCAAATTAAAAAAACTCTAATTATGAATGAAAAACAATACCAAAAATATCTGAGAAACTGTATCTAAGTTTTGTCCTTTTTATTTTACTTCTGTTTGTGTGCCACTTAAGGTTTTGGATTAAAGTTTTAATTTAAATGTCTTGGACTCTTGGCAACTGCATTGTGACTATAGTTGCAGCCCCATCAACTATTAAGATCTTAGAGTTTGGTACTATTAATTCCATTTTTGTGTATGATATGGTTAGGTGACATTTTCCATTAATGTGACTTCAAACAGGAAACATCAACTGCCAAATACATTATCCAGCAGTATTTGGCAGCCACAGGGTGCCTAAAACAGCAAAAGGACACCAAGAACATGTATGCCACTGGGATGGTGAAGATGATTTGCTGTGAGACAGAGATTTCATCTGGGAAGAATGTCAAGTGCTTGGGGACAAGAAGCAGTGAAAATGGTTGCTTTGTGCTTTGGCAGATGCAACCTGGAATGTGGTCTCTTGAGTTGGTGGTTGGTGACCACAAGGTGGTTGCAGGCAGCAATGGCAAAACCGTGTGGCGGCACACACCATGGCTAGGCACACATGCAGCCAAAGGTCCCCAAAGACCCCTTCGTCGCATCATTCAGGTATAACAACAAATTAAAATTAATTGCTAACTATATGTACCAAAAAATAGATTTCAATAACTAGATTGGAGAAAACTTAGTTACAGTGTTTTATGCGCTGCTTTTACTTTTGTTCAATAAAAATTAAAGATTCACTTAATCAGTAAAATCTTTTAATATAGACTTTTTTTATACAAATTATCGATATAAAACTTTAATTCTAATAGAAAAACAGAATAAACAATACCTAACATACAATATCTGAGTTTAATCCAGTTAAATTTTCTATAGAAATTAATTAATGGGTCTGATTAATTTGTTAGAGTGCACATTGAGAATGAGACCTACTGTATATTGCTATATATGTTGAAAACTTGTCCTAGTACAAAGAGAAAATTTTAAAAACAAAAAGTCTTCTTGTTCACTGTTTTCTTTGATAGTACCAAACAAAATTTGAACAATTGTGCATTGATTTTATTGGTCTTTTGTTTGGTGGGTAGACTTTATTTGTTGGAATTGAGGCTTGGGGGGGACATGGCACTAGGGTTCAATTGTACCAGACAAATATAAAGATTGAAAAAACAAATTGAAATCCCAATGAATGAAGGGTATATATCGAGCTGACAATGATGGAGAAACTGTCCCCTTGCTTTACCCTACAATGGGGACTTGTTTTCTTTAAGAATTAGTATACTTACATGCCACGTGACTGTCAATCTGACGTCATCTATGATTATTTGTATAGCTCATGAGTCATGATCTTGGGATTGCCACTTATTGCAGGTTGCTAAGGGTACCTTGAATTATCCTTTTGCTTTTACTTTTCCTTTTTATTTTGCACTTTAATGAACAGTCCTTCCTCCTCCCACTGCATTATTGCCCCTGCTTTCATGCCTAAATATTCCCTTTTTCGTTTGTACTTGTTTCACTCCTCAGCAATGTTTGGCATAGGATAACGTATCACTCCTTCCCTTGTTTATATGAACAGCCAGTTTTTCTTTTCTTCTTTTAAGAAAAAAAGTGTATAAATAAATCATAAAATGACAAAATAAATTCAATATACTATTTATCGGACTGTTATTGATGTTCTGTTGTAGTATTCTTAAAGAAAAAGTTCCTAGCCTATTTTTTCACATATATTATTCTGATCAAGTAAAGAAATTTATAAGGGGTAACTTACACAAACATCATTATTAATTGACAATGACATAACCGGTGGCATTCGGGAGAAATTATTGTATAGTACGAGATTCCTGTGTGTTTATAATCCCAACCAATTTACAAGTTGGACATGGTCTTTTTTTTTTTTTTTAAAAGAAAAAGAGTCAATAAAACTCAACTATATGTCACGTGACATTGATCGAAATGATGAACACATGATGGTCCTGGATCATTAAATAATTTATCTCAAATATAATATCACGTAAAAACTGCATTATTCTACATAGTATATACACTACAATTGATACACAAGTTTTATTTTAAGAAAATTATATATTTGGTTTCTGAACTTTTAGTCAAAATTGGTTTTAATCTTTATATTTAAATCCAAAACTAAGTTTAAATGAAAGTTAAGGGCCAAAAAATACAATCTTTTTTCTTTATTTTATTATTGTAAGGAGAGTTTATAAACTAGTGTTTGCTGGACATTACAGGGTTTGGATCCAAAGAGCACAGCGAGTCTATTCACCAACGCGCAATGCCTGGGCGAGAATCGAATCGGGACCGTCGATTGCTTCGTCTTAAAAGTCTCCGCGGATCGTGCGGCTGTGGTTGAGAGGAGCGAGGGCCCCGCAGAGGTGATAAGGCACGTTCTCTACGGTTACTTTTGCCAAAAGAGTGGACTCCTCATATACCTAGAAGACTCACACCTCACAAGGGTCCCTACGCAGGACAATGATACGGTGTATTGGGAGACCACCATAGGCAGCAGCATCGGCGACTACCGGGACGTTGATGGCGTCCTGATCGCGCATCAAGGGCGGTCCATAGCGACGGTGTTCCGGTTCGGCGAGCTCTCCATGCAGCATAGCCGCACCCGGATGGAGGAAGTTTGGACCATTGATGATGTTATGTTTAATGTGCCTGGACTCTCCATGGACCATTTCATTCCTCCAGCTGATATCTTTGACAATATAAATAATTCTCCATGATGATGATCATGATAATAACCTAACTTTATTAGGGGGGCTTTTTTGGGTTACTTTTTTTTTTTTTTTAATTTTGAATTTCATTGTCAATGTGAATTGTAATATTACTTAATTTGGGGGGTGGTATAATCAAAGGATTGGTGGGTGAAGGTGTAATTTTTTTACTTGTCCTTGTTCTTGTTTGCTAATGTGTAAGGTTTTAGTGACCAGTAAGTAGTTAGTTTGTGTTTCAAGTCATTAAGCTCAAATGACAAATTCAAGAGGGGGATGGAATAAGTTACGTACTCATCAACTGGTATAAGATAATGATGGCTCATATTTATGTACTTCATTTGGAGAAATTGTGGGATATTGATCAATGCATGATGCCATTTTAACAAGTTTTTTTGTTTTATGTTTGCCCTAATTTTTCTCATCAGAAAATATTCATTGCATTTTTCTAATATTTGTATCTGAAAATGAACTGCTAAACTAAAGCCTGGAATCGGGTGGCTTACCTTATTTGTGCCTTTTTAACGCCGCAACATTTATTCTGAGCCTTCTTATCACTGCTTGAACCACACTTTTTCCACTATTTGTGTCCTTCAACTTTTATTTTTTATTATTTAAAAATCAGGTCTGATTTCATCTGATATTTAAGCGCTATTTAAGGGTAAAATAAGATATGGTTATTCATAGTTGTTTCGATACATTAAAATAGTCCCACTTCATTTAAGAATCGAGACTAAAGATAATTTATAAACACCCTATTCCTTTAATCCTCTGAGGTACCTTTTAATTTAAGGATAAAATTGTGAGACTCAGATTAACGTCAAAACAAATAATACTTCGGATGCAATTTCAAATAAACTGCACAAGGTACACTTCATGTCTGGCCATTCAAATCATTATAGAGTTTTTTTTTTTTTAATTATCAAGGTTTAAAAAAATTACCAACAGGGTCGTGAGCAATTAATTTTTTTAAGAAAAATAGTTAACATATATTAATATCACATTTTATTTTATCTCACTCCAGTAGAGGATATCTGGTCTAGACAAAAAAAAAAGAAAATCACTTTTCCTCTATTTTTTTTCTTTCATATATCTACCCTTATCATTGTTCTTTTTTTCAACTGCAGATGATCATGATCCCAGTACTACACATAGCTTGCATCGAGGAGAGAAAGGTACGAAAATTGATGAGGACAACAATGAAAATTAGGGTTGAATGTCATATCATTCTTTTCCTATAGCTGGTGTACAAAAGTCATATGGTTATTTTAAATATTAACTAATATTGATAAAAAGGGAAAACAACAAAAAGTTCGGGTAGGTGGGAATATGGGGTGAATCCTAAGTTAAAGTATATAAATTAAATCCCATATATTGGACAATGAGAAAAACATTATTATGATCAAATTTAATCTCTCCATTCACCCTTCTCCGATCTCCCGCCACCTCCCCTCTAAAACTAACTCCTAAGATTTATTTAAATTAAAAAAAGAAATCTATTCTAAAAAGTTATTACATTTTCTTTATTCAGAAAAAAAAACATGTGAATAAGAAGTCACTCCATTTTTTTTTATAAATCTTATTATTACTTTATTTTAAAAAAGTATTTACTCATGATCTGCTCTCTATAACGTTCATGAAGTTTCCAGATCAAAAAACAAAATTGAAAAAGTGTCATTCGATCAATAAGAAGTGATTCACTCACTTTGATAAAGTATTTCTTTATTATGATTTCTCATGAAAAGTCACTCACTTAATTGCATAACATCCCAAATCTACAAAAAAAAAAAAACAAAACAAAAAGGTATTGTTTCTTACACATTTTTCTTCAATTATTTTCTCATCATGTTAAAACCAAACACTTTCAATGAAAAATTGTTAAAAGAGTTTTTTCCGTACAATGGCGACAACAACATTGGAACAAGTTAATAATATAATATTAATATAGTTTATCTGGAATAGCAATTTGATAATTGAAATGTCTTTCCTTGCAGTCGATCCATGTTTTCCGAATCTACACTACGGATATGGAATGTACTATCTTATAAACAAATTTATCGTAACAAGTGAATCAATCTTTTTAATTTGGTATAGTAGATAATATCTTTAAAAAAGTTAAAGTCAAGAATACAAATAAAGTTGTTGAAATGAGGGAAAGTTTTGCAGACACAGCTTGGAATACATATAGGGTTTAACCTAACTTAAGTGTTAGATCGAAATCCTGTTCAAAAGCTTAGACACATACGTATTTTATATAGTACTTGATTAAAATCTTTTCAGATTGTAACTTTTGCTTTTCGGCAAAAACATGCATTAGTTAGATTATATATCTCCAAAAGACGAAGACCCGAAATTTTAGGTGAAGAAAGGATCAAGATTTCGAAGGAAATGACTCGAAGTCGATGTCTTTTGACGGCCCATATATTGAGAATGATCAAGGAGCAGGTAATACTAATATGGGCCTAAATGGGTAATGGTAATGGGGGAAATTGCTTCCTGCACCCTATGAAATACTTTCTGTTTCTGCACCTCTTTTAACTTTAAATATTTTACAAAATCCTGAAACTATCCTGGATAGCATAATTATTATTTGGTTATTTTTCAGAACAACAAATCCGTAACACATAAAATTTGGTGGAGCCTTCCGGAAATGCAAATCCAGAACCTTAAGAAATACCTTATGAAATATCGAATTTAGAATTATCAAAAACCAATTGCACATGTAGATTTGCATTTCCGGAAAGTTACACCATTTTTTATATTCCAGAAGGTATTTCTTAAGGTTCTAGATTGTTTTTTCTGGAAAGAAAATTTAGGAAATGGAAATGTATTCCGGATTTGAATATATGTTCAATCCTTAAGAAATTCAGGAAATAGAAAATTATCAAATAGGTACGGATTCATCAATCCGTAAGAAATATATAAAGTCAACTCTACTGAACGATATTTTGGCATTTTGGTTTGTTTTAAATTTAAATGGGGTGCAGCTTGAAAAACATGAGGTGCAGGAAGTAACTGGCTGGAAATGGCCCAATATGATTCCGTTTTGTGCGTGAATCCTGGGCTGAGGTTGGTTACATCGTCCAAAAAGAAAAAAATAAAACAATCGTTGGTTACTAAATTCACGTGCTCACCTCAGCAATAACTTAATGCACCCCATTTGTTGCTTGATGTACCCTCAAAATTCTTAATATTCCTTTCTTACCCTACTTCTCCCAAACAAATAGAAAAAATATGATATTTAGGGAAACTAATTAAAAATATATTTAAACCTTACAATAATAGTTAATCATAATTAAAGATAATTAAGTTTAAATGTTTCTACTAATAATATAATTCAGTATTATATGTTTTTTCTTTCTTTATTATTATTTTTTAAAGTTCTTATGTTTCTTTTATATATTATTTGTTATTTTAGGGTACTATGACATTAGTGTGGAATATCCTAGTTTTAATGGGATATTTCTTTTCAATCATTTTTTTTTTTTCATTCAGAAGTTCAATTCGAGACCTTGTTTAAGACAATTCAAACCTCAGACCAACAACATATATATTATTCATTTTATTTAAAACGTATTTGATAAATAATTTATTTGAAGAAAAGAAACATTGGTCAGACAAATTTACTCATCTAAAAAATTAGGCAAAAATAAATAAATTAAAAGACGAGAATAGGACTAGTTTTCCTAATTTTTAGTAAAGGTAGAGTTGGATTCTTATTTTTCATTCTTGAGAGGATCGTGGCGGATCTGAAAAGGGAAAGCAAAATTTGCTTATTGTCACGTCTATTCATAAGCAAAGTAATTTTATTTTATATATATGAAGAAAGGTTAACAGAAAAATTAAGTTAAGGAAAAACGAATCGTTTTATATGATTTGTCAAACATTGATTTCAAATCATATTTGTTAATCATTTTAGTGGTCATATATTGTTTTATATGGTATAAACTAGATTTTGAAGTAGTAACCACTTAGCCACATGGTCATTGGTATCAACTCTATGTATGCATCTTACTAACCCCACCACGTGGTTCTGTCTTACTTGGGATACCATCCACCATCCAATCCAACTTCATTTGACTACTTTTTAGGTTTAAAAAAGCCATGATTATGACAATTGAATTAATCTAATGCCCTTCCTTTTTTTTCTTTTTCCCACTTTTCTATTGGAGGCTTGATAACATAAACAATGCATTCCCATATTCATCTTATTTTTTTTTCACCATGTATTACATGGTCATACACTTCAAACGAAGGCATGTATATATGGATTTGATTCTTTCTAAGAGAAAAGATGTATTTTAAAGAATAAATTATACTCACAATAGTTGATTTTTTTTATTAAAAAATCAATAGTTAAAAATTGTAATAAAATTATATATATATAACAAATTTAAAATTAATTATAATATTAATGGTTAATTTTTAATTAATGATTATTATTGTACTTTATTTTTTAAAATGCACTTCCCTTTATTTTATAGGAGTAAAATTTATATACTATACCCTTTTCAATTTATGTGTGGTGTGTTTGTGTTCCACCCTTAATTCCTTACTTTTTGCTTCATAAGCTCTTGTAATTTTCTCAAACTTCCCTTGTGTACATTTTTTTTTCCTTTCTATTTTGATAGGCTCCCTTGTGTACAATTTAACCAGTGTGATAGTAAATACCATCAAACTTGAGAAATTGGTACGAGATTGCTTTGCTATGTTAACAATCTAACTTTATAAAGACTTTCTCAGTTTACAAAATGTGATGAACTAGTTTATCAGTCAAATTCTCCCATAAAAGCTATTTATATTGTGATTGTCAGCCATACCATTCGTCAGTTTCATGCAAAAAAATTGGCAGTACTTATACAAGATTTCTCCTTCTTAAGTACGATAATTCAGTTAACCAAAATGACTAAAGAAATTCAATTTCAATTCAAATAAAGAGGGGATTTAAAAGTTCCTAAGACAGTTTTTTAATTCTTGTTATGTTTTCAATTATTTAACTGGGTTAAATTATATAGTTGATCTAATATTTATATTTCCATTTTTTTGGAAAATATATTTTTACTTCCCGTAAATATTAATTAAATTTGAGTTTAGTTTTTTTTTTAATAAAAAAATATTAGTTTTACTTCTCATAAATTTTATTTTTTAAAATGAGTTTTTTTTACCTATTATTGATGACATGACGTATATTTAAATATATTATGTCATTGTTATCTTAGAATGACCACTGACATAACATATCTAAATGTTTGTCATGTCATGGTGATATAGATCATTTTAAAAAAAATTATATATAAATATTAGGATTATAATTTTTTTGAACAATTAAAATTAAATTTATTCATATTCATAAGAATTAAAAATAAATTAAAACCTTTTTATTCAAAATATTTATATTTTTTTCTATTGTTTTAAGGATTTGTAGTTAATGAAATTGTTTCGATATGCTAAAAACTCTCACATCACTTAGGAGTTGAGATCAATGGTAATTTATAAACATTTCTTCTTCCTTTAACCCACTAAGATATCTTTTAATAAGGACAAAACCATATGATGGAGTGTCATAGTGAACAATACCTCGAATGCAGCAATCCTAACGATACCAATGGACTTAGGGTTGAAACATTGGCACTAGATGAAGAACCTAAGCTACTCTTGCCCTTTATCTTTCGACCAGGAGGTTTGTTTCGATACACCAAAAAGTCATATATCACTTAAGAGTCGAGATCAATGATAGTTTATAAACATCTTCATCCCTATCGAGGGGCCTTAACAAAATCGTGACGGAGTTCTAAAGTAAACAATATCTCGAATGCGGTAATTCTAACAATGTCAATAAACTTGAAGTCATAATAGAAACTAAGAAAAAATCTAATCTACTTGTGTAGCTTTGATAAGACAAAGGTTTTGCATGAATCAAAGCTCAAGTAGTAACATTAAATATGCACTCTTTTTTGGTATATATGATAGTAATAAGGTTCAAACCTAATACCTTTTGTAATCTATCTAAACTCTCACTATTAAGCCTATCTTGTTAAATATATTTAGACATATAATGAGCTCTTTCTAAATAACATTATGAAGTTTAAGATGCGTGTTGAACTGTTAATAATAATAATAATAATAATAATAATAATATTAATAAATACAGAGAGAAATATGATAAAAATAAAACAAAAAGAGATGTAACAGGAGCATTTTCCCATCTTAGTGCATGTTTGTATAGGCGTGTAACTCAATGCAACCAGTGTTTAAACAAAAGTAACACCTGAGTTGCTTTATAAATTATGCATTGGAAAGCTCAGTTCTCACGTTCAACATGATTTGAAGGGATTCGCAAACACGCTCTTAACCCATTTCATGGCTATGAGAATAGACACCTCAACGTGTACGAGAAGTGAGAGATTGGTGAAGAGGTGATAGGGAGACTTTGTAAAAGTATTGGAATTTCACATAAAGATGGGGCCCATAACTTCACCTTAGCAAAGGAATATATTCATATGGGGAATATATTCATTTGTGTAGCCCAAAAAGATGCTTGAAGCTCAAGCAAACAGGGCCTTAGAACACTAAACCCAGCCCACTTTTTCCCACCGAGTTTTCTACCTTTTAAAACACAACAACAAGCGAAAAGTGATGGCCCCTTGCTTTGCTTGGTTAAATCACAAAAGCATATAACGACTATGATATTATTATTATTAGTATTCAAGAAGAGTCCACTTAAAACAAAACATATGATTTAATTATATATATGCGTTCACTTCAAGTTGAGTTGGATTGGTTTCGAAATATATAAATACGGCATTATATTATATATATCTTTCGAAAATAAAAGAAGAAAAGAACAAAAAGTTGGCCGAGTTTGTTATTCGAGTTGAGACAGTTAAAACCACATCTTTGGATTTTATGGGTTGTGTAATTTCAAATCTAACCCAACTCATATAACCAAAAGGTGTCCATTATTTGTGTCTTAATAATTGGTTTGTAATATATTCACGAAAACATCCCTAGATAGGAGATATTGTATAGTAGCTAAGTTTCTTTTAAAAAAATATCTCTCTTATTGGATAGATGAAAAATTTATCTCTATGATATATGGTCAGTGACTAAAATGGAGAACTCTTTCACCATACATAAATTTTGGATCAAATATAATTCTACACTTAAAAATATATTAACATTTTCACTTAGACCGACACATATGGGTTGTTTTAACAATTACATAAGTTGTCCTAAAAAAACTACACAAGTTAATGATACAACTTCTTTCTTAAGCATACTAAGTATAAATTAAGATTTATTTTTGATGGTATATATGATAAGATTTTGTTGAAAAAGAAAAAATTCACTTTTGGTGATTTCCAAATTAAAAAGGGATTAATATAATTGTCAACTAGTAATATCCTTCATGTACATCAAAAGAGATACATGTATTTACCTATTTTACAAAGAATTATGTAAGTGAATAATATATATTTAAATTGAATTCAAATAGAGTCTAATAAATAGTTTTTATATAATCTAATGACTTTGCAATTGGACATAAACTCTGTCTTCGTATTCCTTTTAACCATTCAATTATTTAAGATGTTGGTTTTACTTCCAATAATAACACCCATAATGCAAATGGTGTTAGGCACTTAGATTTATTTAAACAATGACGAAGTGAGTAGAAATAATTATGAGTAGATGATTCTTAATTTTCCTTCTATTTTACATTTCTTACACAAAATTCTTTATTTGTAAAACCTACACAAAGCCCTTTTATTTTATAAATATAACACAGTTAAACTAAACATATTTAACTAATTAAAATTATAAAAACATATCTTGTTACATATTTTAATTAATTACATAAAATCCCTTTTAATTAAAATAAACACAGTTATACTAGGGGAAGAGTGCCTCTCTACACTTTATAAAATAAAATTAAAATGACAGAGGAAGAGTGAGTAGAGATTAAATAGAAAAAAGGAAGGGAGTGTAAAAAAATAGTGGATAGTTTTGAGATCGGTTGAAGAGTAGTCTTGACAAAATTTGGAGACGAAAGAAAGATGTCTCCTTTCTATATTGTTATAGGTTTCCTTTTATTTTATATAAATTACAATTAAATACCTATACAATAGTTAAAATTTGAAGTGTTAATATTTAAATGAATTTTTTTAAGATAATATTAAAATAATAAAAGATAATAAATAAATAGATTATAGATAACAAAATTATTAATAATAAAGAATATTTCAAAATTATCATAATAAAAAATCAATTAAAACGCAATCATGTGAATTATTAAAAATAAATCAATAAAATATTATTTTGTTTTTAATATTAAATTCTTGAAAATTGATTTTAAAACATTTAGTTTATTCCATCTTATTAATAACCCATCTGATTGAATCTTTATTAGATTTTTCATTTCATAATTTAAAATAATTATTTTTTAATATGAAATGATAATTAATTTTACTATTTATTCTTTGCTGTTGTTTTAATGTTATTCTAAAACATGTCATTTAAGAATTTAATAACTCCAAATTTTTACTGTAATAGAAGAATTTTGGTAGTTTGAATAATTTGTACAAGGTTCTAGATTCTAACTTTGTTGCTGTCTTTGTAAAAAAAAAAAAAAGGAAGAAGAAGAAGAATTTAATTGTATTTTATTTATAAAATAAAAGGGAGTTGGCGTAATGATATATTGACAAATAAAAGGATTTTGTATAATGGGACAAAATTTATAATAAGAATATACTTTTGTCAATTTTATGAAAAATAAATATTTTGGATTTAAATGTAGTATATTTATAAAATAAGGAGTGCCGTTCAAATTTTACACCGGGGGAATTGTAGTATATTTATAAAATAAGAGGAATTTTGTGTAAGTTCCAAAAATAGAGGGAATTTTAATTTGCGTAGAATGTAAAATAGAAGAGAGGTTTGAAGTATTACCTTAATAACTATTGTGTTCATGAAGTAATATACTAAATAATTATTGTGCTCATGAAGACTATTATTATTATTATTATTATTATTATTATTATTATTATTATTATTATTATTTAGGGTTTAGGATAACCCTAAACTCTAAATTCTATACGGTAGAAGATGTCTATATTGAGATGTAGGTGGAAAATGTGATATTTCAGAAATTAGAATCCCCACCTTAATACCGCTAAGTAAATTGTCACTTGACTACAAGGCTATTTTCATCATGAGAAGATAAGACTTCATTTAGTAGTATACAGATGAATGGACAGTTACCAAATTACAAATGAATGAGCTTTCGAATAATATAAAGTATGAGGGAGAGGAATAGAAGGCATTGGATCTAGATTTCCGTTGTCTCATATCAGATTTACTATCCATTTGGGAATCATGGATTGGTTGAATGGTTTGTTAAGTAGGCCTGGTCAAAGTTTATAATGGTGGGACCGATTATGAAAAATATGACAATTTTCAATAAAATGAGAGTTGAGAAAAATTATAAATTAAATGAAACATGCTGTGTATCATGCACAGTCTATTTAATTTACAAATTTTGGACAGGAATCTTCCTTTCATCGTCAAAGAAGAAAGCATTTATTCTCGTTTGATTTGGATGAATAGAATGTATTACTATATTTTATTACAAATAAAGACTAAAAAACTCTGCAAAGTGTAAATCATATGATTTATTAGAATTTAGAAGTTTCATATAGTATTTATATATTTTATACACGATGCTTATGACAGGATAAGATAATTTTTTTATTTTGCTGTAATAAGTTGCATGTTTGGTGTATGCATCTAAAGAATATGATTACCTTATATCTTATTTTATTGTTTTAGTGCATTTTTTATTGTGTGAGGAGTTGTGTTAAGAAATAATATGATAAGACTCTCTCTCTTTATATATATATATATATATATATATATATATATATATATATATATATGTATGAGAGAGAGAGCATATTTTTTTAAAAGAATAACTTTTTATTTAAGAGTGAGATGAATAAATATTTATTATTAAATCTAAATATGAATAGTCAATGTTAAAATACACAAGTCATTTGAGTTTTTAAAAAGGTTGAGTGATCAATCAGATAACATTAAATTTTGACCATCCATATATATAAGAAAGACCCTTTCACTAGTTGTGGGTCATATCCTCTTTATATATAAATTAGACTAGCTGTATTGAACAAGAGCGTTTTAATGAGTTTTTCTTTGATCGACAAGAATAATTTTAGAAGTAATTATCACTCTCATTGAGACATATGTCTTATCCTAATCTCATATATTGAGGCTAATTGGCCAAGATAGGCCTAAAAAGAAAAACCCATGATAGGTCAAGCTTTGACCTCAAAACTTTTAAATATGCCAAGTCTATTTAAACAATATCTTATTTGGCCTAGTCTATTCAAAATTATTTATTTATTACAAATTTTAATTATAATATAATTTATATATTCAAAAATATTTACTTATTATAAATTTTAGTTATATAATAAAATATTTATCTTATGTATTGCACAAGTTAAAATACTAGTGTGTGTGTGTGTGTATATATATATATAATAACTTCAACATGTAAATTTGAAATACATTATTAATTAAAATATTGAAAATTAAACAAATATTATTCAAATATATATATATTTTTTAAATTTGTAAAAGTAATATTAAATATAACAAACTTTATAAATATTATATTATGATAAAAATTATATAAATTATTTAAGACATATTATTATAATATTACAATATTTACTATAAAATATTTATGTTAATTTTGTCATTAATTTTTTAGTTAATTTTTATATAATTTTTACAATTTAAAATTAAATAATGTATGAAATTTAAGAAGAAATATTAAGGATAATTTTTATAATTTAAAATGAAATCATGTTTCAAAAGTTAAAAATAACACACATATATATTATCACATTTTGATATTATTTGATTCATCTCATACATAAAAGTATAACATGCAAACAATCTAAGATATTATCTAGTGTACATCAAACATTGAATAATATAAGAGCTTATCATGTTTTTATTCTATCTTAGTCTTATTCAATTCTTATATTTTGGCCTTATATGTAACCCCTAGTATAAAACTATTCATGTTTATTTATTTGACACCTTGAGCTATTGAAATAATATTGATCCGTGACAGTATACATTTCTAATGTTAAGAAATGAATATATGGAAGGGAAATCTTCAATTTCACGAAAGTGATAAGGGTATGAGCTCGATCTAAATGCTATACAGAATTAGAAGCTAAGGTCCCCCACTCCTCTCATCAAAAGCTCCACATAGCATATTGATCCTTATGCATTGATGTTTACGTCCTCAAATATTACCAACCACAGACCCTAAAGTTGGGTTCCATATTACGTTGTTTGTTTGTGCTTTCTCATCGTGGTAACAACGTACGCATGCAATTTGGTTGTTAAATTTTGACTTCATTCTCTTTATTTTGAAAAAAGAATTATGAACACTTATCTTGAGTGAGACCCTATATATATCTGTCTCCAATTTGAAATCCATTTGGTGTCAAAAACGTACGTTTATTCTGTATAAAGCATCGATCAAACAAAAAAAAAAAGAAGAAAGAAATTGCAAGTTCATGTTTATAGAAGAACACAAAAGGAAAATGGTTACCTCCACAACAATTAATTGATTTCTGTAATCGCATACAATTGACTATTGAGACAAAAATTCCAAGCTAACTCTTTATTAACCTCCTATGGGATTGATATAGCCTTAAAATTTATCTTTCGTCTTGATCTTTTTATTAGACATTTTATGGACAATATACTAGTTTAAATTATCGATAATAATTTTGTTTTTTAAACGTTTTACATCTTGGAGTTATTAAATTAAGAATCATCTCGTGCCCGAGTTTACAGCAAAAATGAAGCAATTATCCAATTTAAATTTTGAAAATTGATTGCTTTATTTTGTGGAAGTGCAGAAGCCAAAAGCTATATTCTACATCCAAAAGGCCATGCACGCTTGTGGAAAAGAACATAGATACAAATGTATACTAATGATCACTTCCAGGTCTTCTTTTAGAATCTGTTTTTTTTTTTTTTTAATTTTTTTTTTAATTTTGTACATTTGTGTTTTTATAGGAAAATTTGTGTCAACTGGGATAAGGATGGCACAATTAATGCAACTATAGAATTGCTCACTGAGAAATAGAATTTACATGCACTATATTATAATTTGATTATTATAGTTTCTAGTTAAATTTTATGTATTAGATAAATTAATTCACTGAAGTGTCATTTTCTATTTGGCACAAGTGCACAACTATTAGAGTATGTTTGATTCTCCGTTTCCTCAGGATAAATGTATGTTCATTTAGAAGCTTCCTCTCACATGTTTCTCCATTAAACGGTGTTGGAATTCGTGCTGCCAACAAACAAAACACACACTTAGTGATTGTGGTTTTCAGGTTATAAATGTATTAAGTTTAACTTAATTTATATGTTAAAAGGATTGCTCGGTTCACTTGGTGTATAATTAATTAAGGGTTTATATGGAAAGGGAATCTAAACGAAAGAAAAAGAAAGTGAAAGCTGTCACCTTACATAGCTTGCTACTAATATATAAAATTCTTACATTGGCTGATAAAAGAAAATTTAAAAGCATCATTTATCTCCTAAAAATCATTTTCAACATCTTTTAGATTTTCTAGCTTCATTCCGTATTTAACTATGCAAGACTACTAATTTGATTGTCTAGCTTGGGCATGTAAACTTTTTTTTTTTGACAGAGCATGTAAACTTTTTATTGCTTCTAAAAAAAAAACACCTTGTTCATGTAAACCTCTTTTATATATGGTACAAGAAATATATCAAAGTAGAAATGGAATTGCAATAATATTTATTGAGAAAATTACGCATACTAATAAACTTTGATATTTGTAAAAGAGACCTTTGAGTATATATCGTTCACCTCTAGTAATATCAAAACCCGGAATACCATCGCATTTCTGAACAACTTCACTTCACACAAATTAGTTTTGATTGTCATATTAATACATTTTACCTTATCATGTCGTCCATTACATATTTTCAAGTTGCACTCAATATTTAATCTGTATAACCGGATAAAATTTTTAGTTTAAATATAACAAGAGCTTTTGTTAATTTGAGTATGTGAACTTTTTTTTTTTTTGTGTGTGTGTATGAACCACAAGTATCTTTTAAGGGAGGTAAATAGCTAGTTGAGGCAGATAGGATCATGAGTTTGTAAACCTATATGAGCTAGGAGGGAAATCACAATATGTAGCTAAATAATTAAATTTAAGTTATTTGGAGTTGAGTTATGTTATTCATATAATATTTCTTACAATTCTATTTTTACCTTTTATTTTTCTTATCATATATTTTCTCTTTTCTTTCCTTATTTCTATCTTTGTTGTACAAATTAATTTATTGTATAAAAATACAAATTTTCTTGAGTTAGGTAAGAATCATTAAACGATGTTAGACACAATAACATGAATTTTAAAATTTGAAACATGGGTCTACAAAAAGCGAAAAGTTAAAATGGTTTTTACTGTGTTTGCATTTTCATTCTTTTCGTTTCTTTGCTTTTATGATGAATTCTATTAGCTAGCGGAGAAGAGTACCTATCAAACTAAATGGTTTACGAATCCTTACCAAATATTAATGAGAGAATGAGTAATCGTGGCTTGAATTTTGAGCATCTTGATCCACGATCCGATCTTAAGCTTTTGCAAACAATTTAAAAGTCCTCAAGGAAAAGAAACAAAAGTCTTCAATGGAAGTGGGTAATCAAGTATAGATTATTATTCCGGTATTACCGACCTATTCATTATTATTTAGTCGAGGATAGAGTTGTACTTTGACCTCTCATTTTTGGTGGGGACTCGTGGTAGTAGTGAGTGCCAATATACGTGATGACATGTACATATACAAAAAATATTAAATTGTGTTGTTAGAACGTTGTTCATTAATACGGTTCCATCACATTTCATACTACCCAAATTATGATGTATATAAAGTTATAAACTATAATAAACTGCAAGTTATTTAGTTCTGTAGATCTTGTTCAACTCCTTGCAACATTAATTAGAAAATATATATCAAATTAAATTTTTGGATAACGAGTCGTTAACCACGTAACCGATCCCGGTGAATCATATTCCTATGTGCTTACACTGCGTAGATCAATCCTAAAATACAAAATTTTCTGTCAAATATATGATTGAGAACTTTTCCTTGGTAATGACATAAAGCCAATGCTTTCTATTATTACCAATGTTGCTGATAGGCCATAGATGGGTTCGTACTAATAATTATGCTAAAAAGGGTGTCGTACCACGAAATGCCCCATGCATACATAAACGGCCAAATGTGAGATTATGTCCATAATGCATAAACATTGTTCAATATATCTATTTCATATAATATAAGAGATAGTGGACCAAAAATATATTGCACTCCATAATATATATTGTCCATCATTATCATTGCATGATCAGGGTCTCCCTCATGATGCCCCAAAAAGCTATCTATATATCTATGCATACAAAATTTAATAAAAGGGTATCTCTATTTAGAATATGTAATAAACTATACGTGCTCAATATAGTAATCAAGGTTGGAATGTTAAAGAGAGAGAAAGAAAGAGAGAGAGAGAGAGAGGGAAGGAGCTAAGGAGTGAGGTGTCTTTTGACAAAGGAAGGTCTGCATGTTGGAATAATAGGGTAGCTTTATTTATTTTAAAAAAAATTTAAATAAAAAATTTCACATATTGAATACATTCTTTTAAGTAATGCTAGCTCCTTCCATTGTGCTTTATACCTGAGGAGGTAAACCAAAGCCGTTCACACGCCCCTCTTTATCTCTTCTTCAAAACGCACCCTATTCCTCCCCTATTTTGCATCGCATTTGTTCTTGAATCTCTTTGGTATTCCTCTCCTCAGAGCCTCTCATCAGAGAGAGAGAGAGAGAGAGAGAGAAAGTGAGAGATGGAGAGAATGTTCCCTCCCAAGAAGCCCTCTAATATGAATTCCCATGACAGACCCATGTGTGTTCAAGGAGACTCAGGTCTTGTCCTCACCACTGACCCAAAACCTCGCCTCCGTTGGACTGTTGAGCTCCATGAACGCTTTGTTGATGCTGTTACTCAGCTTGGAGGACCTGATAGTACTACTCTTCTCTCCTCTTTTCTCTCACCCTTCTTCTTTTCTTTAATTTTTTAATACTAATTAATTTATATATATACATATCATAGTGTTTCTATCTGGTTCGACTAGGATTGTCTCCCACAGACGATTCCTGTGGTTTCTTACCAAAAAGAAAAGAATATGATATCTACATATCTATGTTACTTTGGATGATATTGTGATCTCAATGATCTTTTGATTAATCATCTTTTTCTCTCTTTTGAATTTGCAGAGGCCACTCCTAAAACCATCATGAGGGTTATGGGTGTGAAGGGTCTCACCCTTTACCACCTCAAGAGCCACCTTCAGGTTTGATCAATACAAAAACCATAGTTCATGCTTTTATTTCTGCTTTATGTTTTAGAAACACTTTTATGACACTGCCAATGTCTCTCGTGTTGGCTTGATGTCTCTCCTTCTTTTTGTTTTTCCTTTATCTTTATTTTTTTTTCGTTTGTTGTCTGCATTTAGAAATTTAGGCTTGGCAAGCAGCCCCACAAGGAATTCAATGATCACTCGATTAAGGATGGTATGAGAGGTGACTCTTCTTTCTAGGGTTCCTCAATTTTATTTTTTTTGGCTTTGAACTTTTCTGATCTTTACACTTCATGATAGTTCTTTTTATATTGACAAAATCTTTTTGCACTGACATGCAGCATCGGCTTTAGAACTGCAGCGAAACACTGCTTCGTCTTCTGCCATGATTGGCCGCAACATGAATGAGTATGCCTCACTTCTTTCATCTAAATCTATTGAATCAACTTGCATGCAAAAGCGATTTTGAAAATATTTTCCACCTTCTTAATTCTAGCCTAAGTTTTTCTTTTGATTCTTTGTTGGGACGTGGGGGGATTCGGGTTTTCTTGTGGAATTTGTGTGTGAACACTGTATGAAACAGTAACTCACACATGGTTGATGCGATTAGGATGCAAATAGAGGTGCAGAGAAGATTGCATGAACAACTTGAGGTAATTAAAACACTACTACTACCCTTGAAACTGAATGCTCAAATAAGTGCATGTTTGGTTCAACTTATTTTGAGGAAATAATGGTTTATTTTTTCCAATAATTTTTTTTTTTTGAAAAATAAATCATTATTCCCTCTAAACATGCACCAAATGTGTCCCTTCAAGTCTATTTAGGTGCATCTATATGGCAGGTTCAAAAACACCTTCAGCTAAGGATTGAGGCTCAAGGGAAATACATGCAAAGCATTTTGGAGAAGGCTTATCAAACACTTGCTGGTGAAAACATGGCATCTGCTGCCACTAACTTAAAGGGTGCTATTGGACCTCATCAAGGGATCCCTGACATGGGAGTGATGAAGGAGTTTGGATCCCCTCTTGGTTTTTCTTCTTTCCAAGATCTTGACAATATCTATGGAGGTGACCAAATTGACCTTCAGCAGAACATGGAGAAGCCACCCCTTGATCATGGTTTCATGCCAATCAATGAGAGTTTGTGCCTGGGGAAGAAGAGGTCCAACAACCCTTATAGTGGAAGTGGGAAGAGCCCTTTGATTTGGAGTGATGATCTCAGGCTTCAAGATTTGGGAGGGCCAGCCTCATCATGCCTTGGCCCTCAAGATGACCCTTTCAAAGGTGACCAGATTCAGATTGCACCACCAGGGTCATTGGATAGAGGCACTAGCACTGACATTGATCCCATGTCAGAGATCTATGACTCAAAGCCTGTGCTTCAGAGTGAAGAGAAAAAGTTTGATGCATCTATGAAGCTTGAAAGGCCTTCACCAAGAAGAGCACCTCTTCAGGCTGAAAGGATGAGCCCTATGATCAGCACTGGTACCATGGCACAAGGTAGAGGTTCACCATTTGGGTGAGTGAGAATCATAGTTTTAATTAATTAGATCATTTGGTTATGTTATGTGTAATTGTTGACTTGATGTGAAACTCTCTTAATAGTACAATATCTAGGGTTTTTGAATTTGGTCTTGGAAATTAGCAGTTCTTACGAGGGTTATTTCCCCCTTCAAGTACTGTTATGTGGTATAATGCCTTTGCATGGCAAATTAAACCAAAGTCTTATTCCTGACAAATATAATTAAAGCACGTATAAATGTGCTTGAATGTGAGCATTCTCACTTGTAGCTTTTACATTTAGCAATGTTCCATTGCTTTAATGACTCGTTTAATGTTGAATTTTGTTAACAATTTTATTAATTGATGATCTGCTTCTGCTTATGATCACTTGTTAGATCTGCATGTATTGTTCGGATCGATGAGAAAAATTGGATGCAAGCAATCTTTTTCTTCTTTTTATCACATTGATGGATTTTCTCTTTGTATCTTATTCCTTCCTGGACCCACTTTTAATTTTTTTTAGTCTGACATCATATGTGAAACATTCTATGCGTCACTATTAAGCAATTTTTTTCCCCTAGTATACTTTTTCTTTGTTTTGAGAGGTGACACGTGGTGCATTATTATTCATAGAGAAAAGTTTCACAAAGTTGCACCCAGTTCTGGCAATAATCAACTGTGGCAAACAAATCATATCAAGGAAGCGATTTACTGGTGCATTAATTGATATTATGAGATTTTTTTTTATTAGTAGGAATCGAACACAGGTATTAAATGTTTATAACAATTCTGTTCAACCAACTGAGTTAGACCTCCTCGATTGATACTATGAGATTTGATAGAGAGAAGGATAATTAATAAAAATAAAGAAAAAAATTTGAAATGACAATACAAGTAATATTATTAAATAATAAAATGAATGATTTTCCTATCAGACAAAGATAAAATTTTATTATAAAAGTAGAGTGAGGGGAAATTCAACCATTATATACTTAGATATCATTAAATTATGATACTTATTGGTATTGATAAAATTTCTGTCTACCTGAGGTTCATGTCTATTTGGACTTATTTGGGTTTTTTAGGTGACTTTGCTACATATAAGTCATCAATTAACCTTTAACGGTCTCTCATTAATAATTTTAAGTTAGTTGATACAAGTTAGTTACCCAATGATTGAAGCAAATCTCTCGGGAAATTAAATTGAAAAAACAACCCAAACAGGTTTTATTTTATTTTATTTTTTTTAATGAAGGGAAAGACAAATCTTGGTCTCCAGGCATATATAACACGGAATTTAGAAAGATAGGGCAGTGAAGGGAGAAAGGTAAAAGAGAGAATAATCAACTTTAAAATGCTAAGTCATTTTCAAGTGTATAGAAGAGGTACACTGCCAGATGATCCTTTCTCTTGAAGTTCCTAAGGCGATGAGTTGAAGCCGACAGAGAGTATCTGTCTTTCACTATCTTTCCTCTTCTTTACTGCTCTATATTCGTTGGGAATAAGATGATCAAGACACAAGGGTGCATCTTATCGCACAAGATTTCAGTTGGACATTTCTACCTTTATTTTTTTTGTCCAAGAATTTCTACCTTTATTATTAGTTACACAAGCAAATACTACTAGTAAATACAACCCTATAGTAGAAATGACCCTTTAAGGAACTATGGTTTTAAATTAAGGTTATAGAAGTCATGATTGAAAAGATTTTCAAACCTTAATATTATAAAATCAAATGGTCTAACTTAATTGATTGAACATGTGTGCATGAGTTGTTGTAATTCATTGGTATTTATATTCAATTCTTACGGAAAAAAAACCCTTAATATTATAAAAAATTCTAGGTAAATGCAATTGATGAAGTTGCAATACAGCCAAAACCTTCAAAACCTTATTAATATTAGTATAATTGGGAACTGTGCAAGTGCAACTAACCTCTAGACCTAGTATGCATTTTTCATTTATAAGTTTTACTAACTCGGTAATTCTTATGAAACCAAAAGAGGAAAGAAGAAGAAAAAAAAAAGAAAAAAGAGGGACAATCTTTTGCTGCTGCTGCTGCTTTAGACAATGTGTAGTAATCTTTTGGTACATTTTCTTCATAGAAATATGAAGACCCTATATGTAGCCATGCCCTTCCAGCGTGTTAATCCTTTGCTTTAAAAGAAGTATAAATATCCATATATACACAAGGCACACACACATGCACAAACCCTCTCCCTGTCTCCATTACTCTCTCTGTGTCTCTCTTTTATCTGATATTTATTACAATGTGAGAGGAGAATAGATAGATCCATGACCATGAAGCTTCCCTTTCCCAAGGATTAAAAAAAGGGGGTGGCGCCACAACCTTTATTGGTTGCAGAGAAATTTTATGCACCTGCAAGTTGGCAAGAAAGCTCCCTTACTCCACTAGTGTAGTGTAGTACTCAGAGTGAGTGAGAGAGAGAGAGAGAGAGAGAGAAAGAAGAAAAGCTAATAAAGCCTAAAGGGTAGGAAGAATACAACGCACTTCCATGCGGGCACATATCGAGGACGCTTCTATCTTTATGTGCACAAAGTTAAGAGTCTTAACATTTAAAGCTGAAGGATGATGCATCACCAAATGAACCCCACCTTTGTTTTTATTTTTTTTTAAAATATATTGCTTTCTACATTTTAAATTTTTTGTTTTGTCACTATGAGAGTTTTAAATTGTTTCAAACCATTTATTACTTTTAAAAATTAATAAAACGTTGGTTATTTTTTAATGATATCCTTATACATTAATATTTCAGGAAACTATTTAATTAATGTATAATTATACTCAATTTTTAAAGAATATTTTAATTAAAGTTGATACTATTTTGACACGACAATTATAGTATTTTTTAAACATGTTTCATTTCAATGGAAGGGATATTACTATTTCAAAGCACGCATACTCTATCAAAAAGTTTAACTCAGCTGATTGAATAATATGTGTAATTTATTATAAACTTATTAGTATTTGTATTTGATTTTTATGGTTAAAAAAAAAAAAAAACATGCATGGCCTACTTATATTGATTTAGGAAACAATTCTCATATATAACTGACATACAGTGTTTTCTTTCTAATTAGCGTAAGGTAGTTGGGCAGTCAAGCATGCACGTTCTTCCATGCACATGTAAATCATTAGAAGTTCAATTCAAGCACCTTTGTGTTCTGTTTACTATCCCATTCACAGCTTTGGGTCTCGTAAAAAATTCCCTATAGCTCTCTAACAAAGTACTAAAGCACAGAAGCTTCTTTTGTCCCCACACATCCTCTTCCCTTCATTCCCCCCTCACAAACACTCAATAGTTTCCAAGAAAACCAGCCATAGGATAAGCAGGCAAGAAACATTCACTCTTTTTTGCTCTTTATTTTTTAGTAGAAAAGAAACCAAACAAAGAAACAGGCACACAATATCTCTAGCCCTAGCTAGATCTATGTAACATTAAATTTTTGAAGTGCTTTGTCTCACCGCAAACATTGCCTAGTTGTTGGTCAATTGAAAATGATATGTTGGGCGGTTTGGTTAAATATTATTATATATTATGTTATATGCTTTAATGAAAAGCAAAAGGAACAAGACAAGGAAACAACTTTTGATTAAGTTGCATTGATTATCTTAATCATTTGCCTTAAGATTTTTCTTTTCTTCTTAGTCTTATATTTCTGCCCCCCTTTTTCTCCTCACTCTTCTTTCGGTCAAGTTGGTTTTTATGTTGCTTCAATTTTCAAGTACTGTCCAATGTGACTTGATTTTTAGGGACCAGAAACCTTAATACATGCATGCCAAGTACACTTGTCAAATTAAGAAAGGAATTTGGAGAAAGCTTGGTCCGAGATTGTTGTTTCTTGTCAATTGTGATGGTGAATATAGATTAAATATTAATTAATTCCAATGCTGATTATCATCATCGCCTTTATATGCCTTTACTTTGTTCTCAAGCAATGTAGGGCTTTTTCCGTAGGAGGTAAAACCAGGAAGAAGCATCAATTCCCGAATACTTGGAAAGTTTAAGTAAGCTCGTCAAATTTACACAAATCATCCGCTACATCGATGCACTGAACAATTTTTTTAATGATCTAGAGATCCATTAAACAAATTGGCCATGTGTTACTTTATGTTAAGATTGCAAGCTTTATCTCTAACATGTTTTCTCATCTATGATATCCGAAGTCTTGAATAACAAAGCTTAAACGTATAACTAATTTGTAGTAAATTTTGAAATCAACATGATTTTTATTTTATTTATATACATTTGATTGATAATATATAATTGTACTTATGAGAAAGCACATTTGAGCGTAACCCCTTACACATGTTGAAATTTAATTTGGTCCTCCATTCTATTTAGCACTTCTCTCACACAAAATCATAGAGCTCATATGTTAAATGTGTGTTTAGATAAACTTATTTTGAAAATTGATTTGTTTTCTTAGTATCATGTAAAAACTTTTAAAAAAAAGAAGTAATTATTGTACAATTTTTTTTTTAACTAAACATCTAATATAGGATATTCTGTAAACTTTTTTTTTTAATTTAGGTTAGTTAATTAAAAAAGAACATAATTAAAATAATGAATAACTATCTTCAAATATGATTCATTAATTAAATAGTATTAACATGATTAACTATTTGTAGGGTTACTTTACCGTAAATATTGAAGTTCACTAAAATATTATTGTTGTCTTTGATAAAATGGAATGGTCATTATCACAATAAGGAGCAATTTACTTTTCAAAAAGTGTGTTTTGGATGGCAAGAAAGAAAAATAACGAAATATATATTGCAAGGTCGCTCTCGATTGATGTTTTCACAATAGGTTTTTTTTTTTTTTTCATTTTTGGAATGTGCTCGCCTTAATAAAATTATTTTTTGATAACAACCCATCAAAAAGTTAATATATTCAAAATGGATATACTAGTTACATGACCATTGATCACATAGTTATAAGAAAAATATTAAGTTTGCTACTCGTTGAATGTGGCAAAAATCATATCTCCCATAATGTTCGACTATATAATTGGCATAGTGATCATAAGGACCGAGGAGATAAATTTAGGCTTAAATATATTTTTGATCCATCAAATTTAGGTTATTTTTATTTTTAGTCTTTGAAATTTAAATATATTCTTTTAGTTCCTTAATTTCAAAAATTACTTTTTTTAGTCCCTCTCAATAAATAAAAAAAATATCCCAGTCACCCCAAATTGAATTTGAGATTTTTTTTATAGAGGGACTAAAAAAAGTAATTTTCAAAATTTAGGACCTAAAAAAAGAAAATTTAAATTTAAGGGATTAAAAACAAAAGTGACCTAAATTTGAGGAATCAAAATATATTTAAGCCTTTAGATATCAACTAATTGATCATGCACACTAAATTTTAAAAAAATTGAACATTTTATAGTAAACTTTGCATTTGTAAAAGAATATATTATATGTACCAATACTGATTGAGAGACATTAAGTGGGATGAGTTGAGGTGCGTATCATGTGACAATGACGACAATAATTAACTTTTTTTTGAGTTGAAGAGTATCACGCTGGGAAAGAGAAAAAAGAAAGGAGCCGAGAATTCATGTGGTGCAATGTTGATGACGATCATTAAGTACTATTTTTTGTTTTGTTTTAGGCTTCAATAACTTTTTGGTACTTATAAAATATGGGTAATTTGGTTTTGATACCTAACCTTTATTTTTGATTGATTTTGGAACCTGGAGAATTTTTATTTTTCAAAAAGGTTATTTTTGTTTAATTTTGGTACCTAACCTTTATTTTTGTTTGATTTTGATATCTGACAAAATTTTATTTTTGAAAAAGATACTCGTTGTGGAAATGACATGGTTGCTGAGTCAACAATTTTTAATATGAATTATATTTAATTAATTTAATATATAAGTATATTTTGATAAATATGTTTAATAATAAATATGTATTATATTTAATATTGATAATAAATATAATAAATATAATAAATATAATAAATATTTATTATATTTAATATATAAGTATATTTTAATAAATACATTTATTAATAAGAAATGTTTGTCTATAACATCAACACATCGAATTAGAATTTGGGGACTTAAATTTGTCAATTATGAAATTTGAGGACTAATATCGAACAATTATGAAACTTGAGGAATTAAATTTTCACAACTACGAAATTCGAGGGACTAAAATCACACATGCTAAATCAAGGACCACATATGCTTGTCAAATTAGCCACCATGTTAGCATGATGTCATGCTACTGTCATCATGTAAATGCCACGTCACTCACCAGGTCATCACTTAATGTTAGAGCAACAAGTGCTAACTGACCGAGGGACTAAATCACATAATTGTGATACCTAAGGGACTCAATTTGCTCAATTAGATCTTGGGAGATTAAAATCGCACATTTATGATACATAGAAGACTCAATTGGTCCAATTAGAACCCAATGAACTAAAATCGATTTTACACTATGTATGTAATATTAAAATATATGATGTGATGTTAAAATAGATTTCTAATCAATATCTGTGTGATATTATTTTACACTAAAAATATGTACTCCTATATTATAACTTGGAATACATAACTAGTGAAACTCTACTTATTTTCTCTCAATTAGATATTTTCAACATTCTTTGTCTTATGTCATTTAGATGTACCGTTTATAAATTACTTCTGCAGTTATTAAAAAAAAACATTCTCTCTTAGTCATCTCAAACTCAAACTTTCTTTCTTTT
Organism: Pueraria montana var. lobata; assembly: GCA_026413185.1. Classification (NCBI taxonomy): domain Eukaryota; kingdom Viridiplantae; phylum Streptophyta; class Magnoliopsida; order Fabales; family Fabaceae; genus Pueraria; species Pueraria montana. The sequence goes on along the minus strand of CM048649.1, from coordinate 21,055,483 downwards.
ATCTTTATTTGTATACTTGATCTTTTTAACTTTGTTTCCCTATCAATTTATCATCTTTAATCTATATCTTTAAATTGAAATTTAATGATTTTTTGAAAAAGTATCTTGAGTTAAAAATAATTTTATATTATCACTTAAATTATTCATTATAAGTTCAAAAAATAATTTATATATTCAAAAATATTTATTCACATGTAGGGGGAACAATCTATTTAGCGGGAGAATCCGTGTTCGATTCCCTCCGTGTGCAAAATTCAATTGGGCCAGCGGCAACCCCAGTCACACACTGCGAACGGGATTACTCCCTGACCCAGTGGGTGGCTGGGGGTCACCCGTGGTCTCTGACCCAGGAAAAAAAAATATTTATTTGCTATAAATTTATTTATCATATTATTTATATATAAAAAAGTATTATTAATTATAAAAATTAATTATATAAATGTCAATATATATTATATTAGCATAATATAAATTAAACTCTTCCTCCTTTATATTAATTTTTTATTCTGTTACACGCATCCCATAGCAACAGATTTGCAATGATGCTGTCGTTTCCTCTTTTATCTCTGTAATGTAACAATTTGACATAAGCATCTATAGATTGTGGATTGTAGTCACATTTTAAACACTTGACCCAACCATCAAATTCATCTTCATCACTCTTCACACAACCCAATCTGTATTGTTGACTCTGAATAAGGTGTATTGCTCACTTTCAATAATTTTTTTTCTTGTCATCTCTAATCGTAAGTATGTGAACTCTAACATGATTTTTGAGCAACTAGGGTTTTACGATGAAGGATAGACCTTTTTTTATGATTTTAATTAATGGATCATTTCATTTTTCCTCTCATTCTTTTAAACATTTAAACATTCCGTTTGTGTACTTGGGACTACCAGTAGGAGCATATGCTAGAAGGGTCACTACGTGGCAACCAATGATTAACAAGCTCAGAAATCGACTTACAAGGTGGAATAGGAGACATTTATCCTTTGGTGGGAGAATATGCTTGATCATACCGGTACTATCCTCGATCCCTATGTTAGGTTCTAAGACCTTGGACGGTGTTCAACCCCTCGAATTTCGGTTTTGATGATAACAACTAAAGGATAAATTTTGAAGTATCTAATGATCTTGTTTGAGTGTTATAGGATTTACGTCGTCCAATGCCGCAATGGTATTGTATCTCTCAAACCTCGACTTTATGTTTTAATAAGAAAAGCGTCCAAATGTGTTTTGTAAGAATACTACAGTCAGCGTCCAATGCTCCTGTGAGAGCAAGCGTCCAATGCCTATATAACCCACTCTGTAGTTTCTATCTTAAAATAATATTATAAGGCAATACGTTTTTAATGGTGATTCTATGTAATGCAACGATTATTCTCTCTCATTCTAATATGTCATTCTATTTGATTTTTCGAATAGTATTGAACAGGAAAAGAAGAAGCTTCTCTCTACAGAAAAAGTACAAGTAGGAGAGGCGCTACATGTACGGCTGTCTCCTCTATCTCTCCACCCTAAGTCAAAACGTGACAACGGTCACATGCTTTGGAGAGAACTGCTCTTGGCAAAGGAACATATCCCACAACGGATACCTTACAACAAGCTGCCTATAAATAGAGGAATGAGCTCATGTATCAGACTGACGAAAAATTTATAAAGAGCTGAATCTCTGTCAAAACGACTGGACGATTAATACTAAAGCAAAACAAGCTTTCTTCTTAGCTTTGCTAAGCGATTCTGTATATTCGTGTTTATTGTAATATCCTCTCTGTGAGAGTTATTCTTACTTTCAATACTCAAACAATTCTGTTTGGAAAGCCAGGAGTGGCTTAGTGTTAAAGAATACTTGGGTTTGTTTTTAATCTCAGGCGGAGATTAAAGGTGTGCCAGGAGTGGCCTAGAGAATACTTGTAGCCAGAAGTGGCAAGGTTAGAATACTTGAGAGTAATCAGATCTTGATTAGTAGAACCCTTCAAAAGTTTTTGAAGGAGAACTGGACGTAGCTCAGTTGAGTGAACCAGTATAAAACTAAGTGTTCTATTATCTCGCTTTCTAGCTTATTTGCATATCTATTAAACTATCTCTTCAACATACTACGAAAGTGTTTCTTTACACATTTTATCTACGATTATCTTTTACGTGTGTTCTAACGAAAAGCGAGAAAAAGCAGTTTCATTGGACTGTTGCTTTTGAACTGCTGGACGATAGCATAATCTTCTGTTTTACTAAGTTCTTGTAAAACTTAAGATATACTATCTTCACATTAGTTAAAGTTTTTCAAAGAAATTATAAATACACTATTCAACCCCCCTTCTAGTGTATTTCTCTGTATTTCAGTTGGCATCAGAGCTCGGCCTCTTGGGTTGAGTACTTAGCAGTACAGAGGAAAGATCCTAAGAAAGATGGAAAACGAGGGACAAGCTGTGAACAGACCACCACTCTTCAAGGGTGTCAAATATGATTACTGGAAACAAAGAATGATAGCATTCTTTGAATCTAGCCATATTGACATGTGGGAAGTTGTGGAGATGGGCGACTATATTCCACTTGATGCGAACCTCATCGAAATCCCAAAGGCTAGATGGACGGAAGAGCAAAAACAAAGATTTTACCTCAATTCCAGAGCCAGAAACATCATCATGTGTGCACTGAGCGAACAAGAATACAACAAGGTGCACAGTCTCAAAAGCGCAAAACAAATGTGGGACACTCTTGCGTTAACGTATGAGGGTTCCACTCAGGTAAAACGTAACAAACTCAGTCTCCTTACTCGTCAATATGAGTTGTTTAGTATGGAAGAAAACGAGGACATACAAAGTATGTTTGGACGGTTTCAAACCATACTAAATGAACTTAGAGCATATGGTAAAGATTACAATAACTATGAATATATTGACAAAATTTTAAGAAGTTTGCCTAGGAAATGGAGACCACAGGTTACAGCCTTGAGAATAAAAAAGGAACTGGACGATATGTCCCTAGAAGAACTCGTGGGAACTCTCAAGGTGCATGAACTAGAACTGCATCAAGATAGTGATGGTAAGAAAAATAAGTCTCTGGCGCTCAGCGTCCAGAAGCCAAGGAAAGCATCATCGTCCAAAGCCATGCAAGCTGAAACATCATCAGACGAACAATATGAAGATGATGACTCAGACGAGAATGATGAACTATCCTTTATATCCAAAAGGATACATGCTATGTGGAAGAAGAAAGGTGGATCCAGATGGAGAAACCTAAACAGGAAAGGCTTCAAAGAAAAGAAGGAGAAGAGTCCAATTGTATGCTACGAATGCAAAAAGCTAGGACACTTCAAATCAGAATGCCCAGATCTCGACAAAAGCAAGGACAAGAAGAAGAAATTCTTCAGCAAAGGAAAGGGCAAGAAAGTTCTGATGTCCACATGGGAAGACCTGGACGATGACTCATCATCGGATGATGGAGAAGAAGAGGAAGCACACATATGTCTGATGGCAGACACCTCAACAGACTCTTCTGAACCAGAAGAAGAAGATGAGGTAGATTTTAATGACATAGATTCAATTCAAGAAGCTTATCATGAACTACTTTCAAACTCTTCTATTCTGTCAAAGGCCTATAGAACTTTAAAGAAATCATCCAAATCACTTTCAAAAGAAAAAGAAGCTTTAGAAAAAAGTGTTAGACAACTGGAAAGTGAAAAAGAGGATTTACAGAAAAAGTTTACAGAGCTCTTAAGGCAAAATGAAATTACAAATATGGAGAGGCGAACTCTCTAGAATGATGCTGCTCGAGCCCATAAATCCTGTGAGGATTCAAGGACTAGAGAAAGAAATCTTTCCATAGAGATTCGAAATCTCAACGCAGAAAACAAAAGGCTAGTTGAAAAGCTTCTGAAAGTTGAAGCAGATACTTCCTTAAGAGGTCAACCACATGATGTTGTAAAACTTCATGAAGAAATTGACAGCCTAAAGAAGGATCTGTCAAACTTTGTCAAGGGCTTTGACAACCTCAAAAAGCTTTTAAAATATGAAGGTTGTAAGAGACCAAATGACAGGTCAGGACATGGATATAAGGGAAAGAAATACATTCATGACGAGGAAACAGATGTTTGCTACTTTTGTGGGAAACCTGGACATATAATGTCCAAATGCAGACACCTGCCTAAGAAGGGAGCATTCAATGCCCTTCGAGCTAACAAAAAAGGACCCAAGTCAATCTAGGTACCTAAGAATAAAATTGTTCCTGTTGCAGACATGCTTAACAGCAGGAAAGAAACTCCAATCATGGTACCTGGACAGTGGGTGCTCACATCACATGACAGGAGAAAGGTGTATGTTCCAAAGCCTCCTACCCAAGACTGGTGGGACAGTCACTTTTGGAGGGAATCAGAAAGGGATGATAGCTGGCGTAGGTAAGATTGGTATACCACCCTATCCTTGTATTGATAAAGTTCTTTATGTTGAAGGTCTTAAACATAATCTACTTAGCATAAGCCAATTATGTGACAGTGGATATGATGTTGCCTTTAACAAAGGTGAATGTATAGTCAAAAACTCTGATGGATCCCTTCTCTTTACCGCAAAGAGGCAAGGCAATCTGTATAAGATTAAACTTGGGGAACTATCAAGTCAAAATGTATCATGCCTAGTTTCTGTACAAGAAAATCATTGGTTATGGCATAAAAGACTTGGTCATGCAAGCTTGAGGTTAATCTCAAAGCTGAACAGGCACAACTTCGTAAGAGGACTACCAAGTATGTCATATAAAGATGATCTTCTTTGTGAAGCTTGTCAGAAAGGGAAACAAGTGAAAAGTTCTTTTCAAAGTAAAAACATTGTTTCCACTTCTAGACCTCTTGAGCTGTTACATATTGATCTGTTTGGACCCACAAGAACAGCCTCGGTAAGTGGTAAAAGATATGGATTGGTTATAGTGGACGACTATACTAGATGGACATGGGTCTTATTCCTATCCCACAAAGATGAGTCCTTCAAGGCCTTTTATAACCTCTGCAAAAGAGTTCAAAATGAAAAAGGAGTATGCATTACTTCTATCAGAAGTGATCACGGGGGAGAATTCGAAAACGAAAGTTTTCAAAGGTTCTGTGAGGATAATGGTATCCTTCACAACTTCTCAACACCTAGAACACCACAACAGAATGGTGTAGTTGAGAGGAAAAATAGGTCGCTCCAGGAGATGGCCAGAACCATGTTGAATGATAATTCAACCCCTAAACACTTCTGGGCTGAAGCAGTGAATACTACCTGCTATTTACAAAACAGAATCTATATAAGGCCGATATTGAAAAAGACTCCATATGAATTATGGAAGGGTAGAAGACCCAACATATCCTACTTCCATCCATTTGGATGTCAATGTTTCATTCTGAACACTAAGGATAACCTGGGAAAATTTGATTCTAAGTGTGATGAAGGAATACTGCTTGGATATTCTGAAACTTCAAAGGCATACAGAGTTTATAACTCTAGAACCTTAGTTGTTGAAGAAGTTATCCATGTGAAGTTTAATGACAACAAGCCTGATAAGGAATTATCAGAGCTGGACAAATCATTTGCAGATATCAGATTGGACGATGTAAGTAAGTCATCAGATTCGTCCAACCATGATGTCTCAGTTGAAGAATCAAATGCACTACTGGACGGTCCAGTCGCAGAACAAAGAGAACCAAATGGACGCAACTGGCAAATGAGGAAACATCATCCACAAGAGCAAATCATTGGAGATCCAAAAGATAGAGTCAAAACCAGATCTTCACTTCAACGATAGCAAGGTCACACAGCATTCATATCTCAAATAGAACCTAAGACTGTGGACGATGCCTTAGAAGATGAAGGCTGGGTCAAAGCAATGCAAGAAGAACTTGACCAATTTCAAAAGAACAATGTCTGGAAGCTAGTAGAACTCCCCAATGACAAAGAAGCTGTAGGAGCTAAGTGGGTGTTCAGAAACAAGCTGGACGAAGCAGGTAATGTTGTGATAAACAAAGCAAGGTTGGTAGCAAAAGGTTACTCACAACAAGAAGGTATAGATTATACTAAAACTTATGCTCCTGTTGCACGTCTAGAGGCAATTCGCATTCTACTATCATTTGCAGCTCATAGCAATATGAAGCTATATCAAATGGACGTAAAAAGTGCATTCCTCAATGGACTCATAAAGGAAGAAGTCTATGTGGAACAACCCCCAGGATTTGAAAGTGATGATTTTCCAAACCATGCTTTTAAACTTAACAAAGCCTTATATGGGTTGAAACAAGCACCTAGAGCTTGGTATGAAAAACTCAGCTCATTTCTGTCAGAAAATAGTTTTTCAAGAGAAAAAGTAGACACTACATTATTTCGCAAAGACTACTCTTCTGATTTTATTATTGCACAAATATATGTTGATAATATCATATTTGGTGCCACTAATGAGTCTCTCTGTGAAGAATTTGCCAAATTAATGCAAACAGAGTTCGAGATGAGCATGATGGGTGAGCTGAAATTCTTCCTTGGACTTCAAATCAAACAAACGGAAAAGGGAATATATATACATCAGACTAAGTATGTCAAAGAGCTGTTAAAGAAGTACAAGTTGGACGATGCAAAACCAATGAAAACTCCTATGCATCCAACAACAGTAATTGGACTGGACGACAACTCAAAGAAAGTAGATAATACTCTATACAGAGGAATGATAGGATCACTCCTATACCTCACAGCGTCCAGACCTGACACCATGTTCAGCGTATGCTTATGTGGCAGATTTCAATCTGACCCAAGGGAAGTTCACTTAACTGCTGTTAAAAGAATCTTTTGATATCTTGCTGGAACCACTAACCTTGGGTTATATTTCAAAAGGCAGAAAGATTTCAGGCTAATAGGATACTGTGATGCTGATTATGTTGGAGATCGAATTGAAAGAAAAAGCACCAGTGGAGGGTGTCACTTCATCGGTGGTAATCTAGTCTCCTGGACATGCAAGAAGCAAGGAACCATTGCTCCGTCCACTGCTGAAGCAGAGTATATTTCAGCTGCAAAATTCTGTTCTCAAATCTTGTGGATCAAACATCAACTTGAGGACTACAACATATATGAGAGTAACATTCCTATCTTCTGTGATAGTAAAGCTGCCATAGATCTTTCTAAGAATCCCATATTGCATTCAAGGGCCAAACATATAGAGATCAAACATCACTTTATAAGAGACCATGTTCAAAAGGGTACTGTGGAATTACACTTTGTAACCACAGATAATCAGCTTGCTGATATATTAACCAAACCCCTTACTGAAGACAAGTTAATCCTTCTGAGGAACAAACTTGGCATGGACTCTGTAAAGGAATGATTAACATCTACATGATGCGTCCAATAAAACCATAGCGTCCAAAGGACATGTCGTCCAAGGAACATTAGAGTCATGCACATGCATTGCATATATCTCACTTAAGTCCAATATTTGGACGATGCTTTTATCTTTTTTTGTTTTGTTCAAATAATCAAAACGGATCGTTTTAAGAGTAAGTATGAGCTAATACTCTATGCTGAGTCACCAAAATATTAGTAACCGTACACAATTACCCACATTCTTCGCACGTCTCATCATGGCGGGTTTTATGGCGTCATTTACATTTCAAATATTCAAAAAGCCCAAAACCGTTTCACATTCTCCAAACAAAGCCCAAATATACACTTATCAAATCATCACAGAAAAACACCACCGTATCCATCATCTATGAGATTATCATCACCCTTAAGCACATACACTTTCTCTCTCTCTCAGAAACCCAAAACCCTCTCAGAAAACCTAAAAATCCAAACTTTTCTACCATGTCGAACTCTGCAAACTCAAGCAACTCGGAACTCGACGTCCTCACTTACCCTGAAACCACAGTTGTGTGCCAAGGTGCTGCTACAGTGCACATTGAGCACTTCTTCGACATCGAAAAGCTTGAGAAGCTGGGACTGAACCTGAATGAGAGCCTTCTGAAGTGTGGAATTAGAGGCTACTTCAATGAAAACCAGAAAATATTCCCTGAGTTGATTAGAATGTTATGGAGAAATGCCAAGTTCCAGAGCTCAAGGGAGCTCGTAGCCACGGTTCTTGGACGAGAGGTGACACTGTCCACCGAGACCATTGCAAAAGTAACTGGTTGCATTAGGGAGCAGAACCAGTACAGAACAGACTGGGCCAAGCAGTACGACAATCACGTTGCGACCGTGCTTTGCAAGACCAAATCCACCGACTCAATAAGGATTGAGTACAGGAACTTGTGTGAGGAAGCAAAAATCTGGCAGCAGGTGTGCAACAAGAGTATCCTGCACAAAGCTGGGTCTAAGGACTCAATCACGGACTTACACAAGTTTGTGATATTCCATATTATGGAAGGTATTCCCTTCAATCTCCCTCACACCATTTACGTCAATATCGTGAGAATGATGAAGTCTGTTGGTGGCAATGATGACATTTTCTACGCCGCCCTGATGAACAAGATCTTTTGGGACCAGAAGGTCTATCAACGCTTCTTTGATGAACTGGAAGAAGATATTTACGAAGCTATTGTGAAGAAAGGGCCAATGGTAGCAACACAACAACTATTTGGTAAGTCCAACATAAAACCTATGAAGATCAAGCTAACAGCCAAGGTCTTAAGGGACCTGGACGAGGACACCATCAACAAACAACGACATGAACAGAGCAAGATCATCTCCAATAATGAAGAAGAGGAGATTGATCTTCTTGGTATTGGCAAAAAGATCAAAAGGTTGATGGAGGAACAGGAGGGCAGAAAGATCACACGACAAATGTCTCAGAAGCATGAGGAAGATGCTGAAAAAGAGAGAAGAACCAAGAAAAGACATGCTAACACGTCCACTGCTCAGTTTCCAGCAGAGAAGCGTCCAAGGACCGATGCGTCCAGACCTGCTCAAGCTGAGCAGTGTCCAAAGGCAGCACCAGTAAAGCTTGCTCCAGAAAAGCAAAAGGTTCGGAAGCTTCAACTACTGGACGACTCTGATGATGATGACCAGATCCCAATTGGTCAAATCATGAAGAAGGCAGAGGAGACGGAGGGCCCTCAGCAAAAGAAGCAAAAGGTACAACCTGCTAAACCAATTTCCTTTCCGTCTAACGTGCCGCGATGAGTCAAGACTCAGGCAGCAAGGCCAAGGAGAATTGCAGTTCTACCACCTTCCTCTCAAGACACCGACAACATATCCACCAGCACCCTACTACCTGCAACATCCAGTGCTCCATCCACATCAACAACCCAACATCCACATCTTCATTTGGACCTGTCTAAGTTTGTGCGTCCAAGGGATGCATGGAGGGATACCTGGTCCCCATGGACTATACCCCCAAGCAAAAAACCAAAGAAGAAAAAGACAGAGAACGTTTCCCGGTTGCATTCCTTACACGAAATGAACAAAATTACTGTAAGAAAAGTGATGTGATCTGGAGGCCTCTACAAGAGCCCTTGAAGCGGCATTTCACTACTGTCTCAGCACCAGAGTGGACGAGGTATGATTATGCTCATGATTCTTCAGCTGTTTATTCTGCTATGCCAGAAGGAGTGATCATCAGCAACCGTCTGCCCAATTGGACGAGAGAAGTGTATCCACACTTGATCCGCATGCCTCATCCTTACTCCTGTCCAACTGGAACACAGCAAAGAGTACGTCCAGCAGCAAAAAATCTGCATAAACCAGAGGTGAAGGTTGCCTCTCGATTCACAAAGACGGTTGCGGAGCAGAAAGGGATGGCTCCAAGAAAAATGAAGACACCATCCAAGAAGTCCCCTGTTAACAGGGATATTGAACTGGCCGCAGAGTTGCAGTTGGCCATTAAAGAAAGTCTGGACCCTTCCATATCGAAGCAGCGTCCAGATGTAGGGTGGGTCAAGGATGTTCGCATCTGGACTCCAATCACAAAGTTCCTGCCTCTACCGGTTGGAACTCCAGTGCTAAACTTCCAGCCACGCGACTATGATGAACTTGGAAAACTTCTGCAACAAATGTATATACCAAATCAAGCCATCGCCTACCCACCAAACCTTCAGATAAGCCGCGCCACAGAGATAAAATTTGTACCAGACAGGGTATGTCCCAAACTACCCTTATATGATGCTGGTCGCAAGAAAGGCTACAAGTTCTACAGCATTGAGATGCCAAGCAGGGAAGAGAAAGTTGAAACCCTGCAAAAATCCTCTCATACATGGGGTCATCTGTTTGACAAGACTGGTAAGCTTACGCGTTCACTCGGAACCTTTGATTCCATTATCTTTTGGCGCCAGATCTTATGGAACGATTCCCAGAAGGCCTCCTCCTCAGGCAGCTCCAAGGATGACTTTGTTCACCCCCTCATGGTATTGAGGTGCTGCGTCCAGTAAAGACTCACCACTTCTCAGACACCTTTGCCTACTTTCTGAAAGATTCAGATGATTATCTAGAGTTAATGAAGACATTGCCAATAATCAGAAGCAACAAAGTGTTTGATCTTCGAACACTAGATCGCACAGAGTTTGTGGAGGAACTCCAAACTCTGCATGAGGAGTACAAAGCAGAAGAAGCCACAGCAACAGAACAAGCTCGTCTAGAGCAGCTGGCTCTTGAGGAAGCTGAGACCGCAACCACAAAAAAGGAAGATCAGGTTGCTAAGTCGAAAGCTACACAGGCAGAGCTGGATGAAGCATCTGCCAAAGTAACAAAGGTGCTAGCTCATCTTGACCTGGACTCATCTGTACCAGTGGACGTGGAACACTTTGTCACGTCACATGAAGAACCTACCGTCCAATCTGGAAAGTCCAAGGATGATAGAGAGCCCATGGTTGAAGCATGCAAGCCTATGAAAGCAACTGCAGCAAAGCCTACTGCTAAAGATATCACCAGCTTCCCCATTGTTGATGCATCTACTGAAGCACATTCATGCACACGTTAACTGGTTCCCACAGGATCTTCAAGTCCAAGGGGCATCCATCCCTTGCGATTTGCTGAACCTCAAGGAGTCTCAGAAGATCGTGTTCACGAAATAGTGCAACAGGCTCTGAGGCAACAATAGCTAGAAACCGAAGCAGTTCTTCAAACATTTTAGCAAAGGCAACAGGCTGAGGCTGCTCAACATCGTCTGATGCTGCAGAATGCCATCACTGAACAATTCATGAACCTCTCTCAGACGCTTGTGAACCAGATTCAAAATACAACAGTCACCTTGCTTGGACAAGTTGCTCATGCAGTTCCACCTGTCCAACCACAACCTCCTCAACTAGCACCACCTATACAAGCGCCACCAGAACAACTACCACCACCACCACAAGAACCACCTCCACAGCCATAAGGTGACCATGATGGTCCAATCATTTTTTTTCCATCTTTCAAACCTTTTTTGTTAATGACAAAGGGGGAGAAATTGGAATTTTGATGTCATAGAAGTAAATAGCTAATACTCTGTATATTTTTTGGCATCTTTATCAAAACATGAGGTGTTTATTTCAAAAATTCCGCATCCATATCCTTGATATGTTTTACACTCTGATATCTATTATACCTGATATATTCTTGCTTTTTATTATTCTCTGTTATTAGATGCATAAGACATGTTGAACTCAGGGGGAGTACTTCATTTCACATTTATACACTGGCATAACATAATCATCTCTGACTTGATTCATTGTATTCATATATGATTATGTGACTGTTAACATCAAAATTTAACATTATTTGTCATCATCAAAAAGGGGGAGATTGTTAGGTTCTAAGACCTTGGACGATGTCCAACCCCTCGAATTTCGGTTTTGATGATAACAACTAAAGGATAAATTTTGAAGTATCTAATGATCTTGTTTGAGTGTTATAGGATTTACGTCGTCCAATGCCGCAATGGTATTGTATCTCTCAAACCTCGACTTTATGTTTTAATAAGAAAAGCGTCCAAATGTGTTTTGTAAGAATACTACAGTTAGCGTCCAATGCTCCTGTGAGAGCAAGCGTCCAATGCCTATATAACCCACTCTGTAGTTTCTATCTTAAAATAATATTATAAGGCAATACGTTTTTAATGGTGATTCTATGTAATGCAACGATTATTCTCTCTCGTTCTAATATGTCATTCTATTTGATTTTTCGAATAGTATTGAACAGGAAAAGAAGAAGCTTCTCTCTACAGAAAAAGTACAAGTAGGAGAGGCACTACATGTACGGCTGTCTCCTCTATCTCTCCACCCTAAGTCAAAACGTGACAACGGTCACATGCTTTGGAGAGAACTGCTCTTGGCAAAGGAATATATCCCACAACGGATACCTTACAACAAGCTGCCTATAAATAGAGGAATGAGCTCATGTATCAGACTGACGAAAAATTTATAAAGAGCTAAATCTCTGTCAAAACGACTGGACGATTAATACTTAAGCAAAACAAGCTTTCTTCTTAGCTTTGCTAAGCGATTCTGTATATTCGTGTTTATTGTAATATCCTCTCTGTGAGAGTTATTCTTACTTTCAATACTCAAACAATTCTGTTTGGAAAGCCAGGAGTGGCTTAGTGTTAAAGAATACTTGGGTTTGTTTTTAATCTCAGGGGGAGATTAAAGGTGTGCCAGGAGTGGCCTAGAGAATACTTGTAGCCAGAAGTGGCAAGGTTAGAATACTTGAGAGTAATCAGATCTTGATTAGTAGAACCCTTCAAAAGTTTTTGAAGGAGAACTGGACGTAGCTCAGTTGAGTGAACCAGTATAAAACTAAGTGTTCTATTATCTCGCTTTCTAGCTTATTTGCATATCTATTAAACTATCTCTTCAACATACTACAAAAGTGTTTCTTTACACATTTTATCTACGATTATCTTTTACGTGTGTTCTAACGAAAAGCGAGAAAAAGCAGTTTCATTGGACTGTTGCTTTTGAACTGCTGGACGATAGCATAATCTTCTGTTTTACTAAGTTCTTGTAAAACTTAAGATATACTATCTTCACATTAGTTAAAGTTTTTCAAAGAAATTATAAATACACTATTCAACCCCCCATTCTAGTGTATTTCTCTGTATTTCACCCTATGTACTTCTTATCTTTCTTTAGGGCACCTAAGACAATTTTGGTTATATTGAATAAATTACAAAGGAATTTTCTGTGGGGGGCTAAAGGTGAGGAAAAGAAAATGAGTTGGGTGAGGTGGGAGAAGATTTGTACACCAAAAGAAGATGGGGGTCTAGGGATTAAGAGTATAGAGGAGTTTAATAGGGTACTTGTAGGGAAATGGTTATGGAGGTACTTGGTAGAAAAAGGAAGTTTATAGGGGAAGGTTTTGAGGGCGAAATATGGGGAAATAAATTTGTATGGACCAAGGGAAACACTAGGATCCACGAAATGTTCCCAATGGTGGAGGGTGTTGTTGAAAGTCTGTGAGGTAGGGGTAGAAGGAGGGGGTTGGTTCGAAAGAAGCATTAAGAGGGAGTTGGGTGAGGGAAGACACGTGAGCTTTTGGCATGAGCCTTGGGTGGGGCAACTTCCATTGGGTCAAAGATTCAGTAGAATTTTTTCTAACTTGGAGCAAAAGGAGGAATGTGTGATGGATATGGGTGAATGGAGAGAGGGTGGATGGAACTGGGTGTTAAGGTGGAGAAGGCCGTGGTTCAAATGGGAACAGCAGATGGTCAAAAGCTTCTGGGAAGAAATTCTCAAAACTGAACTAGTTCTAGGAAAAGGGGATGGATGGTTATGGCTTGGATCCAATGAAAGGAGGTATGTTGTAAAAGAGGTTTATAAGTAGCTAAAATCATGTGAAACAATACCTTTTGCAGGTTCACTCCAAGCTATGTGGAGGATGCGTGTTCCCTCTGAGATCCAGGGCTTCGTCTGGTGGTTACTACATAACCATATTCAAACAAAAGACAACCTACAAAGAAGAGGAATCATACCTACAGAGAACAATGTTAATTGTACTTTCTGTAACCAGGTGTTGGAAACAGTTTCTCACCTTTTGTTTGACTGTATTTTTTCTCTGGAAGTGTGGAATAGGTGCGACGGTTGGATTGGAGAACAAAGAGCTTTGCCTATGAATAGTCATAGTCATTTTGATCAATATGGTGGGAGCTTCGTTAAGAAAAAGGAAAAACCTGCTTGGGATGTGGTATGGATGGCCACTGTTTGGTCTTTATGGAGACATAGAAATGGCATTTTGTTTAATGATGAAACTTGTGATGTGGAGGTAGTTTTGGATTTGATTAAATATAGGGCATGGAGCTGGCTTAAGGGCATGGAGCTGGCTTAAGGCCAAACTTAGAGGTTTCCAAGTATCTCTTTTCGAATGGATTATGGAACCTAGAGTATGCTTAAATATGTTGCTATAAAAACTGTGCATCTGACTCAGGAAAGAAGGTTTATTTATATTGAACACGAGCCATGGTCTTTGCAGTACAGCAGAAATAGTTTTTGAAATACTCTGCTATATCTTGTGGCTAACGATTCAACATTTGTGCAATGATGGGTCTATCATTTTGTGGCTGGTTTAACTGGGAGTTATGATGTTGGGTATATAGGTATTTTTATTTTGGTGCTGTGCGGTCATAACAGTTTACGTTTTACGATTCGGTTATACTCCACAGCACCTCATTTGTACGTTTATATGGCTAAAAGGTTTGTCACTCCTTGTGCACCCTCTTAGCCAGTTATATATTTATATTAATCTTTGGCTGTTCAAAAAAAAAAGTGAGATCGTTACAGATAGTGTTTTCTAGATGATTGATTTAAAAAATCTAATAAAAAATCTTAGGTTACGACTATGGGTGATGAAGGAATGCAAGATAGTAAGATTGAAGTAGGTCTAGATAATCCCGATGTGATTCACAACGTAAATTGAATTTTGAAATTTGTATAACCTATAATCAATGGGCTATGTTTGGGGATCCATACCCACTATACCTAGATGTTACCAAATTCCTAAAATCAAGAGATCTATCTAGATGATACAGGAGAAACAAGGAATTTTAATCTAGTTTATAATTGCCAAAGCCACCAATCCTCACACGTATGCGCTTAAAAAACATGTCAACTTATCTTGATATATGAATGTTATTCTTTATTTACTTGTCACACAACTGAACACATTTTGTTTTTGTCCAGGATATTTTTTTTCATTTTTTTCTTTCTCATGGTACATGTTATGGACCGTCTTTAGGTGATTGTTTTGATTGGATCGAGGTTGTAAAATGTAAGCTATCTCAATTTTGTTTAATCGAGACAATTCTTATCTTAATTGCTATTGAATTGGTAGTTGTTTGATCTATCACTACTACAACATATACATTTTACAACTAGATTTCTACATCGGTTGTTTTACGACTGGTGTAGAAATGGACACGATGGCATATTTGCAATTTTAAAGCAATTTTACATTGGATCAAATTAAAATCAATGTAAATTTACATTTAAAAAGTCACTTGGTGAATAGCTTCAGCACATGAGTCCTATCTCTTTCTCTCTCTACAACACCATTCTAATTGTCCCTTCTCATCTCCTCAGATTCACATGCCCTCTGCCATGGGAAAATTAGACCTAGAACTTCACACTTCAGATCTACAACTTCCAAGGATTGCAAGAGGGAGCTTTGACGAGAGATCGACATCCCTCCTTCACTGTGAGGCGTTAAGATATGCTTGTGACGAGGCTACCATGTTCATATTTGCCACCCTGGGATCTTGCTGTGTTCAGATCTGCCCCCATGGGTTCTCGCTTTGTTTAGATCTGCCATTGTGGGTTCTTGCCTTGTTCAGATCTCGGCATGTTTAGATCTTCCATGTTCAGATTCACCCATCGTAGGTTCCTCCTTTGTCTGGTTGCTAGAGTTGTTGTTTGGTTCTAATTAACTCATGGCTTTGCTGGTTGCATGTGGTTTGGATTACATTTTGCAGTTGAAGTTTTTATGACTTATTTTCTTTTATCACCCACCGTAGGTTCCCTCATTTGTCTGGTTACTAGACTTGTTGTTTGGTTCTAATTAACTCATAGTTTTGCTGGTTGCATGTGATTTAGATTACGTTTTGTAGTTTCAGTTTTTATGACTTATTTTCTTTTATCTTTGGTTCAAGGTTAACTTTTGGTAATGAAAAATTGACGTGTTGAATGTGTGTGAAAGATGCTGGGAACTCTAATTTTGGACTTATCATTTTATTTGTTTGTTGTTGCTTTTTGTTGAACATGTAAGCATTGGTTTCCTTGTATTGCTTGTTGTTGCTTTTTCTTGAATTATGAGCATTTTTTAAACAAAAAAGTGAATGTTTTCATCGATTATAACTATAATTGATGTAAAAAGAGTATTTTTTACATCAGTTATAGTATAACTGATGTAAAAAAAGTATACATTCTACGACATCAATAACTACATCGGTTGTACAACCGATGTAGAAATCCTTTTTTAATCGATGTAAAAGGCCTCTTTTACAGTACTGGTTTGATTTCATATCCAATTTTACAACTATAGATTGTATTGCAACTTCATAAATTGAGTTAATTTTGTAAATTTATTTAACCACTATGCTAATGCTTTTTTTAATTTGTTTCATTTATCATTTTCGAAATGATATCTCAAAAAATAATAATTGCAATGGATCTCTGGTATTTTCATCTATGTAGTATGCAAATAATACTTTATTGGATTATAATTCCATAAATGAGATTTAGTATTGGTGACCTTCTTTTTGGGTTCTCAATGTATGCTGAGCCAACCAAAACTAAAATCATTGAGCATGCATGTTAAAATATGGATGAGTTGTCAAAGATAGGCAATGTAGGGCAACCTTTATGGCATCCCCAGACAAATGATAGACATGGGATTTTATGATTTCTGCTAAATGTTACATCTTTTTTTTTTTTTTTATTTCTTTTTACCATTTGGTCAAGAACACTACAACGAATAAGCCATTTAGTGACAGCAAAAAATCGTGGGTATAAGACAAAAAACCATAGGTATATCTTCAAAAGGCTATTCCAACGGACATTTATTTTCGTCATCTATAATTTGTTATACCTACGGTTTGTCTCTATCGCTATAGATTTAGTGACGATATTCAAGATTGTTGGAAAAGTATTTTGCCATGTACCTACAGTTTTTCTACCATTAGTATAAGTTTTAGTGACCAATAATAATTTTTTATACCTACCATTTTAACGTTGTTGCTATAGATTATAGTGATGGAATTTAAAATTGTTAGTAGAGCACGATGACATATACCCACAACTTATCTACCATTAGTATAGGTTTTAAGTGGCAAAACGGGCTAACCAACCCGATGCTAGCTGAGCTATTATGGACCAACGTAAAAAAAAAGCCAAAATTTGATTCATGCCTCTAAAATGAAGTTTGGGCCAAATAAAAGCCCATTTTTGTGTGTTTTTAGGGAGTTTTGTAGGCTAAGCCCAAATTGATCTAAAATAGTTCGCGCTTGATTTAAATTCAAATTTTAAACCTAATCAATAGATTTCATCAGGCAAGTTTGAACAACCCATTTGGTCACCTCTAGCATTTAGTGAAAAATTATAATTTATTATATTCACATTTAAGAGTCGATCACTAAATTTTTAGGTGACTATTTGTGTTAATTATAAATAATTTGAGAATAAAATTTATGTTTTAAGTTTTAAGTTTTATTTATTATTTTTATAAAACATTAATCTAATTTAAAAGATAAATATATAAATTTAACAACCAAAATAAAATAAAACTTCAATCATATTAAAAATTAACATGTCTCAAACTTTAGACATGTTCATCTAAAAGTCGCATACTTGAATAAATTACAACAAAGTATCATAACTATTTGAAAAATGACAAAGAAATATCTACTTCATTATATAAAATTGCTAGTGTAGTCAGACTTGATCAATGAGTTTGCGTCATAAAGCATAGTTTAGCCTCCTAATATTCACCTGCACGTAATAAAAAGAACATATAAATGATAGTATGAACATAAAAAATTAACAATTTTAGCAAGCATTAATTAATGCTAAATGAACCATACTAGTTGTCTTGATCATCACTGAACTTGGAGACCTCAAATGATTAGGGCCTCTAGAAGCATTTAGAGCCTATTTAAAACAAAAAATATATAAACTTAGAGACTCAATGTTATATAGTAGTACACATATTTACATTCACAAGAAAAATATATCCCTTAACAAATTGGGAAAGATCAAATAAAAAATCATATAACAAAAAATATAATATAGGCTAAAATATGTTTTTCATCCTCACAAAATTGGAAATGTACGTTTTTCGTCCCTACAAAATTTTTAGTATGTTTTTCGTCCCTACAAAATTGAAATATGTCAAAATTTGGCTTGGAGCTAGGTTCGGATATATCCGAACCTACATTATGCATTTTGTGGCGGTTTTTTTGAATTTTGTGGCGGTTGGATTTTTTGGGGGTTAAAAACCGCCACAAATTGCAAAAAAATCCACCACAAATTGAAAAAATCATTACAAATTGCATAAAAACCGTCACAAATTGCATAAAAAACCGTCACAAATTGCATTTTTTATTTATTTTTTCTGCAATTTGTGACGGTTTTTTATGCAATTTGTGACATTTTTTAACTGCAAAAAATCCTCATGTAGGTCCGAACCTAGCTCCAGGCCAAAATTTGACACATTTCAATTTTGCAGGGACGAAAAATGTACTAAAAATTTTGTAGGGACGAAAAGTGTACATTTCAAATTTTGTGAGGACGAAAAACATATTTTAGCCTATAATATACATACGGAAAACAAACAATAACATAAAATATTTCATGCAAGTCAAAATCTAAACATTAAATCATAAATATTATTAGGAAGAAAGTGATATACCTTTGATTGAATCATACGAGGTTGGGCTTCAAAATAGTCGAAGCCAACAAAAAGGGGTTGGACTTCACAAAGCACGTCATGATTGCATCGCCTCATTATTTTACCACTTCAATTGACCCCTTTGATTTAGTTTCCATATGCTTTATATGGTAACACAAAATGCCATTAATTTCTAATCTACCATTGTCAAACTTCACCTCCAAGCCTTGAGAAACCCATAACACAAAATAAGAAAGCGAAAATACAACACAAATTGCAGAGCAACAATTGATATCCAAAAATTAAGGAAAAAGCCCATAAAATTTAGATAACACTAAATTGGATAAACCCATAAATCCAAAAAAAATATGAAGCGCAAAAGAAGACTCACCGTATTAGGGTTCGTCACTTGCTTGAAAGACACAATAGGAAGCTGGATCATCAATAGCGAACAAAAATCACACAATTGGAAACAGATTCGTCAATAGCATTAAAGAATTGCACACCACTGGAAGCAGGTTTGAGAATGGTCAATGTTTGCACGTCTTTGAACATTTAAAAGTAAAGGCACAAGAAGATAAAGATTAAAGTGGGAAACAAAAATTTCATAGCGCTAAATAGATTTTTTGTTTTGTTTTTAAAATGTAGATAACTTTTTTTAAGGTGATTTGAAACGTAGATAACTACTCAATCTATTGCAAAAGATTACTAGTGCAATTTTTTTCTTTTATAAATCATTGTTAAATATTTATTATAGTCTAATTAAAAATTATAATAAATAAAAAATATTAGTATATAAATTATATTATAACTAAAATTTATAATAAATAAAAATATTTGAATATATAAATTATATTTTAGAATTATAATAAACAATTTAAATTGTGATATAAAGTTATTTTTAACTATTGATAAATTATTTTTAAAAATATCAAAATTTAATTTAGAGATATAGATAAAATAGAAAAAGATTAAAAGGGATAGGTGATTAAGAAGATTAAAAGCGATGGGTGATTAATTAAGAAGATTAAATTAAAAAGGATAAACGGTTAAGAAGATTAAGGATTTGTTTGGTCCAGCTTATTTTGACTTAAAAGTTACTTTTAAGTTGAAGTTAAAAATAAGAGATTGAAAAAATAAGTAGAAGTTGTTTAACAACTTTTATTTTTTAAAATTAAAAGCTCTTTTAAAGCTAAAACCTGTTTGATAAAAAAAATTAAAAAGTTGTAATTTTATTTAATATTAATTATCTCATTCAATGAAAAAATATATTTATAAAATAAAAAATTATATTGTGAAAATTAGTTTATTATATAAAATTATTTTAATGATAATAAAATATTAAAATAAAAATATTATTAAAATTTTATGGCCTTGATTATATAAAAAAAGATCGTAACTATTTATAGTTAATAATTCATATATAATGACAAATAAATATACAAGTCTATGACCTATAAATAAGGATCCCACGGAAAGAAAAGAATCACGTAGCTTTTAAATTTTTAAATAACTGAAAGTACAAATTAAAGTGAAAAAAAAAAGCAACGTGAAAAAAATATTATCACGGCATTCAAACAATGGTAATTAAAAAAAAAAAACTCTTCTTAAGTTGTATATATGCTCCACCTATTAGCTTATTTAAAAGTTACTTATTTTAATAATTTATTCTTTAAAATTAAGTGACTTATTTTTCAAGTACTTATATAAAAAGAGTAAATATATATTTTAAGAAGAAGAAAAGTAAAAATAAATCAGGCCAAACACACTCTAAGAAAAGCAAATAAGGAAGGTGATATTTCTGCAAAATTAAGGAACATGATCTATCTCTAGGTAAATAAAGATATGATTTATCTCTATAAGGAACATAATATTTTTTTGTGAATTAAATAACGTCATTTATCTCTTAGCAAATAAAAAACGTGATCTTTTTTTAATTTTGATGGATTAAGGAACGTGATCTATCTTTCAGGTATTATTATTATTATTATTATTATTATTATTATTATTATTATTATTATTATGGGTTTAGTGGGTACTTAGTACCCATACACGAACCCATACCCGTTAAAAATTGTGGGTAATTACCCGTACCTGAGCCCATACCCATTAAGTGGATAATTATCATACTCATCATGGGTGATTTTTGCGAGTACCCATAGGGTCTAGGTAGAAATGTCATCCCAACGTGGTGGTTTAGTTAGTAAGGGCGACAACGTCAATGGTATGTGATGCTTGTAGAGATGAGGGTTTTCTTATGGGGGTAATTCTATGATGGTTTGGTTAGGAAGGACAACAATGACAATGTGCAGTGCGTGCGTAGACAACATTGAAATGACATGGAGAAGGCAAAGCAATGGAAGGAAATGGTGGGATGCTTAGTGGTTGGGGCATGATGGTCCTCCTATAGTTCAAAGGCCACGGTTGGCGTCATGGTTCTTAATTATTAGGCTATAATTAGTACTTTCGAGAATTGGGTCAATTTCATCAGGTTTAAAATTCAAGAACTATAAGACTGAACCATATAATGTTAGAGAATC
Organism: Pueraria montana var. lobata; assembly: GCA_026413185.1. Taxonomy (NCBI): domain Eukaryota; kingdom Viridiplantae; phylum Streptophyta; class Magnoliopsida; order Fabales; family Fabaceae; genus Pueraria; species Pueraria montana. Next base: position 21,034,151 of record CM048649.1, on the reverse strand, counting down.
GACCAATGTGTCTAAACTAAATCATGAGATTCATTTTGAGTTAGATTAGGTTGATTGGGTTCATGGGTCAACTCATACCTACTTACACTCGTAAATGGTATAATAATAAAACATTACATTTATAGGTAAATGTAATCCATACATATGATTTTTGGATCGATCATTAAAAGACATATTGACAAATCAAAAAATCCATAGGTTTATATCACTTATACCCATGGTTTCAAATCCATCACTAAAATAAATAGTTACAAAATTATGCATTTGTAGGTATATGCTACCTATACTCATGGTTCTAAATTCATCACTAAAACAAATAGTGACGGAATAAACAATCTGTAGCTATATGTTACCTATACCCATGGTTTCAATTCCATCACTATATATAGGCTATACCCATGGTTTCAAATCCATCACTAAAACAAATAGTAACAAAATTTAACAACTGTAGCTATATGCTACCTATACCTACAGTGTATTGAATGTTCGTAGGTATATGATATTTATACCCACAGTTTTAATGACTGCCACTAAAAGTGTCCGTAGGTATATGGCAAAATTCTTGTAGTGGAAAGTCAATATTGCTAGCTCAGTAGATGTAGTCTTGTTTCTTTTTGGTTATCGAGTCATACAAATTTCAAAACAAGGACAAATTCATCATATAAAAGTGTTTTAATGGCCTTTAAATGAATTATGCTCACACTTCTTTCTTTTACTTCTACACTACCACCTCCTTCTTCACTCTATCTTTTTCTCTAGTGTTGTATTGCACCCTTAATATGTTCAAAGAGAAGCTAAGATACATCTTTCACTTTTCAAACCTCTTTTTTTTTTTCATCTCTATTTCTATGCATGTGTTCTTCCTATGTCCTACATAATAAGCAAAATTGATCAAATTTCATACATCATACGTCTTTGGGCATGTAAAAATAACCTCTAAAAGTCTTAAAAAAAACCCCTTTAAAAGCATTATTTTTTTGATGTTTCATTCCACTCACACAAAAGAAAAAAGGAAATGAATTTTGCGATCATGACTTGTGTTAGTTTGATTTATGAAATGACCATGATGATTTATTCATTTTAGCATCAAAATGTGTTTACATGGTTGTTCAATCAAGTTTGAAATATAGAGAAATACACTAGAAGGGGGGTTGAATAGTGTATTTATAATTTCTTTGAAAAACTTTAACTAATGTGAAGATAGTATATCTTTTGGTTTCACAAGAACTTAGTAAAACAGAAGATTATGCTATCGTCCAGCAATTTAAAAACAACAGTCCAATGAAACTACTCTTCTTGCTTTTCGTTAGAACACACGTAATAGATAATCTTAGATAAAATGTGTAAAGAATCACTTTCATAGTATGTTGAAGAGATAGTTTAATAGATATGCAAATAAGCTAGAAAGCGAGAGAATAGAACACTTAGTTTTATACTGGTTCACTCAACTGAGCTACGTCCAGTTCTCCTTCAAAAACTTTTGAAGGGTTCTACTAATCAAGATCTGATTACTCTCAAGTATTCTAACCTTGCCACTTCTGGCTACAAGTATTCTCTAAGCCACTCCTGGCACACCCTTAATCTCCCCTTGAGATTAAATTCAAACCCAAGTATTCTTTAACACTAAGCCACTCCTGGCTTTCCAAACAGAATTGTTTGAGAATAGAAAGTAAGACTAACTCTCACAGAGAGGATATTATAGTAAACACGAATATACAGAATCGCTTAGCAAAGCTAAGAAGAAAGCTCGTTTTGCTTAAGTATTGATCGTCCAGTCGTTTTGGCAGAAATTCAGCTCTTTATAAATTTTTCGTCAGTCTGATACATGAGCTCATTCCTCTATTTATAGACAGCTTGTTGAAAGATATCCGTTACGGGATTTTTTTCTTTTCCAAGAGCGGTTCTCTCCATAGCATGTGACCGTTGTCATGTTTTGACTTAGGGTGGAGAGATAGAAGTGACAGCCGTACATATAGCGCCTCTCCTACTTGTACTTTGTCTGCAGAGAGAAGCTTCTTCTTTTCCTGTTCAATACTATTCGAAAAAACAAATAGAATGTCATATTAAAATGTGAGAGAATAATCATTGCATTATATAGAATCATTGAAAACGTATTTCTTTATAATATTATTTTAAGATAGAAACTACAGAGTGGGTTATGTAGTCGTTGGACGCTTGCTCTCACAGGAGCATTGGACGCTGCCTGTAGAATTCTTACAAAAAACTCATTTGGACGCTTTCCTTATTAAAACATAAAGTCCAGGTTTGAGAGATACAATACCATTGCGAAATTGGACGACGTAAGTCCTATAACACTCAAACTAGATCATTAGATACTTCAAAAATTTATCCTTTAATTGTTATCATCAAAACCGAAATTCGAGGGGTTGGACATCGTCCAAGGTCTTAGAACCTAACAATCTCCCCCTTTTTGATGATGACAAATAATGGTAATTTTTTGATGTTAACAGACACATAATCATATAAGAATACAATGAATCAAGTCAGAGATGATTATGTTATGCCAGTGTATAAATGTGAAATGAAGTACTCCCCCTGAGTTCAACATTTCTTATGCATCTGATAACAGAGAAATATAAAAGGCAAGTATTTATCAGGTATAACAGATATCAGGGTGAAAAACATATCAAGGATATGGATGCGGAATTTATGAAATAAACACCTCATGTTTTGATTAAAGATGCCAATATTTTTATATACAGAGTGTTTAGCTATTTACTTCTATGACATCAAAATTCCAATTTCTCCCCCTTTGTCATTAACAAAAAGGTTTGAAAGATGAAAAAATGATTGGGCCATCATGGTCACCTTATGGCTGTGGAGGTGGTTCTTGTGGTGGTGGTGGTGGTTGTTCTGGTGGTGCTTGTATTGGTGGTGCTGGTTGTGGAGGTTGTGGTTGGACGGGTGGAACTGCATGAGCAACTTGTCCAAGCAAGGCGGCTGCTGTATTTTGAATCTGGTTCACAAGCGTCTGGGAGAGACTCATGAACTGTTCAGTGATGGCATTCTGCAGCATCAGACGATGTTGATCAGCCTCAGCCTGTTGCCTTTGCTGAAAAGCTTGAAAAGCTGCTTCGGTTTCCAGCTGTTGTTGCCTCAGAGCCTGTTGCACTATCTCGTGAACACGATCTTCTGAGACTCCTTGAGGTTCAGTAAATCGCAAGGGATGGATGCCCCTTGGACTTGAAGATCCGGTGGGAACCAGTTGTCGTGTGCCCGAATGTGCTTCAGTAGATGCATCAACAATGGGGAAGCTGGTGATATCTTCAGCAGTAGGCTTTGCTGCAGTTGTTTCCATTGGCTTTGAGACTTCAACAATGAGCTCTCTATCATCCTTGGACTTTCCAGATTGGACGGTAGGTTCTTCATGTGACGTGACAAAGTGTTCCACGTCCACTGGTACAGATGAGTCCAGGTCAAGATGAGCTAGCACCTTTGTTACTTTGGCAGATGCTTCATCCAGCTCTGCCTATGTAGCTTTCGACTTAGCAACCTGATCTTCCTTTTTTGTGGTTGCGGTCTCAGCTTCCTCAAGAGCCAGCTGCTCTAGACGAGCTTGTTCTGCTGCTGTGGCTTCTTCTGCTTTGTACTCCTCATGCAGAGTTTGGAGTTCCTCCACAAACTCTGTGCGATCTAGTGTTCGAAGATCAAACACTTTGTTGCTTCTGATTATTGGCAATGTCTTCATTAACTCTAGATAATCATCTGAATCTTTTAGAAAGCAGGAAAAGGTGTCTGAGAAGTGGTGAGTCTTTACTGGACGCAGCACCTCAATACCATGAGGGGGTGAACAAAGTCATCCTTGGAGCTGCCTGAGGAGGAGGCCTTCTGGAAATCGTTCCATAAGATCTGGCGCCAAAAGATAATGGAATCAAAGGTTCCGAGTGAACGCGTAAGCTTACCAGTCTTGTCAAACAGATGACCCCAGGTATGAGAGGATTTTTGCAGGGTTTCAACTTTCTCATCCCTGCTTGGCATCTCAATGCTGTAGAACTTGTAGCCTTTCTTACGACCAGCATCATATAAGGGTAGTCTGGGACATACCCTGTCTGGTACAAATTTTATCTCTGTGGCGCGGCTTATGTGAAGGTTTGGTAGGTAGGCGATGGCTTGGTTTGGTATATACATTTGTTGCAGAAGTTTTCCAAGTTCATCATAGTCGCCTAGCTGGAAGTTTAGCACTGGAGTTCCAGCAGGTAGAGGCAGGAATTTTGTGATGAGAGTCCAGATGCGAACATCCTTGACCCACCCTACATCTGGACGCTGCTTCGATATGGAAGGGTCCAGACTTTCTTTAATGGCCAACTGCAATTCTGCGGCCAGTTCAATATCCTTGTTAACAGAGGCCTTCTTGGACGGTGCCTTCATTTTTCTTGGAGCCTTCCCTTTCTGCTCCGCAACCGTCTTGGTGAATCGAGAGGCAACTTCCACCTCTGGTTTTTGCAGATCTTCTGCTGCTGGATGCACTCTTTGCTGAGTTCCAGTTGGACAGGAGTAAGCATAAGGCATGCGTATCAAGTATGGGTACACTTCTCTCGTCCAATTGGGCAGAGGGTTGCTGATGATCGTTCCTTTTGGCATAGCATAATAAGCAGCTGAAAAAGCTTGAGTGCAAACATATCTCGTCCACTCTGGTGCTGAGACAGTAGTGAAATGCCGCTTCAAAGGCTCTTGTAGAGGCCTCCGGATCACATCACTTTTCTTACAGTAATTCTGGTCATTTCGTGTAAGGAATGCAACCGGGAAACGTTCTCTGTCTTTTTCTTCTTTGGTTTTCTGCTTGGGGGGTATGATCCATGGGGACCAGGTATCCCTCCACGCATCCCTTGGACGCACAAACTTGGACAGGTCCAAGCGAAGATGTGAATGCTGGGTTGTTGATGTGGATGGAGCACTGGGTGTTGTTGGTAGTAGGGTGCTGGTGGATATGTTGTCGGTGTCTTGAGAGGAAGTTGGTAGAACTGCAATTCTCCTTGGCCTTGCTGCCTGAGTCTTTACTCGTCGTGGCACGTTAGAAGGAAAGGAAATTGGTTTTGCAGGTTGTACCTTCTGCTTCTTTTGCTGAGGACCCTCCTTATCCTCTGCCTTCTTCATGATTTGACCAATTGGGATCTGATCATCATCATCAGAGTCATCCAGTAGTTGAAGCTTCCGAACCTTTTGCTTTTTTGGAGCAAGCTTTACTGGTGCTGCCTTTGGACGCTGCTCAGCTTGAGCAAGTTTGGACGTATCAGTCCTTGGACACTTCCCTACTGGGGACTGAGCAGTGGATGTGTCAGCATGTCTTTTCTTGGTTCTTCTCTCTTTTTCAGCATCTTCCTCATGCTTCTGAGACATTTGTCGTGTGATCTTTCTGCCCTCCTGTTCCTCCATCAGCCTTTTGATCTTTTTGCCAATACAAAGAAGATCAATCTCTTCTTCATCATTATTGGAGATGATCTTGCTCTGTTTATGTCGTTGCTTGTTGATGGTGTCCTCGTCCAGGTCCCTTAAGACCTTGGCTGTTAGCTTGATCTTCATAGGTTTTATGTTGGACTCACCAAACAGTTGTTGTGTTGCTACCATTGGCCCTTTCTTCACAATGGCTTCGTAAACTTCTTCTTCCAGTTCATCAAAGAAGCGTTGATAGACCTTCTGGTCCCAGAAGATCTTGTTCATCAGGGCGGCGTAGAAAATGTCATCATTGCCACCCACAGACTTCATCATTCTCACGATATTGACGTAAATGATGTGAGGGAGATTGAAGGGAATGCCTTCCATAAGATGGAATATCACAAACTTGTGTAAGTCCGTGACTGAGTCCTTAGACCCAGCTTTGTGTAGGATACTCTTGTTGCACACCTGCTGCCAGATTTTTGCTTCCTCACACAGGTTCCTGTACTCAATCTTTATTGAATCAGTGGATTTGGTCTTGCAAAGCACGGTCGCAACGTAATTGCCGTACTGCTTGGCCAAGTCTGTTCTGTACTGGTTCTGCTCCCTAATGCAACCAGTTACCTTTGCAATGGTCTCGATGGACAGTGTCACCTCTCGTCCAAGAACCGTGGCCACGAGCTCCCTTGAGCTCTGGAACTTGGCATTTCTCCAGAACATTCTGATCAACTCAGGGAATATTTTCTGGTTTTCATTGAAGTAGCCTCTGATTCCACACTTCAGAAGGCTCTCGTTCAGGTTCAGTCCCAGCTTCTCAAGCTTTTCTATGTCGAAGAAGTGCTCAATGTGCACTGTAGCAGCTCCTTGGCACACAACTGTGGCTTCAGGGTAAGTGAGGACATCGAGTTCCGAGTTGCTTGAGTTTGCAGTGTTTGACATGGTAGAAAAGTTTGGATTTTTAGGTTTTCTGAGAGGGTTTTGGGTTTCTGAGAGAGAGAGAGTGTGTGTTTAGGGTGATGATAATCTCAGAGAAGATGGATACGGTGGTGTTTTTTCTGTGATGAATTGATAAGTATATATTTGGGCTTTTTTTGGAGGATATGAAACGGTTTTGGGCTTTTTGAATATTTGAAAAGTAAATGACGCCATAAAACCCGCCATGATGAGACGTGCGAAGAATGTGGGTAACTGTGTACGGTTACTAACATTTTGGTGACTCAGCATAGAGTATTAGCTCATACTTACTCTTAAAATGATCCGTTTTGATTATTTGAATCAAAAGAAAAGATTAAGATAAAAAAAACATCGTCCATATATTGGACTTAAGTGAAATATATGTAATGCATGTGCATGACTCTAGTGTTCCTTGGACGACATGTCCTTTGGACGCTATGGTTTTATTGGACGCATCATGTAGATGTTAATCATTCCTTTACAGAGTCCATGCCAAGTTTGTCCCTCAGAAGGATTAACTTGTCTTCAGTAAGGGGTTTGGTGAATATATCAGCAAGCTGATTATCTGTGGTTACAAAGTGTAATTCCACAGTACCCTTTTGAACATGGTCTCTTATAAAGTGATGTTTAATCTCTATATGTTTGGCCCTTGAATGCAATATGGGATTTTTAGAAAGATCTATGGCAGCTTTACTATCACAGAAGATAGGAATGTTACTGTCATATATGTTGTAGTCCTCAAGTTGATGTTTGATCCACAAGATTTGAGAACAACATTTTGCAGCTGAAATATACTCTACTTCAGCAGTGGACAGAGCAATGGTTCCTTGCTTCTTGCATGTCCAGGAGACTAGATTACCACTGATGAAGTGACATCCTCCACTGGTGCTTTTTCTTTCAATTCGATCTCCAGCATAATCAGCATCACCGTATCCTATTAGCCTGAAATCTTTCTGCCTTTTGAGATATAACCCAAGGTTAGTGGTTCCAGCAGGATATCGAAAGATTCTTTTAACAGCAGTTAAGTGAACTTCCTTTGGGTCAGATTGAAATCTGCCACATAAGCATACGCTGAACATGGTGTCAGGTCTGGATGCTGTGAGGTATAGGAGTGATCCTATCATACCTCTGTATAGAGTATTATCTACTTTCTTTGAGTTGTCGTCCAGTCCAAGTACTGTTGTTGGATGCATAGGAGTTTTCATTGGTTTTGCATCGTCCAACTTGTACTTCTTTAGCGGCTCTTTGACATACTTAGTCTGATGTATATATATTCCCTTTTTAGTTTGTTTGATTTGAAGTCCAAGGAAGAATTTCAGCTCACCCATCATGCTCATTTCGAACTCTGTTTGCATTAATTTGGCAAAATCCTCACAGAGAGACTCATTAGTGGCACCAAATATGATATCATCAACATATATTTGTGCAATAATAAAATCAGAAGAGTAGTCTTTGCGAAATAATGTAGTGTCTACTTTTCCTCTTGAAAAACCATTTTCTGACAGAAATGAGCTGAGTTTTTCATACCAAGCTTTAGGGGCTTGTTTCAACCCATATAAGGCTTTGTTAAGTTTAAAAACATGGTTTGGAAAATCATCACTTTCAAATCCTGGGGGTTGTTCCACATAGACTTCTTCCTTTATGAGTCCATTGAGGAATGCACTTTTTATGTCCATTTGATATAGCTTCATATTGCTATGAGCTGCAAATGACAGTAGAATGCGGATTGCCTCCAGACGTGCAACGGGAGCATAAGTTTCAGTATAATCTATACCTTCTTGTTGTGAGTAACCTTTTGCTACCAACCTTGCTTTGTTTCTCACAACATTACCTGCTTCGTCCAGCTTGTTTCTGAACACCCACTTTGCTCCTACAGCTTCTTTGTCGTTGGGGAGTTCTACTAGCTTCCAGACATTGTTCTTTTGAAATTGGTCAAGTTCTTCTTGCATTGCTTTGACCCAGCCTTCATCTTCTAAGGCATCGTCCACAGTCTTAGGTTCTATTTGAGATATGAATACTGTGTGACCTTGCTGTCGTTGAAGTGAAGATCTGGTTTTGACTCTATCTTTTGGATCTCCAATGATTTGCTCCTGTGGATGATGTTTCTTCATTTGCCAGTTGCGTCCATTTGGTTCTCTTTGTTCTGCGACTGGACCGTCCAGTGGTGCATTTGACTCTTCAACTGAGACATCATGGTTGGACGAATCTGATGACTTACTTGTATCATCCAATCTGAGATCTGCAAATGATTTGTCCAGCTCTGATAATTCCTTATCAGGCTTGTTGTCATTAAACTTCACATGGATAGCTTCTTCAACAACTAAGGTTCTAGAGTTATAAACTCTGTATGCCTTTGAAGTTTCAGAATATCCAAGCAGTATTCCTTCATCACACTTAGAATCAAATTTTCCCAGGTTATCCTTAGTGTTCAGAATGAAACATTGACATCCAAATGGATGGAAGTAGGATATGTTGGGTCTTCTACCCTTCCATAATTCATATGGAGTCTTTTTCAATATCGGCCTTATATAGATTCTGTTTTGTAAATAGCAGGCAGTATTCACTGCTTCAGCCCAGAAGTGTTTAGGGGTTGAATTATCATTCAACATGGTTCTGGCCATCTCCTGGAGCGACCTGTTTTTCCTTTCAACTACACCATTCTGTTGTGGTGTTCTAGGTGTTGAGAAGTTGTGAAGGATACCATTATCCTCACAGAACCTTTGAAAACTTTCGTTTTCGAATTCACCCCCGTGATCACTTCTGATAGAAGTAATGCATACTCCTTTTTCATTTTGAACTCTTTTGCAGAGGTTATAAAAGGCCTTAAAGGACTCATCTTTGTGGGATAGGAATAAGACCCATGTCCATCTAGTATAGTCGTCCACTATAGCTAATCCATATCTTTTACCACTTACCGAGGCTGTTCTTGTGGGTCCAAACAGATCAATATATAACAGCTCAAGAGGTCTAGAAGTGGAAACAATGTTTTTACTTTGAAAAGAACTTTTCACTTATTTCCCTTTCTGACAAGCTTCACAAAGAAGATCATCTTTATATGACATACTTGGTAGTCCTCTTACGAGGTTGTGCCTGTTTAGCTTTGAGATCAACCTCAAGCTTGCATGACCAAGTCTTTTATGCCATAACCAATGATTTTCTTGTACAGAAACTAGGCATGATACATTTTGACTTGATAGTTCCCCAAGTTTAATCTTATACAGATTGCCTTGCCTCTTTGCGGTAAAGAGAAGGGACCCATCAGAGTTTTTGACTGTACATTCACCTTTGTTAAAGGCAACATTATATCCACTGTCACATAATTGGCTTATGCTAAGTAGATTATGTTTAAGACCTTTAACATAAAGAACTTTATCAATACAAGGATAGGGTGGTATACCAATCTTACCTACGCCAGCTATCATCCCTTTCTGATTCCCTCCAAAAGTGACTGTCCCACCAGTCTTGGGTATGAGGCTTTGGAACATACACCTTTCTCCTGTCATGTGATGTGAGCACCCACTGTCCAGGTACCATGATTGGAGTTTCTTTCCTGCTGTTAAGCATGTCTGCAACAGGAACAATTTTATCCTTAGGTACCCAGATTGACTTGGGTCCTTTTTTGTTAGCTCGAAGGGCATTTAATACTCCCTTCTTAGGCAGGTGTCTGCATTTGGACGTTATATGTCCAGGTTTCCCACAGAAGTAGCAAACATCTGTTTCCTCATCATGAATATATTTCTTTCCCTTATATCCATGTCCTGACCTGTCATTTGGTCTCTTACAACCTTCATATTTTAAAAGATTTTTGAGGTTGTCAGAGCCCTTGACAAAGTTTGACAGATCCTTCTTTAGGCTGTCAATTTCTTCATGAAGTTTTACAACATCATGTGGTTGACCTCTTAAGGAAGTATCTGCTTCAACTTTCAGAAGCTTCTCAACTAGTCTTTTATTTTTTGCGTTGAGATTTCTAATCTCTATGGAAAGATTTCTTTCTCTAGCCCTTGAATCCTCATAGGATTTATAGGCTTGAGCAGCATCATTCCAGAGAGTTCACCTCTCCGTATTTGTAATTTCATTTTGCCTTGAGAGCTCTGTAAACTTTTTCTGTAAATCCTCCTTTTCACTTTCCAATTGTCTAACATTTTTTTCTAAAGCTTCTTTTTCTTTTGAAAGTGATTTGGATGATTTCTTTAAAGTTCTATAGGCCTTTGACAAAATAGAAGAGTTTGAAAGTAGTTCATGATAAGCTTCTTGAATTGAATCTATGTCATTAAAATCTACCTCATCTTCTTCTTCTGGTTCAGAAGAATCAGTTAAGGTGTCTGCCATCAGACATATGTGTGCTTCCTCTTCTTCTCCATCATCCGATGATGAGTCATCGTCCAGGTCTTCCCATGTGGACATCAGAACTTTCTTGCCCTTTCCTTTGCTGAAGAATTTCTTCTTCTTGTCCTTGCTTTTGTCGAGATCTGGGCATTCTGATTTGAAGTGTCCTGGCTTTTTGCATTCGTAGCATACAATTGGACTCTTCTCCTTCTTTTCTTTGAAGTCTTTCCTCTTTAGGTTTCTCCATCTGGATCCACCTTTCTTCTTCCACATAGCATGTATCCTCTTGGATATAAAGGATAGTTCATCATTCTCGTCTGAGTCATCATCTTCATATTGTTCGTCTGATGATGTTTCAGCTTGCATGGCTTTGGACGATGATGCTTTCCTTGGCTTCTGGACGCTGAGCGCCAGAGACTTATTTTTTTTACCATCACTATCTTGATGCAGTTCTAGTTCATGCACCTTGAGAGTTCCCACGAGTTCTTTTAGGGACATATCGTCCAGTTCCTTTTTTGTTCTCAAGGCTGGAACCTGTGGTCTCCATTTCCTAGGCAAACTTCTTAGAATTTTGTCAATATGTTCATAGTTATTGTAATCTTTACCATGTGCTCTAAGTTCATTTAGTATGGTTTGAAACCGTCCAAACATACTTTGTATGTCTTCGTTTTCTTCCATACTAAACAACTTATATTGACGAGTAAGGAGACTGAGTTTGTTACGTTTTACCTGAGTGGAACCCTCATATGTTAACGCAAGAGTGTCCCACATTTGTTTTGCGCTTTTGAGACTGTGCACCTTGTTGTATTCTTGTTCGCTCAGTGCACACATGATGATGTTTCTGGCTCTGGAGTTGAGATAAAATCTTTGTTTTTGCTATTCCGTCCATCTAGCCTTTGGGATTTCGTTGAGGCTCGCATCAAGTGGAATATAGTCGCCCATCTCCACAACTTCCCACATGTCAATATGGCTAGATTCAAAGAATGCTATCATTCTTTGTTTCCAGTAATCATATTTGACACCCTTGAAGAGTGGTGGTCTGTTCACAGCTTGTCCTTCGTTTTCCATCTTTCTTAGGATCTTTCCTCTGTACTGCTAAGTACTCAACCCAAGAGGTCGAGCTCTGATGCCAACTGAAATATAGAGAAATACACTAGAAGGGGGGTTGAATAGTGTATTTATAATTTCTTTGAAAAACTTTAACTAATGTGAAGATAGTATATCTTTTGGTTTTACAAGAACTTAGTAAAACAGAAGATTATGCTATCGTCCAGCAATTTAAAAACAACAGTCCAATGAAACTACTCTTCTTGCTTTTCGTTAGAACACACGTAATAGATAATCTTAGATAAAATGTATAAAGAATCACTTTCGTAGTATGTTGAAGAGATAGTTTAATAGATATGCAAATAAGCTAGAAAGCGAGAGAATAGAACACTTAGTTTTATACTGGTTCACTTAACTGAGCTACGTCCAGTTCTCCTTCAAAAACTTTTGAAGGGTTCTACTAATCAAGATCTGATTACTCTCAAGTATTCTAACCTTGCCACTTCTGGCTACAAGTATTCTCTAAGCCACTCCTGGCACAACCTTAATCTCCCCTTGAGATTAAATTCAAACCCAAGTATTCTTTAACACTAAGCCACTCCTGGCTTTCCAAACAGAATTGTTTGAGAATAGAAAGTAAGACTAACTCTCACAGAGAGGATATTACAGTAAACACGAATATACAGAATCGCTTAGCAAAGCTAAGAAGAAAGCTCGTTTTGCTTAAGTATTGATCGTCCAGTCGTTTTGACAGAAATTCAGCTCTTTATAAATTTTTCGTCAGTCTGATACATGAGCTCATTCCTCTATTTATAGACAGCTTGTTGAAAGATATCCGTTGAAGGATTTTTTTCTTTTCCAAGAGCGGTTCTCTCCATAGCATGTGACCGTTGTCACGTTTTGACTTAGGGTGGAGAGATAGAAGTGACAGCCGTACATATAGCGCCTCTCCTACTTGTACTTTGTCTGCAGAGAGAAGCTTCTTCTTTTCCTGTTCAATACTATTCGAGAAAACAAATAGAATGCCATATTAAAATGTGAGAGAATAATCATTGCATTATATAGAATCATTGAAAACGTATTTCTTTATAATATTATTTTAAGATAGAAACTACAGAGTGGGTTATGTAGTCGTTGGACGCTTGCTCTCACAGGAGCATTGGACGCTGCCTGTAGAATTCTTACAAAAAACTCATTTGGACGCTTTCCTTATTAAAACATAAAGTCCAGGTTTGAGAGATACAATACCATTGCGAAATTGGACGACGTAAGTCATATAACACTCAAACTAGATCATTAGATACTTCAAAAATTTATCCTTTAATTGTTATCATCAAAACCGAAATTCGAGGGGTTGGACATCGTCCAAGGTCTTAGAACCTAACAAAGTTATCATATTAGACTAATTTGGAAGATTAATAGAGGATTTACTATGAAAATCTAAATATCTTTTCGGCTTAAATATGTTTTGGATCCCTGATAAATTAGTGAATTTTGTGATAGGTCCCTAATAAAATTTTGCTTTGCGTTGAGTCCCTAATAAAATAAAAAATTTGGTTTGAGTCCTTGTTATTTTGTCCCGGTCCTTCTAATATATCTATTTTTTCATTTGAGTCCTTATAATATTTTATTCATTTAGTATTAGTCCCTTTGAAAAATATTTGATAGGGACTAATAACAAATTATCTACATATTTTAGGGACTCTAACAAAAAATTGATATATTAGAAGGACTAAGACAAAATAACAAGAACTCAAAACAAATTTTTTGTTTTATTAGAGACTCAACACAAAGCAAAATTTTATTAGGGACTCAAAACAAAATTTGCTAATTTATCAGGGACCTAAAATATATTTAAGTCTATCTTTTCCCTCTTATAGAAATTAACAACATGATTCTTAATGGCTAATGCATCAAATTTAAAAATTTTATATAAACAAGAATTAAGTGGTAAATGTTGTAGGGAAACATCTTTATTTTAAGATGCCAATTGTCAAAGGTGAAAGTTTTTACTCTTCGTACAATTGCTATGGTGAATTAAGTGCATGTTTGACTCTATTTATTTTGAAGAAATAATTATTACTCCCTCCGGTCCTTTTTATAAAATACACTATAAGTTGTTTCTTATAAAAAGGATCGGAGGTAGTACTATTTTATTAAACTTTAGTAACTTTTTAAAAAAATGTTTGATTATTTCTCAAAAAATAATCCCATTCAAACATGTGCTAATACTTTTACCTCGTGCATAGAAATAGAGAGAGAAAAAAAAGGTTTGAACAGTGAATGATGTACCTTAACTTCTCTTTGAACAAATTGAGGTTGCAATACAACACCAGAGAAAAAGATAGTGAAGAAGGAGGCGGTAGTGTAGAAGTAAAAGAAAGAAGTGTGAGCATGATTCATTTAAAGGCCATTAAAACATTTTTATATGACAAATTTGTCCTTGTTTTGAAATTTGTTGTATGACTTGATAACCAAAAAGGAACAAGACTGCATTTGTTGAGCTAATAATATTGACTTTCTTGACCAAAAGGTAAAAAGAAATTAAAAGAAGCCAATGTTGATGCAATTGTTGAGAAATGGTCAAATATTTGGAATTGCTGGCACTGTTAGCACTATTTAAGTTTGCAATCACATAATGATTTTGAGTTTTCTTTCTCTTCTGTGAAGAGAGAAATGAGTGAATTGCTAATTTTAATAAAAAGAAATTAAGTGAACAAAAAGAGCGTTAGATTTAAATAGAAGTATTTGAGATGTGCACTTTTACTTTCTTTTTCATGTTAATATTTTTTACATTAATAGAAAATAAACTTTAATTCTCACTCTTTTTTCTCCTTCGCTATTGATGTGCGATATTTTATAAAAAGAAAGTAAAAGTGCACAAAAAAAGAGATGTAAAAGAAACATTTTTCATCTATAACTAAGTTTTATACTTCCATATTATAATTTTATTTGTACAATCCATATTATAATTAACATACTTATTAACATGCATTATTTTCTCTTTCATCTCATTTCTACTTCATTTTTTTATTTCTCTTCCTTTTTAATCACAACACTTATAACATCTATTACTTTCTCTCTCTACCTTTTTCTCTTTTTTTTCTTTTTCTGCTTATGTCTCTTTTTCTATCACAAATTCTCTCCAAAATGGGCTGAACGTTTATTATTAAGGTGTTTATTTAAAAGGTAGCTATTTTATAAAAATTTTAAATTCAAACGTCAAATGTAGCTATTTAAAACTCATTAATGTAATAATTAAAATCATAATAATTATAATTATGGTTTGTAACCGAACCAAATATATACGAAACACCATATAACAACACGTGTCATCTGGAGCTCTGTGTAATTGACACGTGTAATTCAAACCTTAAAAGTGTTTCTTGATTCACCATGTGTATACTCTAAACCCATGAATGGATTCGTAAATTCATTTATAATAACTAGTATTTTTTGCCCTGCATTGCACGATCAATCTTAATATCTAAATTTTATGTTTATAAATAATTATCATAAAAAATATAAAAAATTATTCTTGGCATATAATTAGTGTAAAGTTTCAAATATCTTTAATTTTATTATTCTAAAAAGTAAATGAAGTTTAAAATGTCTTTAATATTAACTTTAAAAATTTATCTAAAATCTTTATGTCATTTTTTAAAGTAACAAAATTGGTAAGTTTTCAAAACTAACTATTAATATTGTGTTTAGAAATGAGTCACCACATGAAAAAAGTCTAAAATATGAACTCCACATATGTAACAAAACACATATGTATGTTATCGTTTTACTTTTACTACGATATTATGATTGGAGTTAAATTGAAATAAGAATTTGAAATTCATTGATGAAAGAGAGAAATCTTCGGAGTTACAAAAATGGAGTTATAAAAACTGATACAAGAAATAGTAGAAAAAAGATAATATTAGATGAAGAAATGAGCATGGGTGGTTGCAGAAATTGGTAAGAGAGAAATTTTAGGTAAAGTTGCTAGTTGAGATGCAGATAGAGTGCATGAGTTTTGCCGCTTCATGAGGTGAAAGAATTAAAATAAGAAATGATATGTTAGGGAGAGTGGGACAATGAGAGTATAGATAGACTTACACACACACATAACAAATACCGAAAAACAGACACACACACACACACACAATAAGGGGATTATTTATAAAGATTATAAATAAGAAATACCGAAAAAACAGAGATGACAATGCCTAATCCCTAATATCATATAAAGTGGGTGAGCACAAGAGAGATTAATAGTTTTTTTATTATTGTAATAAATGTGATTATTAATCACAAATATATAAATGCCATGCTCATATAATACTCTTAACTATCTATAAAAAAAAATGTGCATCTATTAATTTTTCTCCTCTTTAATCAATATAAGTGAGATATTGTGAAATATATTTCTAATACTTTATTACATTAATTAATTAAACTTAATGTATAATATTTTTTTAAAAATATAAGTGAATATCGAATAGAAAATTAGCTAATTATAAATGTTTGAATTATCTAAATTTTGGTGTGTATGACCAATGAGATAATATTAAACAACTAAGGTGTTTTTTAAATTAATGCTTGTAAGCTCTTATGCATAAGTTATTTTTTTAATAAAAAAAGAAATATGGTTAAATTGTTTTCATTAAGTTGTAAATTGTTTAGTGTGTTTGGTTGTGCATCTACGATTCACGTATTCCCAAGATTTCACATCTAATTCACCAAATTGACGCAAAAGCTAATACAACTTGCTTTAGCTAGATTCACGTCCATCTTTTCTAATGCACAACCAAACAAGCACTTAGTCCATCAGGTTCCAATTGCGCCAATAAGGTATTGTGCAATTTCAGTCCCACCGTCAATCAACAATTGCTGACACAACATTGACTAATGAAGTGTCATGTAATGTGACACCTACATAATGATGCCAACATGACATCTTACAAACATGATGGTTGATTTGACATGCTTACATGGTCCCTAATTTGGCCTTTGCAATTTTAATCCATCGGATTTCATAATTTTGCGATAGTACTATCCCAAACTTCATAATTGTGCAATTTAGTCCCCCTAATTCAAATTTGGTGTGCTGACGTTGTACACAAATATTTTTTATTATTAAATATATTTATTGAAATATACCTATATATTAAATATAATAAATATAAGAAACATGGCTTATATTTAATATTTATAATTAATAGTTAATATAAGAATATTTATTATATTTAATATATAATTATATTTTAATAAATATGTTGAATAATAAATATAATAAATATGATTTAATAGTTATAATAAATATTCAATAAGTATAATGAATATTTATTATATTTCTTATTCAATATATATATATATATATATATATATATATATATATATATGTATGTATGTATGTATATTGTTGAAGTCTAAGACTTTGGACGATGTCCAACCCCTCAAACTTCGGTTTTGATGATAGCAAAAGAGACTAAAATTTTGAAATGTCTAACGAATTATGTTTGAGTATTATAGGTACCACAGCGTCCAATGCATTGCAAAAACCAGTGTCTAAAACACTGCGTCCAAATGAGAAGCGTCCAACCCTTATATAACTTACATTATCTTTTCTATCAAACAGTTATATAAAGCGTCCATAACTGTATAGAAGTACACTTATGCTTTTCGATGATGATTCTCTAAAATGTTCTGTTATTCTCTCTCTTTTCTAATGTGACATTTCATTTGAAAATTCGAAAAGTGTACCACAGGGGACAAAAAAGCTTCTCTCTGCAGAAACCGTATAAGTAGTGGAGGCGCTGCATGTACTGTTGTCTCCTCCATCTCTCCACCCCAAGCTGACATGTAGCAACGGTCATATGATTGTGAGAGAACGATTATTGGCAAAGGCACAGATCCCACAACGGATATCTTCACCAAGCTGCCTATAAATAGAGGAACAAGCTCACGAAATCAACAACAAAACATTCAAGTTTTCTAAGAGCTGAAACTCTACCAAATTAATCGGACGACTTACACTTGTGCGAAAAGAGAAATCTTCTTAGCTTTGCTAAGTTCTTTGTGTATTTGCTTACATTGTAACATCCTCTCTATGAGAGTTATTTGTTGAATTTGTAATCAAACCGTTTCTGTTTGGAAAGCTAGGAGTGGCTTAGTGACAAAGAATACTTGGGTGTTCTTTAATCTCAGGGAGAGATTAAAGGTTTTCCAGAAGTGGCTTAGAGAATACTTGTAGCCAGAAGTGGCAGGGTATAAAATACTTGTTTGTAATCATAAGTTGATTAGTGGAACCCTTCAAAGGTCTTTGAAGAAGAACTGGACATAGCTCAGGTTGAGTGAACCAGTATAAACCAAGTGTTTTTACTCCATCTCTTTTAAGCTTATCAATTATTCTCTTGAGTTACTTCTTCGCATTATATGCACAAGTTTTCTTCTCTTTATATTTGCGAAAATCTTTTTACTTCACGTTTGGACGGTATATGAAAACGCAGTTCCATTGAACTGTCTTTTAATGATTGGACGATACTTGCTATCTTTCATTTTTACAAGTTCCTTGTAAAACTTAAGTTAGTATATATCCATCTTTGCGAAAAGTTTTCAAAAGTTTTAACTAACACACTATTCAACCCTCCCTTCTAGTGTGATTCTCTGCATTTCAGTTGGTATTAGAGGTCGGCCTCTTGGGTTGAGTACTTAGCAGTATAGAGGAAACCAGATCTGGAGAAAGATGGAAAACGAGGGACAAGCTATGAATAGACCACCACTTAAGGGTGTCAAATATGATTATTGGAAGCAAAGAATGATAGCATTCTTTGAATCCTATCCTATTGATATGTGGGACGTTGTGGAGATGGGCGACTACATTCCATTCGATAAGAATCTCAACGAGATCCCAAAGGCTAGATGGACGAAGGAGCAAAAATAGAGATTTCATCTCAACTCCAGAGCCAGAAACATCATCATGTGTGCACTGTCCAAACAAGAATACAACAAAGTTCACAGTTTCAAAAGCACGAAACAAATGTGGGACACTCTTGCGTTAACGTATGAGGGTTCCACCCAGGTAAAACGTAACAAACTCAGTATTCTTACTCGTCAATATGAATTGTTTAGTATGGAGGGAAATGAGGACATACAAAGTATGTTTGGACGGTTTCAAACCATACTAAATGAGCTTAGAGCACATGGTAAAGATTACAATAATTATGAACATATTGACAAAATTCTGAGGAGTTTGCCTAGGCAATGGAGACCACAGGTTATAGCTTTGAGAGCAACCAAAGGACTAGATGATATGTCCTTAGAAGAGCTTGTGGGAATCCTTAAAGTGCATGAAATGGAATTGTAGCAAGATGGTGATGCAAAGAAAAGCAAGTCTCTGGCACTCAGCGTCCATAAGCCAAAGAAAGCACCATCATCCAAAGCCATGCAAGCTGAAGTATCATCGGACGAATAATTTGAAGATGATGACTCAGACGAGGGTGATGAGCTATCCTTCATATCAAAGAGAATCCACTCTATGTGGAAGAAGAAAGGTGGATCCAGATGGAGAAACCTGAACAAGAAAGGACTCAAAGAGAAGAAGGAGAAGAGTCCAATCGTGTACTACGAATGTGAGAAACCCAGACATTTCAAATCAGAATGCCTAGACCTTGAGAAGAGCAAGGACAAGAAGAAGAAAGTCTTCAACAAAAAGAAGGGCAAGAAGGTTCTAATGTCCACATGGGAAGATCTGGACGATGACTCGTCATTGGATGATGAAGAGGAGGAAGAAGCAAATATATGTTTGATGGTAGACACTACATCAGATTCTTCCGAACCAGAAGAGGAAGATGAGGTAAACTTTAAAGATTTAAAATCACTTCAAGAAGCCTATCATGATTTACTTTCGAACTCTTCTATTATGTCAAAGGCCTACAAACTTTGAAGAAATCATCCAAATCAGTTTCAAAAGAAAAAGAAGTTTTAGAAAATAGTTTTAAATAACTTGAAAGTGAAAATGAAGATTTGCAGAAAAAGTTTGCAAAGCTCTCAAAAGAACATGAAGCCTTAAATGTGGACAGACGAACCCTATGGGATGATTGCAATCATGCTTATAAGTCCTATGAGGAATCAAGGACTAAAGAGATAAAGCTTTCCATAGAGATTCGAACTCTCAAAGTAGAAAACAAAAGGCTAGTTGAGAAGCTTCTGAAAGTTGAAGTAGATACTTCCTTAAGAGGTCAACCACATGATGTTGTGAAACTTCATGAAGAGATTAACAGCCTAAAGAAGGATCTGTCCAACTTTGTCAAGGAATCTGACAACCTTAACATGCTTTTAAAATATGAAGGTTGTAAGAGACCCAATGACAGGTCAGGACATGGATATAAGGGAAAGAAATATATTCGTGACGAAGATGTAGATGTTTGTTACTTTTGTGGGAAACCTGGACATATAACATCCAAATGCATACATCTGCTTAAGAAGGGAGCATCCAGTGCCCTTCAAACTAACAAGAAAGGACCCAAGTCAATTTGGGTACCTAAGGATAAAATTGTTCCTGTTGCAGACATGCTTAACAGCAGGAAAGAAACTCCAGTCATGGTACCTGGACAGTGGGTGCTCACATCACATGACAAGAGAAAGGTGTATGTTCCAAAGCCTCCAACCCAAGACTGGTAGGACAGTCACTTTTGGAGGGAATCAGAAAGGGATGATAGCTGTCGTGGGTAAGATTCGTATGCCACCCTATCCCTTTATTGATAAAGTTCTTTATGTTAAAGGTCTCAAACACAATCTACTGAGCATAAGTCAATTGTGTGACAGTGGATATGATGTTACCTCTAACAAAGGCGAATGTATAGTCAAGAACTCTGATGGATCCCTTCTCTTTACTGCAAAGAGGCAAGGAAATCTGTACAAGATTAAACTTAGGAACTATCAAGTCAAAATGTATCATGCTTAGTTTCAGTTAAAGAAAATCATTGGCTATGGCATAAAAAGCTTGGGCATGCCAGCTTGAGATTAATCTCAAAGCTTAATAGGCATAACCTCGTGAAAGGATTACCAAGTATGTCATACAAAGATGATCTTCTTTGTGAAGCTTGTTAGAAAGAGAAACAAGTAAAAAGTTCTTTTCCAAGTAAAAACATTGTTTCCACTTCTAGACCTCTTGAGCTGTTACATATTGACTTGTTTGGACCCATAAGAATAGCCTTAGTAAGTTGTAAGAGATACGGATTAGTTGTAGTGGATGACTATACAAGATGGACATGGGTCATATTCCTATCTCACAAAGATGAGTCTTTTAATCTCTTCTATAACTTTTGTAAAAGAATTCAAAATGAAAAAGGAGTATGCATTACTTCGATCCGAAGTGATCATGGGGAGAATTCGAAAACGAAAATTTTCAAAGGTTCTGTGAGGATAATGGTATCCTTCACAACTTCTCAACACCCAAAACACCACAACAAAATGGTGTTGTTGAGAGGAAGAACAGGTCACTCCAAGAGATGACCAGAACCATGTTGAATGACAATTCAACCCCTAAACACTTCTGGGCTAAAGCAGTGAATACTGCCTGTTATTTACAAAATAGAATCTATATTAGGTCGATCATGAAAAAGACTCCATATGAATTGTGGAAAGGAAGAAGACCCAACATATCTTACTTCCATCCATTCGGAAGTCAATGTTTCATTCTGAACACTAAGGATAACTTGGGAAAGTTTGACTTTAAGTGTGATGAAGGAATATTGCTTGGATACTCAGAAACTTTAAAGGCATATAGAGTTTATAATTCTAGAACCTTAGTTGTTGAAGAAGCTATCCATGTGAAGTTCAATGACACTAAGCCTGATAAGAAATTATCAGAGCTAGATGAATCATTTGCAGAACTCAGGATGGACGATGCAAAGAAGTCATCAGACTCGTCCAACAGTGATGTAATAGTTGAAGAGTCCAATGCTCCCTTGGACGGTCCAGTATAAGAACAAAGGGAACCAACTGGACGCAACTGGAAAATGAAGAAGCATCATCTAGAAGATCAAATCATTGGTGATCCGAAGGATAAAGTCAGAACCAGATCTTCGCTTCAACAAGGTCACACAACATTCATATCACAGATAAAACCTAAGACTGTGGACGATGCCCTGGAAGATGAAAGCTGGGTCAAAGCAAAGCAAGAAGAACTTGACCAGTTTCAAAAGAACGATGTTTGGAAGCTTGTAGAACTCCCTGATGATAAAGAAGTCATAGAAGCTAAGTGGGTGTTCAGAAACAAGCTGGATGAAACAAGTAAAGTTGTGAGAAACAAAGCTAGGCTGGTAGCCAAAGGTTACTCACAACAAGAAGGTATAGATTATACTGAAACTTACGCACCTGTTGCACGTCTAGAGGCAATTCGCATTTTACTATCATTTGCCGCTGATAGCAATATAAGGCTATATCAAATGGACGTAAAAAGTGCATTCCTCAATGGATTAATAAAAGAAGTCTATGTGGAACAACCCCCAGGGTTTGAGAGTGATGCCATTCCTAATCATGTTTTTAAACTTAATAAAGCTTTATGTGGACTGAAACCAGCACCAAGAGCTTGGTATGAAAAACTCAGCTCATTTCTTTCAGAAAATGGATTTTCAAGAGGAAAAGTAGACACTACATTGTTTCGCAAAGATTATTCTTCAAATTTTATTATTGCTCAAATATATGTTGATGATATCATATTTGGTGCTACTAATGAATCTCTTTGTGAAGAGTTTGCTAAGTTAATGCAGACAGAGTTTGAGATGAGCATGATGGGAGAACTAAAATTCTTCCTTGGACTGCAAATCAAGCAAAATGATAAAGGCATATACATACATCAAACCAAGTATGTTAAGGAGCTTCTGAAGAAGTTCAAGATGGATGATGCAAAACCAACGAAAACTCCATGCATCCAACAACAATACTTGGACTGGACGATAATTCAAAGACGGTGGACAACACCCTATACAGAGGAATGATAGGATCACTCCTATACCTCACAACGTCCAGACATGACATCATGTTCAGTGTATGCTTATGTGGCAGATTCCAATCTGACCCAAGGGAAGTTCACTTAACTGTTGTTAAAAGAATCTTCCGATATCTTGTTGGAACAACTAATCTTGGTCTATATTTCAAAAGGCAGAAATATTTCATATTAGTTGGATACTGTGATGTTGATTATCCTGGAGATAGAATGGAAAGAAAAAGCACTAGTGGAGGATGTTACTTCATTGGTGGAAACTTAGTCTCTTGGATATGCAAGAAGCAAGGAACCATTGCACTATCCACTACTGAAGCAGAGTATATTTCAGCTGCAAAGTGCTGCTCTCAAATCTTATGGATCAAGCATCAACTTGAGGACTACAACATATATGAGAGTAACATTCCTATCTTCTGTGATAGCAAAGCTGCAATTGATCTTTCTAAAAACCCTATATTGCATTCAAGGGCAAAACATATAGAAATTAAACATCACTTTATAAGAGATCATGTTCAGAAAGGTACCGTGGAATTACATTTTGTAACCACAGATAATCAGCTAGCTGATATATTTACAAAACCCCTTACTGAAGACAAGCTAGTCCTTCTAAGGAATAGACTTGGCATGGACCTTGTAAAGGAATGATTAACATCTACATGTAGCGTCCAATATGACAACATCGTCCAATGGATACGTCGTCCAAAGGTCACTTAGTCATGCATGTGCATTCCATGTGTTACACTTAAGTCCAATAACTGGACGATGTTTTTTTTTCTGTTATGAATTTTCATTTAACATATTTTTACATAATGGCTAAAACGGTTTTGTTTTGAGTAAGTGTGAGTTAATGCTCTATGTTGAGTCACTTAATTGTTGATAACCGTACACAGTTACCCATATTCTCAACACGCCTCATCATGATGGGTTTAGTGGCATAATCTCTATTTCAAAATCTCATAAAAGCCCAAAACCGTTTCATGTTCTCCAAACATAGCCCATACTTAAGCTATCAAATCAACTCAGAAGAATACTTTACCAATTTCCTTACTATGAGATTATCTTCTACCTTAAGCATTCTCTCTCTCTCTCTCTGAAAACCTAAACATCCTTCTGATAACCGAAAAATCAAACCTTTACCATAATGTCGAACTCCAGTGAATCAACTTCCTCTGACCTCGACATTCTTACCTACCCTGAAACCACAATCGTCACTCAAGGAGCTGCCACTGTCCATATCAAATACTTCTTCGATATCGAGAACCTAGAGAAACTTGGCCTCAACATTGAAGAAAGCTTGCTGAAATGTGACATTAGGGGCTACTTCAACGACAACCAAAAGATATACCCAGAGCTGATCAGAATGTTCTGGAGAAATGCAAGGTTTGATACTCAACGAGAAACCATTTCTACTGTGGTTGGAAGGAAAGTGGTTCTGTCCACTGAGTCTATAGCCAAGGTCACTGGCTGTATCAGGGAACCAAATCAGTACAATCCCTAATGGGCTAAGTATGGAAATCATGTGAGTAAGGTGCTTTGCAAGGACAAAACGACTGAATCATCCAAGATTAAGTATAGGAATATGTGTGAAGAAGCCAAAATATGGCAGCAGGTGTGCAACAAAAGTATCCTGCACAAAGCTGGGTCCAAGGACTCAGTCACGGACTTACACAAGTACGTGATATTTCATCTTATGGAAGGCATCCCTTTCAACCCACCTCACACAATCTACATCAACATTCTGAGGATGATGAAAACTATTAGAGGTAATGATGACATCTTCTATGCTACACTGTTAAACAAGATTTTTTGGTATCAGAAAATATACCAACGTTACTATGATGAGTTAGACGATGATGAAAATGAAGCGATTATGAGGAAAGGTGGACTTATTACTTTCCAACAAAAGTTTGGAGAATCCAACATCAAGCCTATGAAGATCAAGCTTACTGCGAAGGTCCTGAGGGAATTGGACGAGGAAAGTATAAACAAGAAGCGTCATTGGCAAAGCAGGCTCATTCAAAATGATGATGAAGAAGATATTGATTTTCTTGGTCTTAGGAAGAAAATCAAAAGGCTTATGCAAGAACAGGAAACCAGGAAGGTAACAAGACACATGTCACAGCAACAAGAGGAGGATGCAGAAAAAGAAAGAAGAACCAAGAAGCGAAATGCTACACCTGTACCGTCCAACCTTCCTGTATAGGCTAAGAAGCGTCCAAGGATTGCTCCGTCCAAACCTGCACAGGGTGAGCAGCGTCCAAAGACTGTGTCAGTGAAACCTACACCAGAAAAGCCCAGAGTTCACAAATTGAAGATAATGAGCGACTCTGGCGATGATGATAATGTGCCAATTGGCCAAATCAAGAGAAAAGCAGAAGAAGTTGAGTCTGAACCGCAGAAGAAATAGAAGGTTTCTGCAGCGTCCAAAGCAGGTGACTCTATTCTTCCTGCTAAAGTACTAAGAAGAATAAAGACTCAGGTAGCCAGGCCAAGTAAACTTCCAATTCCAACCCCCACCTCTCAAGAAACTAAGAGTGCATCTACAGGTGCTCCACAACCTGCTCCAATAGTTGCTTCAACATCTGCAACAGCACAACGTCCACCTCTCCAGCTGGACCTCACAAGAAGAGTGCGTCCAAGGGACACCTGGAGAGATGCATGGGCACCTTGGACCATTCCACCACATATCCAAGTAAAGTCAAAAGAAGAGATTGACAGAGAAAGGTTCCCTGTTGCATTCTTCACAAGAAATGAACAAAATTACTATAAGAAAAGCGACGTGATTTGGAGATCTATTCAGGAACCACTTGAGCAAAATCTGACTGAAGTGGTTGCACCAGACTGGATGAGGTATGATTATGTTCATCCTCAATCCCCAGCTTATGCTTCATTACCAGAAGTAACCATCGCTTGCAATCCTCCACCAACATGGACAAGAGAATCTTATCCAAACTTGGTCAGGATGGAGCGCCCTCATACATGTCCAACTAGTACTCAGCAAAGGGTGGATCCAGTAACTGAAGTACCTCCTGAACTAGAGGTAGAAATAGCTTCCAGGTATGCTAGGCCACTACTTGATAAATCTGGCAAACCACAACAAAAGAAGAAACCTGCTCCAAGGAAGCCAACCATTTCCAACATAGACAAGGAAATGTTTGCTGAACTGCAATTGGCTTACAAAGAAAGCCTGGATCCTTCCAAGTCTCCACAAGTTCCAAATGTGAGATGGGAAAAGAATATTCAGCTCTGGACCCCTATCACCAAGTTCCTACCACTTCCACCAGGAACTCCAGTGCTGAATTTCCAACCCTATGATTATGATGATCTTGGAAAATTGCTCCAACAAATGTATCTGCAAGATCAAGCAATAGCATATCCTCCTTGTCTCCATATCAATCACTCAACTGATATCAAGTTTGTTCTTGATAAGGTATGTCCCAGACTACCTCTTTATGATGCTGGGAAAAAGAAAGGTTTTAAGTACTACGGTACTGAGATGTCGTCCAGAGGAGAAAAGATTGAACTAAAGTTTTCATCTCAGCAATGGAAACATTTATTTGACAAGACTGGCAAACTCGCAAGACCACTTGATATGTACGAAGCCAAGACATTCTGGCAGCAAATCCTATGGGACGATACTAAAAAGGCTTCAACTTCTGGATGCTCCAAGGAAGATCTCATTCATCCACCAAAAGGCCTTGAAGTCCTACGTCCAGTCAAGACGTATCATTTCTTTGATACCTTTGCTTGTTTCCTGACTGATGATGATGATTATCTTGATCTGTTGAAGAAACTACCAATCATCAGAAGCAACAAGGTATATGATCTTCGAAGTCTTGATCGTGTTAAATTTGAACAAGAAATTCAAGCACTTCATGAAGACCAAAATGCTGAAGCTTAAAGAAGACCAAAAAGCTGAAGTTGAAAGACTTCAGGGAGAATTGGCTGAAAAAGAACGTGCTGAAGCGGCTGAAAAAGCTCGGTTAGAGCAAATTGAATGAGACACTGCTGCAAGAGCCACTCAACAGCAACAAACCGAGGCTGCTAAACCACAGATAACACAAGCTAAATTGGATGAAGCCTTTGCGAAGGTGAATAATGTGCTCATCCAATTGGACTTAGAGAATGAGGTACAAGTGGACGTTGAACACTTTGTCACCTCTAATGAGGAACAAACCGTCCAATCTGAACCATCCAAGGATACAAACATGGCTGAGATTGAAGCGCAACAACCAATGGAGTCTACTGCTGACAAGCCTGCTCTTGAGATTACTACAAGCATACCAGTAGTTGATGCGTCCACTGAAGCACACTCTAGAACAAGACAAATGGTTCCTACGGGGTCTTCAAGTCCAAGGTCTATTGTTCCCTTGCGCTTTGTTGAACCTCAAGGGGCATCTGAAGACAGAGTCCAAGAGATCGTGCAAGCTGCTCTCAGGCAACAACAAGCTGATACTGAAGCTACTCTCCGTGCCTTTCAAGAGAGACAACAAGCTAAGGCTGCATAACACAGACTGATGATGCAGAATGCAATTACTGGTCAGTTTCTCAACTTGTCACAAATGCTTGTGAATCAGATTCAATCAATAGCTGCTAACCTCATTGGCACTGTTATTCATCAAATTCCTCTTGTTCAACCCATACCTCAACAGTATCCACAACCACCGGTTGAACACCCTGTACCACCTCCTTAAGCACCACCAGAGCAACCACTCCACCACAGGATCCACCTCAATAGCCCCAAGTGACCATGATGGTCAAATCATCTTCCCATCTTTCAAACCCATTTTTTTTTTGTTGATGACAAAAATGGGAGAAATTGGGATTTTGATAACATAGAGTATTGTTCTTAATGTTACACTTCTCTACGAAACTCTATTTTGGTTGTTTACATAATATATGAGGTGTTTTTTATCATAAAATTCCATATCCATATCTATGATATCACTCTGATACATGTTATCTCTGATATATTATTAGCATGTTGTACCTTCTTTAAGTGCATGAAAAATGTTGAACTCAAGGGGAGTACTTCATTTCATATATTTTTCACCCTGTCAACATACACTGGCATAACATAATCAGTTATACATCTGCTCTGATATTTTTTTTATGATTATGTATTTGCTCTTATCAAAATTTAGTATTATTTGTCATCATCAAAAAGGGGGAGATTGTTGAAGTCCAAGGCTTTGGACGATGTCCAACCCCTCAAACTTCGGTTTTGATGATAGCAAAAGAGACTAAAATTTTGAAATGTCTAACGAATTATGTTTGAGTATTATAGGTACCATAGCGTCCAATGCATTGCAAAAACCAGTGTGTAAAACACTGCATCCAAATGAGAAGCGTCCAACGCTTATATAACTTACATCATCTTTTCTATCAAACAGTTATATAAAGCATCCATAACTGTGTAGAAGTACACTTATGCTTTTCGATGATGATTCTCTGAAATGTTATGTCATTCCCTCTCTATTCTAATGTGACATTTCATTTGAAAATTCAAAAAGTGTACCATAGGGGACTGAAAAGCTTCTCTCTGCAGAAATCGTACAAGTAGTGAAGGCGCTGCATGTACTGTTGTCTCCTCCATCTCTCCACCCCAAGCTGACATGTAGCAACGGTCATATGATTGTGAGAGAATGATTATTGGCAAAGGCACAGATCCCACAACGGATATCTTCACCAAGCTGCCTATAAATAGAGGAACAAGCTCACGAAATCAACAATGAAGCATTCAAGTTTTCTAAGAGCTGAAACTCTGCCAAATCAATTGGACGACCTACACTTGTGCAAAAAGAGAAATCTTCTTAGCTTTGCTAAGTTCTTTGTGTATTTGCTTACATTGTAACATCCTCTCCGTGAGAGTTATTTGTTAAATTTGTAATCAAACAGTTTCTGTTTGGAAAGCTAGGAGTGGCTTAGTGACAAAGAATACTTGGGTGTTCTTTAATCTCAGGGGGAGATTAAAGGTTTGCCAGAAGTGGCTTAGAGAATACTTGTAGCCAGAAGTGGCAGGGTATAAAATACTTGTTTGTAATCATAATTTGATTAATGGAACCCTTCAAAGGTCTTTGAAGGAGAACTGACGTAGCTCAGGTTGAGTGAACCAGTATAAACCAAGTGTTTTTACTCTATCTCTTTTAAGCTTATCAGTTATTCTCTTGAGTTACTTCTTTGCATTATACGCACAAGTTTTCTTCTCTTTATATTTGCGAAAATCTTTTTGCTTCACGTTTGGACTGTATATGAAAACACGGTTCCATTGAACTATCTTTTAACGATTGGATGATACTTGCTATCTTTAATTTTTTCAAGTTCCTTGTAAAACTTAAGTTAGTATATATCATCTTTGCGAAAAGTTTTCAAAAGTTTTAACTAACACACTATTCAACCCCCCCCCCCCCCCTTCTTGTGTGATTCTCTACATTTCATATATATATATATATATATATATATATATATATATATTAAACATAATAAATATTTATTATATAAGTATATTTTAATATATATTTATTAATAAGAAATGTTTGTCTACAACATCAGCACACCAAATTGGAATTTGGGGGACTTAAAATGGATGTAAATTTACGTTTAAAAACCCACTTGGTGAATAGCTTCAGTACATGAGTCCTTTCTCTTTATCTTTCCACCTCTCCACAATACCATTCCCACTGTCCATTCTCATCTTCCCACTTCCATATGCTCTTTGCCATGGAAAAATTGTATCCCAAACTTCACACTTTAGATCTGCAGCTGCCAAGGATCGCTTTAGAGGGAACTTTGACGAGAGATCAATGTCGCTCCTTCACCATGATGGCGTTTAGATCCGCTCGTGACTGGTAAGATCTGATCGTGACGTGGCTGATGGTCAGATCCGCCATCGTGGGTTCTCGCCATGTTAAGAACTGCCACCATGGGTTCTTGCTATGTTCAAATCTGTCACCCTGGGTTCTCACCGTGTTTAGATCCGTCACCCTCGGTTCTCACTGTGTTTAGATCTGCCACCCTTGGTTCTCACTATGTTCAGATCCACCACCGTGGATTCTCGCCTTGTTCAGATCTGCCATGTTTAGTTTCACCAACCGTGGGTTCCTTCCTTTGTTTGGTTGCTAGAATTGTTTGGTTCTAATTAACTCATGTTTTTGCTGGTTGCATGTGACTTAGTTTACATTTTGCAATTCTAGTTTTTATGAGTTATTTTCTTTTATCTTTGGTTCAATGTTAACTTTTGGTAATGAAATATTGACTTGTTAAGTGTGTGTTAACGATGTTAGGAGCTCTCATTTTGGACATATCTTTTTATTTATTTGTGTTGTTGCTTTTTGTTGAACGTCTAAGCATATTGGTTTCCTTGTATTGGTTGTTGTTGCTTTTTGTTGAAAGTCTAAGCTTGCTTGTCCACTAATATGAGTTTTTTTTTCAATGGTTATGGCCACTTTCTATGAACATACTGCTCTAATTTCATTATTTCTCTATTTCTCTCACTCACTATCTTTTTGGTTTCATTTTGGTGGTTATTAAATAGAATCAATGGTCAAGTGTATCCTACAATATTGTCCCACAAAGCAACTAGTAAGAACTTTGTTTGGAGTGGAAGGAAGAAATGATGACGAATTGCACATGGTAAGTACATGTTATCTATTCTTGTAAATACTATTATATGTATGCTTTCATGAAGTACATGCATTAGCGACTTCAAATTCTTAATTTGTATCATAAATTTCGTAGTTGTCATGTTAACAAATCTTAATTTTCCATGGCATAGTTAAGATGATTTATTAGGTATTTAGATAATTAAATTTTGAAATCTATTTGAATTTGTAAAAATTACGACAATGGTTGGAATTAACTACGAATTCAATTAGCCCTGGTAAAAAATTTCTATGAGAACATTCTGTTCTCACATGATATATGAATTATGTTGAAAATGTCAAACATAACAATCTTAATTTTGTACAAATTTATATTCATCACTTTACATTTTTGCGTAATTAAACCATTTGCAAGATATATTAGTGCCATTGTAATTATTTTTTGAAGGAATATTATGATTGTGCACATACCTCGCATGTGGAACTGTCATATCTATACCAAAAATGTTTATATATTTTGATAAGGTGTAAACTTTTTAATGTTTATAAAGTCGACATAGATACAAAATTTACATATAATAAAGTCAAATAAAATTTAACATGAAAAAAACTTATTCGACTCATGTATTATATGTGTTGTATCACTTTCAAATTTTCATATTGAAAAATGGGTTATGTATACTTTCAATTAATGACTATTTAAGTTTGCAATCTCATAATGATTTTGAGTTTTTTTTTTTCTCTTATGTGAAGAGAGAAATGAATGTAGTGCTCATTTTGATAAAAAGAAAATAAGCGAACAAAAAGAACATTAGAAAAGAAACATTTTTCATCTATAACTAAGTTTTATACTTCCATATTATAATTTTTTATATAATCCATATTATAATTAAAGTACTTATTAACATACATTTATTTTCTCTTTCATCTCATTTCTACTTCATTTATTTTAATTTGTCTTCCTTTTTAATCACAACACTTATAACATCTTTTACTTTCGCTCTCTACCTTTTCTTTTTTCTTCTTATCTCTCTTTTTCTATCCAAAATTCTCTCCAAAATGGGTTGAACATTTATATTTTTCCTTAGAATTACACATCAAATGTATATCATATATCATATTATAAGTTTTGTCTCCTTTGATTGGTTTCAGTTATGCTAATCGTTATGTTCTTCTCATGTGTATGCATTTTTGCATGAAATTATTTATGTTCTACATTCTATATGCTTATGAAATTACTAATCTTACACCAATTACAACCACATGTTTTTGTAGATGAATAAAGAATGTAGCTTGTCTTCAAAATTAATGTGAATGTTCTCATTTCATTGTATATTCTTTCATTTCACACATTATTGCAAGACATCATTTACCTACTCTTGTTATACAAGCTAGGTAGTTTTTTGGGAAGGTAAACAAGCAGTTGTCTCATGACAAATGGGTGGTTGTTGGTGGATGCTTGCATAAGGATTTTCATTCTCTAACATGTAATTTTCTGAAAAGACCATCAAGTTGTTTAATTTTCGAAATGCCTAATGAATACTGTAAGGTTTTTTTTCTTATAATATTTAATTGATTGCATCATAAAATTAACTTTTGTTCTTGATTAAGTTCATTTTTGTAAGCCATAAGAGGTATATATAGTTCTAATTTGTTGAACATCTCTAGGTTTATGTGTTGACCATGTAGAAGAAGACCATGTTGGCTCAATTTCTTGCGACAGTTATTTCCTACCTCTAGTCACCTCATATTTAATTAGCTTTCGGTGCAACCTTTTGGCTCAATTCCTTAATTCGATACAACATACAATGAATGGTCATAAACTCTGAAAGTAACAACATTTGTAGTAGATTAAAGGGGTACATATGTTGCACTCTCTTCTTTAAACTTTTTAGATACTTTATTATATGACTCTTTGTTTTATTTACCTTGTTCTTATAGGGATATTTCTTTTAATAGGAAAATCAATTTATTTTTATAATGAGTATAGAGATTACTTAGACCCAATGAATATACGAGTTTTCTTATGTGTTTTAATATCTTTTATTTTAAATAACATTAACATATAGCATGTTCAACTGCTTGAATTAAATATGCTTTATTCTTTTGATATGAACAATTCTTATACCCCAAATTAGGAGGACACGTTTCATGAAAATGGTAGATAGAATGATGAAAATCTTTTGTAGAAACAGGTAATCCATGGATGCAAATAACTATTTTTCTTGGTTCCATAGATGTGAGAGTCATGGTCAAGAATAATATGGAAGATATTGCAAAGTCTCCTAGTACATACATGGTTTTTATTGCTTCTCTTTGTTTGGAAGTCTCCCTATATTGATATGATTGTTCAACTTCCTTTCGCCCTGAGAATTCCAAAACCAAGGTAAGCTCAATAACCTTTTTTTCTTATAAGCAAACAAATATTATTATGATAGAAATGTAAGGGGTACCATAGTAAACACTTAAACAAATATTAACATAAAGTACCAATACACCTAACAATCTAGAGCACTAATATGAGAAACTATGACTTTTGGTCCAACTAATAAACTCAGCAAGTTAAAAGTACCATTATTGAATATTATTGAAAGTAATAGGGATGTGCATGGTTCAGTTTTTATATAAAATTGAACTAAACCGATATGCAGATATGCAGACAGGCATGCATAAAAATGCATATTAACATGCATAAAATACACACTTAAACAATGGTAGCAAAGTCCAACTAGTTAAGACAATGTATATAGCCAACAAAGTCCAACATATTGCCAATAAAGACAACTTATAACCAACATACATCCTGTATAACACCTCCAGTTAGTTACTACCTAAAGTAAACAAAAGCTTTCATCTAACCTTTGTATATCCTCTTCTGAAAAATCAAAAGATTAATTAAATAGCTTGTATTGTAGTTTCAGTGGAAGTTATCTTATTCAAGCAATTAGTGTGAGCATGTAAATTGATAATTACAAACAAAAATACAACCACCATCATAAGTTATTTAATCACGCAACACCTTTCTACTAGTCCAAGTCCACTAGTATGCAACACACAAAAAATCATGATGGGAATTTTCCACTTGGTGTATTTCCACAAGCTAAACAAATTAGTCGGTCTAATGTAGTTATAACTACTGATGTTAATATGTTTAACACATCAAGAGCACTATGCAATGGATCTAATATGTTTGGCCTGTGGAAATATGCAATGTGGAAATTCTCCATTCATGATTTTTTTTTATGATGCATACTACTAGACTTGGACTAGTAGAAAGGTGTTGTGTGATTAAATAGGTTATGATGGTGGTTGTATTCTTGTTGTAACTATCAATTTACATGCTTGCACTAACTGCTTGAACAATATAACTTCCACTCAGACAACAATACAAGCTATTTAATTCATCCTTTGATTGCCCATATGAGAATATGCAAAGGTTACATGAGAGTTTGTGTTTACTTTAGGTAGTAATTAACTGGAGGAGTGATGCATGATATATGTTGGTTATATTTTCTCTTTATTGGCTATATAAGTTGGAATATGTTGGTTGTATGTTGTCTTTATTGGTTGGAATTTGCGACCGTGGGATACAACATTCGTCTTTATTAGTTGATCAGTATGCTTGCAGAATATAAAACTTGTTTTAATACCTATATTTATTTAACTTAGCTTAGGTGGTCAAAGGTTCAGTACCACTGGAAGATTAAGGAACATTTGCTTTCTCTTAAGAATTAGTAGACCTTTGAGAATGGAATAAATGATTTCATTGACTAGTTTCATTCTTTATAATGTTTTTTTTCTTAAGAAGTCCTCAAAAGGAGGAGAGTTATTGTAGGGTTTGAATAACTTGGGAGGATACAACATTCGTTTCAATAACCTCATGGCTTTTTTTCATAGACTATGATGCTAAAGGGACTCAATGTCTTTCCGTTGATAAATAGCAATATAAGTTATACCATTTTCCTCACTTTTCGTACCATGTGAAGTTCAAAATTTTTATTTTGAAACTCTAGTTGGATTTACAACGTGAAGGGAAAATGGTGTAATTGCTCCTACTTGTTTATCAGGCAAAAGACATTATGTCCTTTTAGCTACGCAATATGTGAAAAAGGCCATGGTTATTAAAATGAATGTTGTATCCCTCAAGTCATCCAAACCTTACAACAACTCTCCACTTTGTGAAGACTTCTTATTTAAGCAAGAAAGTTAAAATGGTCAAAATGAAATCAGTCAACGAAATCGTTTATTCTGTTCTCAAAGGTCTAGTGATTCTAAGAAAGCAAATGTTCCTCATGTTTCTGTTGGTAGAAGACCTTTGAGCACCTTAATTGAGTTATATGAAAGAAAAAAACACTATTAAAACAAGCATTATATGTAAGATAAATATTTTACCAAGAACGGCATAATTTATATGAATTTAGAACACCGATAAATAGATAGAAATTTACTCACTTGTTGAAGACATGATTAAGAGTGATGAGAATTGTCTGTGCATTCCGCAAGAAATCCAAAAGCCAAGTCTTCCTTTGCCTGATCACACGCTTCACGTTCTAGAGTTCTCATTGGGGCAAATCCTAGTGAGCAGTTGAATGACATGACGGCAAAGGGGACTTAGCCTCTCTATTTATTGACCCTAGGCACCTCCCATTATGGGCCTAGTGGTTCGGCCCACACTATTTCCCACACTGATCAAAATTAGGTGTACAAAGCCCGTAAAAATCAATCACATTATTAGTGGGCTTAAGTATCATCAAATGGATCATAATATTAGCCCGTTTTTGGCAAAACAAAATATTACAATTAATTGTAGCCCACATAAATTCATAGGAAAATTCTAACATTATATCCCCAAAGCATCCAATTCAACCAAGCATTCTCTATTAAATGGGGAACCTCCATCCAAGAAATTAAGGAAGGCAAATTTAGACGTTGCAGGTGTTGTTACTTTTCTGAAGCAATCTTCAAAGTGAATTAAGGAAATAAGTTATCCCATTGTTTAGCCAATGAATTTCAAAAGTTTGGTTCACAAAGTAGTTTGCACCTTATAAATCTAGAGCATATATATATGTGGCATAAGATTTATAAGATTGTATTATTGTCGAGAGAATTATGTTAATTTAGCATTTGAAGTCAAGATCATGAAATTTACAACATTTGATGTTCTTGCCTTCAATAGAGAGCATGCAAAAATAGAAGCACTACAAGAAAACACAGAAACAACACCAAAATTGCAGTGGCATCCTCAACACCGATACTAATAGCATCGTTCCAGACAACACAAAACTGACGCAAAAACAATTTAATGACAAGCAAAACTGACACTGATTTGAAATTAGCGTTGCTGTTGTGTTGGCTACACCCAACGCAAAGGGCGATATTTAAAGTAGCGTTGGCCAGGCCGATGCAACCTGGCATTTAATGTCGTTAGGTTATTTCACCATTCCAAACTAGCTATAAGTGGACACTAACTAGATATTTTGCTTAGCGTCACCAATATCAAACTAAAGTGTGTTGGAGATCCCACATCGACTAGTGAGTTAAGCCCAAACTCACTTTCTAAGATGGTATTAGAGCCTATCCTAGCAATCTGTTATTGGGCCAATTGTGTCTTGTTGTGTGCCTATCGTGTCACCCACTATTAGGCCGCTATCGGACCACTCGCCGATGTCCAGTCCTGCAAACTTCACGCTCGAGATGTCCAGTCCTCGGCGTGAGGGGGGTGTGTTGGAGATCCCACATCAAATGATAAGGCCAAAATAGTTTATATAAGTAGGGGCAACCCTCACCTTACAAGCCGGTTTTGTAAGGTTGAGTTAGACCTATAACCCACTTTCTAAGAAAGTGAACTCAGTTTTCCAAACTGCGAACTGAAGAGCGAAGTGCAAAATGAATCCATGCGAGTTATTTCGCGACAAGTTCTCTTGGATCTTGATAGCTTTCTCTTGTTAATCTCTTTCATCCGCATTCATAATTCTCCCCCATTCTCTGTTTTGGATTTAGTTTTTCTCTTGCCCTTTTGTTCCCATGTGTCATTCCCGCATGTATTCTTTTATTGACATGTCATTTTAAAACTGAACAAAAATTAAGAAACATGCGTTGAGTGTCACGTTAAGGGCCATGGTTTTTAACTCGTGGATTGTCTTGGTTACTTGGTACAGTATTATATATTCATTTGATATTTTCGTTTAGAGCATTAATTTGTGACTTTGGAATTTATTTTCAAAATCTATATAGGGAAAGGGTACCATTTTTTTTTTTTTTTTTGACAGAAGGGAAAGGGTAGCATTGAGTAGACCTGAAAGAGAACTTAGAAGTTATTGTACTATTATTATTTTTAATGTGATTTAGAAGTTATTTTCATTATTTATATTATTGTTTATGCATAATTATTATATATAAGTATTTTAGGTAACGAAACGTAAAATCTTACTATTCGAGTTACAATCCACGAATTACAAGTTTTTACGTCTCTTTCTATCTTAGATAAAATCTTGATTTTAACAATCTTATTTTTGACCCTATCACCCACGCACCACCTACCATCTCGCTTCGTCATGCCACCATTGCTACAGGTTAATATCTGGTGCCCATTCTTTGTGTTTTGTTTAATTACTTTTAATATCCCTAATATCACTCTATACATTAAAGCCCTTGTGATCTTCTATTTGTTTGTTGGGATATTTTGATCTAAGATTATCTTGTAAATAGAGTAAAATATTAAGGGTATGTTTGCCATAGGTTTTTAACTAAAAAAATTGATGTGACATTAATTTATTTTATGCAAAATTATTTTGATAGTAATAAAAATAAATTAAACTATTAAAATATAATTAAATAAACTTATATGTTTTAAAAAGTAAAAAATATGTTAGACAATAAAATTTTATTCTATTTTCCTTTATAAATATAATATAAATAAATTACACATAATAAAATATTTAAGATACTTATATATATATATATATATAGGAAATATATCTAGTGAGAAGACTTATCTTATATGAGAGTGAGAGGAGTAAATATTGACTATTAGATCTTATTTGAATAGTCAAGAGTAAAACACACTAAGTCATGTGAGTTTTTTAAAAAGTCACATGACTTTTTTAAGTAGTCACATAACATTAAATCTTGACCCTCCATGTATGGTTATATGGTCCAGATTTAAGCCTCTCACTCTCATATAAGATGTCTTCCTCTCATAAGATATGTCCTTATATATATATATATATATATATATATATATATATATATATATATATATATATATGACGAGGGATCAAATTACACCGGTGTAACTTAAACAACTATTACACCATTCAATAACTTTCAACTGGATGATGTTTTCTTAAAACCCACCGTTAGATTGAAAGTTCCTTTCACATAGATCATGTATACAAAATTTCAAATTAATCCAAAATTATTTGCTACCTCATTCATATAGATTAAAATCGACGTAATATAAAATTTTCAAAATATACTAAAATATAGATCATTTGATTACCTTCTTAATTGTTGTTCAATTTTAACAAAATTTCACACAAACAATCTTGGTAATATGTAGATATAATTTAACAGTTGGATTGATAAAAATTTCATTCTATATCAAGTTATTAAAATGGTGTAACTCTTTTAAAGTTACACTGGTATAATTTGATCCCTCATATATATATATATATATATATATATATATATATATATATATATATATATATATATATATATATATATATATATATATATTTGCTTCAAGTGAAGAGGTATAAGGTACTAAAAAATCAAGTGGGAACATAACAATGCAAAATGAATGATTTGATAATCATTATGTTCTATTTTTCTTATTACATCGATGGTTATTAAAAGCTTTATATTAGGGCATATACTCCCCATTCCTTTCGTCACTCTTAACATATCTATTTTCAAATCCTACCTACATATGTACAACACTTCCAAAATAAATTGTATAATACTCAAGTATTGGTACTTCAAACCTAGTTTTGAAGTAGGCAATGCCTATATAGATACTCAACTGACCCATCCTTATATATTAAATTAGGGTTTATTGTCTTAAAATTGTTTAAACTTGTTAATGTATTCTTTAATACCATACATTGTTTTTAACTTATTTTAAAAAAAAATTAAATTTTTTATAACTAATTGTGCATATCTTAGTAATAATTTTGATTTTTTATATTTTTTCTATTATAAACTTTGCATGAATGACTTGTATATATTTTTTAATTTTAACATGTTTGTTGACCAATTAAACTTTCTTTTAACTTAATTATACTATTATAACATGTTTGTTGACTAAGAAAACAATAATTTCCATCATTATTCTGGCAGAAAATTAATTTAGCAAGGCCCATCTTTAGCCCACCTAGTTATCATATACTCCAAAAACTACATTGGCAAGAGATGGTTGGACTGTCTTTCTATAGATGTAATAATTATCATTATGTTCTATAATGGAGCCAAATATTTATGAAACACAATATAACAACATGTGTCATTTGAAGCTTCGTGTAATTGACACGTATGATCCAAACCCTAAAAGTGTCTCTTGATTTGCCACGTGTACTTTAAATCTGTGAATGAATTTGTAAATTTATTTATAATAACTAGTATTATTTGCCCGTGATATTGTGAAATATATTTCTAATACTTTATTAAATAAATAAATTAATATAAGAAGATATTGTTAAATATATCTCTAATACTCCATTTTCTACATAGTAACTGCACTCTCTTCTTCTTCTATGTTTTTCATCCTTTTGCCTTCCTTGTATCTCTTTACTTGCAGTGAGTGGGCTTTCTCTGAACTCAGTGCACCCAGTTTCAATCTCAGGTATAACTCTCTTTTTCTCTCTTCTTATAGGTTTTTTATCCTTTGCCTCTCTTCATTACCCATATTCCCGTGGAATTCTTCAATTCTACCTGATTCCTTAATAAGAAAAAGGAAACAAGCTTCTTCATTCTTATCTCTAGCAGTTAAACCATATTACCATAATAACTTGAATCAATTGCATTTCCTATATTGTGATGTATTTGTTTGTCTATTCACGAATTGATCGATTCTTCTCTCATTTTTTTGATTCTTATAGGTTTATAACTTTCGTATTCTCCTCTTCCTTCCTTCATAGTTTTGGACTTGGCAAAACGTAGATGATGAGACAAGCTAAAATGTAAAGTTATATGTATAGTTTTGAAGCATGATAAGATAGTTGGGAACATACCAGGTTTAAACCTGTGCACACCAAATTTGGTGTAACATTTTGCAGGTATAAGCTCTTAAAACATGGCCTAAAGAGATTTTGCACACTGCATTTCTGTAGCTCTTTAGGAAACTAATTACATAAGTTGTAAGTTTAGAGGAATATAGAAACCAGCAAGGCAGAGTGAAATGCAACCACATTTGTGGAAAGGTTGAGATAGTGTTGTTATAAGCTACATTGATTTTATGTGGTTTATTTCGATTTATCTCTCACCTTATTTTTTAGATGTCAAATCAAGGTACTCACCAGATCGTTTTGCCAAATGCATTTTCCTTTTTTCACTTTTGTTCACACACACACACACTCTGATTTGTCCATTTTTCTTTACAATTAGGATTTTATGTTTTTTCTCTTAATTTGTCTCTATTTGTACTCTTAGTCCAGAGCTGAAAAAAAGAAGAAGAAAAAAAGACAACACTCAGTTAACAAAGGAAAAAAGGAATGAAGCAAGGATGCCTCATACCTCTACATATCAGATTTTCTGCAACCTCAAAGGACATGGCTTTTTGGGGTAAGCAAGTTATTTGTGCTAATTACCACAACTGCAGGAGTGGAAGCAAAACCTTATTCAGGAGAAATTTGATTGGAAACATCATAGGATGAAAAGTTATACCAAGCCAAATACATAGGATGATCTCAACTTATCTCTTATTACTGATCTTTCAGGCATGCTTCCGATATTATATTGACAGAAAATTGAAAAAAGTGGCATACCCTTTACTGCGATAAGGCTGATTGTATCATCACATACAGATGGGATCAATGCAGAAAGATCAAAGATGTAGAAAGTAAAAGGCATATAGTGCGAAGTGTTGAGTAGAATGCCATTATATGTAGCACATTAATTAGGCACATAGCATCGCAGAGTCTAACTACCGAAAATTGCAAGATCCATGTAGTACACTTCTGCAATTAACAGTGATGAAACATCACAGAAAGTTATTCTTTAGTTGAATTGAATCTTTACTTGGATTACTTCATTCATTTTCCAGTGTCTTTCTGCCTATCACATTTTTCCTCCTCTTTTTTCATCTTTTCTATTTCCTTTTTTGGCACCTTGCTTCTCCTTAATCTTCAAATATCATGGTTTTTGCATGTTTTTATGTAGTTATTAGTTAGTAGGGCAAAAGAAGATTTACATTGTCTATGATTTTTTTTCTTCTTTTTGTTTTAATGTTACGTTTGCAGTAAATAACTTTTTTTAAAAAAAATAAATACAAAGGGTGTAGTACCTTAACGTGTGATGCTATTTGCCTTCTCGTGTAGTTAAAAACTTGATTTCTCAACCAGGAAAAACATTATTTTGTAGTAAATTTTAAAATTTTCCCCCTTTTCATATATAAACATGTAGTTTTTAGTTACTCAAGCACTGATTAACATCTTGGTTTTTGCTTGGTTATTTCAATTTAAGATTAACATTATAATAACCATTATGTTAGCATTCTAGTCTTTAACACACACACACACACACACACACACACACACACACACACACACATATATATATATATATATATAAATTAAAATGATATAAATGTGTGTTCAAGAAAAATTAACATATATCTTATGCAACTAAAACAAAAACTCAATAAATATTTGATCGAGAACATATCTACCAAACTCATAACCAAAAAAAAATGTTGGTTATAATATGAATCGAAAAGGGAAAAAATATAATAAGCACCTCATGATCAAATATTAAAATATATCA
Source organism: Pueraria montana var. lobata (assembly GCA_026413185.1). NCBI lineage: Eukaryota > Viridiplantae > Streptophyta > Magnoliopsida > Fabales > Fabaceae > Pueraria > Pueraria montana. The sequence goes on along the minus strand of CM048649.1, from coordinate 20,992,847 downwards.
AATTTAAAGTTAAATAGAAACTATTAAAAAAATAGCAAATTAAACTCCTTACCTAAAAAATAAAAATTGTGGACAAATAGACATGTACCTATTGAGAAAAAATATATATTAATAAATTAAAAATAAAATACATGTCAATATATAACAAGAGTTATTGTTAAAAGAAATCAAATTTAATGTCTAACTAAAAAAATGCAGACACTTTTTTCATATAGAAAAAGTAAAAAAAAATATTTATATTATAAAGACATGTTATAAACAAATATTAAGCTAAACTAACATACATGTCAATGCATATTAAGAAAAGATACCACAATATATCATTTTTAGTACAATAAAAATACATTAGCACAATAGAAATGCGGACACACAAGCATAGTATAACTTAGTGTAATGAAGAAAAAATACTCCCTCCATTCCACTTTATATGACGTTTTAGCAAAAAAAAAATTGTTCTAAATTAGTTGGCGTTTTAGAAAATCAATGAAGCATTCAATATTTTTTTTCATGGAGTACCCTTAGTGGAAGTAGTTGTTATTGTGTAGTAAGTGAGAAAAAGTCTTCTCTAGAAGAAAAAAAAGTGAGAAAAAGTCTAATTAATTAGAGAGATAAAGGGTATATTAGGAAGTTACATGATATATTTTATGAAATCCAAAATATTAATTGCATTTATTAATATCTGTACCAAAACCTTAAACAACATATAAAGTGGTATGGATGGAGTAATATATTGAATTACCATATTACCATAAACCATAGAGGCGTAAGCAAATTTTTTTATTTTTATAGAAAAACATGTATTTAGAAAAATCTTAAAGTAAAATCAATATACATATGAATGCATAAGAAGAGAAACGGTTACCATGCATGTATCAATTATATCTATTTTATAATTAATCACATTTATTATAATTAACTAGTGGAAACATAGCCGATGTTGCGCTTGGGTGTCCGCATACGCGATGCTCATATAATACTCTTAACTATCTATAAAAAAAAAGTGTGTATTTATTAATTTTTCTCCTAATTAATTAATATAAGCGAGATATTGTGAAATATATTTCTAATACTTTGTTAAATAAATAAATTAAATTTAATGTATAATATATTTTTAAAAAAAATATAAGTAAATACGAATAGAAAATTAGCTAATTATAAAGGTTTGAGTTATCTAAATTTTGGTGTGTATGACAGATGAGATAATATTAAAATATTGAATGGTTGGATAAGTGTGTTTGGGTAAACAACTTAATTAAATTTTTTTTAAATTAATGCTTGTAAGCTCTTATGCATAAGTTATTTTTTAAATAAAAAAGAAATATGGTTAAATTGTTTAGTGTGTGTTTGGTTGTGTGTCCACGATTCATGTATTCCCAAGATTTCACGTCCAAATTACCAAATTGATGCAAAAGCTAATGCAACTTGCTTTAGCTGGATTCGCGTCCATCTTTTTTGACGCACAACCAAACAAGCACTTAATTCTTCATGTTTTAATTGTGCCAATTAGGTCTCCTAGGTATCGTAATTGTGCAATTTTAGTTCCACCGTCAATTAACATTTACTGACATGGCATTGATTGATGATGTGTAATGTGATGTGACACTTACAAAATGATGTCAACGTGATGTCTTGCTGACATGGTGGTTAACTTGACATGCTTATGTGGTTTCGATTTTGGCCCATGCAATTTTAGTCCATAAGATTTCATAATTTTGTGACTGTAATATCCCAAACGTCATAATTGTGCAATTTTAGTCCCACTAATTCCAATTAGGTGTGCTGACATTGTAGACAAATATTTCTTAATATTAAATCTATTTATTAGAATACACTTATGAATTAAATATAAGAAATATAATAAACATTTCCTATATTTAATATTTATAATAAATAGTAAATATAAGAAATATTTATTATATTTAATATATAATTATATTTTTATAAATATAGTTAATAATAAATTTTTATTATATTTAATATTTATGATAAATATTTAATAATTATTTATGAAAACATAGGAAATATTAATTATATGACTAATATTAATTATGTTAATTATATTTTTATAAATATGTTTAATAATAAATATAATAAATATGAATTATATTTAGTATTTATAATAAAACTTTAATAAATATAATTAATATTTTTTATTAAATATATTTATTAAAAATACATATATATTAAATATAATAAATATTTCTTATATTTAATAAATATTTATGATATATTTAATATATAAATATTTATCAATAAATATATTTATTAACAAGATATGTTTGTCTACAACATCAGCACACAATTGGAATTTGGGGACTTGAATTTGACAATTATGAAATTTGAAGACTAAAATCACACAATTATGAAACTCAAGGAACTAAAATTGCACAATTATGAAATCTTACTATCTGAGGGACTTAAATCACATGCCAAATCAGGGTCCACATAAGCATGTCAAATCAGCCACCATGTTAGCATGATGTCATGCTCACGTCATCATATAAATACCACGTTGGGGGCCAGGTCATCACCTAATGTCACATCAGCAGGTGTTGATTGATGGAGGGACTGAAATCACACAATTGTAATATGTGAAGGACGCAATTGGCTCAATTGGAATTTCGGGGATTAATTAAAATCGCACATTTGTAATACTTGAAATACTCAATTGGCGCAAAAAAACAACTCTCTAAGTCATCTCAAACTTTATTTATTTTATCTTTATTTGTATACTTGATCTTTTTAATTGTGTATCCCTATCAATTTATCATCTTTTATCTACATTTCTAAATTAAAATTTAATGATTTTTCAGAAAAATTATCTATAGTTTTTTTTACAGAAAAAAATTATCTATAGTTAAAAATAATTTTATATCATCACTTAAATTATTCATTATAAGTTCAAAATATAATTTATATATTCTAAAATATTTATTTACTATAAATTTATTTATCATATTATTTATATATAAAAAAGTATTTATTAATTACAAAAATTAATTACTTAAAAGTAAATATTTATTTTATTATCATAGTATAAATTAAACTCTCAATTGGACAGAGGTTGTAAAATGTAAGCTATCTCAATTGGTTTGATCGGGACAATTGTTATCTCAATCGCTATTGAATTGGTAGTTGATTGATCGGATCACTACTACAATATATACATTTTACAACAGGGTTTCTACATCGATTGTTTTAGTACTAGTTTAGAAATGGACACGATGGCGTGTTTGCAAATTTAAAATAATTTTACATTAGTTCAAATTAAAACTGATGAAAATTAAAATTTAAAAACCCACTTGGTGAATATCTTCAGTACATGAGTCCTCTCTCTTTCTCTCTCTACAACACCCCTCCCACCATCCCTTCCCATCTCCCTACTTTAACATGCCATATGCCATGGAAAAATTAGATCCAAAACTTCACACTTCAGATCCACAACTGCCAAAGGATCACTTCAAAGGGAGCTTTGACAAGAAATCAATGTCCCTCCTTCACCGTGAGGCATTCAGATTCGCTCGTGACTGGCAAGATTTGCTCACGACGAGGCTGCCATGTTTAGATCTGCCACTGTGGGTTCTCGCCATGTTCAGATCTACCACCATGGATTCTCACCGTGTTCAGATACGCCACCTTGGGTTCTCGCCTTGTTCATATCTGCCATCGTGGGCCCGGGTTCTCATCGTGTTCAGATCCACCACCGTGGGTTCTTGCCTTGTTCAGATCTCGTCATGTGCAGATCTTCCATGTCCAGTTTCACCCACTGTAGGTTCCCTCCTTTGTTTGGTTGCTACAGTTATTGTTTAGTTCTAATTAACTTATGGTTTTGTTGGTTGCATGTGATTTAGATTATGTTTTCAGTTCTAGTTTTTATGACTTTTTTTTTTAATCTTTGGTTCAATGTTAACTTTTGGTAATGAAATATTGACTTGTTGACTGTGTGTGAACGATGTTGGGAGCTCTAATTTTGGACTTAACACATTGACTTACTGCTTTTTCTTGAATGTGTGAACAAACTTTAAAAAAAAATGAATGTTTACATCGATTATAACTATTATTGATGTAAACATAGTACTTTTTACATCGATTATACTATAGATTGTATTACAACTTCACAAATTGAGTTCATTTTGTAAATTGATTTAACAAATATTCTAATGCTTTTTTTTTCATTCATCATTTTCGTAATGATATCTTACAAAATAATAACAGCAATGGATCTCTGATATTTTCATCTAAGCAATCTACAAATAATACTTTATTGGATTCTAATTCCATAAACGTGATTATGAGTATTGGACTTAACATGCAACAAGCCAGTGACCTTCTTTTTGGATTCTCAATGTATGTTGAGCCAACCAAAACTAAAATCATTGAGCATGCATGTTCAAATCTGGGAAAGTTGTTCAAGATAGGCATTACAAGGCATCCTTTATGGCATCCCCAAACAAATGATAGACATGAGATTTTAAGATTTTTGCTAAACTACACTCCACTGTATTATTTTACATGTTATACCTAAAACAGCCAATGTTGATGCAGTCATTGAGAAAGGGTCATAGATCTGGCATTTGTACCAGTGTTAGCTCATGAGCAGTTGTGGTACTAGCCTACATGAAGTTTCACCAGATATGACATTGGTTAACATGACTCCAATCGACATTAAATAGTTATTAATATGCTAATTAAGTTATTTTTTCATCACTTTCATTGTTTTGAATTGTAGTCATAGTTGTAATTCCACTTGCATTGCAATTGGTGGTGGTAGACAAATGAAGTCGCAATATTGTGGTGATATAATTAAAAAGGCTAAAAAACTACCATTGCTATTGAAACCACTCAAACATTGCTATTGCAATTGTGGACACAAATGAAAATTATGGCCACATTCTATGAACATACTAAACTGTATAATGTGATTTCATGATTTCTCTTTCTCTATCTCTCTCACTCACTATCTTTTTGGTGTTGTTTTGGTGGTTATTAAATAGAATCAATGGTTAAGTGTATCCTACAACATTATCCCACAAAGCAACAATAGTAAGAACTTTATTAGGAGTGGAAGGAAGAAATGATGACGAATTGCACATGGTAAGTACAACATGTTATCTGTTCTTGTAAATACTATTATATGTATGCTTTCATGAAGTACATGAATTAGCGACTTCAAATTGTTAATTAGTATCATAAATTTCTTAGCATCATGTTAATAAATCTTAATTTTCTATGTCATAGTTAAGATGACTTATTATGTATTTAGATAATTAAATTTCGAAATCTATTTAAATTTGTAAAATTTAAGACAATAGTTGGAATTAAATATGAATTAAATTAGCCCTGGTGAAAAGTTTCTAAAAAACTTTTTGTTCTCATGATGATATATGAATTACGTTGAAAACGTCAAACATAACAATCTTTTGTAAAAATTTATATTCATACACTTTACATTTTTGCCTATTTAAACCATTAGCAAGATATACTAGTACCATTGTAATTACTTTTTGAAGGATTATTATGATTGTGTGTATACCTCACATGTGAAACTGTCGTATCTTTACCATAAATGTTTGTAAATTTTGATAAGGTGCAAACTATTTAATGTTTACAAAGAAGATATATAGATACAAAATATACATATAATAAAGTCAGATAAAAATTTAACTTGAAAAAACTTATTCACCTAGTTATCATATACTCCAAAACCTACATTTGCAAGTGATGGTTCGGCTATCTTTCTATAAAGATAGGAATATAGTAGTTTTTAATTAGAAATAGATGTAGTTAAGAATTTTAAAAGTGTATCTTAAAAACTTCAAGCACATTCTATAGCAATCAACAAGAAGAATGAAGAAATGAACTTAACTGCATCATGCACCAGTTTTTAAATTCATCAAAAAATTCCAACTGTTCAATTCTAAACAAAATATCATCAATCAATATCTTCGGATATTGATTGCAAAAGAAAAATGCTACCAATTATAAAGTAGATAAAAAGAGCAAACAGGTGGATAAAGAATCAAGGAGAAGAACTGTCTTATAGTATGAGCAATTACAAACCTTAGTATCTAATAGAAAAGAATTAGTTCCATTACAGCATAGTAATAAAATATTGGTAAAACATATATAGATGTTGTTTAAAATACATCAAACTTATAGTAAGACAAATGATACTAAGTTATAAACTGTAAAGCAAAATTAATTTCTGGATTTGCCAAATCATCCAAAGGTTTCTGAATATCATTTTCATTTCTTCTGAGAGCTTCGGCTGCAACTTCCATCTCAAATATGATAGAATCAACTGTATAAGGTAAATAATTAGCGTTTAGGAGCAATTTACAAGAACAAATGCAAGCATTATGTTAACCTAAAAAAATGTGTGTGCAACAAATGTCACAACATGAAAAAAAAATAGATGATGGCATGTAATAACTAATAAGAATTTCATATCCTACAAGTAAAAGATTTTATTTTAAATTACAATTAAGTAGCAGCAAGACCAAAATAATACTCACCAACATAAACCAGTTACTTCAATTCAGATCTACAACTTTCTTTAAGGGTTTCATCCCATATTGTTTTTGTTCCCTGGGGGAGGAAGCTATCTAGAATTTCTAGTGAATACAAAAGAGAATAAAAGTCAGTAAATTCTTTATGAATACAAATGAGATTAGAAGTCAGTAAATACAAATTAAGTGTCGCCCACCAAATTTTATTTCTTCTCTGAATATATTCCTTCTATTTTTCCACTTTCTTTGCCTTATCCTTGGTAAGAAAATTAATGGTAGTCCCACATCATGATTGCTCATTTTTAATGCCCTCTTTGCATCACCGTCTTTGAAGCCCTTTATCATGACAAGTGATAAGGCTTCATATGATACCTGCAACAGCATTAGAGATGTTGTTGATTGTCTCCAAGGAGATCAAAAAGAAAAAAAAATATGTTATGCTTAAATATGCAAAAATTTAATGTTGGCTTTTTTGTGCTATAGCATCTTGGGCTTCACCGATTTTTTTTTCTCATAGAAATTAGACATTTTAAATAGATATGTAAGTTCATATCTATTTAAAATATGCATCATATTTATTTGAAATATGTAAGTTCTATGAGAAAAAAATTAGTGGAGCCAAAGTTGCTATAACACTAAGAACACAACATTAAATTTTGAAGATTTAAGCATAACATAAATTCAACTTATTTTCCTTTTTGTTCTTCTTGGAGACAATCAGACAACATATCTAATGCACCTACAAGTTTCAGATGAAGCATTATCACTTTTTATGAGCATGAGCTTCAAAGATCGTGACGCAAAGAGGCCATTAAGAATGAACAATCATGATATGGGGCTGCCATTGATTTTCTTACCAAGGGAAAGGCAAAGAAAGTGCAAAAACAGAAGGAAGAAATTCATAGAAGAAACAAAAATTGATGGGCAATACTTGATCTTTATTTACTGACTTCTATTCAATTTTGCATTCATGAAGTATAATTTACTAACATCTATTCACTTTTGTATTCATGAGAAATATTGAATAACTTCCTCCCTAGAAAGCAAAAACAATATGGGATTACATTTCTAAAGAAAGATGTAGATCTACAGAGATTGAAGGAACTAGTTTTTGTTGGTTGAGTATTATTTTGGTCTCGGTGCTACTACCTTATGATTTAAAATAAAATATTTGGCTTGTAGGATAAGAACTTTAGAAGTTATTACTTGTCATTGCCTATTAATTATTTTTTTATGTTGTGACATCTGTTGTTGCACACACATTTCTAACGTAAACATAATGCTTGTATTTCTTCATGTAGATTGGTACTAAAATGCTAATGATCTACCTTATACTATTGATAGGTTTGAGAAGGAACTTGTAGCCAAAGCTCTTAGATGAAATGAAAATTATATTCAGAAATCATTGGATGATTTGACAAACTAATTCTCCTTTATAGGTTATAACTTACTATTGTGTCTTACAAGAGTTTGATATAATTTAAACATCTATGTGATGCCAATATCTTATTATTATGCTATAATGGAACTAATTTATTTCTATTAGATACTAACGTATGTTGCTTTATATTATAAGACAGATCTTTTCTTGATTCTTTATCCACCTTTTTGCTCTTTCACTAGTGGAAAAAAAATACATTTTACGACATCATTTTTTTTTTGAAAGACAAAGTTATATATTATTAAAGGGGGCACAAAATGTGGAATTTTATGACATCATTTGACATTGGATATATTGGAACTAATGTTAAAGAATGCACCATGGCATTTTTGCAATTTTGCCCAATTTTTTACATTAGTTCCAAATTAAGCAATGTAAAAAAGCACTTTTTACATCGGTTATAATTATAACCATTACTATAGACAAGTCTACAAAGGTGGCTGATCTTGGAATGTGACTGGATGGGATTTGGCTTTGGAAATGGGGATGGAGACTACCTATGTTTCAATGGGAATAGGACCTATTGTTAAACATAAAGGTTGTTGTGAGAAGAAAAAATTTGGTAGAAGGGAATGATAGTTGGGGAGTGGAAGGGGAAGCATAGAAGCTTTATCAAGTGGCTCATATGTAAAAGATTCAACATATGCTCAAGTCCCAAAAGAAAGGGGGAGAATAGAAGCTTTTATCAAGAGAAAGCCACCAAACTACTATTTGGCTTTGCACAAGGGCCGCTGATCAAGCAATTGAAGAATTAAAGTTAGAGAAGGCCTAGGTTGGTTTGTCATCATCAAGAAAAGGGAGATTGTAAGCATTGAATAAGAGATTGTAAGCACAACAAGTAATTAGAAAACATGAGCCCCTAATTGTGAAACTCCCAAACACTCAACAAGACTATCTAAGGATGTTCTAATTATGAGTTTTGATGAAGACAAAGCCAACAACTAAAGCACTCTCAATACAAGACAAGTCAAAGCCAAAAATAGAAGAAACAAAAACCAATGAAGTCAAGATTCAAGACTAAGGATTGAAGATGAAAAGCCAGAGTCCTAGGCATGTCTTGTAATTCCTTGGTATCTATGTGGTTTGTAGAAGTTTGGTCAATATGGTTGGCTTGTAATTCCTTGACCTTTTCAACAAATAGGAGAGATATTGGCCACTTAGTTGAAACAATTAAGATACATTCTTGGCAATGGAGTAATGCTAAAGGTGATCTTAATATCCCCTATCCAGTTGGGTATTAAAAAAAGGAGTGCCTTGGTATAAAGTGACATAAAATCAAGGTATTCTAGAAGGGGCTGTGATATTTTTGGTAAGTGAATGGAGATTATTATCACAAAGGTCAAAAGGGTATGACAAGTTTTTACAATTCATGTTTTATTTTGAATTGGAATAGAAAAGGAGCAAGTAGGGGTAGCAAAATGGGTTGGACCCGCTAGGCAACTTGTTTTGGCCTATTTTTTTGGCGGGGAGTTGAGGTTTCAACCCGCTAACCCGCTTTGACCCGTCCCGTTTTGACCCACCAAAAACAGGTTGAGGGCGGGGCCGGGCAGGTCAACCTGCCAACCCATTTTTTTTATAAAAAAAAATATAATTAATATTTATTTTTATATTTTATACATATATTATTAATTTTTATTTAATTTATTTTTTTCAAAATAAATTATTATTCAAAATTTAAGGTAAAACATTTAATTTTTTAATAAGTATTTATTATTTAATATTTATAAAAGATAAAATTAATTAAAATCAACTAAAATATATTTATTTTTATTTTTTTTTTTGGTTTTTGGCGGACCAAGCCACCAACCCGCTAACCCAAGCATAAATGTGGTGGGGTTAAATTTTTAACTCATTTTTCTTATGCCGAGTGGGGCGGGCAAACTTGTTTTTGGCGAGTCAGGGCAGGTTGGCCCGTTTTGCCACCCCTAGGAGCAAGGAGGTTGAAAGAATGGGATGGGCGCTACTAATGATGTAAAATACAAGGGACTATGTGTTTTTGTGAAAGTAAGTGACATGAAATTGTTTTTAATGATGAATATGAATTGGAAGGGGGATTTGATATTTGATGGAACGTGGGGAAAGGGGAGAAATTTTGGCATCATAAGGGGAATGGAGAAAGGAGGTTGAAAGGATGGGTTAGTCGTTATTGATGATTTTTTTTATCCGTAGGAATCGAAGACATACATTATTGATGATGAAAGAGACAAAGTTCGTGCAAATAAGTGATAAATTCAGTTTTGATTCTAAATATGAATTTGATGTGGGAATTGGTAATTAAGTTGGTGGTACACAGATGAGGGCTTAAGATGACCGATAATAGAGTTTTTTATCGGATGAAAATAAAAATAAAAATTTTATATAACACCCCACCAATGTCAAAAAAAGTTTAATTCGTTTTTGCGAAACTACACCCCACCAATGTCAATCCTTCAATAGTTTAACTTCTTCCTCCAATACCACCCCACTACCTCCCTAACTCTACTCGTCAGAGCAACACGGCCCATAAACATCAAAACTTTGTTCAACTTCAACCCCCAAAATCAACAACCCCACATGTGGGAAAACCCCAAACCCATTCACGCGGAAAGGAGAAGAAACAACAAATCAAGTACAATTATGAATTCATAACAAAGTGAAGCAAAGTGGGATCCAATCACATAAAGTTTACAACAAATCGAGATTGGAGTACGATTACAAATTCACTAGAAAACAAAACAGAACAAATACAAACTCAAAATGCTCCATACATATAAATTGTGATCCTTACAAACACATTAAAGGATCAGAGTTATTGAATGAAATAATATTTCTTAAAGTAACTAGATCCTTACACACACACACATGTCGAGAGAGAGAAGAGATCAAGTTAATATTTCAAGAGTATTTCTAAGTAAAGTTACTCTCTTCAAGGACTTTTAGTGCAAATTAAATTTTATTAATCCAACGATTGAATATTTTGATGATATTGATGTGTATACTTCAATCTAAAGGACCAACTGTCTTGCATGTGACAAACTCAATGAGACTTGATGATACTAGTCTAACAACATCAATAATCATGAAATCAAGTATTAACCGTCATCAAAATCCAATTTTATAAGAGTGATAGCTAAAAAATCCTATTTAACGTCTTTCCTAAGAAATAAAAAATGAGGACACATAGACATATAAATTAATTTATCAAATTCTCTTATCACATTAATATACACATCAATAGATAATAAGAGAAATTGTTATAATATATTAAAGGTCAGTTTGTTTCACCATCTTTGGGAAAAGAATATTTCTTTTTAAAAAAATAATTTATTTTTAGCTTTTCATATGTTTGTTTCAGAATTTCAAAATATACTAAATGATCATATTCTAAATTGTTATGCAAATTTTCATAATAAACAAATAGGGCATAAGAAGTAAAAAAAATTGTATACATAAACATGTATTAAGAAAACATATTAAACTAAAATTAATATGCACATCAATGTATAATAATAGGCAATGTTATAATGTACTAATCTGAGTGCAATAAAATGCGATAACGAAATAGAAATGTGGACACACACGCACGGTAGGGCCTGTGTTTCCAGTAGTAATATATTACTAAAAAATATATTTAATATAATATACAACATAAAACATTATTTATATATATATAACCATATATACAATAAATAAATATTATATGTGTGTATGTGTATTTATAATAATTTTGACTTGTAAATTTAACGTTGTATTTGTTTCCACAGATAGAATTAATTTAGAGAAGACGGAAATTAGTGTTTGGTGTTTGTTATAGGTGATTGAGGAGGGAATTAATTTTAAAAATGGTGAGACTCACTTAACTATTTCTCACCTATTCTCACTCATCTCTCTATCTATATCCTCATTTCTTTTTTATTTCTCTTTAACCAAACACTTTTACTTTTTACCCTATTTCTCATGACCTATTTCCACTTCTCCTTTTTTATTTTCATCTACCATATTTCTCTCTTCTCTATCATACACAGCATAAAATTGTCATTTTATAATGTTTACATTTAATATTAATTCATCATTTCTATAACAATAATAAAGAGAGGATGTCCTTAATTTGTTTACACATTTTTTAGACTATTCTCCAACTAATTCTATATATCACTCATCAATCACAGTAGATATCATTAAATTAAAAACCACTTCTCAATCACATTAGTTATTTTCACCCCCGAGAAGTTTTTATTTGTTATTTATTATAAATATAAAATATTGAAAAACATACATGATTCATTCCCTCTAATCTCATATAAAGGGGGAGAGAGATAGAGAGATTAAATTTTTTATTAAAGTGATAAATGAAATTATTAATCACAAAAATATAAATGTGATGGTCATTTAATACTCTTAAATATCTATAAAAGAATACAAAAAAAAAGTGTGTATTTATTAATTTTTGTCCTCTTTAATTAATATTTTTTATTAATGTTATAAATGAGATTATAAATAACAAAATATAAACGTGATGGTCATTTAATACTCTTAAATATCTATAAAAAAAAACTAAAATAAAAAGTGTGTATTTATTAATTTTTGTCCCCTTTAATTAAAATTTTTCATTAATGTAATAAATGAGATTATTAATCACAAAAATATAAATGCAATGGTCATTTAATACTCTTAAACGTCTATAAAAGAAAAGTGTGTATTTATTAATTTTTGTCCTCTTTAATTAATATGAGTGAGATATTGTGAAATATGTTTCTAATACTTTATTAAATAAGTTAATTAAACTTAACGTATAATATTTTGATATTAACTCAATGATCATAACATTAAGTTTTAGATAAATTGAAAATTTGTAGTAATGTAATTTTATAGTTAACATTTACAAATATTTTTAACAAAGATTCCTGTTCAATATCTGGGTAATATTATTTTACACTAAAAATATGTACTCATGTGTTATAACTTAGAATACACGACCAGTGAAACTCTTACCACTCTCTCAATTGAATATTTTCAATATTTTTTATGTTTTATATATTACTCCTACAATTAGTCAAAAAATTTCTCTCTCAGTCATCACAAACTTCCCTTATTTTATCTTTATTTGTATACATGCATGATCTTTTTAACTCTGTACTCTGTCAATTTATCATCTTTTATCTCTCTTTCTACATTGAAGTTTAATTATTTTTTTAAAAATAATATATCTACAGTTTAAAATAATTTTATATTATAATTTAATTTATTCATTATAAATTTAAAATATAATTTCTATGTTCGACGATAATTATTTATTATAAATTTATTTATAATATTAATTATATATAAATATTATTTATTATAAATATTAATTACATAAAAGTAAATATTTAATATTAATTATATCACAGTAAATATTTAATATTAATTATATCACATTAAAAGTAAATATTAATTATATCACATTAAATATTTAATATATTAGAATGGGACAAATTAAACTCATCCCATAGTAGTAGACTGGCAATGAAGTTTCCGTTGCTTTTTTCTAATGTAACGCTTTGACCCAAGCATTTGTAGACTGTAGGCTGCAGACTATAGTCACGTTTTAAGCACTTGACCCAACCATCAAATACATCTTCATCACTCTTCACACACTCTGATCTATACTGTTGATTCTGAAATATTGCTCACTTTCAGTCATTTTCTCTTGTCATCTCCAATCGTGAGTATATGAATTCTAATATGATTTTTGAGCAATTAGGGTTTTCTGATGAAAGATAGACCTTTTTATGGTTTTAATTAATAGATGATTTCATTTTTCCTCTTATATATTTAAGTGGATTTAAACAATCTACCCAGAAATGATTTTTTTTTTTTTAACAGAACGGAGTAGATCTAGATCATCCTGATGAGATTTTCAAGGTAAATTGAATTTTAAAATTGGTATAACCTGCATTCAATGGGATAAATTTGGGGATCCATACCAAATTCCTAAATTCAAAAGATCTAGTTAATCTAGGAGAAATAAAAATTTGAATTTAGTTGCTAAAAACCCAAGAATTCCAGGTTCTTTTTCATTTTCCCTCTCGTGGTAGATGCTATTGACTGCCTTCAATGTATTGTTTTGATTGGATGGAGGTTGTAAAATGTAAGCTATCTCGATTTGTTTAACCGGGAATATTCTTATTGGCAAACCTGGTGACCCAAATAAAATTTGGCTTTTTTTCATTTTTTTTTATTGTATCTTAATTAATGATTTTGCTATTGAATTGGTAGCTGTATGATCAGATCGATTTCTGATCTAGTTTTACACCTATAGGTTGTATTGCAGCTTCATAAATTGAGTTCATTTTGTAAATTCTTTTAAACACTATGTTAATGCTTTTTTTTTTCTTAAATATGTTTTTGATCCCTCAAATTTGACTTACTTTTGTTTTTGGTCCCTCAAATTAAAATTTTTTTTTTAGTCTCTTAATTCCGAAAAATGTTTTATTTAGTTCCTCCTAACTGATTTTTGGCGGTTTTGATGTACAATTTGTGACTGTTTTTTACCGTAGGAGTGACTAAAAAGATTAAGAGACTAAAAAGACAAATCTAAATTTGGAAGACCAAAAATAAAAGTGACCTAAATTTGAGTGAACAAAAACATAGTTAAACTCTTTTTTTTTTTTCAATTTCAGAATGATACCTCACAGGTATCCAGCATTGCTGGCACTGTCAGCTCATGAGGAGTTGTGCTACTGGCCTACATGAAGCTTCATCGGATATGACATTGGTTAACATGACTCCAATCAACATTGAATTAGTTATGGATATGGTAAGTTATCTTTTCATCATTTTCATGGTTTGGAATTGCACTCATAGTCTCTGTATAGTGTGATCTCATGATTTCTCTCTATTTTGCTATCTCTCTCACTCACTATCTTTTTGGGGTCTTTTTTATGGTTATTAACTAGATCAATGGTCAAGTGTATTTTACAATGTTGTCCCAGAAAGCAACAATAGTAGGAACTTTGTTAGGAGTGGAAAAGACAAATTGCACATGGTAAGTAAACCATGCTATCCATTCTTGTAAATACTATGTTATAAGCATGCTTTCATGAAGTACATGCATTAGTAACTTCAAATTCTTAATTAGTATCATAAATTTCTTAACCGTCATTTTGATAAATCTTAATTTTCTATGGCATAATTAAGATGACTTATTATGTATTGAGATAATTCATTTTCAAAATCTATTTGAATATGTAAAGATCGCGACATTGGTTGGAATTAATTATGAATTCAATTAGACCTAGTAAAAAGTTTCTATGAGAACTTTCAGTTCTCAACATGATATATGAATTTCGTTGAAAATGTCAAACATGACACTTTTGTACAAATTTGTATTTATACACTTTTTCCTATTTAAACCCACTTGCATGATGTATTAGTGCCATTGTAATTATTTTCTGAATGATTATGATTGTGTACATACCTGGCATGTGAAACTTCATATCTATACCATACAAGTTTATAAATTTTGATAAGGTCCAAACTATTTAATGTTTATAAAGAATTTGTAGATACAAAATTTACATATAATAAAGTCATATAAAATTTTAACATGAAAAACTTATTTGCCTCATATATTATATGTGTTGTATCATTTTGAAAAATGGATTATGTATACTTTCAATTAATGCTATTTAAGTTTGCAAATCACATAATATTTTGAGTTTTCTTTCTCTTATGAGATGAGAGAAATGAATGATATGCTAATGTTGATAAAAAGAACATAAGTGGAAAAAAAATAGATAATTAGATTTAAATAGAAGTACTTGAGATATCATGACAACAGACATAAAGTATGAATCTTGATGTTTTCATATTAATAATTTTTACATTCATCGTAAATAAACATTTTTCATCTATAACTAAGTTTTATACTTCTATATTAGAATTAAACTTCGTATAAACATGCATTTATTTTCTCTTTTATCACATTTCTACTTAATTTTCTTTATTTCTCTTCCTTTTTTCATCAAAACACTTATAATATCTATTATTTTCTCTCTCTACCTTTTCTTTCTTCTTATTGTCTCTCTTTTTCTATCCTAAATTCTCTCCAAAATGGACTGAACATTTATATTTTTCCTTAGAATTACACATCAAACAGTTGACTCCCATCAATTCATCCTAGATGCAGTACTAAGTGTTGCTGTGGAAACTATGCAAAATATATATCATGTATATATATTATAAGTCTTGTGTACTTTGATTTATTTCAGTTATGCTAATTGTTATCTTCTTCTCAGTTAAGGTGGATCAGTATATGATTGGCGAATATAAAACTTGTTTTAATAGCCTTTTTGTTTTATTTAACTCAGTTAAGGTGGTCAAATGTTCACTACCACCAGAAGATTAAGGAACATTTGCTTTCTCTCAAGAATCATTAGACCTTTGAGAGTGGAATAAATGGTTCCGTTGATTGATTTAATTCTTTTTAACTTGCTTAAGAAGTCCTCAAAAGAAGAGTTATTGCAGGGTTTGGATGACATGGGGGCTAGGGCTACAACATTCGTTTCAATAATTGTGGCTGTATTCACAGACTGTGCTACTAAAGGGACTCATCAATGTCATTCAGCTGATAAATTAGCAGTATAAATTACACCATTTCCCTACTTTCCCAGCATGTGAAGATCAAAATTTCAATTTTGAAACTCCACTTGGATTTAGCAAAATGTGGGGGAAAATGGTGCAATTCTACTTGTTTATCAGCTAAAAGACATTGAATCCCTTTATCTATGCAGTTTGCGAAAAAGGTCATGGTTATTGAAATATATGAATGTTGTATCTCTCAAGTGATCCAAACCCTGCAACAGCACTCCACTTTGTGAGGACTTCTTAACCAAGAAAATTAAAAAGATGAAAATGAAATTAGTCAAATGAAACCATTTATTCTGTTCTCAAAGGCCTAGTGATTTTAAAGAGAAAGCAAATATTAGTCGTGCTTCTGTTGGTAAAGGGCATTTGAGCACCTTAACTAAGTTAAATGAAGAAAGGGCTATTAAAATAAGCATTATATCCCCTAAGCATCCAAAACCAGACATTCTCTATTAAGTGGGGAACCTCCATCCAAGAAGTTAAGGAAGGCAAATTTAGATGCTGTAGGTATTGTTACTTCTCTGAAGCAATCTGGTAAGTGAATTAGGGAAAATAAGTTATCCCATTGTTTAGGCAATGAATTACAAAAGTTTGGTTCACACACTATTTTTGCACTTGATAAATGTAGGGCATATATGTGGCAGGAGATTTAGAATTTTGTATTACTGTTGAGAGAATTATGTTAGTTTAGTACTTGAAGTCAAGATCATCAAATTATCTTGCCTTCAATAGAGAGCATGGAAAAATTGTTGGTTGAACCATATGCTTGGGGAATATAATACTTGTCTTAATAGCCTTTTTTTATTTTTTTTTTACTAAGTTACAATGTCCAAAGGTTCTCTACCACCAAAAGAAATGAGGAACATTTGCTTTGTCTTAGGAATCATTAGACCTATGCGAATTGAATGAATGGTTTAGTTGACTTTTCATTTTCACCTTTTTAACTTTCTTGGTTAACTATTCCTCAAAAGGTGGAGAGTCATTGTAGGGTTTGGATGACTTGGGGGGATACAACATTCATTTCAATAACTCTGGCTTTCTTACAGATTGTGCTGCTAAAGGGACTCAATCTCTTTTAGCGTTTAAATAAGCAGTATAAATTACACCATTTTCCCTACTTTCCCCACCATGTGAAGATCAAAATTTTATTTTTGAAACTCCACTTAAGATTTAGCAAAATGTGGGGAGAATGGTGCAATTACATTTGCTCCTTTATCAGGTAAAAGACATTGAGTCCCTTTTTTGCTACGCAATCTGTGAAAATGGTCATGTTTATTAAAATGAATGTCGTATCCCTCGAGTCTGAAGCAACTCTCCACTTTGTGAGGACTTCTTAAGCAAGATAATTTAAAAGGTGAGAATGAAATTAGTCAACGAAACCATTTATTCAGTTCTCAAAGGTCTTGGGATTCTAAGGAGAAAGCAAATGTTCGCCATGCTTCTGTTGGTAGGTGACCTTTGAGCACCTTAACTAAGTTAAATGAAAAGAAAAGGGCTATTAAAACAAGCATTATATCCCCTATTCATCCAATTCAATTAGGCATTCTTTATTAGGTGGGGAACCTGCACCCAAGTAATTAAAGAAGGCAAATTTAGACGCTGCAGGTATTGTTACTTATCTGAAGCAATATTCTAAGTGTATTAGAGAAAATATAATTTATTCCCTTGTCTAGGCAATGAATTACAAAAGTTTGGTTCACAAACTAATTTTGCACTTGATGAATTTAGGGCATATATGTGGCAGACAACTTGGAATTTTGTATTTCTTTCGAGAGATTTATGTTAATTTAGTATTTCAAGTCAAGATCATCAAATTTATTGCTTTTGATTATATTGCCTACAATAAACACAAAAATAGCATGGAAAAATAGGGGTTTGTTTTTCCCCCAACACATAACCACTCCAGACACGTGCATATTAGAATCTAGGGGAAAAAAAGGATCAAACTGCGCAGGAAAGTAAAGGTTTAGGTGGTCTGGAAAATGAAAATGAGACAACTATTGAGAAAGAAGCTGAGGAAACAAATGCATTGACAACAAGGAAGAAGTTTAAATTTTGGTGTGCATTTTGTCAAATTGAAACTAGCTCAGAAAGTGTAATGCAAAGCTATAAAAATGATAAAAATCACCTGGCTATTATAAAGAAATTTAGCCAAAACAATGGTGCAAGACTATATGATCATATGCAAGGTGCTGCAAATTCTAGATGACAAAACAACAAGTTATATGTCGTGTAGTAAGTTGACTCATGAATATTTCTTTCTTTCGTTTACTAATGTGACATTTTTTATGTACTTTCAGAGTTATGATTATAGAGTGTTACATGAGGAACTTGTTTGACATGGTGTAACCAAGCTTGATGATTGCCTCTAAGGTTATTTTTGGATAAAAGTTAGGAACCTACTTTTGATCATTTTAATGCACATCCCCAAATTTCAAGGCACAAAATAAATTAAGAAGAAAAAAGTATTGCTTTGAGAGTAAAAGTACATTTGATTTGGGAAAATATCAAGGATTTCAGGTTGGGGATGAGGTGAATATTTCTTTCTTACAATATGCAGATGATATAGTGATGGTCGCGAAGGCATCTTGGGAGAATTTATGGCTGTTAAAAACTATCTTAAGAAGCTTTGAACTTGTCTTTGGTCTAAAAGTCAATTTCCATAAGAGTAAGTTATTCGGAATAAATGTGGAGCAAGGTTTTAAATTGCGGTTGCGGTTGCGATTGCGGATGCGGTTGCAGCCATTGTGATTGCAGGCATTGCGGCGGCTGCGATGCGGATTGCGGCTATTGCGGTGTGAAATTATTATATGTTTGCACTGAATGTAAAAAAGAATTTTACAATTTTTCTAATTATTGACATATCTTTTATTTATAACATAACATAACTTTTCATTCATTTCAAGATTTGGTATCTAACATCCCATATAGCCAAACTCATTCAACCATTGACACTTAGAAGTTCAAAATAGAAGATTGAAATCTAATTTTAATTTAATTTTGACAAAAAAAAAGAGGAATAGAATGGTGACAAGGCTCTGTTGTGGCTCTAATGCGGTTCCACTGTGGCTACGTTGCGGCAGTTCATGTGATTGAAAATCACACCGCAATTACAGGCCGATGCAGTTGCGGACACTAGCGCAACAGCAATATTGCGGCCGCAATTGCGGTTGTGGACCGCTATTTAAAACCATGATGTGGAGGTAAATTTCATAAGTGCAGCCTTTGATTTTTTGCATTGTAAGTCTGGAAAATTCCCTTTTAAATTTATGGGACTACCAATTGGAGCTAATCCAAGGAGATTGGAAACTTGGACACACCTGTTATTGAATCTATGAAAAAAAGATTGGCATCTTGGAAAGGAAAATTTGTCATTAGGTGGAAGAATTGTTCTTATATATAAAGTATTTCCTCTCTAGTTTACCATTATACTCCTTGTCATTTTTCAAAGCCCCAAAGAAAGTTATATATACATTGATTGGATAACATCAAGGATTATTTTCCTAGGCTCTATCAGCTCTCCTTAGATAAAAATGCTATGATAGCACATATGGGGGAGTGATCAAATGAAGTTTGGAGGTGGAGGAGGAGATTGTTTGTGTGGGAAGAGGAACTCTTATCTGAACTGTCCAATTTGTTATGTTCTGTCAACTTTAAAGAAGAGGAGCTGAATAGGTGGATTTGGAAGGAAGACAACTCTCAATATTTCTCTGTTAAGTCAGCTTATTCCATCTTGCAGAATCAGGTAGATCTTGGAGATACTCATAGTCAAAGCACAACAGTCTTCACACATCTTTGGAAGTGTTCCGTGCCTTTGAAGGTTTTGGCCTTTTCATGGCGCTTTTTTTTTTAATCGGCAAATGTTAGTTGTTATTTTTTATTAGTTTTTGTTGTTATATGGAAGGATAAAACAAGCAAACTAAGAAAATATGGAAAGGCAGAAAAATATAATACTGGTTTTTTATAACTGCAAGCACACATATTACAAAAATGATATTGCTCTTTATACAGAGCTAAAACATAACTGACAATTATAAAAAGAAACACCATAAATCAGTGCTCATAAAAACAAACATAACAGAAATCCAGACAATAACAACTCTTTAAAACTAGGTCTGCTGACCATTTATTCTACAACTGAAACACTAAGGCATTTAACAACAAACTCCTCCTTGCCTTAGTTACTGTGGAACCCCAATTTGAATTTCATAGGTAAAAATCTTACTTTCTTCCTTTTTACTCTTGTTCTTTTCCTTTTATTTTGTCTATACTTTTTATCTTTCATGAGTGGGTCAGCCTTCACATTCCTCTTCAACTTCTCCTAAAAATACAACACCATTTTGATGGCGTCCTTCAACTCCCATGTTTGGTTTTTTGCAATCACCTTAAGCTCTTCCTCAATTGCATTTATCCAATGTTGGTCAATTGCAGCATTTTCATCTCCTATGGGCTCCATGATAGCAACATTGCATTTTTTGTAAATGTCAAATGGTGGCCAAGCTTCTTTGACAAGTTCTTCATCATCTTCATTCTCCTCTGGAAGATTATGCTTCTTCAAAACACATGCATTTTTGTAATCATCTTTTGATATTGACCATACTCCTTTGTCTTCTTCATCTATAGTGTGCTCTTTCATCATCAAATTTAAAGCAAAAACATTGCCTTTCATTTGAACTTTAAACATGTCATGGCCTCGTGCATCTTTTATCATACACCATTTGTCTTCAAAAATAACTCTTAATCCCTTCTCAATTAGCTGTCCAACACTAAGCAAATTTTGGTTGATGTCAGACACATAAAACATCATCAATATACTTTATACCTGATACACTTTCTACAGCCACGATTCCTTTTCCCCTGACTGGAAGAAATTCACCATTTCCAATTTTTACTTTAGAAATGAATGTTTTATCTAGATCCTTGAAAAACTCTTTATCATTGGTCATATGATTCATACAACCACTGTCAATCAACCAAGAATTGCTTGAGGTGTTGCTTGTTGTAGGACATGTTGCGACAAACAAATGGTCCTCCTCATATTGCTCGGTAACAGTCTTTGCTTCTTCATTTTGTGGTGACTTGCAAACCCGCTCCATGTGCCCAAGGTTGCCACATTTTCTGCACTTAACATCAGGCCTCCACCAACACTTTTGTTGAGAATGGTTTGTCTTTTTGCAATGAGGGCAAGCTGGATAGGAGTCCTCCTTGTTCTTGTAGTTGGTCCTATCTTTACCTCCTCCTGAATTTTCTGCCTTTGCTTGAAAAGCGCCTTCCATGGACCCTTCTTCTCTTCGTTCTTCTCTCATCAATCGCCTTTATTCTTATGCCTGCAACGCATTCACTAATTCTGCTAAGGAAATGCTTGACAAATCCTTAGCTTCCTCCAATGACGAAATTTTTTACTCATATCTTTCTGGAACAGAAACCAAAATTTTTTCCACAATTCTTTCATCAGAAAAATCCTTACCAAGCAGTCTCACCTTGTTAACTATACTTAGCAACTTGTTTGAGTAGTCTTTTATGGTTTCAGCCTCCTTCATTTTCAACTTCTCAAACTCTCGGATCAAGTTGAGAATCTGCATATTTTTTGTTTTTTCATTCCCTTCATATTCCTTTTTGAGGTAGTCCCATATTAGATTTGCTTATCCCAAATTCATGATTCTTGCAAAAATAGTGCTGGAAACTGCAGAGAATAAACAAGACTTAGTTGTGGCCTTCCTTGTCTTTCTTTCTTTGTGATATATCATCTGAGCAACCGTAGGATTGTCAGACAACGGCTGCACCTCATAATCTTTTTCAACAGCTTCCCAAAGGTCCACACCTTCTAGATATGCTGACATTTTAACAGCCCAAGCATGATAGTTTTCACCATCAAAGATGGGTATGGCAATATGAACGTTTGTGTCTGTTTCCATTCTTATGGTTTTCTGTTTTCACATGCCTCTCAGGTCCCTAAAGAAAAAAGCACTGGTGCCAATTTGTTGTTATATGGAAGGATAAAACAAGCAAACTGAGAAAATATGGAAAGGCAGAAAAATATAATACTGGTTTTTTATAACTGCAAGCACACAGATTACAGAAATTTTATTGCTCTTTATACAGAGCTAAAACATAACTGACAATTATAAAAAGAAACACCATAAATCAATGCTCATAAAAACAAAACATAACAGAAATCCAGACAATAACAACTCTTTAAAACTTGGTCTGCTGACCATTTATTCTGCAACTGAAACACTAAGGCATTTAACAATAGTTTTTTTGTTAGTGGGAAGGATTCGAATCCACGACCTTTTCATAGCGCTTACTGTTAGACAGATTGCCAACTAGAGTGAATCTCCTCCATAGAAGAGTATTTAGTGAGCAACAAGGGATTTGTTGCGTATATTCTGTTTTACATGTGATGAAAACATAGATCATATGTTTTTTTCAATCCTTTAACGAAAATCACACCTGCTACATTTTAGGGAGGCTTTGTAACATTCAGTCTTTTGTGGAGGAGTTTGTTACTTATCAGGTTATTGTTGTAAAACTTTGCTCCTACAGAAATTGGTACAACTTGTACCGGTTTTGCAATCTATTATCAATAATATTTTTGCTTATAAAAAAAATACATTTTGAATTCTTCCAACCAACATCCAAACATAAGTAAATGTGGTTTAGTTCCATTTCTCTTTGCACATTCTCATTTATAAAGTGTAGACATTAAGGTGTGTTTAGTTTTCTGTTGAACATCAATGTTATGTGATTGATATGAATCCACGTTGAACGTTTATTTGAAGCCTAGAAACGAAAAAATCAAACACAAATTTAATTGTAGGAAGGGAACAAGAAAATTGAAGTGGGGTAAATGATTTCTTGTTTGGCCAACTTTTTTTATGCTTAAATGCTACCTCTAAATTAAAGTTAAAATAAGAACTTAAAAAATAGTAAAAATTGTTTGTCAATTTTCATTTTCTTTGGCTTAGAAGCTCCTTTTAAAATAAAATAAAAATGATAGCAACAACATTTTCTTTCAAACAATCTATCTGGTTGAAATTTATTGAAAATCACTAATTTTGATAGGTTTCACTTCTCATTTTGATAGGTCCCACTTTCTTTCAAACCCTCACCCTTCCTTTCCCTTACTCTCCAACTAAATAAAAGAAAATGTTTTGTGAGACGTGTTTTCTTTTCTTTTTATTTTTTTTCTCTTATTTTCTCTCCAAACCAAACGTAGTATAAGGCAAAGAAAATTTTCGAATTCAAATAATATTTACAGAGGTTCAAACTTCGAACTGTAACCTATTAGATAAAGACATTGTCTTACTCTCTTTAATCTATATCGGTCATTAATTTTTCATTTTAAAAGAAGCACATGGGGAAGAGAAAGAACGTTAGCGACCCAACCAGATAGCGTGCATCTTTCGTAGTTGACTTTTAAAATACAGATACTTGTATAGAAATATCTTCAACCTCTTTACTTACATTCACACGTTATTCCTTTTTATTTCCTTTTTTTTCTCCCAAAAAATTACAAATAGCCTACAAAAGCTTTTTTATTTAGGGAAATTATGAAATAAATTTGATGCACAAAAACTATGCACACAAAACTAATTAATTTAACTTATTTAAGTTTTTTATTTATGCAAATAATTTATATTTAAAATAATAAATTACTTGTTAATTGATTTAATAATAATTAGTGCGTGTACAATCAGAGACATTTACTTGATGAAATTTGTGGGCAAATGTCTCCACAAAGTTTTTAATTTTTCTAATATATATGTATAATTAAAAGTTACTCTTTAAACGTAGTTAAAATAATCAATATATTATATAAGTATTATGCTTACAAATATATACTCCCTTCGAATTAAAATTTTTTATATTTAAGATTAATACACACAGCTTAAAAAATATTTAATATTGCTCATAAATTACATATTTAATCTAAAATGTCCTCATTTAATATCTATGATGAAAATAGTTGTGAAATTTAAGCCATGTTAAATAAAGATATATATGAAAAAAATAATTAATAAAACTTGAAATATATAAAATATCAATAGTTTAAAAAAAAACTAAAACATAAAAAAAAATGGTCCAAAAGAAGTTGTATATAAATAAGGCAAATGCTAACAAGTGTCCTAAAAGTATTAGTTAAGGAACTAAAAGAAGAAAGATTTTTATTGGAAGGCGAAAAATTACGCTGCTCGTGATTTTTTTTTTGCGTTCTCCTATGAATTTCATAATAAATACTTTCTTTTTTTAATTTCTTAACCAATGTCCTTAGGACACTGGTTAGCAACACCCTATAAGTAATATCTTCACAATTTAAAATTGTTGAATTCCTCGCTGCTCACAATCATTATAAGCCAACTGCACACATGTCCTCTATCCACCTAATATTTGAAGAAAAAAATCACATGCTTTTTAATGTTGTGGGAACAACCCAAAAAGCTGGCATGCAAATACAAACAAGCATCAACTTTGTCAGTTATAGTAATACATGTCTATGAATCTTGAAATACAATACAGATAGAACGAACCAACCAAATTAAAGTCTCATTTTTAATTGCATGGTCTCAATAATGCCACACCAAGTCTTTCATTTCAATTCAAACCTCATCACCACTCCAATTTCTTTTGAGCTTAGGTCCTGTGGGTCCCTCCTCTCCCAACAACTCATCTGGCAAGCTATCTTCAAGGGCTTGCAAAGCAGGGAACACCTTCTCCAACTTGTCTAACTCCTTTGCAATGTCATAGGTGATTTTGGGACCCCACTGCCTGAGGTAGTTCAGCCAAGGTGGTTCTACAATTGGTGGCTCCAAATAGTCACCAGAGACAACTTCAAACCCCAATCCCATGTCAATCACCTTGTCACTCTTCTTGGTTTCATTCTTTATTCCAATCTCATCAAGGCCTTGCATGACAAGTCCTGCTTTTGGATAAATGGCATGGCCATTCAAGGAGGAATAGCACACTGATTTGTTCCCACTTTGGAACTCAAGCTGAGGGGCCTCAACCCATTGACCATTGCTGTGTTGTGAGAGATACACCTTTTTTAGTTCTCCATTGAAGTTGCTTACCCTTAGTGTCACATGCTCCCAGTCCCCAATATGTTCTCCTATTTTCCCCAGTGGGACATCTATGAGCCCAACTTTGGCAGTTGCAGGCCCATTGAATGGGTAGAAAACCCACATGACAAGGTCAGTGAAAGTTCCACCAAACATGGGTTTGGCATGGACATAGGCTTGGCAACTCTTGAAATCCCCTTTTTTCACCCTCTCCTTGTTGGCTTTGTCAGAAGGAAGGTCCAACCAATACTCACCATCATTGTTGCCACCCTGTGGAAGGTTAGAGCCTGTTGGGTCTATTGCCACAGGTTTGGACTCTTCACCTTTCTTAACAAGCACTGCCCCATTTGTGAAATACCACTTGGTGGAAGCAGGTTGGAACTCTTCATCAGGATGCAAGTACATAAATGGAGAGTAGGCTTGGACTAGTGCCTTAACTTGGGCCAAATTAGGCATGGAGGAGGAGAACTTCATGTTGGTGTTCTTCAAACAAGCAATAGGGAGAGGGGAAGGAGTTTCACCATTATGAGCAAAAAATGTTCCTACAAGCACACCAGGAGCTTGGATTCCTCTATTGCTTGGCCTCACTTCATGAACATTGAAGCCTTTGTCATCACTGCTCTTGTCTGGCCCCCAAATCCATGAGCTTCTCTCACACTGGTCTGTGAGATCTGACCTGACACACCTGATTTTGTCAAGTGAGGGCTTCTCAGGTGAGGTGGTGACAACATGGCCCAAGGTCTTGTAGCCATCAGGTGCTGTTGGAAGCCAAATATAGCCATCTTTGTCTTGCTTGATCTTTTGGGACTTGCTGCTCCACACCAGTGTGTAATCAACTGGTTTCTTCAAAGCTCCATTGTTGTCACCTGATGATGATGACTCATCTTTTGCCACCAGAATTGATCCAAAGAGAGGCTTGTTGTTGGGTTGGCTGTAGTGGCCTAATGGGAAGAACCCCTCAGGTATCCCTGCTGGCTCAAAGAAAGTTGCCCCTGCATCACCTGGTCCACCTTCTAAGGTTGTCCAAACTTTGTTGAATGTTGAAATTTGAAACAGTTTTAGCCCTCCTATGTTGATAGTTCCAGTAGCAAATCCACCTCCTACATGTAAAGTTGCAATTCACAGGCCATTAAGAATTAAGAAACATATAATTAGAAGTATGGCATGTTTAGTTTCACGTCTCAAACATGATATCAAGAAGCTAATAGTTATAATTTTCGCATTCTAAAAGTGAATGGCATGTTTAGTTTCACGTCTCAGATATGATATCAAGAAGTTAATAGTTATAGCTTTCACGTTCTAAAAGTGATTCTTTAGATCTCAATAAGTTACAAACACCTAGTAATACATAACACTACAATATCAAGAAGGAAGGAGAAAAAATGTGCACCTTGTGGCCAAACTGGAATTTTTGCTGGAAGATTGAATGTGGTGTCGATGGGAAGTGTGTTCGATGAAGAGGATTGGTTCCCCATTGTTGTGTTTTTCTAGGACAAAAGGAGATTGAGTAATGTTTGTGAAGTAATAAATGTGGTTTATTGGTTGTTATATATAGCGAATTTAAGAGGTATATTCCTCCCGTGACCAATTTGATAGTATATATAATTGAACTAAAAACGTGCAAGTTTATTTTAACGTGACATAGTAGTATTATACTTATTTCAAAATATTATGTGTTCCCATACGAAACTTCTTGTTGCCTAACAATCTTATCGTCAAGGTAACTTGCTAATATATTTTAAACCAAAGGGCTTGTGTGAAAGAATGTGTTTTCTTTCAACTATTTAAATACGTCGTTGATAATGAATCTCACGTTTATTAGCTAAACCTTGCTGAGCTGTCAATTTTGACTAAGCAAAACAAAACATAGCAATAACGTGATATTGAATTGAACGTGTCAAGTACACATTGTGTCGACTACCAAAGCATTAACATGTAATTATGTATATAGTGCTTACTTTTACCTGTTTCTTGTTGTGTATATAAAAAATATATTAAACACAATAACATATCTACCCCAAAAGTCAATGCCAAATATTAAATCACAACGAACATCTCTACCCAAAAGTGAGTGATCATGTGTGTGTTTTTTAATCACAACAACCAAATATTAACTTTTTGGAAGTAAAACAATAATATGGTAATTATTCAAATACTTTGGGGGAACATAAGATCTCTTATAAATAACGTGTATAGTAATTTTAATTAGTCACCGTGTAGTTATATGCATAGATAAGTTTTCCGTGAAAAATGGTTGGATGTAGTCCATATCCATATATAATATATTGAAAAACAAATACTAGTAATACCATAGTGGATTTACTTTTTATTAAATTTTTCTTGCTATCTATCTTCAACTAAAATTAGGTTTACACTATTTAATTGATACCTTCATTCATTGTTTACAGATGCTGTTAATGTACCTTTTTGTTTATTTAGATTAATAAAATCTGCATTCCACATCATTAACTTCTGTTAATTGTTTGATGCTGACTTATATGCGACTTGAACAATTCAACACGTTTTCTTCATAACTAGAAGGACACTCGAGTGTATTAAAGAAAAAAAAGTTCTTGTATTTAGTTGTAGTAATTTTTATGTTTAAACTTAAAAATGAATTAAAAATGACTTCAAGATTTTAACATGTATACAATCATAATTTGAGGATTTTCTTTAAAAGTAGAACTATATATGTTTAGAGAATAATTTTCTAGTAAAGTTTTTATTTGTCCAAAAAATAAAAAAGGAATCTTATCACTTGTTTAAAGACGTATGAGAGTAAAAAATATATTAGAGACACTTTGTTTTTTCTGCTACACTCAGTTATAAATTAAATTTTATGTGAATCTTGACTCTTATAAAATTTACTCATTAATAAAGTGTGTCAGATCAGAGAAAAATGTTTGGTAAAAAAAAAATCAGGGAGTAATGTGTTACAATCCGAGAATCATATTCATCATAAGAAAGTTATGCATGTTCCATAAAAAAGACAAAGAAGAATCTAAGAAAACCGAAATTAGTTGTCTTCACAAGACGCGCTAGCTCATTTTATAATACATGATTTAAAAATGAACATAAGTTTCTGTATAGCCGGATTACTATAACATTTTTTCCTTACCATATTTTCTTTTAGGTTTAATTGCAAATTTTACGACCCAATTTTCATTATTTTGATAATTTTACCACCCAAATTTTATTTTCACGAATTTTATCACACAAATTTTCAATTTTTGCATATTTTACTACCATTGGTATGTCACAAAAAAAGTTAAAAGAAAATATAAAACGACGTCGTTTTGTTACGAATATGATTGTAAAATGTATAAAAATTGAAAATTTAGATGATAAAATTCGTAAAATGATAAAAGTTTGGTGGTCAAATTTACGAAAAAAAACTTGGATGGTAAAATTCACAAAATAATAAAAGTTAGGTGGTAAAATCTGTAATTAAGTTTTTTTTATTTTATCTACCTGAAAAGATTTGTGACCATATTTTATTAATGAATAATGTTTCTCTCATGTCTGACAGATCACAAATACTATATTTGACAATAAATATTTAACATAAATGGTTTTTTAATGCCAAACAACCTTTCAGATCAGGATACGAAATAATTTTTTGACGTATTGAGCTTTTGGTGATAATGTTTAGAAAAGGATAACACGTGGGAGTCGCCTTTCTTTTTTTTTTTTTAATTTTTAATACTTGTTTGTGATTTGTGAATTTGATTAGATTATTTATTTTTTTCAAAATAAAAAAGTTAACAGATTTAATTCAGTAATTTTTTTTAACCACCATGATGAAGACATACTGACTTCAACACATTTTCATAAATTTCAGTCATTTAGATCAATTATGTGGCTAATTCTCAATCAATATGGTATAATTATATTTAGATTTTCCCACCTCTCTTTAATTATAGTATAAACTTCACGCCGCAGAGAACTGCCGTGATGCTGACGACTCGCTTCTTCGCACTGGTATACTCCTTTGCTGCGACATTGAGTCACCGTAGAACATCCTCTTTCGCTCGAGACGCCCACGAGGAACACATGGGCCACCAACGTTTGAAAAACAATTTTAAAAAAAGAAAAATGTTAACAAATTTTATTAAATAATAATAATTTTTATAAAAATAATGTTTCACAATCACTGTTAACCACATCAGCAATTCTGCCACCTCACTTAACAGAGTTTTTGACGGTAAGGACTAAAAATAAAAATAAAACAAAAGATCAAGGACGAAGATCAGTCAATTTTTAATTTAGGAACTAAAAGTGAAAATCGAAAAAAGTTCAAGGACCAAAATCATAATTAATCCTATAATATTATATAATAGATTTAATTTAAAACGTAAATTTGATCCACCTATTTTAATTTAAAGGGTTAATTAAGTTTTTAGTCTCTAAATTTTTTTGAAATTCAGTTTTTAATTTCTAAACTTTAATTTAACTGGTTAAGGTCCCTAAACTTTTTAAAAATTCAATTTTTAGTTCCTGAACAAAATTTTGACCGATCAAAGTTCCTAAACTTTTTAAAAATTCGATTTTTAGTTTCTAAACTTTTTAAAAATTTAGTTTTTAGTCCCTGAATTAATGAGATTTCAGGGACTAAAAATCGATTTTTTAAAAAATTTAGAGGCTAAAAATCAAATTTTTAAAAAATTTAGGGACCTTGACCAGTCAAACTAAAGTTTAGGAACTAAAAATCAATTTTTTGAAAAAATTTAGGAACTAAAAACTTAGTTAACCCTATTTTAAATAAGTTTAAAGAAAATCAATTATTTAATTTTTTTTATTAGTAATGTTTTAAGAATTTAATTTAAATATAGTAAAAGTGTAAAAGTTTCTACATTATCATTTAATCATAAATGATCAATTATTGTTGACATTTGTTAATTACTTTATTTTACTTGTATGTTACTACTTACCTTGTCATCAAGTAATATCATTTCCATGTTACTCGTTTGCTTAATTTTCTTATATTCGGCAAGAGTCCGTATCATATAACATGAACCTTTATTTTCCAATCTTCTAGGAACTATTTCAGCTATTGTAGTGAACCTTGGTATCATCCTTAGAACAAAACAGAATAAATGATAGTAAAATTAAACGGTAATTAACAATTACATATATTAAATTATCAAAACAATTTTATATAAGCAAATTCTTGTAAAATAAAGAATTAGCTATTTATGTTAGTGTCCTAATTTCTTTTTGTTTTTTGTTTACCTTTTATATTAGAATAATTGTAAGACTTTAAGCTATTTAGCAAATTTTCTTTTTTTTTTATATAAGCAATTTTTCCTTTTATTCTTGATATAATGCATTTAGGGTTTCCATAGGTATAAGGAAGACTTTAAGCTATTTATGCATTAATTTATCTAATTGTGGTGACTCGACATAGGCTATTTGCATTGTTTTTTTTTTTTAACCTCGTATCTTTTACAGTGCATTTTTTAATATTCTAAAATACCTTGAAAAAAAAAAGGGAATGAAAAAGAAAAGGAAAAAAGAACGAAACAGAAAAATGAGGAGGCCCTTTGCAAGCCAGCACTTATTTGTATTGTATACAACACGTGTGCGGCTATATGCATATATTCTTCAACAAAGAAACGCAAGGTAACTCCTCCCAAGCACGTGTGCAGCACTTATTTTAGCTTGGTACTGTCTCATACTTCATTCTTTGTTCATGTTTCCCAAGCACACATACTTGATCTGGAGAAGTAATAGGGATAAACTTCAGCAATGTCGCACATTATGATGTAAAGTTTATCAAAATGAAATGACAAATTGACCGTGCATGAATTATTCAATGTAGAGCTTCACATGAAGCCTTAGAACTCCAAGAGAGAAGGCATATCCATGTTTGTCATAATATTAACACCAACTATAACACACTGACACCTCTGAACATCATTACTAGGAAAACTAAATTAAATTTTAGCATATGAAACTTTATTCTCCACATTTTTTAAACATAATTAATAGCATTCAGCTGATTCAGCAGATAATGTGTGATATATGTCCCTATAGGCCTGTTTAGATAAGTTTATCCAGAACCACTTCTAAGGAAAGAAAATAAATAAAAAATGAAATGAACTTCTCCATAAACTCAAATTAACTTATGCACAAGCTAATTTGTAGAAACTCTCTCATCTTTAAGAAAAGTTATATGAGAGAACTTCTAAAAATTAGCTTTTGCATGAGCTAATTTAAGCTTATGGAAAAGTTCATTTCATTTTTTTTTTTTTATTTTCTTTTTCTAAAAGTACTTCAGGATAAGCTTATCCAAACAAACCCTATATCTTTTTGCTAGAAAACGAAGTTGTCCTCTTTTCCTCACATTGAACAAAGCAAGGTAAGGAATCTTTCTAATCCTCCACCAATACTACATGCCAAATAGATGAATGATCTTACTGTGCAAAGTTCATTTGGTAAACATCCTAGACCCAGTGAAGAATAATGTCATTTTGTATACCAAATATCAGTCCATCTCCATTGACCCAAAACATCTAAAAATGCTATCAAACAATTCAACACAATCCCCTAACTGTGTACCACACTCATAATTCTTCATAAATATGGCCTCTCTCTTCTAGATTCTTTAAACCACAACCAAAATGAGTTCTACAAACTTCGAAGAACAGAAGTTTCACAAGTATAATCGATGACTATGGACTACTCCCTCCAGATCAAAACTCTTGATGTTTTAGCTTCTTATTTTTATTCCAAAACTATTATGTTTCATAGACTTCAAGTCTCATTAATTATTTTCTTCCACATATACCTTTATTTAACATGGCCTAGATTTTCACAACTACTTCTATCATAAATATTAAATGAATGTATTTTAGACTAAACATATTATTTGAGTAGTGTTAAATGTTTCTTAAATTGTGTGCATTAACCTTAAACATCAAGAGTTTTGGTCCAGAAGAAGTATGAAGTAGTCTTGTTTCTAAAGTGGAATTACAGAAATGAAGACTTTAAATTTGTCCTTACCTCTAAATATTCATCCATCCCGTATTTGGAGCCTTCTCTTCCGAGGCCAGACTGTTTAAAACCACCGAACGGAGCCACCTACATCAACGTATGCACGGAGAAAAAACCATCAACAAAAAATTCCATCGTCACTTAACATCGTTTAATAAGGAATGACATGCACCTCAGTCGAAATTACTCCTTCATTAACACCCACAAGTCCGTATTCAAGAGCCTCAGCAACACGCCACGATCGTTGGATACTGTTTGTAAATACGTACGAACCCAAACCTTCATATGTACAGGTAGTTCCATGGTCCAAAGTTTGACAATGTTAAACCATGAGTGACCAGATATGATAAAACTATTAACATAGGCTGTATAGGAGGGAAGGGGGAGGGTAAAAACCATTCTTCAAGGCTGTATAAAGAAGAATCAAACTAGAAAATAGAGCTACAAGGACTAACCTGCATTAGTGTCATTAGCAATTCTGATAGCCTCCTCTTCAGTTTTGAATCTCAAAAGGGGTGCAACAGGTCCAAATGCTTCCTCTCTGATTAAGACAAATCATATAGGTGAATTAACAAAAAAGAAAAAAGTCCAGCAAAAATTAACAACAAAATTCCATTTGATGATTACAAGGGAAAGTGAAATAAAATCATATCAAAATTTCTGCAAATATAGAATATAGGAAGTATGCAACAGAGCACTGTAAACTATAAGTTAAATTAATCTCCAGGTCCCTGAACTATTTGACAATTTTAATTAGGTCCCTAAACTTATTATCTTATAAACACAGCAGAAAAGACACTTCAAAAATTAATCTTTAGTGACAGAGAAACCAGAATTGATCTGTCAAGAATTAGAAAACAATGTTTACCCCAAAATCAAGGGTGATTAATTGGGAAGGGATTCTAGGTGACTGACTGGAGTTTGATTAAGGAATGCAGGAATGACGATGACAGAATATACTGTAAATATTTCACAAGCATCTAGCTGGGGGCAATTTTTACATAGTCTCTCTTACTCTGTGTATCTCTGATTATCTTACAAAACCTTCTCTCCAATTTTCAGCATCATCATTATAATATGGACCTGACTACCACCATTCCAGTACATCTACTCTGATAATCAATTCGCATGGGTGTCACCTCTTATCAGTAACTTTTTCCATTTAGTAGTATTTAAAAATGAGAAAACACAGCTTACCACATCCATGTTAGAGTAGTTAGTTAAGTGCTTTAGAGCTGATTAGGATTCTGTTTGAATTCTGTTAAGCTTGTTGACAGCTGCATCAAACAACTGAGCTTCCACTGCAACCATCCTACTCTCATATAAATATTGTTCACTTCTGTTAATTAATGTAATGAAAAGTATTCTCTCATTGCAGAATATTAGAACACTCTCTTTCTCTCTCTATACCTACACTTTGATTTCTAACAATATGGGCAGTTGGGCATATTCAAAAACAACCTTTTAATTTCCAATAACAATCATGTTAATCTCATTTTGAAGTTTGAATTCACTAATATAATGCATGGGCACCAAATATCTAATGTGCAGCATCAGCTTCCAACTTACAAGGCCAGATACTATAACATAAGCCGTGAGGTATAGTTGTTAATATCAGTTAGTCTAGAAATTAATTAAAATATCATGTCAAAGTAACTGGTCAAGACATAAAAGTCTAATGAGAGACACAAATCGGAAAACTAGACAACATCATAAAAGGTTTACCTTGATATGCGCATATCACTGTTGACATCACTGATGACCGTGGGTTCATAAAAGGTAAATCCAAGGCTATGTCTTTTACCCCCAAGAATTACTTTTGCCCCCTTCAGATAAAAAAGGATTTGAATAGTCAGAACTATTACCATTTGTTACTAGACATACTTATCCATCTTGATATATTTTCCAAACAGAAAAATAAAGGAAAATGTACATTTGAAACAAAACAAAAGACCATTTCAAATATAAGTTTCTCAATTCAAGTATATACATCACAGCTATATAAGAATGAGAAAAGGTCAAGAAACCATTAAAAAAGACCTTGATATAACAGAAATTTCAGAAAATTTGGTTTTTGATAAAGTTAACAGAATTATTTGATCAATGTAGCCAACCCCATCGAGTGGAATAAGGCTCCATTGTTGCTCAAGCATACAACGCAGTAGAAAAATGCATCAGAAAATTGCACTATTAATAAACATTAGCAATCCCAAAAGGGATCATAGATGGGAAAATAGTTTGCATAATCAAAATTTTGTTTATTCGACTCCCTTAGATCCTTTATTTAGAATTCACAAGAGATTGAGTAGGATGTCATAATAGAGATTGACAACAAACCTTTGATGTAGCATCATGAATTAAGGAGTCAACCTGTAAGGAAAAACCGCAAAGCAAACCAAGCTCCTGTTAGTTGGAAGACACCCTGCAACAATGCAAAAAGAAAATGAAATACTAAGAGAAACACAAACCTTTTCGACAGCAGCTTCATTGATTAGAGGACCCTGTTTAGAGATGGATATGAAATTGAGTTACACCATGACTCATTTTCTCTCAATTTAGGAGAGGACTCTAAAGAGTAATGACACTCAAAACATATTATAACGGGAATATTTTGAAAGGAAATATTTATCAAAAAGTACCTGAAGTCTATATATGAACAAAGATTACCCCCATTAAGTTGGAAAAACAGAGAGGCAAGATAGGCAATATCCATAGGCAGTTGGTTCAAAAGAAAAACAGAAACTAATATAAAAAAAATTAAAAAAAAAAAAAGGACCAATGACTACCTGCACCACACCTTCACTAAAACCATCCCCAACTTTCATATTCTGAACAGCATCACGCAAAGCATTTGCAAACTTCTCATATATACCTTCACAAAGAAACTTGGTTAAGTAAAAAAAAAACAATGAATATCAAACAAATAATGTATCTAAATGCACATTTTCACATTGGTGTGAACTTCAAACAGCCAAACAATCAATAGGACACAAACACTATTCTTCAGAGAAAAAACTCATAAGAATGTCACTGTAATGCCCTTTATTCTTTATCTCAAGTTTTCCTGTTTTCATTTCTGAAATTTTTATTTTTCAAAACACTACAAATTCCATATTATATCATGAGATCAAAACTAACTAAGAAACTACTCACTGCAGTAGTCACAACCAATAAGACTAATGATTAGGGTAATGCAAGGTTACAAAAGGCTATGTAAGAATCCTGCAAAGATTCAAAATGTCATCTTGATTATATCAGTAATACTGATACAAGAGCACTTTACATGAAAGAGCTAGAATGTGAGTGTGACATATTCCGGAAACTCATACCATTTAGGAGAAGGAACTATTAGAAAACAACAAAGTATCAAATTCTCCTAAAAGTATTCATAAATTGGGAATCATAAACATGTTACGTTCAAATGAAAAGCTTTTAAGAGATGGCAGATAAATGCAATGTAATTGTAAAATTGATAGTTTACTATCATTTTCATCTAACCTTCTTGCACAATAATTCTATTTGCACAAACGCATGTTTGTCCACTATTACGGAACTTTGCTGCAAGCTGCAATCAAATTAATGAAATGTTATGATTATTGATATCATCAATAAACAGAAGGGCAGGGAGAATCACAGCATGCCCCTTAACATTCAATTTTAGCAATTAACCTTGAAATTGGAAGCTTCTATCCTGTTTTTATCATTTTATGCAGCTTTGTTAGTTGTTACCATACCACCCCATGCTCAAATTGCCCAACCACAAAATCTACCCATTGATTCTAATCAACAAAAGAATACATGCACAAAAACCGTAATCTCCAAAAACCAGATATTCCACATTAACACAAGATCTCCAAAATTGCTGAAATTAAACTGGGGAGGTTGCTACAGCCCCTAGTTGAGGGAGTTATGTGCATTTGGTGAGAGAGAGAAAGAGAAAGAGAGCACATTATTTTAGAGCATATATTAAAAATCTCAAACGTATAATTAATAAATAATCATCAATTAAGATGATTTTTCAAGGAAAATATCTACAAATTGGACAAAAATCACAAAAGGCTGCTGAAAGATAGTTTAATAAAATAACTTCACCAGTCCACCTGAAGCAAAAGAAATATTCATATACCTAAACTTCAGCAGTTAACAGTTGCACAAAGAAAGATCTAAAAGAACACAGCATGAATTTGACTTGGTAAGGTGAGTATTTAAAACTTGAGTTGATTTTTACCCGCTTAATCCAAGAAATAGGAAGCAAGGATTATTTATTCTAGACTCATAAATAATTCAAATAACAGAAACATAAAAATTATGCAGTGGAAGAAATAATGAATGATAAGACCTACACTGACTTAAAATATATTGAGCTAATTATATCCCTAAAAGGTTTGACACTAGCATGCATGGAACCAGTAGTCCACTACTAAAATTGCAACTGCCTAGCCCAGCAAGCCCCAGTCATCAAGCTAAGAGCAATAATCATATAGGTAATTGGTGACACATGCAATCGAGGTTTCTCCATGAAAT
The DNA here is from genome assembly GCA_026413185.1 of Pueraria montana var. lobata. NCBI lineage: Eukaryota > Viridiplantae > Streptophyta > Magnoliopsida > Fabales > Fabaceae > Pueraria > Pueraria montana. Next base: position 20,955,711 of record CM048649.1, on the reverse strand, counting down.
ATGGAGTTGTTATTTTGATTTCAGAACTTGATTTTGGACTCAAGTACACAGGACCAACTGCCAAGTTGCATTTTTCCTGTGCAATTTAAGTTCCACATAGCCAAAGAAACCCCATGTTTTTTGCTCAATCTAACACAAACTATCTGGAGCTCACCCACCATACAAAAATGGCAATACAATATTGATCAATTGCATTTCTATATTCATTTTGAGACTACAGTGAGAATACAAGAATTATCCATTGCTGTTAAGAGTCATCATCAACAGGTCTCAGGTAATGCTTAGTTTAAGTTGTAACCAAATCAGACACACCAAATCCATATAAAGCAATATCTTAGACAAAAACATCATTACAACCACCGTGCATTCTCATCCTTTTTAACTTACAGTTCCTTTTACTGCAACATCCAGGTCAGCATCATCAAAAACTATGCAAGGCGCATTGCCACCAAGTTCCAGAGATACCTAGAAGTTCAAAAACAAGGGTATAAAATCCTTTTCAATATAAGTTGTATAGATCCTGAATTTGAAGAAATTCATGACAATATCTAAGCATACTTTTTTAACTGTCTCAGCTGAACCAGCCATCAATTTCTTTCCAACAGCCGTCGAGCCTGTGAATGTGATCTTCCTTACCTAAATAAGGATGATAATTTCTTTCTTAGATGTTCAATTACATTCACAAGGTAATTGCATCGTAAAATTACATGATCACAGAACCTGTGGACTTGCAAGTAAAGCATCCCCAATATCAGGAGCATTTCCCATTACCACATTCACGACACCCTGTCATTAAATATCACAACATTAAAATCATAAAAGAAGGGCCGGAAGGAAAATAAATAAATAAATAAAGGAAGCTTCATTTATGGGAAAAGAATGAAAGAAGAAAAAGCAGAGAAAAGGTCCGCAAACATGTAGCAACATAAAACATGGGTAAACTAGAGACTTTGGGTTCATAGTTGCTGTAAGATTTACACAATGTAGTGGAAGAAACTAATGATGATTAGGGGCATCCAAAGGAGCCAACTTAGTATTTCTCTTCTGAAGACCAACTTCACATGTACAATATGTACATTATACAGTACCAAAATATTATAGTAAAGCATTAAAGTTACTAAAAGACGCACTCAAAGAAACCAAAATAACTGCATATGTTCAAATATAGTTTTGACATAAACACGTAGTAGATTACATACCAAAATATCATAATGAAATTTCTATAAACATCACAATCAAGCTGTTGATGTACAATTGCCATGCTACAATGACAATTTTCAATAAATTTAATTACTAAATTACAAAACATCACAACAGAAAATGATGGAGCCTTTAAGCCAAATATGCAATGAACTTTCGTTGCAGTCATAAAAGTATGTTCAAGAAACTACCGGTGGTATTCCAGCTTGAATGGAGAGTTCTGCTGCAGCTAAAGCAGTGAGAGGCGTAAGTTCAGAGGGCTTTATGACCACTGTACAGCCACATGCAAGGGCTGGACCAACCTGATATATTAGAAAACAAATAATTCTTAAAATTTATTCCCCAACTCCTAAAAACACTTAAAAGTGAAAATGGGTAAATTTCGGACAGTAAAGATTCAAAAATAAAGATACCTTTCGAGTAATCATAGCAAGGGGAAAGTTCCAAGGTGTAATTGCACCTACAACCCCTACAGGCTGCAAATCCCAAAGAGGTAAATAAGAGCCATGTATATAAATATTAGGATTCAGGATTATGAAGAAGAAATTGAATATTAAAATCAGTAAAATCATATTCTAGAACTTTCAATATTAAAGGCAATTCAAACCATCATTTCTTGCAGCATTCACACAGCCTAAATCATTGGATATCAAGACAGGAATTTACTTTTCATTTGCTGAGGAAAGTGCCTCCTCAGCATTCACAGGAATATAATTTCAATTACTCAAGATATAAATATGTAGTTACAATTCATTAGAATCTAATCTCATTTCTTTTAATAAGACAGGAATAGGCTTTCCATTTTCTGAGGAAAGTGCCTCCTTGGATCCTATTTAACATATGACCTCAAATAAAAAATTCAGCAATACTTGGACATTGCCATATTTTGGCTTTATTTAGTAGCCATGTTTCACATCAATCAAATTCAATTGCAGTTGAGTGCCATTTCCTATTTAACCAAGCTGTTCTTTTTTTTTTTTTTTCCTGCAAAAGAGAAAAAATAGAGGGATGGAAGAGAGCTTGGCAATAAATTAAATAAACAGGGAAAATAAATAAAGACAGCAATTCAATAAAGCTCTCAATCCCATTATGTATCTGTTAAGGAGACTCCCATAAAGAGACCATGAGCCAAATACCAAATAGAGGCCATAAAAATGATTCAGTCCCATGTCAGATTTAAGCTGAGAAGAATCCTTAAAGATATAGGCATTTGACATCAGCCAAATACACCATAGAGTGGCATATAGCAGAATCCCATTATCCTATAAGCCTTACCCTTCTTAGTTCTACCAAAGCCCCTAAAGCTAATAAAATAAAATATTCCAAGTTGTTGTAGAGCATTTTAAAAGCAAATCAAAAGTAGCAACTAATAATCTATTTATCTAAAAGAAAAGAGAACCCTCACTTGCCACATGTCACTCTCTCATAAAAAAATTTCCCTCCAAAACTTCTCTTTCTTTCCAACTTTTTTCTCTTTCTTACTTTTTTGTTTTACTTTTTTGTAATTTTTTCATTTTCTTTTTTTGTTTCTTTTTTCTTTTCTATTATCTAAGAAAATTTGATCCTTGCTATTGTCATTATTTTTTAACATGTATTGTTTTATACTTTTTATATATTTATATTTTTATTACATTACTGTTTTATATCTTTTATTTATAAAATTTTATATTCTTGAAATATTTAATATAATAATATGCTCAATATTACATAAAAATATGTTATTATTTGTATTAAATGAATAATAAAATTTATATTAATTAGTTAATATATTTACTACAAAATAATATTTAGATTCTATGCTTTATAATTTTATATGTGAAGATTATATGTTTTATACTTTTTATATATTTATATTATTATATTATTTATATTTTTATTATATTACTGTTTTATATCTTTTATCTATAAGATTTTATATTCTTGAAATATTTAATATAATAATATGCTCAATATTACATAAAAATGTTATTATTTATATTAAATGTATGATAAATTTATATAATTACTTATTCAAATTAATTATCTATTTATCTAAAAGAGTTGCTCTCTATTATCACTATTTAATTTTATTTTTTACTATGTTATTTTTAACATACTTACGACATATAATATTGTTATAAATCCTTCATGAAAAAACTGATTGAAATATTTAGACAAAATTTTTAACTTAGTAGGTTTTCTTCTCACGGGTCAAAGATAATACTAAAAATCTATAACAACTCATCTTACACAAGTACTTAGTAATGAAATATAAATTATCTATTAGAAATAAAATAATAATTTGTTAGTATCCATTGACGTTAGCAAGATCTCTTTCAACCATAAGACTCGATCTTACACAAGCATATTTTCTATTACTAAGAACAAATAAGTGAACTTAATTAGAGTCAAATATTGTGTACAAATTTTTTTAAATGTATTAGATGTGGTTGAAATTTTATTTGTAATGGTGGTGAAGTCATTGTACGAAATCTAAAGATATTATTGAATGCTTATAGTTGATCAAGAAGTGGATTAACGTTAAGTTTTTTTTTAATAGTTAAAGCTATATTTTCTTTTCAAAGCGAGTTGATAATTCTTGAGTCAAAACATAATTTATTGTATATCCACACATAGCATATATATATTGTATTTTTTTAAATTATATATCAATAGTATTTTAATTTTAAATATTTTGAATTAATCTAGAAAAATAAAAATGTGTAAAAAATAGTTTACTCAATAAAGCCTTATTGAAATAAATTTACAATATTATTATCCAAATTTAAAACTAAGATAATTTTATATCATATCATTTATATTTAAAATATGTATAATTTTACTTTAAAAAAATAATTTTATTGTGTATCACATTAATTTTTTTATATTTTAAATATAAAAACAAAAAAGTTCTTGATATCGCGGGAGAGGGACATTAATTTTGATGTTTGTAAATATAAGTAGATTTCTCCTATACTGTTACAATGCTTACTTTTGTCTCACCAAATAAAATATAAATATATATTTTATTATTTATTTTTAAATAAATAATTATATATATATATATAAATAATTTTATAATATGTGTAAAGATGAATGCAACCCGTGCGAATGCATGGGTAACTAGCTAGTTTAGACTATTTGCAGTAACAAAGAAAGCAATTGCCAAATCATTGTAAATAATAGCAAGTTAGCAACAAAGAAAGCGATCCCAAACTTCAATGCCATATAAAATGTGTTGACCTTCCATGAAAAGCTATATTGACCATTGTTGTAACCAATTCAAATCATCAAAAACTAACATCCTTAGACCACCAAAAGAAGATAAATTAAAGAATATGATTCAAGATAACATGCCAATCAAACAAACAATTCTTTTATTTTTGCCTCCTCTGATTCACTCTTTTCCCTCATATTAGTTTGAGTTTGAATTTCCCTTATGTTATTAAGCATCAACAACTACCATACTTGCGAGGCATGATTAGAGTAATTAACATCACAAACATTCACATCACCTTGCAGAAATGCAGCTCATGTACACCCATTGCAATATACTTAAGTTGTCAGATGGGAAAGAGTTATATTTTAAAAAATTATTACAGTAGACCAGGAAAAAATAATATGTTAAAATGCAAACCTAATTCTTTGATATGATTTTTAATGCCAAATACCATACTCCACTTCTTTTAGTACATTGACTAGGTACAGACATCCCATCATGAAATTGATGCAGTTTAGGTATAAAGTTATCCTAGAAAACTGCTGAAACAAAAATTTAAGACACCAAGTTTACCTGCTTTAGAACAAATAATCGCCGATCAGATAAAGGTGCAGGAATTATATCCCCATATATACGTTTTGCCTCCTCAGCAGCAAACTCAATAAAGCCAGCCCCATAGTTTATCTGCAAAATAGTCATTTACACATATACTGCACCAATAACGAAATTCAACTGGGGAACATACATAAGAAAGAAAAGAAACTAATTCTTCACCCATTGTGTACCTCACCCAAAGACTCTTTAAGAGGTTTCCCCTGCTCCAAGGTTATAAGCTGTGCAAGTTCTTCTTTATGTACCATTAGCAAATCATACCTTGAATATTGAAGACAAAATTAACAGGATGTAACTATTATCAAGAGATAATTACAATTCAGGCAACTTCCATGATGATAGGTCAATATGTTATGGACAGATACATATGCAGACTTCATCAAAGTCATGAACTATTCTAATTTAAACAAATGCAGTGCATTGCAAAAACCAGATCTTCAGACAGAACATAAAACAGAATTAATAAGTAGTTCTTGTTTGCCAGTGAAATTTAGCAACAGACATTTAATATAGTATTACAAATTTCCAGATTAAAAATCACATCATAGATGCCTAAAGACAAATCACCACCAAACCAATGCAAAATACATGATTGCATGATAGTAATATATTAATGGGGCAACTCATGAAAGTAAGAAAAAATTATTAAGCAGGGAAAAAACAATTAAATAATAGATATATATTAATTGTTGCATAATTATGCTGGTTATTGATTTAAAACGGAAATTATATAAACTCATATATCAAAAATGATGCTACAAATTAGGAAAACAGAATGAGCATAATTATTCCAATGCATTAATAAGATTTTAAAAAAAAAAAAACCAAAAAATCTGCTTAACATAGTAAACTCAAAATACCAGCATTATTTACAAGTTATGAACATATGTGAGTAAGGAAAAGGAAAATAAATAGGAAGACGGGTAAAATTTCTTTACTTCTTCCCTTATTATGGTCTTTCTAGTTAACAAAAACATGAAAATACAACTTTATAATTGATGATTTTTAACCAAGCTTACAATCCAACAATATACATGTATCAAGAGTATATCATTGACCTGTATGCTTGTGAGAATTTCTGCCGAAAGTATTATCTTTAAGATCCCAAATTATCCCCTTACACTACTCGATTATAAAGTCGATGCTATTAAAGAATTTTAAATCCTATAAAATTTCTGATATAACTTTGTTTCCAGCATCATAAAGTTCCTCATAAATTAAAAGATCCAATTATATTAAACCTGTCTAATGCCTTTACTTAACTTCCTTTCCATCTAAAATTTGCAGTTGCAAGGGCCTAATATTGTCAACACTTGAATGTAATACAAGTTCCACATAGAACTAGCAACAGTTGCAATTACAAGGAGATGACAGGTTTGCATATCAAATGAACAAAAACTGTTTACTGATTTAGTACAACAACTCTATGAATTGAAATTGAATTAACACAAAGTGGTACTAATAAATAACAATGCTAGATAAAGCAGTATTTGTGGCTAAAATAAATCAAATTACATTAACAGCAACATAACGGTCCCAAAACTTAAAAACAAATGGAAGTTAGAAGAAAAGTCAAATATTTCAAAAAAGGTGGGTCAATCACCAGAGAACAACTATACCATTTCCTCAGAAATTTGCTTCGTTCAGCAGCAGTGGTTTTGCTCCATGCTACACACAGGAAATTTTAGTCATTATAATATTGTGAATAGTCCAACAATACAAATAACAGAATTTTTTAGTTAATTCAACTTTTGCACCAAAAAGGAGTCATGAACATTAATCCATCAGCAAAGGGAAATTGTGAGTAAAAGGGTATGATTAATACGATAGAACAAATCAACCACATTAATAACCGCCACAGACTGAACATTGAAATATATTAATCCCTCACTTTATGCTAGTCATCCTAAAATATAATAATAAAAATATAGAGGGGTTAATATTTCATTGCATCAAATATTACCTAAAACTCTGTCCATATTCTCTTTAAAGTGGCAATTCTTTTAAAGCATAGTGCATTTAACATTTACACCCAGTTTCGATTGGAAGCTACCCTAATTTGGTTTAACAGAAGTTATTATTTTGTCTTAAAGCAAGAGATGTTACTCTTGACAGATCTGCAAGCCCACTAGAAAAGAAAACAAAAAGAATGACCATTCACCTGAGATAATTCATTTCTTACACCAAACTAGTTATTGTTATTCAACATAACCATCACATTGTGTGTACAGTGTACATCTTAAGCAAATTTGCCCCAGACATTATAAAAGAAACATCAGTACTGATCAAAAAAAAGAAACATCAGTACACAACTTATTTGATAACTATACACTAAGGGTGTGTTTGGGTAATCAGCTTAATTAAGTACTTATTCATTAAGCTCTAATCACATGAGAGTTTATGTTATAAATTTGACCATAAAACTTATTGGAATAAGTTGAAAAGAGCTTATTTTGAAAAACTTCACCAAGAAGCTTATTGAAATAAGCTAAAACGAGCTTATAAGAGTCATAAGCTCGAATAAGCTCTTTTTATAGGCTCTTCCAAACACCCCCTATGTATCTTAGGCAACGGCATATACATTCAGTCATTTATGGTAATAAATCTTAATCCTCTCCTATACTGCTGCCCCTAGTCTGAAATATAGGATACAGCATCAAACTGGGAAGTTTCATACATCTATATGCATCATAGGCTGCAGAAATTGCATCATTTGTCTCTCTTCCACCCATGTATGCAACATCTACAATAGATTCACCAGTTGCTGGATTATAAACCTGCCACGGCATTGAATATATAAGATGCTTACACAATAGCACTATTAAAATAATGAAATTTCTAGGGATAAAACAGGCTGCATCTTTAGACTATTGTCATCAGCAGTATCAATAAACCATGAAGCAGCAAGTGCATGCTGCCCCTCTTCCATTGTACTTTGCTAAAAAAAACATTGCAAGAAGAAAAAGAGAATAGCAAGGATACCTTTATGGTTTTGCCATCATAAGCATCACTCCATTTCCCTCCAATAAGGCCCTGAGTCCTCAACAATCCGGAACTATTAAGCTGGGAAGCAATACTCAGTGCATCCGTGCTCATCTGCCATTCAAACAAACCCAACTCATGCACAAGTGACAAGAATATCCCAAATCTAGCATTTCTCTAATAATAAACACCCATTTTGTAGTCCCTGAAAGGCTTAAGTATCATTAGTTTGGTCCTCTGATGATAACTACATCAAACTGGTCATTCAAATGTCAATTTTTGACATCAAACCATTAGCAATACTAATAAGAAATCACATTCAAGTCATTCACACTTTTAACAAAGAACTAAAGGTTGTTTATAGTATCATTCAATCATGGATTGTCATACAATTGAAAAGTGTTGACTTTTATAATAATTACTTTAAAAGTCATGTGAAGAACGATTTCTAAATATAGTTGAAAATTATTGAATTTTATAATCATTACTTTAAACTCGTGTTAAGGAGGTGGTTTCTAAGGACAGTGCAAAATTCGCGTTCCATCAAACATTCAAACTTAAACTCTTGAACAAATGGATGAAAAACATGTACAATATCATCAAACACACAACAAAGCTCAAATGGGTCGTGGGGAATAGTAGAAAAGATTGAAACTTTGAACTCAATTTCAAACATTTAGACACAATGGGAAATGGGAATGTCAGAAAATGAAAACGGTGCAAAAGTGAAAAGACAGAAAGGGGCATGCCTTTCGAGTGAGGGGAGGAGAAGAGGGCTGCATCTGCATCTGCAACTGAACTGAGAGAAGATGATAAGGGCGAGAGAGAAGCTTCGAGGATCGAAGTGCCATGCGGCAAAGGTTCAATGCTGCCATTTGCGGTGGTTGTAATAGAAAATTGCAAGTGGTTTTGTTTACTTGTGCTTGATGAAATGAACCAGCTATAGTGTCTGTGTCAATGTGACATAATATAATTTAATTTTAATAAAATAATATTTGGATGCATGATTAGCATAATCTCATGAGAAAAATGCTACAAATGTGGGGTTAATTCGGATCATTGCGACCATTTGGGCTGATTCCTTAACCAGACAATCCCTGCACCCAAATAAAATCATCCAACACCCTTTTCTGTTTTAGAAAGGATAATAATCTATTGGCTTAAATGTGAATTTATTCCATGCAAATTTATTTTTTATTTTTAGTTATTATAAGTTTGTATTTTTTTAATTTTGGTTCTTGTAAAAAAAAAATTTTCATTTTTAGTTCTTATAAGTTTGTGTTTTTCAATATTAATACCTTAAAGTTCGAACTTATAAGGACTAAAAATGAAAAAAATTGAAATCTTAAAGGGACTAAAATTGAAAAAGTGCAAACTTACGGGAACTAAAAATAACAAAAGAATTTATAGAGACTAAAATTGAGAAACCACAAACTTACATGGACTAAAAATGAAAAAATAAATTTACAGGAACCAAAATTAAAAAAATACAAACTGGGATTAAATTTATATTTAAGCCTAATCTAGAATGAAGTTTTACATTTCAGATTTTTTTTTTTTTTTGATAAAAAGGGGTGTTAGGTGTTTTTTTTTTTTTATATATACAACAAGAAATGTTCCAAAATTTTAAATGAGTTTGGGTTGCTTAATTAAGTCACAAGTTGAAAATCCTCTTGTATGTATCAAATATGTTTTGAACATGTATATGATATATCATCTTATGTTTTTAATATTAATGAAATGATTTAACATAATTTCTTATCTCTTTCGATTTATCATTTTCAATATCTTTAATTTTAATTTAAATATTTTTTAAAAATTATTAATAATTAAAAATAACAATATATCACAACATAAATTATTTATCATGAATTTAAAAAGTAATTTATATGTTCAAAAATATTTATTTATTACATATTTTGATTATAGTATAATTTATATATTTAGAAATATTTTTATAATAAATTAGAAATTTTAGTTGTATAAAATAAACATTTATTTTGTACAATGCATTGGTTAAAATACTAATTTATTAGGCATTTAGGCCGAATCAAGCCAAATTAATAGATTATTTTTTTCTTTGGTGCTAAAGGAAGAAACAAGAAAACAAAACTGAGGCTATACATGGGTAAAAAGCACCCCAATCCTATCAGCTAGCAGAAGGTGAGAAATGCTAATTGGCATGTTATAAAAAATGGAGAGGTCAGTAGTGCTAAAAGCTCTAGTTTTGGCCAAAAAATCAGCAACCTGATTGCCCTCTCTTAGATTGTGCTTGAGGAAGACCTGTCATGGCTTATGGAGAAGATCTTGAATGCATTTGATTATGTCGGCATAGTGGTGGAACTGCACATTGCTAACTTGCAAAACTTCAATAGCATCAATGGTGGATGCAAGTATATTTGAGGGGGTGCACTTGCACCCCCTCACTTTTAAAAATTATATATAAATATCTTTAATGTGTATATTTTGCTCCCCATAATTTTATATATTTGAACCCCTACCCCTAATTTTCTACTCTTTTCATGTATTTATTTTTTATTTAAGTATTTAATTTAAAAATTTAAATTTTTGTACCAACCGACTCAATATGATAGGATAAGATAAGATAACTATCCTCTTCTATTATAATCCGTTGTTTGTTACGCCAATCGGATATGATAACATTATCATATCCCTTACCCTATTTTAAATGTATATATTTTGCCCTCCGACTTAGAGTCCTAGATCCGCTACTGAATAACATGTTTGCAGTCTGAGTAGCAATAAACTTTTTGGCATTTGAGATTGCAAGCAATTCAAAGGCCATGTAGAATAACCAGTAATTCCAAATGATAGATGTCAGTATACCCAACAAAACCAAAGAAGCCCTTTATCCAAACTCCTTCATGGGACCTTAATGCACCACTGAAGCCTGCCCTCCCCAAATTCTGAAAGCAACTTCCATCCACATTGATAATAGTTCCCATATCTCGACTGGGGTGCCAAACAACCTGAATAGTTTCCCTAGTAGCCGAATGCTTGTCATAGTAAGAGGCATGGATGATCTCAGGTTGAGTCCAAATTGAAGTCAGCACCATGTGTAAGTTTGGGGTAGTAGCATTGAGCACTTGCTGGTTTCTGAATTTCCAAACTTCCTAAAGAACAGCAAGGAAGAGGGGTGCACCCAAGAAAGAAGTTGCTTGAATTATCCAATCCTAGGATGATCAAGCAAATAAAAGGTTGGGTTAGTGAACCCAAGTTTGTTCCATATACTATGGGAAAATGATGGACAATCTTTGAGACAATTTAATATAGTATCAGCTCCAACTGAACATCTTGAGCAGTTATCAATTTGAGTAATATTTCTGTGGTGAAGTAATTATCATTTTCAATATCTTTAATTCTAATTTGAATTTAAACATTTTAAAAAAAATTATCAATAATTAAAAATAACAATATATCACAACATAAATTATTTATCATAAATCTAAAAATTTATTTTGTATGTTCAAAAATATTTATTTATTACATATTTTGATTATAATATAATTTATATATTTAGAAATGTTTTTTATTATAAATTATAAATTTTAGTTGTATAAAATAAATATTTATTTTGTGCAAATTAAGCACCAGTTAAAATATTAATTTATTAGGCATTTAGGCCGAATCAAGCCAAATAGAATGATTTGTAGGTTTTTTTTTTCTTTTTGAAAAAGTTAGGGGGCATTTTCCATTTGGTTTTGAAAAGTTTTAAATTTTTCCTTTTTTCACACTATTGTATTTCATAATTAGCTACGGGATAAAAGGTGTCACAAAATCCATCATCTAAAATTATTATCGTAGCAATTATAATTAATAAAGCCTAATTATAATTAAGAGAAATGCTAACAACACACTCTTTATCACACTCTCTTGAACACACTCTCCATGATTAATTAAAATTGATGGGAAATCACAAATTTTTATGGGTCTCACTTGTTATTTAATGACTCTATCTCCTGATTTTGCAGTTTTCAATAAATTTCAACCATTGATAGAATGTGTGTTGGGAGGAGTGTATTAGAGAGTGTATTGCTAGCACTCCTCTTATAATTAATTCATTTAATTTTCTTGACTAATTGCTTACTTTAACATTGTATTCTTACACAACTAGTGTGTAACACAATCTTGATTTTAGTAAAATTTTCTACCAAAATTTGCACCAAAAAATCACACACATATATATTAATTAATTTTTTCATGGAATTACATTAACTTATCTCTTGTAATTATTTTCAATCAATTTATTAATCACAAAATAGAAAGAAAAAAAAACATGTGCTACACTTGGTATTTTGTATGGAAATGCCACATTAAGGTTCAAAAAGGGGTTTGATAATAATTTATATTCCTTTTGAATGGTTAAGGGGGTTAAGATAAGGGTTTTGATAATAGACGATATTTATAACGGTTTTTTTTTTTTAATGTTTCATTGTTCTATTCATGTTTGTATATGCATGGCTTGTGATTTGAAGAGTTAGGTGGCCATGAAAAGCCTTTATTCTCATAGATTGCATTATAGCAATATGCAACATGTTAAGCATGGCCATATAGCAAGAAGCACAATCATGCTAGTGTTTTGATCCTCCACTTCGTACCTTGCCCGTACAAGGGAAGCATGGTTATGCTACTTGAAGTATGGTCGTGCTCATGTTTGAGATCACCGTGTACAAAGAAAGCATGGTCATGCTTAAGAGTATATTTTGTTATAATTGTACTTTCCCCTTCCTAAGGTGCTTGAAATCACTTTCAAGACTTGCAATCTCGCATAAACTCAATATGAACTAACAACACAATGTGTGAAAGTTGAATCGATCCTTCAAAAAATCAACGGTAGCACTTGAGAAAACAATTGGACATAATTTTCCCATTGTAAGACAGGTAAAAGTGCAATAATTTGATAAAAAAAAAAATGGAGCCCTTTTATAATAAATTATTGGCTTTGAAATAAGTCTATGTAACATAGTAATCAATTACTCTATAGTAATCAATTACTCTTTGGAGTAATCGATTACTCTAACGAGTAATCAACTACTTGTCATAAATTTCAAAAATCACAACTCTTTGTGATAATCTATTACTTTCCTATGTAATTGATAACTCACAACATGAATTTGTAATATTCAATTATCACATCTAAGTAATCCATTACTTAGGCTATAAAATGTATCTTAAAAGTAATCTATTACTAAATGTGTTACACAAAGAATACTTATCAGATTACTCATTGAATATTATGGGTTATTTGCATAATCAAATCATTATAAAAGAGAGAATGGATTTTTAAGAAGGATTTTTACAAATATAAGTCATGAAAAATTGAAAACCCTTAAAGAGGAAAATTCATACCAATGTCATCAATGATTAAATGAAGATAAGCATAACTACCCACAAATAAAATTCTAGGGACACTCACCTTTTGTTTTGTTGTGAGGAAGGAAAAAGGGGGGATGGAAGATAATAGATGAGAAAATAAAAGAAGAGAAATATGTTGGAAAGAGAGGTTGTTTGATTGAAGAGAAATAGAACAGAATAGGAAAGAAATATTTGAATTAAAGTTGTTTAGTTAGTAAGAAAAGAAAAGAAGGAAATTGGTTCATTTAAGAAAATACCATATTACCCTTTTGATATTAACATTTATTTTAATTTTTTCTGTTTGAATGTATTCATAATTATAGTAGATTAAAATTCATAAAATAAAACATTAATTCACGTGAAAATTAAGTGTAAGTACTCTTCTAGTTTCCTTTATCTTAATTTCTTAATTTGTTCAATTTTTTCAAATGTCCCACTAGTAAGCGTACAATTTCATGTTGTTTATTTATTTATAAACATTTTCTTAAGCTTCACTGATCCTTTCTTTCAGCCCTTGGTTTAGATAAGTCATATGCAGATACAAATTGCATAATCACCATCACCAGTTTCAAGCGAAATCAAATCACATATTAGGCCACTTTGGACAATGGAAGAAGCATGTTTGTTGCACATCCAAGATCAAGCCTTACACAAAACAAAAATTGTCAATAATCTCAACTATAAAAATAGATCTCAGGTCCACATTGGACACCAAACAAAACAAGGAACATGAAAAATAAAGAGGAAACATGGGTGAAGAAAAAGAAACCAAAGAAGAAGAAGTGTAGCACATACCTTCGTGTAGTAGAAGAGGGTCGACATAAGCAAAAAAAAAAAAAAATAGCAGCAAGAAAAGAGACCAAAGATGAGCAAGTCAAAGGAGTGTGCGAACGTGAGGAAGAAAGATGAGTTGCCGCTAGAACAAGAGAAACACCCACGAGCTCGACAAGATGTTGTGAAGGGCTAAATGGGAAAAGAATGAGCACAATCCCAATTTCCTTGTAGTTCCACTCACTTCAGCGTGGAAATGTTTATTCATGGGTTCCACGAAAATTTTTAAAAACCTCCCTCCCTTTCCATTTAACCAAACCACTCAAAATAACATATTTCTCCTATTTTCCCTCCTTCTCCCTTCCTTTCTCATCTATCACCATCCAATCAAAGTGTGTCAATCAAAGAGATATAAACAAAGACGAAGGCTAGCATGGGAGACTTAAATAGGTCTCCCATTGTGGGAAATTTATTAGTTTTCTAAATTAATGGCTAGGTTTTTTTTTCTTTCTTATTCTTTTTTTCTCTTTTCCTTCTTCCCTTTCCTGAATTTACCCCCTCTCTCTCCATCTTCCAGTTACTCAAACACTCGTTGCCGCCCAAAAATGAAACTCAAAGGCCGCCCAACCATAGCTCTTGCGTTGAAACACCGCTGCAAGTGCCGCTGCAAAATGATTCCCTCCCTTCATACAAGATCATGACGACGACAACGAGGTTCCCCTCAAACGCGAAGGCGAGCAAAACACTGAGTTTTACGATCTAACAATTTTGATCCAAACTTTGTTGTAAGTTGCAAACAAAAAACAAATCAAGAAAAAAGTGTCTTTGCCAATGCAAGACAGTGGCGAAGATCTCACGTGCACAAGCACAACAATAATAGAGTTGTTGCGAGAGTGAGCACCTCTATGAGGCTCCTCGTTGCCTTATGCTCAAACAGAGATGGTGGTGGCTCAATGGTGCAAATATGGTTGTCGGATGTGCAAAAGAAGGCCACACATGGTAGTGTTGAATCGCCCGTGCAGTTACAAGGATTATAGTGCGACGGAAGGGGTTTACGGTGCGACAACAAGGGTTTTCATACTCTATGTTTGCTTTCTATTGTGGCTTTTTTATTTTATTGTAGTAGCCATGGTTGTCCCAGAAAGGAAGAGAGAGTACGAGCGGGGAAAGGAGTAGCGAAAGGAACAAGGCAAAGGAAGAAGGAGATGGAGATGGAGGGGGGAGTGTTGTCAGTGGCAGCGGAAAGATGGAGGGATAAATTTGGAAATTTTGAAAAAAAGAAAAGAAAAAGAATAAAAAAGTAAAAAATCTCAATGGTTGATTTAAAAAATCATTAAATTTAACGGACAACATTCTTTTCCCACCGTTTAGGTCTCCCACACTAGCCTCAGTCGTAAACAAATTATAATTCAATAAAAATATAAACTAAGTGAGAATAGAGAGGTAAAATCAACAGAAGAAATATACAATAGAAACAACACATGCCACGGAAGGATATATCATCCTATGTAATATCAAATTGTAAATAAAATACAAAAAAAATGGTCATAGCCCATAAAAATGCTACAACACTACTCAACGCCTTTCCTTTGTTTCTTTCTCCATTAAGCTCTTATGTAACCTAGCAATTTTCTTCTTTTACTCTTCAATTTGTTGTTCATAACCTTGAACTTCCTCGTGTGTGTTTGGTTAACCGTTTGAACCCATGTTCAATGGAAAAACACGCGTTCCAAGACACAAAAGTAAAAGTAATGTGAGAGTAGCTTTTTTTTGAACGGCCGTTACGTTAAACGCAACTAGTTCCAAAACACACCCCTCCTCTTTTAAACCACCGTTTGCCATTTGTTCTTTAGTCCATCGAAAATAACTGCAATGGTTTTCCTTCTATAGATCAAATTTCAAAATCATGCCCATTGAAAATAATCTCAAATTGTTTTCTTTAGCCCTTCCATTGAACACTTAATACAACATAACAAAGTTTGAACATCTTATTGCAACTTACTTTCCAGTTTAGACCTCTGAAACATTCTTCCCAAGTGCTTGATACTCTTTCAAGTCATCAAAACCCACTCATCTCCATAACTACACACAAACCTACGTGAGGTTGAACATGACAACAAAGCATTGCACATGAAGAATCTATAGTAAAAAATCCTTGCCATCTACTTCACAACGGTGATGAGAATGTTATAAGAGCATAAAAGACACCTTTTTTTTTTTTTTGTGAATAGACCGTAAAGCACACTTGATGCAGTAAAAATATGGTCCTAGAATACTTAATTCAGAAGGAAACATGTATCTCACATGTGACATGCTGAGGTATAACCTTTTCTTTGGTGCAATCAAATATTTTTTTGGTGCAAATTTACTGAGGTATAACCTTTAAATGCATATTACATAACGCGTCTTAATTGACCTACCATATAGATATGGTGAGATAACTTTTTATTAGGCACCTCACCTCATCAATTGACCCAATGAATCATGATGATGCCGAAGACTAAAATAATATAATAGTCATACAAATGAAAAATTTAAGAATATAAAAAAAAGTCTTATATTATAGAAATTAAAAAAAATAATTATTTAAGCCTATTAAAAAGAGGTGTACGTAAATGCAAATATAAGAAATTTTCCATCAAATACCTAACCTGAACACAAAATTAATTTTCAGTTCAAAATATATTTTGAAATTTTGAACCCGTCAGAAACACAACCTCAAATTATGAATCAAACAAATTCTGACAATGACAAACTCAAAATTAGTTACCAAACCATAATGAATAACAAGTCTTTCAAATTGTCAAACGAAAAAACACAAATTTAACCAAACCACATAGAGTTTAATAAATGCTTAATTGCAAATTTTACTTAAATACGAATTTAGTTCCTTAAACTTTGTGTTTTTTTAATTTTGATTCTTGTATTTTTTTTTAATTTTTAGTTCTTATAAATTTGCGTCTTTTTAATTTTGGTTCATGTTTTTTTTCTCATTTTTAGTATCTTAAAGTTTGTGCTTTTTTTTTACTTCAAAAAAGTTTGTGCTTTTTTAATTTTAAGTCTTTTAAGATACCATTTTTTTTCATTTTTAATCCCTGTAAATTTGTATTTTAGAGGGTCAAAATTAAAAAAAAAATGCAAACTTATATAGACTAAAAATGAACAAAAAAACTTACACAAACAAAAATTAAAAAAACATAAATTTACAAGAACTAAAAATGAATTTTTTTTTACAAAAATCAAAATTGAAAACGTGATAACTTATATAGACTAAAATCATATTTAACCTTAAAATTAATTTTGTTGTTTAAAAAAAAAGAGAAAAGTTAATTTTGTTTAGAAATAATAAAAAAAAAAAGAGAATTTTATTCACAAAAATCTTAGCCAAAAGCAGCAAAACAAAAGGCGTGCCTAATTGCATTGTAGTTTTGTTTGACTCTCTGTGTTATTGGCACCTTCGAATTCTTCTAATCTTCTGTGTTTGTCTCTCCTTTCTTCTTCAATTCCACAGCATAGTTAGAGAGAGAAAGGGAAAGCAACCTAACACAATACCCTTTTTCTCTCTGCCATCACACACTCTAACACCCACTTCCCCCAATTCCCATTCTCTCTGATCGATTCCGATTCGGAAAATGGCGTCTTCGAGCGCAGCCGGTGCTGGATCCACCGATCCCACAGCTGCCAGAAGAAACACCAAGCGACCCAAGTGTAATGCCCTCTCATTCTCTCTGATCTCTCGTGTTTTTTCGACTTTTTAGCTCAATTTTCAGTGACCCATTTCTCTCTTTTGTTGAATTTTTTGGTTTGTGATGGAAATTTAGGATTTTTTTCATTTGGGTTTGATTGAGTGTATGTTAGGAAGAAAAAGGGGTTTTGGGTCTGTTGAGGTTTTTCTGTGTTAGGATTTAGTACTTGATAATGCCTAGGTAGAGGTACCCTTTGTTGGAGTTCTATTTCATGGAGATATGACACTTTGTGAAAGCTAATATTCACTTGATTTTTTATTATTTAATTTGAATTTTTGGGACTTGGTGTTTGTGTTAAAAAAGCTTCTGATTTGCATATTGGTTGTTTGTTGTTGACCTAATGGAAGAGTTCAATGCAGTTGGATAGTGTGTGTTGATTTGGGATTGTGATTCTCTACTGTTTTGAAGAGAGTTGCATCAATATGGACCTTTGATTAATTTTATTAAATACTAAATTTATCTTATATAATTTAATTTAACTAATTTTAATGGTGGGATTGTGAACTGCACACCCTGCAGTTTTGAAATGAACTGCAGGGGATCCCATTTGGCTTATTTGACAATGCTTTTGTTTCTTTTTTCTTTTTTTTTTTTCGGGTGCCCACTGAATACTGAACTGACAAGAGTTCTCTTTGAAAATTCAGATTCAAAGTTTACTCAGCAAGAACTTCCAGCGTGTAAGCCGATCCTCACGCCACGAGCGGTAACACTGCCTACTACTTTTTAGTAATACGTTGCATTGTTGCTCATGATTATATGTGTACCTCAATACATCTTTGTGTCCTTATTTATGTGGTGGTATAGCTTGTACTTAATTTAAGTTTTTACATGTAGGTTATTTCGGCATTCTTGCTTGTCAGCGTTGTATTCATTCCTATTGGAGTTGCTTCATTAATTGCTTCAAGGAAGGTACTGTTGAATGCTATAATGTGTTGAATTTATGCATAAAGTTGTATATAGTGCTGAGTACATATTTCATTTCTTGTATCTATCAGGTTGTTGAAATTGTTTTTAGGTATGAATCAACATGCATACCACAGAACGTTACTGACAAGGTGGCATACATTCAGAGTCCTGCAGATAAAACATGCAAAATATCACTACATGTAAGTCTCCTTGACACCTGTTTATCTATTTCATTTTACTCTAATCTTTCTATTAACTCAGTTCCCATGATTGACAATAAATGGAGGTCACATTGAGGCAATTTTTTCTTTTCTTAAACTCTTCTCTTTTGAAAAGGTGGACAAGCATATGAAGGCGCCTATTTATGTCTACTATCAGCTTGACAACTTCTACCAGAATCATCGCCGGTATGTAATAACCCTTTTTCCTCATGCATCAAACATTCTTTTCATCTGTTTCAACTCCACATTTACAAAGTGAGGGAAAAGTGTGGTTTTAAGAAACAAGGATCTCCTGGTCCTTTCTTCAGTGGATCTTGACAGATACTAATTTTATTGGAAGGGGGAACTGCCCAGAAACTGATGTTTTTACTCCTTTTTTGTTTACAAAGCTTCACTCAAGCTTGTTCTCATAACTCTTTTTAACAGTCTAATGAAATTTTATATACCTAATGTAAAACTAATTTTCCACTTTTACTCTAGTCTATATCATCGTAGGTAAATCCTGGATAGCAGTCGTTTTGGGGGGTTTTGAGGGATTTTTGCAGCACTGCTATGTACTCATGATCTCATCCCTGAACTTGTGACTTTATACAAGTTCATGTGAGTTTGCAAGCATTCTGGCTCATTTTTTATAGGTAAAAACGAGCCAGGAGGTGAAGTTTAACAACCATGTGTGCTGGAGCACTAGGTCCCACAGATCTAAGTATCTAACATAACTTCCCTTGGAGGAAATTGCCTAATTAGAGGGATAAATGGACAGGAGGAAAAGGGAGAGTGTGAACTGAAGAATCTGAATCACCTCTCTCTTTTCTTCTTTGTATGGTATCTGTCTTCCTCCTCTCTTTGGACTCTGCTTCTCTCTGTGCATTTCCTTGTTACTTCTTAATACTTCTAAATTGGCGCAGTTGTTATGGGATTTATCTGTATTTACACGAACTAATTTCGTAATAAGATCAGGCTGCATAATCTAGTTATATTTATCTCTGGTTGCTGTGTTTCAGTTTGTATAAGCCTCATTACACCATAAAATCCTTCTTAAGTAAAAAATGGTGAAGAATTGCCAATTCCTTCTAAAAAATGGGGGCAATTAGAGCAGTGGCACTAAAGTCGAGATTGGCTGCAATCTTAGCCATGATCTGCATAAAAAGCACCATGTGACGGTGAAATTGTGGCAGCCAGAGGCTACTACACTGCACAATGCCTCTATAGTGACCCAATTTGCAGCTATTAATTATTCTGCTCTATATTTTGTCAGAAGTCTTAATATTTAATGTCTGGTGTAAAGTTACACATACACAATCACTTTTTTTTTTATATATTTATTATGCAAGCATTCTACATCAAAGTTGATGGTTGTGCTCTAGCCAGTGTCATTTATCTTAATTAGTTTAAAAATTAAACATATCTTGCTTTAAATCCTTTAACAGTTCTTGAGATCATTGTATCCAGCATTGCTTATTACTGGCACCTCAACTTGTTTTTGGCTATTTACTATGTGGCAACTCACTTTAAAAAATTGTAGGTGTGGCATTTTTGTACTTGTATTGTAATTCGTGTTAGATTTTTACTTCATGGTAATAGAATTGTAATTTCAGTACAGTCAAAACATATTAATTCAGTGCTATGTCTCTGTTTGCCCTTGGTGATACATACAAGTTTGTATGTACATAATAAAGTTAGAATGGAAAAAAAGGCAGAAAATAAATAAATTATTTGACAACTGGCATGAAGTCCATTTACAAGTTAGCATCTAAATTGGCAAAAATCTTTTTAAGGCAACGCAGCTATTATTATGCATATTTAAAGTTGTAACTATGATTCTGTTATCTAATTTCTAGAACTGTAGGGAATTGTTGCAGATAACATATTACTATTTGTATGGGATGTAATTTATAGAGACTTCCACACATCTCTTTTTTTTTTTTGTGGTGTGTGTATTCATCTTATATTTATAGTAATTTATCACTTCAATGTCTTTAACTGATTGTTTTCTTCAACTGTTTTCAGTCTTAATATATTTATTATAATTGATTTTGTTGTGTATGATTGGTTATTTTCTTATAATCATGGCAATTTTGTATAATTTAGATATGTTAAAAGCCGAAGTGATGAGCAATTGAGGGATCGTGGTGAAGAGAACTCAACAAGTGCTTGTAAGCCTGAAGATATTGCCAATGGAAAGGCAATTGTACCTTGTGGTCTTATAGCTTGGAGTTTATTCAATGACACATACAGCTTCTCCCGTGACAACAAGAATTTGACTGTGAACAAGAATGGCATCTCCTGGAAGAGTGATAGAGAGCACAAATTTGGAAAAGATGTTTACCCTAAAAACTTCCAGAGTAGTGCTATTAGAGGTGGTGCAAGTCTCAATGAATCCATACCAGTGAGTATTTACATGAACTTTTGTTTTGATTGGAATATTGGATTAAACTTCTATCCTCAAGTATAACTATTTTTCTTCACAAAGTACAGCAATGTAATTAAATGTTGTTTTGATTAGTGCAGTCTTAATTTACGCTTTGTTTACCCTTGCATTGCATGGGCTTTTGTGTTAAGCTTGCATCTTTTGGTTTATTTTTTGTTGTTGTTGTTTCTGTTGTTACTACTTCTATTGGTATTCATATTGTACATATAGTAATGACTTTTCACATTGCAAATTATTCCACTGTTCCAAACGCCTCTTTCATTTCAAATTTTCAATTACTTCAAGTATATTCTTCTGTTCATCTTATGATTAGTCCAAGTATTCGCAATCTAGTTTTCATCAATGGGATATATTGCTCACTTTTTTAAAATGTTTTATGGAACAGTTGAGTAAGCAGGAGGATCTTATTGTCTGGATGCGAACTGCTGCTTTGCCAACTTTTAGGAAGTTGTATGGAAAGATAGAGGTGGATCTGAATGTAGGTGATAACATAAATGTAACACTGCAAAATCGCTACAACACATACAGCTTTAGTGGCAAGAAAAAGCTGGTTCTGTCAACTACTAGCTGGCTTGGTGGGAAGAATGACTTCCTTGGCATTGCCTATCTCACTGTTGGAGGATTGTGCTTCTTTTTGGCATTGGCTTTTACCATTGTATATTTTGTCAAGCCAAGGTAAATACTTCAAATCCTCTATTGCTTTAGAGTTCAGACCATGAAAGTTCCTTTCATAGCAGGGAAATTCATGGGGTACCTTTGACCTTGCATGGGCTTACTAATTTTGTTGATTTTGTACTTATTTGTTTGACCAAAAATGGGGTTGGATGCATTTATCTGTTTCATACATGATACTTAAATTTTTTGTTCTGTGACTTCTTACCAGCAAAGGTGGCACACAGCATGCCAATAGACCTAGACTAATTGGAGTATTATGCCCAAGCGTTTAATTCCAAACCCCTTCTCTCTTTTTAACTCTGAAATCTGCATTGTTTATATAGTTAATTTGATTAAAACCTAAATAATATTTGTGACTTGTGTGTTCAGTGTATTGCAAATTCTGTGTATTATGAAATCTTGTCTGCTACGAGAGTTTTCTTCTTCCTGCATAGAAAAAATGAAAGAAAATGATATTATTTCCTACTGGGACTACTAACTTTGTTAAAAAAAGAAGCTCCGTTTGGTGTTATTCAAGGTATATAACTTAGAGATTAATAATTAAAAAGCTTTGTTTAGAACTTGTATAGGAAAAAGGTTGAGGTTGTTTTAAATGCGATGACAAAATTTTGTTGCACATGATGCATGTTTTTGTCCATCTATTTCTTTGTTAGTGTCCACTGTACAATTTAAAATTCGTATCTCTTGGATTGTGTAAAGTAGTTTAGGATCTGTTTTTTTTCTAAGCTCTTTTTGAACTGTAATATATGCTTAAAAATTTTACAATAATTACGATTTTTTTTTTTTTTTAAAAAAAGAAGCAAAAACCTAAGAAGTATGTTTTAATCCCTTTCTCAGAAGTTAAAAATAGCAGTTTCTGTAAAAAAAAAAAAAGGCAGCTAAAAACAGCCGTTTCAAAAAGTCCCCCATTATTTTTAAAGCTTAAACAAATTGTCCCTTGTTGGATAATTAACATTTATTCATACTTCAACAGCCAGTTGAAGTGGCAATTTTGAATTATTATTGTTAATTCCTAACCTATCTTTCCATCTGTCTTTGTAGGCAACTTGGAGATCCCTCATATTTGTCATGGAATAGGAATCCAGGAGGGCACTGAGCAAAGAAACTCACACTATGCTTGTTGGTTATTTCCATGATTATAGTTTTGTACATGAATGTTACCCAATTACTAGTAGCACTTGTGAATTTAGGTGTTCTTATCCCCCCCTCTCCACAACACAAGAAAACCAAAACACTTCTTTTTTTTCCTTCTTTTTCTGTGTTATGCATCAGAATTGAAATATGTTGTATGTTCTGATAATATAGCGTCCCAATATATGTTCTAGTTGCATTTCATACAACCTAGTTGTTCTTGTTTGGTTTTGGTTGGCTTTTGCTGAGCTAAAATAGGTGAAATGCCACTTCAACATTAGCATTTTACCCTTCATGAAGTTGATTTATTAGGAGAGGTTAAATTTTAGGACAAACAATTTATTCCATGAAAATTTTATTTTAAAACGCCTGGTGCTTTATCTCTATATCAATGCCATCAGTCACAGTCTAACTGGCATTAATTTTGAATTTTGAATTTTGAATTTTTATCTTCTCTTTTTTGTACTGTTATGTTTATTAGTCCATTATTATTTTGGTACGGTTAGCAGTGTGGTTTTAACCGTTTCTGGCACATGTAAGTGTGTCCTAGTACATATGTATATGCTCTGTTTATGCGGATGTGGGTCCTCCTAGAATTAGTGTATGTATGAGGTTGGGAGTTTATGGAAGAGATTCTACACACAGCATATACATACACTAATTATAGTTACAATAATTTTTTTTTTTGACTGATACAATAATTATAGTTACGATAATTTTATTTTTACTCTACACTTTAAAACATTTCATTTTGATTTTTATAGTTGCAATTTTTATTTTTTATTTTTTTTAATCTTTTTGGTTCTCTTCGTGTAAAGTTATTTAATGCCGTTTGAGATGAACATGGATTAAATGAGTTATGTTATGTTCGGTTGGTTGATACTTGACAGCGAGGACTGAAAGAGTAAAAAAATTGTAACTATAAGGATCAAAATGAAATGTTTTAAATTATAGAGACTAAAGGGTAAGTAACCCTCCACCCCCACATTTCACACTATTACGGATATAAAAATTATGAAAAAATTGGATTTAACTAGTGTTTTAGCGTGTGTATTGCTTATTCAAATTTTTATTAACTTATTTATAGTCAGTAAAAAGAAATTTGAAAAAAAAATAAGGAATTATATAGAACATCGAATTTTTTTTTAAAAAAGAGATAATTATAAAAGAAATTAGAAACTATAAAATTAAAAAAAAAAAAAAAGATAAGGGAAGATGTAATAATGTAACCAGTGTTGTGAAAATCGGACCGGTCATCGACCCGGTCGAGGTACTGGGTTGATGGGTTAGTGGTTGAACCGGTGGGTCACTAATTGATCCGGTATATAATAAAAAATTAAAAATATATATATATAATATAGCTAACAAAATGTGATCAATCCATAATTCATACTCTAAAATTAAAATCAATCATGATCAAACTATAAATATAATAATCATTTATTACTATAAATTATTTTGTTGTATATTATCATTAAATTACTAAAGAAATTCTTGTTATTTTTCACGGCTAAGTATAAAAGTTGTCAGATGACCATGAGCAAGTATGGTGAAGATGTATAAAACACATAAATATTAAATCATATCAAGATCAAGATAATAACAATTAGCTATTATATATTATTGTCAACATCAAAATAATATTATAGGAACATATTATTATATACTATTAAGCAATTAGCTATTAACAATTTAATTAAAATGTTATAGGAGCATATTATTATATTATATTATACTATTTAGCAATTAACTTTTGTCATGGATTTCAAATGGTACTATGAAAAGAATTCCAAATAACTATATTGTTTACAAGAATTGTTAAAAAAAAAAAAAAAAACTTGGCAGAACCGGTTCAACCCCGGGTCAACTGGGTCCGGGTCACCGGTTTTCTACCAAACCCGGTCGGGTCAAACCGGGTCGATTCGGGTCGATGACATATCCGGTCCGATAGCTGAATCGGACCGGTCAGGCCACCGGTTCCCGGTCGAACCGGTCCGGTCCGGTCCGGTTTTTATAACTATGAATGTAACTTTAATTTTTTTTTTAATATTAACTTTGAAAATTGAAAAGTAAATTGAATTAAGAATTTGAAATTATTAATGAAAGAAAGAAATCTTCAAAATTAAAAAATAGAGTTAGAAAAATTGATAAAAGAAATATTTTAAAAAAAAGATAGCATCATACAAAGAAGTGAATGGAGGTAGTTATAGAAATATTATGAATGTGGATAGTTACAGAAAATTGATAAGAGAAATTTTAGGAAAAGTAGAAGAATCATATACATTTTATTCATTTATATATATATATATATATATATATATATATATATATATATATAAAAGGAGATTGTCAATTGCTCCTCAACCAACTGAGCTAGATCTCTTTAGTAATAACTTATAACACATGATTTCATAAAACATATGATTTTTCCAATTTAAATAAAGCAGATTTTTTATGAAAAAATTTGGCTAAGCATGTTCTATTCGATATAGTAGGAGAACCTAACTCGATTTTCTTAAACACACACACAAAATATTATTATATTCACAAAAAATGATATTATTATATATTTATAAAATGTAACATTAACTTATTTTTATATTTTTTCATGTTTTAGAGTATGTTTATATAAATAGATTTATTAAGTATTTATTTAATAATTTTGTTATTACATAATGTCATGAATTTTATTTTCTTATAAACTTGTTGAAATAAGTTAAAAAAAATTATTTTAATAAATCATGCTATAATATTATTAAAATAAATTTAAAAAACTTATAAAAGTGATAACTTATAAAATAGATGTTGTATAAAGTAATTTAAACGATGTCTTTATATTAACTTCAGTTATTAATTAATAATAAAGTTACCTTTAAAATAATTGTGACCAATTATCTCATTCTTTTCAAAATCATCTTAAAATTATTGAACTCATTATCTCACCCTTAAAATTATTGGAACTCGTCATCTTTTCCAATTATTATACAAGAGGTAGAAAGAATTTATATTACTATTAGTTATAATATTTATTAATTATTGACTACAAAAAATTATAAAATAATTAAAAGTATTTTAATAAAATATAATTAATACAAGAGATAATTTAGATTGAGTCTTATAAAAAGAACTAAGCAATTTTCTCACAAGGTTCTTATGTATTCCTATGTATAGGGATAAAGGTAGTATATTTTAAAGTGTTAATTAAAAAAATATTAAATATTTTAATTATTTAAAAATAAATAAATTAGAATAATAAATATTTATATTTTAATAATTTTTTATGTTTTTTTCTTCAATTTTTTTACGAATATTAGTTAGAATTTGACTTTTATAATTTAATTTTAAATGAAAACAATAAAATATTAAAAATTAATAATAGATTTAATTAGTCAATATATTTTATATTAATTAAAAATATTAAAAATTAAATATTTTAATTGTACAATAATTAATAATAAACATTAAATTGGTATGATAAATATTTTATATTTCAATAGAAACTGTTTACTTTATTCTTCAATTAGTATTCTATGAAGAATAGTATTGTAAATATACTCTCTTAATATATTTTTTTAACAAATTATTATTAGTTAAAAATGACAAAATCACGAGTGTGTCTCATTAAATGAGACTTATAATTTTTTTTTAATTTTTAATAAATTTCAGTCAATAAGAAACAACATGTTTAAAAGAATTTCAATATTATTTTAGTAGAATTGATATTTCCTAATTTATTTAAGTAAAATGCTAACGAGTTCTCTAAGATTAGGGCATGTTAAAGAATTAAAAAATACAACTGGCGTGAGGTTGTTCCAACTTAACTAGTGATCTTGGGTTCAAGTCCTGGGTAGCTGCGTTAAATACTTGGAGGGAGAGTTTTGCCGTACATAGTATCCTACTCAACTCGAACAGGATTGTCTTCCATGAATGATACCCGTAGTCTAAAAAAAAAAATAGAATTTTTTATTATAACACACAATCCTGTAATTTTCAATAACTCCAACTCAATCTTCAATAAAAACTTTCTACACTTTTTATTTAAAAAAGTTAGCAATTGCAGTACTCTATGTCATTAGTGCACATTAATGTAATAAAGATCCAAAGAAATATTCGCCGAATTCGTTACCTCGTCAAGAGTGTCGTGTACTTGTAGACTGTAGTATAGTACACCTGGGTTGTTGACATGTTCTTGGTCCCACTCATTCTTCTATTTCTTCAGTTCATAATTAATTATATTATAGTACACACTACACAGCACATTCACATGGACTTCACTTTGTTGCACACTTACACTTGCCCCACTTTGGTGTTTTTCAACACCAACACCATTCATTCCTTTCACTCACAGACACAGTCACTGGATGCCATGCCATGTCTCTCTCACACCTCATCACTCCTCTCTGCTGCACTTCTTCAACTTCAGGTCCTTTTCATCTTTGATTCTCTATGTGTTCCAAAAGGGCTATGCAAATTTTCACTTTTTGGATGAAATCATGTTCTTTCTTTTAATTTTCATTTCAAGAGTTTGGTGGAGCTGCTGCATTTAGCAAGTTTGGCACAAGTTTTGGAATTTGCAGTGGCAAACTTTCTCAAATGTGATTCTAGGTCCAGATTGGGGTGTTTATTGCTTGCTTGGTTGATTATTTGTTTATGTTCTTCAGTATAAAAGGGCAAATGTTTATATAAACAGAAGGAAAAAAAAGAGTAAATTTCTATGTTTTCTGTGTGCATACTTAACTGACAATTGGGGTATGACAAAACCTAAAGGATTTTACCTTGTATGATTTCTTACTGCTTATAATAAGTTGCAGTATCTATTTACTGTTAGGAAATAGTAGATCCAAATTAAATATTTGACTTGATGTTATTCTCCCCTCTAGTTTTATTTCAATGTTGGATTGCTCCTGTTATGTGCATATGAAACTATGCACATCTCCTTATAATACTTCTAGGAAGGTCTGACATGATTTCCTTTTTAACAGATTCTTTGGTGACTGCATCATATGTGAAGAAGAACATGAACAGTACATCCTGGGTATGACATATATATATATTGTAAGCAAGGTTTAAGTTACAATTGCAATTGCAGTTGTAGTTTCATTATGATCCTTGAAATTGCAAAAAATTGCAGCTGCAATTGCAGTCGTGGAGACTCCAAAAACCTTGACATTGTAGCCACAATTGCGGTTGTGGACCGTTTTTGAAACCTTGAGGGAATAAAATGTGTTTTATTGCATGCAGTGCCTTGAGGACTCAAAAGAAAGAATCAGGAAAATGTTCAACAAGGTTGAACTTTCTGTTTCTTCATATGATACAGCTTGGGTGGCAATGATACCCTCTCCAGCTTCTCCTCATACCCCATTTTTCCCTCAGTGCTTAAATTGGTTGTTGGGTAATCAACTCTTAGATGGTTCCTGGGGTCTTCCTGATCGCCATCCATTATTGATGAATGATGCTCTCTTATCTACCTTAGCATGTATCCTTGCATTAAAGCAATGGGGTGTTGGAGAAGATCAAATTAACAAGGGTACTTTACTCTTCTCCTAACTATTGTTTTCTCTGGTGTTATATAAATCAAGTTTACTGATATTCATCCAGGTCTTCAGTTTATTGAGTCAAACATTACTTCAATCAATGATGGGAAGCAACACCGTCCCATAGGATTTGGTATAATTTTTCCTTCTATGATTGAATATGCACAAAATTTGGGCATTAATCTTCCAATTGGAGCTACAAGCTTGGAAGCAATGATCCAGAAGAGAGAAATAGAGCTCCAAAGGTAGCATTTTGGCTTTATCTTGTATGTATTTCAAGATTTTTCCTGTCTTCAAAATACTTCTCATTTTTGAGATCCTTTTGCCAACTTCTTGGTGCCAAGAATATAGAAGTAGAGAGACCTTATTTTTCATTTTGCTTAAATTCCACTAGCTGACCTCTTTCTGGTGCATTTGTCCATTAGAGGTACTCAAAGCAATTCAGAAGGGTGGAAAGCATATCTAGCATATGTTTCAGAAGGAGTGCTGGAATCACAAGACTGGAAATCAATCATGAAATATCAAAGAAAGAATGGATCTTTGTTTAATTCACCTGCTACAACAGCAGCTGTTTTTCAGTGCCTTAAGAGTGCTGAATGTCTTGGTTACCTCCGATCCGTATTAGAAAAGTTTGGGAATGCAGGTATGTTTCCAGAATTATGTTTCTCTTAATTTAATTTGACTTACATAATTTTTGGAGATTAATTGGCCTTTCTTTTTGTTTAAAAAAAAAAATCAGTTCCGACAATTTATCCTCTGGATATATATGCCCGTCTCTATATGATTGATAGTCTTGAAAGGTTGGGTATTAATCATCATTTCAAAGAGGAAATTCGACTTGTATTGGATGAAATATACAGGTAATAATCCATTTGAGGTGCATGCACCTGTTTATGTAAAATATTAACCTTGTGACCGTAACTGGAGAAGAAGGAAAGGAATTCTAAAAGCATGTGATGAAAATATAGAGATACCATTCTATTTATAGTATTCATTATTCAACATCCTTTGATAGTAAGTTTGAAAAACTCAAACATTTGTCAAAGCATAGAAACTTATCATTTTCTTCCGTTGAATCCCTTTGTATATATAATTTGCAAAAAAAAAAAAAACAGATATTGGAAGCAAGGAGTGGAAGATATATTCTTAGACCCCACCACCTGTGCAATGGCATTTCGTATGTTGCGTCTCAATGGCTATGATGTATCTTCAGGTTGGATTGTTTGTAACATTTAAGTAGTCAAGAGTTTTTGC
Source organism: Pueraria montana var. lobata (assembly GCA_026413185.1). Taxonomy (NCBI): domain Eukaryota; kingdom Viridiplantae; phylum Streptophyta; class Magnoliopsida; order Fabales; family Fabaceae; genus Pueraria; species Pueraria montana. Next base: position 20,925,676 of record CM048649.1, on the reverse strand, counting down.
TTTTTAGATCAAGGCCAAAGAAGCTAATATGTATATTGTCTTTGCAGATCCATTTTATCAATATTCTGAAGATAAATTTGCTAACTCCTTGAAAGGGTACTTGAAGGATGTTGGTGCTGTTATAGAGCTATATAGGGCTTCACAAGCCATTATACATCCTGATGAATCAATTTTGGTAAGACAAAGTTTGTGGACAAAACATCTTCTGAAGAAGGAATCCTCCTCTTACAGATTATATGCTGATAAACTTCCTAGTTATGTTGACCTAGAGGTAGTTTCTAGTCTTAAATCTTTCAAAAACTTTAGTTACAAGTTTTATACAATCTTATAATCCTTCCTGAAAGCTGCAAGGTCTTTTGTATTATAGGTCAAGGATGTTCTTAATTTTCCTTATCATGCAAATTTGGAGCGATTGTTAAATAGGAGATCAATGGAGCATTACAATGTAGAAGAAACAAGAATTTTAAAAACATCATATAGGTTGGCCTCTGCTAGTTTGTTTCCCTTGTCTTGTGTTTTCTTTTTTGTTCCTTTCTCTTGAGGTCAAATTCTTGATTGTTAGTATGGTCCAGATCTTGCAATCTTGCAAACCAAGAAATTCTAAAGCTAGCAGTAGAAGACTTCAATATCTGCCAATCAATACACATTGAAGAGTTGAAACAGCTTTCAAGGTATATCCTTCTTCTCTTCTTCTCTTTTTAAATTTTCAAAGATATACATTTGGCCAGAGATCCATATAGAAAGATCATAATCATAGCTGAAGGTTTGGTAACGCAAACCACAAACAGTTGTAAGTGTATATTCCTCATGCTTTCTCTTCTGGCCTGAAGTCATGGAGGAATTTGGGTTCTTTTGTTCATGCTACTACTTATGCTTGGTTTTGTAGAAACTTGATTCAAATATGTATCATAAAGATAGTATCCAACTCATATTTCAACTTAGGAACATACATTTTGTTAAACTCAAATGTTTGAACACACAAACTGGAAGGTTTTATTGAAAGAATTCTGGGATTGAACCAGAGTTTGTAGGACAGGATACTAAGACAGGCCTAAGCCCCAACAAGGAGTCTCCTCCTTCAAACCAACTTCAGCAAATTAACACACAGAAAACTGTTATTTAAGAAACACACATAACTGCCACACAACACATCAGATAACTGTTGTCAATTCTTTAGTACAGAAGCAGCCTTGTCCTCAAGGCTGAAATGAGGAAACTGTTTTATCATTAACTGGTTCAGTTGACACCAAAGGCTCCACCAATTCAGCAGCTTCCATTTCCCCTTCTGGAATTCCAATTCCATCATCATCTTCCCCCCAAATTAGCACTCAAACCTTTCTCATAGGACATCTATGGAGAGGGCTGGCCACACTGGAAGCAGTGTCCTTCCATTCTGTGAACATAGTCTTGGAATGACTAATGCCTCATGCCTTTGTTCCTGAATAGGGCCCCTGTTTGGCTATTGCCGCCCACACTGCTATTGGAATTTGCAGCAGAAGAAGCCTATTTGGCTAATTGAGTTTGGTTCGGGAAGGTATCTCCCATTTGGCTTGAACTTGCTGGGCTGGGTTATATCCAGAATCCATGCCCTGACATGAAATAACAACCTTGCTGCATTTGGCAATTGCTCCCTGAACTGTCTGATTTGGCCAAACAGAACCAGGTTTCACATCCACTACATGATGCAATCAAAACCTGTTACTATCTCCAAAGAACTCTTCTTTAATTGATCTTGCCAAGATAATGGCCTTTTACACTTCCTGTAGATCATGAGTATAAATCCTTCTTCTTGTCACCTCATTCAAGCCATTCATAATCCAATGCTTGTTAGTTGTTATTTGGGAATTTCTGGTAGTTTGTCAACTTCTCAAACTTTTGAACATAATCTTCTACCCAACCCTTTTGGCACAAGGCATCAACTTGCTCATATGGGTTTGCAGCACCACTGCATGAAAACCTCTTCAACAATTCAGTTTTCAGTGCTTCCAAAGTCATCTCAAGCATCCTCTTCCTCAAATATCTGAACCAAAGCACTGCTGTTCCTTTCACACACACACAAAATAGTGGCACTTTCAGTTTTAGTTTGGCATTTTGGATTTCAAAACATTTCTCAGCTCTAGCCAACCATCCAATGGGATCCTTCCCATCAAAATTGGGCAGCTCCACCTTCTTCAGTGTTTCAAATGATTCATCTTCATAATTGGTTGAGTTAACATCCATGAGGTGTGGATCACAGTGTACAGGAGTTCTAGAATGGCTTGAACTTCCTGCATCTTGTTCTCCGGTCCTTGGACCTTTTGTTTCACTGTCTGCTTCAACAAGGATCTCATCTCATCAAAGTCCCTATGTATTTCTTCCGGTGCTCCTCATTGTTCTTAACCAATCATGATGGTCGGAATTGGATCTCTGCATTTCTTCATTCAACTTGCAAATCTGCTCCATTTGCTTCTCAAATCCTTCCACTCTTGAGTCCATCCTCATCAATGGTGCCCCACAGGTTGGACCTAATTTTAGACTTAAAAGTTCAAACACACAACCTGGAAGATTTTCTAGAAATAATTCTGGAATTAAACCAGAATTTGTAGGACAGAACATTAACATGGGCCCAAGCCCTCCCAAGGATTCTCCTTCAAACCATCAGCAAATTAACACATAATGAATAAGAAAACTGTCACGCCTACTTGAGAAACACACACCTAACTGCCGTACAACACATCACATAACTGTCCTATCACATTTGCTCAAGTTTGATCTAACTGTACTACACTATCATATGCAGGTGGGTTGTTGAGAGCAGACTAGACACACTAAAATTTGCTAGGCAGAAACAGGCCTATTGTTACTTCTCCTGTGCAGCTACACTTTTCTCCCCTGAACTTTCTGATGCTCGCACATCATGGGCGAAAAATGGTGTGCTCACAACAGTTGTTGATGATTTCTTTGATGTTGGGGGTTCGGAAGAGGAACAAGTGGACCTTATTCAACTAGTTGAGAAGTATATTCCTAGTATTAATTGAAACTGCCATCTCTTGATTTCTATTTGAATTCTATCACAATTTGCTGCACAGACAGTGATGTTATGACAATTGAACTGCAGGTGGGATGTAGATATCAATACTGTTTGTTGTTCTGAGACAGTTAAGATAATATTTTCCGCAATTTACAGCACAGTTTGTGAGATTGGAGAGAAATCAGTCAAGCGGCAAGGACGCAATGTGAAAAACAATGTTATCAAGATTGTGAGACGTTTCTTGACATTTCTGACTGCATTTTTCTACTGAAGATATTTTGATTTTCCAGTACAGTCAATTGTCAACGGTGTCATGTTTTTGGGAATGTGAAAAGTGAAGCCCTGAAACCTTTCTGCACCCCTCCCTCAAATAAAAGAAAATTTCTGATGCTAAATATTCTCCTTGCAAAACCTTAACAATGACCTGTTCTGCATTTTAATGAAATATTAGTTTGACACTTTATTTTTAAATGTACTTCAATGAAATGAAAATTTACATTGGAGTTCTCCCAGTTAAGATAATTTTCTTAACCAATGCATTGAATTTGTTTAAATTTTACAGTGGTTGAATTTGATCCAGTCAATGTATAGAGAAGCTGAGTGGTTGAGAACCAAGACTGTGCCAACAATTGATGATTATATGGAAAATGCATATATATCATTTGCCTTAGGTCCAATTGTCCTTCCAGCTCTCTATCTCATCGGACCTAAGCTTTCAGATGAAGATGCTGAAAATCATGAGTTGAACTATCTGTATAAGCTCATGAGCACATGCGGTCGTCTTCTTAATGACATTCACAGTTTTAAGGTATATAGTACATCCCTGCCCCTTGATTCTCTTCCTGGTTTTATGGTGACTAATGTTTTTGTCTCTGCTGTAGAGAGAATCCGAGGAAGGGAAATTGAATGCGTTGGCTTTGCGCATTGCTCATGGCAATGGAGTTATTACTGCAGAAGATGCCACTGAAGAGATGAAGGGTATTACTGAGGAAAACAGAAGAGAACTCCTGAGCTTAATTTTGCAGGAAAAAGGAAGTGTAGTTCCCAGAGAATGCAAGGATTTGTTTTGGAAAATGATAAAAGTGTTGCACCTGTTTTACATGAAGGATGATGGGTTTACTTCACATGAGATGTACTCTAGTGTAAATGCAGTAATTAAAGAACCTGTCATCCTTGATGAATTGTTAGTACATTCTCAGCAGAAGCTTAGTCCAGTCAAAGCCACTAATGATGTGATGCCCCAGTCCAATTAGTACATGACAAGCAAGACCTTCACTTGCTTTTGTGTGATCATTCTTTATGAATAAAATGGCACAATTTTTCCTATCTCTTACTTTGTTATGCTTTGTTTTTTCTTACTTATAATCCTTTACTTTTCATGTTGATAATTTTTTTTGTCTTGATTGTCTCAGGATCCAATCCATATCCATAATGTTAAGGATGCATGCATCCCTGTAATGTTTTCTGGTGAATGGAAGGGTTAAGAAAAGATGTCATTTATGCTAAACTTGGGGTAGGCGTTCAGCTAGGCAAGGGATTGGTGCTAACATGAATTTGATAAGATAAATCAGCAAACAATATATGCTAATCTTAAAACTTGAATGTGCAATGCAGCATCAAACAGCAATACTAAGGTTTTTTAGAAATGCTTAATAACTAACTAATCATGAGTGGATAGATAAAAATGGTAGAAAAGTGAAACTAAACACAAAAAAATTATTATTTTTTCTTTTCTAGTAAAGGATATTCCCAACAAGTGTCAATTTGGGCATTGATTAAGAAATAAATAAATGGAAAATTTTTATTAGAAACACTGGTAAAATTGCAATAAAAGTCATAATGGGATGTGTTGGTAATACTTTTCTATAAAGTTTTTTTACTTTTTGATTTCTAAACTAGTGCTTTAAGGGCACTTGTTAACATTTCCCTATAATAAATACATCTGGCAGTCATAATACAAAAAATAAAAATGGAACCTCTCTTTTCTGTATGATCTCTTTCAAACTCTCATGGTAATATTTTGTCATTAATATTTATACTAGAACTATATATCTTGATATGAAACACAGAACACAGTAGCAGTTCTGAACTTCCTCCTTTTACAAACTTCTATAATAACAAAGAAGCTGAAATCAAATTCATTTGTCACCCAGAAATAATAATGCGACAACTCACTTTCAGTTTTCAAGTAATATTACTTGTTAGTTGAGTGTTATCAATAATAATGCGACAACTCACTTTCAGTTCTCAAGTAATATTACTTGTTAGTTGAGTGTTATCAATAAAGAGAAACATAAATGCTAGAGCTCGACACAGCTATTTCATTGTCAGTATCTATTGGCAGTATGCATTGTTTGTCTGTTTAGGATGTTACCAATCGATGTTCAATTTCCTTCTATGCATGCAAACTAAATAAAACTTATAGCACACGAAATTGTGCAAGTGTTTTGCAGAAAATTTCCTAGGGAGATTATCTTTTTCGTAATAGGCTTTCTTTTTGGTAGTTCTTCATTTTTAAGGCATAAACTGTGGTATACCATAGAAAGTTAAAACATTACATAAACAATATACATAGAGCCAGTATAAAACAGTACTCAGTGAAGTACAGCAATTAGGAAATTGAAAAGGTTATTGCATTGGTCAAACTCAAACATTCCATGTTTCACAAAATTCAAAAGTCGTTTGCCTAGTAAAGATTTCTAACTTATATCACTCATTTCCTTTAACAAACAGCACCTACATCAGTTATCTTCATAATCTAATGGAACTGTCAAGATCCTCATGTTCCATGTAACCATGGTGAATATTAACATGCACTAATTTTATTTAAAAGGGAAAAAAAAAATCTAGCTACACCCAATTCAAAAGATGAAGTTCATTTCCTTGGTTGATGCTTCTCATCTATGGTCCCAGTATGAAGGTTCACAGATTCAAAGATTGCAAGTGTCCATGGCTAGTAACTGTGACAAAATCCAATTGATACAAAAAAAGGTCTAGAAAACACTAATTTACTTGTACAAAGTAATGTAAATATATGTTTGCAAATGAATATCGTCGGTACGAATAATACTTTTATTCCATGGAGAGGGAAACGATGAATAATGTTGCAAAGCTGCATAAAATCAAATTCCAGTTCATGCTAAAAAATTAACACAGCACTAGCAAAATTTGCAGTATCCTTGGCCAACATTATGAAATTTTCTAAATCTCAGACAACTAAAAATTTTGCAAGCTGGAAGAAACAACATACATCACTTCATTCCAAAACAACTTTTGCACCAAGAGCTTTCAATTTCTCTATTATCTGCTCCCCTTCTTCCTTTGAAACACCTTTCTTTATAACAGAAGGTGTTTTTTCCACTAAATCCTTCGCTTCCTTCAAACCTAAATCAGTAAAGCCCCGGACCTCCTTGATGATTTTAATTTTGGAAGCCGCTTCGTAGGACTCGAGTTTCAATTCAAAGACAGTTTTTTCTGGCTTTTGCTCCTCCTTGGCTGCTGTTGGTGCTTTTGCTGCCATTCCAGCCAAATTTCCAGCTCCTGCTTTCATAAATCCCACATTAGGCATCTCCTTCACTCCCATTTTCTTCATCAGAATGAGACCCAATTCCGCAGCTTCAGCTACCGTAAGAGAAGCGATCTCATCAACAAGCCTGAAAACTCTCTCTGATGGAGGGCCTCGATGATCATTGGGATCAAATGTAGCAGGATCAAAATCAGCTGGGAGACTTCTTTGGTCAATTTCCACTTCCTCTACATCCTCCTCCTCCTCTTTCCTTGCAGGTTGACCAAAATTTCTTGAAAATACATTTAAGTTACTAGCGTTAAGCCGCACTACTGTTGGATAAAGAGGTTGTCTATATAAACCATTGGGTAAATAATGCCTTATTCTTGAAAGCAAGCTCATTCTTGGCTGGTAGTGATGCAGTCTCTCAGAATGGCAAATCAGTCTAATTTGACACACATTGTGAACGCCTAATCCAATAAATAAATATATCCTGAAAGCAGAAAAAAGCGGAACTAAACATTTTGTTTAAAAAGTTTATTGAAGTATTGTGACTCATTGGCCTTGTGTGGATAAACTTCATAAATATAGAAGAAAATATGAAAGCAAAATAAACTTAGCTTCTCCCATAAGTTCATGCAAGAGATTTTATAAAAGTTAAGTACATAAGTTGATTTTAACTTATGAGAGAAGCTCGATCCATTTAACCTTTTTATTTTCTTCTCAAGTGTTTATAGAGAAATTTATCCAAACAGGGATATCTTATATGGATCAAACTTTCAAGTTTCAACTAACATCATCAGAAAACCAACAAAATCAAATCCTAGAACCACAGAATTAGAAAGAAAAATAGCTATCCAACAAGAGTCCTCAAACATTGCATATTGCTCAGAGCAAATTACTAAGGGTCTGTTTGGGTAAACTTATCCAAAAGCACTCTTTTAGAAGAAGAAAATAAGAAGAAAAAAATGAAATGAGCTTCTCCATAAGCTCAAATTAACTTATGCACAGACTAATTTGTCGAAGCTCTCTCATCTTTTAGAGAAGCTATATGAGAGAGCTTATGCAAATTAGCTTATGGAAAAACTCATTTCATTTTTTTCTTATTTTCTTCTTCTAGAAGTGCTTGTTAATATGCTTACCCAAATAGACCCTAAATCTTAAAGCAAAGATGGAGCCCAATACCATGCATATTCGCATGTCATGGATGATTTCTTAGAAGTGAACAGTTCTTGAAACATTTAGAAACCCCTTGAAATTAAGAGCTTAACAAAATGGAAATATAAGAAATATGAGCATGTATGTAAGAAACACATGAAACCACAAATCACACAACCAACAACCGAATCTTATGCAGCTAACAACAATGAACACACACTCCAGAAGTAAGTCCCCCTCTCCCCCCATTTTTGAAGGCCAAGTTATGAAACTCAAGAAAAGAAGAAAATAACACAATACAAATACCTAAAACAAAAATTAACAACTTTTGCCACTAACACAGAACATTAAACTTCAGAAACATCAAATAATCGTTGGCAAGAATCGGCTAAACCAAATCCCAGGATGTTAAAAAACACAATAAAACAATAACTCCCATTTTTTTTTTTATACTATACAATTTTTACAGGAAAAACAAACATAATTCACCCCAAAATCAAATCCGAGGGGGAAAAAAAAACCCATTTTTTTAATAATATTATATTTTATTATTATTATTACTCTTCAGTTGATTAGTGAACCAGGCTAAAGAGATGGCGCACCAGGGGACTCTTTAGTTGACTATATGTTACGTTACTGTATATGTTATGTTTTTAGTAAGGTAAAAAAAAAACTTTTTGGACTCAAATTGAGGCCAACAAATGAAAACAGACAAGAGAAAAAAAGAAAAACAACTGAAACCCTAAAACCCGACCCAAAAGCTACTGCACTGTTACTATTAGTTAGCGCCGCCCCAATGGAAGACAACGCAGACAGCGGCAGCAAGGCGGAGGTTGCAAAGGCTGTCCGGCGTCGGCGAAGGTCGTCGAGCCTTGTCCGGCGACGACGAACGTCGCCGAGCCTTTTCCGGCAACTTCGAAGGTCGCGGTGCCTTGTCCGACGACGGCGCAAACGGAGAAGCGGCTGCGAAGGCCGCAAATCGCAGCGATTTTCCGCGAAAGGCGCCGCGACGAGCCTCTTAGGAAAAACAAACATCATTTTTACAGGAAAAACAAACATAATTCACCCCAAAATCAAATCCGAGAGGGGAAAAAAAAAAAAAAAAAAAAAAAAAAACCCATTTTGGCAAACACCCAAACAACCACTAATCTGAGCTTAAAATCGAGAGACCCCAATTCTTACTTTAGTTGTAATCTGAGCTCAGAGTCGCAGAAAGAAGCCAAAGGAAGAAGAGCCAGAAAAACAGCAGCGTGACGCAGTGAAAAACCTCGTGTTTAGTAGTTTGGAACAAATTGGAACAAGAAAAAAAAAAAATTGAAGGTATGGGTTATGGGCTTGGTTGGGCTTTTCATTGGCCTGGCCCGTGCCCGTTGTGTCAAACGGTTAAGTGTGCAAAAGTGATTTCATCACAGTACATGTTTTATCTCATTTTTCTTTTTCAGTACATGTTTTTTTCATTATACGGTGAATATTGTTTGCAAAAGTGGTTTCATGTTTTTAAGTGGCACTCATAAAATTTATCTAATAATAAAATATGTTAAAAATATTGTGTAAAAAAAAATGCTATTTAGGCTTGTTTATGTGTTAGGTAAAGACTGTTGTAATTATAAGGTTGATCAAGTACTCGCCTTTGATCCTGAATTATTTAAGGAATATAAATATTTTATACTTAAAAAAATTATTTATTATTAATTTAAATTATTAGGTAATAATTTTTTTATTATTTGATATATTATTTTCGTTAATAAAAGTATTTAGTCTTAAGATATGTGATGTAAATAATTTAAATGTACTTTGATATTTATTATAAAAAAATTAAGAAAAATAGATTTGCATTTTGGACTTCATCTCCAAATGGCTATTGAAATTAGTATAGAGCTTAAATTTATTAAACAAGTGTATGATCTATATAAAAAAATATATTATGGTCTGTAACACCCTAAAAATCTACATTCGTTATGTCTGTCATGTGTGAAGTGATATGATTTCAATTAAATATTTGTAAAATTATTTTCATTAAATGAAAATAATTAAACTTTGTGTGAATTAAAGTCAAGTACATGATTTGTGGTTTTAATTAATTATTTCACTGTTAGATTAATTCTTAGTGTTTAATTAATTAAAGAAATACAATTATTGATAAAAATAAATTTAGTGAAGATTTAATTAATTAATTAAATATGCTTTAGAAAAATATTAAATAGAATGAGAGTGAATTAAAATTATTTTTTTTCGTTGATTAAAGACCCAGATGACCAAATCCCGCAGAGACCCAAAACCCTAAACTGGAAAATACCCTAACCCTAGACCTAGTGGGCCCGTGTGGTCCAACACAAAGACAAAACCTTAGCTAAGGACATGGGGGGAATTTTTTAAAACTTTCACTTTTCTCTCTCTTCCTTTATATGGTGCAAGAGAGTTTTTCTCTCATTTCACTTTTTCTTCTTCCATAAGTTTCTTATTTTCTCCTCCTTCTCTCTAAAATTCTGAACCTTTTCTCTAAGATTCAAGTACTCAAATCAAAGTTTCCACCGATTAAATTCAGATATATTGTTGAGGAGGGCAAGGGCTACCCAACAACACTATTTTTGCTTTTTTTGAGTGAGGAACCAAAGAGGTATGGAGGGGTTTCTATTTTCCCTAAGCTATTTCTTGTTTCTCTTGATGTTTTTAGGCTGTTCATGTGATTATGAGTCTCTTGACACCATGGGTGTCTCAAGAGCATGTGAAACATATTGAAATGTGTTGTTTGTCAATTGTGCACCGCAGCTATTTTAATTTTTTTCGAAAATACTTTCGTGCATTATTTTGCAATGTAAAATGTTTTCCTATGTTTTGGCACCTCTACATATCATGGTATTTTTTTTTCAGAATTTTCTGAACAGTGGAACTATTTTTTTTTTTTGGAATTATTTTCAAATGTTGCTGATTCTGTAAAAAGGGCTGTTTCGAATTTTATAAAAAATTTTGGGATATGTTTTTGGAAAACTGGGCTCATGAATTCGATTTATATGTTATGAGGGTCATCCCTGAATTTTTGTAAAGTAAAAAAAAATCGGGAAGCATTTTTAGGAAATTAATGTTGTGAAAACCGAAAAACTGGACAGCAAAGTTTAAATGTATAAAATATCTTTTTATTAGAATTTTGCTTTGAGAAAATTTGGTAACACTATCTGGACTATGTGGACTTCCTATGAATTTTTTCAGAATTTTATGAACACTTTTTGTAATTATTTACATTTTTGTATGGAAAACTCTGTTCTGAAGCAATAATGTTTTAGAAATATAAAAAGGACATTTTCGGTAGGAATTTGGAGCTGATAAAATTCCATGTGTTTTCCCACATGTTGGGGACATTCTCTGTGAAGTGGCACAGAAAACAGAGTTGATTTGCTATTTACCAAAAATGTAGAAGTACACTTTAAAGAGCCTGTCCAACAACCATAATTAATTCAAAAATAATATTTATAGGTGAAATTTTTAGGAGAAAAATGTATATAATGAAATATATGTGATTTATTATGTCTCTGTAAAATCTCACGAAATTATAATTTAATTAACTAAGTTAAATAATTTTTGGTATGTATACACAGCTATAGGTATATGCATGAAATTTATTTGTATGATTGTGTAATTGTGCCTAATGCTATTCTTTGGACTTGCTAATGGAAATTTCACCTCAAAAGGGAAATTTCTATTGAAAATGTGTGTGTAATGTTGTTTAATGGATTATGTTGAATTATTGTTTGTAAATGATTATTATGTTATTAACTTTAAATTGGAGACCGGGAGGAGCGTGATCCTCGGGCAAAGAGTGCTGAAATTTTCTTATGCATGTGACTTGTTTGCATTGTTTTGTGGTTGTGGGGACAAGAATAATTCATTCTTGTGTGGGAGCAAGTGAACTCCAAACGGAATACACTTGTAGATGCTAGAAAATTATTCTAGTAATTGAGGACATTCACTATGTGCAATAGTGAATTAATTATAATTAAAGAGTGGGAACCTAATAATCTTATGAGTTAATAACTAGGAATTTCCTATGCGCACAGAGGACATCGGATAATGGACTTAGAAAGAAATCTAGGACCCTTGCATGGATTTGGACAAAATGACTTAAGTAAGCATAAAAAGTGAGAGTGGGTGAGGATTTCAATAAAACAAAGTAAAGCAGTTAAGATCATGATGTGGGTCATGATTGGTGTAACACCCTGAAAATTATAACCCAATAAGTATGAACGTGAGAGATTTAATTAGAAAATTTTCTTGTTGGGGAGAATTGTAACGTTGTGATTTTCCTAATTATATGATTAAGTGATTGATTAATATTGAAAGAGCAAACTAAATTTAAATTATATTGATTGATATAATAATTAACTTAGTTCTATGTTTCGTTATGTGTCATGGTGTTATTGTGAGATTTTTGGAACTTTTACGTGAGTTTCGTAAGTTGTAGAAAAAAGAAAAAAAAAAGAGAACAGGGGTGTCCTTAGAGGAAGGTGGGTGCAAATAGAAAAATTTCAAAATTATCTTAAAAACTAACGTGTATAACCTTCTTTCCATCATTCTCGTTCCTTCTTTTTTTTTTACTCTTCCACAGCTCTCTTCTCTGTCTTCTTTTTCTTCTGGCTGAGACGACAAAAAGGGAGGAGGAAGCCATTTTTTGTGAGATTGGTGGACTGCATGCAAGCTAGGAGGTCCTCTCTTTATCACCAACAACTTATCTTCTCTTCATCTCTCTCAGCTGAACCAAAAATCCAAGGTGAGGGGGACTCTTTGTGAATTCTATTTTTAGTTTAAGGGTGGTTGAAAGCTAGGGGACTCAACTACCTACAGCATGTATGCCTTTCTTGACTGTTGTGTGTGTTTGTTTAAATGGTTGAATGTAAAAAGTTGATGAAATGGGTTTGAAACCCTTGGCAGTGGTTGTGTAAGTGCATGTCCTGACTTTAGTGTTGTTTTGTTCTTTTGAAACTGAGTGGGAAGGTCCCTGGAACAAGAGAATTCATGCCCAATTTTCGTACAATTAATTGATGAAGGTCATATGTTGAAAACAAACTCCAAAACAATGGAACAGTGGCTGTCAGGTTCGTGTGTCCCTGGACAGATCCCACGGTTTTGCAATTTTTGGAAGATCTAACCGTTGGTTTTTCACGAAATTTGTTTTGAATGAAAATAGACACAAAAAGGAACAACTTTTAGTTTGACACTATGGAGAGAAAACGTCTTTTTGAAGTTCATCCGTGGATTTCAAAATGGATGTTCTGTTTTCAAGTTTAGTTGAAACATGTCTCGGTTTTTCTCAAATTCCCAGTTGTGTGCTTAATGTTTCATTTTCGTTTTTGAACCAATAAAAACTAGACAAAACAATGTTTTTAACCATATAAATTACAAAAATTATCATGCCCAATTTCTTAATTAACTTTTTAAAAAGAAACAGGGCAAGGGTTTTGAGCTCTGTTTTGAGTCTGAAACTTAGGCTGTGAGAAACAAATTTACTGGGAACAATTGGGAAAGAATTTGGAGGCAAGTGTTACGTTTTTAGAAAGATAAAGATATTAGCTTTCTACTGTAAAAAATTCAGCTCAAAAAGAATTTGGGAAGTGGGAGAAATTTACATTTCTTTGAGCTATGTTCAGTGAGCACTCAAAATTCAGGGCTGCTGATTTAGAAAATTTTTATAAAATTTTCTAGATGTTGATTTTATAAGTGAGATACTTTTCTATAAAATAGATTTCAAGAGCTTCGTTTTGATATAAAAAGTTTTAAATTTCGAGGTCATTTACTTGTATCAGTGAGAGCTCACATTCAGTACTATCAAAGAAAAAATCGACCTCATTTGGTCAATTTTGTTAATGTGATAAAATTATTGATGTGATATGATGTATTTAAGCTTGAGAGATGATATTCTACCTCTAAAGGTGAATATTCATCAATATGCTATGTATTGACTAATTATTTGTGATATACAAATTAATTGTACTATGCATATTGTGGACTGAGACCTGGGGGGTGTGAACCCTGGGCATTGTGAAAAAGTGGTGTGCGCATGATTTTGATGTGTTTTGGATGTTGAATGTGGGGACGAGGATTTATAATCTTCGTGGGAACAAATGAACTCCATGCGGAGCACATTTGGTGAAAACGGTGATTTTGTGATAAAAATGACGGAAAGTAATGAATTAATCCGTAAAAAGAGTGTGAATTTAGTAATTGATTATTGGCATAAGTAATTCTGTGATCCTTGTTTTGTGTTGGTGAGGATCGAATGAGAAGGGAAACCTTTTCGTTGGAGGTCACGTGTGACTGGTGTAGTGGATAAATGCTACGCGTTGATTTAGCAGAATAATCTTACGTGACCGGAAGCCAAATGGGCAAGTGTTGAGAGGTCGTGTGGAGGCTTTATCTACGGTGAGCATTGTGCTTGTGAGATGACGGGGTCGTAATGTTTAACCACTGTGATAGTGGGGGAGTTTGATCTCCGTGTTGTATGTCTGAGACATATGTTGATTGAGGACCGCCGTCGAGTGCCCTTGGTAGAAAAGCTCACACAGACCTGTGAAAGGTCGCGTGGGATATTTCAGCTGCAAGTTATCTGTGAACCAAGGTCGGATTGCAAATGACGCGTCACTTGAGGTGATGAGATCGTTACGATGTAGCGATAAAGGCAAAGTCCTTATTTATATATGCATATGTGAGCGTAGAGGTGGTACCTTTAGCTCGGCGTCAATTCGTCCGCACCTGTACCATGTGCAGCGGGAAACCCACATGCGGCGAAGAAAGAAAATAAACTCTGTGAGAGAGTGTTGAGGAGTCAGTCCTCGGAGTAATGGATGACCACAGTTGGTACCTGGGAGATGATCGTAAGGCAGGTTGACCTTGGAGGGTAAGGCATTGAGTTGTGACGATAGATCACGTAGCTGACTCGGCCACCCTGACAAAAATACGAGACATCATCAGTTGGTGAGAGCCCGCCATAGTACCATGGTGAGAGGTGTACTCCCAACAGTCATCCAACTCAAAAATGTGTAAGACCACTAAGTTCTGAAAGTTCCAGTGGCAGCTGGCCAGTATGAAATAATTTACAAGAATAGTTGTGGAAACGAATAGGTTTCGGGTGTGAACGCTAGAGAACCACATCGTGGTGGCTAGTAGGATTGTGTATGTGACTGTGAAGTCGTTCTGTGTGTATTGCTTGATGAAGCAGAGAGTTCACCATCTGTTTTATTTTTCTTTTAGGAACTGGTGGCAGTACCTGTGGACGTCATAAAGATGTTATCTTCATCAGCTTAGTCACTTTTCGTTTGGAGGTTGGTCTAACATGCAGGGTTGGGTGTTAGTGATGGCTGCTCTGAGACTAGGTTTTCCTCTTTTATGTATTTGGATATGGGTAGACCTAGATTTCAGATTTTTGGTATGTACATTCAGCTTTCGTACTATATTACCCTATGTATTTGGTATACACTTTGGGAATGTACATATTACTATTATTTGGAAAAATATTTGGGATTATGAAAATCTCTATTTCATGTATACTTATAATTGAGACGATGATACGCAACTTCCAAAATTAATTAATGAAAAGTTTTAAACATCCGATAAATTCTGATCTATGTTTTATTAACTTCACAGTTTTTGGAAAAAATTAAAGTTAGTTAACATGCTTATTGAATTAAAATAAGTTTAAAAATGAGAATATTTGTAAACCCGGATTTAGGGTGTTACAATTGGGTAACGTGCGATACGAACACATGTTTGAAAGTTTATAAATTGTGATTGTCCGAATCGTGGTGAGAACTGAAAGGAGGAAGGAACCTCCAGCGCCAAGTCGTGTGAGACGGTTGAATGAATTTGTTCGTGGACAAAGCTTGAATGAACAATTGTGGAAGAGGTTGTGTGGGGGCTTCACCTGTGGTGAGCGATATGCTTGTGAGGAATGGGGTCGGAATGTGTGACCATTGTGGTGGTGGAGAGTGGATCTCCGTATGGTATGTCGGGGACATACGTCGTGGAAGACCGTTGTTCAGTACCTTTGGCAGAGAAGTCACACCAACCTATAAGATATGAATCCGATGAGAGGGAGTGGTTGAGGAGTCAGTCCTCAGAGATTGGATGACCTCACAGAGTGGTACCTGAGGTGTGCTCGCTGACTTGCTGTTTCTTGGGGATCTGGTGCCGAGTTTGTGGTCGTGTTTCCATAGTGCCGACTTGGCAATCCCGACAAATGCGAGGCACAACCGTGTTGGTGAAAGCCCTGCCATTGTACCGTGGTAAAGGTGTACTCCCAACAAGTCATCCGACTTAAATTGTGTAAGTCCATTGAGTTCTGAGAGTTCCAGTGGCAGTGGGCCCGAGTTGTGTTGAGATTGTATGATATAGAGAAATAGTATAATAGACCAGGAACTTCGAGTGAGACTCGTTAGAGCACCGTTGTAAGGTGGTTGATTGTTGTAGGTTGCTTGAGACTGAACGGTCATTTGTTTGTTAGTTTAGTGGAGGAGAGGGACTCACTCCATACATTTATTTTTCCAGATATCGATGGCGCAGCAGAGGCCCTCCACGAGGGTATGGGTGGTGACGTTTGAGGGTCATTGGCCCCACGATGGGGTACTCGATGAGGATCACTTCGTGGGTCACGTGAGTTTTGGGGTGGTGTCACTCACGCGCCAGTTTGAACAGCCGACATACTACGACTTCTTTTTGTGGTTTACTCAGCCTACTCCACCGTACTATCGTCATATTGCGCCGGTGGAGACCGTGGAGCTTTCTTCAAACACTTCTGAGTCGTCATCCTCATGTTCTTCTGATCTGCCATCAGAGGATCCTGAGGAGGATCCCGAGCCGATAGAGGAGGATCCCATGGACGAGGGCCATGAGATCTCTTCTCAAGGGTCTTGCTAGAGATTCTTCTGACATCTTTTCTCTATGGGTACAGTCTGACATAGTGGTAGGGTTTAGAGATGACTGCTTTGAGTCATAGGTTTTTTTTCCTTTTTTTTTTTTGTATTTTGATATGGGTAAGCCTAGATTCAGAAATTTTGTATCCTATTTCAGTAATCTATTTTCTTATTTCAGTGTATTTACTACTTTTAGATTGAGGCTGTACATGATATTGGTCCTGTGCGTGAAACACTTCTAACCCTTATTCTCATAAACTTATTTATATATGTATATTTTGGTGGCCACTGAAGCACACCTTGTTTATATCTGTTTTACGTTGTTATTCCAATGAATAAGGGTTGTGCAACTTTTATAAAATGTGGTTTTAATATGAAATCACATTTGATTCTTTTATTTGAATCCTAAAAATTAAGCAGTTTGGATTAAGGTGAATTGAAAAGTATGTTATTAATATGGAAGGATTTTAATATCAGATAAGAGTATTGTAATAATGAAGATATTACAAGAAGTGATAAAGGAAATTCCTCTAGAAGCATTATATTATGAATTTATTTTACATTGTCAATTAATTAGAAGTAATTTTATATATGACTTTTAAAGAAATTATTATAAAAATTAATAATTTTATCATATATGACAAGTTATGACTCAATGACGGTGTTAAATTTTTTACATGATTAGTGCATTCTAACTAAATTTATTAAATTATATCAAAAGATCATAGTTTTTTTTTTCCAAATACATGCATTACTTATAATTGTTGCTATTGCTAAAAGTAATTTTTTAAAATTAGAATTACTCAAATCTTATTTGATATCAATTATCTTAAAAAGGTATTGAGTGAAGTTTTCCAATAAGAATATAAGTTGCATTTTAGGAATTGAGATAAATAATGTGAAACTTTCCAACATCCTTCCTCCCTAAATGCCAGCCAAAACAGGTCATACATAAACATAGGCTTTTATACCTTGTTAGATTTTCCTCTTATACAATAGATATATAATTTGTCTCAAGAATTCAGGTAAACGATGTGATAAAATAAAGTATTCATAGAGAGGGATTTGCATACAATATTAAAAAAAATCAGTTTAGACTACAATCTAGAATCTTCTAGATACAGAATACATTCCTAACAATCATTCTATTTCTATTTATATGTCAAAACTTAACAATCTAACTCTAACTTAACAATTAAAATGATGAGTTTTCACTTGCATAATTGCAAAGGAACATATAACTATAACTCAAAAAATAGTAGGCTTAAATAACCTTTTTTTCCTTATAAAAATAAGGGATTTTAATTTTAGTCCTTTAAAGATTTTTGTTTTGATTTTAGTTCTTGTAATTTTTTTGTTTGTTTTAGTCTCTGCTGTCAAGTAACAACGTTAACTTATGACCTAACAGTAATGTTGGCAACCCATTGACTTCTCACGTTATCAAGAAGTCTAATAGGGAGTTACATGTATTTGTTTTTTGTATGTGTTTCTATTCAAAACAGTTGATCACATCGAAAACACAATTTACCAAAAAATTTCATGTGATTGCTTTGTCAAACTCCTTGATGACGTGGCAAGTTAATGGGTTGTCAACGCCGTTGTTATGTTATCATTTAACGTTGTTACTTGTGTTAACTGTAAAATTTGCGCTTATTTTCGTTAACAAACATAATCCCATAGGTATATTCGAGGATGGGGACAATTCTTCCTTTGGAGGCCTTTTATCCTCCGCGGTAGGCCCTTCGCCATGGGTCTATGGTTAAATTTTTTATCAATCTCAAAGATTGATCATTGGAACAAATTATAAGTAAAAGAGTGCATTAATAAGTAAAGTGCGTGTAGGAAATTAAAAGAGTAATGAGTTTTGAGAAGAAATGGAGATTGGAAAGAGATTGAAGGTTTAGAGAAAATTGCAATAAAAGTAAAAACTGGAATTGAAATGGTGGTTGAGAACATTATAGTAACCCATGGATCCGTGAACGTCGTGTGGACTTAGTAGGATATGTGGGTGTTTACTAGTTCCAACCCTTATTACATGGTGTAAACTAGTATTTATAGACAAAGATCCCTAATTACCTGCAACTTCTAATAACTTCTCCTAATAACTTCCGATAATCTTCACCGTTGATGACTTGTATCTTCAATCTCCACCGTTGATGACTTTTGTCTTCAATCTTCGTCTTTGATGACTTGTATCTTCAATCTCCACCATTGATGGCTTCCATGGTGTTGATGCTTTTCAAATCTTCATTTCTCTTGTCATCGTGCAATTAGTCGAAAGATTAATTTTGACACTTCAATACTTAGTCGAAGACCATTTTTCGACAATCGAAAAATGGTGATGTTAACAAAAGTCCCCCGGTATTTTTCTTTTGATTGAAGTAAAAAAAGATAAATACTAAGATATTTTTTGGACTATAATTAATCCAACTATCAATCTTCGCTTCACATGAATTTTAAAATTGGCATTTCGTTTATTTTATTTTTTAAAATGCCATCATGGTTTCACATTAATGCCTTCTATCACTGGAATTTTTTTTCAATTGATATGTCTTCACACATTTTTTTAAGGCATAATGACTATGGAAATCGAACAAGCATGAACTTCGTTTTTGCCATTATAACTCCCTACAACATAAAAACTAAAAAGTAACATGTTGGGCATATGAATTCGATCTTCGATTCATTGAAGCCTCCTCTTTTGTTTCAATTAATTTCAATTCAATCGAAACTTTCATTTGAATGTTTCAAGCCATAAAACATTTGACTTTTTTTATTTATTTATCAAAATCAAACGGTTATAAACCCCTTTTTGCTATCAAACTAACATGTTGCAGGGGCTGAATTTTGATCTTCAATCAACCATATTGGATTGGCATATTTCGTCAAATAATATTTGACAATGAATTTAGAATTCATTCAACGCCAATTATGGTTTTTTTTTCTGCCGCCATAAATTTTGAATGACAATTGAAACTTCTACAGTTTGAAAAGTGCCATTTTTTGTAACTGTCCCTTATCAAAAAGTGCAATAATAGGCTAACCAAATTTAAAGTGTAACATGAACAACTGCTCATAACTAATTAACCGCTACACTTTTATTTTTCATTTTGAAACATGCTTTTCTAGACTTCTTTGTGAGTCTTGATTTTAAAATAATCATTTTAAGTAAATCATTCAAACTCAAGCCATGTCCAATTCTATTTTACTTCAAATTCATTGATGGCTGACGATTTCAATATCAAAAGCATGAACAAATTTACCCTTCGAAGGCCAAATAAAATCGACCCAATTCCGCAGCTTCAGCTACTGTAAGAGAAGCGATCTCATCAACAAGCCTGAAAACTCTCTCTGATGGAGGGCCTCGATGATCATTGGGATCAAATGTAGCAAGATCAAAATTAGCTAGGAGACTTCTTTGGTCAAATTCCACTTCCTCTACATCCTCCTCCTCTTCTTTCTTCGCAGGTTGACCAAAATTTCTTGAAAATATAGTTAAGTTACTAGCGTTAAGCCGCACTACTGTTGGATGAAGAGGTTGTTTATATAAACCATTGGGTAAATAATGCCTTATTTTTTAAAGCAAGCTCATTCTTGGATGGTAGTGATGCAGTCTTTCAGAATGGCAAATCAGTCTAATTTGACACACATTGAGAACGCCTAATCCAATAAATAAATATATCTTGAAAGCAGAAAAAAGCGGAACTGAACATTATGTTTAAAAAGCTTATTGAAATATTGTGTGACTCATTGGCCTTGTGTGGATAAACTTCATAAATACTTATAGAAGAAGAAAATATGAAAGTAAAATAAACTTAGCTTCTCCCATAAGTTGATGCAAGAGCTTTTATAAAAGTTAGGTACATAAGTTGATTTTAACTTATGAGAGAAGTTTGATCCATTTAACCTTTTTATTTTCTTCTCATATAAGTGTTTATAGATAAATTTATCCAAACAGGGTCTATATCTTATATGGATCAAACTTTCAAGTTTCAACTAACATCATCAAAAAACCAACCAAAACAAATCCTAGAATCACATAATTAGAAAGGAAAATAGCTGTGCAGCAATAGTTCTCAAACATTGCATATTGTTCAGAGCAAATTACTAACGGCCTATTTGGGTAAGCTTATCCAGAAGCACTTCTAGAAGAAGAAAATAGGAAGAAAAAAATGAAATGAGCTTCTCCATAAGCTCAAATTAACTTATGCAAGGCTAATTTGTAGAAGTTCTCTTTCTCTCATCTTTTAGAGAATCTATATGAGAGAGCTTTTGCATGTTAGCTTATGCATAAGCTAATTTTAGCTTATGGAGAAACTCATTTCATTTTTTCTTCTTATTTTCTTCTTCTAGAAGTGCTTATGAATAAACTTACCCAAACATACTCTAAATCTTAAAGCAAGATGGACCCCAATACCATGCATATTCTCATGTCATGGATGATTTCATAGAAGTCAATAGCTTAACAAAATGGAAATATAAGAAAGATGAGCATGTATGTAAGAAACAGTTCTTGAAACATTTAGAAACCGCTCGAAGTCAATAGCTTAACAAAATGGAAATATAAGAAAGATAAGCATGTGTGTAAGAAACACATGAAACCACAAATCACACAACCAACAACCGAATCTTATGTAGCTAACAACAATGAACACACACTCCAAAAGGAAGTCCCCCTCTCCCCCCATTTATGAAGACCAAGTTATGCAACTCAAGAAAAGAAGAAAATAACACAATAAAAATACCTAAAACAAAAATTAACAACTTTTTCCACTGACACAGAACATTAAACTTCAGAAACATTAAATCATCATTGGCAAGAATCGACTAAACCAAATCCCAAGATGTTAAAAAACACAATAAAACAATAACTCCCATTTTTTTTTATACTATACAATTTTTACAGGAAAAACAAACATCATTCACCCCAAAATCAAATTTGAGGAAAAAAAACCATTTTGGCAAACACCCAAACAACCATGAATGTAAATTAAATCTTCATCCATTCGTTGCCTCGTTTGTTTTCAGTAGAAATATATTTTTTTTATTGGAAATTCTTCAAGAAATTTTCACCGGAATAAAAAGTTCAGATGATAAGTTAAACCACAAATCCAACCATCCATGACACCCAATTTACATTCTAACAAAGCAAAACATCAATTTAATTTTGAGATTGATTTTCCCAAACTTATGGCAACCTAGAAACACGAAAGCTTAGCATCGTTGAGCAGAACGAAGAACCACTGATTTGAGCTTAAAATCTAGAGACCCCAATTCATACCTTAGTTGTAATCTGAGCTCAGAGTCGTAGAACGAAGCCAAAGGAACAGCCAAGAAAAACAGCTGCAATGGTTATGCAATGAAAAACCTCGTTTCAGTGTGTGTAGGTTTGGAACAAATTGGAAAAAAAAAACAAATTTGAAGGTATGGGTTATGGGCTTGGTTTGATTTTTCGTTGGGCTGGCCCGTGTACATTGTTTCAAATGGTGAATTTTCAAGCGAGAATAACAATTTTGGGTGTGAGAATAGCAACACCCTATGTAAAAGTGTTTTCATCACAATTATCTCATTTTTTCTTTTTCACTACATTTTTTCATTATATGGTGAATCTTGTATGCAAGAGTGATTTCAAGTTTTTAAGTGGCCTCATAAAATTTATCTAATAAAATATATATTGAAAATGTTGTGTAAAAAAAATGCTATTTAGTCTTGTTTATGTGTTAGGTTAAGACTCTAATAACTACAATGTTGATAAAGTGCTCGTCTATGATCCTGAATTATTTAAGGAATCGAAATATTTTATACTCAAAGAAAATTATTTATTGTTAATTTAAATTATTAGGTAGAATATTTTTTTATGATTTGATATATTATTTTCGTTAATAAGAGTATTTAGTCTTGAGATATGTGATGTAAATCATTTAAATGTAGTTTTATATTTATTTTTAAAAAAAATTAAGAAAAATAGATTTACATTTTGAACTTCATCTCCAAATGGCTATTGAAATAAGTATAGAGCTTAAATTTATTAAACAAGTGTATGATCTATATAAATATATTATGGTGAATATGTTAGTGAAAAGTAAAGATTTTTTGGTTTTGATTATTTTGTATAAATATTACATCTATTTACTTCTTTTAGTAAAAGTCAATTTAAACAATTTTTAAAATATGAAATCACATTTGATTCTTTTATTTGAATCCTAAAAATTAAGAAGTTTGGATTAAGGTGAATTGAAAAAGTATGTTATTAATCTTGAAGGATTTTAAGTTCAGAAGAGTATTGTAATAATGAAGATATCATAAGAAGTACAATAAAGGAAATTCATACTCCTCTAAAAGCATTATATTATGAGTTTATTTTACATTGTCACTAATTTGAAGCAATGTTATCAAAATTGGATCGGTGATCGACTCGGTCGGAGTAACGGGTCATTAGATCATTGGTTGAACTAGTGGGTCATTAGTTGAACCACATGAATTGGTATATAATAAATTTAATTTATAAATTTTTATACTGTAATAGTATATATATTATGTTCATCGTGAACAACGTGCAATGTCAACGTGAGTTGTGCAATGTGCATAGTATGCAACAACTTGCCGTGCGCAGTGTATGGGACGACTTGGGCAATGTGCACAGTTATGGAATCGATTCTTAAATAACCAACGGGTCACTAGTTTCACTATAAACTGGGAGAGTGAAATCAGTTTACATTGATTGAAATACACAATCGATCGAATATCAGGCTCGAACCAGTCAAGTGACATGTTTCTAGTTCAACCAGTTGGATCGGCCGGTCCAAGCCGAGTCTGATAACACTGATTAGAAGTAATCCTGGATATGACTTTTAAAGAAATTATTATAAAAATTAATAATTTTACCATATATGACAAGTTATGACTCAATGATGTAACACCCTGTTACATTAGACACAGCCCACACTACTGTTTTATCTGATTTAGTTATTATAAAATGAGGGTAAATTTTTCGCGATTAAATAAAACATTTATTAAGCATATTTAGAATACGGAAAATATTTTATAAAGAACCATGATCTTCTTTTAAATAAACATCAGCTCATATCACAAAATAAATACAGAGCAGTACACAATTTCTATCCCATACGTCAAGTTATGTACAGAGAAATTATGTACTAACTAATCCTAACCCATACGTCAAATAATCCTAGTCAGAGCAGTACACAATTTCTATCTAAAAACGGGAATGAATAAAACTAGCCTTTAAGTCTCGTATCTTCTCGTCAGTCTCCGCAATCCCCGAAATAACCGTGTCCGTAAGAGAGCTTGATCGTTGGGCATGACCGTCATCTTCACGTATCCAATCAACAAGTACATACACAACAAGAAAGAGAAAGGAGTGAGACTTGATTCTAATATATATATGTATTACTAATGGTATAAGCTACCGTCATTTAATAATAGCGGGGGAACCTAGTATTCATTAAGTCATAACGTCCCAATTCCTAACGACTCAAACCTCTAGACGCAGTATGGATCCATACTCCCCGATTGGAAGTGATTGGGAGTACATACGCCTCAACCCTATGGCAAAAACCTTCATCTTCCACAGATGAACTCATATCTCAATTCAGGACATCCACAGTCCTATATAACTCAAGCATACTCTCGCACCAATCAATGGAATGCTGAGCAGTTGTTGGGGTTGCCAAGCTTAGTCAGATGAAGTCCCCGACACAAGGTGCTCCCCCTGGCCCTTTAGTTACTTCATCACTTGACATCATACCCCCTAGACTTCCGTCAGTGAGTCCCTGCCTTTCATTCCTCAGCTTGCCAGGCTGTGTCTTCCACTATAGGCAACATGCCGCTACATGTTCCTCTCTTAACAGTACTCACACTAGAGTACTTACAAGTCACTTTACTCATCATCATTTGGCATAACATTTCTGTCCCTTAGATAGATAAACAATATAACTAGTATACATCACCATTCACTATATTACGTCTAACATCACTGATCTCATTCACTGAGCACCAACATAGAATAATAATATTTCTGTCCTTCAGACAGATAAACAATGTAATTAACCAGTACATGATGTAAATATCTCTATTTTACAAATAGAGAATTAACATTGCCATTATAAAATTATACAGTATAACATTTCACAATCTTATATCAAGAGAACAATACATTACAAACAATTTAAGTATCTAATATTGGAATTTGTGTAATATTACAAAATATTAAATAAGACATTAGATACTTAAGTTAATGTTCACTAATAATGTAATAATTAGCTAATAGTTAACTAATCTATATCTTCATTAAAATTTTAAAATGTATTTATAAATTTAATTTAAAACTTCTAAAGTTGAATTTATTTATTTTATCTTTTCCTTTGTCAAATTCCTTAACTTAATTTATTTAATAAAAATAATTTTCTAGCTTATTTAGAAAATATTTCTTGTACAAGCATAAATAGATTTTAATATTGAAAAATTCCTTTCTAATGTCGAAGATCATGTTAGACTGTAGCCACAGAGCATACTCAGAGTTTTTCATGAACTA
This sequence comes from Pueraria montana var. lobata, assembly GCA_026413185.1. Classification (NCBI taxonomy): domain Eukaryota; kingdom Viridiplantae; phylum Streptophyta; class Magnoliopsida; order Fabales; family Fabaceae; genus Pueraria; species Pueraria montana. The sequence continues at coordinate 20,900,552 of CM048649.1, read as the reverse complement.
AGTTTAAGAAGCTAATATTGAGAAAATCTTTTTTCTAATGTGGAAGGTCAGATAAAGCTGCGACCACAGAGCATACTCCAGATTTCCTCTATTGCTAAGAAATTTTGTACACTTGAAGAAAACATTTTTCCTTTAAAATAATTTTACAAACACTTTCTATTCTACTTTATATTTATTTAAAATTGTAGTCTCTCTTTTTCCTTCAAAACCCGTGAGTAATTAAGAAGAAACAAACCAAATTTTTGTGTCAAAAATCTATTACTTAAGTGATGAAATTTAGTGTTAAGATTATCATCACAAAAACTAATAATTTCTTTCCTTTTTCCTTTCCCAACCCGAGACCAATTTTGTTTATTTTCTTCATATAATCTTAAAATAATAGTATTAATAGGATCAGTGAAGTATATAAATAAGATTTGTGTATTAATATTGGTGCTTTGGCCAATGAGGCCGTGAACCTTAAAGGAGCAAGGGTACTTATTTCTAATGTTTATTTCCTTGTAAATAAATTAAAGAAAACGTAGGGTATTAGGGAATTAAAGCTTCTGGGGTAATTTAAGTAAATAATGAATTTGAAAACACGACTCACAGCCTAATCTTAGTTTCACAAAACCGAATTTTAGTTGACTAATAAACATGGTTTAAATAATTAATTCAAGAAAATCTTCCTGGAGTTGTTTAAAAGTCTGATCAGTAAAAAAGGATGAAAAAAAAATATAAAATTGCAATGGTTTTGTCCCCACCACCAAATAAGCTCATCCAGCTTGGGGTTCAAAAAGGAAATTTTTGGTCTTATGTAAACATATTTATGATAAAAGCTCTGTTATCTTATTTTAGAAAAAGACAAATCCTTTCACCCTTTTTTTTCCTTGCTTAACTGAACTACAACTACCCCTCCGTCCCATTCAAGTTTTCTGTTCTATTTATAAGTAAAATATGATAAAATTGGAAAAAGAAGATATATATACCCCTCTGTTATGTATTAGTACCGAAAGTGGTAAAAAGAAAGAGTAGTTATTAACCAGTTCTTCTTCACGAGACTAAGGCTTTATGGAAATTAGATTATCAAAACTTGATTCAAAGAAAAAGTTACAGAGTAAGACAAGGTACCGGTCCCTTTTCCCTTGTGCAGTGGAGACCGAGAGTGTCAGAGAGCGATTGGGTGAGGTAAATCAAAATTTTAAGTGGATAAACACATAAGGATGATTATAGTTTCATAATACAACAAATAAACATGATTAAGGAGTAAAATCAAGAATAAAATTTGACATAGTCTCCCCTTAAATCAGCACCAACCAGAACAAGAAATTGCAAGTAGATAACAAATATGAACAAAAACTCAAGAGGAATCAAGAAAGGATTCAAGGTTAATGAAAAGAATCACCAAATAAACATGAAAATAATCAAGAACAAAATATGAATCAAGAAATAAATTTGACATAGTCTACCCTTAAGGAGGGGCTATCCAATCAGTCCCAATAACAAGAAATATTACAAGGAAATGAAAATACACCAAGGAAATAGACAAGAATTGAAAGTAATACAAGGAAAGAATCAAAAGTGTAAAGCTTGTACATAATAAAAATACAAAATAAGAAGATTAGCAAGTGAATCAAAGTCTCACTCCCCCTTTACCAAGAGAGTGAGTTCGTCCAGTGTAACACCCTAAGTTAGAGTGCACTTATATTTCTATAAAACGCTTATTGTAAGAAAAGATATTTATTCATTAAAAATAACGGATAAGGAAAAAAATTTAAAATATCGTTTCTTAATTCCATCTTTAATCAATGTATTGATTTGAAATTTCAATTACATTTAGAAACGGATAAATGATCTATCATATAACGAATAATAAAGAGAGTAAATCCACCATGCATAAAATAGAACATAATCCCATAATACCAATCTCATAGAGTGTCAAAAATAGATAAAGTAAAATGACGTCGGCGAAAGACGGATACGTACCATATATAACCCCAAGTTAAATAGTAACAAAATAATACATAGGAAGCAGGATAACAAAATTCAAACCCTAGTCTACCTATTACAAGATACAAAAAAAAAATTGAGGGTTCAGAGCAGCCACCTATGTACAGTATATACCCACAATTGTACACCTCAAACCTAAGACTCCGTAGAAGAGTTCTCAGAAAGGTCCTCCTCAGGATCCTCCTCAGCGTCATCATCCTCCAAAGCATCGCCCAACCTCAGAACATTGGTAGGAGAAGAGATGAGAGTCATAAGCTCTTCAAACTCAGCCTCGAACATAGATAAATCTACAAAAGAGCTCCTCCTAAAAGACGGAGAAGAAGGTGGTGTGTCAGTGTCGCGGTGATACCCAGGGGCTCTCTCCTGCGTATACAACACCGGTAGGGCAAAACGTACAGGGCGTGTAGGAGGTCCATGTCCTGCCGCAGCAAAGGAAAATCTGATCCATCCATCAAAGGTGTCTGTCTGATTGTAGGCATCATGGGACCAGATTCCATTGACAGGTTCACTCCACATCCGCACTACGGGCTCCCGGTACTCGTCCATCTGATTCTGGAAAATAAAGGTGTATGGAGTGAGTCTCCCACCTCCAAGCCACAAACAAATGACCTTACAGTCACATGCACATAACAAACCACACGATATGGTTCTCTCATGATCTCACTCGTGACCCTAATCACACTTGTTGACTAATTCTTAATTCATCATTCTCGGGCCCGCTGCCACCGGAACTCCCAGAATTTAGTGATCTTACACATTTAAGTTGGATGGCTATTGGGAGTACACCCTCGTCACGGTACGATAACGGGGCTCTCACCAACATGATAATGGCTCGCATTTAGTCGAGGTTGCCAAGTCGGTTATGTGACCTAAAGTCACAACTCGACCCTTACCCCCGAGGTCGGTCATGCCTGCGATCATTTCCCAGGCACCACTTTGTGGTCATCCAATCTCTGAGGACTGACTCCTCAACGACTCTCCCCATTGGGATTGTCCTTACAGGTTTGTTTGGATTCCTCTGTTAAAGGTACCAGACGACGATCAATTTAGTACCATGAGCTCATCACGTATCACATAGCGATCCCATCCTTCACAACGACACAGGTCACAGTCAAAGCTCCCCACACAACCTCTCCAAGTTTGCTTCCACAGCTAACCATCACGGAGAATCACGTTCCACGATTACATCGTACTAAACGACCTCACCACGTTGGAAATGGAAAAGGTTCCTCCTTCCCCTCCTATTCACATTGCAAACAAACAAACTTACAAGAGTAGATGCACTAAGCACTACTAATCTCATCATGAACCCATTCATGATTCTAAACAATTTTTTTATTAAATTTTATGTAAATCCTTACTCTCTCTCAAGTATTATGCTAAATTTTATTCTTTAGTACGCAACTCCAAGCAAAGGTCCTAGTTTATTTTCTAAGTCCAAGTTTAAGATTTGATGCCCACATGTCAAGGTTCCTAAAATTTACTAAGTCCAAATAATTATAATTATTCACACTCTTTTTTTTCTTCTTAAAAGGTTTATTTATTTTTTTCACAATAAATCAAAATTAAGTGCTAGAACTCCATTTTCTAGCATACAAATGCACTCTTACAAGGAGTCCGTTTGTCCCCTTCCCACAATCACATATCATTCAATACACATAACACAACATGCACATTCAATTTCCAACACACAGATTGCCCGAGGATCACATTCCTCTCGGTCTCCAATTCAAGTCAAGTAAATACAATGATTAAGGCAAAAATAAAAATTTCATTAACAAATAATCAAATATATATAATGATAAAGTGCAGAGGTCTTTCCTTTGGGACAAAACCACTCATTCATAGTCCAAAACAATTAAATAACATACTTAAAGCAATTAATTTAACCAAAGTCTAATATTCTACATAGATCAAATTCTACACTCCAAGAATTATTTAACATATCATTTCAATTCAGAATAGTATAAAACTTGCAGAGACATTATTCATCATGCAATTAGTCACACATAAATTTAGTTCCTCAAAATTCACTCCAAAAATATGATTTTTAAATTATTTTTCCAATCTGACTGCATACTGAAAACAGAGTATAGGAAATTTCGAAAATATCAAAACTCATCATTAATTAGTGAAAATTTACAGAGACCATATTCCACAAGTAAATTACAACATATATTTTTCCCAGAATTTAATTCCTACCCCAAATATCATTTTTCCATTTATCTTCCCCTGTTATCAGAAATCAGTTTTTACAATAATATATCATCTAAAAATACTAAAACAACTTAATGGATTCTATGAAAATTTCAGTACACTATAAAGAGGTGAATTATCCTCACATATTTTTTCCACACGAAATTTATCCCTAAAAATATATTTTTCTCCTATTTAAATATGACCTAGCAGATTTCTGAAAATAAAAATAGAATTTATTTATAAATAATAAATCTACCCAGTAAAATCTGAAAAATTTCAGGAACATCACTCACGCCTAGTAGAAAGGTTTTATTGTCTTACTTTATGAAAATATCACTCCAAAACAGGTCAAATACTCAAAACAGTCTGTTTAGTAAATTCAGAGCACTCACAAAAATAATTCTATTTAAAATACCAAATCAACACAATAAATTCTGAAAATTTTTGTATGCATTACAGAGGCATAAAAACAGTTATTCATGGTCTCAAATCATCATAAAGGTCCACGAAAATATTAAAAGAAAGTCCAAACAGTCAGCAACCACCATGAACAAAATTGTGTATTTAATCAGGGAAACTCCTCCATACCTCAATATAGCTCAAGAAAATGGAAAGGATGAAGGGAATGAGCCTTAAGAGAGTCCTTAAGTCCCTAAGTATCAAAATTAAAATTTTAAACCATACACTTGTAGAGCTTGAAATTCTAAACAATCCTATGGAATCAAAATTAAATTTTGATAAAAATTACCTAAGCTTGAATTATGGAAAGCAATGGAGGAAATGAAAAAAAACTTTTTTTCCCTTTGAGAGATAGCCACGGACAGCAGAGAGTGAGTGAGGAAGAGAGTTGAATTTTTTTTAATTAAAAGAGAAGTCAAGCGGTTTAAAGTCCAAAAATTATATAGGATTTTAATATCCCTAGTTTTAAGGCTTTATGAGTGACTTTGGAGTGTTTAAGTGAGCAAAAATATTGGAGAAGCCATATGGTTTGGCCAGCACATAGCCATTTTATGGTTTGCTTTATTTTTTTTTAAAAAAATAGTCTTAAAATGGGTAAAGTGAAATTAAGCAAAAATGGTAATTTTACTTTTACCATAAGTAGTTAATTACTAACTAATTAACATAGAGTATTGTGCTAATTATCTAAAACATTGTATAATTCAAATTAATTCTTCACAGTACTAATTTACACAGTGTAAATTTATACTGTCTAATTTTACACAGTATAATTTCGCAGTGTAAAAATTTAAATTTTTATTAAATTTTGTCACATGAAATAACATATTTATAATCTATATTTTTTTTTTAAATTTAGATTTCTACTGTAATTAATTCAATACTAATTAAATTCTAACAGAGCACACAAACACAATATTTATTATATTCTGAGTTGTAAATTTTTAGGGTGTTACATCCAGCAATGAGGAAGGGAGGAAGAAGAGGGTTTCATGTTTTTGTAACTTTGGTATTGCTTGCAAGTGAAAGGAGGAGGCTTTGGGAAGCTTGGAAGCTTCAACAATGGAGGCTTTGTGTATTTTTGAGAAGAAGAAGATGAGAGAAAGAAGGAAACCGAATGGGAGTGTTGAGAGAGAGAATCGAAGAGAGAAGGCAGAGAGAAGAGAATGGGTCGTGAGGGAAGAGAGATAAAGTGTAGAGAATGAGTGTGAGGAAGCTTCCTTTTATAGACTTAAGTTTCCCTTTTTAATGTTTTTTTATTTCTTTTCTTGTAAAAGAAGAAGACTGTCACATGAGAGTGGGAGTGTTACGTGAGAGAAGAGAGGCTGAGGAAAAAAATGTTTTGGCAATGGATCTACACAGGTAAAATTTTATCTGTGTTTCTTCTAGCTTTTTAACTAAATAATTTTATTTTAGGTTGAAACATTTTATGAGACTTAAATTTATATGTATTATTAATTATTATGACTTAAAATTACATTTTTATAATTATTTTTGAAATACTTGAATTAGTTAGGTATTTTTAGTCAATAAGTCACATTAATTTCGTTTTAGCTCTATGAATTCCCAAATTTTACCAGAAATTATATTTTTATATATGTGACTTAAAAATGAACTGACTTTGTCAATTTCATCAAGTTTTAATATTAATCATATACTGACTGACTTATCAACAATTTGTCTAAGGGTGTTTTGTGAAATTTCCTCAGAAAGCTCTAAAATTTCTAAGAAAATTATCCTAACCTATAAAACACGATTTTAAGTTCAAATAATTATTTTATAATTATTTGAGGCTTATTCTCATGTTTGCCACAAATATTGATAATCCAGTATAATTGTCGTTCTAATAGTTATTTCAGATTTTCATCTGGAATAATTATTAAAATTTTCAATTATATAGAATATAAAATATCAATCACAATAATGTGATTTAATGTTTTATTATCCTATTTGGGCTTATCAATTCTCAAAAACACGATTAAGAATAAACAAACAATCAAATATGGAAAGTGAAAATAATGGTGTTACAAATGGTGGTGTAAAATTTTTTACATGATTAGTGCATTCTAACTAAATTTATTAAATTATATCAAAAGATCATAGTCTTTTTTCAAATACATGCATTACTTATAATTGTTGCTATTGCTGAAAGTAATTTCTTAAAATTAAAATTACTCAAATCTTATTAGATATCAATTATCTTAAAAAGTATTAAGTAAAGTTGTCCAATAAGAATATAAGTTGCATCTTAGGAATTGAGATAGATAGTGTGAAACTTTCCAACATCCTTCCTCCCTAAATGCCAACCAAAACAGGCAATACATGAAAATAGACTTTTATACTATGTTAGATTTTCATCTTATACAATAGATATATAATTTGTCTCAAGAATTAAGGTAAACAATGTGATAAAATAAAGTATTAATAGAATTTGACTACAGTAATTACATAGTAACAAACAAAGATATAAATGCCAAGTGCTATTTTGGGTTAAAGTTGGTTAGCAACCACATAATTCAAATCACGCTTCATAATAATAAAAACCAAGTGATAAGTAATGAAAATGTTTTCAAGGATGATATAATGCCACTTAAGCATTAGGTGTATCATACAATGGTTTTAATTAATATTCATTGAGATAAGGAGTCACTGAACATGACATACCACTACAAGTTGAAGGTTGTGTATCAATCAAGGTAATTTAAGTGTATGACAGCCATTATATAAAATGCACCTATCACTTCTTACTGAAGACAAACTAAAGATTAATTCTGAAAGAATTTAAAAGTCCATTGATCAGTAAAATTAATATTTTTTATGTGATTATCATCCCTAAATTAACAAATGTTACTAGAACTTTTTGACTGAATCCAAGAAAAGGATTTGTGTACAATATTAAAAAAATCAATGTAGACTACAATCTAAACTCTTCTAGATACAAATATACATTCCTAACAATCATTCTATGTCAAAACTTAACAATCTAACTCTAACTTAACAATTAAAATGATGAGGTTTCACTTGCATAACTGCAAAGGAACAAATAACTATAACTCAAAAAAATAATAAAAATAATAGGCTTAAATAATCTTTTGTTCCCTATAAAATAAGGGATTTTAATTTTAGTTCTTTAAAGACTTTTGTTTTGATTTTAGTTCTTTAAAGACTTTTGTTTTGATTTTAGTTCTTGTAATTTTTTTTAGTCACTGCTGTCAAGTAACAACGTTAATTGATGACCTAACAGCAATGTTGGCAACCCATTGATTTGTTACGTCATCAAGAAGTCTAATAGGGAGTTACATGTATTTTTTTTGTATGTGTTTTTATTCAAAACAGTTGATCACGTGGAAAACACAGTTTACCAAAAAATTTCATGTGATTGCTTTGTCAAACTCCTTGATGACGCGGCAATCCATAGACTGTCAACATCGTCATTATGTTATCATTTAACGTTGTTACTTGATAGTATAAACTAAAACAAACAAAAAAATATTACAGGGACTAAAACAAAAAAAATCTTTAATATACTAAAGTAAAAAAAAGAAAAACCTATTTTATAGGGTCTAAAAGGTTATCTAAGCCAGTATATACTTTAATAGAGTTGCCCCCAAATTTTATTAAAAACGGTTTCAAACATTTTATATTCTTATTCAAATCGAAGCTGGCTACTTTAACTCAAATGTGACATTAAAAAAAAAAGAAAATAAAAGACAAGGTTGTCTATTGACCAATCACATAATAAAAAAAAACATATGTCCTTCCTCTTGTTTCACCCAGTAACTATTATCTGCTCAATTTTCATCAAAACCTAGAGGAGCATCATTTTGTTGTTGTTGTGGCCATTCTAAAGCTGCCATAGAATGAGTCACATTGTTTCCAACACGAGCCTGATTGGGATCACCTCTTCCCATGATCAAGCTAGGATGTTCAAAAGGTGGACCTAGGACATTCCTAGGTGGTAGTGGCATAGGTTGATAATCAGGAGCAATCCTAACACTTTCAGCACTTCCACTAGCTTTGTTAATGACTAAAAAGAAAAATTATAATTGTAATTTACATAATAAAAATATAAAAATAAGAGAGAAAAAATATGATAATTGACATGGTAAATTGAGATTAAAAAATGGCAGTGTTATAGAAAGTAGAGTTTTAATTTCTGAGCATAAACAATGTAAGAATCTTATAAAGTAAAGATTTTTATACTATTAATAAATTAGAAATCATCGTTAGTATCACTTTTAAAGAAGTTTTTTATAAAAGTAAACAAATTTACCATAGATAATATTTTGTAATTGTATAACAATGTAATAAAAAATCATTTATACTATTAGTGCATTCTAATTGAATTTTAGAAAATATTATAAAAAGTGTTTGTATGAATATTATAAGGAGAAAAGTTAGAAAAACACTCTCTAATACCCATTTTTTTACACACTTTCTCTTATTGAATAAAATTTATGTGGGTCTCTTTTCAAAACTAAGGAGATTTGTGAATTTTAACCAATAAAAAGAAGAGTTTAATTTCTATGTACTGTCACTCAATATAACAAATTTTGCATAGTCAACCAATAAGAGATTATCGTTTATATGATTTTTAAGGTAATTATTATAAAAGTCAACAAATTTATTATAATAGTAGTTTTTGATTGGATGACAGTGGAAAAACCTTTTACATTATTTGTGCATACACTATTTACTCAAAACAGGATTGTTATAAATCAAGAAAGTATTAAAGAGTGTGTTGTTATCTCTCCTCTTGTATAATTGACCTGTGTGAACATTGTGTTCCATTGTGTCATCCATGGGAATAGCATCCGCCAAAAAATCAAAATAATCAACCCGAGAAATTGCAGTTGCAATGTCAGCCCTATGGAGTGTCCTTCTCCTATTCTCCTCAGCTTTTTTTAATAATAAAAGGAAGGTTTTCATTTAGAAAATTATACTAATTCGCATCTAAATACAGTAATTTCAAACAACACTTCCACTTAATCATAAAACTCCCTTGAGAACACTTGTGAAAATTTTCCATGTTCTTGTGTCACAAAAAACACATGATATATATATTGCATTATTATTGCAGTCACCAGTCTATGAGACTTCATTTCAAGTATTGAAGTAATTTACGATATCAACAATAATGCCCATTTGTAGATAATGACATATACCCGTTCATCTATACTTTTTTCACATTTTTGCTAAATTATTTAAATCTAAGATACCTCTTTATTTGTTCCAAACTTCAACACCATAGTAAAAATTTATAACGCTGATCAACATTGTTAAAAGAATAGAAAAGAAGAAAATAAACAAAAGGTAATATATCAATCACGATCACCTTTAATTTTCTCCCTGTTTTGCGTCTGAGACTCTGATGGGTTTGTACTAAGAATGGCACTGCAAACATATAAAAATTTAAGAATATAAAAAAAAGTCTTATATTATAGAAATTTAAAAAAAAGTTATTTAAGCCTATTAAAAAAGAGGTGTAAATGCAAATATAGAAAGTTTTCCATCAAATACCTAACCTAAACACAAAATTAATTTTCAGTTCAAAATTCATTTTGAAACTTCGAACCCGTTAAAAATACAACATTAAATTATGAATCAAACGAATTTTGACAATGACAAACTCAAAATTAGTTACCAAACCATAATAAATAACAAGTCTTTCAATTGTCAAACGAGAAAACACAAATTTAACCAAACCACATAGAGTTTAATAATTAATAAAATTTCCACTGCATAAAAAAAAATAGAGTTTAATGAAAATGAAATATTTAATGGATATTATTTGAGAAAGTGTACACACCGATGCATTAAAATTAGGCTTAAATACGAATTTAGTTTCTTAAACTTTGTGTTTTTTAAATTTTGATTCCTGTAATTTTTTTTTAATTTTTAGTTCCTATAAATTTACGTCTTTTTAAATTTGGTTCCTGTATTTTTTTTTTTCATTTGTAGTATCTTAAAGTTTGTGCTTTTTTTTTTTTTACTTCAAAAAAGTTTGTGCTTTTTTGACTTTAGGTCTTTTAAGATACCATTTTTTTTTCATTTTTAATCCATGTAAGTTTGTGTTGTAGAGGGTCAAAATTAAAAAAAAATGCAAACTTATATTGACTAAAAATGAACCAAAAAAACTTATAGGGACAAAAATTGAAAAAACATAAATTTATAAGAACTAAAAATGAATTTTTTTTACAGAAATCAAAATTGAAAATGTGATAACTTATATAGAATAAATTCATATTTAACCTTAAAGTTAATTTTGTTGTTTAAAAAAAAAAGAGAAAAGTAATTTTGTTTAGAAATAATAACAAAAAAACAAGAGAGAATTTTATTCACAAAAACCTAAGCCAAAAGCAGCAAAACAAAAGGCGTGCGTAAATTGCATTGTAGTTTTGTTTGACTCTCTTTGTTGCTGGCACCTTCGAATTCTTCTAATCTTCTGTATTTCTATCTCTCTTCTTCAATTCCACAGCAAAGTTAGAGAGAGAGAGAGAAAGGGAAAGCAACCTAACACAACACCCTTTTTCTCTCTGCCATCACACACTCTAACACCCACTTCCCCCAATTCCCATTCTCTCTGAACGATTCCGATTCGGAAAATGGCGTCTTCGAGCGCAGCCGGTGCTGGATCCACCGATCCCACAGCTGCCAGAAGAAACACCAAGCGACCCAAGTGTAATGCCCTCTCAATCTCTCTGAACTCTCGTGGTTTTTCGACTTTTTAGCTCAATTTTCAGTGACCCATTTCTCTTTTCTGTTGAATTTTTTGGTTTGTGATGGAAATTTAGGATTTTTTTCATTTGGGTTTGATTGAGTGTATGTTAGGAAGAAAAAGGGGTTTTGGGTCTGTTGAGGTTTTTCTGTGTTAGGATTTAGTGCTTGATAAATGCCTAGGTAGAGGTACCCTTTGTTGGAGTTCTATTTCATGAAGATATGACACTTTGTGAAAGCTAATATTCACTTGATTTTTTTTTTTATTTAATTTGAATTTTTGGGACTTGGTGTTTGTGTTAAAACAGCTTCTGATGTGCATATTGGTTGTTTGTTGTTGACCTAATGGAAGAGTTCAATGCAGTTGGGTAGTGTGTTTTGATTTGGGATTGTGTGATTCTCTACTGTTTTCAAGAGAGTTGCATCAATTTGGACCTTTGATTAATTTTATTAAATGATAAATTTATCTTATATAATTTAATTTAACTAATTTTGATGGTGGGACTGTGAACTGCACACCCTGCAGATTTGAAATGAACTGCAGGGGATCCCATTTGGCTTATTTGACAATGCTTTTGTCTCTTCTTCTTCTTTTTTGGGTGCCATTCAATATACTGAACTGACAAGAGTTCTCTTTGAAAATTTAATGCCTTTCAGATTCAAAGTTTAGTCAGTCAGCAAGAACTTCCAGCGTGTAAGCCGATTCTCACGCCACGAGCGGTAACACTACCTACTACTTTTTTGTAATACGTTGCATTGTTGCTCATGATTATATGTGTACCTCAATGCATCTTTGTGTCCTTATTTATGTGGTGGTATAGCTTGTACTTAATTTAAGTTTTTCCATGTAGGTTATTTTGGCATTCTTGCTTGTCAGCGTTGTATTCGTTCCTATTGGAGTTGCTCCACTAATTGCTTCAAGGAAGGTACTGTTGAATGCTATAATGTGTTGAATTTATGCTTACAGTTGTATATAATTCTGAGTACATATTTCATTTCTTGTATCTATCAGGTTGTTGAAATTGATTTTAGGTATGAATCTACATGCATTCCACAGAATGTTACTGACAAGGTGGCATACATTCAGAGTCCTGCAGATAAAACATGCAAAATATCACTACATGTAAGTCTCCTTGACACCTGTTTATCTATTTCATTTTACTCTCATCTTTCTATTAACTCAGTTCCCATGATTGATAATAAATGGAGGTCACATCGAGGCAATTTTTTCTTTTCTTAAACTCTTCTCTTTTGAAAAGGTGGACAAGCATATGAAGGTACCTATTTATGTCTACTATCAGCTTGACAACTTCTACCAGAATCATTGCTGGTATGTAATAACCCTTTTTCCTCATGCATCAAACATTCTTTTCATCTGTTTCAACTCCACATTTACAAAGTGAGGGAAAAGTGTGGTTTTAAGAAACAAGGATGTCCTGGTCCTTTCTTCAGTGGAGCTTGACAAATACTAATTTTATTGGAAGGGGGAACTGCCCAGAAACTGATGCTTTTACTCCTTTTTTGTTTACAAAGCTTCACTCAAGCTTGTTCTCATAACTCTTTTTAACAGTCTAATGAAATTTTATATACCTAATGTAAAACTAATTTTCCACTTTTACTCTAGTCTATATCATAGTAGGTAAATCCTGGATAGCAGTCGTTTTGGGGGGTTTTGAGGGATTTTTGCACCACTGCTATGTGCTCATGATCTCATCCCTGAACTTGTGACTTCATACAAGTTCATGTGAGTTTGCAAGCATTGTGGCTCGTTTTTTATAGGTAAAAACGAGCCAGGAGGTGAAGTTTAACAACCATGTGTGCAGGAGCACTAGGTCCCACAGATCTAAGTATCTAACATAACTTCCCTTGGAGGAAATTGCCTAATTAGAGGGATAAATGGACAGGAGGAAAAGGGAGAGTGTGAACTGAAGAATCTGAGTCACCTCTCTCCTTTCTTCTTTGTATGGAATCCGTCTTCCTCCTCTCTTTGGACTCTGCTTCTCTCTGTGCATTGTTAATACTTCTAAATTGGTGCAGTTGTTACGGGATTTATCTGTATTTACACAAACTAATTTCATAATAAGATCAGGCTGCATAATCTAGTTATATTTATCTCTGGTTGCTGTGTTTCAGTTTGTATAAGCCTCATTACACAATAAAATCCTTCTTAAGTAAAAAATGGTGTAGAATTGCCAATTCCTTCTAAAAAATGGGGGCAATTAGAGTAGTGGCGCTAAAGTCGAGATTGGCTGCAATCTTAGCCATGATCTGCATAAAAAGCACCATGTGATGGTGAACTTGTGGCAGCCAGAGGCTACTACACTGCACAATGCCTCTATAGTGACCCAATTTTCAGCTATTAATTATTCTGCTCTATATTTTGTCAGAAGTCTTAATATTTAATGTCTGGCAAAAAGTTACACATACACAATCACTTTGTTTTTTGATATATTTATTATGCAAGCATTCTACATCAAAGTTGATGGTTGTGCTCTAGCCAGTGCCTTTTATCTTAATTACTTTAAAAATTAAACATATCTTGCTTTAAATCCTTTTAACAGTTCTTGAGATCATTGTATCCAGCATTGCTTATTACTGGCACCTCAACTTGTTTTTGGATATTTACTATGTAGCAACTCACTTTAAAAAATTGTAGGGGTGGCGTTTTTGTACTCGTATTGTATTTCGTGTTAGATTTTTACTTCATGGTTTTTTACTTCATGGTAATAGAATTGTAATTTCAGTACAGTCAGAACATATTAATTCAGTGCTATGTCTCTGTTTGCCCTTGGTGATACATACAAATTTGTATGTACATAATAAAGTTAGAATGGAAAAAAGGCAGAAAATAAATAAATTATTTGACAACTGGCATGAAGTTCATTTACAAGTTAGCATCTAAATTGGCAAAAATCTTTTTTAAGGCAACACAGCTATTATTATGCATATTTAAAGTTGTAACTATGGTGCTGTTATCTAACTTCTAGAACTGTAGGGAATTGTTGCAGATAACATATTACTATTTGTATGGGATGTAATTTATAGAGACTTCCACACATCTGTTTTTTTTTTTTGGTGGTGTGTGTATTCATCTTATATTTATGGTAATTTATCACTTCAATGTCTTTAACTGATTGTTTTCTTTAACTGTTTTCAGTCTTAATATATTTATTATAATGGATTTTGTTAGTGTATGATTGGTTATTTTCTTATAATCATGGAAATTTTGTATAATTTAGATATGTTAAAAGCCGAAGTGAATCATGGTGAAGAGAACTCAACAAGTGCTTGTAAGCCTGAAGATATAGCCAATGGAAAGGCAATTGTACCTTGTGGTCTTATAGCTTGGAGTTTATTCAATGACACGTACAGCTTCTCCTGTGACAACAAGAATTTGACTGTGAACAAGAATGGCATCTCCTGGAAGAGTGATAGAGAGCACAAATTTGGAAAAGATGTTTACCCTAAAAACTTCCAGAGTAGTGCTATTAGAGGTGGTGCAAGTCTCAACGAATCCATACCAGTGAGTATTTACGTGAACTTTTGTTTTGATTGGAATATTGGATTAAACTTCTATCCTCAAGTATAGTTATTTTTCTTCACAAAGTACAGCAATGTAATTAAATGTTGTTTTGATTAGTGCAGTCTTAATTTAGGCTTTGTTTACCCTTGCATTGCATGGGCTTTTGTGTTAAGCTTGCATCTTTTGGTTTATTTGTTGTTGTTGTTGCTGTTGTTACTGCTACTATTGGTATTCATATTGTAAATATAGTAATGACTTTTCACATGGCAAATTATTCCACTGTTCCAAGTACCTCTTTCATTTCAAATTTTCAATTACTTCTAGTATATTCTTCTGTTCATCTTATGATTAGTCCAAGTATTCGCAATCTAGTTTTCATCAATGGGATATATTACTCACTTTTTTTTAAATGTTTTATGGAACAGTTGAGTAAGCAGGAGGATCTTATTGTCTGGATGCGAACTGCTGCTTTGCCAACTTTTAGGAAGTTGTATGGAAAGATAGAGGTGGATCTGAATGAAGGTGATAACATAAACGTAACACTGCAAAATCGCTACCACACATACAGCTTTAATGGCAAGAAAAAGCTGGTTCTGTCAACTACTAGCAGGCTTGGTGGGAAGAATGACTTCCTTGGCATTGCCTATCTCACTCTTGGAGGATTGTGCTTCTTTTTGGCATTGGCTTTTACCATTGTATATTTTGTCAAGCCAAGGTAAATACTTCAAATCCTCTATTGCTTTAGAGTTCAGACCATGAAATTTCCTTTCATAGAATCATAGCAGGGGAATTCATGGGGTACCTTTGACCTTGCATGGGCTTACCAATTTTGTTGATTTTGTACTTATTTGTTTGACCAAAAATGGGGTTGGATGCATTTATCTGTTTCATACATGATTTAAATTTTTTATTCTGTGACTTCTTACCAGCAAAGTTGGCACACAGCATGCCAATAGACCTAGACTAATTGGAGTATTATGCCCAAGTGTTTAATTCCAAACCCTTTCTCTCTTTTTAACTCTGAAATCTGCATCTTTAATATAGTTAATTTGATTAAAACCTAAATAATATTTGTGATTTGTGTGTTAAGTGTATTGCAAATTCTGTGTATTATGAAATCTTGTCTGCTATGAGAGTTTTCTTCTTCCTGCATAGCAAAAATGAAAGAAAATGATATTATTTCCTACTGGTACTACTAACTTTGTTAAAAAAGAAGCTCCGTTTAGTGTTATTCAAGGTATATAACTTAGAGATTAATAATTAAAAAGCTTTGTTTAGAACTTGTATAGGAAAAAAGGTTGAGGTTGTTTTAAATGCGATGACAAAATTTTGTTACACATGATGCATGTTTTTGTCCATCTATTTCTTTGTTAGTGTCCACTGTACAATTTAAAATTCGTATCTGTTGGATTGTGTAAAGTAGTTTAGCATCTTTTTTTATCTAAAGCTCTTTTTTCCAATCTCTGTTTTGAGCTGTTAGTATATGCTTAAAAAATTTACAATAATTATGATTTTTTTTTTAAAAAAAGAGGCAAAAACCTAAAAAGTATGTTTTAATCCCTTTCTCAGAAGTTAAAAATAGCAGTTTCTGTTAAAAAAAAAAAAAAAGGCAGCTAAAAACAGCCGTTTCAAAAAGTCCCCCATTATTTTTAAAGCTTAAACAAATTGTGCCTTGTTGGATAATTAACGTTTATTCATACTTCAACAGCCAGTTGAAGTGGCAATTTTGAATTATTATTGTTAATTCCTAACCTATCTTTCCATCTGTCTTTGTAGGCAACTTGGAGATCCCTCATATTTGTCATGGAATAGGAATCCAGGAGGGCACTGAGCAAAGAAACTCACACTATGCTTGTTGGTTATTTCCATGATTATAGTTTTGTATGTTACCCAATTACTAGTAGCACTTGTGAATTTAGGTGTTCTTATCCCCCACTCTCCCCAACACAAGAAAACCAAAACACTTCTTTTTTTTCCTTCTTTTTCTGTGTTTATGCATCAGAATTGAAATATGTTGTATGTTCTGATAATACATAGCGTCCCAATATATGTTCCAGTTGCATTTCATACAACCTGGAGAAAATAGTTGTTCTTGTTTGGTTTTGGTTGGCTTTTGCTGAGCTAAAATAGGTGAAATGCCACTTCAACATTAGCATGTTACCCTTCATGAAGTTGATTTATTAGAAGTTAATTTTTAGGACAAAAACAATTTATTCCATGAAAATTTTATCTTAAAACGCCTGGTGCTTTATCTCTACATCAATGCCATCAGTCAGTCTAACTGGCATCAATTTTGAATTTTTTTGGATCATCAAATATGGTAATTGCTCTGTACTTTGATTTTTTTTACCTAATGAGAGGAGTACCTGGAAAATTATACGATGTATTTTCTCTTTTTTGTACTGTTGTTTATGAAATTTTGCCCATTATTATTTTGGTACGGTTATCAGTGTTGTTATAACCGTTTCTGGCACATGTAGGTGTGTTCTGTTTATGAGGATGTGGGTCCTCCTAGAATTGGTGTATGTATTATCTGGGAGTTTATGGAAGAGATTCTAAACAGTAAGTATCACCATTTTGGCGATGGTACGTGGAAAGAAAAGGGATGAAATGAGATGAAATTGTTAGAAATGAAAAATGATGAAAGAGAAATGAAAGTGTGATGAAAGAAAGTGAAAAGTGGGATTGTTTGGTAGGGATAAAAGAGAGTTGAAAAGATGTGAAATATTTAAATTAAAGTGATGTTGTTGGAAAAAAGATAAAAAAATAAAATTTAATTATTTACATTTTTTTTTTACCTTTGACATTGTTGCATTAAATTTTGGTACAATTTTTTTTTTTAATTTAAAATGCATATAATTGATCATGCCAAAGCATAATCGAATATATGCATGTGTCGTGCCTTATTTTATACAAGGAGTCATGCCATATTTGATTATGGTAAACCATAATCGATTATGCCATAAACAAATGGGTTTATAAACCTTTCTCTCTCATGGGTTGTGTCTCTGGAAAAAAAAAAAAAAATGGGACATGAGTCCCACAAGGGCCACGACATGTAGGCTGAAAAGGAGGGATAATTTTGGCAAAGCATTTTACTGTGCACGTGTACGTTCATCTCAATTTTGAGGTGAAAATTTTTTATGTGGGTCTCACATTTTCAATAAACTTTCACCCCACTTTCAAGCTTGCTGAACCGTTGCAAATAAGACTTTCAGCTAAAATTATTTTCACTTGCGGCTGAAAGTCTTTACTTGCAATGCAAACGAACACTGTGTAAAAGGAAAGTGCAATCAGTTTTTTTTTAGAATAAAGTATATATATACTCATTTGGTTCTTATAGTAATTTTATTTAGACTATAATTTAAAACATTTTATTTTGATTCTTATATATATATATACTCATACAACATTAATAAACATATTATCTCACCTTTAAAATGATTGGGAGTCATAATCTTTCTCAATTATTATACAAAAGGGAGAAATAATTTATATTGCTATTAATTTATAATATTTATTATTTATTGACTACAAAAAAATTATAAAATAATTAAAAATATTTTAGTAAAAGAGTTTAACGGTGATGCACTGACAATGTAAAACTATTTTACACTGTCAACCAATCACAAACTACCATTGGTATTACTTTTAAGGCGATTAGTAAAAAGAATCAAGCACTACTGAATTAATATGAAATAATTTAGAGCAAGTTTTATAAAAAGAATCAAGCAAATTTCTCACTTGTGTATTTCTATGTAAAGGAATAAAGATAGTATATTTTAAAGTATTAGTTAAAAATATTAAACGTACATTATTAGATATATTTAATTATTTAAAAATAAACAATAAATTGGAATAATAAATATTTATATTTTAATAAAGTTTGTTTATGTTTTTTCTTCAATTATTTTTTTTACGAATATTAGTTAGAATTTGAATTTTATAATTTAATCCTAAACGAAAATAATAAAATATAAAAAATTAATAGTAGATTTTATTAGTCAATATAATTTATATTAATTAAAAATATTATATATTAAATATTTTAATTGTATAATAATTAATAATAAACATTAAATTGGTATGATAAATATTTTATATTTGAATAAAAACTGTTTACTTTATTCTTCAATTAGTATTCTATGAAGAATAGTATAGTAAATATACTCTCTAATATATTTTTTTAACAAATTATTATTAGTGAAAAATAATAAAATCAAGAGTGTGACTCATTAAATAAGAAATGGAACTCATACAAAATTTATAATTTTTAATAAATTTCAGTCAACAAAAGACAACATGTTTAAAAGAATTTCGATATTGTTTTAGTAGAAAATTTATCTTTTTTAATTTATTTAAGAAAAACACTAACGAGTTCTCTAACATTAGGGCCTATTAAAGAATTAAAAAATAGATTTTTTTTATTATAACACTAATTTTTAATAACTCCAACTCAATCTTCAATAAAAACTTTCTACACTTTATTTTAAAAAGTTTGCAATTGCAGTACTCAAGGTTTTAAATTGTAGTCACGGTCATGGTCGAGGTCAGGTTTTTTCAATTATGGATATTGTGGATTCTGTGATGTGGATTGTAGTCGTTACGGTGTGAATGTCTCATAACATGTTACGATCCATTGCGGTCTGCTGCCACAATACCTTCCGTTGTGGCCGTTATTTGTGATTTTTAACTTTATAGTGATTTTGGTCCGTATCGATATTGTTCTGTACCAATACCGTGTTGTTGCAGATGATATTACTGATATGGAGCTGTATTTAAAACCTGGCAGTACTCCATGTCATTAGTGCACATTAATGTAATAAAGATCCAAAGAAATATTCGCCGAATTCGTTACCGCGTCAAGAGTGTCGTGTACTTGTAGACTGTAGTATATAGTACACCTGGGTTGTTGACATGTTCTTGGTCCCACTCATTCTTCTATTTCTTCAGTTCATAATTAATTATATTATAGTACACACTACACAGCACATTCACATGCACTTCATTCTGTTGCACACTTACACTTTGCCCCACTTTGGTGTTTTGCAACACCAACACCATTCATTCCTTTCACTCACAGTCACTGGATGATGCCATGCCATGTCTCTCTCACATCTCACCACTCCTCTCTGCTGCACTTCTTCAACTTCAGGTCCTTTTTCATCTTTGTTTCTCTCTGTGTTCCAAAAGGGCTATGCAGATTTTCACTTTTTAGATGGAATCATTTTTTTTTCCTTTTCTTTCTTTTAATTTCCATTTCAAGAGTTTGGTGATGCTGCTGCATTTAGCAAGTATTGCACAACTTTTGGAATTTGCAGTGGCAAAGTTTCTCAAATGTGATTCTAGGTCCAGATCGGGGTGTTTATTGCTTGGTTGGTTGATTATTTGTTTATGTTCTTCAATATAAAAGGGCGAATGTTTATATAAACAGAAGGGAAATTTCTAAGTAAATTTCTATGTTTTCTGTGTGCATACTTAACTGACAATTGGGGTATGACAAAACCTAAAGGTTTTTACCTTGTATGATTTCTTACTGCTTATAGCAAGTTGCAGTATCTATTTACTGTTAGGAAATAGTAAATCCAAATTAAATATTTGACTTGATGTAATTCTCCCCTCTAATTTTATTTCAATGTTGGATTGCTCCTGCTATGTACATATGAAACTTTGCACATCTCCTTATAATACTTCTAGGAAGGTCTGACATGATTTCCTTTTTAACAGATTCTTTGGTGACTGCATCATATGCGAAGAAGAACATGAACAGTACATCCTGGGTATGACATGCATATGCTGATGTTATATATATGTGTGTGTGTGTGTGTAAATAAATTGTAAGCAAGGTTTTAAATTACAATTGCAATTGCAATTGTAGTTTCATTACGATCCTTGATATTGCAAAAAATTGCAGCTGCAATTGCAGTCTAGATACTAATATAGTCGTGGAGACTCCAAAAACCTTGACATTGCAGCCACAATTGCGGTCGTGGACCCTCCTTGAAACCTTGAGAGAATAAAATGTGTTTTATTGCTTGCAGTGCCTTGAGGATTCAAAAGAAAGAATCAGGAAAATGTTCAACAAGGTTGAACTTTCTGTTTCTTCATATGATACAGCTTGGGTGGCAATGATACCCTCTCCAGCTTCTCCTCATACCCCATTTTTCCCTCAGTGCTTAAATTGGTTGTTGGGTAATCAACTCTTAGATGGTTCCTGGGGTCTTCCTGATCGCCATCCATTATTGATGAATGATGCTCTCTTATCTACCTTAGCATGTATCCTTGCATTAAAGCAATCGGGTGTTGGAGAAGATCAAATTAACAAGGGTACTGTACTCTTCTCCTAACTATTGTTTTCTCTGGTGTTATATAAATCAAGTTTACTGATATTCACCCAGGTCTTCAGTTTATTGAGTCAAACATTACTTCAATCAATGATGAGATGCAACACCCTCCCATAGGATTTGGTATACTTTTTCCTTCTATGATTGAATATGCACAAAATTTGGGCATTAATCTTCCAATTAGAGCTACAAGCTTGGAAGCAATGATCCAGAAGAGAGCAATAGAGCTCCAAAGGTAGCATTTTGGCTTTATCTTGAATGTATTTCAAGATTTTTCTTGTCTTCGAAATACTTCTCATTTTTGAGATCCTTTTGCCAACTTCTTGGTGCCAAGAATATTGAAGTAGAGAGACCTTATTTTTCATTTTGCTTAAATTCCACAAGCTGATCTCTTTCCGGTGCATTTGTCCTTTAGAGGTACTCAAAGCAATTCAGAAGGGTGGAGAGCATATCTAGCATATGTTTCAGAAGGAATGCTGGAATCACGAGACTGGAAATCAATCATGAAATATCAAAGAAAGAATGGATCTTTGTTTAATTCACCAGCTACAACAGCAGCTGTTTTTCAGCGCCTAAAGAGTTCTGAATCTCTTGGTTACCTCCAATCCGTATTAGAAAAGTTTGGGAATGCAGGTATGTTTCCAGAATTATGTTTCTCTTAATTTAATTTGACTTACAAAATTTTTGGAGATTAATTGGCCTTTCTTTTTGTTTAAAAAAAAAAATCAGTTCCGACAATTTATCCTCTGGATATATATATGCCCGTCTCTATATGATTGATAGTCTTGAAAGGTTGGGTATTAATCATCATTTCAAAGAGGAAATTCGAAGTGTATTGGATGAAATATACAGGTAATAATCCATTTGAGGTGCATGCACCTGTTTATGTAAAATATTAACCTTGTGACCATAACTGGAGAAGAAGGAAAGAAATTCTAAAAGCATGTGATGAAAATATAGAGATACCATTCTATTTACAGTATTCATTATTCAACATCCTTTGATAGTAAGTTTGAAAACACTCAAACATTTGTCAAAGCATAGAAACTTATCATTTTCTTCCATTGAATCCCTTTGTATATATAATTTGCGAAAAAAATAGATATTGGATGCAAGGAGTGGAAGCTATGATGTATCTTCAGGTTGGATTGTTTGTAACATTTAAGTAGTCAAGAGTTTTTGCTTTTTAGATCAAGGCCAAAGAAGCTAATATGTATGTTGTCTTTGCAGATCCATTTTATCAATATTCTGAAGATAAATTTGCTAACTCCTTGAAAGGGTACTTGAAGGATGTTGGTGCTAGTTATAGAGCTATATAGGGCTTCACAAGCCATTATACATCCTGATGAATCAATTTTGGTAAGACAAAGTTTGTGGACAAAACATCTTCTGAAGCAGGAATCCTCCTCTTACAGATTATATGCTGATAAACTTCGTAGTTATGTTGACCTAGAGGTAGTTTCTAGTCTTAATCTTTCAAAAACTTCAGTTACAAGTTTTATACAATCTTATAATCCTTCCTGAAAGCTGCAAGGTGTTTTGTATTTTAGGTCAAGGATGTTCTTAATTTTCCTTATCATGCAAATTTGGAGCGATTGTTAAATAGGAGATCAATGGAGCATTACAATGTAGAAGAAACAAGAATTTTAAAAACATCATATAGGTTGGCCTCTGCTAGTTTGTTTCCCTTGTCTCGTGTTTTCTTTTTTGTTCCTTTCTCTTGAGATCAAATTCTTGATTGTTAGTATGGTCCAGATCTTGCAATCTTGCAAACGAAGAAATTCTAAAGCTAGCAGTAGAAGACTTCAATATCTGCCAATCAATACACATTGAAGAGTTGAAACAGCTTTCAAGGTATATCCTTCTTCTCTTCTTCTCTTTTTAAATTTTCAAAGATATACATTTGGCCAGAGATCCATATAGAAAGATCATAATCACAGCTGAAGGTTTGGTAATGCAAACCACAAACAGTTGCAAGTGGATCTTCCTTAGGCTTTCTCTTCTGGCCTGAGGTCATCAAGGAATTTGGGTTCTTTTGTTCATGCTACTACTTATGCTTGGTTTTGTGGAAACTTGATTCAAATATGTATCATAAAGATAGTATCCAACTCATATTTCGACTGAGGAACATACATTTTGTTAAACTCAAATGTTTGAACAGACAAATTGGAAGGTTTTACGGAAAGAATTCTGGAGTTGAACCAGAATTTGTAGGACAGAATATTGAGACAGGCCTAAGCCTTAACAAGGAGTCTACTCCTTCAAACCAACTTCAGCAAATTAACACACAATGAATCAGAAAACTGTCACTTAAGAAACAAACACAACTGCCACACCTCATTCAAGCCATTCATAATCCAATGCTTGTTAGTTGTTATTTGGGAATTTCTGGTAGTTTGTCAACTTCTCAAACTTTTGAACATAATCTTCTACGCAACCATTCTGGCGCAAGGCATCAGGTTGCTCATATGGGTTTGCTGCACCACTATGTGGAAACCTCTTCAACAATTCAGTTTTCAGTGCTTCCCAAGTCATCTTAAGCATCCTCTTCCGCAAATATCTGAACCAAAGCTCTGCTGTTCCTTCCACACACAAAAAATAGTGGCACTTTCAGTTCTAGTTTGGTATTTTGGATTTCAAAACATTTCTCAGCTCTAGCCAACCATCCAATGGGATCCTTCCCATCAAAATTGGGCAGCTCCACCTTCTTCAGTGTTTCAAATGATTCATCTTCATAATTTGTTGAGTTAACATCCATGAGGTGTGGATCACAGTGTACAGGAGTTCTAGAATGGCTTGAACTTCCTGCATCTTGTTCTCTGGTCCTTGGACCTTTTGTTTCACTGTCTGCTTCAACAAGGATCTCATCATCAAAGTCCCTATGTATTTCTTCCGGTGGTCCTCATTGTTCTTAATCAATCATGATGGTCGGAATTGGATCTCTGCATTTCTTCATTCAACTTGCAAATCTGCTCCATTTGCTTCTCAAATCCTTCCACTCTTGAGTCCATCCTCATCAATGGTGCCCCACAGGTTGGACCTAATTTTAGACTTAAAAAGTTCAAACACACAACCTAGAAGATTTTCTAGAAATAATTCTGGAATTAAACCAGAATTTGTAGGACAGAACATTAACATGGGCCCAAGCCCTCCCAAGGATTCTCCTTCAAACCATCAGCAAATTAACACATAATGAATAAAAAAACTGTCACACCTACTTGAGAAACACACCCCTAACTGCCATACAACACATCACATAACTGTCCTATCACATTTCCTCAAGTTTGATCTAACTGTATTACACTATCATATGCAGGTGGGTTGTTGAGACCAGACTAGACACACTAAAATTTGCAAGGCAGAAACAGGCCTATTGTTACTTCTCCGGTGCAGCTACACTTTTCTCCCCTGAACTTTCCGATGCTCGCATATCATGGGCAAAAAATGGGGTGCTCACAACAGTTGTTGATTACTATTTGAGAAGTATATTCCTATTATTAATTGAAATTGCCATCTCCTGATTACTATTTGAATTCTATCGCAATTTTCATGCTCAAACAGTGATGCTATGACAATTGAACTGCAGGTGGGATGTAGATATCAAAACTGTTTGTTGTTCTGAGACAGTTAAGATAATATTTTCCACAATTCACAGCACAGTCTGTGAGATTGGAGAGAAATCAGTCAAGCGGCAAGGTCGCAATGTGAAAAACAATGTTATCAAAATTGTGAGAGACATTTCTGCGCCTTTCTGCCTACATTTTTCATGATGTTACTTTGATTTTTCAGTAGTCGATTTTCGCTGGTGTCATGTTTGGGGAATATGAAAAGTGAAGCCCTGAAACCTTTCTTCACCCCTCCCTCAAATAAAAGACAATTTCTAATGCTAAATATTGTCCTTGCAAGACCTTAACAATGGCCTGTTCTGCATATTAATGAATTTTAGTTTGACACTTTATTTTTCAATTTACTTCAAGGACATGAAAATTTACATTTGAGTTCTCCCAGTTATCATAATTTTCCTGACCAATGGATTGAATTTGCTTACTTTTTACAGTGGTTGAATTTGATCCAGTCAATGTATAGAGAAGCTGAGTGGTTGAGAACAAAGACTGTGCCAACAATTGATGATTATATGGAAAATGCATACATATCATTTGCCTTAGGTCCAATTGTCTTTCCAGCGCTTTATCTCGTCGGACCTAAGCTTTCAGATGAAGATGCTGAAAATCATGAGTTGAACTCTCTGTATAAGCTCATGAGTACATGCGGTCGTCTTCTTAATGACATTCACAGTTTTAAGGTATATAGTACGAGGGTCTATCTATCATTGCAAATCTTTTAAATAATATGCATATTAGGCATATCAGGTAGAGAAGAAAATGAGGTTAATCAATATTTGTATAAGGTGATTTTTTTAGGGTACTATAAAGGAGTTAATTTAATTAAACGATGACAATAAACTTCAGGTCAATGGTGATATACATTACTTACAAAATGCAAAATCTTTGTGTAATTCACTGTGGCATACATACGTAACTTATTTGGAAAAGAAAAAAAAAAAGAGAGGGGAGATTACGAAAGAAAGAGTGTCTTCACTCTTCAAACATTGGTGGGATCCAAAAGTTGCTTTGTTCTAAAGGGCAAAAAAAAAAAAAAAAACACCATTGATCAGTTGTAGATGAAGTGGCACCCATCGAAGCCTGTTGAGAAGCAAAAAAATTAGCATTAGTGATGCAAATACGTAATGCAACCAAAAAAATTCAACCTAAGTTGATTATGAAGTTCTTTGAATTAGTGCATGTTTGAATTTTGAGAGAAATCATAACTATTTTTTTTTAAAAAAAAAACTTCTTTACGAAATAAAAAGGATTATTTTTTAAAATAAGTTAAACTAAACATACAACTAAAATGAAGCGAAAAGGTTTAATTAATGTTTAAATATGCTTTTTTTTTTTTATAAAAGGAATGTTTAAATATGCTTGTAGTCCTTATAAAAATATCAAATTTGAATTTTAGTCTTTAATTTTTTTTTATTGATTTTGGTCCTCAAAAATTTGTTTATCTTTTAAATGACCCTTTATAATTATTTGATGATGAGATGATGTATATTTAGACATATCATAACAACGATCACTCTAAAGTAATATATAACGTGACATTTCTATATACATGACATGTTTTAATAGAAAACTATTTTTAATTTATAAGGACCAAAATAATTATTTTTTCAGAGACTTAGAATTAAACCTTTAATTAATCAAATTTACGAATCCAAACCCAATTTATGATTGTGGTACTCACTAGGATCAACTGCAACCAGCATGGCTGTCCCTCCAAATTCACAATGGCCACCAGCACCTTTGGTCCTTTGCCAATAACTATTGAAAGCGTATGAAGCATGTGCATACACAGTATTGGGCTCATAGCATGGCCCATTAGGTTGAATGGAGGTGCAATCTGCTCCTGACCAGCAAGCATAGTTCATGGCCTCTTGGATGATTGGGTCTGGGACAGAGGGCTTAGCCACACACCACAAGGTGGCCCTAGGGGCATAGTTGGGTGGTGGCGGCACACTTGGTGGAGGGTACACCACAGGTGGCTGAAACACAGTTGGGCTTGGGACAGAGCCTTCAGTGGGGGATGGAACAGTGCTTGGTGGGCCTGGGGTGATGCCACCTGTGGGGGAAGGGATTATGAATGGTGGGGTGGGCTCAAAGTAAGGTGGGCTGGGCTCAAAGTAGGGTGGGCCCATTGAGGAGTCGGGTGGGCTTGGAATAATGATGGGAGGGTTGAGCACAGGCTCGGGTGAGCCCGGTGTGATACTGGGTGGGCCCATTGAGGAGTCGGGTGGGCTTGGAATAATGATGGGAGGGTTGAGCACGGGCTCGGGAGAGCCCGGTGTGATGCTGGGTGGGCCTGGAACAATATCTGGGGTTGGTGTGGGGAAGGAGTCTGGTGGGCCTGGTGTGATGGTTGTTGGGCTTGGAGGGGCTGGAAAGATTGGTGAGGTGCCATAGTCAGGAGGTGATGGTGTGCTTGGTTGAAATCCTGTTGGGGTAGGAATGGTGGTGGAAGGAGTGCCTGGTGGTGGAAACACACAAAATGGAGGGCTGTTTTCTGGCAATGGGATTGGAGCAAGTGATTCATAAGGGGGTAAAGAAAATGGGGAGCTAAGACTATAGGGTTGTACATTTGATGAGAATATGGTTGGATTCACATCAAAATGCTTAACCGTTTTCAACTTCTTTGGGCTCTTGCTGGTTGTATTTCTTCTATGTTTAGGCCCTCTCAGTAGTCTCATTGATCTATCTGCATCTGGAAAGGGGGAAGTAAAGATGCTTTTGAGCCATGAACTAATTGCTATTGATGCCAATAATATTATAATGCACTTAATAATACATTTTAGTCCTTGATTATTGCTTGATTATGAGTTATGACTTTGACATTATAAATGGATTCCAACAAGCAAATGTCTATATACATTTCTTCCACAACTGACCCATTTGTGCATGATCATGGTTAATTATATCTAGCTATAAATTCAAAATTTGGGATGATATAGTTAGTACATTTGCCCCCCTTTATTCAATTTAGCAAAATTGAAAAGAAAGAAAGAAAGAAAGAAAATCATGTGGGGTGAACCAATATTTACTTAGGTAAAGCAGGCTTACCACAATGAGTGAGAGAAATGGCAGCCAAAGTCAGGTAGAGGAGAAGTATCCCAACATTCTTTCTCACTCTGCTTGTTTCCATGACCATGATCACCCTCTTGCAATTTTGGTTACTGCAATGCCACAAGATATAAAGATATAAAGAGGCTTCTGATTGATTATGGCTCCACTGTTGCACTCCAATTCCAGTGCATTGAAAGACTCAAAGGTAGAACAATGTGAGGTTTTTATATAAACGCAAGAGGACTTCGGAAAGAGCCCCAAGCCATTGCCCAGAGTAAAGGAAGAGTAGACAAGGGGGGTTCTGTTTGGGATAAAGATTGATTCTTTGGGTGACACAACTTTGGTGCACAGTCATCTTTGGTTGGAGATGTGAGCATGAAGGCATGCCAAAAGTGCAGAAAAGGTGTCACAAATGTGAGTATTTTATGGGAATTAGCTCACCGGCTCAACAATGTCCTTTTCTGGGAGTTTTTATAAGTTCATTTCATGGTGGTATATATGCTTGCTTCGCCCTTGGAAAAAGATGAAAGTTTGGTTTTATAAACCCCCTTTTTCTTTTGCTTGCTTTCTACTCAAAGCTCTCTCATGGTGCTAATACTTCCCATGTTTTGGCGTGAGGAAGAGGTTGGTCAGTCAATAACCATAAGCAAGAAGGCATTAGGTACAATTGTTAATTTGTTAATTAGACATTTATAAGTCTCAATTGGCATTCATGCATAAAAGTTGTCAAGAAAAAGAAAATAGTATTATAATAATAATAAAAAAATTGATTTAGATGCATGGCAATGTGATTTCTACTTAGAATTAGTATATGTATTTGTAAGGTGTAATCAAGGTTTTAAATTACGGTTACACTTGTTACTTTGTTACATTCTTTAATATTGTAGAAAATTACGGATAAATACAGTTGATGCAACCGTCTCGAATACCTTTAACACCTTAACGTTACGGCCAAAATCACGGTCAGGAACTCTTTTAATAACGTGTTTGGCTTCACATTTCAGATGTGATTTTTCGTATTTTAGATGTGATTTTCAAAAGTTAATAATTATAACTTCTACATTCCAAACGTGATTCCTCTATTATCAACGAATTTTCAAACACACTATAAGACCCTGATTGTAACATCTCTTTATAAAGTGCATCTGAATTTTTTTGTCTAACCGTAAATGGAAGTGATGGTTCCTTTAGTGTGGTATTCCAACTCTATATACTAGTTAAGATGCTTTAGGGAAAGTGTGCTTTAGGCTACCATGTACTGGGGATTGCATTAGTGTGTCAATGTCTCATGCTTAGAGCCTAAAATCTCAGGGTGATCTTTTTAAAGAAAAAGGAAGGAGGAAAATTGTCGGTTGTAGGAAAAAGAGAGATTGTTGATGTGACATATGAGTAGGACTAATATAATATCATTGTCCTATAGTATTTGATCACCTTTATGATGATATCTTTGATGACTAAATGTAACATTAGATGAGTTTTGGTCTTATAATAAGAGTCAGCGCAATAATTGGGAGGAAAGAGTTTTTGTATAAAAGTTTCTTGTTTGGAATCTGAATGTCACTTGTATTGCTTCCTCATTCTGGGTTTTGGTTTGTGAACCTTTCCTATTCTGTCACAAAAATTAAAATTTGCTATTTTGACAATGACCAAGAGAATAGTTTCACAAATTTAACGTAGATTATTTTAAAGGATGAAATGAACCTTGACTCTAGAGTATATATAACAACTGCTAAATTGTGTCCATCAAATGAAATCATGAATCAATCAACTCGGCCTTGTCAAAAGTAAGGTGTTTTTTTTTTTCTTTGAAAAATGCTTTCTTGTTTTTGTTAATAAGCGTAAAAATATTATTTTATTTCTCTTATTTTCAAAGTTTTGTAGAGATTTTCTGCATATGTACGTTTTCAAAAAACAAATAAAGTTAAAGCAGTATTTTAGTAATTATCAATAAAAACAGAAAATGAAAATAAAGAATGGTTCTTAAACAAAGAGAAAGAGGTCCTAAATAATTTCATAAAATGAAACTAAAGTAGCTTTCAGAGATATTAATTGGTATCTTTCTTTGCTTCAGCCATCAAGCATGTTCTTAATGGTTAGATACATAACTTAGCATTTGGATGGCTGACATTGCTCGTGTTCTTCTATGTGATGTGAACGGGGCAGGGTGCATTTTGGATACTTTGGTTGATATATCTTGTTTGCTCTCTTTTCTTTTTAATTCTTAAATGGTTGATGCTTCTGATCATCAAATTGGAAGAATCAGAACAATGTTATGGGCTAAAGAGATAATTTATTCTTCCCATATGTCAATTTCTGTTATTTTCTTAGAGTGTATTTAGACAGAATTTTGGAAAGGACATATGTAGTGTTCGTTTTAGATAATTATATTCGAGATTTAAATTGTTTTGTAGGAAAAGAATTAATAATTAAGTCAGTGTGTTGGACAAATTAGACAACAGACTTTTTTTTTTCTAAAAAAAAAAAGTGTGTTGGACAAATTAGAGAAAGAATTCAATATATATATATATATATATATATATATATATATATATATATATATATATATCTTTATTATAATAAAAGTAAACAAGCTTGAGAGGAAAATCTTATGCAATTGAGTGGAAAATTGTTAGAGAAATTTTCTATCTATTTTTTAATTCAGTAAAACTATATAAAATATAGTAATTAAGGTAATTAGAACAAGTATATATTCTAATTTGAAATAATTAAATTAATTATAATGAAGACATATACGTTTTAATTAAGGTAATTAAAATTATTTTAAATTAAGATAATTATATAATTTTAAATTAATTAGAATACTTACGGCTATATATATTCTTTTTCTTTTCATTGTTTTTTTCTTCAATCATCCCTTGCATGCCTCAATTTTTTGACCTTTTTTTTTACTGTTTAGCAGGAATTCACCATTAATGAAAATAGAGAATAAATTATAGGTAAATCAATATTTTTCTTTTCCTTCTTCTTATTTATTCCTTTTATTGTTTATTCCCTTCTTAAATAATAGTACTACTCTTTTATATTTCTTTTCTTCGACCATACTCCTTACATACGATTGTTTTATTTTATTTTTCTAACTTCATTTTTTTTAGTTAACAAAGGTAAATTATGGTAAGGAATTGGGAGAAAATTATAATAAGTAAAAGAAATCAATCAAAATAAATTAATTAAAATTAAAAATAAATAATTAAAAAATTAAAAGTAGAAGAAATCGATTATCATTCATAATTATTATCAATTTAAATTATTTTAAATTTAAATTGTTGGATCAATAATAATTAAAGGATCAAAGGATTTAAAGAATAAATGATAATAAAATAATTGAAAGGAGAATGTGTTAAGTAAAGAAAATCGATCATTAATAAATTAAAATTAAAATTTATTAAAGGATTAAATAAAATAATTAAAAGTATTAAAATAAATTATGGTAAGAAACTGAGAGGAGATGAAGTAAGTAAAACAAATTAACCAATACAAATTAATTTAAATTCAAAGTAAATAATTCAAAGTAATTAAAAGAAATTAAAAACTAGAAAAATCAATTGTCATAATCATCAATTTAAATTTAAATTCAAGAATCAATAATAATTAAAGTATTATTTTATGAGAAAATAGACTATGTACTAGCTGTGTAAAATAGTTTTATACTATCGTTCAATCACAAATCACGATATATGATGTATTAAGAAATTTTCTAAAACTTAGACTAATTATTTGTAATCATTACTTTAAATTTTATATATGTTTTTATAACTTTTAAATAATTTAGTAAAAAAAAAACTCTTAAATAATATATGCAATTAATGTAAATTAAAATAACAACTTTATGATTTTAGTATATAATAACAGGCCCGTGCATCGCACGGATCACCATACTAGTATGTATATATATATATATATATATATATATATATATATATATATATATATATATATATATATATATATAATGATAAAATTTCATATATCTTTTACTTAAATAATTTCGCTCAAGTAAGTATAACAACTATGGGGCAATTTTTTTTTTAATTATTTAAAATAACTACATAGATTTTAAACTCGAAACCACTAATAATAAAGTTAAAATAATTATGTGTCAATTAATATTTAAAAGATTATTTTAAGAGTTTAATGGTGATGCACTGACAGTGTAAAATAGTTTTATACTGTCATTCAATCACAAATCACCATTCGCATGACTTTTAAGATAATTTTGTAAAAGTCAACAAACTTACCATAAATGATGGATTGTGATTGGATGACAGTGTAAAATAGTTTTACACTGTCAGTACATAGTCTTTTTTCTCTTATTTTAATCTATAGAAAAGTTGTTTTTACTCCGTGAGTATAATTTTGATATGAAATGAGTATACATTATTAATTAATTAGAAATTATTTAATTATGATTTTTGAAGTAATTTTTACAAGGATTTAATATGTTTATGATTGTTATAAAATAATGTATTTTCATTTTAGTTCCTATAAATTTTCACAACAACTTTTAATCTATACATTTTCCTCCATTAACAATATAGCCATAGTTATTTTTGCTGAGTCAATCATCTTCTATCAAATGTTGATTGGCGTGAGTGGTTCAATATTCTCATTCCTTAATCAAGGTTGTGAGATCAATCTCTCCTTAGGTATGAAATCATAACATTTGAGAGTACTTAGTTTTTTAGTGGGCTGACTCAGTGTAAAGGAGGATTAATCAAGTCCAACATAGATACCAGATGATTGTTATAAAAATAACCTCTCTTCTTTTCCATATTTATCTTTGTTGACCGTTGAAAATTAAATACACAACAACTGTCTCATAAACATGTACACTCTTTTAATTTATTGTGTAAAAGTGATATTTTTTACATGAAATTGATTTAGAATAAATATATCCACCAAGAGATTCCTATGAATAAAAGAAAAAAGAATAAATATATCCAAATAAAAATAAATTTTATATTTCCATATAATCTATTATAATTCCATTAATTATCCAATAAATATATCCAATTAAAATCTTTATTATAAAATATCTTTTGGTATCTAAAATAAGAGTTTTTTTTTTTTAAAAAAAAAAAGGAGATATTTCAATGGAGCATCTATTGTCTAAATTTGTGAATTTGTTAGTATAAGAAATTATTGTATGGTTAAGGACTACCATGTATCTATGATTTTAACTAATATTTATGCGACACTTAATCAAGTTTTATTAACTTTTTTTTAGTAAATTAAAAAACTTGACTATATGTCATATTGAGATTAACCAGAATTATAGACATATGGTAGTCTCGAAATATTCAATAATTTCACTAGTAGATTGAATTTTAAATTTTTTATGAGTCACCCTCCTAATGCGCTTAACCAAGCTCCCATTGATGTTAGTGTTGCTCGAGCTTCATTCCAAGCATTGAAACCTGAGGAGGAGGATGAAAGTGAGAGGCACAAAGACACATGCAATATGGAAATTGATTCATAGTTCGAATATTTCAATTTTCAACAAGTGTAACCTCGGGGAATAATTTCCGGATGAAAATGACGTCGTTTAGGAGTGATTGTCATAGAATTAATGCTTCAACGAGTTTTTCATATAGAAGAAGAAAAGGTCATTTTCTACAAATCAAACTTAGGAGATTATGTGCCATTTTTGTTTGCTAAGAACTTGAAAGGGTTTGGTCCATAACAATAGTGGCAGAAGGAGACATATGGGCTGAGTCAGTCATAAAAGGAGGCAATTAAGGAAGTTCTCCAATGTCATTTTTTGATGGTATTGGCTATTTTTGACAGAGCTTCGCCACAAAAAATTAAAAAACTTTCACCAAAAAAAGAGCATTGACAGAGAAGGTCATTCCAAATTTTGCAATAACTTCAATTTTTAGGATTGAATACCCAAACAAAAATTCACCAAAAAAATTGTTGTACAAAATTAAATAAATTAAATTAATGTGACTAGATTTCCTTATATATATTTTAAATTCTCGAAAATCTTAATTTATTTTGTCCAAACACAACCTTACGGAAGTTACTAGAAAGAAGGCTTCTGATCATAATTGGATTTGGAACAATACAATGAGATTTATTTTCTTGGGTTTTCTCTTGAGTGTATGTTTATCTTCTTATTTGATAGGTGGGAGATCAATCTCCCGAATACGGTCAAGCGTTATAGCAGAAATTCCTAATAATATACACATAAATCTCATAATCACCCGTAAAATCACAAGTTTAGAAGGATACAATCTTCTTTCACATCAACCAACACATGTTGGTTGGACAATGAGATGTTGAGATTGTATTAGGGAAAAGATAAAAAAATAAATAAATAGAAGATTCTTAGCTCACATCATTGATTGTTTGTAAGGATATATATATATATATATATATATATATATATATATATATATATATATATATATATATATATATATATATATATATATATATAAGAATTACTAAAAATGCTTAAAGGAAAAGCACAAAGGGACACAAGCTTTTAACAACACAACTCTTATTAAATTTAATTTTGATGCATTTTTAGATTTTTTTACACTATCTTAAATGTCTTATGGCTCTATCATTCAATAAGTTTAATTATATTAATAATAATTACATAAATATTAGATTTATTAAACAATATAGTAATATATTATTAAATATAAGTAATTTTTTTACAATAATAATAAATAAAATTTATTTTATTTCATAATCGCATGTATGAAAAACATCGGATGTTATTTTATCTTATCCTACCTATTTCCTTGATCAATGTGTTGACCATTTGCTTTACATATTGTGATTTGTTGTTAGTCAAGAACTAGTTCCTCTTGGTGTTAGATTTGGATACGAGGGATATTGTAGTAGGATGCATGGTAATGAAAGTGTGAATGTGGTGATAATGTGAAACTTAATTTCACAAGTGTATCAGTCAATAATTAAAAAGTGGTAAATAGAATATTGTACTCACATAAACTTGGTTAAGCATGATGTATTAATTAATTAATCATTGACATTAGTCAAGTGAATCAAAAGTTAAGTTGATACGGTTAGTGGTTATTGGTTAGTCATAAAAATAAAACCCAGTTAAGATGGACTTTTTTTTTAATTTTTTTTTTTACAGAAGTTAAGATGGACTTAGACTTCATAATAAAGACTCAAAAGACTAAAAAAACATATAAACTCAAAGGTCGAAAAGCATAAATAATGATTTCCTACCTTATTCCTAGTATCACTTTCTTGAAATCTTAATCTCTCACACCTTGATTTCAATATTCAAATGCACTCAAGTAACTACTCCAAATTCCATAGCAAATAGTTCTATGATTATATACCAAATAAAAACTCTAATTCCTTAGGTGCCCTTACTTGGTAGTCATGTAGGAGTATTAGATTCGGGATTCTCAAGAACACATACAACTACACATCTCCATTCCTAAAGTTTGTGCAATTATGCGTCTCAAATCTTAGTTTAACTTATGAAATCCTTTTCAAGTTAACCTCAAATTAGGTTCAATTAGATGATTTTCATCATACCAATAACATTATGCATGGAGAAGTATGATTGAATCTCAAAGCGTGAATATAATTTATATATTTAAAGATATAATTATAAATTTTAATTATAATATAATTTATATATTCAAAATATTTATTTATTATAAATTTTAGTTATATAAAAATATATAACTATTTTATACAATATACATGCTAAAATACTAATTCTAATTAAATTGTAAAACTAGTGATGTATATAATAACTTCAATTTTCAAAGATTTTATGTTTTTTTCTTACATTGAGATAGGGAGATAGTTTGTGACCATTAAAGTATTTTTATTATTACTATTGTTTGGTGGGTGAAACCACGATCTGAAAACGACTACGACGGTGAAGTTTTTTATTGGTGGAGCAAGAGGTCTCATGTGACAAAAAAACTCTAGTGGTGACTAGCTATAGGGATTTTGACACTCAAGTTAATAAGAGCATGAATGAAGTAAAATAATGAGAGATATATATCATATCTAGTCGTTAAGTTTGACCTTATATAGTAGATATTTGGCGGGAAAAGTGAGTAGGTCCGTCTCCAACTTACTTAATAGGCAATTCACGTGACCTTAACGATCTATCATGTCGATGTGCAACTCTAATCTCTACAGAATTATTAATAAAAACAGAAAATGAAAATAAAGAATAGTTCTCAAACAAAGAGGTCCTAAATAATTTCATAAAATGAAACTAAAGTAGCTTTCAGAGATATTAATTGGCATCTTTCTTTGCTTCAGCCATCAAGCATGTTCTTAATGGTTAGATACATAACTTACCATTTGGATGCCTGACGCTCGTGTTCTTCTATGTGATGTGAACGGGGCAGGGTGCATTTTGGATACTTTGGTTGATATATCTTGTTTGCTCTATTTTCTTTTTAATTCTTAAATGCTTGATGCTTCTGATCATCAACTTGGAAGAATCAGAACAATGTTAAGGGCTAAAGAGCTAATTTATTCTTCCCATATGTCAATTTCTGTTATTTTCTTAGAGTGTATTTAGACTTAGAATTTTGAAAAGGATATGTAGTGTTCGTTTTAGATAATTATATTATTCGAGATTTAAACTGTTTCGTAGGAAAAGAATTATTTAAAAATTAAGTCACTGCGTTGGACAAATTAGAGAAAGAATTTAATTTTTTTTTGGTTAAAATTACACATATCTTTTACTTAAACAATCCTGCTCAAGTACGTATAATCACTGTGGGACAATAAAATTTTCTCTTCAATTATTTAACGTATCTGTGTATTTAAGTTTTAAACTTAAAATTGCTAATTAAACTAAAATAATGTCAGTTAATATTTAAAAGGTTATTTTAATTCATAGAAAAGTTGTTTTTACTCCTTGAGTATAATTTTGATATGCTATGAGTATATATTATTAATCAATTAAAATTTATTTAATTATGACTTTTGAAGTAATTTTTACAAGGATTTAATATGTTTATTGTTCTTATAAAATAATGTATTTTCATTTTAGTTCCTATAAAATTTCACAAGAACTTTTAATCTATACATTTTCCTCCATTAACAATATAGCCATAGTTATTTTTGCTTTGAGTCAATCATCTTCTACCAAATGTTGATTGGCGTGAGTGGTTCAGTATTCTCATTCCTTAATCAAGGTTGTGAGATCAATCTCTCCTTGGGTATGTAACATTTGAGAGCACTTTATTCTTTAGCTGTCTCATAAACATGTACACTCATTTTTAATTTATTGTGTAAAAGTGATATTTTTTACATGCTATTGATTTAGAATAAATATATTCATCAAGGGGTATATAGTTGGGCAATGTGCATGAATTATTATAAATATTTGGGTTCCATTCCTATGAATAAAAAAAGAATAAATATATCCAAATAAAAATAAATTTTATATTTTCATATAATCTATTAAAATTCCATTAATTATCCAAATAAAATTAATTATCCAATTAAAATCTTTTTTTACAGAATTAAAATATTTTTTGACAATGTTTAATGGAGCATTTATTGTCTAAATTTGGGAATTTGCAATTCAACATTAGTATAAGAAATTATTGTATGGTTAAGGATTACCATGTATCTATAATTCTTACTAATAATATTTGTGTGACGCTTAATCAAGTTTTATTAACTATTTTTTTAGTAAATTGAAAAATTCGACTACATGTCACACAAAAATTAACTAGAATCATAGACACATGATAGTTCTGAACTATTCAATAATTTCTCTAGTATATCAAAATTTAAATTCTTGAGTCACCTTCCTAATGCGCTAAACCAAGCTCCCCTTGAAGTTAGGGTTGCTCGAGCTTCAATCCAAGCACATGAAACACTACCTGAGGAGGATGAAAGTGAGAGGCACAAAGACATATGCATGGAAATTGATTCATAGTTCGAATATTTCAATTTTTAACAAGTGTAATCTCGGGGAATAATTTCCGGATGAAAATGACGTCGTTTAGGAGTGGTTGCCATAGAAATAATGCTTCAACGATTTTTTCATATAGAAGAAGAAAAGGTCATTTTCTACAAATCAAACTTAGGAGATGTGCCATTTTTGTTTGCTAAGAACTTGAAAAAAGGGGTTTGGTCCATAAGAATAGTGACAGAAGGAGACATATGGGCTGAGTCAATCATAAAATGAGGCAATTAAGGAAGTTCTCCTATGTCATTTTTTGATGGTATTGTCTATTTTTGACAGAGCTTTCACCACAAAAAATTAAAAACTTTCACCCAAAAAAGAGTATTGACAGAGAAGACCATTCCAAATTTTGCAATAAGTTTCAATTTTTAGGATTGAATATCCAAACAAAAATTCATAAAAAAAAAAGAACATCCAAACAAATTGTTGTACAAAATTAAATAAATTAAATTAATGTGACTAGATTTCCTTATATATAAATATTTTATATTCTCGAAAATCTCTAGAAAGAAGGTTGCTGATCATAATTGGATTTGGATCAATACAATGAGATTTATTTTCTTGGTTTACTCTTGAGTGTATGTTTATCATAGGTGGGAGATCAATCTCCCGAATACGGTCAAGCGTTATAGCAGAAACTCTCCCTAATAATATACACATAAATCTCATAATATCACTCGTAAAATCACAAGTTTAGAAGGATGCAATCTTCTTTCACATCAACCAACACATGTTGGTTGGACAATGAGATGTTGAGATTGTATTAGGGAAAAGATAAAAAAAAATAAAAATTAGAAGATTATTAGTAGCTCACATCATTGATTGTTTGTAAAGATATATAAAAGAATTACTATAAATGCTTAAAGGCAAAGCACAAAGGAACACAAGCTTTTAACAACACAACTCTTATTAAATTTAATTTTGACGTTTTTTTAGATTTTTTTTTAACACACTATCTTAAATGTCTTATGGCTCTATCATTCAATAAGTTTAATTATATTAATTATTACATAAATATTAGATTTATTAAATAATATAGTAATATATTATTAAATATAAGTATATTTTTTTACAATAATATAATAATATATAAATTTATTTCTTAATTGCGTGTATAAAAAACATCAGATGTTATTTTATCTTATCGTACCTTATTCCTTGATCAATGTGTTGACCATTTACATTACATATTGTGATTTGTTGTTAGTCAAGAACTAGTTCCTCCTAGTGTTAGATTTGGATACGAGGGATTGTAGTATGATGCATGGTAACGAAAGTGTGAATGTGGTGATAATGTGAAATTTATTTTCACAAGTGTATCAGTCAATAATTAAAAAAGTGGTAAATAGAATATTGTACTCACATAAACTTGGTCAAGCACGATGTACTAATTATTTAATTATTATTAGTCAAGTGAATCAAAAGTTGAGTTGGTACGGTTAGTGGTTAGTCGAAAAAATAAAACCTAGTTAAGATGAACTTAGGCTTCATAATAAAGACTCAAAAAGACTAAAAAAACATATAAACTCAAAGGTGGAAACGCATAAATCATGATTTCCTACCTTATTCCTAGTATCACTCTCTTGAAATCTTATTCTCTCGCACCTTGATTCAACATTCAAATGCACTCAAGTAACTACTCCAAATTCCATAACAACTAGTTCTATGATTACCAAATAAGAACTCTAATTCATTAGGTGCCCTTACTTAGTACTCATGTAGGAGTATTAGATTCGGGATTCTCAAGAACACATACAACTATGCATCTCCATTCCCAAAGTTTGTGCAATTATGTGTCTCAAATCTTAGTTCAACTTAAGAAATATTTTTCAATTTAACCTCAAATTAGGTTCAATTAGATGATTTTCATAATACCAATAGCATTAAGCATGGAGAAGTATGATTGAATCTCAAAGCATGAATATAATTTATATATTCAAAGATATAATTATGAATTTTAATTATTATAATATAATTTATATATTCAAAATATTTATTTATTATAAATTTTAGTTATATAAAAATATGCAACTATTTTATACAATATATACATGCGGAAATACTAATTCTAATTAAATTTTAAAACTAGTGATGTATAATAACTTTAATTTTCAAGATTTTATGTTTTTTTTTCTTACATTGAACTAGGGAAATAGTTTGGTGGGTGAAACCACGATCTAGAGACGACTATGACGGTGAGGTTTCCATTGGTGGAGCAAGAGGTCTCATGCAGCAGAAGAACTCTGGTGGTGACTAGCTATAGAGACTCTGACACTTAAGTTAGTAAGAGTGTGAATGAAATAGAATAATGAGATATCATACATAGGCTATGTTTGGGTTAGCGTTTAAAAAAACACAACCAACTTTTCCAAAGCAACAAAGATGTTGCTTTTAAATTTATGCCTGAGAGAGTGTGTTTTTTCCATTGAATATGAGTTCAATGGGTAAATAAACACACACCTAGTTGTTTAGTTTGACCATATATAATGAATATTTGGCAGGAAAAGTGGTTAGTCGAATAGAGTTTTGCATTTGGACATATAGATCGTTAACCTCACGTGGATTGTCTGTTAAGTAAGTTGGAGACCGACCTACTCATGTTGGTATGTGCACATATTGGTGCCTTCACTCATGTTGAGATAATGTTGACTTGTGCCTTACCGTGAATGTAGTTAGTGTATGGAATTGGTGTTGATAAGTTGGAGGGGTAAAGTCGGGATTTGACCCAGAACAATTTTTATTTTGGGTTGGCAAATAATTCATCAATTTGAATGCACGTCTATCATAAGAGCTGCGAAATCAGTTTGAATGGTTGGGATTGCATGAAGAGAAATGCCAGATCAGAGTTCAGAGACAGCATGTTATTCTCCTAGATTGATGCCTTGCCAAGATATTCCAATTGCAGGGATAAAAACTGGAGTCAAGTACTTTTATAAAGAGCCCTAGCTAATAACATAAGCATAATGAGAAGAACATTTTGGAACGGACGTAGTTTTTGACCCTCATCGAAGACTTTGAAATAATGGGACAACTGGGACTTTTTCATTAAAAATACTCTCCTACATACCGAAGACAATTCTAACATTGTATTTGTATAATATATGAATTGTTTATTAATTATATATTAAAATCCCTATTTTATCCACATTTTAATTCCTAGAAGATAAAAAAAATAATAAAATTTGAAAATAAATTTATATATATTATATTATAAATATAAATATTTTAAATCATTAAAATATTAAATTACTTGAGAGAAGAAATGATGCCCCAATTTAAGACGGGAAAAACCTTGAACCCAAAGAGGATATGATATTTGTTTAATACTAAGTCATAAAATTCATATTCACTTTTTAGTTTAATTTATTCATTTTGTTAAATATCTTATTTTACTTTTGAATACTTAATTTAATATTAATAGATACTTTACGCTTTTTGTTCCTCATCATCAATCATTGAAGGGTATGACTAAAAAGCATCCAATACTTTATATTTCTAATGTTAAAGTTCCGTAACATGTAGCGTGGGCGCATAAACTGCATTTATATTTCTATCTTCTCTTGTTGTGGTGCATATTTTGGTGTGGCACACTGTTAAAAGGAAAATGAAGACAAAGAAAACCAATAGTGAAGGGACAGAAAATTAAGCAAAAAGAAAGAAAAGGCTCTATAATTTGCTGAGTGATGGAAACTATTAAAATTCTATTTAAAAAAAAACATATTATGGGAGGTAAAGGGAAGGGAGGTAAGAAGTGGAGATATTTAAGCAAATTTAATGAAAAAATAGAAAAAGAAGGTAAATTTAATAATTATGGGAAATATATATTTAACTATTGTCATTTGTCAAAGTATATAAAACACCAAAATTAAGCCCATTTGGCCAATAGAGACATGCAACCTGCACCTAAGAGAAGGGAGATATTTGCCCCTAGTTGGAGCTTCAAATTTTTCTGCAACCTTGGGCTCATAAAATCAGCTGCTAACAAATCCACCAATGCCATGTAAATCAAAATTCCAGCAGAAGCAGAATTGAAAATCCCTTCAACAGTTAAAGCAGTAGGGCTATTCTCTTTGTACACACTTGACACCCCCATTCCAATTGCAATTCCAATTGGGGTTGTTAGGGAGAAAAAGGTTGCCATAATTGCAGTAGACTTGGACTCAAACTTTGCCTGTCACAATTGATGTAATTCTATTAGCAATAATTAAAAGCACTTTTTTATTTTTGTTTTTTTGAGGATTATTAATTAGAGGCTTATAAAAACATATAGATGGGGGTTTTTTTTTTTTTTTTTGAACCTAGTAACCAACTTTAAAGTTATGTGAATAATTTAATGTGAGAACCAATCAAAAGCATGTCTTTAATTCACTAGTGACTGTTTGGTCTTTCTCTTTTGCTTCCTTCATGAGCTTAAAAAAGGTTAGATGAAAATATGAGGATGTTGTCATCATGGCAACATTTTACAAACCGATGTGCTACTTTCCAAACTTCACAAAAGAATCCACACGCAACTCACTTTTCTGTTCTGCTTGAAATTTATCCCATAATAGTAAATTAATTCAACTTCATGTTTTTGAGTGTTTGTTTTCTAAACCCATGTATGATTTGATAAGAAAAAACAGAAGACCTGAAAATTTAGTCCATGTTTATTAATAGTAGGTTTTATCCTGAAAAACAATAATTTATTATTTTGTAAAAAAAAATATCTAAAAGAAAGTTGGAAAAAGAAAAGGAGATTATTCTTTCAAGATAAAAGTAGGGTCTTAATCATTTTGTAATGTGGCCACCAAAAAAAAAATCATTTTGTAATGAGCATGTAAGATTTATGAAATTATACCAACCAAATTGCAATACCTGAGATATGCAACCACCAAGCCCCATCCCCTCAAAAAATTGATGGAAAGACAGGGCCACGAGGAGAGGCTTTATGGTATCAATGCTCCCTGCAGTACCCAATGATATTCCAATGATCACTGAATGGACCACTATTCCTATCTCCAACACCTAGCACACAAACCAATAATCCAATCTGAATGTTACTAACACAAAAAATTAGGAAAGCTGAAAAAAGTAAAGACATGTTAGGTTCCAAGTCAGGAAATTTTGAACATACATTTAAAAAGTAAAGCTGAAAAAACTTTTTGTTTAGTTTTCAGTTGGATCTCATTATTAATCAAGTTTTGCCTCAATTTGTCTTAGCACGAGGAGTTACTTTTGCAAACTCAGTTAATAAAATAAGGTTCGTTCGAATTTAAGTTTGCGAACTTTAATTCAAACATGCGCTGATTGATCTTACTTGTGATATGATGCGCTGCCTAATTACTTCAGATGTAATTGAAGCATCAGAGGACACAGATGGTCCATGAGCATGGCCATGTGTGGCATGTGTATGAACATGTATGTGGCCAGCATGATCACCTCCCATTTCCTCATCATCAGCAGGAACTTGCTTAGAGGGGTGAAAATGTTGCCTATGATAGAACCCTGTGGCAAATGAGTCCACCATCAAGGTCCCTATGGAGGACAGCATGGCAACAAATCCAGTGAAGGGAAACTTGCCCCATGGATTTTCCTTAAGGCAAGGTGAGGTTAGGCTCTCATATGCCTCTGGGAGTATGTGCACAAACCCAGTTGCCAGAATCACCCCTGCAGCAAAGGCCTTAACCATGAAGAATATGTCATTCTTGGGGTTAAGTGTTGGGATTCTCTTGCTCAACAATGGGAGGCTCACCCCAAGTGCCCCAGCAACAAGCACTGAAGCAATTGAGCCAATTTTGTAGTGGAGGACATCACTAGAGTCACTCTTTTTGGCCTCATCAAAGTCACATGTGCAATCTCCTAGAGCCATGGTTGGTAAAAGAAGGACACAACAACAAACACAGAACAAGTTTGAGATGATGGTGTTTGAACATGCTTGGAAGTTCATCATCATTCTGATGGGAATTGGCCAATTGGGATTATTGTCACAAGTGAGTGAAGGAAGAAGCTAGAGAGAGGGATGGAATGGAATGGAACTGTTGGTGCTAGCTATGAGTGTTTGTAAAATGATTTAATGATTGTTATTTAAAAGGGGGGAAAAGCTAAGTTTGTACATTGATGATATTGTGTTGGTGGGATGGGATCTAAGATTGCACAATATATATAAAAGACAAAAGGAGAGAAAATAAAAAAGCCACTCTGAGAGGCTCAAAACGTGAGCATCTTAAACAGCCAATGACACCATATGTCAAACATAAGTCTAGTAAAAGGCCACACGCATACTCTTTTTCTATAGACCATAGGTATTCCCTGTGATAAATAATTTTGTTCAAGTCAAATTATTTTAAAAGTTTTTTGAGCCATTGGTGTGGAGTACCTACCAACTTTGTTGATGATTAATTTCAGTCCAAGTAGGATCTCCCCTCCTAACCACATTTTTTCCATCTACAATTATCGAATCCAATACCATTTTTTCTATCCACAATACTCGAACCTGACACATTGCTTAAGGGAACCAAACCCATTACCACTTGGACTAACGACTTATTGATTATTTTATACTGTCATCTAATCATAAATGACCATTGGTATGATTTTTAATATAGTTATTGTAAAAATCAACAATTTTACCATACATGCATGATAGTTTGTTGTTAGATGATCATGTAAAACTATTTTAATCGTAAAAAAGCATATATGTTTTAGTTATTTGGTAAATATCATTATTTGCAACCAACTAGTAATTAGGTCTAGTTGAAAGAATTAATGGCTCGCAAAGTTGTATATACGTACGATTCAATTTTTACTGAAAGGGACACTTTCATTATTCAATTATGCTTCAAATATGATTCTCTCATTTGAATGTTTTTTTTTTTTTATTTTTTTTATGAAAAAGCATATGTAAATCATTATACTTTCCTTAAGTATGGTTTATAATGATTCAATTATTATTTAATAAGATATGTAAATTACTTAAGTAATAACTTTATTTTGACATACTTAAGGAATAACTTTTGTTCAACTCGTATTTGAGGTAATGATCAATTAAAAAAATATAAGATTAATATAAAATAGTTAATAGAAT
Organism: Pueraria montana var. lobata; assembly: GCA_026413185.1. Classification (NCBI taxonomy): domain Eukaryota; kingdom Viridiplantae; phylum Streptophyta; class Magnoliopsida; order Fabales; family Fabaceae; genus Pueraria; species Pueraria montana. Next base: position 20,855,623 of record CM048649.1, on the reverse strand, counting down.
CTGGATGATTTGATGTTTAAATACTAATTAATTGAATGATATATAAATGGTGTACAAAAATGGTATACAAATGCCAGAATTTTTTATTTAGGCTAAAATATCATAAAGGGATGGATGTGATTTGTTGCAAGGGGTGTTGAACTACCCGTACCATAGGGCTATAATGGATTAGTAAACCCTGCACGAATTTTTATTTTTGTAAAAGATACTGCAATCTGAATTGAGAATTTATGCATGTTCGTAGTCGGAAATTACTTATTTGAATAATTTGCAATGCTTTTGGATGGCAAGGAAAAACCATTTTTTAGCACCGAAGGGCATTTAAGTCATTTGGAATGTTAGTGTAGTGATAGATAGAGGTAGTAGAGTCAGAAAAGCAAAAATGGGGTCTTAGAATGGAATGACGTGCATCCATAGTGGGAAAAGATGTTTACCTAAAAAAAATAAAAGACTCAATAATATATATGATGCACATGTGTGGACAGTATGTTGTCATGCAAACCCCTTAACATATGTGATTTACCTAGGATTGGTTCATTCTTGATCTTAATTTTGCATAATATGTTGATATTATGTCTTTGCACCTTCAACATCTCGAGCTTCTTGCCCATTATATAAAGCTTCTATTGTTGATTTGATTATTCAGTTGTAGGAAAAAAGTTAACGTAGCACGGCTCTTTTTGGATAGCTATTAGAAAAAGTTATCATAGCATGCAGTTTCTTTTTCCCATTGTTTTCACCAAATATTAATTGCTTAAAATTACCATTTTCTAGAGCAGTTTCTTTGGCGGAGTATAAATGGGATTTCTTTTTAAAGGGCATTAATTTGTTTCACATCAATTCTTTTTTCCATTCCTGGAGATATACAAGTGAGAATAAATATCCTTATATTTATTAAAAGGATATGAAAAGATATTTCTGAATATATTTTATTTTTAAGAGAGTCACATTCTCATATTTTAAACGGTTGTTATTTTTACAAGAGGAGAGTGAATATCTTATATTTTCGTAGAAATGGATGTTATTTTTTACAATAACTATCTATTCTTATTTTATTTTTTCATATTTAATTTTTTTACTTTTTTTTCTTCAAATTTTTAATTAAATAATTTTTATTTTTAAAAAAAAATATTAAATGCTAACCAAACGTATCCATGATAATAACATTTTTAAGTATAATATTTTTAGGAATGTGATTTCTAGGAATGTAAAATTACCCCATCCAATGTTTTTCTTTTTGAATAGTTATAATTTTAAAATTACAATTTTTTAGATGGTTTTTCATAATTGCAAGGTAGAACCTGGCTTGAAGAACGTGAAGGGGGTGGAAATGATGGATTTGCTCTCATTCAGTGATCACTATTCCTTCTACGAAAATGGATGGTTCACAACTTCTCAGAGGTATCAAAGCAAAGTGTCCTACAGTGTGTAAGTTTCTTTTATTTTCTTTTTCTTTTTAATTTATTCATAAATTAAATTCATTTAAACATATTAAAGTTTAAAAACAACTTACTCATTTGATAATATATATATATATATATATATATAGAGAGAGAGAGAGAGAGAGAGAGAGAGAGAGGAGGGAGAGAGAGAGACACCAAAAACACTCATCACATTAGGATTGTACAAAATCTTATCAACCCGCTAACTTAGTTTGGCCCAAAGGTTTCAAGCCGTGTATGATCCAAACTAGGAGAAAAAGGAATAGAAAGACAAGACATATTGAAAATTTATCTTTAAGTTAGGTTGGGTGCAGGTTACCTAACCATCTTAGTATATAGTTTTAATTATTAATATTTTACATTTACAAAGTATATTACCTTAACTCATTTAAACTTGTAAAACAAAAGAGTGAACTTGTAAAAACTAAAAAGATCCATTCTACCACTCATTCTCATTTAGTCTAATTCAAGTTAGGGATTCACTTTCTCTTTCTTTCCTCCTTTATGGTCTCGAGTTATCTCTCCCTCCATCAATTGTTAACACCCCCCACCCCCAATGTAATTTAGCAAGATTGGTTCTAGTACGAGTTTTGTTATCACACATGATAGGATTTTATCAAGTTAAGGATCAAGTATGAGTCTAAAAAATTGATTAGCTTAAAATTTAGAGTGAGGTAAAAAGATGAAAACATAACTTGCCTCAATTCATTATGAACAACCCTACGTCACATGTAACTTTACTTTATAATCAATGGTTTATAAACTATTATATCATGTAAAACCCTTAACCAATAACTTATCTTTTGGTTGATTTGTTTTGTGTCTTAGTTTGGTTCATCAATATTATGTCTTTGCTAATCCAACATCTTGCACTTCACGCCCATTATATAAAACTTTTTTTACTTAAATATATTTTTAATCCCTCAAATTTGGGTCTAGTGTCTTTTTTATTTCCCAAATTTAAAAAGATATATTATTTTTGTCTTCCTAATTCAAAAAGAGTCCACTTGTGGTCCTATTCCTTGACAAGGACTACAAGTAGGCTATTTCCAAATTATGGAAATGAAAATAATCACTTTTAAATTTTGGAGACTAAAAAAAATTAGGCCCAAATTTGAAAAATCAAAAGACATTGCTTAAGAGATTCAAGAACTAATTACATTCCTATAGTTAATTTTCTGTAATGTCAATTAAACGAAATGACCCAATTAAAAAATAAGTACAAGTTTAAGGATCCATTTAAAAAAAATAGTTCAAAGGCCTAATTAAAAATCATCAATAGTTTAAGGATCTACAGAGTAATTTAATCTTTTTTTAAAAAATTTTAATTAACTTTCAATATTTCTAAATATTTTAATTGAATCCTTACTCATTAATAGTAGTTAAAATTTTGTTAACTTAAATTATAGGAATCCATTTGAATATATATATATATATATATAGAGAGAGAGAGAGAGAGAGAGAGAGAGAGAGAGAGAGAGAGAGAGAGAGAGAGAGAGAGAGAGAGAGAGAGAGAGAGTAGAAGGATCTATATTTTTTTGACTAATAGAATGATCTATATTTAATAAATAAAACAATAAAATAATTGAATAAATATTTTTAAATAGTTTTTTTATATAATTTAGCAAAAGTTAACTTGTAATGAAAAGAAACCTCATTGAAAATTTAAAGTATAAAATTTCCTTGTTAAAAAGTTTTTTTTTTTAAGAAAACTTATTTAAAAATTCGATGAAACTAGCTATAATGATTTACAATTCAATTTAACCTAAAAGTGATTTCACTACTTTGTCTAAAAAAAAAAGAAGAAAAACTGAAAGTGATTTCAACCGATATATATATATTAACTAAACATAGCTTTACATAGTGGGAGTGAAGTATGAGATGTTGGAGGAGCAAAGACATAATGTCGACATATTAACCAATCTAGCTAAGATACTACAAGGCGCATCATACTATTACCTATATTTTAGTCAAGATCACATATATAAAAGATAATTATATTCAAGTTAGGTAAAATGATTATAAATTATAAAATTCTTCTTTCGAATAATTAACACAAAATTCAAATTCAAAATTATTGATTAAGTTAGAACAACCCTCATTAGTATATTTATGTGCTCGATAATACTAATCAAGTTTCTTTTAAAATTGCTTTCTTTTGTTTCTTTTTAAAATGCTTTTTCTTTTTGGTAATTTTACCTAGACGTAAAAGTTTCTTTCGTACCTCAAGTCACGTTACTATTATCTGCTTCCCCCACCCTCCCTCCTTTGTTTCTCACTATATCGATAACTCACTTCCTTAATTACGTGCATGAGTTATATATGATTTCTTTTGTATGCAACAAATATTATATTGTTTTATTTGTTAAAATTACAAACAAGGAAAAATGAAATTAATTTGCGGACAAACCGACCCAAATTTCAGATTTGTTCTTGTTAGAATAAAGATATGAATGGCAAAGTATTATTTATATAATTTTGGCAGATGTATGGATTTAATTATTTTAAAATTAAGAAATAATCATTTCTTTTCAAAACAAAACTGGTATAAAAATAATTATTATTTTTTTAAAATAAGTTAGACATGCATTTAATATATACGTAATTAATTTATGTGTGTAAAACTGATAATATTAACACATTATTAATTTACCAATTAACATAATATTTATTTAATAAACAAATACGGATATTAACTAAATTAAGAACGTTTTAATACTTCACCCACTTATAATAGTAGTAGTAGTAATAATAACTCTATAAAAAAAAAAGTAGTAATAATAATTTTTAAGTTTCAAGATGTTTGATTTTTTAAGTTTAAATTTTTTGACAATTTAATTCCTAGCTAACTTTTAAATGATTGAATGAATATATTGTTGGACTAATTATGAAGTGTATAGATTTAGATAACTCTTTGATTGTATAAGACAAAATTATATAGTATAAAGAAGCAACAATTTGAAGTGGAAGATTGACGAGACTTTTAGAAGGTGATTTGTCTAAGAAGCTTGTCCCATTTTGAAATGTTATAATTTCCATGATTTTTGTAAAAGCACTAACATTGATGTGTTTATTTTAAATGTGTTCCAATGTCATTGGACAATGGAAAAAAAAAAAAGACAGAATAAAACGTCTTTCTATAGAAAAGTTCATTACAATGTATCTAAACATACCGTTGATAAATCAATGAAAGAGATTATGGCAACCTTTCTTTTCTAATTAGTGCATGCAACTTATCTATTTATTCATTTGATCATTTCCATGTTTCTTGGCCATGTTGATCAATGTATATTCTTGCCCCAACACTCAACATGCTTGCAATTTCACCTTCAAGGATCGAATTTATAAAAAGCTTATTTGATCCTAGATTCATAATATTTCTCACTATATATCTTTTTCCAAAATAGAGTTTCTTGCTTTCATATAAAATTATGTGTTTTATTGGTTGGTTTTTTTTTTCTTATGTTATGTCACTGGCATCAGCAATTGGAGCAGTCATTTTCGTCTCAAAAACAGTAACCACCACCTGAGAATGAGCATGCTAATGAAAACCTTTCCTTGGACCATATATCTTGATGAAGCATATCATTGATACCTAGCTTTTAAATCAATAGAGGACCAACTATATATCGAAAGATCGTAGTTATAGAAAGAGTAATGTTCTGCTGAAAAAAAAAAAACTTTTACTTCTAGAAATGGAATCTAATTTAGAAATTATTGATTCTTTATTCTTAAAAAGATTTTGATTCCTTGTGTTGTATGTGGTGAGAAAAAAAAAACTTTACTATCAGAAAATTGTAAAGCTGAATAATAATTGGAAATCAAAACTTTTCATTGAAGTCTAATTAGTGACTATTTGATTTAAAAGAGAGGAGGAATTTTAATGAAGAGAGGAAAGGGAGCGAGGGAAATTTGATTAGACATTTTTTTTAGTTAAGAAGAGAGGTAGAAAGGATAAATAATAACTCTTTTATGTTTGGTTCACAAGAAGATGAAAGAGATTTTAAAAATTTACTTTTATACTTTTGTAATTTTAAATTTCACAATATAAATAAAAAAAAATTTAGTCAATATATTTGAAATATTTTAAATTCCTTCCGTCAAAATTCAATTTTGTCCACTTTTTTATTATTTGCTTTTTTATCTCTATTATGATAAGAAATAAATAGATTGGTTTTAGTTCGTCAAGGCCAATCAAGATGCACAAAAAAAAAACATTTTTGGGTTGGAAAACCAATTCTCAGTAGGTTTTTACTATTTCCACTCCCCTTGTTACTAATACACTCCTCTTTTATTTTATTTTTCTCAAAAAGTACCCTTGAAAGTACACTTCCCTTTGCACTCACCCATATATACATCTTCAGAAATTGCTCCAGTCTGCATTTTAGAACTGTCATCAGTTGCATAGCCGCAACAATCTCTCAATTCAATGGTACTCAATATTTAATTTTGTCTCTCCTGTATTACAATTTCAAATAGAGTATTTTAAGTTTTATGTTTGAATGTGTGATCTAGTGAATTTGCTTGCCCCAAATCAAGAAAAACCATTGAGCCAATAAACCCATGTGAGTTTGCTTCCGAAAAAGTGTTTCCATATGCATTTGTCCCAATACCAACTACCGTGACTTCTTGTGCATAACATCATCACAAATTCTCTCTCACAAAGGTAAGAAAATTTTAAAAAATTCAGAACATGACTCTGCGTGTGTTTGGGAAAATGTTCAATCGAACGCAACCGGTGTTTATTGAAAAGCTTCGGTATCCTTGCCTTCGTTTTTTTGCATTGGAAAGCATATTTAATTTTTCCGTTGAACGTGAAATCAATGGATTCGCAACACACTCTCTGACCTCGTCTCTTTGGTTCTAAGTAAAAGGCACAAACGCACAAGACAGGAGGAAAAAATAGAAAACTAATTCCATATTGGCAACGCTGTCCCCATCATCATTGTTAGTTGCTTCCGTGGTGAAGTTTTCTTTCATCAAATAGACTTTTGGAGAGAGATAAGGGGAGTGTATTTTATTGGGTATTTTAGGGAAAACAAATCTAAAGGGGAGTGCAATAGCAACAAGGGGAAGTGGAAATAGCACTAGCCTTCTCAGTGTCCAGATTTTGTTGTATTTCAATAATCAGTACAGGCCCAAGTGGACAACAACACAAGGGCAGAAAAAAAAAAAGTGAGAAGCAATGGGAAATGTTTGAAGATCTCCAAGTGTTACGGACACCCACAGAAGTTACAGTCCTAAGGGAACAAAGCCAAGAGTTTGCTTGTGATTCAATTTTTAATTTTTAATTTGAGGTAATTTACCTAGGATTTATTTAAACAAAATCACAACATTTACTTTATCACTCGTACGATACGTGCCCATTTACCTAGTATTGGTTCATTCTTGGTCTTAATTTCCTAGGATTGGTTCATTCTTGGTGCCTCCAACATTTCAAGCTTCTTTACCATTATATAAAGCCTCTACTGTTGATTTGATTATTCGGATATAGGGGAAAAGTTAATGTAGCAGAATCTTTTTGGTTAGCTATTACAAGAAGTTATCAATTTCTTTTTCCCATCGTTTTCACTGTAGTGTCATATTTTTTTTTATTTAATTTAAAATATTTATAAAATTGTATGTGAAATTTATTATGTATAAAAATTTAAAAAGAATTTAACTTTTGTTAAATTTAATTAATTTTGCAATTTTAAAACGTGAAATGGTAAAATAATTCAATTGTTTTACAACTATACTTGTAAAAAAAAGTATAATTTTATAATATTATATTTATAAACAATATTTTGAATAATTTAAAATAAAAAAATAATTAAATTAGATGCAAACTATTGAAATCAATATTACTTAAAATAAATTATTATTTTAATCTCTAGTAGACAATTTATATTTCATTAGCACTTATGTGACATGTTATTATATGTGTTTAGAATTATCTTTGTCTAGTGATAAGAAAATGTACTAAGTTACTAACTATTAAGTTATCTAATTTAGGTATTTTTTTTCTTTAATTAACATAATCATACGATATTAACTAGCTATAGTAAAGTATATTAGTTGTAACAAATACTTAAAAAACTAATATTTTTGTCCAAGTATTTGGATCAAATTTCCATTAAGGATTTAAAATAGATATTTTATATTATATTATTCTTTTCTTTAAAATATATAATTTTACTGTAAATTAAAATATTTATTTTAAATTAACTTCATTTTATATTATTATTTTTTTCAGATAAAAAAACAAAATTTATGTACATTAAATTATTAAAAATAGAGTCAAAATATTATTTTGTATAAATATACTAACTAATTAAATTTAAATTAATTTTTTTATATAAAAATTTCAACCAAATAATAGAAATACTATTCAATAATATATTTATTTATGAAATTGTTTAAAATTATTTTATACGACTTCTAAGTAAACATAATTTTATAGAATTTCAAAGTAAAAATAAACATTATTAAGTATTTGATATGTAATTATGTTAAATACTCACATAAAGTGTTTTTTCGCCCATAATGTTTTGTCAATAATGGTGTCAAGAAGGGTTGTCTCCCGTGAATGATACTTGTGATTTTTATCATAAAAAAATAAAACTAAATTTAATTTAAAATATAGAATATTAACATATCAATATATATTTTATTTATTAAATTGTAAGTAATTTGTATAAGTAATTATTTAAATTTATCATTCATGTAAATAATAACATATTTTAATGTAATAATAGAGATATTATTATGTTCAATATTTTGACCATCAACTTCATGTATCTAATCAACAAGTACATACACAGAGAAGAAACAAAGAGGAGTGAGACTTGATTCTAATATATATATATATATGTATGTATTGTTAATGGTATAAACTACTGTCATTTAATATAATAGCAAGAGATCCTAGTGTCTATCTCGTCATAACATCTCAACCTTCCAAACGCAGTATGGATCCATACTCCACGATTGATCAATCACTAATCACAATACCACCTTCAGGAAGTGATGGGGAGTAAATATACCTTAACTGCTGTCACAGTCCTATACCTGTGCAGCTCCACAATCAATCCACATGGTACTCAACACCATTCATCATGAAGTTGTCTTTGCGCTTGTCGAGGCGTACAAGCTGGCACCATCAGTCCTGGAATATAAGGGGTCGACCTACCTATTGGGACGTCACACACTCGATGCCTTCCACCCCTTAGACCTTAGCCAAGGTCACGCATATCAACTCGCAGTGTACCAAACCGTAGCTTCCCGCTCCATCTTCCATCAGGCATTCCACCTAACTTGGCTACACCAAGTCACGTAACTAAAATGTACTCTCAGAATACATCCGCAGAGACTTATTCATCTTTCACCGGTCATCCTCATCCATATAACATATCTCTACCTTGATAGGCAGAGGTTCATCATTATAGCATAGAGATACAGCAAAACATAACAATCATAGAATTCAGAGATATTTCTGGTCTCAGTTACTCTGAACACCACACAAAATATCAACACACCTGTCTTACAGCCAGATAAACAATATCATCATAGTACAATTATCATATCATATATTAAGTATCTAATATAAGGATTTTATATAATATCATAAAATACTTAAGTAGAACATTAGATACTTAAATTTTTTTATTTCACTGATGATTAATTTAACAATTAGCTAATGTTTAACCGATCTTTGCCTCTATTAAAATTTTATTAAAAACTTTTAAATTTGTTATATCCTTTCTTCTTATCTAATTCCTTAACTTAAAGTGTTAAAAAAGAAAATCTTTCTAACTCATTATAAAATATTTCTTATATAAATATAATAGATTTCTAATATTAGAAAATTCCTTTTTGATGTGGAAGATCATATTAGACTGCAATTACAGAATATACTTAGAATTTTCCATAAACTACGTTTATAAACTAGTAGTAAGAAAATCTTTTTTCTGGTATGGAAGATCAAATGAAACTGCAACCACAGAGCATATTTCGGATTTTTCTATTTATTTCAATAACTTGATTTATTTAAAGAAAAACTATTTTCAAGAAATAACTTGATAATTCCTACTAGTCAAGTTTAAGATGTTCACATAAAATTTTGAATCAGTTTTTCTTTATTCTGAGACCAAAAAAATAAATAAATAAATAAATAAAATAAGCTTAAGTTTTTGCTTCAAAACTAAGTATATAGTCGAGTAATAATATAATTAACAATTTGTCAAACCAACCCCAGACTAATTTGGTTATAAAAGACTAAGATTTTCTTTTCCTCACATATCTTAAAACATTAATAAGAGATTTGGTAAAGCATTGAAAAGTTTTTGTGTTTCTAACCTGGTACTTTGGCAATGAGGCCGTGAAGTTTTAAAGGAAACAAAAGCATTCATTTTATGCTTGTCTTTGTTGTCCTCGGGGTTCAAAATCACCATCAATCACAAACCTCGAACCAATGTTCACGAATCACGATCAACAAACACGAATGATCACGAACAAAATATGCCTGAGACGTGTGCTAGACACACTGTCCTCAAGGATTTATCCGCGTAAAGCGCAAATCCCCCAGGATTTAACAGGCTCTTCCCAATAAATTGGGGCAACAGAACTAGCAAGCTTTTTCTAATAAGATAACCCAGGATATCACAAGGTGAAAAGAAAAAAAAGTTCCATGAAAACCATCTGAAGCATAGGTATTTATAAAGAAAATATAGGGTTTCTCAAACCACTCAAGACCAAGTCAAAGATAAGATGAGACCTAGTCTGTTTCTAAAACCACCCAAGACCAAGTCAATAAGACCAAGTCAAACAAAAGAAACTATTTTTAATAAACAATAAATTAATTAAAAAATATTTTTAATATTTAATTAAATAGTCATGTTAACGTTTTGAAATATCAACAAAATATACAACAATCCCCCACATATTCCAAAAGGTTAAATAAAAAGTTTTCAGAAACTATAAGAAATTCCTGGGTTCTCTTTCTCTTGGATGTAATGCATCGGACCTGGTATAGCAAGCTATATGAACCAGACCTAGACTGATAAGACTTAACACACAGTGTAATTGGTGTAGCAAGCTATATGAACCAAAGACACTTGGTGTATGTTAGAGGTCTACCAATCACACTACACCCCCCACAATCCTTGCTGTTATCGCTGTTTTGCGCTACTAGGCCATGCGCGCGCCCGGTATTCATGAGTGCTCTAGAGATCTCGCCAAGATCTCATACAAGCGGCCCCACTTGACACTCATATAGGTTATTTCATCAAGTGTATGCTGCAAATCATACACCACCATAAGGGATATGAAAATCATTAAAAACTTTATAAGTTGTCAAGCTTTCTCATAACCACATAAAGCTTAATTATAAAGTTTAACCTCTCATTAATGCAGTGTCTAGCACTTTCTCACACCATAGGAAGGGACTAAAAATTAAAAAAATTGATTAAAATCAATTTTAGTGCTAGCAGAACTGACAAATGACTTGTTCTTACCCATATGAACCTTCTTCATGGGATCTCCAATCACAAAGGTTGGGTTACCATCACTTGTTTGTTTTCAAGTGGCTTAATAAAGTCCCATTCCCCTCGATGTTTCATACAATAATCACTTCCCTAGGGGTTTAAGTCTAAGGATCGGCCGAATCCATTAATGACTTCACATAATCAAAAGATTTTTATCTTTTAAGCAATTGCTTTATCACATTATTTCTCAATTTATATTCCAAAGGAATATTTGCTTAAGTGATTTTTTCAACCACTAAGCCTCATAATCAACCATCTCTAGATTAATAAACTTTGACTCAATTATTATTTGTTTGGTTGATCTCTAAGTAATGTACCACAACCAAGTGCAATAGCACAACCTCTAGTGGATTTTGTCTCATATGAATCAAAGATCCATTTAACATCACTGTATTTTCTAATACAATGGAAAATCCACTATGTTCAATACCATAACTTGTGGTACCTCTCAAGTGTCTCATATTATGCAAATAGTATAGAGAACTCACACTTTACACTACAGCCAATCAAAATTAATTACTCAAAATATTGCTAATAGTTCACACAGTCCCCACTAACTTATGTCACAAAAGACAATTGATTTCAAAAGCCACATTTAGAGAACTCACATTCTAAACATCCCATATAAGTATTTTCTTTTAATAAAAACTATGATCTATTCCACCGAAAAGCCAACAAAAGATGCACAAATATACACTCTACATATTAAGTATTTTATCAAAAGAAAATTATCACTTAATTTATCATATTACCAATATTAACGTATCATGAAAATCAATGAATAACACATATAACATTCATTTTACAATTGAAACAATTACAAGATACCATATCATCATTGGCCATCTCTTCATAACATATCCTTGAATAAAAAAACATAACAACAATTAACATCAATAGCAATTAATATATAACGTGACAATTCAAATAATAGAGTGGGAATTGAAATTCACTTCGAAACAGAATAGAAATCAAATTGGAAACTCCATGACATAACAAAAACTACACATATAAATGATAAAAAGTAAAAGATATTCTCACAACTGAAAATGGAAAAACACAAAAAAAAAAAAAAAAAAAAAAAAAATGGTGGAGAAGTTAACGGTGCTTAACGTGGGGGACTTTCTAACGGCGCTCAGCTCATGGTCTGTTGCGATTCGGTAATGATTGAGTTCAGGCTTACTTGCATGGCGCTGAGAGGAATATTTGGCTTTTTAATACTAAGATCAGAAATATAATGATGCAGGTATGCCTTCCTTTTGTTTTTAATTTTTATTTCTTGTGTACACTGTTAGAAGGTTGGCTGTGATGACTTGCATTGAGAGGTGTTACATGTGTCGTGATAAAAGTCTTCAAGGAGAATTAAATATTAATATTACACCGAGACACCAGTCCTATTACTAAAATGAGACTCACGTTGGACCAATATTGGTTTTAAAGGTTTTGGCCTTAGTGTGCATCACAGAATGAGGTGTTGCACATTTTTAATATGCTGCGTAATTTAGAGATATTGGTTCCAAGATTTTCTTACAAATTTTGTCACCACATATTTTGGTCTAACTATTAGCAATTTCTTTATTTGCTTTTGAGGCAATATTTTAAGTGAGAAAAATGCTACGGGGAGGTAATTGTAACACAGGCAATTGATTGAATATCTTTATTAAATATTTCAATGGTTATCGTATAGCCCACCTGCTGATATTAGCTAGTTACAATGAAAGAATATGAAAATATTATTATCTTCTTCGATTTAATATAATACTGATGTTAATGTGAACATTAATTCACATTAATGTAGTGCGTGTTGATTTCTTTTTGCAATTTTAATTGCTACTGTTACATGAATTGTGTGAATTTCCCTAATTGCTTGGAGTATTCAATTGGTATAATAAATGTTGATTGGTTAATGGTTAACACTGTTATGGATTTGGTTTGTGCCTCTCCACTCTCTTTCGGCTTTTGCGATGGAGAAGCCATTCCTTGTTTTTTTTTTTTTTTTCTTTTTTTTTGCCATATCCGCCAAACGTGCATGCAACCTCACCGTATGATGCACGATCCTGTTGGTGTTGGGCCCACCCACTATGCAAATCTCTGTATGCCCTGCGATCCCGTTGATCACTCTCATCCCCCACCCACCTTAAACCACCGTCGCGCACACGATGCTACTCTCATCCGGCAGGTCGGACCAATTTAAGGTGCGTGGACTGCGTGATGTCGAAGCACGCGGTGAAGAGACTCTGACCTCTCACATGAATGGAATTTTATTTTAAGAAACCCCGGCGTGCGTAACAAACATCAGGTCATGGTGTATTCATATTGGTACGCGATTTCGGAATGGTTGAAGAAGACAACTGCCGAAGGGTTTTTGGGTATGGAGAAAGAAATTAGGGATTTGGAAGTGCAGATTTATCACACGGGAAAAATTAAGAATTATCATGGACAACATTAAATCCTTGAGATTGTTGTCCTCGGGGTTCAAAATCACCATCAATCACAAACCTCGAACCAATGTTCACGAATCACGATCAACAAACACGAATGATCACGAACAAAATATGCCTGAGACGTGTGCTAGACACACTGTCCTCAAGGATTTATCCGCGTAAAGCGCAAATCCCCCAGGATTTAACAGGCTCTTCCCAATAAATTGGGGCAACAGAACTAGCAAGCTTTTTCTAATAAGATAACCCAGGATATCACAAGGTGAAAAGAAAAAAAAGTTCCATGAAAACCATCTGAAGCATAGGTATTTATAAAGAAAATATAGGGTTTCTCAAACCACTCAAGACCAAGTCAAAGATAAGATGAGACCTAGTCTGTTTCTAAAACCACCCAAGACCAAGTCAATAAGACCAAGTCAAACAAAAGAAACTATTTTTAATAAACAATAAATTAATTAAAAAATATTTTTAATATTTAATTAAATAGTCATGTTAACGTTTTGAAATATCAACAAAATATACAACAGTCTTTTGGTGTAAAACGTGAGATTCTGGAGTTATTATATCCTAGGATGGTTTATCTAACATAAATTAACTAAGTACTTTGAAACAAGGTCAGTATTCATAAGAAAATACACATATAATTGTTTTGTGTATTAAGTTTGTTGAATTGGGTCACCAGGCCATGACCCTTTGAAAGCCAAATGTTTGAGATCCAAAAGTTTGAGTAATTTCCTTGTTATCCTATGGTCTTCTAATCTGATACTTCTAGAAAAAGAAATGAAGGTTTTTAAAGAATAACTTAAATTCAAGAGATCTATAGATGATACTATAGTGAATGATAAATTTTGTTTTCCTTTTATCCTTAGAAATCGAAACAGTGAGGTTAATAAAAGCAAGATTTTCATCAAATAATTGAAACCAAATTTCCTGCAGCATGGCCTCTCATCATTACCGAATTCAGTACCCAATTCCCAACCCAAACTTTAAGTTAGGATAGGAAGATAAGTGATAAAAAAAAAATAGTTGGTCTTAACTTCCTAAAATTTAAAACTAACGCACTCACACAGTTTCCTAATCCATTCCAACTCTTATATTACATCTAAGAAACGAAAGAGAATAATTGTATCTCAGTTTCAAAACAAAAGCTTTTTGTTTAAGTCCTTCATTTTCACTGAATCCCTTTTCCCATACTTATACATAGATTTTTAAAACCTTATTTAAGTTTAGCTAAAAGGAAAAGGTGACAAAGATTTGGTTCCCTTCCCTCCCCTTCTTACCAAGACCGAAACACACACATATCAGAGTCCGAAAAGTTAACTTTTGTTTCATGTTTACTTTTGGAAAAAAGGTCTTTGTCCTATAATAGAAAAGAAATAAACAAATCTTTCCTCTCTGTCCATCGTCAACGACTCAACGCGCACACACTCTAGCAATTAATTTTTAATTCTTTTATTCCCTTCTCTGTTGTTTTAGACATAGGAAGAAGGATTCAAAGTGTGATTCTCTCTTTTAAGACACCACTACCGAACAACAACAGAACAAGAAAGACATCTCCCCTTTCTTTTAGAGAAAACCGCAACATGTTTGGGTAAAGAATAGAAGGAAGATCAAGTTTTCAAGGTATTTGCTCAAACCAACACATGAATAGGCTTAAATCAAGTGATTAGAACTTAAAATTACAACAAAAATTGGACATGGTATCCCCTAGAGGAAAGAAACTTACAGCAGCCACAATAGCAAGAAAATTACAGAGAAATGGAAATACAACAAGAAATTAAGGAAATACAAGAAAAGAATTAAAAGGGCGAAGCTTATACATCATAAAGATACAAAATAAGAAAAATAACAAGTGAATCAAAGTCTCACTCCCCCCATTACCAAGAGAGTGAGGTTTCGTTCAGTGGAGGAGGAGAAGAAATCCTGCTTCATAGTGGTGGAGGAAGGTAGCTTTGGTGGTGGGTGATGGAGGTTGAAGAGTGGCGGTGTGTTTTGTGAGAAGAAAAATTTAAGAAGAAGAAGAAGAGAGGAAGAAGGAAACCAAATGGGAGTGTCGTGCATGTAGAGAGAAGGAGAGTGAATGAATGAGTCTGTTGTGTTTGTGTTGGTTTCAATTTATAAAAATAAATTGTTAATTAAAATAAATAAAAATGTATTGATATTATCAGTTTGTTTCCCACGAAAGTGCAAACTTTCTTTCCAAGCAAGTCTGATTGTTTTTATCCGTAAATATTATTATTTTATATCTAATTAGATAATTAATTAAATATCAAATTATTAGCTAAATGTGTTTTATTGGTTTGGGTTTTGTGTGCCGTGACATTTGGGTTCGGGTAGTATGTGCAGCCCACACGTAAACTATGATTTATAATAAATTTTTTTATTACTTTTAATTATTTAATTTATTTGGGTGTTTTTAATAATTTTATTTTAGCTCTATAAATTCCCAAATTTTACCAGAAGTTATATTTTTATATGTGTAACTTAAAAATGAACTGACTTTGTCAGTTTCATCAATTATTGATATTAATCCTATACTGACTGACCCTATTAGTAGTTTGTCTAGATCGTTTTGTAAAATTTTCTCAAAAATCTCTAAAATTTTTGAGAAAATTATTCTAACCATATTTAAGCCTATAAAACATGATTTTAAGTTCAAATAATTATTTTATAATTATTTGAGACTTATCCTTATATTTGTCACAAATATTGATAATCCAATATAATTATCGTTCTAATAGTTATTTCAGATTTTCATCTGGAACAATTATTACAATTTTCAATAAATATTAGTCACAATAATGTGATTTAATATTTTATTATCTTATTTGGGCTTATCAATTCTTAAAAACAAAATTAAGAATAAACAAATAATCAAATACATATAGCAAAAATCAGGGTGTTACAAGAAACATGAAGAACATTATCAAGAGATTAGTGAAAATGGCAAAAACAAAATTGAGAGACTCCAAAAGTGCAAGGCTTCTCACAAAAAGTGTTTCACTCTAAGGTATGTACAGTGTTGTTAATGGCATATGGCGGAGAGCCAAAAAACTGCCATAAGCATATGGCAGATGCCATGGCGGCAAATGGCGCCATGGCGGACATAAAAAAAAAAAAAAATAAAAAAAAAAAAATATATATATATATATATATATATAAACAGTAGATAACAGTAGCTATAAATAAAAAACAGAAAAGGCAGCAAATATAAATACCCAAAAAACACATATAAATACTAAAAACAGTTGATAATGTAACAGATTAACAACAAATAAAATGATCAAACTGCCTTGCTTCATATAATACCAAACAGCCATAAAATTAACAATAAAATGAAGTTCAGAACTTCCTATTAAAAATCAGCAAGGTTCTAAAATTAAACACCTAGTTCAATAATCAGCAAGGTGAAGGTTCTAAAATAAAACACCTAGTTCAATATTTATGATATAACAGCAAAATGATAAAAAGAAAACATAATTCAATGCAAACCAAAATATAAATGTCCTAAACTTCTAATCCTCTGACTCTTCCTCAATCTCAGTATAATCAATTTCATTCTTATCCAGTGGGGCATATCCCTACTCCTCTTCTCCTCCAGATTCTTCAAATTCTGTTTCTTCATCAGGTTGAACCACTTGGACTTTCCCTTTTCCTCTTGCGGTTGAAGTTGCAGTTGGACCTTTCCTGGAAGGTTGGGCAGCTCCAACAACAATTCCAACACTTGATGGCTCCTTTCTTTTTTTGCTAGTTTTCCTCCTTGTATACATTCTTGGCTCTCCAACTCCTGAAGCTTCATAAACAGCAGCCCAATTAAGTGTGGTATCATCAACATAAACCAAGTCATTCCCCCCATCTTCATTGTCATCATCCACTTGTCCCACTAACCACTCATTGCACTCATCAATGTCATTGAGTGTAATAGGGTCAATTTCATCCCTAATATTATATCTTTGAGCAAGCTGTTGCTTATACTTAACGTAAACCAAATCATGCATTTTTTTATGGTCCAGCCTATTTCTCTTAGAGGAAAAACATAAAATGTTAATGATATTTCACATCATTAGGACACAATACAGTCCCAACAACTTAAGATGAAAGACTTGAAATAACTCAGAGTTAGATCCTATCAGAATGAGAATACTACCTTGATTTGGAGGTAAGTTGGGGGCAATGGAGCCCTGGGATTGAGTCTCCATTGTAAGCACCCTCAAAGGTATTTTCCGTAGATAATCAGACTGAAATTAGGGAATACCACATTAAATCATCAATCTTTCATATTGTATATGTTTGTATACATAACCATAAATTGATAAATCTGAAATTAGAAATGTACCTCGCTTGTTGCAGCAGTAAAAATCTTCTCTTCAGACCTTTCAGCAATCTTCCGAAGTTCATGCAATCCCTCTTGACCAGAAACAGGAAGATGTCTTCTTAATGTATCCATTCTATAAAAAAAGAAAAACAGCAGTTTAATGACTAAATAATACAAACTATTGAAATTTTATGGTCATTAGACAATCCTCAAATGTTACAAAATTTTAACATGTAACAAGACTACATTGAAATCTACATATTCAGAAAAATAATATAGTAGAATGGGAGTCAGAAATGGATTGCAGGCGGCAGAGATTGTTTTGATCTTAGATACAAAACATAAAAAAAATAAATCCTACTAATAGTACTCTAGTTTTCTACTAAACATCCATCTGCCATACATTCCATGAAGAGAAAATAGGTATAGCCTCCGTCATAAGGGAGGAAAATACACAATCCTAATCAGTATAAAGAAAAAACACATTCCTCTTTGAAAATAATGGCACTAACCACCAACCAAACACACCAAATGCTAGCAAAGATAGCACAAGGCAAAAATAAACCCTGTTCATACTCCTCCTTTGAGACCTCTAAAATGAATAAGCAAGTGCCCCACATTCTAAGGCACCCATGATAGCAAAAGTTTGTTCTAACACATTGTGCAATACAACACCAAATGATTGAAAAACACCAAAATTGTACATGTCGGTGACATGGTGTTTAACACCCAAGTATGATAATGTCCCACCCCAAGATGATAAACTCAAGATCCTACCTAGGATTAGGAGGGGGTGAAAACTCATAACTCAGGGATCGTAACTCAGATTGTAAGATCCTATGTTTCTACCTAAAATACTTATAAATAATATATAAGCATAAAAAACAACAAAGCTAAAGAAAATAACCTCTAAATCACAACATTAAACAAACTTCAATTGAAAATTCATTATAATAGATTAATAGACAGAGAGAGTGAGAGAATTAAAATTCATAATTCTGAAAATTCATAACATAATAGATTAATACATAATTCATGAAAGTTCATAACAAAACAGATTAATAGAATTAAAATTCATAATAAGTCAAAGATAATGTAAGAAGAAAATCTGAAAATAAATGGCTGATTAAAAAAATTTATTCGGTCCAGCCTCTGTGAGAGAAGCCAAAGAATAGAATTAACAGATAGAACAAAGTGAGAAAAGATGAGTGCAACTGAGTCACTGAGGGAGACAGACCCAAGTTGGGTAGCAGAGGCACAACCATATGCTGGGTAGTAGAGGCACAACCAAATGCTGGGTAGCAGAGGTGCTACCAAATGCTGGGTAACAGAGGCTGATCTCGAGAAAATGAGAAGAAATATGCTGGGACAATGGGTAACAGGCGCAATAACCAGCGACAGCAGTGACAATTTAAATATGATTATGATATTGAAAAAATCAATGTTCAGCAGTGATTCCAACAAACATTTGTTTTGAGAAAAATGAACAGACTGAATTATTGTTTTTCGCCTATCAAATAAAATTTTGAGCACAAGTTTCATAATTTACTTGCATCAGACAATTACACAGTATGATGCTGTGTATTTGTTTGTGTTCTTTCACATACATTCATTTATCATTTATCGCAGAAAAGACAACCAGAATCCTCATGGAAATGTTGCCAATCTATGAAATTAGTGATTTATATCTGATGTGAAACGTTAATAAAAAAAATTACAGATGATATCAGTGACACAATACTAAAACTGAATCTTACATTTTGTTGACAATTATTTGGCGTGACTCGTGCTGCGGTCCACCTCTCAAATCACTAGTGTCCATATTGACTTCAGTGCCTTGATTAGGTCTCCAATTATTGTTATCCATCAAATTTGAATCAACTGAAACACCAAAAATAGAATATTCTTGTCAAATCAGATTCCGAAAGGAACGTATAAAGGATAAATATAATAAATGTATGAAAAATTAAGAAGATAATCAATTGATTTTGTCCATAAATATTAGTCACAGCAACAGCTAAACAAACCAAATAATTTTTCCCTCGACAGACAAGGGTTTATATGACTTAGAATGCCAATTTACCATGCTTATACCTAGGATGCATGCAAAAGTAATAATTCTCTACCGAAGAAAAAAAATGGCTTGTCTAGTAATTAATTTTGAAAGCATAGAACAAAATTCCAATATTACATAAAAGTATTCCCTCAAATTTGTTCTTATCTAGAGTTACGCCTGTTGTTCTCCAAAGTTGACTTCAATGGACGGCGTCCCGTTCTAATTTCCTGCACCATGAATTTTCGAGAGAAAGTGATGGGTTGTGCCATGACTCCCAAACAACCAAGGAATTTACTGCATGAGGGTGCTATGAAACTGGTGTCTGCTGCCAAAGTTTACGATAGAGCCGGTTGCATTTGATAATCTGTGTCAACCTTGGCGGAAATGTTTAGTTGTGAAGCTTCTGGGGAAGAATATTGGGTTCCTGACAATGAGAGACAAACTCCGGTCATTATGGAAACTAGAGGGGGGCTTCGACTTGATGGATGTAGGGCATGGGTACTTTATGGTAAACCTTGACCTTGAAGCGGATAGAGATAAAGCAATCAATGGAGGACCATGGCTGATATTTGACCACTATCTCACAGTCCGACCTTGGACTCCTGACTTCATGGACTCCTGACCCTTTCATTTGGCCATGCAAAGGCCTTTATAAACTCCCCAAAGTTTTGCGACGAAGATTGTAGTTGATGCCATCTCTCTTTTGAAAATCCACGTATCCATCTAAATGTTGCATATCTTATATGCCCTCCACAACCCGCCAAACCACCTTGACCTCTAGTCAACCCCATCATTATTAAAACTAACCCAACCCTCCATATGTGGCCACCGCATAACCAAAACCTCGCCTTTTGAGTTGGCATTCAATGGAACGGCGTTGCCACTTGAGGAACAATACCTAAGCCAATGGGTCCAAATTGAATCTAAAGCTTAAACTCTTGAATAAAAGTATCACCATGTTCCTACTTATTGCGCCACATCCATAGGTAGTAGCAAGTAATAGCCCATAGATCTGTCCAGAACCTAGTTTTTAGTTTATATTCATGTCACTAATGATCATAACATATCTTTAAATGTGTAATCATAATTAATTCCATTTGAACTGTTAAAAGGGAAATTAAGAAATAAAACAAATAAAGTCACAAGCCCATTAACCTTTATATGATAAATTATCAAAATTTGAATTTAATATAGGATTCAATACAAGATAATTGGTTTCTTAAGTTAGATGCTATATGTTCTAAATAATATTTCATTATATTTGTTCTTGCATAACTTCATTTGATTAATGTACAATTAATCACTTATTATGTACCAAAAATCATTTACTACATCAATCAAATACCAAAGAAAAATCTTCATTAATCCCACAACAATCATAAGCATAATCATTTATCTTTTTCCACAATTGATCCATTATTTATGGAGAGAGAAAGTAAACAAAAGCAATGCTGATAAAAACATGTGTTTCAACTACACCACAGACTCCATATTTATTTTTATATAATAAATGTAATAACCTCAAAGATTCAATCTTTCTAATTACCATGTTTAAAAATCACTTGTACACTGATAATTGCCTTGAGAACTTTAATTTGATAATAAAAATTGAAGGTATTTATCTTAACATTTCAAACTTTGTAACTTTGTTGGACCTTGTTAATAATTAATTTGTAATAAATTAGAAAAGCGTTAGGATAGATAATTTGGTAATTTCTTATCTTAATTAGGTTCATTTTGAATGTAGAAGCTTGAAGATTAAAGTGGCAGGTATTTGTGAGGTCTAAGCAGGGACAATTGGGTCAACAAGGCCACGCTTAAGCGAGCCATCATCCACGCTTAAGTGTGGATTCCAGAGAATGTCATGCTGCAGTGTTGGTTAGGCTTAAGCATGACCTAACTCACGCTTAAGCGCGACTTGATCCAGTGACCAGAGCATCGGCATCACTCACGCTTAAGCAAGTTGACTATGGGGCTTAAGCATGAGTGTGTCACGTGGTTTTTAAAATAGGCAATGTCAGGTCCTATTTAAGGCAAAGATCCCATGATTTGACCTAACTTGGATCAGAGAACATTCCCTTTGGAGTTGGTGCCTGCTGCGAAGCTTCTTCCATGGCTCTTCCTTCAAGATTTTGCATTCCTTCATCATTTTTAGAGCTTCTAGTGTCTATGTGTAGCTAAACTCCCCTTGTGTTTCGGGTTGGATGTAATGTTACTAAACCTCTTGTATTAACTTTGATATTTTAATATATATATTCAGCTTTTCAATCTTTTATTTCACTCTCTTGCTCTATTTTCTTTTTGTGGATTAATCAACCACATACATGTGGGATTTTACTCATTGGAAAATGTTGCTAAAACCCTAGACCTAGAGTGAAGTAGCTAAGGGTTGTGCACTATGTAACACCCTAAATACGGTTTTACATATATTCATGAAATAGAGAATTTCATAACCCAAATATTTTTCAGAGTAATAGTAATATATAGATTTCCAAAGCGTATACCAAATACATAGGATAATAGAGTACGAAAACTGAATATACATGCCAACAATCTGAAACCTAGGTCAACTCATGCCAAGATACATGAAAAGGAAAAAGGGTCCTAGGACTCAGAGCAGACATCACTAATACGCAACCCTGCATGTTAGACCAACCTCCAAACGAAAAGTGACGAAGCTGATGAAGATAACGTCTTTATGACATCTACAGGTACTGCCACCGGTTCCTAAAAGAAAAATAAACAGAGGGTGAACTCTCTGCTTCATCAAACAGTACACACAGAACGACTTCACAGTCACATACACAATCTTACTAGCCACCACGATGTGGTTCTCTAACGGTCACACCCGAAACCTATTCGTTTCCACAACTATTCTTGTAAATTATTTCACACTAGCCAGCTGCCACTGGAACTCCCAGAACCCAGCAGTCTTACACATTTTTGAGTTGGATGACTGTTGGGAGTACACCCTTCACCATGGTACAATGGCGGGCTCTCACCAACCGATGATGTCTCATATTTTTGTCAGGGTGGCCGAGTCAGCTACGTGATCTATCGTCACAACTCAGTGCCTTACCCTCCAAGAACAATCTGTCTTACGATTATCTATCAGGTACCAAATGTGGTCATCTATTACTCCGAGGACTAACTCCTCAACAACCCTCCTCACCGGGATTATTCTTTCTCGTTACAGTGGGGTTCCGCTGCACATGGTACTGGACGGTTGAATAGACGCCGAGCTTGAGACCCCGTCTCCGCTCAAAATTATATATATGAGGACATTGCCTCCATCACCTTTCTATGGGTGACCGTCACATTACGTCGTGACACGCCTTTCAAACTCCGTCCCTTCTCTTTGGTATTCTCACAGTTGGAACACCCAACGCGACTCTCTTGCCATCTCCAGCAATCTGCCGTACACCCGTATCATTCTTGTATGACTCTCAACTCAACATGATACACCATGCGTAGACAATTTTATTATATTTTATGTATTTCCTTGCTCTCTCAAAACTTTACAATTTTATAAATGTTAACTTACCATTTATTCCTCCACGCAAAGGTCCTAAGATTATTTCTATGTTCAAAGCATAAAAATAAAGAGTTAATTAAATTAATTCCTTTATAATAAAATAACAATTACATCTTGTAGCATAATTAATTTTGCTCTCTGTTAAGGTTGCATTTATCTTTAAATGGCAAACTTGCCATAAACACTAGAACAAAGTTATAGTCTTGACAAGCACTCGCGTCCAAGTCTTCTAAACACATCACACCAACAAACAATTTCATCACAAGATTCAAACTACAGTCAACAGACCGTATCACCAAAATAGAGAAAATTACACTTTCAAATATCAAATACTCAAGGTTTTCCTCCCTGAGACTTGAATGAATCAATCATAATAGTGGTTGTATTCTATCAATTATCTCACAAAATCAAAATATTAATTGAAGGTAAAATGACAAAATACAAGTGTTGACAATCACATTTGACTACTTAGTCAACTTTTCATTGGCAGTACTGAATGTGAGCTCTCACTGATACAAGCAAATGACCTCAGAATTTAAAAATTTTTATATCAAATCGAAGCTCTTGAAATCTATTTTATAGAAAGGTATCCCACTTATAAAATCAACATATATAAAATTTTATAAAAATTTTCTAAGTCAGCAGCCCTGAATTTTGAGTGCTCACTGAACATAGCTCAAAGAAATGATAATTTCTCCCACTTCCCAATCTTTTTTTGAGCTGAACTTTTTACAGTAGAAAGGTAACATCTTTATATTTCTAAAAAGGTAACCCTTTCCCCAAAATTCTTTCCCTATTGTTCCCAGTAAATTTTTTTCTAACAGCCTAAGTTTCAGACTCAAAACAGAGCTCAAAAACCCTTGCCCTGTTTCTTTTTAAAATGTTAATTTAGAAATTGGACATGATAATTTTTGTAATTTATATGGTTAAAAATCTTGTTTTGTCTAGTTTTTAATGGTTCAAAAACGAAAAAGAAACATTAAGCACACAAGTGGGAATTTGAGAAAAACCGAGACATGTTCCAGGGAAACTTGAAAACAGAACAGCCATTTTGAAAGCCACGGATGAACTTCAAGACGAGGTTTTCTCTCCATGGTGTCAAAATAAAAGTTGTTCCTTTTTGTATCTATTTTCATTAAAAACAAATTTCGTGAAAAACCAACGGTTAGATCTCCCAAAAATCGAAAAACCGTGGGAGATATCCTGGGACACTAGAACCTAACAGTCACTGTTACATTGTTTTGGGGTTTGTTTTCAACATGCAACCTTCATCAATTAATTTTACGAAAATTGGGCATGAATTCCCTTGTTCCAGGGACTTCCCACTCAGTTTCAAAAGAACAAAAATAACACTAAGGCTAGGACATGCACTCACACAGCCACTGCCAAAGGATTTCCAACCCATTTCATCAACTTTTCATGTTCAAGCATCCAAACAAAGCACACACAACAGCCAAAGTGGGACATGCATGCTGTAGTAGTTGAGTCTCCTAATTCTCAACTACCCTTAGACTAAAAATAGAATCCACAAAGAGTTCCCCTCACCTTTGTTGTTCTGGCCGAGAGAGAGAAAAAAGGGATGAAGAGGAGGAGAACTTGGTGTTGAGAGGATGATGAGCTTGAGACCTTGCTTGCATGTAGCTTCCAAGACCAACAATAATGGTTTCTCCTTCTCCTTGTAGTTGCTCACAGTCAAGAGGGAAGCAAGGGAGAGAAGAGAGCTTGGGGGAGAAAAAAATTGAAGAGAATGAGGGAAAGAAAGAAGTTTGTACAGATTAATATTTGAGATAAATTTGAAGTTTTGCTATTTGTAGCCACCCTTTCTCTAAGGACACCCCTCTTCTCTCTTTTTTTCTACAACTTACAGAACTCACGTAAAAGTCCAAA
Organism: Pueraria montana var. lobata; assembly: GCA_026413185.1. Lineage (NCBI taxonomy): Eukaryota > Viridiplantae > Streptophyta > Magnoliopsida > Fabales > Fabaceae > Pueraria > Pueraria montana. Next base: position 20,830,423 of record CM048649.1, on the reverse strand, counting down.
AAAATTCACAATAACACTATGGTCCATAACAAAACATAGAACTTAAGTTAATTATTATATCAATCAACAAAATTTAAATTTAGTTTGCTCTTTCATTGTTAATCAAATACTTAATCATACAATTAGGAAAATCACAACGTTACAATTCTCTCCAACAAGAAAATTTTATAATTAAATAAATATCTCACGTTCATACTTATTGGGTTGTAATTTTTGGGGTATTACACACTAGGAATGGTGTGTGAATTTTTAGTCATTTTGTTAGACCAAGATTTGCTATCACACCATTGCATGGCCTAAAAAATTTCCAACAATGCTCATGGAATTGCATTCCTCACACAATCATAATTATGATGCCCACAAGAAGATCATTGAGTGAAATGTAACACCCTGTTACATTAGACACAACCCACACTAATATTTTATCTTTTTTAGTTATTATAAGAATGTGGGTAAAAAAAATTTCGCGATAAATGAAACATTTATTAAACATATTTAGAATACAAAAATTATATAAAGAACCATGATCTTCTTTTAAATAAACATTAGCTCATATTACAAAATAAATACAGAGAAATTATGTACTAGCTAATCCCAACCCATACATCAAATAATTCCAGTCAGAGTAGTACACAATTTCTACTAAACCCAAATATAAGAATAAATAAAATTGGCCTTTAAGTCTCATATCTCCTTGTCAGTCTTCATAGTCCCCAAACCACATCAACAGGAGAGCTTGATTGCTAGCCATAGACATCCAACAATATTTGATTATTTTACCACGTCCTTTTATTCATTAATAAGATGTAACAATAAAATAAATTTCTATTGAATGTATGCATAAAAAATATTTTACACTTATAATGTATATAAATTAAACTCTTCAAAATTAATCATCAATAATTTTTTTTAACTAATTAACCATCAATAATTACCATAAAAGAAAAATATTACTAAAATGTTTATTTAAATTAAATATACTTTCTTTCTCATGTATTCTTTTAAAAAAAAAAAATATGAATGTATGTAAAAAAATTATTTAAACAATACAATTTCTTATAATTTAAAATGTATTTTTTTTTGTCCTGGGTTAAAGACTACGGGTATTCCCCAACCCGCTGGCCAAAGGAAATTTTGCACACAGAGGCAATCGAACATGGGTTCTCCCAATAGATCGTCCCCCCTCATGTGAAGGCAATGGGCCTTACACCACTGCGTCAATCCTTTGGATTTTTTTTTTGGTCCTAGGTCAGAGATCATGGGTGTCCCCAAATCCAATGGGTCAGAGACTAATCTCGCTCGCGATGCGTGGCTGCCGCTGGCCCAAGGGAATTTTGCACAGGAGGGAATCAAACACGGGTTCTCCCGCTAAATAGATCGTTCCCCTCATGTGAACACAGCGGGGCCTTACACCACTGCGTCAACCCTTTGAGTTTTTTTAAAAAATTAAGCATGTCAAAAATTAATGAAAAAAATATCCAAATTTGATTAATAGTTTAATACACAACACTTATAAAATGTACCTTGGTAAAGTTGTACAATCAATGTGTAAATGAATATTAACTTTATTCTTTATTATCTTAATATAATTTCTTTTTTTAAAAAATGATTTAAAACTTAATCTTTTTATGGAAATCACATTCTTTGATTATGGATTTTGAAATAGTCATATTTTTCCTTTATAGATCATTATTTCTCTTATCACTCTTTTTGATCATTGATATAAAGGCTGGTGCTATTAAATATAGCAATAGGTGACTAATATTATACGAAGGGTTAATTATGTTTTTGGTCCCTGAACTTTTTCGAGTTTTCACTTTTAGTCTCTAAACAAAATTTTGACTGGTCTTAGTCCTTGAACTTTTTTTCTTCAATGTTTTTAGTCCCTCAACTTTTCTCAAATTTTGTTTTTAGTTCCTAAACAAATATTTGATTAGTCTTAGTCCCTGAACTTTTTTCTTTCAATGTTTTTAGTCCCTAAACTTTTTTTTCCGTCAATGTTTTTAGTCCCTAAAAAAATATTTGACCGGTCTTAGTTTCTGAACTTTTTTTCCGTCAATATTTTTAGTCCTTCAGGGACTTTTTATGGTAGGGACTAAAAACATTGAAGGAAAAAAGTTCAGGACTAAGACCGGTCAAATATTTGTTTAGGGACTAAAAACATTGAAGGAAAAAAAGTTTAGAGACTAAAAACATTGAAGAAAAATAAGTTTAGGGACTAAGACCGGTTAAATATTTGTTTAGGGACTAAAAATAAAAATTAAGAAAAGTTGAGGGACTAAAAATATTGAAGAAAAAAAGTTCAGGATTAAGACCAGACAAAATTTTGTTTAGGGACTAAAAGTGACAACTCGAAAAAGTTCAAGAACCAAAAACATAATTAATCCTTATACGAATCACATGCATCTAAATATAGAGGAAATGCCCAATCTTACTAATTGATTTGGTGTTAGAGTTCTATTTATAAATAATATTAACTTATGAATAATTTAAGCATTTTGTTTTGTTCCAATTGTTTATTGCTGTAACTAAAATATAATGTAGTTTTCATTATTAATGTGCGAATAAACATAAAAAATATTAAAATAATTAATTAAGAACAATATATACCAGCACTATATGTAAACTTGAATAGTTCTCCAAAACAGAATAAAAAAATAATAAATATTTACAAAAAATTACATATAAAATACAAGATGTAAAATATAAGATAATTTATACATTTCAACTCACCAAATAAGAAAGTACCAAACGTAGTTATTCTTACATATTCCACCATTATAATTTCAGGTCCATAGAACATAAAAATAAAAAAGGACAAGGAAGGAATTATACTATTGAAGGAATAGTAAAAAGTTAAACCCTTAATAAATTGACACTTGTCATGAAAGGTTTTTAAATTTATAATTCGGGATACATCATAATTCGGGATACTATGAGATGTGATGGAACCGTATTAATGAACAACGTTCTAAACAACATAATTTAATTATTAATTTAAATAATTTATTAAAAATTACAAAATCATAAGTGAGATTTTTAAATAAAGAGTGAGATCTAGACAAATTTTTAATTTTCAATAAATTTTAACTAATGATATTTTTTTAATTATTAATTTTTTTTTTTGTATATGTACATGTCATCACGTATATTGGCACTCACTACTACCATGAGTCCCCACCAAAAATGAGAGGTCAAAGTACAACTCTAGCCTCGACTAAATAATAATGAATAGGTCGGTAATACCCAATAATAATCTATACTTGATTACCCACTTCCATTGAAGACTTTTGTTTCTTTTCCTTGAGGACTTTTAAATTGTTTGCAAAAGCTTAAGATCGGATCGTGGATCAAGATGCTCAAAATTCAAGCCACGATTACTCATTCTCTCATTAATATTTGGTAAGGATTCGTAAACCATTTAGTTTGATAGGTACTCTTCTCCGCTAGCTAATAGAATTCATCATAAAAGCAAAGAAACGAAAAGAATGAAAATGCAAACACAGTAAAAACCATTTTAACTTTTCGCTTTTTGTAGACCCATGTTTCAAATTTTAAAATTCATGTTATTGTGTCTAACATCGTTTAATGATTGTTACCAACTCAAGAAAATTTGTATTTTTTTATACAAGAAATTAATTTGTAAAACAAAGATAGAAATATGAAAAGAAAATAGAAAATATATGATAAGAAAGATAAAAAATAAAAATAGAATTGTAAGAAATATTATATATGAATAGCTTAACTCAATTCCGATTGCAAATAACTTAAATTTAATTATTTAGCTACATATTGTGATTTCCCTCCTAGCTAAGAGTTTACAAACTCATGAACCTATCTGCCTCAAATAAAATTATCTCCCTTAGAAGATATTTGTGGTTCATACAAAAAAAAAAAATCACATACTCAAATTAACACAAGCTCTTGTTATTTTTAAACTAAAAATGTTATCCCGTTATACCGACTAAATGTTGAGTGCAACTTGAAAATACGTAATGGACGACATGATAAGGTAAAATGTATTAATATGACAATCAAAACTAATTTGTGTGAAGTAAAGGTGTTCAGAAATGCGATGGTATTCCGGGTTTTGATTTTACTAGACGTGAATGATTAATGATATATACTCAAAGGTCACTTTTACAAATATCAAAGTTTATTAGAATGCGTAATTTTCTGAATAAATATTATTGCAATTCCATTTCTACTGAGATATATTTCTTGTACCATATATAAAAGAGGTTTACATGAACAAGCTGTGTTTTTTTAGAAGCAATAAAAAGTTTACATGCTCTGTCAAAACAAAAAAAAAAAAGTTTACATGCACAAGCTAGACAATAAAATTAGTAGTCTTGCATAGTTAAATACGGAATGAAGCTAGACAATCTAAAAGATGTTGAAAATGATTTTTAGGAGACAAATGATGCTTTTAAATTTTCTTTTATCAGCCAATGTAAGAATTTTATATACGGTAATATTAGTGAAAGACCAAATCACTCGAGCACGAAGTTGGGTACTGTAGTGGTCACCGAAAAGGCCACTGGTCTAAGGAAAATGACAATGAATTTGACGGGGTATGACTCATGAGGCAGCTGTTGGGCACTCTTGGCTCCAAATTTGGTGCAAAATACAACTATAGCATCAGAAATTATAACAACAATGGTGGCTATGGAAAAGAAAGATGGTCAAGAACTTTTAGAGGACCAAAATGTGCAAAAGGAGGAGGGGGCAATATTATGAAGTTATGAGAGTTCTATCATATAATGTAAGGGGGTTAGTGGGGAAGGTGAAGCGGAGGAAAATCAAAGAAGTGATTAAAACAGAAGAGTTGTATGTATACAAGAAACAAATATGCAAAAAAATGGGGGATAAATTATGCACAACTTTACAGGGAGATCAAGAAGTGGAGTGGGAGCAATTTCCAACAAATAATACAACGGGGGGCCTATTATGCCTGTAGGGTAAGGGGTCCTTTAATGTAATAGACACTTTTTCAGGTGATGGTTTTTTGGGGATTAGAGGAGTATGGAAAGAATTGGTGGAGCCCTTAGTAATAGTAAATATATATTCTTCCTGTGAGTTAGCTGAAAATAGGAGAATATGGGATGCTCTAAAGCAGAAAAAAGGGAACATGTGGGGAAAAAATTTGGTGTTTGGCAGGTGATTTCAATGCGGTAAAGTGTGTAGAGGAGAGAATAGGTATGAGAAGACTATCTCAAGGGGACACAAGGGAGATGGAGGAATTTAATGACTTTTTGGGGAGTATGGAATTGATTGATTTTCCCATTATTGGAAGAAAATTTACTTGGTATAGGGAGGGGAGCAACACAAAGAGCAGATTGGATAGAATCATTGTCTCAACGAAGCTTTTGCAACCTCTTCCTCCAGCGACAGCAGAAGCGTTCCCTCCGGTGGTGTCTGCTGCCACTCTCCACCAAGTTCTATTCACTGAAGATTTGGTTTGGTTTTGGTTTTGGTTTTTGTCTGATGCAATGCGAGTGATAACTACCGTCCAAGTTGTAGGGAGACACAGATAGGAAAAAGAACAATATGCGTATCAACTTTAAATGGAGAAATTCAGAAACTGTAGTTCCTACGTGGCAACACATGCACCCTGTGTTTTGCATCTTCCTAGATTCAAAAACTCAAGGTTGCCATCACTGATGCAAAAACAATTATACCTTGCAAAGGAAATCGTATTACCATGTAGCTTCATTAAGCAACCAAGTGATGGCCATTTTGAAAATATCTTAAATAATCAATTATTGTGAATTATTTACTAAAACTTTATAGGACGCAGTCACCTTGCACAGTTTAAATAAAGTCTTACCACTGGTTGCATGCGTTTCTTTCCAATTGGACAGTGATACTGATTTGGACTTTTCATGGCATGAGTAGTAAACCACAATATGAAGCCTAACAAGAGATCCAAGAGAGAATCCATGGTTGAGGCAATGACTGCCAATGACCTGCTCGCAACTAAGGAGTAAACATTTGCAGCAAATAGCTCCAAGTTACTGGTACACAAAATACAAACTTTATCACTTTAAACATCAAAGAGTGAACAAAGGCACACTGGATTTGCACAAACCATCAAAACATAAACAGACCCATCACAATTTGTTGTAAAGTGTAAGGTGGATGCATACTCTGGAGCAATATTCCATAGGTTCCAACAAGTTGTTGAGTTTCGCATGAGTTCTTCCCTTTGGGAACAACCCGAACCAATCCAAAGTCTAATACTTTAGCACACATATTATCCCCCAACAAAACGTTGGATGCTTTTATATCCCTATGGACAAAAGTTTGTCCTATCAAACCATGGAAGTATTCAACCCCTTTAGCAACATCCAAGGCAATAGCAAGCCTTGTCTTCCACTCCAATGGTTTTAAACCTTCATCTTTCCAATTTATCAGATATTTGTTAAGTGTACCATGAGGCATGTACTCATACACCAAGAGTCTCTCACTTTCATCCAAGCAAAATCCTAAGAGTGCAACCACATTTCGATGTCGAACCTTACTTAGCACTTCAATTTCAGTGGTTGAGTCAATCATTCTTCTCTTATCCAGCATCTTTTTCACTGCTATCTTTGTTCCATCACTCAACTCTCCTTTGTAAACAATGCCAAAATCACCCCTCCCAAGTGTGTTTTCTTCGCTGAAATTATTTGTAGCTACCCTTAAAACTTGAATTGGAATTGATATGTTACTATTGGAACTTAATAAAGCAATTCCTTCCTCACCACCTGCAATTGCATTTTGAGCACTCTGTGCGTGCTTCCACCTTCTCTTGAACATAACCAATATTATAACCCCAACCACAAATAAAATGACATCTAACATCACAATTACAACAATAAATGCAATGTAACGGTTGCTACCATTACCTCCAGAACCTGAGCCAATAGATTTATCCTTTCTAATATCAGGACAAAAAATGACATTGTAATCCGTTGAAGAACACTTAAATGTATTTGTTTTATCGCTAATGTAGGGGAGGTTGAAGGCCTTGGGGCAGGCCTTCTTGAATATTTGAGCATACACATTTGGCTCACACAAATTCAATTCCCCAATGCAGCAAAAAAATGTTTACTGTATAACTGAATGCAACACAAGCGTTCTGGCATGCCACCACTTGCCTCTTTTCTTTCACCCTCAGATCTAGCGGAGACACCTATTCAGATTCTTAGGACACCCCATGCTGCTGCAGTTGTTGTGAGGAATGCCGACGAGAACACCGGTACGTGGCATGTCCGTCCATGTTGGCCACACTCCTTTTCCATTGCATTCCACCTTGCTAGAGTCGTAGTCACCAGTGACACAAGAGAAATTATTTGTGGCTGAGTTCATGGTGCAGAGAGTTCGACCCCATATACGACCGTTCCACCTAGCAGGTACGGAGATGGCGTAAGACTCCCCTCCTCTCAACATGAAGCCACTTATTGAGAGAGTGGCATTCGCAAAGCTAACTAAAGCAGGCCAAATCGTGTAGTTGCATTTATTGACCAATGTGAATTTTGCCGCCAAACTAAGCTGAAGTGTGAATGCAATGAGTAAGAACAACTGCTGAAGGTGAAGCTGAACCATATTGCTGAAGATGGAAGGAAATGGATCAATCGTGGTAACAACCTATCTTGATATCTAATATTTGGGAACTCTTTCTGTCATGGTCGTATAAACTTATCTCTAACCTGAGAAACAAATGTTAAATAGATTCAGGATTCAAGTCAAAACAAACACACTAATAAGTGTTCTAACATGAACATAACACATCAACATAGTTTGATTTCAGTTTCTAAAAACTGTTTTTAGTTTTTAAAAATTAAAAAAAATGAAAAATTTTGTTTGATGGAGTCTAGTTCCGTGCAATGAAACAAAGCATATCACGGAACTTGTTTGTTTTTTTTACCATTGCTACGCTAAAACTGGTTTTTTCATTTTGGAATCACCAAATGTGCTACACTAACTAACTAACAACATATCTCATGGAACAACTTAACACTAGAATGGAACAGAGCAACTCCAAAATGCAGAGTAATGGAGGAAATACCAGTCAAGATATGAAACAGAGCAGTTCCGAGGAGGACGAACTCAAAGGAGCTTCCATTGGAACAACTCAAAGATATTTTGCCTCCTGGGTCAAACTGTTGTTGCTTAAGTTTGCTTGTTGTTGCCAAAAGCTTCCAACTTGGTTGCTAATGCCTGTTCTTCAGCTTCATGGTCATCTTCACCACCGTTATGCGTTTTGTATCCTTAGTCATTGTCGCAGGTCTCTCTCCATTTTCCATTACTAGAATGTTATTACAAATAGAACGATCCTCTTTAGCGCCAAAAATGGGATGCACCTACGGTACAATAATCATTGAGTAAAACAACGTTATGATCTTCTGAGGAGGAATAATAATAATAATGGCAATTTCTACGGTGGAGGAGGTGGTGGCATGGGCATTGAAGCATGTCGAGTTTTTTTTTTTTTTTTGCCTTGTGTTGTTGTTCACTTGGACCTGTACTAATTAATTTTTTATAATATAAAAATTAAAAATAATAATAGTAAATAACTTAATAATAAAAATAAATCTTTTAATTAAAATAAAAATATTTTTATACAATTTATGTTTTTACTTTCTTTTCTACTAAAATAAAAAAGTGAAGAGAAATTTTTAAAATTTTTTTTTGTTTCTATTTATCAAAATAACAATTCCTTGTAATTTAATTAGAACATAAGTGGAATAAAAAAAATGTTTGATCGAGCATGCAGTCAAAACTAACATAATCGATGACATGGCACTCTACGATTTAAAAATATACAATTACTACAATTTATCATTAATGTTTTGCGTGTGTGTGCAAAGGTGTGCAAAGGCGTGCAAAGGTGTGCGAATAAAGCAGCTCATGGAACTTGTTTGTTTTTTCATTTTTTTTCCGATTGCTACGCTAGTTTTTGCTAAAAACTAGCTAGTTCTTCATTTTGGAATCACCAATCGTCAAGTAATGTGCTATGCTAAAATATCTCATGGAACAGCGAAACACTACTTTTAGCATTATTAAATTAAATGATATGAGATGTAATAAATGATATGAAAGAGAGAGATAAACATAAAAAATATTGTTGTATAAATTGTTATATGAATAATATAATTTTTTGTTATATGAATAATATAATTTTTTTTAACTTACCTACACTACGTAAGCCCTTAGTACAATGCATCGTTCTTTAGATGGATTGCTTATCTTAATTCTATGGGCCTTACAATTCCACATAAATTTAAACACTCTACACAAAAATTCACTCAAATGCTAAGGTGGATAAAGTGAGTGCTTAACTTAATTTTGCAGGTCCTACAATGCTTGAAAGATATGTTATTTATGGTATAAATGTTGTTAAGCAACGGTTACTTGTATAAGCAACAATGCTTATATAAGCAACTCCATGTCATATGCTCCATTGGGAAAAAAAAGTTAAGCAATGTTGCTTAAAGTTAAGTAACTCATGTAAGCACCCCAACTAAAGATGCTCTTGGTTTAGGGTGTGGTAGCATCCAATTTATTCAACTCAAATATTCTTTTGATTGCACCTCTAATTTGGAGTTGGACTTTTTTTTTCTTAATTTAAAGTTTTATACATAATTGATTAGTCATGGTACTCTTTGTGTTAACATTGTTTGAAGAGTTAAAATTAACATGATTCATTTGAAGAGAAAGGGAATGAAATGTATTGTAAGATTTGAATTTGTACGCTCAGGCTACTGGTCCCGTCACTAATAGTGAAAACTATTAAATCACTAATTTAATTATTCACAATTAATGTAACTACAAAATTTTATTTAATATTTTTTAAAATTTTAACAAATATTTTAAGAATTTCCATTAACATTCTTTATTATGTCACTTAAAAAGGAAGTTTTACCTCTTCTAAAACTTGTTGATATATAATCTATATTTAGAAACTCATGAAAAACTATATTTGTAAGAAAAAATAAGTATATAATAACAATTGTATCTTATATATCAATCTTAAATAAAGAAGTTTATAACAATGTACATGAATTATTGATGAGAGTAAATTTGATTTAATATTTAAGTTTTTTGTAATATTAGAGTCAAAAGCTAAGTTGAAGGCAAAGATAAGTAGTGTGAAATATAAACTCGGTCAAAAGAAAATGATAGAATTTGAAAATTATTTAGAAGACAATATTATAAAGATTAACATGTATTTATTTATGCATATAATCAAACATAAAAGTATCAACCACATGCTCCCCCTCATCATAACAATGGCAACACACCCTCGTCATAACAACTAGGAACTCATGTTATAAACATGTAATCAAGTGCTTAGAAAACCACATCTACATAAAATATTGTATTAAAAGATTTTTCTTACCTCAATAAGTCAAACTTAATTGTATTAAATCCGGTTAAACTAAAAAAATGCAATTATTGTGCTCAAAATTGCATTTTCTGGTAGCTAAAAACCGCCACAAATGACAATTCTGACGGTTAAAATAAGAGTCAAAACTTAGAACCATTGATGCGGTTTACAGGTATTTGTGCTAGAAAAGATGTTGAGCATTACTTACGACTAACACCCTCGGCCCCCAAAAAAATGCAATTGTGTTAACAACCTCTCTTGACATCTAATATTTGTGAACTCTTTTTGTCAAGGTCATATAAACTTATCTCTGACCTGAGAAACAAATGTTAAATAGATTCAGGATTCAAGTCAAAACAAACACACTAATAAGTGTTCTAACATGAACGTAACACATCAACAAAGTTTGATTTCAGTTTCTGAAAACTGTTTTTAGTTTTTAAAAATTAAAAAAAAATGAAAAAACTTGTTTGATGGAGTCCAGTTTCGTGCAATGAAACAAAGCATATCACAAAACTTGTTTGTTTTTTTTACCATTGCTAAGCTAAAACTGGTTTTTTCATTTTGGAATCACCAAATGTGCTACACTAACTAACAAACAACACATATCTCGTGGAATAACTTAACACTAGAATGAAACAGAGCAACTCCAAAATGCAGAGTAATGAAGGAAATACCAGTCAAGAAATGAAACAGAGCAGTTTCGAGGAGGACGAACTCGAAGGAGCTTCCATTGGAACAACTCAAAGATATTTTGCCTCCTCGGTCAAACTGTTGTTGCCAAAAGCTTCCCACTTGGTTGCCAATGCTCGTTCTTTAGCTTCATGGTCATCTTCACCATCGTTATGCATTTTGTATCCTTAGTCATTGTGGGAAGTCTCTCTCCATTTTCCATTACTAGAATGTTATTACAAATAGAACGATCCTCTTTAGTGCCAAAAATGGGATGCGCCTAAGGTACAGTAATCATCGAGTAAAACAACGTTATGATCTTCTAAGGAGGAATAATAATAATGGCAATTTCTATGATGGAGGAGGTGGTGGCATGGGCATTGAAGCATGTGGAGTTTTTTTTTTTTTTTTTTTGCCTTGTGTTATTGTTCACTTGGGCTTGTACTAATTAATTTTTTATAATATAAAAAATAAAAATAAATAATAGTAAATAAATTAATAATAAAAATAAATCTTTTAATTAATATAAAAATATTTTTATACAATTTATATTTTTACTTTCTTTTCTACTAAAATAAAAAAGTGAAGAGAAATTTTTTAACTTTTTTTTGTTTCTATTTATCAAAATAACAATTCCTTGTAATTCAATTAGAACATAAGTGGAATAAAAAAAAATGTTTGATTGAGCATGCAATCAAAACTAACACAATCAATGACATGGCACTCTATGATTTACAAATATACAATTACTACAGTTTATCATTAATGTTTTGTGTGTGCGCGCAAAGGCGTGCAAAGACGTGCAAAGGTGTGCGAATATAGCAGCTCATGGAACTTGTTTGTTTTTTCATTTTTTTTTCCAATTGCTACGCTAGTTTTTGCTAAAACTAGCTAGTTCTTCATTTTGGAATCACCAATTGTCAAGTAATGCTAAAATATCTCATGGAACAGCGAAACACTACTTTTAGCATTATTAAATTAAATGATATGAGATGTAATAAATGATATGAAAGAGAGATAAACATAAAAAAATATTGTTGTATAAATTGTTATATGAATAATATAATTTTTTTTAACTTACCTACACTACGTAAGCCCTTAGTACAATGCATAGTTGTTTAGATCGATTGCTTATCTTAATTCTGTGGGCCCTACAATTCCACATAAATTTAAACACTCTACACAAAAATTCACTCAAATGCTAAGGTGGATAAAGTGAGTGCTTAACTTAATTTTGCAGGTCCTACAATGCTTGAAAAATATGTTATTTATGGTATAAATATTGTTAAGCAACTCCATGTCATCTGCTCCATTGGGAAAAAAAGTTAAGCAACGTTGCTTAAAGTTAAGTAACTCATGTAAGCACCCCAACTAAAGATGCTCTTGGTTTAGGGTGTGGTAGAATCCAATTTGTTCAACTCAAATATTCTTTTGATTGCACCTCTAATTTGGAGTTGGACTTTTTTTTCTTAATTTAAAGTTTTATACATAATTGATTAGTCATGGTACTATTTGTGTTAACATTGTTTGAAGAGTTAAAATTAACATGATACATTGGAAGAGAAAGGGAATGAAATGTATTGTAAAATTTGAATTTGTACGCTCAGGCTACTGGTCCCATCACTAATAGTGAAAACTATTAAATCACTAATTTAAATATTCACAATTAACGTAACTACAAAATTTTATTTAATATTTTTTAAAATTTTAACAAATATTTTAAGAATTTCCATTAACATTCTTTATTATGTCACTTAAAAAAGAAGTTTTACCTCTTCTAAAACATGTTGATATATAATCTATATTTAGAAACTCATGAAAAACTATATTTGTAAGAAAAAATAAGTATATAATAACAATTGTATAAGTATATAATAACAATTGTATCTTATATATCAATCTTAAATAAAGAAGTTTATAACAATGTACATGAATTATTGATGAGAGTAAATTTGATTTAATATTTAAGTTTTTTGTAATATTAGAGTCAAAAGCTAAGTTGAAGGCAAAGATAATTAGTGTGAAATATAAACTCGGTCAAAAGAAAATGATAGAATTTGAAAATTATTATATAATCAGAAGACAATATTATAAAGACTAACATGTATTTATTTATGCATATAATCAAACATAAAAGTATCAACCATATGCTCCCCCTCATCATAACAATGGCAACACACCCTCGTCATAACAACTAGGAACTCATGTTATAAACATGTAATCAAGTGCTTAGACAACCACATCTACATAAAATATTGTATTAAAAGATTTTTCTTACCTCAATAAGTCAAACTTTATTGCATTAAATCCAGTTAAACTAAAAAATGCAATTATTGTGCTCAAAATTGCATTTTTGTGGCGGTTAAAAACCGCCACAAAGGACAATTCTGACGATTAAAATAAGAATCAAAACTTAGAACCATTGATGTGGTTTACAGGTATTTGTGCCAGAAAAGATGTTAAGCATTACTAGCGGCTAAATCAATTTTTAATATTGCATTAATTGGCAGATGTTAACTGCCAGAAAATGTTAAAGTTGCTAGAGAGTAATTGGTATATTGGATATAGTTAGAGAAATTACCTAAACAATGAAATGAATCATAATCATAAAGTATAGTACAGCAACCATAAAACTAATTATGTTACCCTTCATATACCATATTTTTACCGTATTCTTTTAGTATTATCCATGACACAACTAGCAATGCGATATACATCATATCAATGTTATCAATGGCAAATGATGGAAGGCTGAAATTCCACCATATAAATGTGCCATTGCGCCTCTATCTGCACCTGTATTTGTGTTTGCAATTTGATATGCACTTGTTGCGTTTGTGACTGTGACTGTATTTGCAATTGTGTTTGCATATGCTCCCTCATTTGAGACATTTGCTCTTGCATTTGAGACATTTGTGTAGCAATAGCTGCAATATCTATGGAAGGTGAATTTGTGGAAAAGGATAATACTAGTTTCTAACATGTATTCCATCCATGCAATAGAAAAAAAAATATTATAATGTGAGTAGCATCGTTATATATAGACTAAGTATATAAGTCCATAATTTTCAATAATACAACAATCACCATATAGGTTTTTCTAGCTGCACTAAAGGTCTGATTGTAACCCCCTTTCTAATTAATTAATTTCTATCTAAAATCCATAAACACGAAATTTACAATTAAAATAAATACACTCCATTAAGTTTAAAGTTTGTCATTATAATTTACATTATTAAAATTTACAGAAAATACTACTACCAATTTTTTTTTCTAATTAATACAAAAGTATCTAAAGCCCAAAACCCACATTCCTATAGCTCTGGAACATGTCTGCATCTGTGACTTCTAATTAATCTTCTTTATACCTGCAATCACACTCCCCTAGTATCTGGGGACAGCATTACCGGATCAGGCATTTAATTTCTCATACAATAAAACAATTTCAAACAAATACATATCATAACAAATTAATTAGTTACACACATAATTAAATGCAGTATGATTTATGCAAATGCAGTTTTTGACTCAAATTCATTTTTTTGACCCTGCTCCATGGAGACTTCCCCTTTGAGTGTTTAGTAAGCAACTGGCCTACCATTACGTACTGCAATTCAGCTATCAACCCCTACTAAACGCAAATAAGCTAAACAGAATTAGGAGATCAGGATACCCAGGAAGGCCACCACGACCGCATCTCTGTCCAGATTACAGCCACATATGGAATTGCCAATATCCTTATCCCCACAGACTATATAATCACGGATTATACGGTCCTGTTTAACAAATTCTACTCACCCCAAAAATCCTTTCTCAATCATTTTCATTTCACATGACTACCGTAGTCTCGGTTAGTCAACAATTCATTTCTCAATCAGTTTCATTTCACATGACTACCGCAGTCCCGGTTAGTCAACAAAAGTCATTTCTCATAGATCAACTCAATTCTCATGACTACCACAGTCCTGGTTAGTCAACATAATTCTTTCTCATTTGATACTTTTATAAATCCCCCAAAAAGACTCATGCTAATGAATTTTGTTCATGATCACAATCAAATAAATAATTTGTACACATTAACATACAAGGATACAAAAATTTAAGCAATTTACATTATAACATTAGTATTTTTAATAATTTCCGAAAATGCCCTCAATCTTTTTCCAAAATACCCAATGTGTCCCTACATGTAAAATGACCATTTTGCCCTTAGTTTTACAAAAATTTCCACATAATATCCCTTGCATTTAGGGCTGGCCGAATGGTCTCACTACCATTCTCAACATATTTTCCAAAGCAACAAACTCCAATTCCAACCAAAATTCAATCAAATCACAATTTCAATCAAAATTCAACAAACCAAATTTCAACCATTACAACACCTTAAAAATTCAATCAAACATCATTCCAATCCATGAATTTCAATCACAAGCATCAAAAACACAAAACCCCTAAATCAATTTCAAGTTTTCATGATTCTAGGCCAAAATTTTAATCTAACCCTACAACATGTTTTCTTCTAATTCCAAGGGTTCTAATTGAAATTAAATGCCTAGATCCTTACCTTAGACTCTTTAATTGAAGAAAAAGCCTTGAATTCCTTTCTCCCTCACTCCTTGGTCTTGTAGGAATTTTTGAGATTTTCTCCAATTCTTTCTCTACTAGCCGAATTAGCTTTGTGTTTTGGAAGTTTGGATGGTTTGATTTCTTAATTTGAGTTGAAATGGTGAAGTTAAGATGAAATTTAATGAAGAACTGCAGCTGCTGGGTTTTGGAGTCTCACGGTTCTGTTTTGGGAAAATGCTAGCTTTTGTGATTTTTTTCCTTTTTGCTTAAGTTAAATGCTTCTTAAAACAAATTATTAACCAAATTGGACTTTGCCTTCAAGTCCAGCTGCTGCCCTGCATGTCCAGCAGCTCAATTGGATCAAGGGCAGTCCACTTGCCAAGCCTTTCCAGCCCACTTGGACAGCCAAGGAGTTCCAAGTCACTTGCCTACCCCAAAAGTCAACATTTCAAGCACTTTGTAGAAAATTCTAGAAGGTAATTAGGGCTGCTAATTATTTTACAATGTGATTAGAATTTGAAGAAAATAACATCACCATTGGATTCCTCACTATCAAAAACCTTGGGGTAGTGTCTTACTTATCTCTTAATCCAAGCCTAATTAGCTTAATTTAGTGACATTAGAAAAGTCTAAGTTGTCACTTTTTGATTGGTTAAGGTTCTAAATTAAATTTTTCTTGGTTAAACATTTTTAATAATTATTCTAATTATATTACAATTATTAGATAATTCTATAGATATCCTATGAATTTTCTCTAAATTTTCTGTCTTAAAATTTTATCGTAATAATTTCTCAAAGTTCTAACTTTCAGAAAATCCTAACAATTCTGAATAAGCATTTTAATTCTTTATCTGTATATATTTTTAATCTATATTCTATTACCTTTCTTTTAAGTTATAATTGAGTTCAAAATTCTATACTTGAAAATTTATCCTGGACAGCTGTCTGACATAGCAGTCCCGTCAACTATCAATTTTAGCAAAAACAAAGACATTTGTAAATTCAGAAAATTCTTCTGAGTAGAACTGTATTAATTTCATTAAGAAAATATGTTCATAAAGTTCTATAAAATACAGTGCTAATGTGTTCATAATGTACATATATAAATGCGTACAAATAGTAAAATGAGGATGTTACAATTCTCCCCTACTAATAAAAATTTCGTCCTCGAAATTTCTAATACAAATATACAATCATACAACTATACAACTAAATAACTATACAAACAAATGAGAATATGCTTCTCGCATTTTCTCCTCTAACTCCCATGTAGCATCGCCTCTGATATCATCTCAAATAACCTTAACCAGAGAAATTTCTTTACCTCTCAGGTACTTAATCCTTCTGTCCTCAATCTTAACAGGCTTTGTTTCAAATGTTAGGTTTTCCTTTACCTGTATTTGATACTGTCTTAGTTGTGACACATGGAACACATCATGGAGGTTTGACAAAAAGGGTGGTAAGGCTATTTGATAGGCCATAGGTCCAATTTTTCTGAGAATTTGGTAAGGTCCAATAAATTTAGGAGTTAGTTTCTTAGACTTTATTGCTCTGCCAACCCCAGTTGTTGGTGTGACTTTCAAAAAGACATGTTCACTTTCTTGAAATTCCAAAGGTTTTCTTCTTTTATCTGCATAATTTTTCTGTCTACTCTGTGCAGTTTTCATTTTCTCCTGAATAAATTTTACTTTCTCAGTGGTTTGCTGAATAATGTCTGGTCCTATCAAAAGATTCTCACCATCCTGATACCATACCAAAGGTGTCCTACATTTCCTACCATACAATGCTTCATAGGGAGCCATACCTATACTAGAACGGTAACCATTATTATATGCTAATTCTACTAATGGTAATATATCTTTCCAATTTCCTTTCTCTTCAAATGTACAGGTTCTTAAGAGATCTTCTAATGAATTGAATAGTCTTTTCTGTTTGACCATCATTTTGAGAGTGGTATGTTAAACTAAGGTGTAATTTACTTCCTAAAGCTTTCTGAAATTCTTTCCAAAATTTCAAAACAAATCTAGGGCCCTTATCAAATACTATATTAATAGGTACTCTGTGTAATCTAACTATTTCCTTTATATACAATTAAGCTAATTTTTTCTAAATTAAGCTAATCTTTCTAAAGATTACCTAATATTTATTGAAAGCAAAATGTACTGATTTAGTTAATCTAGCTACAATTACTCAAATGGTATCAAAATTCCTATGTGTTCTAGGTAATCCTACCACAAAATCCATTGATATACTATTCCATTTCCATACAGGTATCTCTAAAGGTTATAACATGCCAGATGGTTTCTGATGTTCAATCTTTCCTTTCTGACATGTTAAACATCTAGCTACATATTCTGCTACATCTTTTTTTTTTTTCATCCTAGGCCACCAAAACATCCCCTTTTAAATCTTTATATATTTTTGTTGTTCCCGGATGAATACTAAGTTTACTTTTGTGCCTTTCCTCCAAAATTAATTCCTTTAATTCTTGATTGTTAGGTACACAAGTTCTATTTTTAAACCTAATAATTTCATGCATTCCTTAATTAAATTCTTTCTAATTTCTTCCAAAAATTCATTATTGATGGCAATCATTCCAAATGGAATTTTATCATTTTTCTTAACTGTACATAGATTTAATCTCTAAATTATTCTATTAATTCTAATTCTTTAATCTTCATAGTTGACATATGCACAATTTTCCTACTTAAAACATCTTCTACTAAATTAGCCTTTCTTGGATGATACATTAACTAAAAATCATAATTTTTTTATAAACTCCATCCATCTTCTTTGTCTCATTTCCAATTCCTTTTTGATCAAACAAATATTTTAAACTCTTATGATCACTATATACATCAAATCTTGATCCATATAAATAATGTCTCCAAATCTTCAAATCAAAAACTATAGCTGCTAACTCCAAATCATGATTAGGATAAATTCTCTCATGTGATTTCAACCGCCTAGATGCATAAGCTACCACTTTCCTATTTTACATCAACACACATCCTAACCCTAGAGATGAAACATCACAGTATACCTCATAGGATTCATTTGGGTTGGGTAAAACTAAAACTAATGAGGTAGTCAATTTACGTTTCAATTCTTGGGAAATTTTCTCACAACTCTCACTCCAAATAAAATTCTATTAAGGGTCCAGCTATCTTAGAATATCCTTCAATCAATCTTCTATAATATCCATCAAATCCTAAGAACTACTAATCTCAGTTACTGTCTTAGGCCTTTCCCATTCTACCTTAGAAAGATTTACACCTATTCCTTCATTAAAAATTTCATCTCCTAAAAATTTTCTTCCTCTAACCAAAATTCACATTTAAACATCTTAACATATAATTTTCTGTCTTTTAAAGTTTTTAATATTATCCTAAGATGATTTTCATGTTCTTCTTTATTTATTTATTTTATTTTTAGAATATATTAATATGTCATCTATAAATACTATTACAAAATGATCTAATTATGGTCTAAACACCCTATTCATATCATCCATAAATATTGCTGGTGTATTAGTCACTCCAAATAGTATCACTTGATATTCATAATGTCCATACCTAGTCCTAAAACCAGTCTTGGGTATGTTCTCCTTTTTTAACTATAATTTGATAATACCCAGTCCTTAAATCTAATTTAGAGAAAATTGTTGCTCCTCTAAGTTGGTCCATTAAATCATCTATCCTAGGTAAAGGATATTTATTCTTTATAGTTACTTTATTTAATTATCTATAATTTACACATAACCTAGATCCTCCATCTTTTTTTTTTTTTTTTTTATATTGGGCTCACCATGTGACATGCTAGACCTTATAAACTGTTTTTCTAATAATTCCTCCATTTGTTTCTTTAACTCAGTTAATTCCAATGGTGCCATTCTATAGGGTTGCATAGAGATTGGTCTAGTACCAGGCATCAAGTCAATGCTAAATTCTATCTCTCTCTCAGGAGGTAAACCAGGAACATCATCAGGAAAAACTTCAGGATACTCATTTACAACTAGCACAGAGTCAATTTCAATTTTATCTTCTTTAGTTCTAAGAGATGATAACATGTATTTTTGAATTTCACTTTTAAATGATATTTCTTTGGGTTGGACAGGTTTAAGTCTGGAAACATCAAGTTCAGGGAAAATCACAGATTTAGAGGCACAGTCTATTAGAATATGGTTGGCTGCTAACCAATCCATTCCTAATATCACATCAAGGCTAGTCAAAGGCAAACAAATCAAATTCACAACAAATGGTCTATCTCTGATGGTTATCATACAATTCAAACATATTTGAGAGGTTAGGATTGGTTTAGATGTAGGCACAGAAACAAGCAAAGTATAGGGTATTTTAAACATAATTAACATCCTTAACTTTTTTTTTTAAAAAATTTCTTAGGACAACTGCTACTAACTTAGCATTTGGGTCCTATTCTACTCTCTTAATCAAGGTTTAACCATCAAGAACCCTCACTTATACCGACCCACTAAGTCCTATAACATGGATCATTAATAACCTCAATTATACAAGCCTTAAATCACCACTTACACCATGGGAATGTAATTTAACAGTGTTACACCCGCAGGCCATTTTACTGCACCAGAAAAATGCACTATTTTGGTTCTAAATCATGTCCAAAACACAAAATTTCAAGTCCTAATAGTTAAGATATCAATCCTGTGACAAATTTATACTGCGATACACTGTTTCAGCCTTCAAAACACATGAAAACATCCATTGGAACAATATGGCAATAACCATACTTTCAACTTCTCATCATATTCCAAACATCAAGGTACCTTCAAAACTTTGTTTTCTTTCTTTTGTCAAACTCAACTATTATCCTATAAACTCAAATATTTGGACCTCTATTCTCAACCTTGATCTACGAACTCAGGTCTTTAGGTCTCCTTCCTCAACTAACTCAAGATTATAACTCTTAAATTCACAATATAAGTAACATGGAAAATAACCCAACTTGAACAATACTAATAATAATAAAATTTTTAGCATTAGGAGAGAAAGTCATCTCGACTAAGTCCTGAGTGTGCACCCTCACAACTCTATCAAGATTTCCTTTCTTCCTTTCTGCCATCTCAACTATACTATTAGTTTCAACTCTTAAGGTTTATAACTAGCCTTCCTCTTCCCATTTCTACAAGTCTTAAAATTTTCAGTTCTAGTTACTACACTTTTTCCCATAATATTCTTAACAAACAAACAATTCTAATCAAGGTAACACAGCAGAACACCTAATAGACCCACTCTACTCACAAGTCCTAGAGATACATAACCAGAGCTCTGATACCACTAATGTAACCCCCTTTCTAATTAATTAATTTCTATCTAAAATCCATAAACACGAAATTTACAATTAAAATAAATACACTCCATTAAGTTTAAAGTTTGTCATTATAATTTACATTATTAAAATTTACAGAAAATACTACTACCAATTTTTTTTTCTAATTAATACAAAAGTATCTAAAGCCCAAAACCCACATTCCTATAGCTCTGGAACATGTCTGCATCTGTGACTTCTAATTAATCTTCTTTATACCTGCAATCACACTCCCCTAGTATCTGGGGACAGTATTACCGGATCAGACATTTAATTTCTCATACAATAAAACAATTTCAAACAAATACATATCATAACAAATTAATTAGTTACACACATAATTAAATGCAGTATGATTTATGCAAATGCAGTTTTTGACTCAAATTCATTTTTTTGACCCTGCTCCATGGAGACTTCCCCTTTGAGTGTTTAGTAAGCAACTGGCCTACCATTACGTACTGCAATTCAGCTATCAGCCCCTACTAAACGCAAATAAGCTAAACAGAATTAGGAGATCAGGATACCCAGGAAGGCCACCACGACCGCATCTCTGTCCAGATTACAGCCACATATGGAATTGCCAATATCCTTATCCCCACAGACTATATAATCACAGATTATACGGTCCTGTTTAACAAATTCTACTCACCCCAAAAATCTTTTCTCAATCATTTTCATTTCACATGACTACCGTAGTCTCGGTTAGTCAACAATTCATTTCTCAATCAGTTTCATTTCACATGACTACCGCAGTCCCGGTTAGTCAA
The DNA here is from genome assembly GCA_026413185.1 of Pueraria montana var. lobata. Classification (NCBI taxonomy): domain Eukaryota; kingdom Viridiplantae; phylum Streptophyta; class Magnoliopsida; order Fabales; family Fabaceae; genus Pueraria; species Pueraria montana. Next base: position 20,808,697 of record CM048649.1, on the reverse strand, counting down.
CAAAAGTCATTTCTCATAGATCAACTCAATTCTCATGACTACCACAGTCCTGGTTAGTCAACATAATTCTTTCTCATTTGATACTTTTATAAATCCCCCAAAAAGACTCATGCTAATGAATTTTGTTCATGATCACAATCAAATAAATAATTTGTACACATTAACATACAAGGATACAAAAATTTAAGCAATTTACATTATAACATTAGTATTTTTAATAATTTCCGAAAATGCCCTCAATCTTTTTCCAAAATACCCAATGTGTCCCTACATGTAAAATGATCATTTTGCCCTTAGTTTTACAAAAATTTCCGCATAATATCCCTTGCATTTAGGGCTGGCCGAATGGTCTCACTACCATTCTCAACATATTTTCCAAAGCAACAAACTCCAATTCCAACCAAAATTCAATCAAATCACAATTTCAATCAAAATTCAACAAACCAAATTTCAACCATTACAACACCTTAAAATTCAATCAAACATCATTCCAATCCATGAATTTCAATCACAAGCATCAAAAACACAAAACCCCTAAATCAATTTCAAGTTTTCATGATTCTAGGCCAAAATTTTAATCTAACCCTACAACATGTTTTCTTCTAATTCCAAGGGTTCTAATTGAAATTAAATGCCTAGATCCTTACCTTAGACTCTTTAATTGAAGAAAAAGCCTTGAATTCCTTTCTCCCTCACTCCTTGGTCTTGTAGGAATTTTTGAGATTTTCTCCAATTCTTTCTCTACTAGCCGAATTAGCTTTGTGTTTTGGAAGTTTGGATGGTTTGATTTCTTAATTTGAGTTGAAATGGTGAAGTTAAGATGAAATTTAATGAAGAACTGCAGCTGCTGGGTTTTGGAGTCTCACGGTTCTGTTTTGGGAAAATGCTAGCTTTTGTGATTTTTTTCCTTTTTGCTTAAGTTAAATGCTTCTTAAAACAAATTATTAACCAAATTGGACTTTGCCTTCAAGTCCAGCTGCTGCCCTGCACGTCCAGCAGCTCAATTGGATCAAGGGCAGTCCACTTGCCAAGCCTTTCCAGCCCACTTGGACAGCCAAGGAGTTCCAAGTCACTTGCCTACCCCAAAAGTCAACATTTCAAGCACTTTGTAGAAAATTCTAGAAGGTAATTAGGGCTGCTAATTATTTTACAATGTGATTAGAATTTGAAGAAAATAACATCACCATTGGATTCCTCACTATCAAAAACCTTGGGGTAGTGTCTTACTTATCTCTTAATCCAAGCCTAATTAGCTTAATTTAGTGACATTAGAAAAGTCTAAGTTGTCACTTTTTGATTGGTTAAGGTTCTAAATTAAATTTTTCTTGGTTAAAATTTTTTAATAATTATTCTAATTATATTACAATTATTAGATAATTCTATAGATATCCTATGAATTTTCTCTAAATTTTCTGTCTTAAAATTTTATCGTAATAATTTCTCAAAGTTCTAACTTTCAGAAAATCCTAACAATTCTGAATAAGCATTTTAATTCTTTATCTGTATATATTTTTAATCTATATTCTATTACCTTTCTTTTAAGTTATAATTGAGTTCAAAATTCTATACTTGAAAATTTATCCTGGACAGCTGTCTGACATAGCAGTTCCGTCAACTATCAATTTTAGCAAAAACAAAGACATTTGTAAATTCAGAAAATTCTTCTGAGTAGAACTATATTAATTTCATTAAGAAAATATGTTCATAAAGTTCTATAAAATACAGTGCTAATGTGTTCATAATGTACATATATAAATGCGTACAAATAGTAAAATGAGGATGTTACACTGATCACTTGTTTTAGTAAGTGATCCCAATTCCTAAATCCTAAGCATGCTCCAACAAGTATTAATGTTAAATTAATAATCTATTTCTTGGATCCTAGCTTCACTTACCAACCCTTGAAATAGAATTGGCACGGAGTAAAATACTTGTAACTAACAAAAGAAAATGTAGACACCAAATTGTGCATTACTAAAAGGTTATGAGATCACATTTTGAAATCAACCTCAAATTGAAAAAAAAAAACTGCATATGACTAGAGCCTAGTACATATGCAGTTTTTTTATGAGCAGATCCACAAGTTATTCAATATATTACAATAATAATACTTTACTAAGATTACTTAAGTATTTAAGGAGGATATTCTGTAATGAAAATATATTCAAAGAAGTCAAGTCATCTCTACAACAAGTTTTTTTTAATGCCAGTAACATGTAGGGAATTTGATTTACCACAAAAATAATGAAAGGGGTCAAATTACAAGGTTTTTATAGGGTTGTTGCAATTATAAATGTTTTTATGTGACTTTTTTGTCTTTTGTTGATACCAAGGATGATTAAGTATTCTATATATATATAAAAAAGGATGATTAAGTATTACATCAACTTCTAATTAACTACACAAAGGGATGAAAAAGAATTGTTGATTACACAATAAAATATGCATGGAAATTAATAGATAGGTTGCACAAATTAAGAAAAAATCAACCAATAAAAACACGATTTTATTTTATAGGAAAGTGAAAAACTCTATTTTAGAAAAAAAAATGTGAGAAATTATGAATATAAGATCAAATAAGCTTTTTACAAATTCAATTGTTTAAGATAAAATTGCAAGCACACATTGAGTGTTGGGGCAAAACATAACATTGTTCAACATGGCCAAGAAACATGCATGCATGGAAATGAATAGATAGGTTACACTAATTAAAAAGAAAGTCTGCCATCATAATCTCTTTCATTGATTTACCAACGGTGTGTTTGGATATAATTAATTTTTCTCACCGAGAGTGTATAATAACACATTATAATGAACTTTTCTATAGAAAGACGTTTTATTCTGTCTTTTTTCCATTACCCAATGACACTATAACACATGTAAAATAAACAAATCAGTATTCTTTACTCTTTATTGCTTTTAAAAAAATCATGAAGATAATTGTTATTATTATTATTATTATTATTATTATTATTATTATTATTATTATTATTATTATTATTGTTATTGTTATTGTTATTGTTATTGACATTGATGTTGTTATTATTATTAGGTTAAATTAGTTTTTTGGTCCTCTAATTTATTTTTTAGGTTCGATTTGGTCCTTTAATTTTTTTTTTTGTTCAATTAGGTCCTCTAATTTTTAAAATTGGTTCAATTTGGTCATACCGTCTAATTAAACTAACGGTGTTAAGGACATACTAACGTCATTGCACTTTGTGGTGGTTTAAAACCGTCACTAAATGCACATTTCTTTAACACCGTCAACCCAATTTAGACGGAAGGACCAAACTGAACAAATTTTAAAAATTAGAGGACTAAATTGAACCCGAAAAAAATTAGAGAACCAAATCGAACATAAAAAATATACTAGAGGACCAAAAAACTAATTTAACCTTATTATTATTAGTATTATTATTACTGTTGTTGTTGTTGTTATTGTTATTATTATTGTATTATTGTTGTTTGTTATTATTGTTATTGTTATTGTTGTTGTTATTATTATTATTATTATTATTATTATTATTATTATTATTATTATTATTATTGTTGTTGTTGTTGTTGTTGTTGTTATTTTTATTTGTTATTATTGTTGTTGTTATTATTATTATTATTATTATTATTATTATTATTATTATTATTATTATTAAAAGTGTTAAATTCACATGCTCTTTTAAAACAAAGCTTTGATTTTATTATTTTTTAAGTGGACGATTTTATTTAAACAAAATAACTGAAGGTCTTACTTCACAAATTATTGAGTGCAGTTGGGGAGGAATTTCCTCAATTCAATACACTTTTGACTTCTTTTACAAAAAAATAAATGTAATAAACCATCTGCAACCCTATTAGTTGATCTACATGAAAAACAAATTATGAAAATTTTGAAAATCAATGAGCTGTGAGCACTCTTAAATTCTTAATGTACTACACCTGTACACCAGCAAGGCGAAGTATTCACACTCACCACCTTGTTTCCTTTTCCAAGCATCAATGAAGCCTCTCACAATCTTAATTAGTTAACAATAATAGATATTATGCTAGATAGTATATTAATAATCCATTAATATTATTAGTTTTACATACATAAATTACGTATATATAACAAATCAATACCTAATTTATTTAAAAAAATATTTTTATACTAGTTTTTTGAAAGAGGCCGATTTGAAAAGAAATTATCATTTCTTAATTTTAAAATAATTAAATCCAGAAATCCGCCAAATTTATATAAATAATACTTTGCCATTCAATTCATATCTTTCTTCTAACAAGAACAAATCTAAAATTTGTTGGGTCGGTTTGTCTGCAAATTTATTTCATTTTTTCTTTTTTTTTAATGCTAACAAATATAATATTTGTTGCATATGAAAATAATCATATAACTCTTGGACGTAAGGAAGTGTGAGTTTATTGATATAGTGAGAAGGAGAAGGAGGAGGGAGCAAATAAGAGTAATTTGACTTGAGGCACGTGAGAAACTTTTTACGTGTAGTTAAAATTACCAAAAAGAAAAAGTATTTAAAAAAGAATCAAAAGAAAGCAAATTTAAAGAAGCTTGATTAGTGGAAACTTGCGGTAATTCTAAAAAAAATAAAGACTTCATTGACATTACAAGTAAAAAGAATCCAACCAGCCAAGTTATGTGATATTTTCAGTGTTTTAAGAACCGGACCGGCCGGTCCGACCGGTCCAATCGGAATTCGGTTTGATGAAAGGATCGAAAATGCGTCTAACCTGATACGACCCAGGTTGAACCGGCCGGGTTTTGAAAAAATCGGTGACCCGACGGGTCTTTGGTTGAACCGGGTTGTGATGTAATTTTTTTTTTTTTTGAAAAAAAAGTGCTGAAACGATGTGTTTCAATTTTTTTTTGTGTATGAAACTTATTTATGGACTTGTATTGTCATGACCATTGGTTGTTATTTCTTATTTAGAATATTATATACTTTATAATGACAATAATTTAAAATTTGAAGTGTTAAATGATTAAATTATGTTAGCTATATTATATTTTTTTAATTTTTTAATATATATCAAATCAAACCGGTCCGACTAGTGACCCACCAATCCGACCAATAATCCATTAACCCAGTACCTTGGCCGGTTCGATGGCCGGTCCAGTTCTTAAAACATTGGATATTTTGCACGTCTTCTTAATGTATATCCACATCTTTTATATCTACTATTTATTTTTTTTAGTATATTTGAAGAGTTTGTTTTTAATTACTCTCACACCGTCTTCACGCTAAATTTAATATATTATTGATTTAATGTTAGTTAGTCTATTAATATATCAATATTTAATAAAAATACTAATAATATACTATTTTATTTTATATAATAGATCACTTGATGGTATAAAAAATGGATATATATTATTAATATAATAAAGTCTTGATATATATAGCATCATATATTATTAAGTTTACTTTAAGGACACATCATACTATTAATATACCCTATGTTTTTTTTTTTTCCTTTTAGACAATGACAGTTCTGCGATTTGAACATAAAATCTCATGTAAATTGCTCGACTCCCTTACTACTAAATGAGCCCTAGCGAATTTCTATGTTGTTTATATTTTTTTATATGAACTCCATGTTGTTTATATTAATTCCGTTAAATAAACATTATACTAATGCTTATTATTTTTTCACTTATTAATAAATGACGAGTTGACGACGACATTCTTTTATATTATGACTTATGATAACTTAAAATTTATTAGCTTTAAATTTCTTAAATCCGTCTCAAGTTTGTCATAAAAAAACTGGTCTCATGTTTAACTACCTGTACCTAATAATGCAATATACAAAATTAATAAGGGTTGTTTCAAGCATGCATAGCAGGAAGGAGGACCTATCTGAGTTTGGAGGACTAAAAAAGACAGACCCATAACTATAAGAGACTAACAACATATTAAAGCCTAATTAAAACTATATATATATATATATATATGGATCGAGTAACTAGAAGCTTAACTTACACCCAACCCAACCTAAAGATAGGTTTTCAATTTTTTTTTATTATTAAATATGTCTTGTCTTTCTGTTTCTTTTTCTTCTTGGTTCGGATTATATTCGGCTTGAAACCTTTGGGCCAAAACAGGTTAATGAGTCAGATCAAGTTTGGTACAATCCTAATGAGATGGGTGTTTTTTTATCTATCTTTTTTTTTTTTTTTTTTATCAAAGGAGTAATATTTTTTAAATTTTAGTACGTTTAAATGAATATAATTTATGATTAAGTTAAAAAGAAAATAAAAGAAACCTACACATACTGTAACACTTTGCTTTATACCCCTGTGAAGTCGTGAATATACATTTTTGTGGAAGAAATAGTTATCACTTCATGAGAGAGCAAATCCACCGTTTCCATCCCTTTCACATTCTTCAACCCGGGTTCTACCCTGGATTTATGAATAACGATCTAAACCAGCTATAATTTCGACATATTAACAAGATTAAGACCAAGAATGAACATGTTGAGGGTGTGAGTAAAATTTTCTAAATATGAAGGTTATATCATACTTGAAAGAAAGTGAGATTCGATTTATGAGACATAATATTGTTTTTGATTAGTTGTTTGATGAGGGATAAAATTATGGTCAAATCGAAAGTAATTTCTCTTGATAATTGAGATTTGATTCAGATGAATATCTAGTTGTCATTTGGAAAATAAATTTATTGTTCAAAGTTATGCTTTGAATGGCTAATTGAAGCCATAGAATAGAATAACGGATTTGCAGGGGAAGAAGACTTGTAAAAAATTCTTATTAAGTGTTGATGTATTACGGTGAATTCAATTTATGGAGGGTTCTTTTGAAGTTATAAGGCATTCAAAGATGTTAACGGGTGTATATCAAAGGCACGTGGTTTTTAAACAAGCAGTTGAAGGCAATGATATTAATGAAAATGATATTAAATTAATTTTAAACGAATCAGGCAACGGGATTAATGGGACGAGGGGTTTGGGTGTAAAATTAGAATCACTTTTTTTTTTTTTTAATTTTTCCTATTCTCAAGTTAAAGAATAATGAAAATGATTTTGATGGAAAGAAATGCGGCGAATGCACAATTGCACATTGTGTATCATGTGTGGGTACACCCGGTTGGAACTTGGAAGAAGGGTCTTGAGATTGCTATGAAAAATTTAATTAATTATGTTTTATTCAATGCAATTAACTTCGGAATTATAAGCTTCTTTTCCCAACTGTTCTTGTTCCTTTTCTCAAAACTATTCTCCAATTCTTTTTTTTTTTTTTTTTACAGAACTATTCTCCACTTTGGAGCTTAATTTACGGGGCAAAAAAGAGACATTAAATGCAAAATTTATTCTCTTGTTTCATTTTTAATTACAGAAATATTCAAAACTACATACCACTTATATAGTTCAACCATTGGGACTGGCCTAATATTAGGGGGTTTGAGTAAATTTACACATACTCGAAGATTGCCTCCAATGAAGAATACTTATGATCTAGACAAAGTCTTAAATAATTCAACCAAGTATTGACATATTATATTATGGGACGGAGAGAATAACTTATTTCATTAATAAAAAAATAGGGTTATTATATTTTTATTAACTTTTCAATTTATATTTTTTAACTTAATAGCTTTTAAATGATAATTAAATTAGAAGTGCATCTAAGGTGGTCATCATTTACTCTTAATTTTGTAATAATCAAATTGAAAGTGCATCCGAAGTAATTATTACTAAACCTTTATCTTATAATTAAGAGTCAATAGCCAATTTAGTTCCTAATCTCACTATCATTTTAGTTCCTGAATTAAGAAAAATTAAAATAAGTCCCTGTAATATTTTAGGGTTTCATTGAAGTCACTAAAATTAACCTCTTTTGCCTCATTTTTGTCCCTAGTCTAAGGACTTAAATGATAATAATAACGTAAGTTTAGGAATCAAAATAAGAAAAATAGATTAATTTCATGGACTTAAATGAAACCCTAAAAAATTTCAGGGACTTATTTGAATTTTTCTTAGTTTCAGGGATTAAAATCATAGTAAGATACAAATTGAAGGACTAAATTAGTCATTTACTCTTTAATTAATTAATTTTGATTACGAAATAAACTATATTAATTAAACATATGATTTAGTAAAAAAAAAATATGGCTTAAGAAACTATTAGATGTTAGCTAAATGAAGAATATGGGTCATTACTATGAATATAGAATAAATACTCAAGTGTAATTTTTTAAATTCAAATAAAAGCTTCACTTTTAACAAGTTATTCACGTTTTTGTACACTACCTAAAATTTAAACCAAACATATAAATTGACATAATCGAAACCAGGCTAAAAAAAAAGACAAATTATTCAAAACTTGGGAGAATATGCTCGTGCTCGAGGGATTCATTTAATTCAAATAGCTTATTCCCTTTTTGTTTTTATACTTTTGCTTTTTTATTTTACTAGGCTTAATCCTCAAGTTAAAATAAACAAGCCCGAACCTCACTATACCAACCCAAGTAAGCGCGCAACATCAAATTACAGGACCCAAACTTATTCTTGGCAATTGCTTCCTACACCCAATATTTGCTAATTTCACCTCCTTATTTTGAAATATCCCAAAATTGCCCTTCCTTTTTATAAGGTCCTCTCAACCTTGTTTCCACTAAATTGGAGCTTCTTCACCCATCATATTACCTCCGTTAACCTCTACATTGTACCTTTATCTCTGTACATCCATTAACCTCTAAACTGGAGCTTTTTCATAGTTTTTTTTTTTTGGATCTGGTTATAATTTTGGATTGAGAAATCTGAAATAGACAAAAAGATTGCGCCCTTACAGATTGGTCATTCCAAAATTATGCATACAAAATTATAGATTAAGTAATCCAAAAAGATTACTTAATTTAGAATCTTGTATGCATAATTCCGAAATGGCCAATCTGAATTATGCATACATAATTTTGGAATAAGTAATATGGAATACAACATGTATTCTGGATTACTTATTCCAAAATTATATATGCATAACTCTAGATTAAATAATCTGTAAAGGGCATAACAAAATTTTTGCTATTCTGGATTGGATAATTTGCAAGGACAAGAACAAATTACATAATTCGAATTTGATATTCTAAATTGATTTTTTTTCGATGTCTTAGAAAAAAAAGTAGAACCAAGAAAAAGGAAAGGGAAATTAGGGAGGAAAAGGAAGAAAAAAAGGGAGTATGAGGCCTAGGAAAAGGTGTCGGTGTTGGCGTTGTAGCATGTTGGGTTTAGTATTCATGGAGTGTCAAACACATGGTTTTCAAAATTGGACCGTACCGGTCGGTTCAACTAGTTGAACTGGGAATCGGTCAGTCATCCGGTCTGGATAACCCTCAAAACCGATGTGCCAGAGAACCGGTTAAAAACCAGTGGAACCGATCAAGAATCGGTAAAACCAGTGAAAATCGGTGGTTTGGCTGGTTGGACTGGTTTAATAAAACATTAATTTTTTTTAAATATTGGCAACTTTTATGTCTCAATTGGCACGTAATTATGCAAACTATACAAATACAAGAGATAGAATGAATAATTTTTAATCTTTGACAAATATTAGATATAAATATAAATATATAATAGTTAGAGTAGCATTATTTAGTTTACTGTCCACCATTAAATTAATGAGAAAAGTCATGGCAAACAAAAATAACTCAAAATAATTTAGTTATGATATTTTTAAGTGAAATTTAACTTTTAATATTATGAAATTATGAATATTATATTAATTTTTTTGTTTAATATTATTTTATATATTATACTTAAAAATAAAAAATATATTATTTAATTATTACCGGCTCAACCACGGTTAGACCATTAAATCTTGAACCAGTGCCTTCACCGGTTCAACGACTGGTCCGATTTTAAAAACATTGGTCAAACATGAAGGAACCCATGGACATGTAAGAGAAAGATGGAAAGCATGAAGGTGTGTGCCTCACGAAAATTAGGAAGAGGATTTGAGGGGCTTTTGAGGTGGTTGACATTGTTGGAGAAGTACTAGTTTAACTCATTGCTTGGTGGTGACCTTCCATGTCTGAAGATCTTCTGTTAGGGTTCTAAAATGAGGATGAGTATCACAAAAGGGGGTTGCAGGGTACTTTTGAAATTATGGAAAAGTTATAAAGTTAAAGGAGGTGCATGTAACAAATTATGGGATCAATGCAAGAAGCAATTGTCCTTATTCCTTTGAAATTGGCATGCCCAATAAACAGTTCAACTTAAAGCCCCCCAATTACCTCAAATTAAAAATTGAATCACAAGCAAACTCTTGGCTTGTTCCCTTGGGAGCAAACTCTGAACCCCCTGTAACTTCTGTTGGTGTTCGTAGCACTTGGAGATCTTCAAAGATTTGCCATTGCTTCTCACTTTTTTTCTGCCTTGTGTTGTTGTCCACTTGGGCCTGTAATATTTAAATACAACATGTATCATCTGGACACTGAGAATTGGGTTTCCAACCCAAAAATGTGTTTTTTTAGTGCATCTTGATTGGCCCTGAGGAATTAAAACCATTCTATTTATTTCTTATCATAATAGAGATAAAAAAAAAGCAAATAATAAAAAAGAGGACAAATTTGGCTGTTGACAGAAGGAATTTAAAACATTTCAAGTATATTGACTAAAATATTCTTATTTATATTATGAAATTCAAAATTAAAAAAACATAAAAGTAAATTAATTTTTAAAATGTCTCTCATCTTCTTGTGAACTAAACAGAAAAATAGTTATTATTTATCCTTCCTTCCTCTTTTCTTAATTAAACAAAATGTCTAATTAAAACTCTCTCCCTCCCTTCCCCCTTTCCTCCTCTCCATTAAAATTCCTCCTCTTTAAAACCAAACGGTCTTTAATTAGACTTCAATGAAAAGTTTTGATTTCCAATTATTCGATCAGCTTAATTTACAATTTTCTGATAGTAAAGTTTTTTTTCTCACCACATACAACATAAGGAGTCAAAATCTTTTAAGAATAAAGAAGAAAAGCAATAATTTCTAAACTAGATTCCATTTCTAGAAGTAAAAGATTTTTGTTTTTTTCATGTTTCAGCATAACATTACTCTTTTCATAACTACGATCTTTTTAGATAATTGGTCCTATTGATTTGGAAGCTAGGTATCAATGATATGCTTCATCAAAATATATGGTCCAAGAAAGGTTTTCATTAGCATTCTCATTCTCAGGCGGTGGTTATCGTTTTTGAGACGACAAATTATTGCTCCAATTGCTAGTGCCAACAACATAACATAAGAAAACATCAACCAATAAAGCACATGTTTTTTTTATATGAAAGCGAGAAAATCTATTTTGGAAAGAGATATATAGTGAGAAATATTATGAATCTAGGATCAAATAAGCTAGCTTTTTACAAATTCGATTCTTGAAGGTGAAATTGCAAGCACATGTTGAGTGTTGGGGCAAGAATATACATTGCTCAACATCGCCAAGAAACATGGAAATGATCAAATGAATTATAGATACGTTGCATGCACTAAATAGAAAAGAAAGGTTGTCATAATATCTTTCATTGATTTATCAACGGTGTGTTTGGATACATTGTAATGAACTTTTCTATAGAATGGCATTGGAACACATTTAATAAAATAAACACATCAATGTTCACTCTTTAGTGCTTTTACAAAAATCATGGAAATTATAACATTTCAAAATGAGACAAGCTTCTTAGACAAATTAATCACCTTCTAAAAGTCTCGTCAGTCACCTCAAATTGTTGCTTCTTTATTCTATATAATTTTGTCTTATACAATCAAAGAGTCATCTAAATCTACACACTTCGTAATTAGTCCAACAATATATCCATTCAATCATGTAAAAAGTTAGCTAGGAATTAAATTGTCAAAAAATTTAAACATAAAAACATTAGACATCTTGAAACTTACAAATTATTATTATTATTATTATTATTATTATTATTATTATTATTATTATTATTATAATAATTATTATTATTATTATTATTATTATCATCATCATCATCATCATCATCATCATCATCATCATCATCATCCTCCTAACTAAATTGATGATCTAGTCAAATTTAATAAGAATTTTTTTAACTTGAAAAACGTTAAATTCACATGGTCTTTTGAAACAAATCTTTGTTTACAAGTGAGTGAAGTATTAAAACGTTCTTAATTTAGTTAATATCCGTATTTGTTTATTAAATAAATATTATGTTAATTGGTAAATTAATAATTTGTTAATATTATCAGTTTTACACACATAAATTAATTACGTTTATATTAAATGCATGTCTAACTTATTTTAAAAAAATAATTATTTTTAGATTAGTTTTTGTTTGAAAAGAAATTATTATTTCTTAATTTTAAAATAATTAAATCCATACATCCGCCAAAATTATATAAATAATACTTTGCCATTCATACCTTTATTCTAACAAGAACAAATCTGAAATTTGGGTCGGTTTGTCCGCAAATTAATTTCATTTTTCCTTATTTGTAATTTTAACAAATAAAACAATATAATATTTGTTGCATATAAAAAGATTCATATAACTCATGTACGTAAGGAAGTGAGTTATCAATATAGTGAGAAACAAAGGAAGGGGGGACGGTGGAGCAAATAATAGTAATGTGACTTGAGGTACGAGAGATACTTTTTACGTCTAGATAAAATTACCAAAAAGAAAAAGCATTTAAAAAAAACAAAATAAAAAAGAAAGCAATTTTAAAAGAAATTTGATTAGTAACATGAACACGTAGATGAGCTAATGGAGAGTTGTTCTAACTTAATAGATGATTTTAGATTTGAGCAATTTACATAAGATTTATGGTGTGAGTGGTTTCTCACCGTTGTGTTTGTTATTTGAAGTTTGAGAGAGGAGAGAGAAATAAGTGGGAGAGAGAAAGAAATGACTTTTTTTTTTTTAAAAAAAAAAAGACTTAATTACCAAATTGGTTCTCAAATTATTTAAAACACTTTAATTTGATACCCAAATTTTAAAATGCGTCAATTTGATCCCAAATTTTTAAAAATGCATCAATTTGATCCCAAATTTTTAAAATGCATCAATTTGGTCATTTCCGTCCAATTGGAGTTGATGCGTTAATAATGCAATTTTAAAACACATCAATTTGATCCCAAATTATTAACGGCGTCAACTCCAACTGGATGGAAAGTCCCAAATTGATGCATTTTTTAAAATTTGGGATCAAATTGATGCATTTTAAAATTTGGAGACCAAATTGAAGTATTTTAAATAATGTGGGGACCAATTTGGTAATTAAGCCAAAAAAAATGTTAAACTACTACAATACCCTTAAATAGATTTACTAAGACAAAAGGTGTGATTGAGTTTTTTGTCCAAATATTTTGGTGTTGATTGCTAATGCACTCATACTAAAAATAAGGCGAGTGCATATATATATATATATATATATATACACACACACACACACAATTGGCGTAATTGAAACCTGGGAATTAAAATTGTGCATTTGTGATACTAAGGGACCTAATTGGCAGAATTGAAAAATGAGGGACTAAAATCGCACAATTGCAATACTTCTGGAACCAAAATTTTAATTAAGCCTTTTAAAAAAGAAATGATTGAATATGTTGTAACTAATTAAATATTTACTAATTATCTTTAAAAAATCCCACATTTGTGATAATGAGGGACTCAATTAGCACAATTAAAACCCGAGAGACTAAAATCACACAATTGTAATACGTGGGACCAAAAATACAATTAATCCTTTTAAAAAAGAAATTATTGAATATGTTTTAACTAATTAAATATGTACTAATTATCTTCATTACCTTAATTTTTTTTATGCATGTAATTTTTTTTATGCATCTTAATTACCTTAATTTGAATATGTTGAAATTTGAATAAGAATATATATTAACGTTATCAATTAATCTAAATAAAAATATAATAATTCATTATTATCATTATAATTCATTACATTAATATTTAAGGTAACATAATAATTTATTATCATTATAACACATATTTACCTTTATTTATTATCATTATAAATTTAACAAGTCATTGGTCTGAGTGGTACTAAACTCGGTCTTCTTAATTAAGGTTTCGGATTTGAACCTTGTAGATGGAAAATAAATGAGAGGGGATACCCCACCAAAGGTGGCCAGCTAGGTTCCCAAACAGAAATTAGTTATCGGCAAAGTCGATAGATACTCTGTACTAATAACATGATAATGATAATGAAAAAAATAAAAACATGATAGATTATAATAATAATAATAATTATTATTATTAATTAAATTATAATTTAAATTTTTTGCAAATATTTTTAAAATGAATTTTGTAAATAAATATCATTAATGAAAGTTAAATAAATAATTCTTTAAATCTTTTATATTCTTATAAATATTTATTTATTTAAATTGACTATCTTTAATTTAGTGAAAATATATATTTTATTTTTTAGTTAAAAAATTATAATTCCTCAAATTATAATCATTCTTTGTCATGTACTAATTAATTGTTGAAAAAAAATCCTCTATTTATTATTCTTTTATAGTTTGCTGACTATTAATTTTTTGACATTATAAATACAATATGAGGAATGCTAGCGACACTTTCTTTCTAACATTCGCTTAATGATTAACTAAAATTTATTGAAAACCATCAATTTTGGTGGGTCTCACATCTCATTTAATTATTCTCTTTCCTGATTTAAGTGCATGGCCCACCAAAACTGATGGTTTTCAATAAATTTCAGTCGTCAATCATTGAGCGAGTGTTAGAAAGAGAGTGTCACTAGCATTCATCTTTCAATATATATGTTATTAGTGATAATTACATATTAATAATTTTTTAAACAATATTGAAAATTTGTACACTACAGATAATTACAAATTATAAGTTAAGCAATAAGTATAGATTAATACTTTTAGTTCTTTTTTATTTTTATTTTTTTTAAAATATGATGATATTTTTTTTAAAAAATCACAATTATATATAATAAATGAATGCATAATATTCAATTAAAGAATGTATGATTTGAAACATTCATTAATAACACCATTAAAACCTATTATCCTTCCCCAAATACCTAATAATCAATGTGCATTTAAAACCCACTTTCTATTAAAATGTCCCACTAATTAAATAATTAAAAATAAAATAACTAAAAAAAATTGTCTAAAGTACCCTTATTTTGGACGGAAAAAAGTACACCAAAACTTTATGTTATAAAAGATTTTTTAAATATGATGATATTATTATTTTTAAAAATAAAAATTCATAGCTATAATAAATGAATGCATAATAATCAATTAACGAATGCATGATTTCAAATATTCATTAATAATACCATTAAAATCTATTATCCTTCCCAAATTACCTCATAAAAATGTTAATTTAAATTTAAATTTCTATTAAATGTCCCACTCATTTAAATAATTGAAAAATCAAATACTCCCTCCGCTCTCGATTATAAGAAAAAAAAAACATATTTCACACTTCTTAAGAAAGTTAGTTAACTGCATTAAATTGTGTCAATCCTAATTAAAAAATAAGTATTTTTCCTAAATTATCCTGCATTAGAACTTGACATCAAGTATAAAAAAAAAGTCTTTGGTCTTATTAAATGAATGATATTTTGAAGATAATCTCATTAAATAACACAAAATTAGTTGAAATTTGCTTATATTTGAAACCAAAAAACAAGTGATTTTTGTTGCTTATATTTGAGATCGGAGGGAATAACTAAAAGAAAATTGTCTAAAGTACCCTTAATTTGATAAAAAAAAAAAAAGTGTGCCAAAAGATTCTTACTTTATATTTTAAAAAATATTTTTATTTTTAAAAATAAAAACTCATAAATATAATAAATAAATGCGCAATAATCAATTAATGAATGCACGATTCCAAATATTCATTAATAACACCATTAAATGTCCTAATAAATATGCATTTAAAACTCACTTTCTATTAAATGTCCCACTAGTTAAATAATTGAAAATAAAGTAACTAAAATGAAATTGTCTAAAGTACCCTTATTTTGGGTAAAAAAAAGTGCACCAAAACTTTCTTATATACTTTATATTTTATAAATATATTTTTAATCTCTCAAATATGGGGGTATGTCTATTTTAGTCTCCCAAATTAAAAGTTATTTTTTTTAGTCTCTCAAAATTGAGAAATATTTTTTTTAGTCCCTCTGTTAAGACGCTATCAATGTGACAAACGGTGTTACGTTTTGTAGTGGTTTTAGACCCAAAATTTTGATTTGGGAAATTTAAATTAAAAATACAATTACGACTGTTCAAAACCGCCAGAAAGTGAAATCCCCACAATCAAAATGAATTTGGAACATATTAAATCCTTAAACCAGAACAGATTGACACGTTTTTTTAAAATAACAATCAATTACAAACTCAATCTTCGAATAACCTCATAATCTATGTGCTCCCCGATTTTGTCGTGTCCAATTGTTCATGAGACAGATACCAACGTTCCAACGATAACCTTCTTGAGGAGCTTCCACATCACCGTCGCCGTGAACGTTGTTCACATCGTCACCGCACTGAACAGCATTCACATTTCCGCCGTGAACACTCATCGTTCTGTGCGAAAGGGGAAGTGGTCGAATGAAGGAGGAGGGAGATGCGTCGTTTTGATTCCGTTGCATCACTACATCGATGGGCCCTAGTAAAGGAGCTACACTACAACGCTGGATCTGCTCCTCATTTTTCTATTGCTTTTTTTTTTTTTTATTCTTAATGAATTTCTCAGTTTGATTTTGTCGTTTGGGATTTCAATTTCTTATTTGTGATTACAATCACTTTTGAGATTGATTCTGGGTTTAAGAAGAACACTTGTGGATGTTCATTTTGATTGTGGAGTTTTCAATTTTCTGGCGGTTTACTGACTAAAAAACACCACAAATTGCGAAAGGGTCTACCCCAGTGCACATCCTTCGTCCCATTAACACTGTTTTAACGGAAGGACTAAAATCATCATTTCTCAAATTTGAAGGACTAAAAAATGCAACTTTAAATTTGAGACACTAAAAAAGATAGACCCCATATTTAAGGGACCAAAAACATATTTAAACTTATTTTAAAAGATAACAATTTTAAATATAAATCATTATCTTAATATTTCATGGTTATACATTACGTCAGTATTTAAGGTAACATAATAATAATAATAATAATAATATTATTATTATTATTATTATTATTTGCCATATATTATAAAATAATGGTAACAAATATATATCATTACCCTAAAATTCCATATTATTTATTACATGTGGATCTCTTGATTTAGCATAGGTTTTTCAAATCGCAAACTGGTGCGATTTCGATGAAGTCGATTTGGTGCGGAGCGGTGTTGGCTCGCCGTGAATCGGTGGATTTTGAATGGTGGTTCTTCAAATCACGAAGGTGACAAAGGTAGTGCGGATTTGTTGTCGTGGATTTGGTGCAAGAAAAGAATTAATATGGTGTTATCACGTGAAATCTGCTCAGGGACAAAAACCATCTTTTATAATAATAATATATAATATTTTTTTTAGTGAAGATAATATATAATTTCTTATAAGAATATATAATTAGGGAAAACGATTATGGGAGCAAGGTGTCACCTTTGTTTCATTACACACCCACCCTTGTCTCTATAAATAGACCACGTAAGAAATCTTTAAAAAAGGAAGAGTTAACGCTACTGCAACTGCCATTGTAAAAAATTGTCTCTCATATATGTTACTGGAAGCATCGCCGAGGATAGTTAACTGGTACTTTTTTTCCCCCCTCTAATAATATATTCCTATGCTTGTTGCTCTTTTTACTTGTTGATAATTTCTTTTGGCTTGTTTTTCTTTTGCTGATGCATTCACAAACAATCTTATGGGTTTTTATTATTAGTACTTATTATTTTTAATTTGCTTGTTCATATCTTTAATTGCATAACAAGAAAAGCCATACTATCAATAATGAATCACCCTCAGCACTGCCTAACCAATGAGCCATTGTTTTTTTTTCGGCAACCAATGTGCCATAATTCAATTAGCTTGATTCTCCATCGTTGGACCATAGTGCCTGAAAGCCTCAAAACACCCTCAATAGCAAATCTTCGTTCCACCACGAAGGCACCTACCTACTCATACTCTAAAACCATTGAAATATTATATACTTATTAAAAGATTTGCCTTGTATTATATAATAATTACTTTAAGTACAAAATCTGGTGAAATAAGATTATGTTCACCTTCATATAATACATGTTATCCATGAAATAGAAATACAGGGAACACATACTAGAAGGGGGTTGAATAGTGTGTTAGTATAAAATTTAAAACTTTTTTTTCGTAAATACGAAAATTTCTTCAAAAGCAGATTTTCACAAGAAACTTGCAAACACAGTTCTTGTAAGATCGTCCAATGTTGAAAATCACAGTTCTGTTGAAACCGAGTTTTTTATATAGACTGTCCAAAGGATAAACAATTTTCACATTCAGATTTTAAGGCAATAACTTGTGCGTCCAAGGTGTGTTAGATAGACACAAGAGAAAAATAAGTTAAGCTAAAAGAGAGAGTATAAACACTTGGTTTTATATTGGTTCACTTAATCTTGAGCTAAGTCCGGTTCTCTTTCAAAACCTTTGAAGGGTTGCACTATTACAAAAACAAGTATTCTACCTTGTCACTTTTGGCTACAACAAGTATTCTCTAGGTCACTTTTGACACACCTTTTAATCTCCCCCTGAGATTAAAAACACCTAAATATTCTTTGATCACTAAGCCACTCCTGGCTTTCCAAACAAATGTTTGAATGAATTACAAATTCAAGATAACTCTCACAGATTACAATGTAAAACAAAATACAAAAGCTTTGCAGAGCAAAGTAGTTTCTCTCTTTAGCACAAGTGTAGACCGTCCAACAATTTCAGTAGAGTTTTAGCACTTAGAAAAATTCTGATAGCTTCGTTGTTGATTTCGTGTGCAAGCTCTTATATTTATAGGCTTCAAGGAAATGTATCCGTTGTAGAATTCTGAGCCTTCGAAAATATCTGCTCTCTCTCAATCATGTGACCGTTACCACGTGTTACCTTGGGGTGCAGAGAGAATGGGACAAATAGTATTGTCCTTTCTGAGCGCTCCTCCACTACTTGTACGAAGAAGACTCCTTTCCAAAAAATGCTTCTTTGTCGTCTGTCTCAGTACACTTTTCGAATTTCAAATGATTAGTCATTTAAAAAAGACGAGGCAATAAAGGTACAAACTTTTCAATGTGAATCATCCTCGAAGTGTACGAGTGTACAAGCATCAGAGAGTGGACGCTAACTATCTTAGATAGAAACTTTTGTGTAAGTTATTAGCTCCTTCTTGGACGCTCAAAAGAACACAATATAAACACAATATAATGTATACTGGTTTTCATAAAACATTTGGACGCTTGTTTGTTAATAGCGCATTGGACGCTGGATGGTTTAATATAAAAACAAGTTTCACGTAAATATTGGACGATATATAGAGAAAAACTATATGAAGTTTAAGCTTGAGATTTCAATATCACGGGTAGATTGGAAGGTGTATTTCCTGTAATACTCAATTAAACTTATTAGATACTTCAAAATTCAATATCATTTGTTATCATCAAAACCATAGATTTAAGGGGTTCGACATCGTCCAATGTCTTTGGTTCTAACAACCCACATTAATTAGTTAATTATTTGCTTTTTATTTATTTATAAAGAATTGAATTTAAGTACTAGGTAATTCTCATGTTCACTGCTTAATTAATTGTGCTAAACCCCATAGTAATTAGTTATACGCTTATACATATATGATTATAAAATGCAACTAGAAATTCCTCTTATCTTCATTATCTAATAAGGATTCACCACCCATTTCAAATTCATTGGAAAATCTTCACTTTGGTGACCAGGGACCAAATCATGGCAAAACAAGTTTATGTTTGGATTTTGTTTATCGTTCCCATTTTTTCTCGTAAGTCTCTCTCTCTTTGGATGTGTGTGTGGGTATTAACATTGGCAAAAGTTTTATATATTCATATTTTTTGAAGAATATATATTCACATCTTTGAAAATAATAACATTTGTTTTTGACATGATTTGCAATTGTAGAAGAAATGTTGGTACATGTTGCAAGAGCAAAATGCGAATCCAAATCAGCAATTTACTTACGTGTATACACCTCTGACCCACCTTGTCTTCAATTTTGCCACTTTAATGGTTATGATCATGGAAAATGCTTCGGCAAACATAGTTGTGGTTGCTGGATTAAATGCTTCATGCCAGAGTGATATTCACATATTGGACAGGAGGATTAGGTTAAAACCTCATCCATGGAATAATAAAAGGCATTGAGATGTTTGTATTAAGATTTAAGATTGAATCAATAAAGTTTATTTGCAATTGATATTTTAGAAGAATTTTGCATATATTTCATGTTCAAGGGCGCTCACAAGCATATTTATAAATCGTCATTGTTTATTCTAACAAATAATCTCACCTTATTTCACCTTTGATCATTTTAATCTAGTTTTACAAAATTCTCAATTTAATCTACTTTTATATTATAAATAAGAATATATAATTTGGAGAGTGAGGTTCTCACTTTTCTCATTCTCTTAATTGTCACGACTGGAATTGTGGTGGGAGATAGTAGAACAAAATTAAAAAAAAAAAACTGCTTGGAGTGTTGCCAACAAATTTTATTAAATTGCAAACATTTGGAAAAACTTTTTTATTAAAAAAATAGACAATATATGAAAACCAAGTTAGGTTAAGGAGTCGATTAATTGCAACAACATCAATATCATCTAGGAAAATACCTAAGTAACTTCAACCTTTCACTTCTATCAAAACCTGCACATTTCAACATATGTATGTTATCTAAAGACAAACAAAAAAAATCTATAAATAAGTTTCACTTGAAAACAAGGTTTTCATCTTCTACATAACTACATTTTAGATTATACTTTTATACAGTTGTTTTGGGCTCAGGCAACTGATATGCAAGTTCCTAAGTCCAAACTAAAAGTAATAAAGGAATTAACTTTTTTTTTTCATTTATAACTTGTTAGAACCAAAGACATGGAAGATATTTAACTCTCTCAAAATCTCATAGTTTTGATGATAATAAAGATATTACAGGAGAACATGTAGGTATTGTATTTCATACCTTAGACAATGAAATATGTTTTAATTGAACATGTGTCCAATATGACAAAATTGGACTCAATCCAATATTTTCCAAGTTAAACTATGCGTCCAACACGCTACCAAATGAATTGCGTCCAAAGCTTTCATGAAAATCTAGCATCTAATGTGCTATGTTTATTTCGTCCAATAAGCTAAAGGAAACTTACACTTCAATTTATATTTACACTAAGTTTTCTTTCGTCCAAACATAAGATGGACACATGTATGTGTGAGTACACTCTGATCAATGATAATTCTTTGAAAAGTTTCATCTATCTTTTATTCCCTTGTCTTTTTCGAAATATCTTATCATTTGAATTTCAAGTGTCTATTCTAAGACAAGACACAACACAATCAACAAAAGGATATGCTTTGCACTAGCCGCTATCGTACAAGTAGTGGAGACAAGGTGAACGTTGCTTAGAGAAAGGACAATACCTTTTGTCTTTCTCTCTCCACCACAAGCTGACTTGTAGCAAGTAGACATGTGTTGTGTCTAAACGGGAAAATAACAAGGCTCTCACTCCCACAATGATCATTTCCATTCAAGCCAATATATAGAAGATTGAAGCTTTGAAGAATATACACAAGTGCTGAACAAATTCAACATAATAGTGAAAAATTTTCATCTTTGGACGAAAAATCCTTGATACACTTTGATAAAGAAAGCTCTATCTTTTGCTTAGCAAAGTTATTTTCATTTGCACTTTATTTGCTTACTCTCTGAGTAGATTTTTATGTAAATCTTTCATACTTGTTGTTTGAGAATGCCAAGAATGGCTTTGTGACTAAAGAATACTTTGGTGTTTACAATCTCAAGGTGAGATTGTGTTAGTGCTAGAAATGGCCTAGAGAATACTGTTGTGATCAGTTATTGATTAGTGGAACCCTTCTAATGTTGAAGGAGAATTGTGAAGTGGATCAAAAAGTCACTAGAAGGAGGGTTAAATAGTGTCACTTGACTGACTATGACTTTTCCTACAAAAGAGCACACAACTTCTAAAGTTTCCAATTAGCTTTCAATTTGAATTCGGAAGCCATGTTAGGAGCACAACTTAACCCCCTCTATAGTACTTTGTATGAAAATAATCATCTGTTAAAATACTTCAAAGATACAAAAGAAAATTGCTTCATAAGCTACTTGAAAATATCATATTCTAGCTAATGTAGATTTTGTTTTTGTCTCTTCTTGAGAAAAGTAAATGTTGCTTCTGATCTTTGAAAACCATTTGAGGAAACTTCTTTATATCAATGATATAGCTTTGTAAAATGTGTTTTCTAAACAAGAAAATATATAAGCAACAAATCAAAAGCAGTAAAGAAGGATAAAACACACACACAATTTATACTGATTCACCGACAACCTTGAGCTACATCCAGTCCCTACACCTATAGGATTTCCACTAACACAACACCAATCGCGGTATTCTTTCTTTCCTGAAGCCTCCACAAGCTCCTACAACCAATATTCTCCAAGCCTCTGCAGGCTCCCCTTAAGTATTCTTTCGAAAAGCCTATCTAGGCTTCACCCGAATATTCTTTCAAAAAGCCTTTCTAGACTTCGCCTTTAGTATTCTCTAAGCCTCATTAGGCTCTATCCAAGTATTATTTCAAAAAGCCTCTCTAGGTTTCAAACCCAAAGTAGCAACTGCTACTTGACTTGCACAACACCTAGTTGTGCTCACTTACAACCTTCAGAAGCAGCAATCCCCTTATTGCTCTTCTGAGGTTCCTTGTCCTAAATGGGTTTTGTTTGAGGACAAGTACCTAATACACCTTTGAAGGAAAACTCATCAGTAAGCTCCCCTTGAGAAGATGTTTACAGACACTCTATGGCTAAGTGGATTTGGCTCTAAAGTCCTAGAGAGTCTGGGCTAAGGAAGACTAGTATCAGAAGCTAAAGATATATATGTACAATACGACTTCTTGATATATACCCTCTCTATCCTAATTTCCTTCCTAGCAATGAGCTTCAGCATCTCTTCATTTTTAAATATTAGAGCTTGAAGATGACTATTGCTCCTTCCTTGAGAGGCTTCGAAGTCAACGATTGTCTCCATCGATACAGCTGGTTCCTCCTTCTTCCTTAAGAGGCTTGCACACAATTTAAATTCAAAATTGTGGCTATTGGTGCTTGCTATTGTTAGTGGCTTATGACTTCTCCTTTCTCCAACATAGTCATGAGTTTTGCTACTTTAGAAAAATGAGTCTTCTGCAAGTGATAAGTCTTCTTCCTATTTTCGAATTTGTGCAGTTTTCTCAGGACTACTTTTCTTGTTTTCTGGTTTCCTTGCATGTATAGGACTTGTGATGATGACTAACTTTCTTCTTCAGGATGATTCATGTCTTTGGAAGAGCTTGTCACTTCATATGCAGTGCCTCACTACACAATTGCATGGTGTGTTCTTCCTTGCTTTTGGTGTGCGCTTTTGAACTGTGTAGACATGTCTATCTCCACTGTTTTCTTATATAGTGCACCTTCTGATGATCCCTTAATCATGTGTAGCTTTTGGTATCTACCCCTTAACTAAAGCTACCTCCTGAATCATGCTTCTATTCATATGTAGTTTCTGATATCTGCACTTTGACATAGAACTCATGATTGCCCTTTTGCTTTTGGTATCTTGCTTCTGAAGTTGGACAGTCTCCATGCTTGAGATACCTTCGCTATAGGCCAATGTTTTACACCTTTCTCCATGCTTCTTGATTAATTCCTGTCTTTTAAAAGCACTCAAGGCAAACCATTAGTAGCATAAGTCTAAAGGACTTAGAATTTGCTTCTTAAAAGTTTGTTGTCATTAAAACATTTTTGTTCAAAAAGGGTTCTGCTTCAACATTTTCCCCCTTTTTGACGATGATAAACTTTTAAAGCAAATTTAAATTTTTTAGAGTTTTTAGGAGTAGAAAGATATAATCAATTAAAATAACTCCCCACCAGTTTATACAAACTGTTTTTTTTTTGTTTTATATGAGTAGAGGACAAAAAAAAAATGAAGAGAACAACATAAATACATTTCATTCATAAAATAAAATAAATACAAATAAAAAGCATAACAAAAATGACTTCTCTAACATCCATGCTCAAACATGCCATGATAGCATAAAGAATGTGACACCTCTTCAAGGTGACATCAGAGGTGTGGGAACAAGGAGAAATATTGGCATGCAGTAATGCCATCCAAATCTATGCCATAGGAAGCATGTTAGCCCTATAGATGAGTTTCCTATGGCTTGTACCCTTGATGTACCCAAAATCAGCACTTGGCTTGCAAAGAGTTTGCAAAATCAAGTCATAGTTCTTGTCTAGGTTTCTCAACCACTGCGTGTATTGACAATCCAAAGGTCCCAAATTCATATGAGTTCCAAGAAACTCATTGATAGTCCATGCATTATACTTCACCTCCACCCTTCTAACAAAACCATTATTGTGAAAATCAAACCGAACCGACCAGTTGGACTAAGAATTGATCTGTTGTCCGGTTAGAATGACCCATGAAACTGAATAACAATAGAACCGGTTAAAAAATCGATATAGAACCGTGAAAATCAGTAACAACCGATGATTCCATAGGTCTGGACGATTCTCAAAAAGTGACAAAAAAAACTCTGAACACGTTATCCAAAGGTCTATACTTGTAGCTATAGCTTGTAGTAGCTATAAAAAAGTGAAAAACAAGCTAAGTAATAGCTATCCTATACGTAATAAGTCACAAAAGTGTGTAGCTCTAGCATGTACACTGCAAAATAAAAAGATGTTCTGAAAAGTGAAAAGTAGTGTGGTTAGAAATTTACTACTAACAAGTTAAAAGTTATTAAATAAAAATAAAATACATTAATTTTTTAAAGTATTAAATTATTAAATATTATAATTAATGAGACTAGTACTATATCAACACTAAGATTGATGCGGTAACGAATATAATTTTCATATTTTGCACTTGTAGTTGTTAAAAGATATATTATGTTGTGTACTTATACAAAAAGAAAAAAAAAGATATACTATTTTGTGTTGTAGAAATTAAATATTATGTTATATTTGATTTAGTTTAATGTTTAATTTTGCATGTTATATGTTGTTAATGATGATATTTTAAAGAAAATTATAAATATTATATTATTTTCATTTAAAATTATATAATTTATTGTATTAAAATTAAAAAAATACTATTTAATTATTACCTGTTTGACCACGGTTTAACCACGGTTGAACCATAAAACCTTCAACCAGTACCTTCACTGGTTCAATGACCGGTCCGATTTTACAAACATTGAACAAAACTCACTCTCACAAGGGCTTCCTTAATAACACCAGTGCCTTTAGCAAGGCCAGAATATTCATTAGCATAAAATTCATGTACCACAACCACATTTGGAGGTTCTAGAAATGTGCTAAGGTTCATCCAACCTCTCTCATTTAATGCCTTTTGAAATTCAGGATACTCATCAGCCTTAAGTATCACATTCTTCTCTGTTAAAGTTTTTTCCCTGCAATCTTCTTATACCTCTCATGCATCTAAGAACAAAAATGATGGTCATCAAAATCAGTTGGTGCTCTTGAAGGGGGCAACAACATCAGTCTTGCTCCTTTTGGTAGGAAGCTTCTTCCTTGATGGAGGCATTTTCCTAAAAACACAAATTTATCAAATTAGTCATGAATTCTGCCTCATTCACTTTTAGTCATCAACAAATATTGAATTATTTCCATAAAAAAACAATCAAAGATATAAAATATAATTAATTTATTCTAAAACAAAATGACAGAAAACCACTAACAATTCTCGGGCTACTGAATCCGGGGTGCCTATACTAAATCTCTGAAAATTTAGCTCTCAGGATAGTGGACACAGGGCGTCCCTAACATAGAGTGTGGGGAGCTCTGTTCTATTATAGTAGAACATAGAAACATCAAAACGAGCCAAAAATTCAAACCATTGTTTGGCCCTCTAAACCCTAACGCAAGGTGCTCAGACCCAACTCACCAAAAACAGTAATTTTTCATTCAAACGTATCATCAAACAGTTTATATTATTGAATTTGAACCCAAACATACAACTCTAAACCCATATGCAATCCCCCAAATATGTATTATTTGACCCTAACTACACTATAACAACAAATAGAGAACAATAACAATAAGAATCAAAGAAGAAAATAACAAGAAACAAGATTCTAACTTCAAAAACCTAAAATTTGCATTAGAAAATTTAAAAAGAAAAAGATACGATATTCATACCTTGTTCTTGAGAGAAGAATGAAAAGATATGATAAAGAGAGTTAAATCAAAGGTCCAAGCCATAACACATTCTCTTTAGATATCAAAAATGCTCTTTAAAAAAGCCACAATATAGAGAAACTCAATTGCTCCTTGTGTTTTAATGGAGTTATTGTTATGAAGCAGGGCGTCAGGCGCCCAAACATAGAACACGGGGCACTTAGTATGTTAACTTTCCCTCTCTCAAAATTATCTTAAAATAAAACAATTTAAAACAAATATTTAACTCAAACACTTTAGTGCGGGGTGTTGCCACTGCAGGCGTAGAGCACTCATAACAGAGAACTCCTCTGTTTTCATCACCATTGAGCACGGGGCACTCACAAGTGAGGTGTGGGGAGCTCACTTAACAGAAACTACACTTTATTTATCTTTTCTTCTTTTTTTAATTTTTTTAACTAAAACTATATAAACAACTATATAATCAGCATTAGGATTAGAAAAACTTGGGTTGCCTCCCAGCAAGCACTCCTTTAACATCATTAGCCTGAAGTTACTTCTCTCTCAAGGATCTTGCAAATCCACCACAGTCGTGGATCTTTCAATTTCTTCTCCAAGATAAAATTTCAACCTTTGTCCATTTACCACAAAGCTTTTTCTTGATTCAAGATCTTCAATCTTTACTGCTCCACAAGGCTTCACTTCTTTAATAAAAAGAAGGACTAGACCATTTAGTCCTCAACTTTCCAAGAAAGAATTTCAATCTTGAATTAAACAACAAGACAAGTTGTCCAGGCTTAAAATCTCTTTTCAAAATTTTTCTACCATGATAAGCCTTGACTCTTTGCTTGTAAATCCTTGAATTTATATGCATTCAACCTTAACTCCTCCAATTCATGTAGCTAAGTTATCTTCTTCTCTCCTGCTATCATTGGGTCAAAATTCAAGAACTTAATTGCCTAATAAGCTCTACGCTCCATTTCTACTAGAAAATGACAAGATTTCTTGTACACCATTTAAAATGGTGACAAACCAATTGGGGTCCTGTACACCATTGCTTTTCTTGAAGTGGCAACAATATTTTCCAAAATCCTTTTTATCTCTCTATTTGAAACTTTCATCTGACCATTTGTTTATGGATGGTAACGAAGCTACTTTATGCCTTACTTCATACTTTTCCAAAACTTTCTTCAATTGATGGTTAGAAAAGTGAGAACCACCGTCACTTATAATCACCCTTAGGACTCCAAATCTTGAAAAAATATTCTTCTTGAGAAATTTGATCACTATCTTTGCATCATTTGTTGGAGTAGCTACAACTTCTACCCACTAATATATATTGATTTGAAAAAAGAAGATGGCAGTGGACCAATTAAATCCATACCCTAACAATCAAACACATCCATTTCCAAAACATATTATGCAAGGGCATTTCACATCTCTTAGAAATTCCTCCTGTCCTTTGACATTTATCACAATTTTTCATATGCTCATTAACATCCTTAAAGATTGAAGACCAATAAAATTTAACTTGAAAAACTTTGGTAGCTATTCTTTCTCCATTAAAATGTCCACCATATGGAGAATTATGGCAATGACGTAGAATTTTCCTTCCTTCTTCATGACTGACACATCTTTTCAATAAATTGTCAAGACCCCTTTTGGACAAATAAGGGTCATCCCAAACATAGTATTTAGCATCACTAAGAAATGTCTTCTTCTGTTGCCAAGAGGAGTGATTAGGAATCACTTCAATAACTTTAAAATTTGCCATATCTGCAAACCATGGCCTTGCTTTCACCATCAATAATGCTTCATCAGGGAATTCATCCCTAATTTCTTTTTATTCTTTTGTCACATCTTCATTCTCTAGTCTAGACAAATGATCAACAATAACATTTTCACTCCCTTTGTTATCTTTGATTTCCAAATCAAATTCCTGCAACAATAATACTCATCCAATCAGTCTTGGTTTGGCATCAGATTTAGTAAACAAATATTTTATTGCAATATGATCAGTATATACAACCACTTTAGAACCACTTAAATAAGAACAAAACTTTTTCAATGCAAACACCATGGCTAATAATTCTTTTTCTGTTGCATAATTCTTTTGATGCACATTCAAAACTTTACTAGCATAATGAATAACATGGAAAACTTTTCCCTTCCTTTGTCCTAACACAACTCCTATAGCATAATCACTTGAATCACACATCAATTCAAAAACAATATTCCAATCTGGTGGTACTAGAATTGGTGCAATTATTAGTTTTTCTTTTAAAATCTCAAAAGCTTTCAAACAATCCTCATCAAACACAAATGGAGTGTCTTTATTCAACAAATTGCTCAAAGGTTTAGCAAATTTTGAAAAATCACAAATAAATTTTTCTATAAAAACTAGCGTGTCCTAAGAAACTCCTTATTCCTTTGACATTTGTGGGAGGAAGTAGCTTCTCAATCACATCCACTTTTGCTTTATCTACCTCAATTCCTCTTGTAGAGATTTTATGACCAAGAACAATTCCTTCCTACACCATAAAATGACATTTCTCCCAATTTAAAACAAGATTAGTCTTAATGCATCTTTTCAGCATAGTATCCAAATTCTTCAAACATACATCAAAAGTAGCACCAAATATTGAAAAATCATCCATAAAAACTTCAATACATTTCTCAATTAAGTCAGAGAATATGGAAAACATACACCTTTGAAATGTTGTAGGTGTATTACAAAGGCCAAATAACATTTTTCTGTAAGCATAAACTCCAAAAAGACATGTAAATGCGGTTTTCTCTTAGTCTCTAGGGTTAGCAGTAATCTGGTCATACCTAGAATAACCATTAAGAAAATAATAAAAAGTCTAACCTGTTAGCCTTTCCAGCATTTGATCTATGAATGACAAGGGAAAATGATCTTTTCTAGTAGCCTTGTTCAACTTTCTATAATCAATACACATTCTCTAGCCTGTGACAATTCTTGTGGGAATGAGCTCATTTTTCTCATTTCTCATTTATATTCCCACCTTTCTTTGGCACAACTTGAACTAGACTTACCCAAACACTATTAGAAATTGGGTAGATTATCCTTGCCTCAAGAATCTTCAGTACTTCATTTCTCACAACTTCCTTCATATTTGGATTTAATCTTCTCCGAGGTTGCACCACTGGCTTGTATTATTCATCCATAAAAATCTTGTGCATACAATAGCTTAGGATAATTCCTTTTAAGTCAAAAATTGATCATCCCATTGCTTCTTTATTTTCTCTCAAAACTTTTACCAGTTTTGATAAGGAATTATTGATGATTACTAGCTTATCATTTCCTCCTAGAAAAACATACTTAAGCCTATCTGGCAATTACTTTAACTCAAGCCTTTTCTTTTCCATCCCCTTATTTTCTTCCAACTCTTCAACTTCTATTGAAAGATTTGTTTGTGCTTCTAATTGAAACAAACATTCTTCTATCAAATCTTCCTCTTGTTCAATGATATTATCAACAAAATTCATCAAAGCTTTTTCAAGAGGAGACAAAGAACAACTTGATTCGTTGGCTTCTCTAATGAATCTATCAAAACAGCACGTTAATCATTTTGCATTCCCCTTTGTCACTTTTATTATGCATGGCTTCAAAAAGATTAAAAATGACTTCTTTATTTTGAACTCTCAACATTAACTACCCTAGCTCCATATCAATGAATGCTCCAACAGTGACTAAGAAAGGTCCCCTTAAAATAAGAGGGACTTCTTAATCTTCTTCCATATCAAGTACAACAAAATCCACTAGAAAAATAAGATCTCCCACTTTTAGAAAAACATCCTCCATGATTCCTTCAAAGTATTTGATTAATCTATCTGCAAACTGCAGACTCATATAAGAAGACTTTAAATCACCACCTCCCAAATTCTTCCACATAGAAAGTGGCATAAGAATTATGTTGGCTCCTAAATCACACAAAGCTTTCCCTATGCTCATATTCCCTATAGAATAAAGAATATTAAAACCTCTAGGGTCTTTCAACTTAGGAGGAAGTTTCTTTTGCAAAATTGCTCTACATTCTTTAGAAAGAGCCACAGTCTCAAGATCTTTAAAACTTGTTTTCTTTGTAAGAAGCTCCTTCATAAACTTTGCATATGTGGGAATCTGTTCTAGTGCTTCAGCAAAAGGAATATTAACTACAATTTCTTGAAAATTTTAAGAAATCATGCAAATTGCTATTCTTTTTCTTTTTTCTTACATACCAAAGGGTATGGTAACTTCACATTTGAATTTTTTTTCTTCTACCACTTTTTTTTGTTTCTCATTTTTTTTCTTCAAATATCTTCTTACTCTCTTTTACACTTACTTTTTTTCATTTTCAACTAAAATTTCAACTTCCTCTTTCTTTTCTTTATCTTTTTCTACTATCTCATCTTTCTTTTCTTCACTCACTCCTTCAAAAACTCTCATACTCCTTGTTGTAACAACCTTACAATGCTCATTTGGATTTGTTTATGTATTTCCTGAGAAATTTGCACTTGATTGCTCAAACAAATGCTTAGTAATTTGAAAGAGACAACTGCATGAACTGATTCAAAGTTTCCTCCAACTTGGATATATGATCAACAAAATTTTATTGTTGTCCTTGAAATGGTGTTCTCTTAGAAGGACCTGCAACTGTCTCCAACCAAAAATAGGGTTATTTCTCCAATTAGGATTACACTTGTTAGAGTGAGGAACATTACCTAGATTTCCTTGCCTTCCTTGAGTTCCTTTGTAGTTTACCTCTTCTTGTGTTGTAGTAGGTATTTCACAATAACCATTAGGATTATCACCTTCACACAAGCCACACATCATCTGTTGAGTTTGATTTGGAACAATTACATGGCTTGAATATGTTGAGGCATCTTTTCAATTTGCTTCATCAAGGCACAATCTATTGAGTTAGAATCTTATTTTGAGCTAACAAAGAAGTTTGTGAATCTAGCTCAAACATTCCTTTCTTTTTGTTCTGTGGGGTTCCTCTCTCATTAACAATTAAAGAATCATTATTTGCCATATTCTTAATCAAAGTGATTGCTTCCTCTACTATTTTAGCATCCATGGTGCCACCTGTAGAAGCATCTAACATAAGGTTTTTTTGAGGTCGAAGACCTTGACAGAAAATCTGCATTTGAGGTAGATCATCAATTCCATGATTTGGACACATCCTTAACAATTGCTTGAATCTTTCTCAAGATTCACAAAGTGTTTTCCCGTTCTTTCTAGCAAAATGAGGTAATCTCATTCTTAGCTTTAACAAACCTTGAAGGTGGAAAAAACTTTGCAAGAAATTTTTCTTCCACGGTATTCCAATCAGTGAGGCTTTGGTTAGGATGAGATTTAAGCCAAGTTTTAGCATTCCATGTTAAATAAAAAGGAAATAATCTCATCCTTAGGGCTTCATCAGTTGCTTCATTAATCTTCACTGGATCACACAGCTGCAAGTGATACCCAGTAGAGAAATATATCAACTTTCAATCTCTCAAGCCACAACAATACATTTTCTCAATATGTTCATCAAGCAAACTTCCTATCACAACTAGCTTTACTAATCTGACTTGTTCTTGAGCCTTGCATTTGGCACTTACTCCAAAAAAACAACAAAAAAAAATAATATATTCAACATATGATCATATCGATAGGATGTATTCAAGAGAAAAATAAGTCGCCACCATAAAGTCCAAAATATAGAAATAATTCACCTTACCTTCCAAGCCAAAGATTGCCCTCATTTGAAAATTCCCATCAAGCAAACTTCCTTATCACCTGAGATGGAAGTTGAGATAATCTATAGGAACACAAGCCACCTAATAGTAGGGGAATCAAATGAATGAATAATTCTTATTGCGAAAGAGAGATGATGTAGTAACATAGAGAATTAGACAGAGGAATCTGTTTCCTAAGATGAAAAATGGGTATAATCCACTTTCCTAACTTCCTTGTCACCACTAACTTTATTGATCTGACTTGTTCTTGAGCTTGATATGTGAAAACAATGGGGGTAAGTTAAAGGAAGGTGGTATAGACTCTGCTGGTAATGAGAGAGAAGTTCAAAAGATAGTTCAATATTCTCTCAGTACTTTGGGTCTCTCTAATTTTCTATTTCTAGCATGGGATTTCAATTAAGAAATCGACTTGTTGCTGAGCTTGATATGTGAAAACAGGTAAGTTAAAGGAAGGTGCTATAGACTTTGTTGGTAACGAAAGAGAAGTTCAAAAGCCAAAGTTCAATATTCAGGTCAAAGTTCAATCTTCAAAAGACAAAGTTCAATATTCTCTCAATACTTCAGGTCCTTCTCATTTTCTATTTCTGGCATGGGATTTCAATTAAAAATCTGACTTGTTACTGAGCTTGATATGTGAAAACAAGTAAGTTAAAGGAAAGTGCTATAAGTCTTCTAATAACGAGAGAGGTGTTCAAAAGACAAAGTTCAATCTTTAAGGTCAGAGTTCAATATTCAAAAGACAAAGTTCAATATTCTCTTAGTACTTCAGGCCTCTTTCATTTTCTATTTCTTGCATGGGATTTCAATTAAGAATCCGACTTGTTGCTAAGCTTGATATATGAAAACAGGTAAGTTAAAGGAATGTGCTATAGAATCTGTTGGTAACGAAAGAGAAGTTCAAAAGACAAAGTTCAATCTTCAGGTCAAAGTTCAATCTTCGAAAAACAAAGTTCAATATTCTCTCAATACTTCGGGTCTCTCTCATTTTCTATTTCTAGCATGGGATTTCAATTAAGAATTGACTTGTTACTGAGCTTGATATGTGAAAAAAAGTAAGTTAAAGGAAGGTGTTATAAACTCTGCTGGTAACGAGAGAGAGGTTCAAAAGACAAAGTTCAATCTTTAGGGTCAAAGTTCAATATTCAAAAGACAAATTTCAATATTATCTCAGTACTTTGGGTTTCTCTCATTTTCTATTTCTGGCATGGGATTTCAATTAAGAATTTGACTTGTTGCTAAGCTTGATATGGGAAACCAATGAGGGGTAAATTAAAGGAAGGTGCTATAGACTCTATCAGTAATGAGAGAGAATTTCAAAAGACAAAGTTTAATATTCTCTCCGTACCTCTATGTCAACACCTAATTTTGTTCAGGTAATTAAAACGTATTTACAGAAAATGAAGAAATTTAAAAGAAAAAAGAAATAAATAATAAGTGAAAATAAAATAATAATTCTCGATAGCAGAGGCAAACAATATCACACCGTCTCACCTCACTAATTCTCTATCTCCATTTTCTCACAGTAGAAGAACCCTTATACCTCACACTGAGATCGACCTTACTCTCTTTTCTCCATAGAAACCTCTAGGGGTGGCAAGAAAGTATGACCAGACCGAAATCTGACTAAACCGAGCTAAAAATGAGTTTCTCGGACGGATGCGGTAGGGCCTCGAGTTAATTAAACTAAAAAATTTGGTTTTGTAAGGATAGTATCGGGCGGGTGCAGGTGAGAAAATTTTTTTTGTTGAAACCCGCACCCGACTGTTTTAGTGTCTTCTATAACAAAATATAGTATCATGCCATCCACACAATGTATAAGCAAGTCATTGAAAAAGTAGCCACGTAAAAGATTTCTCAAAACTCCACTATCTAATTTTCTTACCTTTCAAATCATGTTCAGATTTCACCCTTGTTGCCTCATAGCTTTAAGGTAGCTTCATAGCTACAAAGCTGACTAAATAGTGCATGGAGCAGTGCACCATCAAACATTGTGTATTTTTTATTAATAAAAAGTTAAATCTGCTACATTCATGATACATTTACAATATTTTAGTAAAAAAATAATTTAAAAATCCAAAATAATAATAACAATGAAAC
This sequence comes from Pueraria montana var. lobata, assembly GCA_026413185.1. NCBI lineage: Eukaryota > Viridiplantae > Streptophyta > Magnoliopsida > Fabales > Fabaceae > Pueraria > Pueraria montana. The sequence goes on along the minus strand of CM048649.1, from coordinate 20,774,434 downwards.
ACATTGACAATAATAATAATAATAATAATCCAAAATCCAATATTTTAGTTCTCTTCTCCCGCTGGTTCTCCCCTCACTCCCTCTTACTTCAGTGCTTCACTTAAAAATCAAAACTTGCATCTCTCCCATTTGCTTCAATTCGAAACTACTGCACAACACTCCCACACGACATCCACCCTACAAACAAGAACGAAAAAAACCTCCCTTCCCATACCACTCCTCAAGGAGATGTCCTTCAATGTCGATTTCGATGCCAACATGGCCTTCAGAAAGCTGCAAATCTGTCTCCGGCGACCGGAATTTGAGTGAAGAAGACTAACCCGCTTATACCCACCCGTTGCAACCCAAACCCGATTGACCCGTCACCCGGCTTATTCAACACTTCAAACGGACGGATTCAGATTTCATTTTTGCTTCTTCGGTTTCATTAGGTTTCGCATATTTTGGACCGAAATCGTCCAAAACCGACCGTTGCCCACCCCTAGAAACCTCACATTCTGTTTCGTGTCTTTTCCGTGCTTGTAATGATTGGTGAGAATGGTTCATGGAATCATGCGTAGTATTTTAGCAATGTCAGTGTAGCTGTGAATATGTTGCAGGTTCAATTAAATTAATGGCTTAATTGCAGATTTTACCATCCAACTTTAATTAATTTGTAAATTTTACCATCTAAGTTTTTTTTTCACGAATTTTGCCACTCAACTTTTATCATTTTATGAATTTTATCATCTAAGTTTTTTTTTTCTACGAATTTTACCACTCAAGTTTTCAATTTTTGCGCATTTTACCATCACATTGGTAACAAAATGGCGTCGTTTTGTTTTTTCTTTAATTTTTTTGTGACACATCAATGGTGGTAAAATGCGCGAAAATTAAAAACTTGAGTGAAAAAATTTGCAAGAAAAAAACTTAGGTGGTAAAATTCGCAAAATGTTGAAAAAGTTTGGCGGTAAAAATTACAATTAAGCCTAAATTAATTTGACCAATCAAAATCTAGTAAAATAATCTACAAAAAGGCGGAAAAAATACATATCTCCTTTTTTTTTAGAATTTCGGTGTCCTTTATTTGACTTACTGAGCATTACCTTTTCTTTTCTCTCCTATTCAATTTAAATCGTATCAATGTGTGATTCTCTGTATTGGGTTTGCTTTCATTGTTATTGGGCTGGTCAACACATAGCATAACTTGCTTACCTTTTTGGGAATTACTTCCTGCACTCACTTTTTTGCTTCCTGCACCTCCAAAAAACCTAAACTGACAAAACTACCCTCCAACCAACCACCCAACGCCCCCACGCCCCACCTCCACCCAACCACCCATGGCACCCAATACCACCCAACATCGTTGTCGACGTCTCTGGTGCAAGGAGAAAGCGCGAATCGAGTCGAAGACGACAAGAGGTGTAAAATGTTACATAATTTAGGAAATGTTTTTTTGGAAGTATAATTTTTTTTATACTTCCGGAAAAGAAGCCTTTCCAGAATTATGATACATAATTCTGGAAAGGCTTTTCCAAAAGTATAATTTTTTTTATGCTTCTGGAAAAGCCTTTCTGGAATTATGTTTGCATAATTCCGAAAATGCTTTTCCGGAATTATGTAAACATAATTCCAGAAAGACTTTTCTGGAAGTATAAAAAAAATTGTACTTCCAAAAAAACCTTTCTGAAATGAGGTCACGTTTTGCACCTCTGTCATTGTCCTCGACTCCAACCAAGCCTTCTCCTTGCACTAGAGATGCGTCGACAACGATGTTGGGTGATGTTGTTTGTGTGTAGCGGTGGTGTTGGGTGCCATGGGTGGTTGGGTGGAGGTGGGGCGCGGTGGTGTTGGGTGGTTGGCTGGAGGGTAGTTTTGTCTATTTGGGGTTTTTGGATGTGCAGGAAGCAAAAAATAGGATGCAGGAAATAATTGCCTACCTTTTTTTTTAAGTCCTTTTTGGGAGCCTGGGCTGTATCCAATCAACATTCAGGACCATATCACTTTTTTATACAAAAATAGGCATTTAGATAGGTGCAGGACTTATATATAGTCTTAATAATAATATGTTGCTGGTAATTAAGCTTTTAGTAAATAAAAATCAATAAAGATTCAAATAAAGTTAATACCTAAATCCAATTACTTTTTTTTTCCTATTCATTACCTTTGTAGAGCAGCAGCGTGAGTTAATCTCTATACAATCCAAAGAAAGTTAACAATAATAAAAATGAAATTGATAACTTGTTCTTTTCCTAAGACTTTGGTCTCCGTAAGTACCAATTGCTCCCTTTTTTTTATTCTACTAGTGTAATTAGCCGTGTCCTACATGAGTGTTAAGTTTACAATCTTTATTTTTTATATTATTAAGATTAAGCTTTCTAATATATTTTTCATTTTTTAATTAAGTATAAATGAATGTTAGTGATTAATATATAAAATTAAAATTTTAAAGAAAAAGGAAGATTAAACCTTATTTTTGTGGTATAATAATTAATATTGTCTTTCTTCTTTTGTGAAATTACATTTTTAAACATGTAACCTCCCAGGTTGGATCCCCATCTGATCCAATTACATTGTGTACCCTCTTGGGTGGGATCTCCTTTTCAACTCGACCACACCAAACGTGGGAAAACTGATCCATGCCAACGACACCCCAAGATTCTTGAGGGAGGCACATCACTTCACAATAACAGAAACTAGCCCTCAATCCCGAGGAAAGGGGGGAGGAGATCAACTCAACTCAACGACTCGTGAATAAAGATTGTAGAGAAAACAGAATACACACTTGAATGCTCTAGCTAGGTCACTTCAAATCATAGAGAAAACTTATATTGTAGCAAAACCTTTATTGAAACATATATAGAAATAAAAAAAATAAAATCAATATACAAATGTCAAATATTAAAAGAAAATTTAAAACATATTCAAATAGAATAAAAAGACCAATTATTTTTATAAATAAATAAATTATATGATATTTTATTTATAAAACTTAATTAATTAAGTAGATCCATATGAGGTAAGTTAACTCGGCAAGAAAATCAGGTGGTGTTGTCCTTCCAATGAGTGACCAAACATTCTCAATGACTGTCTTGGCCATGTATTAATTGTATACAATGCCATCTGCATAACACATTTTCTTCATATGATTAGTAGTTCAATCAAGCAGTTGTCTTAATATAACAAGCAAACAACCATGTAACACAATAAATAAAACCAAATAAATAATAATAACAACACCATTTCTCTTACTTTTTTGGTTTTAACAATTCAAACCATTACGAAGTGCAAAACAGACCCATTACTCAAAACAAAGACACAATACCAAAACAAACCCGATACACAAAATAGAGACTTTATCACTTTAGACATCAAACAATCAACCAAGGGATACTAGGTTTGCACAAACCAACACACCATCATTCAGATCCAAAACAGACCCATCACAATTCAACACATCGCCACTATAAACAAATCACACCCATTACACAAAATAGAAGACCCATCACACACACACAATAATAAAAAAAACAGAAACCAGACATTTCAACAGGGAAAAAAAGGGAAGAAAGAATGTCTCCCAAGGCTTGTGAAGAAGGCCACGACAAGTGTCCTCTGCCACTCTCCGGCATGTTCTGTTCTCTGAAGGTTTGGCTTTGGTTTGATGCAATGTGAGTGATAACTACCCCCGTAGTTATAGGGAGACACGGAAGGGAAAGGGAACAATATCCATATCAACTCTAAATGGTGAAATTCAAAAACTGTAGTTTGTACGTGGCTACATGTGGACCATGTGTTTTTCCTAGATTCAGAAACTCAAGGTTGCCATCACTGATGCAAAAACAATGATACCCTGCACAGGAAATCTTATTAGCATGTAGTTGTATTAAGCAATCATGCAATGGTTATTTTGAACATGTCTTTAATAACCAATTACTGTCATTTTCACTATCTGGACATTATGAAACTATATCGATAGATTGTATTTTTCTAAAACTTCATAAGATTGAATCGCCTTGTGCAGTTAAAATTAAGTCTTACCACTGGTTGCATGTGTTTCTTTCCAATTGGATAGTGATATTGGTTTGGGTTTTTCATGGCATGAGCAGTAAACCACAATATCAAGCCTGACAAGAGATCCAAGAGAGAATCCATGGTTGCGGCAATGACTTCCAATGATATGCTCGCAACTGAGGCATAAACCTTTGCTGCAAACAACACCAAGTTACATATATTTGACACATGAACAACCATCCTCTCAACAATCAACCTTAGTGAGAGATCCTGGGAAACCACCCGTTTCAATCATAGTCTCCATCTCATTAAATCCAAAAAGGAGTCTCTCCAGCTTCATGTAATATTTTGCCACTTTGCGTTGTTTCCCTAAAACACGAGTGGGATTAAAGAGTAAGTAGGCAAATCCACATGCTATAATATATGAATTTAACTTAAACATGTTGAAGATAAATTTAAATTCTAAATTCTTTACCTGTGCTTATCTTATCTTAATGAGGTGTTAGGCAAATCACGATTTCACATTACATCATTTGATATCTTTCTTGAAGGTTAAAGCATAAAGATGTAGCTTTATTGCCAATCTGAAGATGTAGAAGGACCAGCAACATCAGATGAATGAGTCATAGATGCATTTGTTTCCAAGATGACAGCTTTTCCTTTAATATCTTGCCACAATTCAAGTACATCTTGTAGTGCTGGATCAATGCCAACTCATATATCTTATCAGCATATGTTTCTGAAGGGATGTACACCTCAACAAGACGTGATAGCGTATTCACTACCTGGCCCATATTAGGACGCTAAATAGCGTCCTTTGCACAACAATACCCTGCTAGCTTTGCAACAGTGCTAATATTGGTTATGGTTTCTTCATTAAGAACAATGGTTTCATCAATAATGGCTCGAAATGATTTGTTTGTTGTCCCTTCTTGTAGTTTCCTACTGAACCATGTAACAAGGTAGTGTTCCTCTTCTTCTCATTTACTATCATCAAGTATTTCCTTTTTAGTTATCATCTGCATAAGAATGCCTCCAAAACTATATACATCAACCATTGTTGTAAAATGGTTAGTAGATGCAATACTCTGGTGCAATATATCCACGGGTTCCAACAATTTGTTTAGTTTCACATGAGTTCTTCCCTTTAGGAACAACTCGAACCAATCCAAAGTCTGATACCTTACCACGCATATTATCTCCCAACAAAATGTTGGATGTTTTTAGATCCCTATGGACAAAAGTTTGTCCTATCAAACCATGTATGTATTCAACCCCTTTAGCAACATCCAAGGCAATAACAAGCCTTGTTTTCCACTCCAGTGGTTTTAAACCTTCATCTTTCCAATTTATCAGATATTTGCTAAGCGCACCCTGAGCCATATACTCATACACCAAAAGTCCCCCACTTCCATCCGAGCAAAACCCCAAGAATGCAACCACATTTCGGTGTCGAACCTTACTAAGTAGTTCAACTTCAGCTATGAACTCACTCATTCTTCTCTTATCCAGCATCTTTTTAACTGCTATCTTGGTTCCATCACCCAACTATCCTTTGTAAATAATGCCAAAACCGCCTTTCCCAATTATGTTTTCATCGCTAAAATTATTTGTAGCTACACTCAAAACATGAATTGGAATTGACATGTCACCATTATGACTTAATAAACTAGCAATTCCTTCCTCACTACCTGTAGCTAGATTTCAAGCACTCTCTGCATGCTTCCACCTTCTCTTGAACATAACCAGTATTATAACCCCAATAGCAACTAAAATGATAGCTAACACCACAGTTACAACAATAAATGCAATGTAATGGTTGCTACCATTACCTCCAATAGTAGGACAAAAAATGATATTGTAGTATGTTGAAGAACACTTAAATGCAGTCGTGTTATCGCCAATGTAAGGGAGGTTGAAGGCCTTAGGGTAGGCCTTCTTGAATACTTCAGCATACACATTTGGCTCACACGAATTCAATTCCCCAATGCAGCAAAATATCTTTACAGTGTAATTGAACGCAGCACAAGCGTTCTCGCATGCCACCACCTTCCTCTTTTCTTCCACCCTCAACTCTGGCAGACACATCCTGTTCAGATCTTTTGGGCACCCCGTTCTGCTGCAGTTGTTGCTAGGAACACCAACGGGAACCACCATCATCGGCACATTGAATCCTTCCTCTAAGCTGACCTGGTACAGAGCCTGTCCGTCCATGTTGTCTAGATTGATCTTCACCAATGTGGCCAACGGCCACACTCCCTTTCCACTACATTCCACCTTGCTAGAGCCGCAGTCATCGGTGACACAAGAGAATTTTTTTGTGGTTGAGTTAATGGTACAGAGAGTGTGGCCCCATATATGACCGTTCCACCTGGTAGGTACGGGGATGGTGTAAGATTCCCTTCCTCTCAACATGAAGCCACTTGTTGAGAGAGTGGCATTCGCATCACTAACTAGAGCCGGCCAAATTGTGTAGTTGCATTTATTGACCAACGTGAATTTTGCCGCCAAACTAAGCTGAAGTGTGAGTGCAAAGAGTAGGAACAACCATGGTTGAAGCTGAAGCTGAACCATATTGTTGAAGATGGAAGGAAATGTATCAATCGTGGTAACTTGTTTTTCCAACTAACATCTCGCTTGATATCTGGGAACTTTTCCTGTCAGTGTCGTATAAACTTATCTCTGATATAAGAAACAAATGTTAAACAAACTCTGGATTCAAGTCAAATCAAACACACTAATAAGTGTCTAACATGCACTTCTCACTAGGGGTGGCCATAGTTCAATTCAGTTTTTCTTCTAAACTGAATTGAACTTTAAAAACAGTTCTTAATAACTGAACTGAACTTTTAATCGAAGAAAAACAGTTCAGTTCAGTTAACAGTTTTAATTTAGAAAACTGAACTAAACTGTTTGATTTAATATCTTTGAAAATGCACACATCAGTCCAACATTTCTAAGCTATGTATTCAATCATCAGAACAGTTCATAAAAATACTGAGGCAACCCAAAAATTAACCAAAGACCAGTTGCAGCAAAATCTGTTGCAACATAGGTAATATTATGAGTTCTTTTCAATGTTTTAACTATCATTACTTATTTAATTCATTCAAGTTGATTGCTTTTTAACAATGCTTTTAATAATCAAGTGGTACTGCGTCATCCAGAAGTTACAAAATTCAGGAAAATGAAGAAAGAATTATCGGTGACCAATATTAAAAACCAGAACATCGTAGAAACAAGCAATTTTAGCCCAATCATCTGCAGGAACATCAACATCAACTCTATAAAAGCCTTCAAATCCATCTGTCACCCCAACTTCAGATTGTTTTGGCTGTCACATTTGTTTAATCAGTAATGAGCACATAAGGTTTTCATTTAGAAATTCACATCAAAGAAACAAAGTAAAATAAGACAATTAATTAAGATAGAGTCAGTAGATGAAAATTTTCAAAGAAATCAGCTGAAAGTTGAAACTGTCAAGAACATCCTCAAACAAGGAATAAAAAGGAAACATAGATGGTTGACTTTATGGATTGCCATCTTTATTCCCAAATTTTATCAAGTTCAGTTATAGCAAACATTTACTTGATGACTCAAATATAGTAATCATTACCTAATTTAAAAGTTCCCCATGCCCTGTTAAAATTACAATTAAACACACTAGTGGTATTGAAACCAAATAAAAAAGAAGCCCTATGTATCTTCGTTCAGGTGCATGTATATACCGTAGTGTAATGGATTTTTTTGGTAGAGAAGCATAATGGAATTAATATGGTGCCAGAAAAGTGAATTTGTTGATACAAATACAATGCAGAAGCTGTAACAGGAATGTTATGCCACCCCCCTTTCCTCCCAAAAGAAGAAAAAGGAACCACGGGGGACCATTATATCAGCAAATAATACTAAATGCAAATGTAAATTTCCTGGACTGGAGCCAAATATCATAACTACTCAGAAGGGACATTTGGAAGCTGAGAGCCAAAAGAAACAGAAGAAGGAAAACTTAACAAATTAGCAATCAAAAGAAAAATATCGGTGTTACATTTGCTTCAGAAAGTATAGATAAGTTAATTAATTAAAATTAAACTCAATTTTTGGTTGCAGCAATTTAAAATGTTCATTAAAGATCTAAAGTCTGTTAATTAATTTAGGATCCTGTAGTGCTTTGAGAGCTGAGATTTGGGGGATCCTATCCGCTTTGGAGTTAGCTTGGGATAAGGGCTACCGAGATATCTATTGCAGTGAATCTTATTTCTGACCCTAATGTGTCTAGACATCCCCTGGCCTCTTATATATATTAGACAGATTTCTGAGTTATTAAATAGAGATTGGCAGGTTAGAATATCCCATATTCAAAGGGAGGGAAACTCCGTGGCTGACAGGTTAGCAGCTAAAGGTCACGATCTTCCTTTGGCTTCCATTATTTTGAGGAAAAAAAAAAGGATCTAAAGTCTGTTAAAATTACTAACTATTTGCTAGAACCTAGAACAAATAGCTTATAACCACGTCCAGATCACGACAGGGCTGAGAACACAAAAGCAAAACTAAACAGAACAATATACAGGCTATATAGCAGACCCCGAGCTAGATAGAACCAAAATTCCTACAAAAACCTAACTCAGAGATATACAAACTAGCAAAGTTTACCTGATACAGCCAAATCCTACTTCACAAGCCATCCACTATGACTATCCCGCGAATGATAAACAAACTCAAAGTCGTGCTCCTGGCCGGATCAAACAGTCGTCGCGCCGCGCTTGGAGTATGATCAATGAAAGGAGTGGAAATGAAAATCTTAAAAATCCCAGGAACTAAAAACAGAATTTTTAAAAAGTTCAGGGAACTTGACCGGTCAAATTAAAGTTTAAGGATTAAAAATCGAATTTTTAAAAAGTTTAGGGACTAAAAACTTAATTAATCCTAAAAGGTAATGATTTTATAAAGAAATATCTTACTTCCCAAGATTCTTCTTTTTTCTTTTTCCTTTTCTTTTGCTTTAATTTCTTAAAAATAATATATATATATATATATATATATATATATATATATATATATATAAAATATAAAAATTAAAAATAAATAATAAATAACTTAATAAAATTAAATAATTTTAATTAAAATAAAAATATTTTTTATGCAAATATTTTTTTACTTTCTTTTCTACTAACGTAAATAAGTGAAGAGAAAATTTTTAAATTTTTTTTTATTTCTATTTATCCAAATAACAATTCCTTGTAATTCAATTAGAACATAAGTGGAATAATAAAAAAAAAAAATTGTTTGACCAAACATGCAGTCAGCGAAAATATTTATCATTGACAAGCCACTCAGCGATTGAAAAATATACAATTACTACAATTTATCATTTATAACTTAAATTTTTCTTTCTCTTATGAAAATATTTTAACAAGGTTGAAATTTACTAATATAGTAATATTAAATATTTTTAATTAAATAATTACATACCCAATATAAATATTTCAAATCTTTAATGATAAATAATTTGTTAGTAGTAATAAAAACTAAATGATTATTTTTATTAACTAGTATTTTAGTCTACAGGATAAATAATTTTTTTATATAATTAAAATTTATAATAAGAAAATATCTGAAATATATAAAATATTTTGTATTTATAATGAATAATTTAAACTGTTAATAATTTTATTTTTAACTTTTGATATTTTAAAAATAAATGAAATTCAATTTAAATATAGAGATAAAGAAGTTAAATTGATAAAGATTTTTTTTTATTCTGAAATAATTGAATAAATGTTATGTGTACAACAAATTTTACGAATTTTACAATAAATAATTGAAATAATTGATAAAGATAAAAACAGTAAATAATAATGTATCATTAGGATAAATGTTATGTGTACAACAAATTTTACTACTACAAAAACAGAAAGAGAGAGAAAAAGATACAAATTATGAGGTGTAATAAATAATATGAAGGAAGGAAATAAACATAAAAATATTGTTATATATAAATTATTATATGAATAACATAATTCTTTTTTAACTTACTTATACTATACCAAGGGGGTCTAGCTCAGTTGGTTGAATAAGGTGTGTGAATATTGTTAATTCCTTGATATTGTCTTCGATTTCCTACTGATAAAAAAACTTACATACAATATGTAAGCCCTAAGTTTAACGTGATCTGTATATCACATAAATACAGAGTAACCAATTGTGAGCAAAAAAACAACATCATTAAATATGCAGCTGCAAAGTCCTCTCACCATGCATCGTGTGCCACCGCCCCCACATATATACTACCCACGAATTAGAGCCAAAACCACGATTGTGCAAAGCCACCAATATTGATCACCTGCACCGTAACAGATAATCACCAAAAAGAATCATATGAAAAGAATATAATATACCAAGGGGGTCCAGCTCAGTTGGTAGAGCAAAGTGTGTGAGTGTTATAAATCTCTGGTACTGTCTTTGATTCCTATAGATAAAAAAAAATATGAAAAGAATATAATATTTGTTGTATATGAAAAGAATCATATAACTCATGGACGTAAGGAAGTGTGAGTTTATTGATATAGTGAAAAGGAGAAGGAGGGGGGGGAGCAAACAATAGTAAATATGTGACTTGAGGTACGTGAGAAACTTTTTATGGGTAGAGTGTAGTTAAAATTAGGTTTAAATACCTTTTTAGTCCTTGCAATTTAGCACTATTTTGCTTTTCGTCCTTGCAATTTTTTGTTTGTTTTAGTCATTGCAAATTATGTTTGTTTTATTTTTTATCCTTAAAGCACTTTAGATAACGCTTTGAACAGTGGAAAAAACACTTTGAACAGTAAAAAAAACGCTATCTAAACCATTTTAAGGACTAAAAACAAAACAAACATAATTTGCAAGGACTAAAACCAATTTTTTTTTTGCAAGGACGAAAAATAAAAAAACGATAAATTGCAAGAACTAAAAAGGTATTTAAATCTTAAAATTACCAAAAAGAAACAAAAGAAAGCAATTTTTTTAAAGAAAGAAGCTTGATTAGTGGAATCTTGAGGTTGTTTCTAACAAAAAAAGAAAAACTTCATTAGGGTTACAAGTAAAAAGAATCCAACCAGCCAATAGTTATGTGGTATTCTGCACGTCTTCCCTTTTGTAATGTATTTCCACATCTTTTATATCTACTATTTAATTTTTTTAGTATATTTGAAGAATTTGTTTTTAATTACTCTCGCACTGTCTTCACACTAAATGTAACATATTATTGATTTGATGTTAGTTAGTCTATTAATATATCCATATTTAGTAAAAATACTAATAAATTAAAATTTATTTCATATAATAGATAATTTTGTTGATATAAAAGATGGATATATATTATTAATAATTAATTCTTAATATATATATATATATATATATATATATATATATATATATATATATAGCATCATATTAGTAATATTTTCTTTAAAGACACATCATACTATTAATATAGCATATGCTTTTTTTTTCGCACAATGACAAAATTATGCGATTTGAACATAAAATCTCATGCAATTTGCTCGACTCCCTTACTAATAAATAGACCCTAATGAATTTCTATGTTGTTTATATTTTTTTAGGCTTAATTGTAAATTTTATCACTCAACATTCATCATTTTGCGAATTTTACCACCTAAATTTTTTTACAAATTTTATCACTCAACTTTTCAATTTTTGTACATTTACCACGATTGATGTGTCACAAAAAAAAGTTAAAGAAAAAACAAAACAACATCATTTTCTTACCATTTTTTGCGAAACAACGTCGTTTTATCAACGTGATGGTAAAATATGCAAAAATTGAAACTTAGATAGTAAAATTCGCGGAAAAAAAAATTGGGTGGTAAAATTCGCGAAGTGGTGAAATTGGGTGGTAAAATTTGCATGGGGGGAGGGGGGGGGGGGAACTTGGATGGTAAAATTAGCAAAACTTAAGCCTTTTTTTATATATGAACTCCATGTTGTTTATATTAACTCTGTTAATGCTTATTATTTTTTCACTTATTAATTTTTTTTGAAAGGCCAAATAATAGAATTTTTTTTTCACTTATTAATAAATCACGAGTTGACCACATTCTTTTATGAGGGGGAACAATTTATTTAGCAGGAGAACCCATGTTCGATTCCCTCCGTGTGCAAAATTCTCTTGGATCAGTAGCAGCCACACACCGCGAGCAGGATTAGTCTATGTTCCAATGGGTTGGGGGACACCGTGGTTTCTGACCCAGGACCAAAAAAATATTATGACTTATAATAACTGAAAATTTATTATCTTTAAATTTCTTAAATCGGTCTCATGTTTAACTAGCTGTACCCAATAATGCATGCAATATACGTACAAAATTAATAAGATAAAAGGGTTGTTTCAAGCAAGCATGTATGCATAGCGGGAAGGAGGACATCTGAGTTTGGGATTATCATACAACAGTGTTAAAAGACAAGCAAACTCGATCGCTCATCATGCTTTAGCTAGGACATTTAGAGCATGTTTGGGAAACTATAATTTCAGCTATTTTCCAATCATTTCACTTGTTTATATAAAAAATGAGATATTTAGGAATTTAGCTTAAATTTGGAAAAAGTATTTTTTTAGAAAAATAAGCTGTTTTTATGAAGCTGAAAATTTGTAGCTTATGATTATTTTTCAACAACTTATTTTTCTTTTCAGCTGTTTTCACACTCTTTTTATCATGTAAAAGCTAATTTTTTGTTGTATCCAAACAAAATTAATTATTTTTAAACCACTTTTCAGCAAACTTACCCAAACAAAAATTGATTCTGATTATAATCGATTATAACAATAATCGATTATAAATATAATCGATTATTGAAATAATCTAATTTTCGCAGCTATCCCAAACACACCGTTAGTTTTCATGTTGGTCCTCAATTTACTATCACTCTTTTGATTTGGAAGTTTAAATGAATAAAGGTAATATACTTGTAAATGTAAAATACAATAATAATTAAAACTACATATTAAGATGGATTGGTTAACTTGAGGCTTTCAATATGTCTTGTCTTTTTGTTTCTTTTTCTTCATTGTTCGGATTATACCTGGCTTGAAACCTTTGGGCCAAAACAGGTTAGTAGGTCAGATCAAGTTTTGTGCAATCCTAATGTGATGGGTGTTCCTGTCGTGGGATAAGGGGAGGCCTTCCGTCGTCTCTTTGTGTTCTGATATCTTTGTAACTTGTCCGAAAGGTGGGGTACCTGCAATAAACACTCCAACGTTCAAGTTAGGATTCGGCGCAGAGCATTTAATGTGTGTAATAAATGAGAATTCTGAGGGTTTACCTTGGGGAGCGGATCCCCTATTTATACATATTCTTATTGGGCTTGGGCCTTCATGGGCCTTTGGCCCTGAAGGGCCTTAGCCCTTTTCTTAATCATATATGTGGTAATTAAGAGTATTTAATTACCTTTTAACCTTATGTTTACGTTGTCTTTAGTTACATAATGGTGCATATATTTCTACCAGTGTTCGGCCTATTTGTGCCGAATACTATCATTTAGGCCCGAGGTGAGGGGTTTAGGGGTCCTCGGATTTATAGATGTCGAATACTCTGTCTGTCGAACGGGTCATACAGCGTTGGGGTGTTCGGCTATGCTTCGGGTACCGAACACCTGATCCTACTGTCGGGGGGTCTTCGGTTTGTATGTGTTGCCGAATACCCCAACTAGTACACATGCCCCCCAGCCTCAAGCGAAGGAAAAAAGCGAAGAGGTTTGTTGTTGATACTGGCGTTTTAAGGTTGTGTCGTTTGAAATCACTGCCATTTATGGCAGAATAAAGCCGTTGGGTTGGAGGAATCGAAGCGTTGCGTTACGTGAACCGTTAGATCTTGACAGATCTAACGGTTGGGGGGTTCTGGACCGTTATGGGCCTGGGCCCTATAAATAGGGGAAAGATGTCGTTCTCGTTGCTCATATTTACGATTTCACTAAAATCTTCTTCTCTTGCTCTCGGCCGAATAGTTGTTCTAGCTTCATTCTTCTCGTCTTAATTAAGGTACGAGAGTTCGGCTTTTGCTTTTTTCTTTTTTGTTATGAGTTCGGTTGGCCGTGAGGTTTCTGGGGGAACCGAGGTAGTTGACTTTCCGTCCGCTTCCTCTAATAGTGGAGATTCTAGCGAGGGGTCTTCGACTGCCTCGTCTTCTGAGTTCGTTTCTTCTTCTTCGACTTCTTCTTCTTCGTCTCCAAACCGAGAGGGGATGGGTGAGAATGTTATGGGTCCTGCAGCCTCTTCTGCCTCTTCGGCGGAGGAGGCTTCTGGAGCAAAACCGAAGCATAGACTCCGGGTTGCTCATGTAAAAAAGGTTTTTCCACCCATTACCCTTCTAGGGTATACCTGGGTTGCTGGAGAAGTCGGGGCCTATTGGTCTCGGTATGATGATAGGAATAGTGTCTGTAATTTTGTAAACTATGTAGATGTGTCTTCTATTGCCGAAGATGAATTTTGTCCTGTTGGGTTACAGTGTTGTCGGCGAGAGCCAGATCCTGAATTTGTTTTCATGGGGAAAGGCAACTCGAAAAGGGATTTCTTTTATATGTATGATTGCGTATTTCGTGATTTACATGTAAAGGTTCCTTTCGACGACTTCACTATGGGGGTGCTTCGGGTTTTAAACGTGGCACCCTCGCAGTTGCACCCGAATGGTGGGCTGCTATCCAGGCATTTCGAGCCCTTTGTATTTTTAATTTTATAGAGCCTTCAGTAAACGTGTTTCTATATTACTTTTGTACACGGCCTAAAGATGGTTTGTGGGTTTCTTTGATAAGAAAACCGAAAAGGCCTCTTTTCAAGTCATTCACTACCTCTTATAAGAATTTTAAAACTGGTTTCTTCAAAGTAGTTGTTAGGCCGAACATAGGGACTCACCATCTTTATGATACGAGTGGGAAGTCCCTATTTCCGTTCTATTGGAAGCAAAACCCTCGGCGTTATGACAAGTTTCCAAAATCCATGATGACCGAAACGGAACGCGAGGATCTCCTTTTTCTAGAGTCTCTCCCCCGAAAGCTCCCTGCTAGGCAGCTTGTGGCCCTGTTAAATTCTTCCACTGTTTTAGCAGATATGTGTGGTAAGATTTTTTGTTCTTTCTTTACTAGTGTTTAAAAGTTTTAGCTTTTGTTATTGACTAAGTGTTTTTGGTGTAGGTATTATGGCCGACGCCGGAGGTGATGTATTTTCATACTGGAATGCCCGGAGGAATCGGGCTCAAGCTGCGGGGAACAAGTCTGGAACTGCTGCCGTGCCCCCCATTTCCAAACAACCAACCCCCCGACCACCTCCAGTAGACACTGTGCCTCCTCCAGCAGGAGAAAAGAAAAGCAAAGAGAAAGAGCACAAGAAAAGGCACCGGAGCCGTGAGGCTTCGGAAGAAGAAAGGGTTAAGAAGCTGAAGCAACAGACCTTGGGTTTTCCTGCTTCAGCTTCTTTATCTGCTATTAATGCCTTGACTGCCGAAGGCTTTTTTGCTAAAGACTTTCGGCCCAAGAAGATGGTGAGCTCTAATGACATTTTGGATACTGGGAAGGCCATCCTCAGCAAAGCCGATGCTTCCGCCAACTGGTCGGCCTTTTGTGAATTTCAAGCGAGGGCGACAGCGGTTGCATATCATTTGTTTGGGAATCCTTTGAAGGAGGCCGATAAGTTGAAGGAGGATTTGGACGAGGCCCAAGCGTCTAATAAACAGGTGTTAGAGGCCAACTTGGTTTTGGCCGACGATAATGGGCGTTTGAAGGATGAAGTTAAGGACCTCTCGGTCAAAGTGCATGAATTAGACACTAAAGTAATAATGGCCGAGAAGGATGCTAAGCTTCAATCTGATGAGATCGAGCGGCTAAGGGCTCTGCTGGCCGAGGCTCGGGAAGAACGGGATGCAGAGCGTGTTGCGAGGGAGAGGTTTCGTTCTTCGGTTGAAGAAAAGATTCTTACTGAACACGAGGTTGGTTTCCTCCATGGGATGCGGCAAATAACACATTTTTACAATGTTCGTGACCGTAGCATCTTTGATATGGAGAAGGATGTTTATCAAGGGCAACTGGTGCCCATTGATGACATCCCGGATGATGCCATTCTTGAGAATCCTCTTGATGGTGCAGAGCTTGGGGTCGCTGATGAGGGGGGTGATGAGGAAACCGTTGACGCTGATGTTCATAATGATTAGGCAAAAATAGAATGATTTTGTAGTTTTTAGGCCGTTAGAGCCTTTTGTCTTTTTGTATACATGGGCTCGGCCCTTTATGATAATCTAATGGAAATATATTCTTCCTTTCGGTATTTAACTTAGCTTATTTCGCTCTTCTACTTGTTTTTGTAATACTTGTATTTTTATTTTTGGACGAGGTAGAACTGTAAGTGTTTTTCGAGGATGCGGTTCATCTATTGAATGGTGCATCCTCAGCCGAGTGGGAGCACTCGGGAGGGAAACCATTTTGAAGAAAATTCGAATGGTGCATCCTTAGCCGAGTGGGAGCACTCGGGAGGGAAACCATTTTGAAGAAAATTCGAATGGTGCATCCTTAGCCGAGTGGGAGCACTCGGGAGGGAAACCTGATCCGCTGTCGCGCACGGATCAAAACGAGTGATTTTGAAAGTATAGTTACGGCAACGACAACTCGAGTATCGTTCTCAAGGATTCTTGTATTATTATCAATCAATACAGTAACGATTAATGGGGGGGTTTGATTATGATATCAAGAAAAAGGGATTAAAATAAATTGTGATTATCAAGTAAGCTAAAGCGAATCAACCTACTGTATCGACTTCCAACTTATCATTGATCCCTATAAATTCCAATTCCCTAAACGGATCAGATCCTATTCGACTATAATAACTACTGACAAGCGCAATAGAAATTATACGGCGTATGTTCCTGAATTCCGGATTAAGCAAACGGAAATATGATCAAACGCGATAATGCAAAAGCTACGTTAACGCGAAATTGATTCAAGATCACACAATCAATCGAATTTAAGAATTATATCCTATAACAACAATCAAATTAAGCAATCAATTGAGATTATTGGAATAAATCAAAGGAAACAGATTGATATGGAATTTATAAAAGAACCTCAAAGTGGAATCCGATTACAGCAGATCGATTCTTCGGAACTTAGTTCTCCATTACAATTGTTCAAAACCTTCTAAAAGAATTTCGTGAACAGTGAATGAGAGTCTACAGTAAAAACGTGTACAGTACGCGGCCCTCTGTTCTATATTTATAAAGTTTTAAACTGCTAATGCGGATCACCACGGCCGTGCTGAGGAGATGACCACGGCCGTGGTCCTTGCATAGTCTGGAGGTCCAATCTGCGTGCTTTCCGAGCACGGTCGTGGTAAATTAACCACGGCCGTGGTCCTTGCATAGTCTGGAGGTCCAATCTACGTGCTTTCCGAGCACGGTCGTGGTAAATTAACCACGGCTGTGCTCGGAAAGTTGACGCTGATGCAAAACTTTCACTGATTTCTGCTTGGCCGTGGTTATTTCACCACGGCTGTGGTGGCTTAGCACGGCCGTGCTTAGGCTACCACGGCCGTGGTATTCCAGACAGAGGTTTCCAACGAATATTAGAACGCCTCAATCTGATTCCTGTAGCTCCAGTTATGAATCTTCCATTGAAAGCTGCTAATGCTGAAAATAAAATACGAAAATTAAATAAAGCTAGAAACAAACTTAAATATGAAAACACACTAAAATGGTGAAACTAATGAAATAAACTAAGGAAATGCCTAAGAATAACAGTAGAAGAATGTGCATGAAAATGCACTGATCAAATTCCCCCACACTTAAACTTTTGCACTCCGAGCAAAATTAAAAATTCAAAACAGAAAAACTTCAAAACAAAAACGGAACAGAGCATGCAAACTTAGAGGTTATCAGGATACAAAGTGCAAGCAAACTCCTAATACTAAGCTTAAAGAATATGACATTAGTGAGTAACTCTTTTGTGACAGTCAAAGTAAATATGAAAAACAGATTACCAAAAAGTACATCAAAAGCATCAAGATCCTCACAAGATAAACTGTTTCCACTCAACTCTCAAGTGTTTAGGTTACTGTTTACACTCAAAGCACAACATGAGAGATAGTACTACCATAAGCTTGAAAAGACTCTAACATTCACAATTTGAAATACATTGCACACAAAGATCAAAAGGACTTTTATTATGGTTGTAACTTGGCCAAGGTCAGGGTGAGATACATCCTAAAGGGGTACTAAGCTAAAATTCAAAGAGTTTAAAAGAAAATTGAAAGAATTGCGGGAGTTGAACTAAATAATATCTCAATGGTGATTGAACAACAACCTCACAACTTATTTCTCTTCTCCTTTTTCTTTTATTCTTCTCTTTTTTTTTTTTTTTTTTCTTCAGAAGGACTAGCATTGACATCCTTCTCTATTTTTTTTTTTTTTTCTGCCAACCAACATCATAACAACAATGTTCAACCCCACACAACTCTATACAAGACCCTTTCAACCCTTTGAATAGGGTGATAACATTGTTTTTCACTTTTCGGCTTGTAATGAGTTTTAAACACAAAAAAGGATAATAGGCTCAAAGGGGCTTCCAAACAAAGGGATGATATTATCAAGGTTGGCTTTTTTTTTTTTGGCTAACTAGGTAAAAACAAACAAAACAAAACAAGATGCCTTTATCATTTCAGTGTGCACAAGTAAACAAAAAAAACTTCAACAAGAGTCAATTCAAGTTCTAGAGACTAACAAACATGAGTGAAATCACACAAGAAAGAAAGAGATGGATTTTTGATGTTATCCATTATTAGGCTCAAAATCTCACAAGGGTTAGAGATCTTCCACTAGTGATGAACAATTTAGAGTTTAGTCAAACATACAAACTAAGAATGCGCAAAAAGAATCCGTCACATCACACCACAAGTCTTTCAACAAAGAACAGAGAGAATACTCACAATTGTAGCAAGATAATCAACGAAAAAAAACATGCATTTTCCATTTTTTTTTTTTTGGCAAAAACAAACCAAAAACAAACAAAAACAAAAACAAATGGTTCCCTCCCCCACACTTAAGACATACATTGTCCTCAATGAAAAGAACTCAATTATAAAGTAAGAATGAGAGAAAGGAAAGGGTGCCCCCTGATCAAGTTGCAGTGTAGTTGGGCGCTTCCAAAGAAAGCTCTTCTATGGTTGCATCTTCAGGCACTGAACTCTCATGGAACAGCTTCAGGCGCTGCCCATTGACCTTGAAAACTTTGTCAGTACCTGCACTTTTAATTTCTACTGCACCATAAGGGAAAACATTAATAACAACAAAAGGGCCAATCCATTTGGATCGAAGTTTCCCAGCCATAAGCTTAAGGCGGGAGTTAAACAGTAAAACCTGTTGGCCCACAGAGAATTCCTTCCTAGAAATCATTTTATCATGGAAGTGTTTGGTTTTCTCTTTATAGATCCTAGAGCTTTCATAAGCCTCTAGCCTAAACTCTTCAAGCTGTTGTAATTGGAGTTTTCTTTCAATACCTGCTTGTTGCATTTCCAAGTTACAACTTTTCACCGCCCAATAAGCACGGTGTTCTATCTCTACAGGAAGGTGACATGCCTTACCGAAAACAAGTCGATAAGGAGACATCCCTATGGGTGTCTTGAAAGCTGTTCTTTGAGCCCAAAGTGCGTCTTCTAGACGGCGGCTCCAGTCCTTCCTGTTTGGTTGCACTATTTTCTCTAAGACCTGTTTGATCTCCCTGTTTGAGATCTCAGCTTGCCCATTAGTTTGTGGGTGATATGCAGTAGAGACTCTGTGCACAACTCCATACTTCCGGAGCAAAGCTTCCATGGTGCGGTTACAGAAGTGAGTGCCTTGGTCACTTATGATGGCTCGGGGTATTCCAAACCTGCAAAAGATATTGGACCTGACAAAATCTGCAACAACTCTTGAATCATTAGTCCTAGTGGGGATAGCTTCTACCCACTTTGAAACGTAATCAACAGCAAGTAAAATGTAGAGAAAACCAAATGATACAGGAAAAGGACCCATGAAGTCGATTCCCCATACATCAAATACCTCACAGAAAAGCATAGGTTGCTGAGGCATTTCACTCTTACGAGTG
The DNA here is from genome assembly GCA_026413185.1 of Pueraria montana var. lobata. NCBI lineage: Eukaryota > Viridiplantae > Streptophyta > Magnoliopsida > Fabales > Fabaceae > Pueraria > Pueraria montana. The sequence goes on along the minus strand of CM048649.1, from coordinate 20,754,331 downwards.
ATGGTTGTACCTGCTATCTGGCACTCTTTACAAGTGCGGTAAGTCTCATAAGCATCCTTAAAAATAGTGGGCCAGTAGAAACCTGAGTCTAGGACTTTTCTTGCAGTCCTTTGCGGACCAAAGTGTCCCCCTACTTGAGATGCATGAGAAAAATGTAAAATAGATTCAATCTCATAGTCGGGGACACATCTCCTAATCACCTGATCACTGCCAAACTTCCAAAGATATGGATCATCCCAAACATAATATTTGGCATCACTCTTGAGTTTGTGAATTTGTGCCTTGGATGCACCTGTAGGAAAAACACCAGCAACAAGATAATTAACAATATCAGCAAACCAAGGAGTAACTCCATGCAAAAGTAAAAGCTGCTCATCAGGAAAGTCATCCTGAATCGGAAAAGGATCTTCATCCCTCTCTATCCTGCTCAAGTGATCAGCCACTAAGTTCTCAGCTCCATTTTTGTCTTTAATCTCTACATTAAACTCTTGGAGCAACAACATCCACCGAATCAGTCTCGGTTTTGCTTCCGGCTTCTTCAACAAGTACTTTAAAGCTGCATGGTCAGTAAAAACAACAACCTTGGAACCTAGCAAATATGATCTGAATTTATCAAGAGCAAAAACAATAGCTAGAAGTTCCTTTTCAGTGGTAGTGTAATTTGACTGTGCAGAATCTAGAGTCCTAGAAGCATAATAAATAACATGGGCAGCCTTGTCAACTCTTTGTGCAAGGACCGCTCCAACAGCATAGTTGGAAGCATCACACATAATCTCAAAGGGCAGGGTCCAGTCAGGGGGCTGGATGATGGGAGCGGACGTCAATGCTTTCTTCAAGAAGTCAAATGCTTGTTTGCATTTGTCATCGAAGTTGAAAGTGACGTCATTCTTCAACAAGTTTGACAGCGGAAGAGCTATCTTGCTGAAATCCTTGATGAAACGCCTGTAAAAACCTGCATGACCAAGAAAAGAACGAATCTCGCGAATGCAAGAGGGGTAAGGCAGTGTAGAAATCACATCAATCTTAGCAGGGTCAACAGAAATTCCTTTTTCAGAAATAATGTGGCCCAAAACAATTCCCTGCTCAACCATAAAATGGCATTTTTCATAATTCAAAACAAGGTCAGTTTCGATGCATCTCTCTAAAACCATATTCAAACTGTTCAAACATGCATCAAAAGAAGAACCATAAACAGTGAAATCATCCATAAACACTTCCATGCAGTTTTCAATAAAATCAGCAAAAATGCTAATCATGCATCGCTGGAAAGTGCCAGGAGCATTGCAAAGACCAAAAGGCATCCTCCTGTAAGCAAAAGTACCGAATGGGCAAGTAAAAGTGGTCTTTTCTTGATCTTCAGGTGCAATATGAATCTGAAAATAACCTGAAAAACCATCAAGAAAACAGTAATGTGACTTACCAGCAAGCCGTTCAAGCATTTGGTCAATGAACGGTAAAGGAAAGTGATCCTTTCTAGTAGCTTGGTTCAACCTTCTGTAATCAATACAAACTCTCCAACTGTTCTGAACTCTAGTGGGGACAAGTTCATTCTTTTCATTTTTCACCACGGTGAGTCCAGATTTCTTAGGTACAACCTGCACTGGGCTTACCCATTTACTGTCAGAGATAGGATAAATGATACCTGCTTGCAAGAGTTTGGTTACCTCTTTCTTCACCACATCGAGGATCAAGGGATTAAGCCTCCTTTGGGGCTGCCTTACTGTTTTCGCACCATCCTCAAGCAAAATCCTGTGCATACACATGGAAGGACTAATCCCTGGGATGTCAGCTAATGTCCACCCAATCGCCTTCTTGTGCTTCTTCAAAACCTGCAAAAGCTTATTTTCTTGATCGAAATCAAGGTTAGAAGAAATTATAACAGGGAGTTTTTCATTACTCTAAGGACGGGGGCTGCTCGATGGATGGAGTGTTTGGGGCAGCCGGGATGTCGAGCACCTCAGTGGCATAAACATCTTCATCGACAACAACTTCACCTGTAGGAAACATGTTATCCTGCAAGGCAGAATCAATCTCAGCACATACAACACAAAGGTTAGTGTCAGTACAATCAGCACATGAGTAAACATCATCAAAACCCAATAAAGATGGAAAATCAAGTGAAAATAATTCAAAAAAAGTGTCATCAACCAATTCAGAGATCAAGTCAATATGAAAAACGGAATGCTCTTCCAAGGGATGTTTCATGGCATCGAAAATGTTGAATTTCGCGACAATGTCACCAAATTCCATGGACATGGTTCCATCGTCAACATCAATTTTTGTTTTCGCCGTTTTCATGAACGGTCTGCCTAAAATGATGGGAGCTCTGCTTGACTTAGTTTCTCCCTCCATGTCCAGAATGTAGAAATCTGCAGGAAAAATCAAATCATTAACTTGAACAAGGACATCTTCCACTACTCCCGCGGGGCGGGCATTGCTCCTGTTCGCCAGTTGAATGATTAAACCTGTATGCTGCAAAGGACCAAGACAAAGGTTATTATAAACAGAAGTAGGCATAACATTAATGCCCGCTCCTAAATCAAGCATGCAATTCTCGAATTTACTATCCCCGATGGTACAAGGAATAGCAAAAGTTCCCGGGTCCTTGCACTTTTGCGGCAAGACTTGAGTGAGAGCTGAAACATTTTGCTCGCCGGTAACTTTTTCACATGAAGGCTTGGGCTGAATAAAAGCAGAAATATTTCTTCCCAAGTTGACTCTTTCACTTCCCTTCATCCTCCTCTTATTTGTACACAAATCCTTCAGAAACTTTGCATACCTTGGAACCTGCTTAATTACATCAAGAAGCGGAATGTTTACCGCAACTTTTCTGAAAACATCCAAGATCTCTCTCTCTTTGTCTCCCTCCTCAATCCTTTTATTTTTCAGAACTCTATGTGGGAAGGGAACTGGTGGAACATACTCTTTTTCTTTATTTTTTTTCAGTTTCTACCACAACAGAAGAAGGTGGAGAAGGTTCAGGTGGAGAAGGTTCAGATGTAACCTTTCCGGATCGCAAGGAAATTGGCGCCAATTTGATCCGCTGTCGCGCACGGATCAAAACGAGTGATTTTGAAAGTAAAGTTATGGCAACGACAACTCGAGTATCGTTCTCAAGGATTCTTGTATTATTATCAATCAATACAGTAACGATTAATGGGGGGTTTGATTATGATATCAAGAAAAAGGGATTAAAATAAATTGTGATTATCAAGTAAGCTAAAGCGAATCAACCTACTGTATCGACTTCCAACTTATCATTGATCCCTATAAATTCCAATTCCCTAAACGGATCAGATCCTATTCGACTATAATAACTACTGACAAGCGCAATAGAAATTATACGGCGTATGTTCCTGAATTCCGGATTAAGCAAACGGAAATATGATCAAACGCGATAATGCAAAAGCTACGTTAACGCGAAATTGATTCAAGATCACACAATCAATCGAATTTAAGAATTATATCCTATAACAACAATCAAATTAAGCAATCAATTGAGATTATTGGAATAAATCAAAGGAAACAGATTGATATGGAATTTATAAAAGAACCTCAAAGTGGAATCCGATTACAGCAGATCGATTCTTCGGAACTTAGTTCTCCATTACAATTGTTCAAAACCTTCTAAAAGAATTTCGTGAACAGTGAATGAGAGTCTACAGTAAAAACGTGTACAGTACGCGGCCCTCTGTTCTATATTTATAAAGTTTTAAACTGCTAATGCGGATCACCACGGCCGTGCTGAGGAGATGACCACGGCCGTGGTCCTTGCATAGTCTGGAGGTTCAATCTGCATGCTTTCCGAGCACGGTCGTGGTAAATTAACCACGGCCGTGGTCCTTGCATAGTCTGGAGGTCCAATCTACGTGCTTTCCAAGCACGGTCGTGGTAAATTAACCACGGCTGTGCTCAGAAAGTTGACGATGCAAAACTTTCACTGATTTTTGCTTGGCCGTGGTTATTTCACCACGGCTGTGGTGGCTTAGCACGGCCGTGCTTAGGCTACCACGGCCGTGGTATTCCAGACAGAGGTTTCCAACGAATATTAGAACGCCTCAATCTGATTCCTGTAGCTCCAGTTATGAATCTTTCATTGAAAGCTGCTAATGCTGAAAATAAAATACGAAAATTAAATAAAGCTAGAAACAAACTTAAATATGAAAACACACTAAAATGGTGAAACTAATGAAATAAACTAAGGAAATGCCTAAGAATAACAGTAGAAGAATGTGCATGAAAATGCACTGATCAAAACCATTTGGAAGAAAATTCGAATGGTGCATCCTTAGCCGAGTGGGAGCACTCGGGAGGGAAACCATTTGGAAGAAAATCCGAATGGTGCATCCTTAGCCGAGTGGGAGCACTCGGGAGGGAAACCATTTTGAAGAAAATCCGAATGGTGCATCCTTAGCCGAGTGGGAGCACTCGGGAGGGAAACTATTTGGAAGAAAATTCGAATGGTGCATCCTTAGCCGAGTGGGAGAACTCGGGAGGGAAACCATTTTGAAGAAAATCCGAATGGTGCATCCTTAGCCGAGTGGGAGCACTCGGGAGGGAAACCATTTGGAAGAAAATTCGAATGGTGCATCCTTAGCCGAGTGGGAGCACTCGGGAGGGAAACCATTTTGAAGAAAATCCGAATGGTGCATCCTTAGCCGAGTGGGAGCACTCGGGAGGGAAACCATTTGGAAGAAAATTCGAATGGTGCATCCTTAGCCGAGTGGGAGCACTCGGGAGGGAAACCATTTTGAAGAAAATCCGAATGGTGCATCCTTAGCCGAGTGGGAGCACTCGGGAGGGAAACCATTTGGAAGAAAATTCGAATGGTGCATCCTTAGCCGAGTGGGAGCACTCGGGAGGGAAACCATTTGGAAGAAAATCCGAATGGTGTGCTCAAATAATAATAGCGATTTGTACATCCTTTTACATTTTCGTAGGGATGATAAAAATAAAGAGGGAAGAAAGTATCACATTTTAAATATATAGTGAAAATACATCAACTGAAGTAATATTTAAGATGAGTGGAATTCCAGGTTCTTGGTATTATTTTTCCTGACAGTTCTTCCAACCTGTACGCTCCATTGTTGAGGTTTTTCCGAACTCTGAATGGGCCGTCCCAATTGGCTGCCAATTTTCCTTCTTTGGAATCTCTTCGGGCATCGCCTTGCGCCCTTAGGACTAGATCTCCTTCTTGAAAGTCTCGCGACTTCAGCTTTGAGTTGAATCTTCGAGTCATTCTTTGTTTGCATGCTTCGGCATTGAGACGTGCTCGGTCACGTATTTCTTCAACCAAGTCTAGTTCGTACCTCATGGAACTTTCGTTTTCGGAAGTCTCGAAGTTTTGTCTTCGGAATGAGGGTTCTCCTACTTCGACTGGGATCATTGCTTCGGTCCCATAAACCATTCTGAAAGGTGTTTCTTTGATGGTTGATTGAGGGGTGCACCTGTATGCCCACAATATCTCGGGTATCTCCTCGGCCCAAGCCCCTTTGGCTGTTCCCAACCTTCTTTTCAGTTCTCCTAAGATGACTTTGTTTGCGGCTTCTGCTTGTCCGTTTGTTTGGGGGTGCTCGACCGAGGTAACTTTATGCTTTATTCCCAAACCTTCAAGGAAAGCGTTTAACTTTTTGTCCGTGAATTGTAAGCCGTTATCTGTGACGATTGCATATGGAATGCCGAAGCGAGTGATGACATTTTTCCACAAAAATTTCTGTACGTTCTGAGCCGAGATGATTGCCAAAGGCTCGGCTTCTATCCATTTTGTGAAGTAATCGACAGCTACTATTAAGAACTTGCGTTGTCCTGTGGCTACAGGGAAAGGACCTAGAATGTCGGTTCTCCATACAGCAAAAGGCCAAGGTGACGATATGGAGTGCAACTTATCCGCTGGTTGGTGAATAAGGTTAGCATGTTTTTGGCACTGGCTACACCTTTTTACGTGCTCGGCGCAGTCAGTTTTGAGGGTCGGCCAGTAATATCCTGCTCGGAGAACTCGTGTTGCAATCGTTCGTGCTCCAGAATGCATGCCACAGATTCCCTCATGCAGCTCCCTCATCACGTATTCTGCTTGTTCTTTCTCAAGACACTTTAACAAGGGCATGGAAAATCCCCTTCTGTACAACTCTTCGGCTATCATAACGTATCTTGAAGCATTGATTCGCAATCTTTTGGCTTTCTCTTTATCCTCCGGAAGGATTCCTTGTACCAAGTACTGTTGTATTTCGGTTATCCACGTGCTTTTGACTGCCGAAAGCTGCATGCATTCTCCGGCGGTTATACTTGGTTCGGGCAACGTCTCCTGGATGAAGGTTCTCAACTGGCCGGGTTTTTAGGTAGTAGCTAATTTAGCGAGCCGATCTGCCCTATCATTGTGTTCTCGGGCTAAATGATTCACCCTTATTTCCTCAAACTCTTGTTTCAGCTGAATGAAAGTATGATAATATTTCAGCAATTGAGGGTCTTTGACTTGAAAAACATCGTTGATCTGTTCGGCTGCTACTTGCGAATCACTCCAACATTGTACCTTTCGGGCTCCCATTTCTCTGGCCAATCTGAGCCCAGCTAATAATGCCTCGTACCCGGCCTGGTTGTTGGATGCTTTAAAACCGAATCGTAATGACTGTTCCAGGCGTATTTGGTTGGGTCCTTCCAGTATGATGCCTGCACCACTTCCCCTTTGGTTTGACGATCCATCTACATGTACCGTCCACCATTCTTCTTCAAAGGTTTCAGCAGGGTGTAGTTCATTGATAAAATCTGCTAGACACTGTGCCTTTATTGGACCTCTCGATTCGTACTTTAAGTCGAACTCTGAGAGCTCTACTGACCATGCTATCATTCTCCCTACTAATTCTGGTTTCCTTAATACCTTTGCAATTGGGCAATCGGTTTTGACAATCACCCGATGTCCTTGAAAGTATTGTCTCAGGCGTCTTGCAGCATTCACTAATGCTAGGGCAGCCTTCTCTATTGTTTGGTACCTGGTCTCGGCTTCCTGTAGTACTCGGCTAGTGAAGTATATGGGTGCCTGACCACTTTTCCGTTCCTGTACTAAAACCGCACTTATGGCTGTTTGGGAAACCGAGATGTAAAGCACTAGATCTTTTGTAGGTTCCGGTTTTTGGAGTATGGGAGGGGCCGAAAGGGTCTTTTTTAGTTCTTGAAAAGCCTCTTCACACTGCTGGTTCCATGAAAAGTTCTTGGCTGTTTTCAGCAATCGCATAATGGGTTTTACCTTCTCGGCAATTCTAGGCAGGAATCGTGATAGAGAGGCAATTCTCCCTGTGAGTCTCTAGACATCCTTTGGGGTTCTCGGGCTTTTCATACGAATAACTGCCTCGCATTTATCTGGGTTGGCTTCTATGCCTCGGCATGTTAACATAAAGCCCAAGAATTTTCCCCCTTGGACGCCGAAAACACATTTTTCAGGGTTTAGGCGCATGTTATGTTTCCTGAGTTCCTTAAAGATCTCTTCCAGGTCCTTTGTGTGTTCGTCAGGCATGGAAGATTTAACAACCATGTCGTCGACATACACCTCTAGGTTTCGTCCTAACTGTTTTTGGAAAACTTTGTCCATCAATCTTTGATAAGTGGCTCCTGCGTTTTTCAGGCCGAAGGGCATTACTTGGTAGCAAAAATTGGCTGATTCGGTTATGAAAGCTGTCTTGTCTTCATCTGGAGGGTGCATTCGGATTTGGTTGTACCCTGAATAAGCATCCAAAAAACTAAGACAAAGATGTCCAGCTGCCCCATCGACCAATCTGTCAATGTTTGGTAGCGGGTAGGCATCTTTTGGGCAAGCTTTATTCATATCCGTGTAGTCCGTGCACATCCTCCATCTTCCATTTGCCTTCTTTACCATGACGACATTGGCTAACCAAGTGGAATACTTAACCTCTCGGATAAAATTGGCGACCAACAGTTTGGACACTTCTTCTTCTACTGCTCTCCTCCTATCCTCTCCCATTTTCCTTTTCTTTTGAGAAATTGGTCTTGCTTCTCGGCATATTGCCAACTTGTGGCAATGGAATTTTGGGTCAATGCCGGGCATGTCGGCGGCTTTCCAGGCAAAGAGATCGGTGTTTTGTTCTACTACTCTTTGAATCCGAAACCTGCCCTCTTCGGATAGATTGTTTCCGAGGTATGTAATTTGAGATTTTTCTTGCCCAATTTGAAATGGATGGACTTCCTCATTCGGCTTCATTCGTTGGTCCTCGATTCTGGGATCGAGATCTAAAGTTCGGTGCGAGGGTTCAGCCACCGAGACCATGTGCACTGACTTGCTGTCGTCTTCCCTTAGTTGAGTAACCTTTAGACTGGCTAGGTAACATTCCCTTGCCGCCTTTTGATCAGCGTGAATCGTGATGATCGTGCCTCGGTTTGATGGAAATTTCATGGCTAGATGTGGAGTGGAGACTACGGCTCCAAGAGTGTTCAACGACGGTCGTCCGAGTAGTATGTTGTACAAGGTGTTAGCGTGTACCACAATGTATCTCACTCTTATGGTCTTGTACTCCCTTCCCTCATAACCGAAGGTTGTGTCCAATTCTATACACCCTCTGGTGTTAACCCTCTCACCGGAAAATCCGACTAAGGGTTCGTCATAGGGCATGAGCTTTTTCTCTGGTATGTCCAGTTGTTTGAAAGTATTCCAGTATATGATGTCGGCCGAGCTTCCTTGATCTACTAGGGTCTTCCGGACCGTGCAGTCGGCCACATCTACACTGATGACCATTGGATCATCTTGCATTGGGTCGGACCCCTGAAAATCTGCATCTGTGAAGGTGATGGGTGGCATTTTGAGTTTATTTGTAGTTGAAGTCATGTTGACTGACCGGACTAGCCGGAGGTGCTTTTTTCGGGCCGAAGAAGTACTTCCTCCTCCCGCAAACCCTCCGGCAATCGTGTTGATGATCCTCCTAAGATTAGAGGGTTTTATGTCTTGTCGTTCCCTGGACCTGCTTCTTTGTCTTTCGTCTCTTCTAGCATGGCTAAAGTCCGTCCTATAGGTTCTGTCATTGTCTTTATCTCTCCAAAAATGAGATCTTTCGGTCCTCGGATCATGGACGAAATCTTTAAGGTGTCCCATTTTGATGAGGTCTTCTATTTTGTCTTTAAGGGCGGCACATTCTTCAGTGGAGTGACCCTTGTTGCGGTGGTATCGGCATTGCTTGCTGTAATCGGCTTTAAGGGGAGTGTTGGCCCTCTTTGGCATGGCCAAAATTTCTGTGGCCAGAGCCTGTTCGAGTATTCGGGATCGACTAGTGTTAAGCGGGGTATAAGTCGTATACCTGGAGCCACGGTACTCCTTCTCTTTGCTGATCTTGTCTTTTCCCTTTCCTTGGTAATCTTTCTCTTGTTCTCTCTTCCTTGGGTTGGATTCTGCTTGGACCTGGCTTCTGTATTCGGATAATTCTTCCATCTGCATGTATCTTGCTGCTCGTCGTCGGAGGTCATCCATGTCAAGAACCGGTTTTTTGCAGAGACTGTTGACGAAGGCTCCTGGCTTAAGAGCCGTCACTAACTGGTGCATAGCCACCGCCGAGTCTAGGTTCCGGATGTTTAAAGCAGTCTTGCCGAACCTTTCCATGAACCTTCTTAGAGATTCCCCTTTTTCCTGTCGAATATTGACTAGTGCCACTGAAGTTAGATGATGGGGTCTGCTAGTTGCAAATTGATTGCCGAATCTGGCGACCAACGTCTCGAAGCTGTCAATGGAGTTCGGTGGTAGGCGAGTAAACCAACTAAGGGCGTGTCCCTTGAGGGAGGTGGGGAACACCCTACATAGAACGACATCTTCAGAGGTGTATAAACTGATCTGGGTTATATACACATCTACATGTTCATCTGGATCTGTGCTACCATCGTATCGGTCCAGACTAAGGTTCTTCCAGTTTGGAGGAAGGGGAGTTTCCATAATCCCTGAGACAAAAGGGTGCCTACAGGGACGTGACTGATTGTTAAAGGTAGAAAAGGAAGGCCGATTCGTCGTACCCTGCATGCTAAGGTTGATTATCGACTCCTCTTCATGATTTTTGTCTGGTTTCTGATTTTCTTGTCTCCTGGATTGGTTCAAGTCCCTTAACTCGGCATTTTCTCGGCGAAGGGCCGACAACTCTTGAGCGTGCTGTTGCCTTATTGCCGAGATGTCGGCTCGCAATTGCCTCAAATCTGACGAAAGATTTGTCTGATCTTCCACCAGGTTTTCGTCGACGAGACGTTCTTCCATGTGCGCGTGACTTCGAGTAGTAACCATTCTTTGTGAGGCTGCGGGGAAAGTTTTACCGGGCCCCACGGTGGGCGCCAAAATGTTCCTGTCGTGGGATAAGGGGAGGCCTTCCGTCGTCTCTTTGTGTTCTGATATCTTTGTAACTTGTCCGAAAGGTGGGGTACCTGCAATAAACACTCCAACGTTCAAGTTAGGGTTCGGCACAGAGCATTTAATGTGTGTAATAAATGAGAATTCTGAGGGTTTACCTTGGGGAGCGGATCCCCTATTTATACATATTCTTATTGGGCTTGGGCCTTCATGGGCCTTTGGCCCTGAAGGGCCTTAGCCCTTTTCTTAATCATATATGTGGTAATTAAGAGTATTTAATTACCTTTTAACCTTATGTTTACGTTGTCTTTAGTTACTTAATGGTGCATATATTTCTACCAGTGTTCGGCCTATTTGTGCCGAATACTATCATTTAGGCCCGAGGTGAGGGGTTTAGGGGTCCTCGGATTTATAGATGTCGAATACTCTGTCTGCCGAACGGGTCATACAGTGTTGGGGTGTTCGGCTATGCTTCGGGTACCGAACACCTGATCCTACTGTCGGGGGGTATTCGGTTTGTATGTGTTGCCGAATACCCCAACTAGTACAATGGGTGTTTTTGGTCTATGTTTTCTTAGTTTTTTTTTTTCTTATTAAAGGAGTGAGATGTTTTTAAACTTTAGTATGTTTAAATGAATTTAATTTATGATTAAATTAAAAAGGAAATAAAATAAACCTACACGTTGTGTAACACTTTGCTTTATACCTCTATGGGAAGTTGTGAATCATACATTTTCGTGGAAGGAATAGTGATCACTTCATGAGAGAGTATATCCACCGTCTCCATCTCTTTCATGTTCTTCAACCCAGGTTCTGTTGGAAAATATTTTATTATAATTTAAAACTTAACGTAAAAATATTTTTTTTTCGAAATCAATTTTAAAAATATCTATCCAATCTTATTTTTCAATTAGTTGAGATTATTTTGACCAGGTCTTGCTTGTTCTTCTACATGTTGAGAATCTAATGTTTACCATGGCAGTTTTTATTTTCTCATATTCCGAATCTTTTGTTGCTGCACATTGAGCATTTCGTGGGCAGCACCGCTAGTCTTTCCCTATATATATAGACGTTGCATCCCGAGAAAAAACAAGAGAGTCACACGTATAAAAAATAAACTGATTTGTCTATCTCTCTTTTATAAAATTCTATTAATAATCTTCATTAACTAAGTAGAAATAATTAACAAAATCAAGTTTTAACCATGATTTGACCAAAAGTCAACTCTGGTCAAAGGAAAAAATATTCTCATTAATGACATTTTCGTAATTATGAGATTTTAAGCTCAAAAAAATTAATTTGGACTTAGATAAAATTCTAATCATTATAATTAAACATGAAAATGATCTAGGTTCAGCAAAAATAATTAAAATGAATTAATTATTAATTTTAACAATTTATTTAGTATTTTGGACCTAGAAAATTCGTTTTAAGTCCAAATTGAATGATTCTAAAGGCATTATTTTTAGAAAATTCAATACTATATTTTAAGAACATTTTAGAGCTAAAAAAAATCAAAACCTAGATCAGCTAAGCACCTCAACACAATTAGGTTTAGAAAAATCTTTTTTATTTTTTTTATTTTGGGGACCTATCCTTAGGGTTTTGGGGTCCCCTATATAAGCTAAGAGGGACCCCTCCCCCCCCCCGAAGCTGCCGCCAATTTGAGGAGAGAGGAAGGAGAGAGAAATTCAAATCTCTCTTGTTGGGCGAGCTCCTCCTTCTCTCTACATTCTTCCTCTTCCTTTCTTTAGTTTTCATGGGCTAATCCTTTTTCTTTTTCTTTGCATTTTGGATATGTTGAGGTGGTTGTAAATTTTGTTTTGAACACTTGAACTTAGGAAACCAAGGTATGGGAGGGATTTTCTATTCTCTTTGAGCCTAAAATTTGTTGCCTTGAGACTTAGAGTAATGGGTCTATGTAGCATGTTGATATATTTAATTTTTGAATCTTGGAATTGTGTGTATTTGGTGAATTCCATACTGCCTTGTGTTCTGTGAAAAATGGGTACCTCTTTTGGTGCTTTGGACCTGAAAAATGGATTCTTTGGGTTCAAAAACCTAGGGTTACACATAAAGTATGTTATTTTTGTGCACTTGAGCTATTTATTATGAATTTCTTAAGTTTTGAGCTATTTATGTGATTTATTGTTCTGTTTCGGAAAAATAAATGTTGTGGCTGTGCTGGGCTGTTTTTTACCTTAAAAATTATCTTCCCATGTCTTAAAATATGGAAATGCATATATGGAATGTTGAGAATGGATTGGAAATCTTTTAGAAAATTTTTGTCTAGCAAAAATGTGAATTTCGGGCACTGTAGCTACTGTTTTGTAAACTGGGAATAATGTGACTGTAATTGACTGTAATGGACCTCAAAATTAGCTTACTCATACCTTAAAACCTAGGGTTGCATATAAAATTCGTCAAAATCCGATTTTTACATCAACGGGAATTTAAGTTTTAATGTTTGGCATTATATTACTCTGTTTCGCCTCTGTTTTGTACACTGGGAATAATGTGATTGTAATTGACTGTAATGGGCCTCAAAATTAGCTTCCTCATGTCTTAAAACCTAGGGTTGCATATAAAATTCGTCAAAATCCGATTTCTACATCAACGGAAAATTAGTTTCTAAGTTTTTATGCCATTTTCATCGAATTTTCCACTGTTTCGAAATTAATAATTTTTGAAGTTGGAATTAGCTGTTTTGGACCCGAAAAATGGTTTCCTTATGTCCTAAAACCTAGGGTTGCATATTTGGTTCATCAAAATCCAATTTCTACATCATTAGGAATGTAATTTTGAAGTTGTAAACCCCTTTTCTTGAGTTTTTGAACTAATTTCGGGTTGGGGGTTTAACTATTTAAAATCTAAGCTTAGAAAGCCTAAAATAAATATTTTGCAGTGGAAAATGATAGTTAACATGAACATAAGGGTTAGGACTTAAATATTGAGCATTTGGAACCCAAAATAAGAAGTTATGACACTTGAAAATTTGGATGTTGTATTGGCTGCGGGTTTGACCCAAAGATTTGTAAATTGTGATGAGTTTAAATTGTTTAAGTATATGAATATTATTCTCGTTATGGAATTATTAACTAAGACCGAAAGGGCTGACCTTCGGCACATATGTGTTGCACTATATATTAGTTGTCATGAATGCGTGTGATCATTTAATTGTTAAGACCGAGAGTATGCGACCTTCGACATTGATATAAATTGTTAGATATTTCCTGTAGATATGTTGCTTGCTTTGATCTGAGTCCGAGGGGAATTGTCCCTCGGCAATGCATGTTGGTTTTTGTTGTGCATGAGTAGGATAGATGAGTTGGAGTGCCCGAGGCACTAAAATGTGTGCAAGTGGATATAACCACTTCGTAAGGTCATGTTGTTCATTACGTTAAGAGGTGAGGAGGGACGAGACCCTTCTCCTCTAGCTGTTTGAAGACGAACGATGGACGTATGTGTCATTCGCCTTGCACGGGACGACACATGCTAAGAGAAGACAGATCATGTAAGAGGGCATCGGTGGAAAAGACAAGATGGATTTAGAGAGACAATATTGTTAATTAGAGATGGGGCTCGACTCCATGCTCGATGAGGAGGGTCCTCTAATATCCTCTTGGCAGTACCGTTGAAACCGATTGTCCGGTGGAATACATCTCGCGGCGTAGAAAATGTGTGAGGAATTGTTATGAGGAGTGGATGATTATAACTGGTACACTGGGGGATAGTTCGTTGTCTCAAAGGGGGCTTGGGGAAATGGTGTCAGGTTATGACAACCCGGCTAAGGTTATAAGTTCAGTTAGTATGGGGGACTCACGTAACCGGTTTGGCATTCTCGATGAAGACAGAGCTATATCCACGATTGGTGAGATCGACGTGTCGCTACGTACCTGACATGAGTCGAGTGCTCCCAATTTGTCATCCACGAAGTTTCGTAAGACCATTATAACTTGGGAGGTTTAATGGCAGTGGGGCCCATAGGAATAAATGTTGTGAGACAGATATTCGTGATAGGTTTATCGTGAGCGTCATCGCTAGAGCACCATACAAAGTGGTCATATAGGTTGTTCGGGACTAAGAGTCCGTTTGTTTGTGGCGACCAAGGAGGTAGAGAATTCACTCCCATGCTCGTCATTTTGCAGGTACCAATTGCGTGGCAGATGCCCACAATCCGCTTTTGGATTAGTACTCTCGAGGGTCGCTGGAAGCACGACCCGCTATGGATGAAGATCACTTCATCGGTCACATGCATCTGCACACAGCGAGGGTGGGCGACCCATATACTGCACCCCGGACTTTTGACTTCTACTTATGGTGGACTCAGCCTATGCCGCCCTACTATCAGCGTGCGACCTCAGTGGAGATTGTAGAGCTGTCAGACTTTTCATCATCCTCTTTGTCTTCATCATCTTCTTCCGATGGTGACAACTTCTCCGACATGGATTCCGAGGCTACACTCTCTGTATCGATATCTCCTCGGTCGGTGCTACCTGTGGTGTGTATGTTCCCGCTGGGAACCGATTGATTGACCTTGGCTGGGACGAGTGCACGGAGGTTGGCACCACCCGTAGTGGACTTGGACGACCATACATCTAAGGAGGATGAGGACGTAGAGGAGGAGCTAGTAGAGATGGATGAGGGACTTCCAGAGGAGGACGACGAGCTCGAGGAAGATCCAAAGATGCTTGTGGAGTTTGTGGCAGAGGAGGACACTGACTCTCTTGAAGAGGATCCCAGTAAGGATCCCATGGAGGTTGCTTTATGTGCTCCTCCCAGGGTTCTTGCTAGGGAGCCCTCTGACAGTGATACTATCTTTTTGGGGTACAGCTAACTATAGGTTGGGTAGATAACTGCTCTGAAATCCTAGGATTTTCCCTCTTTTGTGTATTTGATCGGGTAGATCTAGGTTTCAAATATTTTGTATGTATTCAGTTATCTCTCACACATTTATACCTTACTTGTTACTTGAGCTGTATATGTCACTTATTCGCCCACTGATACGCTTACAGTTTACACTCACTTGGCACATTCTAATATATATATATATATATATATATATATATATATATATATATATATATATATATGTGTGTGTGTGTGTGTGTGTGTGTGTGTGTGTGTGACGATGGAGGTCATTTCAATTATTTGAGTATGTATAATGATACTAAGACGATGCATGATTTATTTGACGTGACATTTTATATATTCAAAATGACGCTTTTAATTTAATAACTACGTACGAGATGATGTAAACGTTATGAATGGAATTTCTATGAAGGAATGAATGGTGGTTTTCTTTATTCACATTAAACCTTTTCTTAAACAAAGTGAGACTTTAAGCCGCGAATAAAAAGTTTTAATTTTTTCGCAAATTTTACCTGTGTGAGTTCTTTTCAAATTAAGAGTTTTTTGCAATCTTAAATAATTAACTTGCCTATTAAGAATTAAATAATTAATCGATGTATATTTACACAAACCCCGAGATTAAGGTGTTACATTAGTGGTATCAGAGCAATTCGTCCTACCAAGACTGGGGTGTGGACTTTACCATGTTTGTAGTGTGTTCTTGCATTCACTTATGATAGATAAGGATGTGAATGAAATTGTGGTGCGACTTACTTGAATCCAAGTAAGGACTTGTTTGACTTGTGTGATTTTGCATTGACTAGTGTTCTAGTAATGTGAAATGAAATTGTTTGTTTGTGTCTTGCATTGACTATGATAATAGTAGTACGAGATTTGTATGAGTGTAGTGTGACAGTTTCTTGAAAACTAATAGAGTGATTTCAAGAAACCATGGCTGGAAGACCTAGTGCGACTTAACAAATCCTTGAACAGGTGACTACTGTCTTGGAAAACCTCGTGCAAGACCGTGAGGCAGAACCTCTTAAGTATCGTGGATTGACTGCTTTCACTAAGCACAGTCCGCCCAAGTTCAATGGAGTATTCAATCCGGAGGGAGCTGAACTTTGGATCTCAGAGATAGAAAAGATATTCAAAGCGATGGGGTGCTATGAAGAGCACAAAGAGACTTTTGCTACCTACATGCTGAGTGGGGAAGCTGAAAATTGGTGGATGTTTGCTCATCAGACCTTACCAGCTGAGGAAGGAATCATAGCTTGGGAGGTGTTTAAGGTGAAATTTCTGGAGAACTACTTCCCAAAGGACTTGCGCAAGGAGAAAGCGAAGGAGTTTTTGGAATTGAAGCAAGGAGGTATGTCCATTGGAGAGTATGCGGCAAAGTTCAATGAGCTGTTAAAGTACTGGCCTTATTATAGGAGGGGCAAAAATGAGGAAGACATCTGCACCCAGTTTGAGAACGGGTTAAGGGCAGACACCTGAACGGCAGTGGGAGTTGTGCAGATTACTAATTTTCCTACTCTGGTTATCAAGTGTCGCATTGATGAGACCAATGCTAAGGCCAAGCAAATGCAATGGAAGTCTGGTGGCTCATAGCGTCATCCGAAGAAACATTTTGGTGGAGACAGGAAGCCTTACTTCAAGCTTGGACAATCATCTGGAGGAAACTCAGCACCGAAGAAGCCTTTCAATGGAAACTTCAACAACAATTCACTCAAGTGTTTCTGGTGTGGAGGGGCACACCTTAAGAGAAATTGTCTAGAGCCGGTTCTGACTTGTAACAACTGTGAAAAGTTGGGACATACACCCAAAGACTATTTGTCTGCACCTAGGAACAATGAGAACCAAGGGAACCCAGCTAAGAACAACAAGAACAACACTGGAAAACCGAGGGTGACCGGAAAGGTCTTTGCTATGAGTGGCTCTGAGGCTGCGACGTCTGACGACCTCATCTAAGGTAAGTGCATCGTAAAGGATAGACTCTTAGATGTACTTTATGATTCGGGTGCAACGCACTCTTTCATATCACATGATTGTGCAAAGGATTTAGGACTGTTTGTATCATCTTTGCCTTATGAGATTGTGGTAGCAACCCTATCGATAAGCCTGTTACTACTTCACATGCATGTTTGAATTGCCCTCTGTTGATCGAAGGCGAGACCTTCTCTGTGAATTTAATTTGCTTGCCTCTTTCTCACCTTGATATTGTGTTGGGAATGGATTGGTTATCTTCCAACCACGTCCTTCTCAACTGTAAAGACAAGAGTTTGGTCTTTGGTACTTCGACTCAGGATTCTCTCGAGTCCTTGGGAATGGGAACTGCCAACGAAGGTGAAGTTGGAAAAAGGAAGAATGTTTAAGCATACATGGTTCTATTTTCATTAAAAGCGGAGGAATACCCTTATATCAGTAACTTGCCTGTTGTGTGTGATTTTCCCAAAGTTTTTCTCGATGACGTTACTGAACTACCACCTGCGAGGGAAGTAAAATTCACCATAGATTTGATTCCTGGATCTAGTCTTGTTTCAAAATCACCTTATAGGATGTCACTTATAGAACTAGCTGCGGTAAAGACCCAAGTAGAGGACCTTATGGAAAAACAGATGGTAAGGCCTAGTGTATCACCTTGGGGAGCACCAGTGCTATTAGTGAAAAAGAAGGATGGTAGCATAAGGATGTGCATAGATTACTGCCAACTCAACAAAGTGATGATCAAGAACAAGTATCCTTTGCCAAGGATTGATGATCTCATGGATCAACTGAAAGGCGCTTCAGTGTTCTCGAAGATCGATCTGCGATCGGGATACCACCAAATTTGCGTCAAGAAGGAAGACAATCCGAAGACCACGTTTCGAACGTGCTATGGACACTACGAGTATTTAGTTATGTCGTTCGGTGTAACCAATGCTCCTGTCATTTTCATGGATTACATGAACCGAATTTTCCATCAATACTTAGACAAATTTGTGGTGGTTTTCATAGACAACATCTTGGTATATTCTAGAAGTCACGAAGAACACGCGGAACACCTGAGGATCATACTACATATTCTAAAGGAGAGGTAGCTTTACGCCAAACTCTCTAAGTGCGAGTTTTGGCTCAAGCAAGTGCAATTCTTGGGGCACGTAGTGACAAGTGAAAGGATTGCGTAGATCCAACCAAAGTGGAAGTTGTGATGCATTGGACTCAACCAACAACACCTACAGAGATAAGAAGTTTCTTAGGATTAGCGGGATACTACAGAAAATTCATTGAAGGGTTTTCTCGATTATCATTATCGCTAACCAAATTGACTCGGAAAGGACAAGAGTTCGTGTGGAGCGAAGCCTGCGAGAAGTGCTTTCAGGAATTGAAGAAAAGGTTAACATCCGCACCAGTTCTGGTCCTACCCGATTCGGAAAAGAAGTTCGAAGTGTATTGCAACGCGTCCGGTCAAGGACTTGGATGTGTGTTGATGCAAGAAAGGAAGGTGGTGGCATATGCTTCAAGGCAACTGAGACTGCATGAAGCGAACTATCCTACACATGATTTAGATATAGCAGTTGTGGTTTTTGCTTTGAAGATTTGGAGACACTACCTCTATAGAGCAAGGTTTGAGGTATTCAGTGACCACAAAAGTCTGAAGTATTTGTTCGACCAAAAGGAATTGAATATGAGACAACAGAGGTGGATGGAATTTCTGAAGGACTACGACTTTGAACTGTCATATCATCCTGGGAAGGCTAATGTAGTAGCTGACGCATTATGCCGAAAGTCATTGCACGTGTCTGCCATGATGATAAAGGTGTTGAGTCATAAGACGAATCATGACCCTCAATTATTTTGATTTTATGCAAAACAAATATTAAGTAAAAAGATTGCGTCTTATAAATGCCAACAGACGAAAACATTGTATCTACGTCTGTAAGATACAGATGATACGCAGACAGACGCTTTAGTCTGAAGAAACATTTAAAGGCATAGTAAATGCACTATCATTTTGTTATCTATGTTGCAGGGAATGTTCATAGAACATCCTCCTAGGATCTGTCGAAGTGCATAAAAGGGAATATAAAGAAGAGTCAAAGTTTCAGAAGCTTCCCTCACCTCAAAAGACGCGCTACAGCTAGCAATAATTGTCCGAGCAAGTGATGTGACCACTGCAACAGAAGGATTTGGAGTATATCTCAAGAAAGATAAGCAGAATGCTTTATCAGCTCAGAATGACTAGTTGGTGACAAGCATTTAATGCTCACATTAAATGCCCCTCAACCACCCTCCTTCAGACGATGGTCAGACACAAGAAAGAAGACCGTTTAGAGACAATGGTTACTTCCTCAGCAAGTTTATATATAGAAGAAGATTTGAAGTGCTGAAGACATAGAATAACACACGAACTGAATTCATATTCAAAAATTCTTTCAAGCCTTCATTCTTTTGTAAAAATTTCTTTTTGTAAAAGCTCTCAACTCACTTTGTGTATCCTGAGAGAAAAAGACTTAGTTCTTAATCTTGTATAACTGTCTGTAAGACGATAGTCAAAAGTCTGTGCGCTCTTTCAAAAACAAATCTTGTGATTTGTTTTAGAGCCAGAAGTGGATTGGTAGTAAAGAATACTTGGGTTTTTAGCTTGGAGAGGCTAAGTGTGAAAAACTACTTAGGTGAGCCATAAGTGGCAGTGAACAATACTTGTAACTTGTAAAAGTTAGTGGAACTTGGTAGTTTGTCAAGAACTGGACGTAGTCTCGGGGTGAGAAGAACCAGTATAAATTTCTGTGTTATCTTTTCTGCCCTCTCTCTGCTTATAACTGCTTGAACTGACTTTGTCTTGTGATTTAAACCTGTTTTTCTTAAAAAGGCTTTCATCTGTGTAGTATCGTCTGTAAAATCATTTTTCTAAAAAATGATCTCCTTTTGCTTAATAGATGTTACAAGCTGTTTATAAAAAGTTTGCGAAAATTTTTATAAATCACAATTCAACCCCCCCCCCCCTTCTTGTGATTTTTGTCTTTATAGTTTGGTATTAGAGCTCAGCCTCTAAGGGTTGAGTGCTTGACCGTGTCTAGAGGAAAAGATCCAGATGGCCAGTCACGACAATCAGTTCATTCCTGAGGGAGCCTCTCTAACAAGGCCTCCAGCCTTTCTTGGAGATGACTATCCCTACTGGAAAGATCGCATGGAGATGTACATCAAGTCCAATCAGTATCAACTATGGAACATCATCATAAATGGAGATATTCCCATTACAAGGCCCGAGGATCAATGGACTTAAGATGACTACAACATCCTTCAACTCAACAACAAGGCCATATATACTTTGACCTGTGCTTTAACCAGAAATGAGTACAAGAAGGTGCGTAGATTAAAATCAGCCAAGGAGATTTGGGATTCTCTCTGCACCAACTATGAAGGAACAGAAGATGTTCAACTGAGAAAAGCTGCCACTCTGACCAGACACTATGAAAGTTTCTCCATGAAAGAAGGAGAAAGTGTCGATGACATGTTTGGGAGACTTCAGGTTCTTCTCTCAAACCTGGAATCTCTTGGGCACACATACACTAAAGCTCAGGTCAACCTGAAGATTCTTGACAGCATGCCCAAAGTGTGGGAACCCAAGACAAAAGCTATCCAAGAAGCAAGGAACATGAAAACCTTGTCTTGGGATGAGCTGTTAGGAGTTCTACGAGTGCATGAAGTACATCTGCAGAACATAGACCAACTACCTGCAAACAACACTAACAATTTCGCTACTCTCAAAATTGGTGAAACCAGCACCATCAAAGAAGAAAAGAAAAGAGCCCCCAAAGCTCTAAAGGTTCAAACAAAAGAATCAGACGAAAGCTCTGCCGAATCTACAGACGATAAGGTCATCCTCATGGCGAGAAAATTCAAGCAGATGCTGAAAAAGAAAAACAAGTTCTGACAGTCCTCCAAGAAGAAAGATTCTAGATTCAAGAAGAAAGATAAGGAGGACAGTCAGGAGATCATCTGCTTCGAGTGCAGAAAGCCTGGACACATGAAATCTGAATGTCCAAGGCTAAAGAAAAAGAAGTCCTACGATGGCAAGAAAAAGAAGAAAAGTCTGATGGCTACATGGGACGACTCAGACAGTGAGCAAAGCAACAACTCAGACGATGAACAAGAAAATGTCTGTCTAATGGCAGAAACAGAAGAAAAAGTTGAGGTAAAAACTTGTTATGAATCTGAAAGCTCGTCTGGTTCTTCATCAGACGATGAAGAAAAGATGCCTTATGACGTTTTACTTCAGAACTGTCATATGATCTCTCAGCAATGTAAAAAAATTTAAACAAAAACTTAAACAATCTATTTGTGAAATAGAATTGCTAAAGAAATCAAATGCTGAACTAGAAGAAAAATTCAAGACTCTGGAAGAGAGCCTAAGTCAAACCAGCAACCCTAGTCAAACAGACAATTCATCCATAGTTGAAAAACTAAGGGAAGAAGTAGCATGTTTAACTAAGGACTTTGGGAAGCTTTTGGAGAGTTCTAACACTCTCACTATGCTTTTAAAATATCATCAACATCCCCATGATAAATCTGGTTTAGGCTTAGAAAAAGATGCATCTGCTTCTACTCAGTCTGATCCAGACAAATGTGATTTCTGTGGAAAATCTGGGCACTCCAAGTTCAGATGCATACATAAGAAGAAGCAAATGTCTAAGGGCACTAATGCTGTTGGACCCAAAAAGATTTGGGTACCAAAGTCTCAGATTATTCCTATTTTAGATATCCTTGGTAGGAAAAGGCAAGGGTTTGAGCTGGTACCTGGACAGTGGCTGCTCACAACACATGACGGGAGAAAGATCTATGTTCCTAGACCTAAAGCCGGTTAAAGGTGGAGCAGTTGCCTTTGGAGGCATGGGAAAAGGATGCATCACAGGCATAGGTAAAGTTGGTATGTCCTCCCTAACCTCCATAGACAACGTCCTATATGTTGAAGGTATGAGGTATAACCAACTGAGCATAAGTCAACTATGTGATAATGGTTATATAGTCTCCTTCAACAAGGACAGATGTATTGTCAAAACAGATGATGACAAGTCTGTCTTTTCTGCCAGACGACAGAACAATCTGTATGAAATTGATCTTATAGATCTTAGCAAGCAGAAGGTAACATGTCTGCTATCTAGAGAAGATGAAAGATGGATTTGGCATAAAAAGCTTGTTAAACACCAAAGATCAATTGGGAAAATTTGATTCTAAGGTGGATAAGGGTGTCTTTTTAGGATATTCTAATACATCTAAGGCTTAAAGAGTTTTTAATACAAGAACCTTAGTTGTAGAAGAATCTATCCATGTTAAGTTCAATGATGGACTAACATCTGATAAAAGACCATCAGATCTTTAGGATGATTTCGCAGATATGCAGATAGGTCCATCTATAGCACCAAAATCAGACGAAATTCAACCCTCTCAGGAAATTCTTCCTCAGATTGAAGGAGCATCTAACTCTCAACCACAGACAAGAGACTAGAAATTCGTAACTTATCATCCATAAGATCATATCATAGGAGATCAGAAAGAAGGTGTAAAGACCAGATCATCCTTTAGAGATCAAGCATCATACACTTTCATCTCAGAAATAGAGCCAAAAATAATAGACGAATCCCTGACAAACGATGACTGGATCTTAACCATGGAAGAAGAATTAAACCAGTTTACCAAAAACAATGTCTGGACCCTTGTCCCCAAACCAAAGAACAAAAGCATCATTGGAACAAGATGGGTCTTCAGAAATAAACTGGATGAGCAAGGAAAAGTGGTAAGAAACAAAGCTAGATTAGTAGCTCAAGGCTATAATCAGCAGGAAGGTATAGACTTCACTGAAACCTTTGCTCCTGTAACTAGATTAGAAGCTATAAGAATCATGCTTGCATTTGCTGCTCATAAAAACATTAAGCTTTTTCAAATGGATGTTAAGAGTGCCTTTTTAAATGGTTTTATCGAAGAGGAAGTTTATGTTAAACAACCTCCTAGTTTTGAAGATCTCACTTTTACAGACCATGTCTTTAAACTCAAGAAGGCTTTGTATGGTCTGAAACAAGCACCTCATGCTTGGTATGACTGAGCTATTTTCTTTTAGAAAATGATTTTATGAGAGGCAAAGTAGATACTACTCTTTTCAGAAGAGAAGTTGGCAAAGATTTCATTATAGTTCAAATTTATGTTGATGATATTATCTTTGGAGCTACTAATGAATCTCTTTGCAAGGATTTTTCTGATATGATGAAAAGCGAGTTTGAAATGAGTATGATGGGAGAACTTAAGTTCTTCTTAGGACTTCATATCAAACAAGACAGTAAGGGTATCTACGTTCATCAGCAGAAATATACAAGGGAGCTTCTTAAGAAATTCAAAATGGAAGATGCTAAACCAATGAAAACACCTATGCATGCTTCCAATCCATTGAGCAAAGACGAATCAGGTAAACCAGTAGATCAAACGATCTACAGAGGTATGATTGGCTCACTTCTTTATCTTATAGCCAGTAGACCTGATATTATGCATAGCGTCTGTCTGTGTGCTAGATTTCAATCAGATCCTAGAAAGTCTCATCTTAAGGCTGTTAAAAGGATCTTACGTTATCTAGTGGGAACCATTAACCTTAGTCTGTTCTATAAGAAAAATCAATTAACCTTGAAAACAATATACCCGTATATTGTGACAATACTAGCACAATTAATCTATCAAAAAATCCCATACAACATTTTAAGGCAAAGCATATTGAAATCAGATATCATTTCATTCGTGATTATGTTCAAAAAGGAATTTTCGATATCAAGTTTATAGATACAAATCACCAATGGACTAATATCTTTACAAAACCTTTGTCTGAATAATGTTTCGTCTGTATAATGGATCATCTGCATATGCACATGCTTTCAGATTAATGTTTGCATTCATCAGACGACACCCTTCGTCTTATCTTTTCATTAATCTGTTGGAACTAATGTGTGTTTAAGTGTATAGACGATAGAGTGACTATGTTCACAACGGTTATAAGTCTTTTTGTTTTTACTAAAAATGTGTGCCACCCTTTTCGCCATGATGAGACAGTTTTCAAAAAGTTTTTAATGATTTTAAAACTGCTATTTTTATGACGTTCTCTCTCCTCTCACATCTCCTTTGGTATAAAAAGACGAAGCGCCTAAAGAAGAAGGTTCCTTTGATCTTTCAAATCTCTCTGAAATTCCTAAAGACTTCAAAGATCAAAACTTTCTTATTCTTTCTTTCCTAAAAACCCTCTGTGTGAACAAAAATGGCACAAAAGAAGCAAGCATCATCCTCTGCTACTCCTCTCATCCGCAACCAAGACGAAGTAATCGCAATGTTTCCAGAGGAGCTCTTCATTCCTGGAAAATAGGCGAGTCTACAGGAGCTGGCAAAAGAAGGGTTTGATGTTCTGGACATGTTTACCAGAGCTGGATGGACCAACTTCATTGGAAAACACAGTGTTTGGTACCATGGTCCCTATGCCCTCTTTTGGGGCACTGCAAAGATGGAGGACGACCAGTGCATTCGAGGCACTATTGGTCAGACGAAAGTAACCATTAGCCCTACAACCATAGCCAAGGCTATTGAATGTGCTGAGGAAGGGCTGATTTTTAATAAAGACTGGGAGAAGACCATCACTCAGGAGATGGTGGACAAGATTCTCTACAACGGAGTAAGGCCAGCAGACGAAGATCCAAAGAAGTGGGTTGTAGTGTTAAAGAACTTTCTAAGGTCTGCAAACATGACTCACATATGCAAACTTCTCCACAACATGCTTTTCAACATTGTTCTTCCCAGAATCAGATCTCGAGATCATGTCAGTGAATGAGACAGGTTTTGTATCTACCATATCATGATAGGAGAAAAGATCAATCTTCCTGATCTGATCTTCTATCATCTGGAGCAAGCCTTCTAGGATAGATTTTCCTCGAAGAAGTAGAAGAACCCCATCCCTTACTGCATGTTGTTTACTCAACTCATGAGGGATGCTGGTGTAGATGTAACAAAATTTGAGGCATCTGGAGGAGCCACTCAAGTCTCAAAAACCACTTTTGTGAGGATGGGAATAGCTAACAAATTTCCTGAGTGGGTAAAGAGACAAGGAGGAAAGGTGAAAAAGGAGCCCAAAGAGGAACCATCTGAACTTTCTGCATCTGAGGTTCCTGCATCTGAAATAGACACTCAGACTCAAACCAAGCCTGTCACCAGACGTACCCAACCTTCATCTGACCAAACCAGGAAACCCAAACAGGTATCATCCTCTGACCCTCCTTCCTCTCTTAAGAGAAAGGTTGAAGAAACTTCTTCTGAACCAATCCCTGAACCTCTTTCCAAAAAGCCTTTTACCAGATCTACCAAAATCCACATAGTCACCAAAGCCAAACTCACCACCTCACTTGAACCCCAAATAGCACCTCAATCCAAACCTCAACTTGCACCTTCCAAAACCCAACAATCAGATGTTGAGATTCTTGTTGCACCTCTCTCTAAACCCCAAACCTCTTCCAAACCCAAGCCTACACCCAAGTCCAAACCTCAATCTTTTCCTCCACAGCTGACAAAAAGGAAGCAGCAGCCATCAGAAAAGCTCAAGAGCTGTCAAGAAAGGAAGCTGCTAAAAAGGCTAAGCTAGAGAAAAGCCTTGAGGAAAAAGAGCAGATTAAACTAGAACAATTTGTGGTAGAGTCTATTAAGACTTTATCAGCTGAAGAATAAAAGAGGAAGGATGTTGAAGACGTCATGGCTCCTACAGACACTGCTGAAGGAGAAGAAGCTATGGAAGAAGTTGTTCTTGAGTCTATTAAGACTCTTTCTGAAGAAGAACAGAAGCAAGCAGCCATGGAAGATCTCGGGAGAATTGAATCTTCCCTGATACAAACGGCTAAGATAGCATCTGCAGAAGAGGCAAATAAGCAAATAGCGCCTCAAACACTCACAGTAGATGAAGATGCAGGCGAAGCCAAAATTGCAGAATTAAATGAAGCCCTTCTTCAGTCTGCCTTAGAAGTAAGCGCTCAAGGTCTAGATATTGGAGAAGACCTAGCTGAAGTTGATGATCTAAGTTCAGCAAAAATAATTAAAATGAATTAATTATTAATTTTAGCAATTTATTTAGTATTTTGGACCAAGAAAATTCATTTTAAGTCCAACTTGAGTGATTCCAAAGGCATTATTTTTAGAAAATTAAATGCTCTATTTTAGGAACATTTTAAAGCTCAAAAAAAAAATCAAAACCTAGATCAGCTAAGCACCTCAACACAATTAGGTTTAGAAAAATCTTTTTTTTATTTTGGGGACCTATCCTTAGGATTTTCGGGTCCCCTATATAAGCTAAGAGGGACCCCTTCCCCCTCCCCCCCTGAAGCTGCCGCCAGTTTGAGGAGAGAAGAGGGAGAGAGAAATTCAAATCTCTCTTGTTGGGCAAGCTCCTCCTTCTCTCTACATTCTTCCTCTTCCTCTCTCTAGTTTTCATGGGCTAATGCTTTTCCTTTTTCTTTGCATTTTGGATATGTTGTAGAGCTCACCAAGCTCTAGCTTTGGGTGGTTAGAAATTTTGTTTTGAACACTTGAGCTTAGGAAACAAAGGTATGGGAGGGATTTTCTATTCTCTTTGAGCCTAAAATTTGTTGCCTTGAGACCTAGAGTAATGGGTCTATGTAGCATGTTGATATATTTAATTTTTGAGTCTTGGGATTGTGTGTATTTGGTGAATCCCGTACTTCCTTGTGTTCTGTGAAAAATGGGTACCTCTTTTGGTGCTTTGGACCTCAAAAATGGGTTCTTTGGATCCAAAAACCTAGGGTTACATATAAAGTATGTTATTTTTTAGCACTTGAGCTATTTATTATGAATTTCTTAAGTTTTGAGCTATTTATGTGATTTATTGTTCTGTTTTGGAAAAATAAATGTGTTGGCTGTGCTGGGCTGTTTTTGACCTTAAAAATGGTCTTCCCATGTCTCAAAATATGGAAATGCATATGTGGAATGTTGAGAATGGATTGGAAATCTTTTAGAAAATTTTTGTCTAGCAAAAATGTGAATTTCGGGCACTGTAGCTACTGTTTTGTAAATTGGGAATAATGTGATTGAAATTGATTGTAATGGATCTCAAAATTAGCTTACTCATACCCTAAAACCTAAGGTTGCATATAAAATTCATCAAAATCCGATTTTTACATCAACGGGAATTTAAGTTTTAATGTTTGGCATTATATTACTCTGTTTCGCCTCTGTTTTATAAACTGGGAATAATGTGATTGTAATTGACTGTAATAGACCTTAAAATTAGCTTCCTCATACCTTAAAACCTAGGGTTGCATATAAAATTCGTCAAAATCTGATTTCTACATCAACAGGAAATTAGTTTCTAAGTTTTTATGTCATTTTCATCGAATTTTCCACTGTTTCGAAATTAATAATTTTTGAAGTTGGAATTAGCTGTTTTGGACCAGAAAAATGGTTTCCTTACATCCTAAAACCTAGGGTTGCATATTTGGTTCATCAAAATCCGATTTCTACATCATTAAGAATGTAATTTTGAAGTTGTAAACCCCTTTTCTTGAGTTTTTGAACTAATTTCGGGTTGGGGTTTAACTATTTAAAATCTAAGCTTAGAAAACCTAAGATGATCTGATTTCGAAAACATGTACAAAAGGGTTAGGACTTAAATTTTGAGCATTTGGAACCCAAAATAAGAAGTTGACACTTGAAAATTTGGATGTTGTATTGGCTGCGGGTTTGACCCAAAGATTTGTAAATTGTGATGAGTTTAAATTGTTTAAGTATATGAATGTTATTCTCGTTATGGAATTATTAACTAAGACCAAAAGGGCATGACCTTCGACACATATGTGTTGCATTATATATTAGTTGTCATGAATGCGTGTGATCATTTAATTGTTAAGACCGAGAGGATGTGACATTCGACATTGATATAAATTGTTAGATATTTCCTGTAGATATGTTGCTTGCTATGATCTCAGTCCGAGGGGCGTTGTCCCTAGGCAATGCATGTTGGTTTTGTTGTGCATGAGTAGGATAGATGAGTTGGAGTGCCCGAGGCACTAAAGTGTGTGCAAGTGGATATATCCACTTTCGTAAAGTCATGTTGTTCATTACGTTAAGAGGTGAGGAGGGACGAGACCCTTCTCCTCTTGTTGTATGAAAAGGAACGATGGACGTACGTGTCATTCGCCTTGCACGGGACGACACACACTAAGAGGAGACGGATCATGTAAGAGGGCATCGGTGGCAAAGACAAGATGGATTTAGAGAGACAATATTGTTAATCAGAGATGGGGCTCGACTCCATGCTCGATGGGGAGGGTCCTCTAATATCCTCTTGGCAGTACCGTTGAAACCGATTGTCGGGTGGAATACATCTCGCGGCATGGAAAATGAGTGGGGAATCGTTATGAGGAGTGGATGATTATAGCTGGTACACTGGGGGATAGTTCGTTGTCTCAAAGGAGGCTTGGGGAAATGGTGTCAAGTTGTGACAACCCGGCTAAGGTTATAAGTCCGGTTAGTACAGGGGGGACTCACGTAACCGATTTGGCATTCTCGACGAAGACGAAGCTATATCCACGATTGGTGAGATCGACGTGTTGCTACGTACCTGACATGAGTCAAGTGCTCCCAATTTGTCATCCACGAAATTGCTTAAGACCATTATAACCTGGGAGGTTTAATGGCAGTGGGGCCCATAGGAATAGATGTTGTGAGACAGATATTCGTGATAGGTTTATCGTGAGCGTCATCGCTAGAGCACCATATGCAGTGGTCGTATAGGTTGTTTGGGACTGAGAGTCCGTTTGTTTGTGGTGACCAAGAAGGTAGAGAATTCACTCACATGCTCATCATTTTGCAGGTACCGATGGTGTGGAAGATGCCCACAATCCTCTTTTGATTAGTACTCTCGAGGGTCGCTGGAAGCACGACCCGCTATGGATGAAGATCACTTCATCGATCACATGCGTCTGCACACAACGAGGGTGGGCGACCCATATACTGCACCCCAGACTTTTGACTTCTACTTATGGTGGACTCAGCCTATGCCGCCCTACTATCAGCATGTGACCTCGGTGGAGATTGTAAAGCTGTCAGACTTTTCATCATCCTCTTCGTCTTCATCATCTTCTTCTGATGGTGACAACTTCTCCGACATGGATTCCGAGGCTACACTCTCCGTATCGGTATCTCCCCGGTTGATGCTACCTGTGGTGCATACGTTCTCGCTGGGAACCGATCGATTAACCTTGGTTGGGATGAGTGCACGGAGGTTGGCGCCACCCGTAGTGGAATTGGATGACCAGACATCTATGGAGGACAAGGACGTAGAGGAGGAGCCAATAGAGATGGACGAGGGACTTCCAGAGGAGGACGACGAGCCCAAGGAAGACCCAGATATGCTTGTGGAGTTTGTTGCTGAGGAGGACACTGACTCTCCTGAGAAGGATCCCAGTGAGGATCCCATGAAGGTTGCTTCTGTATGCTCCTCATAGGGTTCTTGCTAGGGAGCCCTCTAGCAGTGATACTATCTTTTTGGGGTACAGCTAATTATAGGTCTGGTAGATAACTGCTATGAAATCCTAGGATTTTCCCTCTTTTGTGTATTTGATCGTGTTGATCTAGGCTTCAGATATTTTGTATGTATTCAGTTATCTCTCACACATTTATACCTTACTTGTTACTTGAGCTGTATATGTCACTTATTCGCCCGCTGATACGCTTACAATTTACACTCACTTGGCACATTCTACTATATATATATATATATATATATATATATATATATATATATATATATATATATATATATATATATATATGTGTGTGTGTGTGTGTGTGTGTGTGTGTGTGTGTGTGTGTGACCACGGAGGTCATTTCAGTTATTTGAGTATGTATAATGATACTAAGACGATGCATAATTGATGTTTTATAGATTCGAAATGACGCTTTGAATTTAATAACTACGTATGAGATGATGTAAACGTTATGAATGGAATTTCTATGAAGGAATGAATGATGACTTTCTTTGTTCACATTAAACCTTTTCTTAAACAAAGTGAGACTTTAAGCCGCGAATCAAAAGTTTTAAATTTTCCGTAAATTTTACCTGTGTGAGTTCTTTTCAAATTAAGAGTTTTTCGCAATGTTAAATAATTAACTCGCCTATTAAGAATTAAATAATTAATCGATGTATATTTACACAAATCCCGAGATAAGGGTGTTACACTTTAGATCACTGATATGACGACGAATTGTGAAACTGAGGGGGTCACAACCACCACAGTCAATGTGTGCCACCCTTTGCCGCCGAGCACAACCCTCATCTCTATGAAATCTCGCCGCTAAGATCGCAAACCACCATCATCCACTATTACCTGAATCATCCCATAAACACTAAATCGTGAATCATTGAATCACTACAAATTGAAACAGTAACCACCACGATCTGAGTTCACCCCCGCCATTGTGTGTGAGTGCCGCCTTACCCGCATCGTCACCTAAGTACGCTCCACCTTCCGCGTCACCGCTTCTGACTAGCACGACACTAAAAGTCATGTTGACAACTCTCCGCACCAACCCGCAAGTCTCAAATCCCTCTTTCTTTTTCCTCTCAAGATGTTCTATTTCAGTTTCCAGCATAGGAGGAAAAAGAAAGAGGGATTTGAGGAGAAGGGTTCTAATGTTCCAATTCTGATTTTGGGTGGGGAGAAGGGCTCAGTGGGTAGGAGAAAGAGGTCAGAGAATGGGAGGTGTTGCAGTGGAGGGGCTAAGAGAGAAAGTGATGGGAGGAAGAAATTCAGTACAGAGGACTTACCATAAAATCCTGAGGGTCAGATGAATCTAACGATGGATAAAAATGGTCCACCATAAATCACTTACAAAATTGGACCACCTTAGCCTTCGCCTTAAGATATTATGCAAATATAATCATAAATTATTTTACATGTATATTATTATATCCGTGTATATTATTATATTTGAATGATAATTAATTGAGTATAATTTTACAATTTAAGTAAAATCAAGAATTTAAAAATATAAAACTTATATATATATATATATATATATATATATATATATATATTCTCTAATTATTAATCAGTTACATATTATGAACTTATTTACATATTTAAATAAAATTGTCTTTAATTTTTAATTTTTAGCATCAATATTGTTAGTTATTTTAGAAATTAAGATACCAAATACGAACTTATTTACAAAGTTATTAATTTTTTTTTACATTGTACTATTGTTTGAAGGTTTAATCTCACACATATCAATAGAATCTTCATCTACATCTTTTCTGATCGAGGCAAAGGTGTAGATACTATGACTAAGGCAGAGGTAAAGATACTTTAGCTTAGGCTGAGGTCAAACTACTTTAGTTGAGGCCAAGCTAAAAATACTCTGCCTATGGCTAAGATTGAGTTGAAGACACTTTGCCCAAGGCAAAGGTGAAGATACTTTGGCCAAAGTATAGGTGAAGATATTCTTGCTTAGGCTAAGGTCAAATTACTTTGGTCGAGACAAAGTTGAAGACACTTTGCTCGAGATAGAGGTAAAGATACTTTGGCTAAGGTTGAGGTGAAGATATTATAGTCGAGACAAAGTTAAAGATACTTTGCTCGAGGCAGAGGTGAATATATTTTGACTGGGGTCAAGCTGAAGATACTCTGGTTGATGCAAATGTGAAGATACTTTTAGTCAAGGTAGAGGGGAAGACACATTGGTCGAGGTCGAGCTGAATATAGAATGGGTGAGACAAAGGTAAATACACTATGGTTAAGGTAGAGGTGAAGATACTTTGACTTAGATTGAGGTCAAATTACTTTGGTTAAGATAAAATATATTTTTTTCTTTCTTTTCCCCCTATTATTTGAACCTAAATAAATGGATATCTAAGGTTTCACCAACTAACCATGGTTAAGGTTAATTAATTAGGCAATTAGGTATTTGAGGTAGCATGACATAAGCAAGTTATGGTCAAAGTTAATTAACTACTTAATTAGACTCGTGACATAACTTTATAACAAAACGATCAAATTATTTTTTATTTTTTTATTTTGTCAATTTCTATGGGTAGATTAAAAAATACAATATGATATTTCATTATAATTAATCATTCAAATATAATAAAATATTTGTGGGTTATTTCATTATATCACATATGAGTAATTACAATTGATGTTCCTAAATAAATAAAGATATTGTGACTATTATCTATTTTATTAAAATTAAATTTTTTTTAAAGGCATTTTATAAAAATTATATTAAAAAGTTAATATTAATTAATTTCTAATAAAGAGCTAAATATTTGCATAATATCTTAATAATAACATGAATATTGTTTAACATAATTTTTTATGTATAATAATCATAAATTCATAAACAGAATTTTTTTTAAAAAACAACAAATAAATTGTACATACAATTATTTAATAAATAGTAACTTTAAATAATTAATTTTAATGTATGTAAAAATATTTAACTTAATGTTGCATGCTCATATAAATGTTAAACATATAATTTTAAAAAAATAAATAATTAATTAAAGGGTAACTTAATTAAAAATACCAAATAATTCATAATTGTTTTTTTAAGTACAATTAAACATATTAGATAACTTACATAATTTTATAAATCGCTTATGATTGTAAAGTATGTTATGGAAGGGTGACTGTTATGTGTTAATGTATAATCACTAGCATGTAAAAAGCATGGTATGCCACTACACCACTTTATTATCTTAGCATTTTGTTGCCTCGTACAATATATAAAGTATTAAAACCTCTTACGTTTCAATCATCTTCAACCTTGAACCGGATCTTCAGATTCGCATATGACCCAAATGAAAACCCAAACAATATACCATCATTTTTTACATTGACCAGAACATTTTGAAGCACACAAACTTTAGAAAAATGATTTCTATTTGGTTTCTACTTTTAATTTGGATAAAAAAAACTTTAAAACACAAAATTTTTAGAATGTCATTAAATAAGTTGGAATGGTGAAATGGGGAAGGTGATACACCGCAAGCACACGCACAGCTTAAGATACAAATAGGGTCAGGGGAGAGTCCTATATCGGAACGGAGGACGAACCCTTGCAGACTAACGGGGTTCAATTTTGCATTGCAACTTGCTTCGGATAAGAAATCAGTTGAGCGTAGAGAGAGAAAATACGGGACTCAACATTACACGGGTGTTATTCAGTACTTCATTTACATGCTATATCCTTACAATCGCCATCGTTAAATTTTTTAACCTTACATCCAAGGGTCTAAAAAAACTCACGCAGGGTGCGTGATTTGTTTGCCTTACGCACGCTAGCCTCCGTCTAAGTTGATAGGTTCATGTGTCAAATATATGTAACTTAGTGTTGTTTATAGCAAAGGTTTATGCCTCAGTTGCAAGCAGATCATTGGCAGTCATTGCCTCAACCATGGATTCTCTCTTGGGTCTCTTGTCAGGGTTCATATTGTGGTTTACTGCTCATGCCATGAAAAACCCAAACCAATATCACTATCCAATTGGAAAGAAACGCATGTAACCAATGGTAAGACTTAATTTTAACTTCTCAAGGTTACTGAGTCTTATTAAGTTTTAGTAAATGCAAATCTATCGTTATAGTTTCATAATGTCCAGGTAGTGGAAATGACAGTAATTGGTTATTTAAGATATTTTCAAAATAACCTTTGCATGATTGCTTAATACAGATACATGCTAATAAAATTTCCTGTGTAGGGTATCATTGTTTTTGCATCTATGATGGCAACCTTGGGGCTGCAGATCTTGATTGAATCTGCCCTGGAACTTATTTCCAGGGTAATTGAGATGAACTTTTGTTCTTGTTTGTTCATTAGATCCCTAAATTTGGGTTTAACACTAGTTTGATTTTGTTTATGAATTTGAATTTAGGTTCACATATTCAAAAGTAATCTTTTTAATTGATATTTAAATATGTTCTTGGTCCTAAAAATATCATATTTTGTTTTTGTACCTACAAAAGCTTCATTCATTTTTAGTCTCTACATTTAACAAAATAGTAATGTCTTAGTCCCTACATTTAACAAAACAATGTGTTTATTACCCTATAATTGTTCTTCTCCATTATTCTGCAATGGCCATAAACACCTTGTTTGTGCCACTTCAAAATCTTGAAGGGAGGTCTTTGTGTTACATGGTTGTTTGCTTGTTACATCAAGCCAACTGCTTGATTGAACTACTAATGATGATATCCTGATTCTTGAATGTGTAATGCAGATAGCATTGTATATGTTGGAATACAAGTGTGAAGGTGAAGTCCCACATTGGGTAGGAATGGAAAAGTTGAGCAACATATAAGTGGATAGACCCGCAAACCTAACGCCTTAAGGTTTTGGGTTGAAGGTGGTGTCAGGTTCACTTGTGTGGTGTGCTCATGGCCTATTAGTGAAGATCTCCCCGGTGTTTAACCCCCCTCAGTGCATAACAATTGGTATCAGAGTCGATGGTTCGACCAGGTAACCGGCTCGGACGAGTATGGTGGATTGGCGATGGATCCGGGCATGGACAATGGGGATCCCTTGTATCAAAAGTCTTCCTGGCGGTGGGTCCATACATGGAGGCCAGGCAGCGTGTCCCACACCGTGGAACTGTGGAACGGCGGTGCAAGGTACTAGAGCATGGTTAAGCTCTAAAGGCGCCATCATTGGATACTCGTGGTAAAAATGGCTTCTGCTTGAGGGAGAGGCTACCATGTGGAAGAGACTCACACTTGAGGGGGAGATTGTTGGAGTACAAGTGTGAAGGTGAAGTCCCACATTGGGTAGGAATGGGAAAGTTGAGCAACATATAAGTGAGGAAGACCCACAAACCTAATGCCTTAAGGTTTTAGGTTGAAGGTGGTGTCAAGTTCACTTATGTGGTGTCTCGTGGCCCATTGGTGTAAATCTCCCCGATGTTTCCTCCCTCTCCGATGCACAACAGTATACAATTAATACATGGGTCAAAACTGTCATTGAGAATGTTGGTTCACTCATTGGAAGGACAACACCACCTGATTTTCTAGCCAAGTTAACTTCAGCTCATATGGAATCACCATGAGAAGATTAAGCACATAGGTACTGTTAGAGCATACAACTTTGGTGCACATTACTTCGTGGAAGTTGACATTGTGTTGCCAGAAGACATGCTTCTTCACCAAGCACACAACATTGGTGAGACACTCCAAGAGAAGCTGGAGCAACTTCCAGAAGTTGAGAGGGCTTTTGTGCACATAGATTTTGAGTTCACTCATAGAGGCCAGAGCACAAGACCATGGTGATGATATGCCATGGGACAATGTTGGCATAGCTTAGCTTTGCTAATTCTCTTAGTTATTTTATATAAGCTAAATAACACAATTTTTCTTTCTGAAGTTTATGGTTGTTGATACCTCTGAATGATACTTCCTCTGTGGTTGACTCAATAATGTGGTGTTAGTCCCTACACTTAGTTGACTCAAAATAATTAAGAATATTTTTTTCACAATTTTTTTGGTGGGTGCACATGTAGGGTGTAAGAAAAATATAATGTTGAATATAAGTACTCAAATAATTGCTAACTTTTGGAAAATGATGTTTTGATACTTAAAATGGGTATATACACCGTTAGAGTGGGAGATAGAAAGGAAAGAGAGAAAATAATAAATATTATGAGAAATGTGATAAGAACGGATCAAAAGGGATTAATAAAGAGGAGTATAAGGTAGATGGAAAAACTGAAATACGAAAAACTTGTTGATTGTCTTTCACCAATGTATGGGATGCAATTTTACTAATAATTTTTTTTTTTTTTACATAAGAGAAATTTAGGGGAAGAGATAGGGACTTAGTCTAAGATAGGAAAAGTCTTTGGATTCCAATAACACTTATAAAAAAATTTACATTTATCTGCATGGAGTTTTATTTAATTAGATCAAAGAAGTTAGTTGTGACATGAATGATCTTGAACTTGAGTGTTGACGATTGGGAGTCAAGTAAAATTCATAGAAATGAACTACTGAAATTTCATATTCCCGAATTTTACATAGGAACGACAATTTTCCATTATATCACAGGTGATAAGACTATATTTTCAAGAAATTATCTTGTTCGCGTCCACAGTACAGTTTTAACCCAAGTCATGCCATCCATTCCAGAAAGTGTTGCTCAATGTAATTCAAGCAAATTTATATACGTATGACTAACTCTCAATCAGATAGATTAGAAAGAAACACATGAAAATGCTGAAACATGATGACTTGTATATCATCAATTCATCACGCATGCATAGGCATTAATGGCATAACAAAATATTGGCACCCCATATACATACCACAAAATTAAGACACCTTTAACAAAATAGTGGCTGCGCACACAAGGATCATTGAAAAATTAACCTTAGGATCCCATGAAAAGTATCTGCTGGGAACCAAAATAGGAATGGTAAAACTCAAGTAATGTTGATACATAATTAGAACTACTCCCTCCATCCCTATTTATAAGAAAATGGTCTTATAAAAAAGGACAAACAATTTTTCAAAAAGTATCTTATAAATAGGGATAGAGGGAGTATATCAGAAGAGGTATAAACCTCTGTTACAACGCTGCAATTTCAGAAAATGGTAATATGCATAATCCTTTAATGTAAATCTAAGGATTATGCATGTTACTGAGGTGAAACTCTAATTACAATTGAATAACAACACATATAACACTTGTAGAACTATATCTAAGTTTTTTCCTTTTGGAATACCCTTTCCAAAGTGGTTTGTTGTGTTACGGATTGGTTAATCAGTAAGTGTTGGTGTTAATTTTTAGATTTACGGAATAGTCAATCCAGAAGCTTTATGGTTGCATTCCGGAATAAGTGTTCCAGAAATTCTAACTTCCGGAATATCTATTCTGTAATATGAATTAAATATATTACGGATTATCGATTCTGTAATATAATTTTATTTGTTGCTAGAAGAAAAAAGTCATCCTCTAATGCTGCTTTCTTAAGTTTCAACGTCCTCGTCATGTTTTGGACATTGATTAGTAGGGGTGGCAAAATGGGTCGACCCGACCCGCCAAAAACAAGTCAACCCACCCCGTCTCGCATTTAAAATATGGATTGAGAGTGTCACCCCGCCTCGTTTTTGCTCAGGTTGGCGTGTTGGCCCGCCAAAACCAAAACTATTACAAAAGGGTCGCGGGTTGGCAGGTCAACCCCTTTTTTTTTTAAATAATTGATTTTACATATAATAAAATGTCCAAACACTGATATTTCAACTAAACCATCACTGCACAGCCCCAATTCAGAATTCTAACTTAATAAAAAATATATAACTTAATAAAAATATATATAGTTATTAATTAAAACGGGTTGGCAGGCCAACCCGCCCCGACCCGCCATCAACCCGTTTTTTGGCGAACCACGTCGGGGCGGGTCACAGCGGGTTGGTGGGTTATAAACCTTGTCCCGCCCTGCCAAAAAAATGGGTCAAATGGGCTGGCCCGTTGGGTTGAGTCCGTTTTGCCACCCCTATTGATTAGTTGGGAGAAAAATTCGAGAATTTTGTTTTGATGATGGATGTGCCTTGCAGGTGGGAAAAGAAACTTGACACCTCTCATTTACCAGAAATGGTTTTTGGGGAAAACACTTTGAATCTAAAACACTTGAGTAGTGGAACCAAAATTCATTTTAATGCATTTGATGCTCTACGTGTTGAAGGATCAGAGCCGTAGGGGGTAAAGAAGGAACTCGAGTACGTAAGGGACAGGGGTGAGAGAAGAACTTATAAAATATGAAGGGTAATTTTTGGGATTTAGAAAATTAAGGAGGTGGAACATGATATTTATGGGGTGCAGATAGCAACAACTGATATGGACTTACAATTTTCAGCCCAAGAAAGCCACATTTGAAAAATCCACATAGTCAAGCACTGAATTTCTTTTATACACCATTAACAACTTCCCCATTTTTCTTTTGATCCCAAAATTTTGGTCATCATTTATTGTTCTCAGCAATCTGATAGTTGCGTTCTTATTGGTACGTCATAGCAGCACAGATCATAAAGGAGAACATGAAAGAATTTATTTGATCATATGAAAGCCATTTTTTTTATTT
Source organism: Pueraria montana var. lobata (assembly GCA_026413185.1). Lineage (NCBI taxonomy): Eukaryota > Viridiplantae > Streptophyta > Magnoliopsida > Fabales > Fabaceae > Pueraria > Pueraria montana. The sequence goes on along the minus strand of CM048649.1, from coordinate 20,716,024 downwards.
AACTATTCAACAAATATGGGCGGATCTAAAACTCTATTAAAGGAGAGCAAAATTATTCTTCTTTTTCTTCCTTTGAAATTGGTTAAATATCAAACTTCTAATAAATAATAATTTCTAAAAAAACATTTACTAATTTTACACTTAAAATTGAAAGTAATTTTTATTTTAAATAATAATAACCTTAACCATTATTGTAATAACAATAAATACAGTTAGTTTTACATAATTTGTATACTAGTTAAAGTCTTAACAATTGCAATAATAACAACATACACATCTAGTTTTACATAATTTTACACTAACAAACCTTAATCATTGTTATAACAATAACAGACAACTAATTTTACACATAAGTTAAAAATCATCATTTAGATAAACTACATGAAAGAGCTTCTACAAATTAGCTTATGCATAAGCTAATTTTAACTTATAGGGAAACTCATTTTATTTTATTTTTTTTCTCATTTTCTTCTCCTAGAAGTGCTTTTGTACAAGTTTACCCAAACAAACACTAAGTTTAAATCTAATAAGACCTTATTTCAGGTAGAAGCTAGAGTATTTTAAGTTGGGTGGCTGAGTAAATACAATATCATTAATGAAGATTTTTTTTTATTTTCTACTGTTGTAAGGTTTATATGTTAGACAATAATTATTTTATAAATTCAAAAATCTTATAATCATTGAATACATAGGATCATATAGGCAAATTTATATGTTGAGTATTGACTAAAAAGAAGTAAATAAAACCTCATAATTTTATGGTAGACTACACATAAATTTCACAAATTGAAACATGTTTGCTTAATTTAAAAAAATTAATTTTAATTGGACTGACATCAACACAATTAGAAAATATTTGCAAATCCCACTACAATACAGGTGTATAAAAAAATTACCACCTCGTAGGCGAAGAGAATTCAGCTACGAATTTACTATATCATGTCAAAAGTTATGTATTATAATACTCAATTAAGTTTTTCTCTTAATATAAATTTTTTATATTATTATTGTATTATAAAGTTTAACTATAAAATACATTATCTATTTATAACAAGATATTCATCAAATTAAATTATAAAATTGAATCAATTTTAATAAAACCCTTTCATAATTTTTTTTGGTATAAAATAATGAAATCTAAAACTTTTAGAAGATAAGTAGCTCCATCCATTACGAAAATCCTCTATTTCTAATTCTAGGCTAGTCTTAATATGGTTGAATTATATAAGTGGATAATTTTGAATATAATTAAAAATAAACAACAGAACAAACTTTACATTAAATTGTTTCTTTTTTGAGAAAAAAGAAAAAAGAACAACTCTTCTGAAGTAAGATAATTACTTAAAAAACCATAATGTTTTACGAGCGTACATTTTTTGCACTAAAGAGGACTATTCTAATTGAAATAACATGCTAGTAATGGAAACCGAGAGAGACCTGGAACAATGACTACGAATAGAAACGTGTACCCATGAAGATGACCCTAAAGAATGAGCTTTACCAACCATGGGGAGCTTCGACAACAAGCAAACTTAAGCAAAAAGTCATTTGTTCCAAGAGGCACAATATTTCGTCGACATCTTTGAATTTCAATGGAAGCTCCTTCAAGCCATTGATTTAAAAACTTCATATTATCAAAATTAAGCAAAAGTCGTTAGATCTAGGAGGCACAATATTTTGTCGACATCTTTGAGTTCCAATGGAAGCTCCTTCAAGCTGTTGATTTCAAAACTTCATATGTTCAAACTTAAGAAAAAGTCGTTTGATCCAGGAGGCACAATATTCTGTCGACATCTTTGAGTTCCAATGGAAGCTCCTTCAATCCGTTAATTTCAAAACTTCATATTTTCCTCTCTGATTTTGAGTTCATACACGCCCAATTCATCCTCCTCCGAACTGCATTGTTTCATATATTGATTGGTATTTCTCCATTATTCAAAAACTAGTATGGCTGCATTGTGTAGTTGCTCTGTTTCATTGTGGAATTGCTCTATTTCATGTCTAGACTGATATAATAATGCTAAAGGTAGTGTTTCGTTGTTCCATGAGATATGTTAGCATAGCACATTCCTTGACAATCGGTATTCCAAAATGAAAAACCAATTCTAGCTAAAACTAACATAGCAATAAAAAAATGAAAAAAACAAACAAGTTCCGTGAAATGTTTTGTTTCATTGTGGAGATGTAGGACTTGATTAGCATAGCGCAAAACTGAACTCCATCAAACAAGTTTTTTCATTTTTGAAAATCAAAAACAATTTTCAAAAACTAAAATCAAACATGTCCTAAGTCTCTCTGTTTGGCTTAACTATGTTGATGTGTTATGGTCTAGTGAGAAGTGCATGTTAGACACTTATTAGTGTATTTGTTTTGACTTGAATCGTAAATCTGTTTTACATTTGTTGCTCATGTCAGAGAAAAACATACGACCCTGACAGGAAGAGTTCCCCATTATCAAGCAAGGTTCTCAACCTATTAGTTAGAAAAATAAGTTACCACGGGCATACTCGAATAAGTTGATGATAGTTCATAAAATAACCATAACCTTCTGCCCACGACCTTGAATTTGAATTTAAAACGGATAGGATTAAAATTTAAAAGGTGGGGATACTTTTTTTTTTAACAATTTTAATGTACTTTTATAGTCTTTAAAATAAATTTATGTATATATGTATTAATTTATTAATTATATTTTAATTAAACATCTTAAATTTTAGAAGACAAGTAACTCCGTCCATTACTCAAATCCTCTATTTCTAATTCTAGGCTAGTCTTAATATAGTTGAATCATATAAGTGGTTAATGTTGAATATAATTAAAAATAAACAACAGAACAAACATTACATTAAATTGTTTATGTTTTGAGAAAAATAAAAAAGAACAACTCTACTCAAGTAAGATAATTCCTTAAAAAATTATAATGTTTTACTTTATGATTGTAACAATACGCGCATACATTTTTTGCACTAAAAAATCATAACGTTTTACTTAATGATTGTAACAATACGTGCATACATTGTGCCAAACATACAACCCTGACAGGAAGAGTTCCCCGTTATCAAGCAAGGTTCTCAGGCTATTAGTTGGAAAAATAAGTTATCATGGGCATACTTGAATAAGTTGATGATAGTTCAAAAAATAACCATAACCTTTCGCACCCCTTCACACTCACGTACGACCTTGCACAAGTTCGCACATAGGAATAGTAATTGGGCGGGTTGGGACAAATTTGGCTCTCCACGTCCCCGTCCTCACAAAAGGCGGGACAAATTCTAATTCAATTTAAAAGGGATGGATTTAAAATTTTAATACAAATTACCAACCCTAGCCCCATTGTGTTTTATCGAGTTTGGAAAAACTCACTGGTAATTTGTCATGCTTTTATTTACAATTTTAATTTACTTATATAATTTTTAAAATAAATTATATATGTATTAATTTATTAATTTTATTTTAATTAAAATCTTAAATTTTAGAAGACAAGTAGCTCCATCTATTACACTCAAATCCTCTATTTATAATTATAGACTAGTCTTAATATGGTTGAATTATATAAGTGGTTAATGTTGAATATAATTAAAAATAAACAATAGAACAAACATTACATTAAATTGTTTCTGCTTTGAGAAAAATAAAAAAGAACAACTCTTCTAAAGTAAGATAATTCCTTAAAAAACCATAACGTTTTACTTTATGATTGTAACAATACGTGCGTACATTTTTTGCACTAAAGAGGACTATTCTAATTGAAATAGCATGCTATAGTAATGGAAACCGAGAGAGACCTGCAACAATGACTATGGATAGAAACACGTACTCATGAAGATGACCCTGAAGATTGAGCTTTGCCAACCATAGGGAGCTTCGACAACCAGTAAACTTAGGCAAAAGTCATTTGTTCCCGGAGGCACAATATTTCATCGACATCTTTGAGTTCCAATGAATGCTCCTTCTAGCTGTTCATTTCAAAACTTCATATTATCAAAATTAAGCAAAAGCCATTTGATCTAGGAGGCACAACATTTCGTCAACATCTTTGAGTTCCAACGGAAGCTCCTTCAAGCTGTTGTTTTCAAAACTTCATATTTTTAAACTTAAGCAAAAGTTGTTTGTTGATTTCAAAACTTCATGTTTTTAAACTTAAGCAAAAGTCGTTCGTTGATTTCAAAACTTCATATTTTCAAACTTAAGCAAAAGTCGTTAGGAGGCAAAATATTTCGTTGACATCTTTGAGTTCCAATGGAAGCTCTTTCAAGCCATTGATTTCAAAACTTCATATTTTCCTTTCCAATTTTGAGTTCGTATACAACTGATTTGTCCTCCTCCGAACTACTTTGTTTCATGTCTTGATTGGTATTTCTCCATTACTCAACAACTAGTATATGTGTAGTTGCTCTATTTCATTGTGGAACTGGTCTATTTCATGTCTAGACTAATATAATAATGCTAAAAGTAGTGTTTTGTTGTTCCATAAGATATGTTAGCGTAGCACATTGCTTGACAACCGATATTCCAAAATGAAAAACCAATTTTAGCAAAAACTAGCGTAGCAATAAAAAAATGAAAAAAAAACAAACAAGTTTCGTGAAATGTTTTGTTTCATTGTGAGATGTAGGACTCGACTAGTGTTGGAGTACAAGTGTGATGGTGAAGTCCCACATTGGGTAGAAATAGGCATAGCACAAAACTGGACTCCACCAAACAAGGTTTTTCATTTTTTTAATTTTTGAAAACTAAATACAGTTTTCAAAAACTAAAATCAAACATGTCCTAAGTCTCTCTGTTTGGCTTAACTATGTTGATGTGTTATGGTCTAGTGAGAAGTGCATGTTAGACACTTATTAGTGTATTTGTTTTGACTTGAATCGTGAATTTGTTTTCCATTTGTTATACAACCCTGACAGGAAGAGTTCCCTGTTATCAAGTAAGGTTCTCAAGCTATTAGTTGGAGAAATAAGTTAACACTGGCATACTTGAATATAATTAAAAATAAACAACAAAACAAACTTTACATTAAATTATTTCTATTTTGAGAAAAAGAAAAAAAAACAACTCTGCTAAAGTAAGACAATTCCTTAAAAAACCATAACGTTTTACTTCATGATAATAACCATACGCGCGTACATTTTTTTCGCTAAAGAGGACTATTCTAATTGAAATAGCATGCTAGTAATGAAAACAGAGAGAGACCCGCAACAATGACGACGGATAGAAACCCGTAACCGTGAAGATACCCTAAAGAATGAGCTTTGGCAACCATGGGTAGCTTCGGCAACAAGCAAACTTAATCAAAAGTCGTTTGTTCCAGGTGGCACAATATTTTGTCGACATCTTTGAGTTCTAATGGAAGCTCCTACAAGCCATTGATTTCAAAACTTCATATTATCAAAATTAAGCAAAAGGTGTTTGATCGAGGAGGCACAATATTTCGTCGACACCTTTGAGTTCCAATGGAATCTCCCTTAAGCCGTTGATTTCAAAACTTCATATTTTCCTCTTTGATTTCGAGTTCGTATACGCCCAATTTGTCCTCCTCTGATCTATTCTGTTTCATGTCTTGATTGGTATTTCTCCATTTCTCCATTATGCAAATCCTCTATTTCTAATTCTAGGTCAATTTTAATGGTTGAATTATATAAGTGGTTAATTTTAAATATAATTAAAAATGAAACGAGAACAAACTTTACATTTATTGTCTCTTTTATTTAGAAAAGAAACAAGAACAACTCTTCTGAAGCTTATAATCGTACCCATTTTTCATCTCAGATAGAAAACAAAATCCTCGCTCTAATTCTATCTGTTAGTGCATTATTTTTGTTTGGCATTATCCTTTTCTAATTGCTATATATCGGAATGAGCGTTTTAATCCCCAACAATTAAGCATCTCTTCCAACCCAATACTAAACCCTAGTCTAGCAGTTGACATGAAAATCCATTGAATCAAACGAAGGCATTTACATACAATTAACTGGGAAAGGAAAACATGCTAGAGAAACATACAAAAGCAATCAATACAATTGATGAGAAATATAGCCATTTTTTGTTACATTGGGGACTTGAATTCGTGTCAGCCATATGTGTACTCCCAAATATTCAAGGAGGCCTACCCTAAGGCATTCAACCTTCAATACACTGGTGAGAATACAAATGTATTTAATTAATTTTCAGTGAACTACAACATCATTTTTTTTCTTGATATTGGAAAGGATAAACTAACTGGCTTAAATTCTTGAGGTAATAGTAGCAAACATTAATATACTGCATTTATTGTTGGTATTGTGGTAGTAGTTATTATTTTATTTGCTCTTAGGGTCATAAATACTTTTTATAATGTTCTAGTACATAACATTATACCTAATTAATTACTTCAAAAAAATATTATACCTAATTGTGCTTTCAAAAACATTATACCTAATTGTTTTAACCAATGTTTATTTAAATAAGATCACATCGTTCACTTTATCATTCATATTATTTATTTATTATTTAAATTTTAATTATATCAAAATAAAATTTTTATCGTGTAACTAAAATATTAACTTTTATATATAAATATTGCTCCACAATTGAAATTTTTGGATCAATCACGGTGCACAACTTTATTAGTGTACTCTTAAAAAAAACTTTATTATGTAAAGTCTACGGTTGATGCATAATGTATTCGACCACATTTATTTTTTGGAACTTATATAAAGTTCAGTTACAAGTAGCATTGTTTCTCATGTTTTTTTTTTTTTCCATGATTGAGTATATTAATGGGATATGTCAATACTATTGGGTTTCTAAATAAAATAGAGACGTGCAGTCAAAAAAAAAAAAAAAATAGAGACGTACTATCGAAGATACTTCGTCCGTTACGTTTGGTTGAATTTTTTTGGTGTGTGCGGTAATGGCATCAACTGGATTTGGATTTTCACACCAAAAAGAAAAGAAAAACTAGATTTAGATCTAAGAACTTATACAAATTACCTAAACTTGCGGAGGTTGAATTATATAAGTGGAAGTAATTTTGAATATAATAAGAAATGAAACGGGAACAAATTAGCATTTAATTTCTCTTTTTTTCCCTAAAATGTGATCCAAAGTGGAGAATAGTTTTGAGAAAAGAAACAAGAAAAACATTTCGGAAGCTTTTAAGGAGTATGCATCTCTTTAAAGTTAATTTGATTGAATAAAACCTAATTAGACATTTCTTAGCATTTTCATAGTGATAGCAAGCCCACGCTATCTCTATGCTCGAGTCTTGTCTGGAGTAGAAGGCATCTCAATATATAAATTAGGGGTGTTCATGGGTCAAGTTTGGCTAAACCCGTTATCTAACCCGATCAAAATTTTATGGGTTGGGTTGTGTCGGATTTGTGCAATTTTATTGTGAAATCCGAACCAAACCAACCCGTTCACAAACGGGTTTGGTCGAATCGGATTAATCAAGTCTGAACTTTTAAAAATATTTTTTATTTTGTAAAAAATAGAATTATTTATAACAACAATTTGTTTTTGCCTAAAGCTTTGTAAATATATAATGACTACATACCCTCCAAAGAGATGAAATAGTAACAATATTTGATTAATAAAATGAATGGTTTCAATGTTAATACAATATTTTATTTTAGATAGAAATAAACTATTATATTAGCATGAGAAAACATAAACAAAATTAAGACAAAAAATAAAAACAACAATTAAAAAAAGAAATATAATTCATGTGTGGTTAAAAATTAGCAAAAAACTATGGTTTTATGTATTTCTTAATTTAATAATATATATAATAAATTTAATTTCATGCTACAGGTTGGGTCGGGTTGGGTCACGGGTTCAAAATACAGAACCCGTTACCCGACCCGTACACTGACGGGTTTGAACGGGTTGGGTCGGATTTGATCCAAACTCTCAAAAAATCCGAACTAAACTAATTGGGTCGGTTTGGATTGGGTTGGGTTCACGGGTTATCCGTACCCGTGAACACCCCTAATATAAAATGTCAAATTCTTTTCCTTAAATATCCTACATGGGTAATTATCTACATCAAAAATTAAATTTGTAGCAATTAATTGCAAATAATTTCTTATATTGTTTTGCAAAGGCCCAAATATTGTGACCACGAATGAGACAAATTTCATTTTGATGCTTTATCCCATATATTTAGATATGATATATACCACATTACTTTGTAGAAAGAGGTGCTGCAATCTTGTTCCTCTACTTCTGCCATTGTTTAACTTAATACTTAAGGAAAACTCAGATGTAAAAAGAAGACTTTGGCAGGGATATGAACAGAAAGCATATTTTGCAACTATGTTTTTTTTTTCACCACAAAAAAAGTCAAAAGCATTCAAGTCAAACCATGGAAATAGACAAATTCCAAGTAACAATAAGGGAATAAAAAAAAAGTGAAAAAGAGAGACATATATTCCCAATTTTCTTATGAAACAAGGGAATTTTATCAACCATTAGGAATGTTCGAAGAAGCTGCCATGAAATCCAGAAGTAGTTACGATTAGAGAGTGCATATAAACAAGTTTAGAAATACAGCACCAGAAGACTTTAAAAGGGTGAGTACAGAATCATAATTCAAAGATGAAGTATGTTTGGATTTCCAATAGAAAGTGTTACAATTAAATTTTGTTACAAGTAAATAGCCATTTTTCTCCTTGAACTTTCTTACTGACTTAAAATCAGTCCATGTACTCTAAACACACCTTCTCAGGTCTTTGGGACTAACAAGACTTACTGTTTGATAGTTTGAGGATTAAAATGACCATTCACTCATTACATTTTTTACTTCTAGATAAGTTTGCACTCTAACAGAAATACACACTCACCTATGGATTTCAAAGTGATAAGTTTAAACCTTTCAGAATGAAAATCAACAAAGCATTCTTTGTTCTGACAATATGTAGTCAAGTAAGATGAAAACATCCAAATCATTGTAATATATTTTATAACAGAATTGCAAAAATGTGGATACTGTACTGTTTCAGGTTATATCATTGTCAAAATAGGTATACGAGTTCTTTAACAAGTGAAGGAAACTATGTGTGTGGTCTATGTATCACGTGGAGAATGAAATCAGGTGTATATATCTGACTTACAGTAGTCCAAAAGAAATTGGAAATAGGTAAAGATTTCTATTAAAAAAAATGTCATTTAACCATTTCTAAATCAAATTTTATAAAGAACAAATTAGTACTTAATCCTAAGTCATGAACCGAGTTCAAACATTCGAATGAAAATTGCCAATAGAAAATCAATATAAGTAAATAGATAAAAGTTACTAGTGTAAAACTATAGTACAAGTCTAGAATAGATTATAGAATGTCCCCTTTAAATAGGGTGATCCATAAGGTTCAACAATTATATGAGAAGAAAAAAAATAAGACAAGATTCAACTCTGTTATTGAAATTAATTTCAGAAGATTACTGCATATAGATATATGTTATCATCTGTATAAGCTCACCAAACATAGGAATCCCCATTTCCTCCAACAACAAAGTGAACATTTTTGCATCCCTGCCTATCTATATACACTCTTGTCCTTGAAGAAAAACCATTTTATGCTATGGAACAAATTCATTATATTTATACCTAACCTATTAAACACTATTACTAATGTATACATAATAATAACCTATGAAACATTAAGTGCTAGCTAGCTCATACATAGCTATGAACATGTAGCTAGACCATCTTGTGGTAGCAAACTCCCTTCTTGATCCAATGTCTCCCTAACTGCCTTGTAAAAGGCTATCCATGAAGAAGAGTAGGCATCAACAGGACCCCACAAAAAGGTAGGATTTGGACTTGCAGGGCATGCAGTGACCAAATCCAAAACTGAAACTGTTTTAATGTTCTGTGGGAAATTGAATGCCAAGTTATCAACTTTGTGTTCATAGATTTTGCCATTTCTGTCCAATTTGTACCTTGAAGTGCCCTGAAACTCTCCTTTGGCCTCCCAAGGAACCCTTGGCACTCCCCTAAGGTTCCACCTGACCAGTATCACATTCTCTGAAGGCTGCCACACCCTGTACACATCAAGCGCTATCTCGCGGAACAAGATTTTGCCATGAAACCTCAGTGCCCAGAAGATCAATTTGTACTTCTCAATCCCAGTAAATGTGTTCAAGGGGTCCATGAATGTTATGTCATCCCTGAAATGACCAAATTCCAAATGAAAACCTCCTTAAAAAGTTAAAACATTAAAAAAAAAAAAAAAAAAAAAAAAAAAGACAAAGGATAAAACTCAGATACGTTACATCTATAACAATTGTAGCTATGTTTGGATTACTATTGGAATTTCATTGGAGGGTGCTCAATGTACTTTTGGAGAAGGAACTCCTTTGTATCTTTTGCTCTCAAAGTACTTTTGGAATAGAGAGAATGTTACCCCAAACATGCACTATAATGGCCATACCCTCTTTTGGTCTCTGCATTATTTTTGGACTTTTTGTCCCTTAGCTGATATTGCAAATCATTTCACTGTTCTGTTTTAACCCCCCACTTCAATTACTTTTCTATAATTGAACTACTCAATATATAAATAATGAAAAGAAAATCACACTAACTGCATATAAAGTCAAATTCCAAAAACTAAAAAAGCATGGACAGACAGGCAAAACAGTGCCTGTCTTTCCACCAGTGTAAAACTGTAAATAATTACATTTGGGATTTGGCTCCTCTATAGTTAAAGAGGGTAATGTAACTAATCTCAATGTCCATGAATTTATAATTAATATTTTAACATATTTACAATTTGTTATGCATATGCACATAATATCAACAGTTGCCTTTTTCTTTAACGAGTAGATTACTTATTTTAACTTCTAGAGCTAGTTGCTCAAGGATCCTTACTTTTGATATTATTTTCCAATCAAATTTAGCATGTTATCTAGCTAATCACAACCAATTTTAGTTACCAAAACAAAGACAATGGTTGCCAAGACAAAATGACAAATTCAATTGAAAAAATAGTCCTAAGTCATAATTGAATTTTGTCCTAGATACTACTGTATTTGAAAAATAGTCCTAACACTATCCTAGATACTGTATTGTCCAAAGAAGGAAAAACAGCACACAAAACAGAATTTGAAGACATGGTCACATGGGGGGTGAGAAAAGTACCTATAAATGTCATAATTGAGGTCTTTGATGAAGATCAAAGGAAGGTCCTCACGGATGGTCCTGACAGCAAGGCCAAGGTTGAGGTAGAATTCATCCTTTGGCTGCTGCTGCTTGTTATCATGTGGTGTGCTGACCTGAGCAAGTTGTGCAGTTTGGAGAGGGGAAGAAGAAGAGGAGGAGGAGCATGTGGTGGTGGAAGAAAATATTTGAAACTGAGAAGTGCAGGGTTTTGGAGGTGATGAGAGAGTAATTTGGTGAAGGCTTGGTTTGTCTTTGGATTTGGATTGAGCCAAGAGAGAAGGTTGGAGGTTTGGTAGAAGAAAAGCCATGGCCCTTAGTTTGATGCTTTTCAATGGTTTGCAAAAAGATATTATTGTTAACTTTTGATTTGTGAGAGAAGAGAAGAGAAGAGAAGAGAAGAGATTTGTGATTTGTGTGTTGTGACTTTGTGTTGTTCTGTTTTGTGTGTGTGTGTGTGTGTGTGTGTGAGTTTCTGGTGCTGATGCAAATTGAGGCTGTTGTTAACTTCGTGTTTTGTGTTTGAGTGGCTTCGAACATAGCCATGAAATTTAGATGAATAGAAAAAACAAATGTTGCCAATTTTGCGTATTGACCCTTCTATTCTATTTTGCGTATTGACCCTTCTATTCTATAATATTGAATTTTCGTATTTAGTCTTTATAAGAAGTGCTGGAACTAAGGAGGGGATATATTGGGATGGTACACGCGCGCATATATCCCGAGTTATATCAATTTTTACGCTATTTAATAATTTTTTTAAATAATTTTATCTTAAAATCCATCAGAAACTTTTTATTATATAAATTATATTTATAAAATTAAAATATTTATTAATTTAAAATTATTTAATACTCCTTTATATTTTTAAGATATATAAAAAGAATTAACCATTTAAGTATAAACTTATAATTATTCAATCTTAATAAAATTTGACACAAACAATCCAAATATATATATATATATATATATATATATATATATATATATATATATGTTAACAATAAGATCAATAAAAATCATATTTTATATAAAATTATTAATGATGTGTGTGCATCGTAAAAGAAGTTCATCTTAATCATATAATATAATTAAAATTGTTAAAGTACAAATGTGAATAAAAAAAATCTTACATTACATAAAGATGGACATGCTGAATAATAATATATAATTAGTAATTAAGGATCTATATACCTAATGTTTTAAGGTTTAAAGTTTTAAATTAGATGCTGTCAAAAAAAAAAAAGTTTTAAATTAGATGTGATGATAAACTTACTAGCTAGCATTATTTGCTCATGGTCATTAATAGAGAATTTCTTGATATTTTATTGTGTTCATAACAAAAAAAAAATGTTTTGGTTGTAAACACATATTTTAGATGGACTGGATATTGACACATTAATATTGCATTTTTGGATCCATATAACTGATATAAGTGCTGGTTTTTAGGACTGAAATTTTGCTGCTAATTGTTGCAACAATAAATATTATATAACACACCTTAAGATAGAATGAGTAGCACCAATGTTGGTCCAAAAATATTGGGAAGGGAACATTTAGGGCATTGATTCCCATTGAGAACTACCATAATGGAGACAAAAGCGTGATACGAAGGAGTGTGTTAGAAAAGGACTTCTATGTTCTAACAATTAAGAGAGGTAACCTGAGTGATAATTAATAGGGGATAAGTTTTGTTTTTTTGTTTTTTTTCTAAATTATAATCATGTAAGCAGATACTGATTGGTGATCTCTCTCTTATAATTTATCATATTATATTAGTAAAATTGTACACGTGAGTTTATGTATATATTGGTGCAAAGATTGGGACTTTTTCTAATAGTTTATCTCACGAAGTAATTAATATAAATAAATATTAGCTTTTTTTTTGCAATAAATGTAATCATTTAGTTTTATATTTAGCAGTCTAATAGTTTTAATCTTTTTTTTTTCGACTACAAGTTTTAATCTTATTATATACACAATACTTTGTCGTTTATCTTTTGAGCTTAATAATTTCTTATTAATTAATGAGCGATGAAATCGACGAAAATAAAATTTTATGAAAGTTATTCGATGATGTAGTTGAGTTAAAACGTAGATTATATCAATATATTACCACCCTAAATATTCAATATTTAGGAATATTACAAATTAATTACTTCACCAAAAAAATAATAATATCACAAATAAATAATAGGCTTAATTGCAATTTTGGTCCCCCTATTTTGCACAATCCGCAATTTTAGTCCTCCTATTTTAAAATAAAGACATTTAGTCCCTCTATTTTGCACAACCCGTAATTTTGGTCCCTCTATTTTAAAATAGAGACATTTAGTCCCCAATTTTGTAAAATCCGCAATTTTGGTCCCTCTATTTTAAAATAGAGACATTTAGTTCCCCAATTTTGTAAAATCCGTAATTTTGGTTCTTCTATCAAATTGAAAGCATTGACCGTTAAAAGATTAACGTCAGCCTTGACGTGACCCAAATATAGTGATGTGATACAAATTTATTTGTTTAGTTTTTAATTATTCTAAATACTGAGTAGAATAATTGATGAAAAACATATTTTAAAAAAAGGTAAAACCATTTATTTTAATGGACAATAGTAGTCGTAAGTCCTAATATGAAAATCACGAGTCTTAATAATTTATTTTAAACAAATTACACGTCACTGAAGCACATACCACATCTTAGTCAACGTTAATCTCTTAATGATCAACGTTTTTAATTTGACGAAAGGACAAAAATCACGGATTTTACAAAATTGAGGGATTAAATGTCTTTATTTTAAAATATGGGGACTAAAATTGTGAATTGTGTAAAATGGAGGGACTAAATGTCTATATTTTAAAATAGGGGGACTAAAATTGAGGATTGTGCAAAATAGAGGGACTAAATGTCTCTATTTTAAAATAGAGGGACTAAAATTACGGATTGTGTAAAATAGAGGAACCAAAATTGCATTTAAGCCTAAATAATATGATATCAAGATAAATTAAGCGCGCAGCCACGTAAGCTAAACCTAACAAACCTTCTCAAAATCTTTAAACGTGATTCACAAAGTTTGTGATTAAACCAATATATGTTTAAAAATTATTTTATGTAGGACAATTGAATAATTAACACATTTTAAATTATGATCAATTAATACTACACGTGATAAACGTATGTTATTATTGTAATTATTTTGTTTTGTGAGTGTAGGTTACGGAAGCAACACATTTCTATAATTCTATCCCCAAATCCTTATCCCCTAATTAAATCAAAATGAGATTTCATCCCAAGTTTGGTACTTTTAAGGAAATAACATATTTTTCACCCTCATAAGTCATAATATCACTCTAGTGCTTGTAGAAGTTGTGTTTCATATATTGTAGAAGTTGTGTTCATATATTATAGTACAAATTTGCAGTCAAAAAAAAATATTATAGTACAAATTTAAATTTACTGTTATATTTGATCAATGCTTGCTAATTCAAATCGTCTTTAGCCAATTCTTGCTTCTTTGTCAATATATAAATTAATTTAATCCAAAATGTGATCAAAGCACTACATAAAATGCTAAGTTCAAACTTCAACACTTGATACTTAAATCCTGATTCGTACTTGGAGAACCAAGAATTGTATTTTCGTCTTTTTTTTCCCTTACGTACTAGGATATCATCACAAGCATTGTTAATGGTCTATTTACGAGACTAATTTTATTAGTAAACTTTTACTTTCGTTCTGGAGACTATAAGGATTTTTTTACTATAAAAAAAACTACTTTAATTTTTTATTTTATAAAATATCATTTGTTTTAGTTTTTTTATTATATTTTTCACTAGTGTAAGTTATATATATTTTATAATAATTGCCAAAATCAGCGACTAAAAAAACTTTAGTAAAGTTAAAAATTAAAATAACTTACACTTTTGTAATCTCTTATTTTAAAGTGAATATTTACTCTTTTACCAATATTACACAAAGTATGCACTTAATATTTTCCTAGGATGTGTGGCTCGTAAATTACATGTCCAAACTCTTGTTGGTCTTTCGCATCCTTCCCTATTCAAAGGTGGAAAAATTCTTCCAATTCGATTTCTTGACTTTGATACTTTTGTGCTTAGAAATTAAATTAAAATATTTCACATGTTTCGAATTTTTTGGTTTCGTGTTGTGGATCAACAAATCATCAAGGAGTGGTAGATATAATATTTGAAGCACGAAATTCTGCTGAACAGTTCATACGAGGAGACAAGATCTACATCATTAAACAGAATTGCCACTTTTTTGGTCTAAATTAGACAGAGTCAAGACATAAATAAATTTGATGTTTTACCCAAAAGCTAAAGCTAAATATCCCACATCAGATTTCGTGTATCTTTTTGTTTAAAAAAAGTAATGACCGTGTTTTTTTTATTTAAAGGAGGAAAAAAATGAATCCGAAATGGTCAAATTCAAACACCTTCTATAACTATTTTTTTCTTAGAGATAAAAGTAAATATTTTCTTTCTTAAGAAAAAAGTAAATATTGTTTGAAAGAGTGGTGATGAGTATAAAAGTATTCCTCAAATATGAAATCAATAAACACACGTTTCTGATTTGAGAGTTTCTTCGACTTTTCCTAATAGGTTATTCTGAGACTAAATTTTATAACTACTCCCCAAATTCCAAACAAGCTATATCTTCTGCTCAAATGTCAAAAAAAAGTGCTAGTAACAGACTCTAATATTTTTTTTTAATATTTTTCATTGATTAAAATTCACGTAAATCCTACTAATTTATGAATGAGATTCATTAAATAATATTTAATGAAATCAATATAAATTTCACTTAATAAGAAAAAATGTGTTGAAAAGGGAGAGTGTTATTAGCATTTTTTAAGGTTGGGCTCCGAATGCATGTTGTGTCTTGGATTGAAGGGTAAGATGCATAACATGCTAATGCTGTTTTGGATAAGGTTTCCTAGTATTGAAAATGAAATGACAAAATAAACAGCAGTCTAGTAGAGGAAAAAATACAAAGAGGGTCCTCCCCCAAAAGGAATTCTCAAGTGGATATTCTTCAAGGTTCTGACTCCTTTTCAAGAGGGAGCACATTCCTTTTCTAGATACCATGTACTTTAGCATCTTTTTTCTTTCTTATAGGTTATAGAATACATGTAATGGAACTCTATTGTTATTTAATGGTGACCAAGAAAGAACGAGAGGATAATATAACCTTAGCATCCTTAACGTAGTAAAGTCTAAATAAATGGGATTTTAGAATCGAAAAAGTTCTGGTGAGTTAGAAGCTAATTGAAACTCAAACTATAACGAGAGGTATGCGTAGAAATTTTGAGACTTATAAAGCAAAATTTCGAGAGACTTGATGTAATACTATCTCTAATCCTCTGTATCTGTATAAGAAACAAACGAAACGAGAGCCTTTTTTCTATTTTAATTATAGAACCATTTTTAAATATATTCATTATCAAATTTTTTTATATCCTTAATTTATTGTAAAGTCTATTAATAATATATCAACTCATTTTTCATGTTACCAACATTGGTTGGCATAAGTGGTAGCGGCTTGTATCTCTTAACCAAGTAGTCCAAGGTTCGAATCCTGGTGATGACATATATTGAAGAATTGGTTCTTCGTATTATATAATATTATCCTTAATAATATAAGTCATACTCATTAATTTTTTTTAAAAAAATCATCTTTTGAATTATGAGTAGTGTCATTAATATCACCACCACTTGAAATATTTAATTCTATAGGTATTTTTAGAATAAAAATTAAATTTATGACATTATTAATTAAAATTAACTAATTT
This sequence comes from Pueraria montana var. lobata, assembly GCA_026413185.1. Classification (NCBI taxonomy): domain Eukaryota; kingdom Viridiplantae; phylum Streptophyta; class Magnoliopsida; order Fabales; family Fabaceae; genus Pueraria; species Pueraria montana. The sequence continues at coordinate 20,699,081 of CM048649.1, read as the reverse complement.
GACTACTTTTATTGGTCTTAATAAATTAGATATTTGTTTCTTATATATGAATATATAAAATTGGAAGTAGCATTAGTTATCGATCTATGCATATTAATCTTCTAATTTTTTGAGTTATAAAATTATTTATAAAAATATTTTATAATCAAATAATTGTAATATATCATTCTCAGCAAAAAAAAAGTTGGTTAATCCATTTAGTTTATCTTAGAAATGTTTTTTGACATTAGATAAAATCTAAGCAATTTTAATTTTAAAAAACTCTTGGTGATGACAATCATCACAGGTATTGTCAATGATATTATGCATATATTTAGAAAGAATCTTATTTGTTTTTTAATATAGTTTATTTTTTATTGGTAGTGTGAAGGTGAAGTCCCACATGGGTAGGAATGGGAAAGTTGAGCAACATATAAGTGAGGAAGGCTCACAAAAACTAATTATGTCTTAAGGTTTTGGGTTGAAGGTGGTGTCAGGTTCACTTATGTGATGTGCTCGTGGTCCATTGGTGTAAATCTCCCGGTGTTTATCTCCCTCGTATCGAAAGTCTTCCTGGCGGTGGGTTCATACATAGAGGCCAGGTAGTGTGTCGCGATGGAACGGCGGTTCAAGGTACCAGAGCATGGTTAAGCTCTAAAGGCGCCGTCATTAGATACTCGTGGTGAAAATGGCTTCCGCTTGAGGGGAAGCTACCATGTGGAAGAGACTCACACTTGAGGGGGAGATTGTTGGAGTACAAGTGTGAAAGTGAAGTCCCACATGGATAGGAATGAGAAAGTTGAACAACATATAAGTGAGGAAGACCCACAAACCTGATGCCTTAAGGTTTTGGGTTGAAGGTGGTATCAAGGTCCGCTTATGTGGTGTGCTCGTGATCCATTGGTATAGATCTCCCAGGTATTTTCTTCTCCTCCGATGCACAACAATTGGATTTTTAGTTTTTTCGTTTAACACTTCTTTTAATACGTAAAATTCTAAACATAAACCAAAATCATCAATTTTAGAATGTTTGCTAAGCATACTGAGGGTTAAGGCAAGTGTCTCGAGGATCTTATATAATGGTTTTGGGCAAATGAATTCAACTTCTTTTGACTTCTATCATTTAAAGTGAATTTTAATGGACTCCAGCAACATATTATTAGTGCATCTCCTCGCATATCCAATGTCAAAACTGGGCAATACTTGAATTGAATGTAACGAAGGGCACCTTATCTCTTGGGCCAAGTATACATGTGTTTTCAAATTGAAGTTTTGGATCAGGTATCAAGCTTCAAATTTTTTGTAATGAAATGGGCTCAGTGTACAACATAATTCATGGGCAATTGCTTCCTGCATCAGCGTATTGCTTCCTGCACTTATTTTACATTCTAGAAAGGCTAATCCAGAATGTAATTTACATTCAGGAAAAACTAATTTGGAATGTAATTTTACGTTCCAGATTAGCCTTTCTGGAATGAGGAGTGCTAGAAACACACATCCTTTATCTCTAATTGGTTAAAATTTATTGAAAATTACAAAATTAGGAAAAAGAATCTTAAATATGATGTGAGACCCATAAAATTTTGTCATTTTCAACCAATAAAAGTGTGTTCAAAAGAGTTTCTTTCTAGCATTTCTCTTCCCAAATATAAAAAGGGTACAAGAAGCAATTCATGGGGTGCTGGAAGCAACTGCCCATAATTTGTTGAAGCAATAGGACTTTAACCAGGACCATTAACATGTCCATGATCTCATTGTTGATTAATAAGAAAACACCTCATGCAACCAACCAACTCAGCCATGATTTTGAAATGGCCATGTCAATATGAACGGAGGTGACGGAGCTGTTGATTAGTATTCAGATGCAAAAAAAATCTTAATATCTATGACAGTAATGTGTTTAAATCAAAATGAGATTTCAGCACAACTCTTCATTACTTCTGAGTTTTGCAAATAAAATTTACATGTGAATTCAAAATCTCTTAACCAGCAACAGGGCTAGTGACAGTTCCCTAATCAAATGTCATCTGTTCTGCCTCATGTCTAATTGACTCAAACAATGGAGAAGAGAGGTAACGCTCTCCGGAACTAGGGAACACCACCTGCAGCAACAAAAATGATTGGAAAATGATTAATGAGGATTCATCATACACATGATTAAATTTTAGGAAAAAACTTAGATACAATACCATAGGTACTGCTGGTGCTGTTTAAAGTTGGAGTTTGACCTCGGTAATATGCGATAACATTTAATGAAATTTATTACAACGCAGATTACTGAGGTGAAACTCCAATTCTAATTGAAAAACAGCACCAACAATACTTACGATACTGTATCCAAGTTTTGTCCTAAATTTTAATCCATCTGTCCCCCAGTGATATGACTATAGACACCCTTGTCACCAGATCAATGCACATGATGGTTCAAGTAGTCTCCATGGTATGTGCCATCATAAAAACATACAATGCACCATGCTTTTCCAAGTAATATATTCAGATTTATGACATGAAGTTGTAGGGTACTTAAATTGAATGCTAAACAATATATCATAATCACAAGACACATCAATCCAGAATCCAGGTAAGTAGGCCTACAACAATGAATTTGTCGGCATTTTCTGGCCTCTTTCCCAGTTTTATTGCTGCTGCTGCTGCTGCTCCGGATGAAATCCCTACCTGTTAGAAGTGAAAACAGGTTACAGCCACATAACTAGATAGAAATAGTTGAGCAGCATTGAAGTTCCACAGTTATACACATAATGGCCAAAAGAAAAATATAGTAATACAAGATTTTTATTTAAAAAAAAAAAAAGGAATGTAATTGTAGCTATACCAGCAAACCTTCTTTCAGGGCTAACAGCTTAGCAGTTTCTATAGCTTCCCCACTCGATATCTGAAAAAAATTAACAACAGATATAAAACCATGAGCAAAATCCTAACATAGAAACATTAACTCTCTTCCAAGTATTCATACTGCAAAAATAATCATAAAGAAAGTACCAGAAAATTATTCGCAGTTTTATGTTTCACAAGGGTCTATAACCTTCAGTGAACATCTAAATAATGAAAACAAATATATTAACTGTGTTTGAATCTCATTTACACTTGATAAAGGGCTAGGAAAAAATGAGAAGATTTGCCTGAGTGATTTGAACTTAGCAGGCTGTATTTGTATACGTCAAAGAATAAACACATTTTATATTTACAAGAGCAATAAATAGAAATGAAAATATTTACAATCCAAAAGTTCCAATGCTACAATCCAAAGGTTGTTCTGACAATTTAAATCTTACAACTTAATACTTCAGTACAAAACTTAACAATATTTCAAAAACGATCACTGCAAACACTTCAGCACCTGTATATAATCAATGTGAGACCTCACAACAGTTTCCCTCAAACTGGTGAGTGGATACATTCCCGGCTTGCAAGTTACAAATAGCAGATTTGTTAACAGTCTCATGGGAACACTGCATTTTATCCTTAAATCATCCATAACATTCTTCAACCAAAGTAATTTAAAAATTCCTTGTGCCATGGATTGAAACTACCAAGCCAGAAAGTTCTGTTTTTCAATCCTCCAAGTTTGTAAGTTCCCACCAAGAAACATATAGTAGCCAGAGTATTACCTCCTATCTATAAATGACACATCATAATCAGTGTCAGTATACACTTCCATGGATAAATCCTTAACCCTTCTTGAATGACAACCCACTTTCAGGGGTAGTTTTAAGATATTGAAAAATTCAGTATACTCCTTGTAGGTGCCTTTCCTACATATCATGCATAAATTGACTAACAACTAGGATAGCATAGGCCAAATTTGGTTTGTATTAGACAAGTAAATTAATCTTCCTATTAGTCTCTAATATTGAGCCTTATCACCAATATGACTTTCCTCTTCACTTACAATTTATGGTTTTGCTCAATGGGAACTCCAGCACCTCCAAGCCTAATTTCCATGTTTCATGTAGTGAAACAAGAACAACCTTCCTTTACTATACAGAGATGCTTTGTCTAAACTCCATTGCCAAGAGATTATTTTATTCTTCCTAAATCTTATGTTTCAAATTTAGGTGCTAGTCTCTGACTCTCTAGACTACTTCAACATTTCCTTCTCATTCAATCATCCCCAGTTCCCTAGGATAATAATATCATCTGCATATGTTGGGAAAACACCACACACACAACACAATATTGATGATAAGAACACACCACAAAGAAAATAATAGACACAAAATTTATGTAGTTCAACACCTCTTGCCTCCACAGAAATGTTCCAAATTTCCAATAAGGTATTCACTATCTGAACAAGATTACAAGTTTTGTGAAATCTTGAAAACCCTACCCAAATGTGTATTACCCTACAAATCCAAGTATCTCACAACTGAAGAGTTATAAGAAATGTAAACACTCATTTCACACTTCACGAGAGACTCTCCACTGCTCAAGTGACCTCTCACACGCTTGTGGATTTGTCACTCTTCTCTTAGATGCGTGTTGCTGTTTCTTCACATCCTGGTTGGAGACAAGATGTGTGTACTTCATAGCAGTGATACCTAGGACCTCATTCCTCTTCCTCTAGAGAAGTTTGTTGTCGGACGTAGGTATATTTTCACCATAAAAGTTGTTCCTAATGGTAAAGTTAACCAGCTTAACTGCTTAAGGTCTTTGGATTAGACTATGGTGACACTTTCTGTCATGGCTAAGATTGCCTATGTTTGATTATTCTTGTCCATGGCTGCTGTCACTGGCCTCTTTACTAGCTTGATATTAAAAAAGTTTTCTCCATGGTGATCTCACAACAGAAGTTTATATGGAGCAACTCTAAGAAAAGGTCTCTTATATGAAGTCAAAGATCATACTTAGGCAGCGGAATATTCCAATGCAGATTGGGCAAGCACTCCTAATGATAGAAGATTCACTTCTGGCTATTGCATTCTTGTTGGTGATAATCTAACTTCCTAGAAAAGCAAGAAACAGAAAGTTAGTGCAAGATCAAGTGCAGAAGTACAATATTGAGCCATGGCCATAGTCACTTGTGAACTAATTTGACTCAAACAGTGTTTCAAGAAACTGAGGTTTGGAAAAGTTTCACATATGACACTCATTTGTGACAATTAGACAACCCTCCATATTGTCTCAACTCCAATATTTTATGAGAGGACCAAACACATTGAGATAGATTTCCACCTTCATCAAGGAAAATATCTTATCCAAAGACATCACCATTATATTTGTCAATTCAAATTATCAACGGCAGATGTCCTCATAGATGACAGGTCCTTGAATTAGTGGTATATGTAACATACTCGGTGCATAAGATTTATATGCTTCATCTTGAGAGGGAATGCATGAGAATATGTAAAATGTATATACTGTAATTAGGGATATTATGTGATATTATGAGCTATATGTAATTATGTATATTAGCGTACCCCGTGAGTCATTGTATTTATGACTCATGGTATAAATAAGAACCTCCGTTGTGTAAGGTTGGACCAGTTTAGCCTCTTTCCTCCTCTCAAACCAAAATTGGTTGTTTCAGCAAGTCAGCTGTTGTTTCAGGGAAAGTGTGTGGGACAAGTTTGGATGTAGGTGCTGGTTCAGTTGCAGTATGAGGAAAAAGTGATATGGACTCAGTTTCAGGTCTTCACTCCCCAACTTAGGGGAGCTAGTTTTACTAGAGTAAGTGCCTTCGGCTGCATTAGAATGTAAAGGCAATTCAAGAGGGGGGAAATCTAGATCTAATTTCCCAAATTTGGACAACCCAGCTAACCACTTACACTCCCCTGAATCTGAGGTGCAACAAAGAAATACTCATTGTCATTTTCAAGGAAGGTCACATCTGTAGATACAAAAAACTGACGACTAGAAGGGTGATCAGTTACACCCAAAGTGACCCAATCTTGGAAGGTAAATAACCAAGGAAACACACTTGACACTAAGTGGATCAAACTTACCATGATTCTGTATGCAAAAATGAACAAAAGCAATTTAGAAGATTGTATTTACTGAGCAGACAAAGCAGTCTTGAGTGATATCCACTCAGCTGACTGTATTCACATACATATAAAATACATACATATATTTACAAGAACAATAAATAGGAAAGAATTATTTCATATGATCCTAAATTTCCAATGCTTTATTGACCCCTATTGTTTGGTTTTTCAAACAGTGACTATTTCATGATCGTAATACTCACAATATAACACTAAATACTATCACTATTTTCAACACAACCATCATTAACAGTTCAGTATCTCCATAATTAATATGAGACCTTATAACATTTACCCTTCCACTACAATATATGATAATCTATAAGAATCATAACATTTATGTAACCAATTCCATGGGCAATTACACAACTTTCAACAGAATTGTAGTGCTAAAAAATCCCAGTATATCTATAGTAACCTGAATAATTTCATCAAGCAGGTTAACATCCAGCACAGCAGGAACAATACCAGCACCAATTCCCTGAATGAGATGCTTGCCTTTTACACATTCATGCAACATGTCCAGTTAGTAATAGCATCATTCAGATGTCAGATTCTGAAAGCAAAATACCGAGTGACATAATGCCTCAAAGTTGTAAAAAAAGGAATGCCAAATGAAATTTATATTTGCAGTTCAAAAATATCACTCTTTAATATTGATACCAAAAGAATCTTAGCAAAATGTTTCTAATCCAATTAAATAGATGCAGAATGTGAGTGGCAATAGGCTTTAAATAGTCCATTATGAGCTCACTATGAAGGAGCAACTCAGTCAATTGCACCAACTGTGTGGTTGGGTGTTCTAAGTTCTTACATAATAACCAAGATACATATTACAATCCAAAGATCATTTGAAATGCAGACATAAAAGGCCAACAAAAGATTAAAATCTTATGAAGTGGTCACTAGGAAGATTTTGATAATTTCAAGAGATAAAAGAGTTGAAAGTCATGTTGAAGCTATACATTGAGAGAAAATAGGACAAGAAAAAACAATAAGATAGATGCAACATTTACAAAAGACAGTAACTTACCTGGCTGTCCTCCACTCAAGACTGCACTTTCAACTGGTTCCACTCCATAGACCTTGATGAAAACACATAGCATTAGCAATGAAGGTAATTACATGCATTTAAACTCTCTTCTATCCGCAGGCAAGTGTTAACAAGAAAAGGAACCTTGATTTTTGGGTTTCTCTCCTTGAGGAATTTCCCTGAACCTGTTATTGTACCCCCAGTTCCTATACCTGCTACAAGGGCATCAACTTTTCCTCCTGAATCTCTCCATATCTCAGGGCCAGTGGTTTCATAGTGAATCTACAAGGACACAACAGATTTGTCATCAGAACATCACATACTATATCACAATACATACAAGATAAATTACCTTTGGGTTTGCAGGGATTTTCAAATTGATGAGGCATGAAAGCATCAGGTGTCTCCCTCAGTAGTTCCTCAGCCTTTTGAAGACTACCTTTAAAGCCCTTAGCAGGATCCGTGAGATGCAGCTCAGCTCCCAAAGCACGGAGCACAACTCTCCGCTCAAGACTCATTGAAGCCGGCATTGCCAGGATTAGCCTATAACCTTTAAGTTCTGCAATGAATGCCAATCCAATTCCAGTGTTTCCACTAGTAGTCTCAACAAGCACAGTCTTTCACCAGTTTAATTTAACCATGTCCACAATCAGAAAAAACACAAAAATCTCATCTAAGAATCCCAATAATCTGAACTTGAAAACACAGCATCCCTTTGACTAAACATCATTGATTAATGGGGGAAATGGCACAGAAAAAATGGCACAAAAAACTAAGCCCCTATTTGGATAAAACTTCTCAATAAATCCTTATAGGAGAAGAGAATAAAAAGGTAAAATGACTTAAATTTCTCCCATGAGTTAAAATTAGCTTATACAAAAGATAAATCAGCTTTTGGAGAAGTTAATGAGAGGACTTCTATGATAAAAAAAAAATGAGAGGACTTCTATAAATTACCTAAATTCATAAATTCTATCATGCACATACAAAACCACCAATGCCTCAAAACTAGAGTTCTATTACCAACCTTTCCTGGTGTAATCAGGACCTTCTCCTCAGCATCCTTGATCATACTTAATGCTATCCTGCACCCCCAAAGAAACAGTTAGAATTTCTCTTTTAAAATAAGGTCCCAATGATGATAAGGCAGACCAAAAGAACATTATAGCCAGCCTCTTTAGCATTTCAAAAGAAAAATCACTTCAGCAACATCTATTACCATTACACAATGATATTGCAGGAAATTTTCAAACATCTTAAACATAGAAAAAGAAACAATGTCCCACATCGGAATGAATGATAATGCACACTTGCCATTTCCAACTTTTTCCATTTTTAATTTAAGTGCATATAATTCAAATTAAAAGCAGTTAATAAAATATGCTAATAGGGAAATTAGGAACTATAAATCGTTGACATAATTCAAATTAATAATTATTAATTTAGAATTGTTATTGCTGAACTACTTTTAATTATTTACTTAAAAATTAACTACTTGTTAATGCTAAGTTTATTTCAAAATATTCGTTGCTCACTTCAGTTGATAAGAGTTTCTCTTATTATAGTTTTGGGTAAATAACATATTTAGTCCTTAAACTATGTATTCATTGACAATTTAGGCCTTACATTTTCGAAATGAGAAATTTAGTCTATAAACATGCAAATGTTGTGACAAATTAGTTCAACAGTTAAACATACTGACAATTTGGTCCTTAAAGTATGACACTTAATGTCAGAATGGTCCTGAAATTATACTACGTACTGACAAATTAGTCCATGACATACATAACTTATAATAAACGATTGGACTAATTTGTCGTAATATTTGCACATTTGTGAACTAAATTGGTGATTTCAAAAATGTAGGGACTAAATTGTTAGCAAATGCATAGTTTAGGGATTAAATAGAATATTTACCCTTATAGTTTTCCTTCTATTTTCTAGCTTGTTGCTTGGGCCCCACTCAGATCCATCTCTAAATTATCATATTAACTGGATTGTGACCCGCGCAATATGAGATATTATAAATAAAATCATTGAAAAGTTTATATATTATTGAAAAAAATATTACCTTAATATTGTAAATAAATATATGAAAACTATTTTATATATTAGGTTTAATTATTGTTTTAGTCCCTCAATTTGAGAGTCTTGTTTTTTTAGTCCCTTAAATTTAAATTTGCTTTTTTAGTCCCTGAATTTTGAAAATTGCTCTTTTTAGTCCCTCACATGAGTGTGCGCCAAACACAAATTTAAATTTTACCAGATAATAATTATGTTGATATTAAATACATTGAATCTTTAATAAAATGTTTAATTATACTTTTAGTTCTTTAATTTGAGTTGTGTATAATTTTTTTCTTTATATTTTTTAAAATTAAGTAAATATGGTTCTAAATATCATTAATTCTTTTTTACTTAAAATCTTTAGATTCTCATTTCTTCTACTCAAAATTTTCATAAATTGAATTGATTAAAGCATTTTAAACCTCCTACTCAAAAATCACTAATCAAAATAGCAAATTTATCTCCAGTAAAAAAAATAGCAAATTTATCGAAAGACAAAAAAAATTGAAAATTTTTCTTCTTCAAATTCTAATGTTCTATAAATTTTTTTCAAAATTTATCAAAGTTTAACTAGATTTCTGAGCCATAAACTTTTAAAATTATTTCAATACAAACCATGAAATTTGATCCAAATTAATGTAAATTCTTTTTTAATTTCAAATGATAGCTGTTGTCACTATTATTTTTTAAATGTAAGAGACATATAAATGCTAATTCAATGCAAATTTAAATTATTTGTAACCATAAACCATAAACACCATATTAATTATATTACTCTCTCATATTAATACAAATTTAAATAATATGTCAAAAAGATAAAATATACTATCTCAGTTTCTTTTTAATTGTCAGATTTTTGAAAAAAAATTATTTCTATTTATCTGTCATTTTCAAAGTTCACGATAACATTAATTACTTTTTTCTCAATTATACCCTTACTTGTTACACAATCTTTAATTAATTTACCCATAAGCATTTATTGTAGAGTAGAAGTGAAAAAAGAATAAAATAGGAAATTTCAGAAATATTTTATTATAATCAAAAAAATTATTGCATTTCTTAGTTTCTACGTAGAAACCTTAAGGGCATGTTTGGTGGTCAGGATATGAGCATGATAAGCCTTAATCATATCCAATGTTTGGTGCACACTATGATACGAAAGATAACAATAGGAGGTGATGGTGGCAACAAAATGACAAGAGTGCTAGTGACGACAGTGGTGGTGGTTGCAGTGGAGGCAATGGCAGTGACAGTGACAGTGACGGTGACGATGGTAGCGACGGTGGGGGTAGTGGCAATGGCAACAACAACAGTGGTGGTGGCAATGGTGGTGGTGACAATGGTAGTGGTGGCAATGGTGGAGTGATAGTGATAATGGTGGTGGTGGTTGCAGTGATGATGGTGGCGACGATGGCGGTAGTGACGATGACGACAACAACAATGATAGGATGGTGGCAACAATGGTGGTGGTAATAAGTGAACATAAATAATGCAAAATAATAAGTAGGACAAATTATGCACAAGATTGGTTAAATTATCAATTAAATCATATGAAATTTTTAATAAAAAAGAAGAAAAATGCTAGGAACACACTCTCATACACATTCTTTTGAACACATCCTCTCTTATTGGTTGAAATTTATTGAAAATGACTAAATTTTATAGGTCTCACATTATGTTTAATGCTGGTTTTGTAGTTTTCAATAAATTTTAACCTATTAGAAAGAGTGTGTTTGAAGCATAGTTTTAAAACCCGGCTCGGACCGGCCCGGTCAAACCGATCCGATCAGGACTCGGAACATAAGTGGTTCGAGTCATCGTTCAGATCGATCACGCTTTTGACCCAGTCAAACCCGGTATAAACCGATCAAACCGGATTCAACCGGTATAAACTGGTACCGAGCAGACCATTTTTTTTACGAAATTCAGCTTGCTTTCAACACTTTATTTTACTTTATTAAAAATAAATAAATTTTTGTTGGATCATGCAAGGATCGAAGGCAAGACCCATAAGTGAAGTCACACATACTTGACCACTACACCAATCAAATATTTAAGAATATAAGCTACAAATATATTTGACAAATAAAATCTTATATATCTCCTTATAAAATTTTACTATCTTTTTTAAAATTTAAAATATCCTTTTTTTTTTTAATTCTGTCATGTTAATTTTTTTTTTACTTTCTTTAAGGCAGGTTATAAAAATTTTAAATTTTTTAATAGAGACCGGATCATGCGATTCAATTAATGATCCACTGATTCAACCATTGACCCAGTGGCTTCACCGGTTCAATTTTTAAAACTATGATTCGAAGGAGTGTGCTAAAGAATATGTTCCTAGCACTACTAAAAAAATACATGGAAAAATGAGCTTACAAAATTTTTCTTATGAAAATTGCGCTTTTATACATTGGAAATTAAAGTGTATTCCTTTATACATTGCTCAAAATAAATTAAAAGAATAATTTTTTAGTTTAATGATGATATACTGACGGTGTAAAACTATTTTTCACGATCATCCAATCATAAATCAACAAACTTAAGATAATTTTGTAAAAGTTAACAAACTTACCATACATGGTGGATTGTGATTGAATGACGGTGTAAAAAAAATTTACAATGTCAGTGCATAGCCCCTTTTCTCATAATTTTTTTGTCATAATTTGCCTAATTATAAATTTAATTATGCATAATATAATTTTCAACAACTCATGCATCCACTCTACTAGACTCCAAAATATGATATAAGAAAATAATTTTTTTTTCAAAATAAATTAAAAATACTAATTAATTTTTTGTCATAATTTCTTTATGAAAAATTTTTTGATCAGATTTTGCTCCTACTTTTAAATTTTTTAGGGTTTTGTGACTTAGGAACATAATGATAGGGAAGTCACAAAACCCTAAAAATGCTCTTAAATTTTTAGTTTTAACCAAGGTTATAAAAAACAGTCCATGACTATGATTTAGGAGGCTATAACATCAAAAAAATTTAGATGTGATTTGGATCCTAACGTCAAAATTTCTAATATCAACAAACACAATGAAACCACATTTAAAACCTTGATTTTAACATTACAAGGATATTTTATGAATTTTCTTGAGAACTACTCTCATAACTCCTCTGCCAGGATCAAGCATGTGAAGTTGGACCTTTTTTGTGTGTGAAAAGGTTTTCAGCAAGCTGTTGATTAACATGTTCCTGCTCAAAATCAATTGTAAGATTGCCTTGCATAAATTTGAATGTTCGTTGCTCCTCTACAATGGCTCACAAGATTGAGAAGGATTCAAGTCCCTCTTTTCAAAAGAGATACATTTACAAAGTTCAGATAGCAACTGCATATCATAGGGTATGAAATATCTCAGGTGAGTGATGCAAAGAACTCTGTTGCTTCATTGATGCTAATGGGCCTTATGGAAGCATTATCTTAATATTAATATTAGTGGAAGACTTCATATTAGAGGAAACAGAGGGAATTGAACATCCAAGTTTATGCAAGAAATCTTACAACTAATGAACTACATAAAAGGATTAGAGACGTTGTTGTAATGTTCTGCAACACCATATATATAAAAGGCTTTATTTTGATTTCTGTGACAGCTTCGTACTATTACAATAAGAATAAGATGTGACATTGGGAGAAATTACAATAAAAATATTTTTAACTTAATAAACTTGTTTATTACCAATTACCATCAGAACGAAAATAGCGCATGTTTGGTAGCAATTTAAAAAATATATAGTGCTTTTCTTCAAATTTTCGGAAAACTAATAAAAAAAAGTAGTCTTAACTAAACATACACTTTATATCAAAAAAATCTAAAACTCTCAATAACATATAAATTTCACTTTAAAAGATTATAAAAAAAACATGATAATATATTTTAAAATATCTACAACAATTCACAACACACCTGTTCTATAAAAAATTCACCAAATTATATCGAAACAATTTATTCAATACCATTTTCGATTCAACCTAGGTTAGACAGATTATACCATATCACCCAACCAGAACAGTCCTCTACTAGTCAATCCAAAACAGATTTATTAAATACTAATAAAAATCACAAATTTCTGTCAAAAAAAAATAAAAATCACAAAAATAAAAGAAAAAATTAATAGAATATATTAAACAAGATATTTTTATCATCAAAAAGTAAAAGGGAAAAAACTCTCATAGGGGATTTTAAAGGAACAATTAAAAATATAGGAACATCTGAATGCACAGGCCTAAGGAAAATCAATGGCCAATGCCAGAATCTCAGATCCAAATTGTTATCGGCAACGTACAGCACTGAAAGCGCCATGGATTGGGCGAATCAGAGACTCTAATTTGTTGCCTTTTTTTCTCCAAAATAATTCGAAACCAAAATTCAATAAATAAATAAATAAAATCGAAAATTGAAGTAAAAAAAAAAAAAAAGGCTCAGAGGAAATAGATGGCATCAACAAGCTCGATTAAGCTCTCATAGTTTGATGGTATATATAAATTAGTCATCACTGCCTCAAAATTGATGAAAGAAAAGAAAAATTAAAGCTTGGAATGAGAAAAGGAGAGAAATTTTTGGGGTAATCGGAAGAAAGGGATTTTGGGAATGTTGATTGAAGAAAAATTGGAAGCGGTGATTGAAGCAATTGCATGGAGGGGTTAAATAGGTAGCGAGAGTGGAACGAAGGGAATAGCAGCGAAACCCTAATTTTTATTGTGCGTCCTACGTTTTGGGCCTATGGCCCACGACATACAATGGGCTTTCTTTTCTGCTTTGCAAACCGTAAAATCTCCACGAAATAAATAAATACTAGAAAATATTGTAATTTGTTTTGGTTGCTTTTTTTTTTTTTTTGTTGCTTTTGTTGCTTAGGAAATATTGAAATTAAATTAACATTTTAATTTCTACAAACGTGTTTGATAAATATTTTTATCTATAATTACTTAATTATATAAATAAAAATCACTCTATTATATTTTTTATGAATGAAATTAACATGATAATAATAATAATAATAATAATAATAATAATAATAATAATAATAATAATAATAATGATATTTTAAAGATAATAAGATTTATTAGAACTTAAAATAAAATAAATTTTCAATTGAGTTTAAAAATAATTGTATACTTGTACACATAATAATAATAATAATAATAATAATAATAATAATAATAATAATGTATGTATGTATATACATACATACATTATTATTATTATTATTATATACATACATATATGTGTGTATGTGTACACACTAACTAGAAGTTAAAATTGACACTGCTTTTTTTTTTTTAACAGATAATTGATTAAGAGATAACTCTAACAAATATATAATCAAATTTATCAAACAAAAATAAATATATTTAAACTTTGAGATAACTAAAAGTGAATCAGATTCAAGTCTTATTTGAATAAATTTTTCAATAAACACTTATAATAAGAAGATAAAATAAACTAAATTTCTCATAAATTAAAATTAATTTTATATATAAGCTAATTAATAAAACTTCTCTAAAAATTATTTTAATTTATACATAAATTAATTTTAATTTATAAAAAAATTAATTTAGTTTACCTTCTTATTTTCTTCCTTTATATATTCTTATTGAAAAATTTATACACACATGACTTCAAACTAAGGGAACAAGAAGTTTGATTCGGTTGGAGTGACCAACTCATCCATGCTTTGGGCTTAGTTGAGACTTGAGAGCATATTCCCTTATCAACTCATCAATGTTGTAATCAAGGTTTATATTCTTTTGTTTGCATTTGCCGTGTCTTTTTTATAAAAGTCATTGTCATTTTCCTGTATTTATTATATATTGCACTATTCCACGCGGATAGGTTAAGTAAACTTTAGGGATCACAAACTTAATACGTAACATTCTATGCCATAAAAAAAAACATTCTATGCCATCACGAATCATAAAGAAATTGACGTGCGTAATATTTGACCAAATGGGGCACTTCCTTCCACGTATAATTTGATTATGGAAGAAATCTTCAATATTCTTTGGATAAAGGAACAAATATGTAAAACGAGAAAATAAAAATATTTTTGTTGTTAATTTAAATTAAAGCATAATTTTAACCAACTTTGAATTAAAGATAAATTTACCCATAGAATGCATTTGGTACAAGAAAAATAATTTCATGTCCGCGGATCATGATTCCTAAGAATCATGAATTCTAAAAATATGATTCTTATGAATGACTAAAATATGTTTAAGTTATCATATTTATTATTGAAAATATATATTTCTTAAGAATCAATTATTTTTATGTTTATTTTAATAAAAAAATTTCTCATAAACTTTAATTATTTGTCATATTAAATGATATATTAAGAGTAACATGATATTTTTATTCCAATAAAACTTTTTTTTCAGCTTAGAAAAGTTAGATTCTCCCCTTGACACCATCGAGTACGAACAATTTTATAGAAAGCCTAGGTAAAAAAAAACATTTCCGAAATACAATATTTCCTGAAAATATTATTTTTTAAATAATAAACCAAACACGAAAAACAAACATTTATAATTTCATATTCCTGAAAAACTAAAAACTTCTCTTATACCAAAAACTCCCTTATTTTCTCACTTTACACATTCAATTTAAAAGAATCAAATCCTCTTAATATATTTTCTTGTAAAAGCTTAGTCATTGCACCACACACACACATTGGCTAAAGACAAACAACAATATTTTTTTCACATTCTATTTCCTCCATCTTCATTTCTCTCTTCGCGTCTGATCAAACTACTCATCACATTTATCACCTTTTTATATATCTCTCCTACTCTAATGGTGTATATACCCCATTTGAGTATGAGAGTATCATTTTCCAAAAACAATAGCAATTATTTGAGTACTTATATTCTAACATCTATATTCTTTTACACCCTACCCTGTGCACCCACCAAAAAAAGGTTGAGATAAAATATATTTCTACTTATTTTGAGCCAACTAAATGATGAATTATTATTACATAGAAAGTATCATTCAGGGGTAGCAAGTATAAACACCATTGTCCCATGGCATATAATCATACCATAGTCTTGTGTTCTGGCATATGAGTGAACTCAAAATCAATGTGCACGAAGGCCCTTTCAACTTCTGGAAGTTGCTCTAGCTTCTCTTGGAGTGTCTCACCAATGTTGTGTGCTTGGTGGAGAAGCATGTCTTCTGGCAACACAATGTCAACTTCCACAAAGTAATGTGCACCAAAGGTGTATGCTCTAACAGTATCTATGTGCTTTATCTGCTCATGGTGATTCCATATGAGGTAAGTTAACTTGGCCAGAAAATCAGGTGGTGCTGTCCTTCCAATGAGTGAACCAACATTCTCAATGACAGTCTTGGCCCATGTATTAATTGTATACAATGCTATCTGCATTACAAATTCAGGATATCATTATTAGTAGTTTAACCAAGCAGTTGGCTTGATGTAACAACTAACAAGCAAACAATCATGTAACATAAAGACCTCCCTCAAAGATTTTGAAATGGCACATACAAGGAGATTATGGCCATTGAAGAATATCAGAGAAAAACAATTAAAAGGTAAATATGTTTTTAGTCCCTGAAAATATAACGATTTTTTATTAAATGTAGGGACTAAAACAAAAAATCATGATATTTTCAAGACCAAAAATATATTTAAATTTCAATTCAAAAAATCACTTATTGAATATGTGGACCTAATTAGAAAATCAAAGTACAGTTAAGGAAAAAAAAAGAGGAGAAAATAAGGCCAATTTGGTATGAGAAAATGTTTTTGCAAATAATAACAAAAAATGCTACCTCGTAAATGTAAAGTGAAAACAAGGTGGCATGTTTGCAATTATCTGTGGAAAAAAAAAAAACCAAAGACAGGCACTAAGCTGTAGTTATGAACTCACAACTATAGCTCCTGTCGGATCAATCCACCAGTAGAACTTGATAGCTAGCACAGCAGCAGCTAATCCAACAGAATTAGTAATGACATCAAAGAAGTGATCTTGTGCATATGCTCTAATGATTTCATTTTCAAATCTTCGACAGTAGACCATAAGAATGAACTTCACTACAGTCACACAAACCATAATCCCAATCATCCAATGCAAATTGTTTGGATCCACGTCAGGCTTAGCCTGTAAGAAAAAGAATGACATGAGAAATTAAAAGTATGTGTCAGGGTAATAATTACATTTACAGGAAAATCTAAAAATGAGTTACTTAAAACTGCTACAGCTCAAACAAATGACTAGAGTTAGTTTGGATAAACTTTTTAACAAGCACTTGTAGGATAAGATAATAAGGAGATAAAATGAATCAAATTTCTTCATAAATTAAAATAACTTATGTACCTCAACCTTTTAACAAGTTATATGAGAGAGTTTCAAAAAATTTTGGGGAGGACAAGTTAATTTTAACTTACGGAAGAAGTTTGATTCATTTTATCTTCTTATTTTCTTCTCTATAAGTACTTCTTGAGAAGTTTATCAAAACTTGTCCTAAATTCAAAATCATAAACAAAAAGAAAACAAGTGTTGAACCCAAATTTGGGGATCTAATGAACAAACAAGTACAAAAGTTAATCTCAATTACCTTGGAAATAAGTTGTCGGCCAGATTCAATCAAAATCTGCAACCCCAAGGTGGCCATCACTGATGCAAAAACAATGATACCCTGCACAGGAAATCTTATTAGCATGTAGCTGTATTAAGCAACCGTGCAATGACTGTTTTGAAAATATCTTAAATAACCAGTTACTGTCATTTTCACTCTCAGGATATTATGAAACTATAACAATAGACTGTATTTACTAAAACTTTATAGGACTCAATCAACTTGTGCAGTTTAAACTAAACCTTACCACTGGTTGCATGCGTTTCTTTCCAATTGGATAGTGAAATTGGTTTGGATTTTTCATGGCATGAGCAGTAAACCACAATATGAACCCTGACAAGAGATCCAAAAGAGAATCCATGGTTGAGGCAATGACTGCAAATGATCTGCTCGCAACTGACGCATAAACCTTTGCTACAAACAGCACCAAGTTACATATATTTGACACATGAACAGCCATCCTCTCACTCTTAGCTAGTTGCTTCATTTCTTCATCCTGAAAAACATTGAGCATGTTTATTTAGTAGAATTCTTGTTATAAATTTAAATGAATCATTCATCTACATGTGTTTGAGATGATCAAGTTTAATGGGAAATCATAAAGTTTCATGAGATTATAGTCAAAACCGATTAGTGCTGCTCCATGTATGACAAATTATAAGTAAATCATAGTGATAGAACAATCAACCTCAGTGAGAGATCCTGGGAAACCACCCGTTTCAGTCATAGTCTCCATCTCATTAAATCCTTCAAGGAGTCTCTCCTGCTTCTTGTAATATTCTGCCACTTTGCGTTGCTTCCCTAAAACATAAGTTAAAGTGGGATTAGAGAATAAGTAGGAAAATCCACAAGCGTAAATATAACCAACTACTCCCTGAGGAAAAAAACCAATCAACTTCAGAAACTAGATCACGGAAGCCACGCATGATGCATGTAAGTAATAAACACATTGAACTTGAGTCTAAATACAATGGAAATAGCGAGTAGTTCAGAAGTTAGATCCAGGAACTATCACATGTTTGCAATTATTAAACTGAAACATATTGAAGATGAATTTAAATGCTAAATTCTTTAATTTTGCTTATCTTTTCCGAGTTGCTCAGGTTTATTAATAATCAATAACATCAAAATTTTCAAATCACCAACCTTTCATAAACTGAAAATTTTAAAATTCTAAAGATTATGTGAAAAGGTAATTGTACATGGTCAACTTTTTGAGAAGTACTTAAGTTAACTATCAATTTTATCTTTTGAGAAAAGATAATCATGGGTATAAAAAATGATCTGAAAAGCAAATAGGATCCAGTTTTGTGTCCTTTAAGAAGGCAAAAGTAAGATTCATGCTTGATTATGTACGGAATCAAATACAAGAGATTCTAACAAGAAAGGAACTATATGATATGAGCAATGGAGTGGTATCTTCAGTAACAGTAACCATGTAAATTGTAAAGAAAAAGAAATATAAAAAGGCCCAACCATTATCATCAATATCAATTCTCATTTACTTATGATCAAATGAACAGAATTATACCAAACTTCAAATACTAGCACCAAAATTATGCACATTCACAATAAAAGGCTCTGCCTTTATGTAAAGATCCCCACCATGGCCTACAATAAATATCAAACAAAGGCTAATAACAACACCACTTCTCTGACTTCTTGGGTTTGCACAATTCAAGTCATCACTACGAAGAGCAAAACAAGCCCATCACACAAGACAAAGACTTTAAAGTTCAAACATTCAAAGGAGGTCTGAATGTGCAGAATTCAACACATTCATAATAACCAGAGACCAAAACAGACCCACCACACAAAATAGAGACTTCATCACTTTAGACATCAAAAAGTGAACAAAGACACACTTGGATTGCACAAACCAACAAACCATCACTCACAACAAAACTAGACCCAGCAAAAAGAAAAGAGTAATTCCCCTTGATTGTATGAAACACCTTACACTGTGTACCCCTGTAAAAGAGTTACTGTAATTTGCCCCCAAAAAAAAAAATGGAACATTCCCGGTTCCACACAATTCAACACATAACCACTATAAACAAACCACACCCATTACACAAAACAGAAACTTTAGACATGCAAGAGAAGAAAAAGCGGAAAAAGGTGAAGAATAGCTTACTGGGTTGGCACACCTCAACACATCAAAATAATAATAATTAAAAAAAAAAATACAGAAAGCAAACGTTTCAACAGAAGAATAGGGGAAAGAGAATGTCTCACTGGGCTTGCGGAGAAGGCCACGGAAAGTGAAGGAACGGTGATGATGATGATGATCATGCGTTTGGTTTGGCAAATCAAACTCCTGCACGTTGAGTCTCCACGAAGCTTTTGCAGCCTCTTCCTCCGGCGACACCAGAAGCGGTTCCCTCCGGCGGTGTCCGCCGCCACTCTCCGCCATGCTCCTTGTTCTCTGAAACAGCAGAGGTTAACGGCGTTCCTAGTTATTATAGGGACACGTTGGAAGGGGAAAAATACAGTGTGCGTACTGTGTTTTCTACCTTGTAGAGGATAGGAAAGATCTCACGAGTCACGAGAGTTATAGATAAGGAATGAGGAATGTTACCTATACACTCTTTTTCTAATTCCGTGATTAATTAGAATTTATTAAAAAGTAGTATTAATTTTAATAGGTTCTAGAGTATTATTAAATAAAGAATGAGATTATCCGTTGATTTTTAATAAATTTTAATTAATTACTTTCTCAGTTTTTAAATTCTTCATGTTTAAAATTAATACCCACAGTTTAAAGTAATGTTTGGTCCAACTTTTTTTTTTTTAGCTTTTTTTCTTCTTAAAAATAAAAGTTGGGTCAAACACTCATTATACATAAAAAAAATGTTTGACCCAGCTTCTGTTTTTAAGGGGAAAAAAAAAAAGCTGGACCAAACACACCTTATACTGTAGCTTATATTTTGTGAAGAAATAATTAAATAAAAAAGTAGGTTTTGAAAAGGCTAGCCAGAGGAGTTTAGGCGGAGCTTATTTTTTAAACACCCCAATTCGATTCTCGTCTGCTGCTATTTGAATGCAATTTATTATTTATGGGGTCTTTTAATTTATTTTTCCTTACCTTTCTTCTCTAAATAGTAAATACTCACGTCATTGCGTCACTATTTAAGATTGTTTTATCTTCTTTTGATTTTTTTTCTCCGAATTCTTTCAATTGCTGATTAAAAAAAATTGTAAGAAATAAGTGAAGATCATATCTGTTATATAAAACTTGCTAACTTATTAGTTACTCATCTTTTATATATTAGTTACAGATTATTTATTAAATATTTTTAATGTAATTTAACATTATTGAATTTTGCCTAAATATTTTTTTATTTCTTTAAAATTATTATTGAATAATAACAACATATAATAACTTAAATAGTTTATCATTTGTAATTAAAATTTAAATTTATTTAATTGATATATATATATATATATATATATATATATATATATATTATTTACAAATCTTCATTAAAACAAAATTTTATTAATTAAAGTATTTTTGACATTTTTTAAAATTAAAGGTTTTAAATATCTGTACTTCAATAAAATAATTTTATATAAATTAAATTAATTTCAATAATATTTTTTATTTTATAATATACTTTTTCGATAGATGAGATAGCTAGTTTTAATTTTAAATAAAACTGAACTTTTTCTTAAAAACAATTACCAAACAACTTTTAGTTTAAAAGGAGTTTTCAAGTTAAAAAAATTGAAATCTAACAAACAACTTCTACTTTTTATTTTAAGTTCTTATTTTTAGCTTTAACTTAAAAGCTACTTTTAAGTGAAAAAAAAGATGGGCCAAGCATACCCTAAACAACAACATTTAATACTATTCACAGACAATACATTTAGTCTAAAATATCCTTATTTAATATCTATGATAGAAATAGTTGTAAAAATCTAGATCATGTTAAATATGGGTATATGTTGAAGAAAATAATTAATGAGACTTAGAATATGTAAAACATCAAGAGTTTAGGAACAAAAATAAAAAGTTAAAACACCAAAAGTTTAAGAACGAAAGGAGTATAAAAAGTTTGTCAGAAAGTATCAATAGCATTTCTCATAAGAAAAAAGTGAGAATTAGTATCAATATATCATCAAACACATTCCTAACACACATTTTTATTAGTTGAAATTTATTAAGAAATACAAAATCAAAAGAAAAAGACATTAAAGGAGAAGTAGGACTTAAAAAATTATGATTTTCAATAAATTTCAATTAATAAAAAAAATGTGTTCAAAACAATATGCTAGAAAGTGTCTTGCTAGCATTTCTCAAGGAAAAATATATTTAGATACTTGGTAGGTGTAGATACCTAAAAACACATATAGAAAGATAAATAAGTTATTGATATATTAATAATGTGACCTGATAAGAAAAGAGAGAGAGAGAGAGAGAAATTGGTGTGTCAATTGGGTATTAACATTATTGGAATGTTCAAAATAGTCCTCTAGGTACTAAAATATATGCAATATAGTTATTTCTATTTGTTTTTTAACTAATGACATTAGAGTGGTAGTGAGTGTCCATTTTTTATTAGACTAGGCTGATGTTGTTGGTGAGAAAACATTAAAAAAAAACAAGGTACATTGCATATATTTTATCAATTAGAGGACATATTGATCAAGTTGAATAAATTAAAAAAAAAAGGACTAATAGAATAATTTAGTCTTAATTTAATTTGAATATTGTAATGAATTTAATATTTTATGAAAAAAAGACATGTACTACTATTGTCCAATCATAAATCGTTATATGATAAGTTTGTTGACTTTGATAATAACTACTTTAAAAGTTATGTTAAACATTCTAATTTGTTGAGGGTATAAAAACTTTTACACTAACAATATGACTTTATATATTTAATAATTAATAATGTAAATTAAAAGTTAAATGAATAATGAATAATATGTTTTTTTTTTACAGAATGAATAATATGTTAACATATCATTAAATGTCACTAAATTGAAATTGTTTTTTTTTTTGCAAATAATTTAATTTTTAATATATAAAATATGGAATGTTAATTAATTATTGTTGTTATTATTATCATCATCTTACATTTTTTTTTTCTGTATCAAAACTAATCATATTTGAAGTGTAAAAATTGTGCAAAAATAAAGATTTTTTAATATATTAAATTGGAAATCAAACATTCTCTATCCTTTGTTTTCTATAATTATTTTGAACTAGTATATATATATGAATTAAAATAACTATTTTGAACTAAAATATTTTGAGGTTATTGGTGATGTATTGACCGTGTAAACCAATTTTGCATTGTTATCCAATCATAAAGGATTGTGATTGGATGATAGTATAAAATAATTTTATATTATCACTACGTAGCCTTTTTTCTCTAATATTTTTAGGAGCTATTTTTTAATGAAAATGTTTAGTGTGGAGGATGATGGTTCAAGTGCAAACAACATACATGATTACAATCAATCACATATTCTTAACCACCTTTTAGTTTACCTTATTTATTTTTAAATTTAAATTAAATTTTAATATTTTTTAAGAAAATTATCAAATAATTAAAAATAAATTTGTATCATAATATAAATTATTTATAGTAAATTTAAAATATATTTTATATATTCAAAAATATTTATTTATTATGAATTTAAATTATAATATATTTATATATTTAATAATATCTATTTATTTTAAATTTTATAAAAATAAACATCAATCCTGTAGTTTATTATTAAATTTTTAAGACAACTCTTATCATACTATTCTTTTTCAAGACATGCAACTTTCTCATTATTTAATAATAATTATATTTTTATATTTTACTTAAACTTACAATGTAGAAAAAACTTACGAATATCTTGTTCAAACCAAAAAGGAAAATATGAAGTACAAATATTTTTAAATGAATGTAAAACATAAAATAAAAATATTTAAGAAAAGATATTTAAAATGATAATATATATATATATATAGATATAATTCAAGTAAAATCTAAAAAATGTATTAAAAACTATATTTTAAACTATAAAGGATATATGTGTAATTAACTTAAGAGTTTTGAATTTAAAATTAAAAAATAGAAGTTAAAATTGTCACGTGTTATTTTTCAATAGAGAATTGATTAAGGAATTTAACTCTAAAAGAAAATATACTCTAATTTAAATTTTGATGTAGATTAATTTTCAAACTTAATAATTATAGGTTTAATTATTCATTTGATCTCTATAGTTGTACAAATTTTATCTTTTAGACCATATACTTAAAAATTATCCCATTTAGTCTTTATATATACTATTTTTTAATCTTTTTAGTCCTTATGAATTTAGACTGTAGGGACTAAAAAGGATTAAAATAGTATGTATGAGAACTAAAAGAAATTAAAAATAATACATGTAGGGACTAAAATAAATTATTTTTAAGTATAGAAACAAAAAAGATAAAATTTATGTAACTATAAAGAGTAAATGAGTAATTAAACCATAATTCTATTTTATAAAAGTGATATGAGACCCAAACTGAAAGAACAATAAGTTTGATTCCGTTGACGCGATCAATTCATCAATGCGGAAATGCATTAATCAAGGTTTATATTCTTTTGTTTGCATTTGCGGTGTCTTTTACAAAAGTCATTGTCATTTACCTGTATTTATTTATATATTGCAATGTTATAGGGTGTTATCCCTCAATAACGCGACCTTTATAACAGAATCACACAGAAATTGACGTGCATATTTGACTAAATGGTGCACTTCCATGCACGTAAAATTTGATTTTGGATGAAAACATTCTTTGGATTTAGCTATGCTAAAATTAGCATATATATAAAATCAAAAGGTAAAAATATATTTATTATTGATGTGAACTAAAGTATAATTTTAATTGATTTTAAATTTAAGGTGAATTTATTCTTATTTTCTTAATTTACACATTTGTGTTCAACTTGTTAGAGGAATCAAATCCTCTTCACATATTTGATCGCATTATTTTTTTTAATCCGTAAAAATCGAACACAAAGCTAGATCCCTCGGTTGGTCGCATTATTTTATGTTCCAATAAAAAATTTAATCAACTTAAAAGAGTAAGTCTAATAAAACAAGATAAAGTCTTGTATATAACAACATATTCAAGCCACCACTCATCACTTTAAAGTGAGATAAAAAAACATTTTTTAAATGTTCTTTAAATTTGAAAACTTTTTCTTTTTTAGACTAAGACACCATCTCCTCTTTATTTCTCTCTTGGATTCTTAGCACATTTCTCATATTTATTATTTTCTTTCTTTCTTTTCTATCTCCAACTCTAACGGTGTATATACCCAATTTGAGTATCAAAGCATCATTTTCCAAAAACCACGAATTATTTGAATACTTATATTTCAACATTTTTTCTTACACCCTGTACACCGACCTAAAAAGTTGTGGTGTGCAAAAAATATTCTTAATCATTTTGAGTCAACTAGGCACTAAAACCACATTATTTTGAGTCAACCATATAGGAAGTACTGTCATTCAGAGGTATCAGTAACTATAGACATCAGAAAGCAAAATCGTGTTATTTTGCTTAAATTAAATAACTAGGAAGCATCATTTAGAGGTATTAGCAACTATAGACATCAATGTGTTATTTTGCTTAAATAAAATGAGTAAGAAATAGCAAAGAGAGGCTATCCGAAGCAAAGCAAAAAAAAAAAAAAAAAGCTAGGCTATGCCAACATTGTCCCATGGCATATCATCACACCATGGTCTTGTGCTCTGGTCTGTGAGTGAACTCAAAATCTATGTGCACAAAAGCCCTCTCAACATCTGGAAGTTGCTCTAGCTTCTCTTGGAGTGTCTCACCAATGTTGTGTGCTTGGTGGAGAAGCATGTCTTCTGGCAACACAATGTCAACTTCCACAAAGTAGTGTGCACCAAAGGTGTATGCTCTAACAGTATCTATGTGCTTGATCTGTTCATGGTGATTCCATATGAGGTAAGTTAACTTGGCCAGAAAATCAGGTGGTGCTGTCCTTCCAATGAGTGACCAAACATTCTCAATCACTGTCTTGGCCCATGTATTAATTGTGTACAATGCTATCTGCATTACATTACACACATTCATGAAATCATTAGTAGTTCAATCAAGCAGTTGACTTGATGTAACAAGCAAACAATCATGTAACAAAGACCTCCCTTCAAGATTTTGAAGTGGCACATACCAGGAGTTTATGGCCATTGTAGAATAATGGAGAAAATCAATTAAAGGGTACATATGTTTTTCGTCCATAAAAATATCACATTTTTTTTTGTTTTAGTCCCTGTAAAATCTTTATTCATTTTTAGCCCCTATATTTAACAAAATGATGTGAAATTTTTGTAAGAACTAAAACAAAAAATCTTGATCTTTTTAGGACCAAAAACATATTTAAATCTCAATTAAAAAAAAAACACTTGTTTGAATAAGTGAACCTAATTAGAAAATCACAGTAAAGTGGGAAAAAAAAAAGAGAGAAAATAAGGGCCAACTTGGTCTGATAAAACGTTTTCACAAAAAATAACATAAAGAGTCTAACTTCTAAGCTGTAGTTATGAACTCACAATAATAGCTCCTGTTGGATCAATCCACCAGTAAAACTTGACAGCTAGCACAGCAGCAGCTAATCCAACAGAATTAGTAATGACATCAAAGAAGTGATCTTGTGCATATGCTCTAACGATTTCGTTTTTAAATCTTCGACAGTAGACCATAAGAATGAACTTCACTACAGTCACACACACCATAATCCCGATCATCCAATGCAGTTTTGTTGGATCCATGTCAGGCTTAGACTGTAATAAATAAAATGACATGAGAAATTTAAAGTATGTGTTGAGGTAATAATTACAGGAAATCTAAAATAGAGTTACTTAAAAATGCTACACCTCAAACAAATGACTAGGAGTTAGCCTGGATAAACTTTTAACAAACACTTCATCACTTAGAGCAGAAGAAAATAAGACTGTAAATGAATCAAATTTCTTCATAAGCTAAAAATAACTTATGTACCTCAACTTTTTTGATAAGTTAGATGAGATTCTAAAAAGGTTAGGTGAATAAGTTGATTTTAACTTATTTAAAGAAGTTTGATTTATTTATCTTATTTTCTTCTTCCATAAATAAGCTTATCCAAAATTGTACCTAAATTCAAATTCATAAACAAAAACAAACAAGTGTTGAACCCAAATTTGGGGATCTAGTGAACAAACAAGAACAAAAGTTTATCTCAATTACCTTGGAAATAAGTTCCCGGACAGATTCAATCAAAATCTGCAACCCCAAGGTTGCCATCACTGATGCAAAAACAATGATACCCTGCACAGGAAATCATATCCACATGTAGCTTCATTAAGCAACCATGAAATGGCTATTTTGGAAATATCTTAAATAACCAATTACTGCCATTTTCACTATCTCGACATTATGAAACTATATCGATTGATTGCATTTACTAAAACCTTATAGGACTTAGTCAACTTGCACTGTTTAAATTAACTAATTAAGTCTTACCACTGGTTGCATGCGTTTCTTTCCAATTGGATAGTGATATTGATTTGGGTTTTTCATGGCATGAGCAGTAAACCACAATATGAACCCTGACAAGAGATCCAAGAGAGAATCCATGGTTGAGGCAATGACTGCCAATGATCTGCTCTCAATTGAGGCATAAACCTTTGCTACAAACAGCACCAAGTTACATATATTTGACACGTGAACAGCCATCCTCTCACTCTTGGCTAGTTGCTTCATTTCATCCTGAGAAACATTGAGCAAGCATATTTAGTAGAGTTCTCTTCATAGATCTAAACAAATCATTCATCTGCATGCGTTTGAAATGATAAAGTTTAATGGGAAATCATAAATTCACTGAGATTATAGTCAAAACTGGTTAGTGCTTCTTCATTATGACAAATTATAAGTAAAATCATGGTGATAGAACAATCAACCTCGGTGAGAGATCCTGGGAAACCACCCATTTCAGTCATAGTCTCCATCTCATTAAATCCTTCAAGGAGTCTCTCCTGCTTCTTGTAATATTCTGCCACTTTGCGTTGCTTCCCTAAAACACAAGTTAAAGTGGGATTAGAGAGTAAGTAGGAAAATCCACAAGCCAGAATATATATTAATTTAACTGAAACATGTTGAAGATGAATTTGAATGCTAAATTCTTCAATTGTACTTATCTTTTCTGAATTCCTAGAGTTAATTAATAATCAATAATAATGTCAAAGATTTTAAATCACCATCCACCAACCTTTTATAAATTGAAGATTTTAAAATTTTAAACATTATGTGAACAGGAAAATTGTAGATAGTCAAGTTTTGTTAAGTACTTTAGTTAACTATTTATTATCTTTAGAGACAAAATGATAAAGGGTATAAAAGAATGATCTGAAAAGCAAATAGGATCCAGTTTCGTGCCATTTGAGAAAGCATTAAGGAAGATGCAAGCCCAATTGTGTTTTGATAACTTTTGATTATGTCTGGAATCAAGTACAAGAGATTCAAACAAGATAGGAATTAAATGATATGAGCAATGGAGTATCTTCAATAATAGTAACCATGTAGATATGAAAAGGCACAATCATTATCATCAATATCAATCCCCATGCACTTTTTATCAAACGAATGGAATTATACCAAAGTACCAAACTAATCAAACACAAGCACCAATGATGCACATTCACAATAAATAAAAGGCCCTGTCTTAATGCAAAGATTCCCACCATGGCCTACACAATAAATAACAAACAAAGACTAATAACAACAACACCACTTCTCCAACTTCTTTGGTTTTCACAATTTAAAGCATCACCACCAAGAGCAAAACAGACCCATCACACAAAACAGAGACTTTATAGTTCAAACATTCAAAGGAAGTCTGAATTTGCAGAATCCAACACATGCATGATAACCACAGAGACCAAAACAGACACAATACACAAAATAGAGACTTTATCACTTTAGACATTGTGAACAAAGGCACACTGGGTTTGCACAAACCAACACACCATCATCCAGAACAAAAACAGACCCATCACAATTCAACACGTCACCGCTATAAACAAAACACACCCATTACACAAAATGGAAACATTAGACATTTAAGGGAAGAAAAAGCGGAAAAAGGTGAAGAATGGCTTACTGGGTTTGCGAAGAAGGCCACGGAAAGTGAAGGATCGATGATTTTGATGATCATGCGTTTGGCTTGGCAAACGAAACTCTTTCACGTTAAGTCTCCACGAAGCTTTTGCAACCTCTTCCTCCGGCGACACCAGAAGCGGTTCTCTCCGGCGGGGTCCGCCACCACTCTCCGCCATGTTCAGTTTTTCTGAAGGTTTGGTTTTTGGTTTCCGTTTCGGTTTTGGTTTTGGTTTTGAAGCAATGTGAGTGATAACTACCTTCCTAGTTATAGGGAGACAGGGAAGGGGAAAAGAACTGTGCTCTGTGCATATAAGAGATGGTTTTCCTCAAAAAGATAAAAATAAATAAATAAATTAAATGATAAAATTCAGAAATTGTAGTTCATAACGTCAAAAGAAATAACCGTAAAAAAAAAAACGTCAAAAGAAATAAAAAATAGAAATTGTAGTTCATACGTGGCAACATGTGGACCCTTTGTTTTTCCTAGGCTGAATCTATGTGAGACTAGAATCACTAGAACTAGGTGAACTAGAATTGTGGAGTGGATAAATACTAAGCTTTTTTTGAAAGGGGATAAATACTAAGCTTGATGCTTGTTTCGGTTAGGTTAGGCTAGGAGCCATATAACATATACTATCTGATAAAATATATATATATATATATATATATATATATATATATATATATATATATAACATATACTATCTCCATTCCTAAATATAAATTTTTTTTAACTAATTCACATCATTTAAGAAAAAGTTGGTTAATGTAGTTAATCATATTAAATTTTTTAACCATTTATATTATTTTTTCAAAATTATCCTTATAATTATTGGAACTATCATCTCTCTTTTCACTTAATTACTCTCTAGCTAATTAATTAATAAGTGCTACGCATCTTCTTCAATCCTCATAAGAGAGATAATGTACTTATCTTATTAATTTATAACATTTATTGTAAAGTGGTTAAGGATATTTTGATAAAAAAATAATTAATGCAAGTGACAACTTGAAAAGAATCTTATAAAAAAGGACAATTTTTTTTTTAGAAAAGAGTCTTATATTTAAAGACGGAGGTAGTAATTTGGGAAAAAAAAAAAAGGAAGCCTTATAATTTTTTTAAAAAAAAGTGAAAAAAAAAATAATTTTATTGAAATGTTGATGAATTTTAATGTCACATTATAGTAATTAGTATTTTAGCTTGTAAATTCATTTTTATATAGTTAAATTTCATTATATAAATAAAGATTTTTTAGTATATAAAATATATAATTTATAATAATAAATACATTCAAAAATAGATAAATTAGAAATCAAATCTCATGAATATTTTTAAGAAATCTAATTGTTTATCAATTATATCATAATTTATTAATAGAATTTTTCCTTATGTAACAATTAATGTTGAATTAACATGTCATGCACTTTTAAGATTTTATCACTAAAATGTAATTAAGTTTAAGGTTTTATTCATCATTATATTTGTACCCTCCGGTCTCCTAGGGCTCGACCGACTCGAACTTTAGCTCGAAACCCGACTGACCTGAACTCAATACAAGACAGGATGATTTTGGTGTATAATCTAAATAGTTTTGGATGTTATTCTATCATATCTTATAATTCTTATCATAAACTATTATATCTGAACCTCATCCTATCATATCTTATTTTCGGAATTAAGGGAATAAGATATGATAGAATAATCTCTTATATATATATATATATATATATATATATATATATATATATATATATATATATTACAAGGCAAAGAGAAAGGGGAACATACACTTTTATGTTCTGACAAGTAAACTCTACCCCGGAAGAACCCTTGGCGAGAACCATATTATAAATTTGAGTATTTTTAAACAAAAATATTTTTAAAAGTTATTTTGTTCTAACTTAAATTTTAATATTTTTTACATATTAATGACCTTCAAAAGTGATATTTACATATTAAATTTGACCCATGCAATACACCGGCAAATGTACTAGTTTATTTTTTATTCATATTTTTTAAATACTATTGCTTGAATGTAATTAACTTTAATTGAAATTTGACCTAAATTTAAATTTTTTATCTTAACATACTATATAAAATGAAATATAGTGTCTAGTGTTACTTAAATTTTAAAATTGTCACATCCGCAGTCAACAAAAATTTTTAAATTAATTTTAAGTATCTAAAAATAAAATGTTTATACTGAAAAAAAAATCTATTATAAAAAAAATTGAAAAAAATATTTATTACATTAAAATATAATAAATATTTTTTTTGAAATAAAAACTTACTATTTTTACAAAATCACTTAATTACATCGAAAATATATTTAAAATCTTTTCAAAGAGGTCTAACTCAGTTGGTTGAGCAGGGTATATGAGTATTGTAAACCTCTTAGTCCTATTTTCAATTCCTACGAATAAAAAAAAACCCATTATCTTTTTTTTTTTGGACAGAACAACTCATTAACTTACTAAAGTTATTAAGATTAGTTTTTTCAACTTTTTGATATTCAAAATAAAAAATTATTGTTGATGGGATAAACATAGAATCAAACCTAATGGACATTTTGGTATAAAAAAAAAACCTAATGGACATTACTTTGTTTCGACAATCAATTAAAGCTAAACTAACGCTGTTATTTGTTAATTTAAAAATAAGATTTTGATTTCTGGATATGCACTGTGCCAGAAGAAAATCCAAAGGATATTATTGGTGGTTTCCATCAACTTACGTGTCATCTTTCTTAAGGAATAAGTTTCTGAACGAAAACTGCAAATCGTTCCAATCTTTTTTTTTTCGTTGGATGTCTCTATCTCAAATCTTTGTTCCTTTATGATGTATGTGCCAATTGCACTCCCCTAAATGTCAACTTTCCACCACTGACAGAAACAGGTTTCACCAAAGCAAAGGCTTATATCAAAATCATACGTGATCCCTGCTAGTTATTAAAAAAACAAACAAACAGAGAGAGAGAGTTTGATAATGTAAAAGATTTTTATATTATTAATTAATATTTGATTTTTAAATAATATTATATAAATTAATAGATTTTAGTTATATGTGAAATGCTCATTGTTAATGTATTTTGATTATATCTTAAAAAATTATCTGAATTTAATACAAAAAACTAACGAAGACCAATTTGATTTAACATAAACATTTTAAGAAAATATATAAAATGATTAAAGAATCAAATTATAATTAAAAAAATAAGATAAGAAACAAAAATCTATTTTAACCTTTAATATTCAAACAAAAATATTGTCCTGGATTGTTTTGAGCTGAGGACGTAGCTCACATGGAAGCATTACTTTTGCTAGACGATCATGCAATCTAGTGGGAGTAGATTAGCAAATTTTGCTTTTGTTACACGTGATAGTAGTTACATAGGTGATGGCCCCTAGTGTGTTAGGAAAATAATGTACCTGATCTTTCTATTATTGAAGAAAAATCAGCTCTTTCCTAAAAAAAAATATTCAAACAAAATTCAATCAAAAAAAATATTCAAAGTAGTTTTTTGCATTGAAATTTAAAAATTTATGAAGATTAAACTTGTTAGAGTCTTCCTCAAAAAAAAAACTTGTTAGAGTCACTTACTAAATTTAAATTCGAAACAGTGAGATAAATGTATAATTCTTCTATTTTTTAAAGTGAAGACTTGGATTAAATTTATTTGCAAAATTTAAATTTAAATCAAAATTCAATTTGATTTAATAAAAAAATCTACTTTTCATGTTTTTAATTTCTTTTTTTTTTTGTTTATTAGATTTTTATTTTTTATTTAACTAGTATTTTAATTTGTGCATTGCATAAGATAAATATCTTTTTTATATATAATTAAAATTCATAATAAATATATAATTTTGAATATATATATTATATTATAATTAAAAATTTTAATATATAAATATTTTTAGTATAAATTATATTTTAAATTTATAATAAATAATTTAAATTATGATACAAAGTTATTTTTAATCATTGACACTTAAAATAAAAACTATTGAATTTTATTTTATAGATAGAGATAAAAAAAAAGATTAAGATAAAAAGAGGTTAGTTCGACATAATTGAGAGGGTAAAAAAAGTTGGCTAGTTGCGAGGGTCTTGTGCGAACTGCTCTTCCAAATGAGAGAATAGAAAGAAATCAAAGAATATTGACAAAAAAAAAATGTGAACTCAATAGAAATATATTTTTATTAAATTAAGTTAAATTAAATTAACTTATGAATATTCCTAAATTATTTCATCAATGCGAACGAGGAATCTGGTCCCCCTCTGTTATGTTCTCTTGGCATGTCTCAGTTTTGTGTGGTTGTGATTTGAGTTTTATGCATACCCAGAAAAATCTCAGAAAAACTATAATCTATACATTTATCTATCCCCAGTCCCCCACTCATCATTATATATATTTTATATATGGTGCAGGATGATGATTCAAGTGCCAACATAATCTCGAAAGATTTGGATTAAATTTATTTTCAAATTTTAAATCAAAATTCAATTTGATTTAATAAAAAAAATCCACTTTTATGTTTTTTTCTTTCAATTTATTAGGTTTTTTTATTCTTATTTAATTTTATTAAATTAAATTGACTTATGAATATTCCTAAATTGTTTCATCAGTGTGGACCAGTAATATGATCCCCTACTACTATGTTTTCTTGGTAGGTCTCTAGTTTTGGACCCGTTTGAAAAAATAATTTAATTAAGATCTTATTCAATAAATTCTTATTATATAAGAGTTTATGTTGCTTAAAATTCAATAAGTTATTTGCATTTAGATATACATGTTGAAAAATGCTTACACAATTTTATAGCGTTTGGATATACATTGTTGTATAAGCACTTATAAAATGTTGTTTCATTTTACAAATTAAAAAAATTAAGAATCAAAATATGATTAAAAATAAAATATTTTTTTTAAAAGTAACTAAAAAATTAAAAAATAATATCATATACTATAAAATATTAAAAAAAATAAAATCACTAATTACCATTTCCCTATTTTTTTTATCGTAAAAACAAAAAAGAATTAAGAATCATAAATCTCAAAAAAATTAAAAATTAGGAATGTTTTTTTGAATCGTGAAATTTTTTAGGGACAAGAAAGAAAAGTAAAGCAGAAGAAACAAAATTGGTTCGCTCCATAAAGCATAAAGAATGGAAGTTAAAAATGAAGAGCGGAAGAACAAAACTGTTATGCGGTGAAAGAATGAAAAATAAAAATGAAAAACGAAAAAAAAAATGGAACAGGAACGCTCGATGCTGGGTTTCGAACCGTGGCATTTTTAAAAGTAGCGCTTAAGCAGTTACCAATAAGTTACTCTCAACAGTTTATTAAAATAAGCTCAAAATATTTTATGAATTATTTATAAGATCTTTTTATAAATTCTCCTAACACTTGCATAATAAGTTTCAATAAACTGTTGATAAGCTCTTCCAAATGGAATCTTTGTGTGACTGTGATTTCGGCTGTATACAATCCTAGAAAAATATAAGAAAAACCATATTATAAGAAAACCATAATCTATACATTGATCTATTCTCACTCATCATTATATATTTTATATGTGTGGATAATGATGGTTCAAGTGCCAACAATATGATTGCCTATAAATCAACTACTCTTTATTTTTTATTAATTTATTTTTTTGGTTGAGATAGTGTGCGGAACTATTTCATTTTCATGTGTTTAAACTATTTCTTTTAGCAAAATCAAACTTTTGCCAATTGCATTACGGCCAATTATGGTTCCGACATAATTAACGGAAAAAACAAACATTTGTTGGTAGGCCTAAAGTTTGAATTTTATTAGATCTTATGGTAATTATGAGATCCTATAATAATTTTTATGATTTGGACCAAAAATACATTCAGAACGCAATAAGATAAGGTAGTTGCGTCTGGTGCCGTTCATGACCAAAAATGTCATGATCATGAACTTTGCTATCAGTGTGCATAATATGAAAGTCAAAATGGGTCATGCCCATGACTGCAATGTCACGGCTATGACTTTTGCTTGGTGTTTCAATTTTGCTCTTCTTTGATTCTTCAAATTTCTTTATACTCCTAACTTCAATCCTTGAAGTCACCATGCTTCTTCCTCATAAATTTGATGCCTTGAAATTCAAGATAGCCTTAAAGCACGGAAATACCAAAAGTATAACCAGTTTCAAAAAGAATTGAAAAACAATTGCAAGGATATTGGATCCTAAATGTGAGAATATGCAATTTTTCCAAGTGAAATGCTATACATGAATGGTATGTAGGGGTGACAAAATGGATGGATTGGATAAATTTTAATCTAAATAAAAATGGATCGGATCAAAATAATTCATTAATCCATTTTGATCCATTAAAAATTTATTTAAAAAATCCTATCCATTTGATAAAAATCCATCTAATCCATCCATTAACACTTTTTTCATGGATGGATATTCAATCCATCCACAAAAATAATATTTTTAAAACTTTTTTTAAAAATATTTTCTCTCTCCTCCTCTCTTTCTCTCTCTCCCTCTCTCATGTCCTCTCTCTCTCCCCCCTTCTCATCTCTTTCTCTCTCCCCCTCTCTTGTCTTTCTCTTTTTGTTCATTTGCAAAGCCCACCACAAATATATAATTCAATGCACAACTGCTTCTCACTTATTGCAATCAGTGAAAGCAATTAGTGAATTCACATATACATATCATATATAATCGTTGGATCAAGATGACACTAAAATTTTGGTTAGAAATACAGTGGGATAAATCTTCATTTAAGAGTATTTTTACTAGAGAATTTATTCATGAGTTGTTAATTTATTCTTAGTGAGTCCTGTAGTATCATATAAAACTTAACAAGTCTAACTGATTTTCATTTTAAGGATAAAACTTTTAAGAACTTGAAATAAGTCTCACAGTAAATCCAACTTATTTACATTATTTTGGTGATTGTAACAAATAAAATAATATTTTAATTTTTAATAATAAAAAATAAGTTTTTATATAAAATCAAACTCTACACTTAACAATCACATCAATAAACTCTAATAATTGAAACTCATAAGAATAAGTTCTTATTTCTAAAATTCCCTAACATGGTCATGGCCATCCAATTTAGATACATATTTAAATAGTTTAAAATTAATTTTGTTAAAAGTAATTTTAGTAATACAATCCTCACTTCAAAATAGTAAAGTTTGTCTTAAAACTAAAGTTGTGAAGAAAGTCAAAATCCATTAAAAGCCTCAATAACATAATCTAATAATAGTCTCAACAGTATATAATGATGATTGATTCAATCATTTTGAATAGAATCCTAATCCTATGGTATCAATAGTTGGCTAAAAGAAAGCAACATCTCAGTATGCATCACACAAAAAACATCAAGGTAAATGTCATATGAGTATACATCCTCAAATCTGTCTTATGGATTTGTTGGAATGCCTTGCAAAATCTTTCTGCTTCTTTTGCACCCACTTGTTGGAACATTAAAACCAATGTGCTAAGTCTCATTCAAAGCATACTCGACAACTTATTTAATAATCACAGGTAAATGTCATGGATACTCAATAACATCACCATCAAAGTTATAGGCTTATAACATAAATACTATGACATAACCCCTTCTCTCTTTTGTCACTATTGTCTACAAAGCTTGTAATAGTTTAAGAGTAAAATATATCTCCCATAAACAGGGTTGCGAAAAAGAGAAAGCACTAGAAAGTAATAACTATTCAAACACAAAAATATTATTATGAATGTTTCTCTCCTATAACTGAATAATTGCTTTTTATATCTTATATTTTAGGCAATTATCTTAACTTTTCTTTAGAATAAATCTTTAGTTTTCTTAGTAAGTAGATAAAAATTGAAGAAAAACATGACATAAAAGAGTTATATTACATGGAATAATGGAGCCAATTGATTGATTTTTGGACGATTCTTTTCACGAAGGAATGAAGATAGAAAAAGAAGCAATCCACGCTTAAGCCTAATGGAGTGACGCTTAAGCCACACGAGTTCCAGGGCTAAATGAAGAATGGCGCTTAAGCTTGATGGAGTGGCGCTTACGCTACACGATCTGAAGTGGCAATTTTAGTCTTTAAGTAGAGAACATGCGAAATAAAGAAGCATTCAGTTTTAGAAGTTCGTTGGAGATGATTTGGGAACGAAGAACTCTCTGAAGAGCTTCCATGGCTGGATCTTCCATTTTCATCTATTTCTCCTTGATTCTTACTTTCATCATGGCTAGTAATAGCTGAATTTCATTATTGTTGGATTTGAATGTAGTAGAAGCTCAGAACATGTGATCTCTATGTAAATTTCAAATCTATTCTCATCTTTAATGCATTCAATTTCTACTCTTGTGCTTCAATCTGTGTCTTGGCTTGATCAACCTTGCTTTTATGAATTAATTTGTGTTGGAAAACATAATTTGATTCTAGATCTGGAATAGGAATGTGTTGAATCTAAATTTTAGGGATAAAATTAGGGTTCTTCATTGTTTAAGATCCTCTTCCTTTCTTCTAATTTCTAGGTTAGATTACCTAAGGAATTAGGAATCTAGCATGGAAATTAAGTCTCAAATCTGTAAAGAATTAAAATTGATTATTTTCTATGGATCTAATTTGTGTTAAAATTGAGAATATGATTTGAGATTTTGATTACACGTGATGAGCCTTTTATGAAGTTTGAATCCAACAACAATTTCTTCCATTAAATTACCTCTATTTCTCTGTGCATTCCAACTGTTCGATAAATTTACATAAACAAGTTTCATTGATTTTCTTACTTTCAATTTCTAAGATTCCATCAAGTTACTATTTCTATAACCTTAGTGATTTAGCATAGTTCTTGAATGTTACACAAGTCTCTTGGGACACGACACTCATATACTCATCGTTTTACTTCATGCAATTGGTCCTCTTGCCATTGTTGTGAACAATAACAAAAAAAAATTTCCATTACATTAGAATGCTTCTCTCCTTAACTTTACAAAACAATAAAAATAAAGTACCCAAAATAAAGGTCCATCATTAAATGAAACTTTCAACTATGCATGTAAATCAAGTAAACTAGGTCGTTGTTGGCAAAGGTAGGAAGCAATGATGCAAAACAACTTATTTATTAACATACCATAAGCAATTGATGCATAAATGAAAACCAATGTATTCCTCTATACGTCAAACTCTTCTTATGGAAGAGTAAGTCAAACCATGTAGGCATTACCATTAGTTTTCAATTAAAACTTCATTATTTCACATAATCAGCTTCAAACTTTTAAGGTTAAAAAGTCTACTACATTCAAACTTTTGAAGGACTTAAACAAGGGTCTAACCAAATTTCCAATAATGTGTTACAATGCTAATTTTAAAACAAAATTGTGTTTGGTAAAATCTACATGTAGATGAAAATAGGGTGATTAATAAAAATGTTAAATCAAAATCTCTAACTGCAAGTGAATGAAATTGATAACATTTAAGGCAAGTGCTCGATACATCAAAGCTCCCAATGCAAATCTATCATTACATGCATCAGACAAAAAACAAGACAAGAAGCAAGAGTTCAAGACTCTTAAGATAAACATCATCATATAAAACGAGGGATGAACAAAATATAAATTTAAACTTGCAATCATTAGGTTTTGGATATAGACATGGTTGAAAAGTCTTCAACAAGTTCTTTATCATCAAGATCTAATGCAGCTACAAAAGAGAATCAAAGTAAAAAATAATTAAACATACAATAACTAAAAAAACTCAAATTAAATAAAATGATTAAAAATAACAAGTTGGTGGATACTAACCTGGAGTTCCTTGAAGCCAATCATTTGTACACAAAAATGCTTTAACATTTTTAGGCAAAAGAGAACTTCGATACTTGTTAAGTATACGTCCACCAATGCTAAATGTCGATTTCGATGCAACTATAGTAATCAGTATACTCAAAACATCTCGTGCCATCAAAGAAAGTTCAAGATATTTTCCTTCATTTGATTCCAGTACTCCAAACATCCAAATCAACATACTGCTTATGATCAAGTTTATCTTCAAGTGAATAAGCTTCCAAATCATATTCTTTTCTTGACGATCCACACAACTCACTTTAAAGGCTTCCAAAATCCTTCAAATGACTTGATGAGAGAATGCTTGGGCTACCTTTACTAGATCTTTATGAACATGACAAATTTGCCTCATTTGAGAGGAATTAAGATACTATTGGAAAAAAAACCTCCAGCTTATCATAAACCTTCTTTGCCAATCTCACACCCTCTTCACTTCCATACAACTTCACCTAACAATATTCAACAAATTGTAACTTATATCTAGGATCTAAGATGACAACAAATGATAAAATAATACTGTAGGAGTCCTAATATTTTTCAAATTTCATCTTTTTTTTTAGCCATGCAACAGATTTGATTTTCATTTTCAAACTCATCATGAAAAAAGCATGCAACTTCCTTAATATTAATCTAAATACTCCACACACCATAAAAATAGAGGTTGGCGGTTAGATAAGTGTTGCTTGAGAAAAAAGTGGTGATATTAAAATAACTTCAAAATCTCTGCTATATTTCTACCCCAACCTACTTCTCTTTTGATAAACAGACTCAATAATTTATCAGCCAAATTAGCACCAGTATGAGGTGGAGGAAAGTGAAAGAATGCTAACACTTTTTTCTGTAACTCCCAACTCATAGTAATATAGTATGTAGTCAACACCATATACTTATTAGTAGTGATTGATAACCACATATCAAAAGTTAAACAAATTTTTCCAAGAGTAACATTTGAGACTTTTCTCTTTCTTTCCTATACTTCTTCAAAACCTTTGACTTTGATGTGTTTCTAGATATTGTTTTAGCATATGGGTTTAAAAACAAAACAAATCCCTAACTCCTTCATGTTCAACAAAAGAAAAAGGATAGCCATGTTTGATGATTACCTCAGAAACCTTGTCTATATACTTTTCTTGATCTAGAGGTAGATAGGAAGATACTCCCCCTTCTACATCACATTTCGCCTCATGTTTTTTCATATTTGAAGTCCCATTATCATCTCTTGCATACTATTTACCATATTTTTTACATTTTGCTTTTGAAATCCCTTTATCATTGACAATCTTCTCAAAATAATCCTAAGCCACCGATGTTTTAGTTCTTTTTGAAGTAGGGGCTAAACTTTCTTCTGTTTTGTTCTCCTCAATTAGATACTCTTCACAAGGCATATTATACCTACGATGACATTGTTGACATGAAGACTAGATCTCTTTAGTTTTCTCTTAAAGTTTTGGTTTTAATTCTTAAATAGGCTAAATGTCATTTTTGGTCCTTTATGTTTTAGTGTTTTTTTACTTTGGTCCTTTAAGTTTTAAAAGTCTTATTTTGGTCCTTTATGTTTTCAAATGGTTCTGTTTTAATCATTCTGTTACTCTACCATTAACAACGTTAGGAATTTAAATTTTAAAATGATTAATTTAACATAGTGGCGGCTAAAAGCCGCCATTATTTGTTATTAAAATTTTAAAAATTATAAACCCCAAACTTCAAACTCAGACTCAATCCTTTATCTCCAAAGTCTTCATCCTCACCAAAGTAAATAAAATGCAAATCCACGTTTTTCAATCGCCTGAATGAAAAGCTTAAGGTCCTTCCCAATGTGAACCAGATCCAAGTTTTGGTCGAAGCAGAAGATGTGGACGAGGTTGCCGGATTGTCGGGGTCGAAGATGGCAGCAAAGGAGGTGGAACGATCTTGCGGTGCGTGAGAGTGTAGTTTTTGATGAACTCGTTGGAGGAGGTGGAAGGCATGGTGTAGAGCACAAGCGTCACAAGGAGGAGCGTCACGAGGAGGAACGACACCGCCAACATCATGAACGCTCCCCGGAGGTGGTAGATCTTGTTGGCGAGTGACTTTGGCGGCGGTGGTAGAGGCCAGCCAGAGCGTTTCAGCATTTTGGTGGTTTCGAGTTCCAGCTCAGCGGCGTGGAGTTCAACGGAGGAAGGGGATCGGTACCGGATCTGGCCGACGACTATGGTGGATTTGCTCATCCCCAATCTTTAACATTGGGGGTTTTGATTTTGGAAAATTGTCAAACAAAAAGTGGGCATTTGGTGTTGGAGGGTTTTTATTCTCTTGAAGTTTGTGGGTGGGTCATATGCAATTGGAAATAGGCACAAAGGAGTCATTTTTTCTCATCATGCAGTGAAGGTGCTATAATTGAGCTTTTGTTGCTTAATTTTCGTGTAGCAAATTGGTATCCTGTTTTCGGCAACAAATAGCTTCCTCGAAGGACGAATTGGCATATTGGTGGTGATCAGATCTTTTCTATAGTACAAACTTGCAATATGTTGTTATCTTATTTTGTATTCTTTATGTAGGTGCTGCATTTTTAATAGAAACATTGGTGAGGATGAAGACTTTGAAGATAGAGGATTGAGTTTGAGTTTGAAGTTTGGGGTTTATAATTTTTAAAATTTTAACAAATAATGGCGGCTTTTAGCCATTAAATTAATCATTTTAAAATTTAAATTCCTAACATTGTTAATGGTAGACTAACGAAATGACTAAAACGGAACCATTTAAAAACATAAAGGACCAAAATTAGGGATGGCAAAGCGGGCTGGGCCAGGCGGGCCGGCCCGCCAGCCCGCTGTCACTTTGGCGGGGCGGGGTGGGGTTTGCAGTCCGCCGGCCCGCCCCGCCTGGCCCGCCAACCCGCCGGGCCACAGGCGGGGCGGGCCAAAGCGGGCCGGCCCGCCAGCCTTTTTTTTTATTTTTTATAATTAATATATATAAAATAATATAAGTTATTAGGGACTATTAATATTTTGTGATGTATTTTTAAAAGACTATTAGTTTGTGGTAAGCCTTTTTAAGATGTTATTCATGATGATATTGAACTTGTGGTGTTAAAAAACTATTAGTTTGTGATTTATTGAAGAAAATAAAACAATATTGCAATTATTTTTAATTGTGTTCACACTTCACAGTAACAAAAATACTCTCTATTGTCCTCTTATGATACAAGTGATACAAGATCATTTTATTTATATCTTATTTACAATAATTAAAAAAAAAAAAAACTGGCGAGCCAGCCCGCCAGCCCGCTCTGGCCCGCCCCGGCCCGTTTTCAGCGGGCCACAGGCCGGCCAAGCCAAAACGGGCCGGGCTGGCCCGTTTTGCCAACCCTAACCAAAATGAAACTTTTAAAACTTAAAGGACCAAAGTGAAAAAACACTAAAACATAAAGGACCAAAAATGACATTTAGCCATCTGCATGGTTAATTTTTAGTATTAGTTTTTGCCTAGAGTTTAACCAAAAAGTCTAAGAAAGTAAATTGATTAATCTTTTAGATAATTTCACTGTAGTAATCGATTACATCATAGATGTAATAGATTACCACGTTTTCTTTTTATCCGGGAAAAAGCTAAAATACAAAGCGTAATTGATTACACCTCGGGATAATCGATTACATAAGACATTTTAGACTTTGAGTCTTGTTTCTGAAAGAATTTACATTGTTTCTGTTTTAATCGATTACAACATGTTTTAATCGATTATTATAGATCCTAAAAGTTGTTTCAGAAGAAAGAAAACTCGGTTTAATCGATTACATGGACATGTAACAGATTAAAACGAACCCAGATCACTTAAGAAGATCATCAAGTGCAATTTAACAGGTTATGCTTTGATGTAACATGTTAAAATGATTCTTGAATAGAACCCAGGTGTGCTGAAGAACGATTTAACAGATTAAGTTGTCTACATAACAGATTAAATCAGTTTTATCTTTAAAATTTTATAAATACCAGCACCTCTCTCTCTAAAAAAATGCTTTTTGAAAATCAGTTTTAAACATACTTTGAGAGAAGAGCATCAAGAAGGTTCTAAGATTATTTGATCTTCTTCGTTTTCAAAATGGAAGAATAAAAAAGGAAGATCATTTTGCTTGAAGAGATTATTGGAATTTGAAGAGCTGAAACGTTCTATCATTCACTAAAGGTGAAATCGTTCCAAAACCTTAATCTTTTTGAAAGATTGTTGTTCTGTGAAATAGGATATTTCAGAATCTAATAGTAGTGTTCTATTAGGTGTTTCTTTCTTTACTTGTATGGTTCAAGTTTAGAAAGTGTGTATTTCAGATTTCTTGTATGTGTGGTGTGCATGTAACTTGAAATTTGAAATAGTGAAAGATCTAACAGGGTGTTGGATCAACTGGATGTAGTTCTTTATGACTGAACTAATATAAAACTCTTGATCATTCTTTCTTTATTCTTTACATTGTTGCCCATTCAAGATATCAAGGTTATTTGCTTAATTTTTCCCAATTAGCATCTTTTAATTGGAATAACTCTGAATTTTTAATCTGATCTGAATTTAAAATCTCTATTCAAATCTTTTCTAAAATCTTTCTTTTGAATATTTGGATTCTTTATAAAAGAAGGAAGGTGAATTAGAAATTTTTGAAAAAGAAAAGAGATTTTGGTAATAAAAGTTGAAAGATTTATTCACCCCCCTCTAGATTTGCTGTCTCGATCCTACAGACATCATTGTAGAAAATTTTCCATTCACTCATTCCAAACCAAGCATTTATAAAAGTGAATATAAATTATAGTTCCTTCTATGGAGAAAAACATTAAATAAAAGCAAGGTCCCATGTTGGCAACAAACTAGTTTAATAATTAGCATGGTGTTAAACTAGCCAACTCAATATTTAATAAAGTCACTTAACAATGGAAACAATAAAGCAAACATCAAAGCATTTATCATGTAACAGTTATAATTAGACATATTCACAACAACATTGTGAACCAGAATTATAAGTATTCATCTAATAGAAAGAACACAAGATTGCAAATCAGACATATGCATTATATAGAGGATTCAACGTTTTTTGCTAGTGGAACTAAAGTTCATTAAATATTCTTGAATAAGAGTGAGCTACCTTAAGCATGTACCAACAAGACTAACCAATACTTGAAGAAAAAAGTTCCCAACAGGTAGAATAAGCACTTCTTAGTTTTTGTCACTCCCAGAATAAGCACTTGTGCAACCTACAAAACACCATAACAACAAAACACGAAATCAAAACACCATATAACAATAAAACACATAATCAACCTCAAATCGAAGAAAAAACACAGAACATTAAGTCAAAACCTTTGTGGAAATTTGAAATTTGAAAATGCAATTTCATGCGAATCTAAGAGTAACAATAGAAACATAACAAAATTATCATCATCGAGTGGAAGAGTGAAGAAACGTGCACAAAGGATACTCACGTGAGTGTTGAGTGGTGATGACTGAGAAGATGGCACATGATGAAGATTGAAGATGAAGAAGAGTGAAGAGACGATAGATTTGGGTTTTCTGATTTGTTTTGAAAACATAATTTGCCTTTGGGAAAATGTTACAACGTTTAATTGCTCATCAATTTAAATTTTAAATTAATAAATTGAAATAAAAAGGAATTTTATAGCCCAATGGAATTGATCTTAGTAGATTAACTTCATTTT
This sequence comes from Pueraria montana var. lobata, assembly GCA_026413185.1. Lineage (NCBI taxonomy): Eukaryota > Viridiplantae > Streptophyta > Magnoliopsida > Fabales > Fabaceae > Pueraria > Pueraria montana. The sequence continues at coordinate 20,654,706 of CM048649.1, read as the reverse complement.
TTTTAAGGTGATCAAGTGAGCTTGGCAATTTCTTCCTGCACCTCATTTTTTGCTTTTTGCACCCCTATAGTTTTTAATATCTCCATATTACCCTTCTTTGGTTCTTCAGTATTGTGGCTTCTTCCTTTGTCGGTTTCCCTCCATCAGTGTCTGACAAGCAATTTGTGGTAGAAGGTCACATTCCACTGTTTCGTCTTCCTCCTTCCTTTGTGTAGATGACAAAGGATTGATTCGAGTAAGTTCCTAATTTTTTTTAATCCACTTATATTTTCAGAAAGGTCATTCCATAAGTAAGTTCTTTTTTTTTCGTTACTAATTTGGTAATTCGGAATTATGTTACATAATTTCGGATTTAGTAATCCATACTATAAAAATATATTATGGACTACTCAATCTAGAATTATGATACCATAATTTTGGATTACCAAATCTGAAAGTTGTCTAACAAAGCTCTGAATTGAGTAATCTGGAAGTTAAAATGTATTCTGGATTACTAAATCCAGAACATTATAATTAGACAACTTCTAGATTTGGTAATCCATAAATATGGTTTCATAATTTTGGAATTGTATTTCTAGACACCAGCAACATTTCTAGATCATGTACTTCTGGCAACAATGATAAAAGGGATGCATGTCAAATTCGACTAGGCAAAGCAATCGAAAAACTAAAATGAGGAACAAGAAATTCGTTCATAATAGCTAAGAAATCCACCATCGTCATTCCATACTCGACCTGCACCACATATCAAAATTAGAACAACAAACTCATATATATATATACACACACACACACACACACACACACATAGAGAGAGAGAAAGAAAGAAAGAAAGAAACGCACGATGGTGCAATTTTCGGGAAGAGGAGGAAGTGTGTCGGAGGACATTTTGATTTTGGTATTGAAATGGCGATGGAAGGGATTAGGTGAGTTGAGGTTGAGGATGTTGCCATTGGCTATGCTGAACAATTTCAACATGCAAGCCATCACAACAGAGAGGAACGATTCCGTTCAAGTTTGGAGAGAGGTGCACCAGCAAAATAAAGAAGAAGGGAGAGAGGTGCTTAGGATGTGTTGCACAAAGGAAAAAGGGGCAGGAGACCTGTGCGTTAGGGTTCCAAAGTGAATGTGCCTGGTGCGTAAAATACATAAAAAATGGTGTTTTTGTCCTTTTGGGTTATTTTAAATTTCTTGTGGGGTGCAGGAAGCAAAAAATGGGGTACAGGAAGCAATGGTCATTGAGCTTTTTTTTTTTTTTTTAATACCTATTTGTTGGGTCCAAATGTTATCACTCAAAATCAAATTTACTCTCCACCACAAATTCCATTGAATTTTAGGAATTTATTTTTACACCTCTTTTTTTTTAAAAGAAAAAAAAAATACTCTTTTTAAAAACTAATTTTTGAAAAATATTTTTGAGAGATTGATAGATGTCTGAAAAATTATTCCTATAATGTATTAAATACATTCTAAACATTCCAAAAATTAATTTTCTGGAAAGTATTTTTAAGATTTTGTTGATGACTTAAAAATTGGTTTTTAGAATGTATTATGCATTAAATGAACTTCAAATATTTAATTTATTTCTCGAATGTATTTCTTTTGTGCGTACTCTTGAATGTATTGTACATTCTAAAAATAATATTTTAGGACATCTATACATTTGTAAAAGTACCTTCCAAAAATTAACTTTTAAAATATTAAAATAATTACTGACTTGTACTCATTGAGAAAAAAAAAATACAAAAGGAGGAGTTGTGCAATGCCAATAATGAGAAGGGGTGCAACACCAATCAAGAAAAGGAAAAGAGGTTATGCAAGAGGTACGAAAGAAGGATAGGGTAAGGGAAAAAGAAATGAAGTGAGTGATAATGAGAAAAAGAAAGGATATTTTAAAAACATTAAAAACAAAAAAATATTAGGGAGGTATATTAGAAAAAGAAAGGTATAAATAGAATTTTCCTTTTATTTAGAGTGTTGTCCTAGTCCAACAAAGGATTAAGCACGTGTTATAAAAGAAAATCCTAAATCAAGCTTTTCACTTCTTTGCACTTAAACTCCTTCATTTCATCATGAAATTTCTATACATCCCCAGTTTCTTCCAACTAAAAATTCCAAATTTTTTCACAGAAGCTTAAATAGAGGAGGTGATTCATTTTCCATGTCTATATGTCATTTCACCCACATGGTCACAAATTACACTAAATTTTACGTCTCAAATGAGACAAGGTGTCGTACCACCTTCAACAACAACTACCCAAAAATTCTAGACCCAATCCTCACGCCATTTATCTTCTTTTGGAAATCCATTGTTTTTGCAAGGACTTCAAACAACTACCAAATAAGATGGTAAAACAAGACAAGATGCATCTAATCCAACATCAACACTATACTAACACACCACCAATGAACAAATTAAGAATCAATTTACATAATCACAATACGAGAACAAAAAAAAAAAAAGACAATTCACTTAAGAACATCATCTCACAATCAATATCAATATATATAAAATTTACGAATCCAAAAATAGCTTCGAAAAACACGTGGCGAAACAAGGTTGCTTCTCAAGCATTGGATGACACATGTCATCATTTCATGCTTCGTAATTATTTGGTTCGGTTACGAACCAAATTCAAATTCAAACTATCTGATTTCGATTGATATTTAATTTTTGAAATTAAAAATGGAATCATCAATATTATAGATTTACAAAATTATAAGTATATCAATTAATCATCCTTAATTTTCGTTAATTATAAGTAAATCAAATAATCAGACTTAATTTTTGTTAATTTATATGATTTCAATTGATTAATAATAACTTTTAAAATTAAAAATAGAATCATAAATATTAATTGATTTAAGAAATTATGAGTATAATTTTTAATTAGGAATATTGTCCTTTCAAAATTAAGTAATTACGTGTCATGCAAATTAAATAAATCAGACATTCGAAATTGAGTAATTACGTGTCATGCAAATCAAATAAATCAGACATTTAATTATGGAAATCATTTAATTTAATTTAAGAAATTAATAATTCAACTTTAATAATTTAAAATTTAAAATTAGTAATGCAATTATTTTCGTATGTAATGCATTTATTTTCATCAGTAATTAAATAGAAAATTGGGCAAATATTTTTGGACACATTTTAATACATAAATAATTTATTACATAATTTATTTTCAAAAATATGTTAAAAAAGGAAACTATTTTTTTTTTGAAATAGTTTAATTTTGAAAAATATTATATTAATATCGAAATTATATGTAGTATATTTGCTATATATAGTATATGGATAATCGGGAATTCTAAAAATTATTATTGAATGCACAATTCATAACCTATTGAGCAAACTCTTGCAAATGGGTTACTCAACAATAAAGGTCCCTCTTTGCGTCATCTTTTTTTCTTATTTTTTTTTCTCTTCAACGCGATAGATAAAGACAGCCCTTGTATTCATTTCCTACTTTTTAATTCCTTTCTTTTTTTCTATTTTCATTTTTGTTGTTTATTATAACATTGGTATGTATTTTTCTTGGCTAATGCATGCGTGATGATGTTGGGAACAACAAAAGGAGTTCAAAGATGGTGATTTTTCTACATTTGGTCACGGGATATGACGCAGAGACGTTGATTTTGATGATAGAGGCATGATAGTGGTTTGATATTCTTGAGCTGATCTTTTTTATCTTTTTTTTTGAAAGGCTGCTCTTTTTTTATCATGTTTTCTCCTTTTGCTCTTTTTTCTATTTTCCTTATTCCTTCTTTTTTTTTTCCTTTGGTTTTCAATGGCAGGTGGTGGGCATCGAATGTGATTGTGTCTCTAATTAAGAAGGGAAAGAGAGATGGTTGTATAGTTTGCAAAAAAAAAAAAGTTTTTTATGTGTTTTTTGTTTCATTTAAGATTAATTTGTACCAAGAAATTTAATTTATTAGAATTTTCCTTTCCAACTACGTTTTAATTGACTTTTATTTTTTTAAAAAAAAAGACCTTACTTAAGGAATTTATTAAACCCAATTGCATTTAGAACAACATAATGTTGGTCTTAGTGTTGCTATAATTAATATAAAAAAATAAAATAATTTATATAGCAATTAATGTATATTAAAATCAATTATTATAAAATAAAATAATTATAGCTAAAATTAGTTTGGGCAATTAAAAGTGATTATAAAAATTAACATATATTTTATCTATCTAATATATAAAATTATTGTTATAAATAATATATACAAAATGAAACAAAAGTAAAATCGTTAATGTAATATTTGAAAGCAAAAAGCAATTATTAACAATAAACATATGATACTAAAGGAAATTATGTTTAGTGAGGGGATATCCATGCCGGGATAAAAAAAAAGTCCTTTTCATAAATAATTTTAAATTAATCGTCTAATATAAAATTTGGTTCATCAAATTGTTATTAAATTATTTTTGTAAATAAATTCTGTGATTAATTCTATTATTTATAATTTAAAGTGATTTTTTTTACTGGATTTAAAGTGAATTAGTTCCATATATAAATTCAATATTATGTTATTTATATTGTAGTATAATGGTTAAAATAAATTGTGTAATATAAAAATATCCAAAATAAGAATAATAATAAAAATAAAATAAAATAAACTTATTATCTATCATTATCAACATCTTATGTAATAAAATGGTAAAAACAAGAAAACCTTACCTTATGTAAAAAAAAAAGGTAAAAATAATAAAACCCTACCTTATGAATAAAAAACAAAAACAAAAAAATATAATAAAATCCTACCTTATATGGAAAAGGAGTAAAAGAGGATTTTAAGAAATACTTTAAGGACAAAAGGGGAATAAATATAACAAGTTAGAAGCTAGCATTTTAGAAGCATTACTTGAATTAATAATAATAATAATAATAATAATAATAATAATAATAATAATAATAATAATAATAATAATAATTACTAATTCTCTTTTATATCATTGATTTATTGTTAAATCTATTAATGAAATGTTCACTCATTCTGTATGTATGTTGATACATTTATACGTAATAAAATATCCCCTGAACAATATAAGTCATATTCATTGGTCGAGAAAATATCCCCTGAATTATGTGTAATGTCATTAAATATTACCACATCTTAAATCATTTAAATCCATGTGTATTTTTGGAATGGAATTTATATTTCTAATATTTTTGGAGATAAAAGTATAATTGAAAAAATCAAACAAAAATAATCTATTAAATTAAAAATTCCACCAAGTAAACATTATATAAATAATAATAATTTTACTTTTTATGAATTAAAAATTAATTATTTTAAATTTTTTCTAAAATTTCTTGGCTGGATTTACATGAACTTGAATTGTATTGACACATAAAATTTCACAAAAATATATTTTGTTATATTTAAGTTTATTGAATCACAAACATATTTCTAAACTCATTTAATTAAATGTGATTGGATATAAAAATGTATATATTTAATAAGTATTATTTCTATTTTTTTATAAATAAATTATTAAATTGATTGTGCTTAAAAGAATATAAACTTTTAATTAAATGTGATTGGATATAAAAATATATACATTTAAGACATGATTTTTTTTCAATTTGAGGGATAAAAAATGGATTTACCCAATTTTCTGCTTACTATCAACTGCCTTGAGTTTTTTAGTATTTTGTTTATTGGTTTAAATTTGATCTACTAATTTTTTTGTTCGTTTAGAATATGCAAATTCAAAAGAATTAATGAGAGAAATGAGAATATGATGAAGAGATATTTTAAACTAAGTTTTAAGGGAAATGTGGTAATTTAATTTGGTTTCGATTAAGGGTCATTTTTTAGCGCTAATGTAAGTATTGAATATATTTATTTTAAAAAAATAATTACATTTATTTGTTTTATATAATTAATATAATTGGAACGACTATTTAAGTTATTTCCTTATGAATTTATATTTGTTGATTTATAAATATTCAATTATATTTAATATCGGTTGAAGAAACATAAACATTTGAATAAAAAGTAGAATTCTCTTTTATTTGAATAATAAATTAAGAAAAATTAATGTTGATTTGTTTGATTTGATGTGAAAATTTATGACACGTATAATAAGATGAGAGACACATGACATTATATATAATTTAGATTTTTATTTAATGTATTATTAATTTGCTGAAAAATTTTATTGATTTAATTAAAGTAATTAATATAATTACTAAATATATTTCATTAAGATAATTACATTTAAATAATTATAATAATTAAGGTAAATAATTAAAAATACAATAATATAAAAAAATTATATATTATAAATTAACACCCGTGCATGGCACGGGTTATTACACTAGTTAAAAAAAATTGAAATAAAGGTCAACCCACTCCTATATGTCTTATAAAACACACTTCCTTCCGAAAAAATCACAACCTTTTCCCATATACCCTGGTAAACACAATCCCTTCCGAGTTCAACCAAAATATATCATTATCTTATGATTTGTCGAAACTACCCAATTTTGCCACGAATTAAAACCACCAACTAACATTGGTAAGTCCACTCCACTCTCATCATCTCATCACCCCTTGTTTGAGGAAGATGGACACCATGATGATGATGTTAAGGTCAATAACACTGTTTTTCACGAGTGCTTTGGATTCATGCTACACACTATAGTGTGACAGGTTTGGGATCATGAAAGATACATATTGGCCCATGCTTTAGGTAATTTCATGCATTGTGCACCATGATTGGGTTTTCCAACCAGTGAAGGGAGGAAGCGAATTGGAGGTTGAGGATGCTAGATTGGAAGGTGATCATAGAGCTCAAGATCAATGAAGAAGTAAACCCCAAGTCTATTTAGCAAATCGCTAAATATTAAAAGGATCAATTCGTCACTAGCAATTGAAGATCCTGAATGAGATTATAGATGGGGTGGTGGTATTGGTATCCAAGTCTTGAGCCCAAATGAAGGATGATTTAGAGGAAAAAAGACAAGTCTGAACGAGTGTATATGGAAAATTGGGGGGGGGGGGGGGGGGGGGTCTAGTAACAAAATCACAATTCATTATGTATCTAGCTTTAGATAGACAACAAAATCACGATTCCATTGCATTTAAAAATAGTAAAAAAAAAGGTGTGAAGGCAAAACTGCATAAGAAGAAAATAGGAAAAAAAGGGAAGAGGGTGTTAAGGAGGGAGGGGAAAGGGGTGTAGGGAAATGGGAGAAGGACAATGAGATCTTTTCCTTGTTTTTTGGAAAAGCAAGAGGCTGGGGGGGGGGGGGGGGGGGGGGGGGGATAGCATCACCAACAGAATCACAATTCGTTATGTATCTAGCTTTAGATAGACAACAAAATCACAATTCCATTGAACCTTTTTCAATTTTCGAGCTTACCAATTTTATCTTATATCACATACAAATTCTCAATAATCTAAATCCATGATGTTTTACAAAACTAAATAATCATAAGTTCTTTTAATTATTTGAGCTTAACTGAAATACAATTTCACAATTAGTTGCAAATACAAATATTAAGACAAATATTTATTAAAATAATAATTTAAGCCTAAATACCAATTTATTTAATTTTTGTAACAAGGAAAGCTAAAAAAAAAGACCAAGGAAAAAAGCACGACTCAAACCCCTTTTAATTAAACTAATTATCAACTAACCTAATTAGTTTAATTAATTACTCCCATAATTATTTTTTAAACAGACCAGATTAAATTCTATTTTTATAAAACAACTTTTTAATGTTAATATCTTTACTAAAATTAGAAGAATATTAAGGAAGAGTGTATTGTAAATCTAATGTTAATGTTAATATCTTTAGTAAATTCTAATGTTTATATCTTTTGACATCGTCAAGAGAGTAGGGAAAAGAGAATTAAAAGGGTTTAAATATGTATTTGGTTATTTAAAATCAGGTCATTTTTTTTATTTCCAAATTTAAATTTGTTTTTTTAGTCCTCAATTTTAAAAAATACTCTTTTTAGTTTTTGAAAATAAAAAATGGCTACAAATTCTGCATAAAAATTGTCAAAAATTAATTAGGAGGGATTTTTTTTTTTGATATTGAAGACTAAAAAAAGTAAATTTAAATTAATTTGAAAAAAAAGCCAAATTTAAGAAAAAAACGCAGGTAAAATCAAAATAAAAAATATATAAGCTATTATGCCTAAATAAAATAAAATAAAATATAAGCTATATTATTTTATTCTCTCTCTTCTCCATGGTAAGTAGGGTCCACTTCTGAGTGAGCCAAAACCAAAACTCACATTTCGCATCCCTCAGCTCCCAATCCCATTCGGAACCAAATTTCAATTCCACCAAAACCCTAATTCCCTTTCTCTCCCACTCCTAGATCTTCACGTTTTAGGGTTTTCTCCACCTTCCGCAATGGTCAGTGTTTTCCCTTCGCTTCCGATTTCATTTTTTTTTTAATTTGTGGCTTTATTTTTTACTACACGGTTCCACAAATTCTCAATCTTTGCTTTATTTTTTGTTTTTTTGTTTTTTTTGTTATTTATTCATGTACAATTAATTTTTTGCTATCGTAACTTTTGAGTCTCCCTTTTAATCGGTTTGAATGTTTTTTTTTTTTTTTTTTGAATTTAACGACTTGGGTGTTGTAATAATTGATGAGATACTCAAACTGATATATGTTAAATTAAATGATTTGTTCTTGGTGTATTTTTATGATATGGGTCATGATAATATATGCTAATTAATTGTTCTGATTTGAGCTACAGCACAAATTGGGAAGAGGTCATCGTGACAAACTCCAGCAGTTCGTAACAATAACTGGAGCCAGGTGATTTCTTAGTTGCCTATGATTTGAAGGTTTTAAATTGTGATTGTGCTGTGGTTTTTGAAATAGTATATAATTGAGGGCAAATGTGACTGCAGTTGTGGTTACTATATGGTTGAGGAGAGCTCCAAAACCTCAATATTGCAGCCTTAATTGCGGTTGCAGACCACAATTAGAAACCATGCTTAATTTGATTTCACATGTCCTTAGGGTGCATGTGATGGTTTGTCATTTGCATTTGAACTTCTGAATTTACATTTATTGTATATTATATATATTACGAATTACATAAGATACCCACTTAGTGTGTATTGTGTGTGTGTGGATTTTGGATGGGGTTGGGGTGGGGGAAGAGAGTTGGGATCCTTGTATTCAACCTTGGATTGAAAGCCTCTATGTAAGTTTCTGTTTTTGATCTGAAAATTTTTATGTTCCTTGGATTGATTACTTTGTCTGATATTGACAGATGAGTGTATGACTGTGTGATCATTCTGGGAAGGGTTATATTTTCTGCATCAATTATGATTTGCTTCAGATGCCTTGTTGATACTTAATGTATTTTAGTCTGGTTCATGTACTTTGTCTGTTGCTTCAGCTGAATATTTTTTTTTGTGGGCTAAATTTTTTGAATTTGTATGATGCAAGTCAATTGCATCTTTAACTTCTGACATATTTGAAAACTATTTTTGTATTTTCAGCGAGAAAATAGCACTGCAGGCTCTGAAGGCTAGTGATTGGCATCTTGAAGGAGCATTTGATTTCTTTTACAGCCAACCCCAGCTTAAAACATTTACTGATTCTAGGCACTTGGAGGAGCTATACAACAGATATAAAGGTTAGCAATGAAGGTGAAAATAAAATTGAGACACTGATAGCTTTTAAAATAGTCTGATAAGCACAACAACCAATTGGTCTAGAAACATGAAAAATGATTAAAACTAAAATACAATACAGTATTATATGTATAAAATGCTTATCAACTATGGCATAATTTTTCTATTCCTTGAGATTTCACCCTGGTGAATAACAAGTAAATTTGTCTACGTAATTTATTGTTATTTTGAGAGAGCATGAGTGTTTCATCCCTATTTCAAATTAATTACTGCTTGTCAATTAAACTTGGAAGCATTATAAGATAGAGTATCGTGGAATTAGAATTGATTCCCCAATGTAGTTGTTCCTTTGTATGAGCATCAGGTATGTTGGATATGAGATCCAATAACTTTTACATGTGAGCTTACATTAAAGAAGTTAATCAAGGCCCTTTTTATTTTGGCTGAGATGCATATATGAACATTACTAGTTGTTTATTTCTAAGTTATTCGATAATACCTATTGATAAGTGGCTATCATTTATCAAAACAATGTACATTATGCCTGTCTGCTAATCCTTTATTGCACTAATTTCTATACAGATTCATATGTTGATATGATTTTGGCAGATGGCATCACTCTCCTTTGCAATGATATCCAGGTTACTGTTTCTGAATGCAAATTAAAGTGTCTTGATTCATTATCTTTATAGTTTACAGTTTTTCACCTGTATGTTATCACGGAGCCTGTTGTAAAGATGTGAACAGTACTTGCATGTTGCAAGCACTAATTCCGGAGATTTTGATTGGAATTCGAGCCGAATTGCTGTCAAATGTTGAAGGACTTTTGGAATTGGATTATTTTAAGGCATCCAATTAGGGAAGAGATTTATTACTGTTCCTCAGAATAAATGATAGTAGTGGAGATAAAGAGAAATGAAGAAGAAAACGTAGAGTTCATACCTTGGGTTCTTAGGCATAACACCTAAGAGATGCATGATGTATCTTGACATCACAGGTTTTTGTCTTAGAAATGAACTTTATTTATTCTTGGAGTATAGCTTTGACTAGGATTAGTTGAAACATTGGGACATGTAGTTCAAAACTTAAGACACAAGTCTAATGTTGAAAAAAGATGGAAGGAATACAATAGGAATAGATTAATATGTGATTAAGGGGGATTGAAAATGTAAATTACTAAAGGGATTTGCGAATGCCTAGGAGTGTGTCATTTTAGGCTGTGATTAGGAAGAAGTAAAAGAGAAGTTTTGATTCTTTTGAATGGAATGGAATCAAATGTATTTCAAGATGTTTCAATTTGTTTCATTTTCATCTTATTTTAAATAATTCAAATAATGAAACTTAGTATTATTCCATTTAGTTCCACTTTATTTAATCTCTTTTCATCAATTTAAACATAATTACAGAATTCTTCTAAGAAGAATAAGAGTCAGATCTGAATACAAGAAAAATGACGGTTGGTTATCTCCTAATGAAAATGAATGTGTCATTTGGCAAAACACAATATACAAATAAGATGTCCATCCTGAAAGAAAGCTCAACCAAATTAAAAGTTAAAACATTGTATAAATGATAAGACATGAAAGTCACAAAACACATTGTTTATCAATATAAAATAAGCTATATATCAAAACTTTCCTTTAAATAAATTATAATGTTAAAAATATGAAAATAAGATTAAAACCCACTAAAACTTTTGAAAATATTAGGTACCATTTGAAATGCTGCATTTTTTTTAACTCTCTCTCTCCCTCCCTCTCTCTCTCTCTCTCTCTCTATATATATATATATATATATATATATATCAGACGTGATACTCGTTTCCTGTATCATGTTTATGTTGGTTTGATCATCTCAGTTTCATAGGTCTTCATACGCATATGGAATTCTGATGTTTAAGTATCTTATTTATATATTCAGTGTTCTTGAGTTTTAATCCATTCATAAGGTTAAGATCATTTCTGTTCGAAGTGTAATTGATGCTTGATTCTTCGTTTCCTTTGCAGGTGGATCCTCAAGATATAGTAATGGTATGGATATGTTTTAAACATGATTTCATTTCTAAATCATGCATAATTGCTAGGGTTATTATTCTTTCCTTCATTAATATGATCCTATGCGTCAGGTTATACTTTAGAAAACTGCTATTTAAACAGTGATTACCCAAGTTACAAACACCTATTAAATGAGAATGATTTATTGTGAAAACTAAAGATACAGGGGCTGCTAACCTTAGTTGGAAGTAATTATGGTTATTCAAGGGTGCTTTTCTTTTCATTAGAGTTAAATATACATGGATGATAAGTTATAATAGAAAGCATATGGAGATGTCTACATTGGTTTCACTATCAGTCATTTCCTTAGTGTAAAAGCTGTAAATTTATGAGCTCTGACAAATATTAACCATAGCAAGATAAGATTCTGTTTAAGGAAAGAAAATAAAGAACAATAATGCTCTGACTTATCTGTGTAAGTGGGTGATGATTGGTCCCTATATGACAAAATATGCAATATTTGTAAAATGAAGAGTTTGCAATTTTAAATGAATAATTGTTGAACATAGAATTTACATCTGTTTACACTTCCTACTGTTAGTGTGAACTTGGCTGCAGAATGAGAGTGTATTTAGATAACATGGGAATGCTTTAGGTAATTGGGAATGTTGAAATTTTTGCAGTTAGTTCTTTCATGGCACATGAAGGCTGGCACCATGTGTGAATTTTCCAAGAAGGAGTTTATTGAAGGTTTACAATCTTTGGGGTGTGTATCTTTTTGTGATTTTGAAATGAATTTTCTTTCAGTAATGATTAAGTCTCAGTTGCAGACCTTATAAAATTGTTGCAGGATTGATTCTCTGGAAAAGTTCCGTGAAAAGATACCACATATGCGCTCTGAGCTGAAAGATGAACGTATGGGCTACAGTATTCAGATTACAGCTCAAAACTAGTTTTAGTCATACAATTTATAATTCACTTGTCACTAGAAATTATCTCCAGCCATTTTTGAAAAGCTCCCTGAAATATATTCATTGTTTTTGATTGTCCAGAGAAATTCCGTGAGATATATAACTTTGCTTTTGGCTGGGCAAAAGAGAAGGTATGCATTCATGTCTACTTGTTGGTTCCTCTGCTTCTGTGTAATGTAGCTTAAGTGCTTTACTAATTTGCATGGCAGTAAGTGATAAACTAAGGCCATCACCTAATGCATTTGGACGTAATACAATCTACTAGTTCATACTTAAGAGATATGCGCTGTGATGGAACATGGAAGATCTTGGGAAACAGAGTCAAATTATAACAAATTTGATTCATTGATTACTAAATTTGAGTTATTCTTAAAAAATGATTTTGTGTTCCTTTAGTTTGGAATTTTTGCTCTAGATTTTCAACATTGTTTTCTTTTTTTTGGGTTACTATAAAAATTTGGTCCCTGCACCTATATTGTTTTTTCATTTTAATCCTACATAAAAAACCAGTTACAAATTGGCCTTGCTGTTATAATTTTGACAAAGTAGGGACTGATTCATAAACATCTTTTTCATGTAAGAACCAAATTGTAGAGGTTTTTTAATGTTGGGACCAAAACAAAAAAATAGTATCAAATATAAGGACTAATTTTTAATTTAATTTTTGAACATTGTTCATTTTCAATGTCTGGTGACAGTAATTGGTTATATTCATTTCTAGTTATATGCAGAACATTCATTACTATTTACTAGTGTTGACCTATCCAATTCTTTTGGATATGCTAGAGTTGCTTCGTGTTCTTCACCAGTTTTCAAAAATTCAAATAACATATTGAAGTATTTGTTATTATTATTTATGATTAATGGCTTTGCATTTCATTCTTTTGGTGGACCACTTACTGTATCTGATATTTAACTATTTATGAAATTTCAAAGTTTAGGTAACTGAAAATATATATGTTCAGGAGTCTATCTCATGTTGACAAGACTATATTAATGACTTTAAAGTCTGTCTTAGGATCGTGGGGTTTGTATTTCATGACTACTAATAATATGCATTATTTTAAAGTTCTCTGCATAATGGTACAAGATATTGGAAATATGGGGTGCTAAAGGGGTTAGTGTTCTGACTCTTGAAAGGAAGGAACATCAAAGTAGGATGCAAATGATTTATTTGCCTACAATGAATGATTTGATGCTAATTTGTTTTGGTATACGTTGGAAATTGCGAGATCTATGACTTAAGCATCTAGGGTTGAGTGTAAATTCACTGTCAATTTTAGTACTGTTTTAATTCTTTCATTTTGAATGTGTAATTACCATGCAACAGTAATATTCAAGTTTCCTTTTGCAGGGTCAAAAATCTCTTGCATTGGATACAGCTATTGGTATGTGGCAATTATTATTTGCTGAGAAGCAGTGGCCACTGGTTGATCATTGGTGCCAGTTCTTGCAGGTAATATACTTGATTATTATTGATATACACCTTTTTAACTTTCTCGAGTATGTTTGAAGCTTTCTTATTAGGTTGCTTTCAGTGGGAGATCAGATATCTGCTAATACTCGATCATTTTACTTAAATTGATAATTTTGATACTACATACTCAGGCTCGGCATAACAAAGCAATATCTAGGGACACATGGTCTCAGCTTTTGGAGTTTGCAAAGGTAAAATAATAAACTATTAATCATTACATTAAACATAGTCAATGGTGCCCTCATAATGTGGATGTACACTTCCTGTCTTGATAGGGATTTATTGTTGCATGAATATATCTTCTATATATATGCTTGGTCTCTGCTTGTGTACTCGTATATATGCCTGCCTGAGCTAGACTAACTATCTAGAATGATAACAAGGAAAAGTAAATCTGGCTATCTGTCTTTTATTCTGTTTTTCTCATTTTGTCTGTGTATGATCATCTTGCACATGGTGGCTAGTTATAGTATCCAAGCTACTTCATTTTAAATCTTTAAGGTCTATTGTGATTGCTGGGGATTTATTTTAGGGTTATAACCTTTTCTATTTGTTTTGGGTATAAAGTGGTATGAGCCAAACAGGAAATAAACTGGAATATGAATATTTCCATGCGAATATTATAAAGGTTAAAACTCTTGAAATGACAAAATAAAAAATTCTCAAGACCCCTAACTTTTTAATCGAAACCCTGATTAACATTATCACATTTTACATCAATGGTTGCTGTTGTAATGTCCACGCTTAAAAGTTTGTGATGTAAAAATTTTATTTTTCTTTCGTTGTTCCTTGGTTTTACTGCAATTCTTGGAAAAATAAAAAAGATGTTGAATGTGAAATGCTTTGGTTTTTAACCTAATAAAATTTTTATTTCTGAAATAAAGGAGAAGAGGGAGACCAAAAAGGACGTTGGAGGAAATTATCAAGGGGGATCTCAGGCTAAATAATATTTTTGAAACTTTGATTTTTAACCGTGCTGAATGGCGTCGTGTTATCCATGTAGCCGACCTCACCTAGAGGGAGAAGGCTTTGTTGTTGAATGTGAAATGTTAGTTTTTTCTTTTAGTACCTGATCAGCTGGATATGGGGAAATATGTTTTCAATTGTAGTACTGCAAATGCTTCTTCCTTCTACCCCCAACCCTAAAAAAGGAGCCAAAATATAAATGAACTCTATTGAGTTTGGCTTTTAGTGCCTATGAATTGGTGTATTGGGATTCTTTTATGCCATGTGAGATGTAAAACTTCATCTTCATTTTCTGGTCACCCACCTATTGATTGGGAAGAACTCCTGTTTGCTTGTACTGTTTTTTAAATGACAATGCCGGTGAATCTTTTCTTGGTCTTTTAATAATAGTATGTTGTTCGGTTTTATGAAGTAACACAAAAACCACTAATATTTGTCATGCTGTTTGCAGACTGTTGGCTCAAATTTATCTGATTATGATGCCGAAGGTGCCTGGCCATATCTTATTGATGAATTTGTGGAGTATCTGAACGAGAATGGCATCATCCAAAATGGTCTGATCAATGATTCTAGTCTAAAACGATGATGCATTCAGATCTCAATAAATTGTTGCTCTTTAAGAGAATTTGATGAGTCTCTTGTGATGAGTTGTGCTATTCTGTGATTGAACTCCTCTTTGTTATTAAGTGGGATTCAGTAGAAATTCAAAAGGGGACATGGCTGCTAGGGCAAACTCATTCTTGCTGACAAGTAGTAGCATCATTTGTGAGATTGTTGATATGGCATATGAATTTCCTTGGGAAGTATTGTGGAATTAGTAATGGGAGCCTACTAATTCCACGGTGTTATAGTTTCTGGTCTCTTTTAATTTAATAATTAATTCTTAAACGATGTCTTGTTAGAAGATAAGAGACTTATGTGATTGTGATTGGCTGTCCTTGTTTCTTGTAAAATATGTGGCACCAAGTTATTAAAACATTCATCAAATAGAGAAGGGGGGAAAATAACTATTATGTGGCTGTGTTTTCCTTTGAACTATTTAGAAGCAATACCTTGCATACGCTCCTACAATATGACATGTTTTTTATTTGGATATTTAAAATTTTTTTATCTTAAAATTTGGAAAATTCTGAAAATATTAGTACAAGTCATCACTGGACAGTGTAGGAGGATTTTTTTTTTTTTGTGTCATTTATTATTGTTGAAGTTCGGAATAGGATGGTTTATATTTTTTTGATGAGTATATAGGATGGTTTATATGTTTTTAAGAGTTTTGATGGGTGCATAAATTGATAATTTTGACTTCAATAATGAGTTCTTCATGTTTGAAAATGTGGGGTTACATATATGGATTGTTAAATTTCGATTTGTGAGTAAACGAAAATTAAATTTTTGAGTTTTGGGACTTTTTATGTGGGATTTGTGACCCATTTCGGGTTTGATGTTTTAACCACATAGAATTCAAGTGTTAAAAGCTTAAATTGAATTCTTTTTAGTGAAAAATGAAAGTTTATATATATATATATATATATATATATATATATATATATATAATTCGACTCTTGTGAGAACACTTTTTTATGTGAGAACATGAGAACAACCAATAATAATAATCAAATTAAGATTAAAAATAATAGACGGTTAAGATTAAAATATTTAAAATTCAAATTAAAATCTAATATAATCATCAAATCTCTAAAATATTCACCAAATAAAAATCAAATCGATAAAAGATATCAATTATCACTTCTTAAAATATCTCAATTATCATGATCGACATCACCATCATGACCGCCACCACCTCTACCACCATGACCTTCGTCGTCGTCGTCACTGTCGCCACCACCATCGCCGTTATTGTGCACCACCACCAACATGACCGCCACCACCGCTGCCACCATGACCTTCGTCTTCGTCGTCATCGTTGTTGCCGCCACCACCAACGTCGGCATGGTGGTGGCTGTAGCGATGGTCATGGCAGTGACAACAGCGGTTATGCTGGTGATAGTGATGGGTAAATTTAAATATTTTAGGATGTGATAATTGAGATCTTTTATAAATAAATTTGATTTTTGTTTAGTGAATCTTTTAGAGATTTGATGGTTATATTAGATTTTAATTTGAATTTTCAATATTTTAATCTCAACCATCTATTATTTTTAATCTTTATCTGATGTTTGTTATTATTTGTTCTCATGTTCTCACATAAGAAAGTGTTCTCATATGAGTCAGACTCTCTCTCTCTCTCTCTCTCTCTCTCTCTCTCTCTCTCTCTCTCTCTCTCTATATATATATATATATATATATATATATATATATATAGGTTGAGACTTAATTTGGGAGTATTTGGAATCCAATTTTTGAACTTATGTTGCTAGAAAATTTTGGTCTTGTGTTAGCTACGAGTTTGATAAAGATTTGGAGTTTGTTTTGAGTTTTAATTTGTATAAGTGTGGTGAACTATTTATGTGAATGCTATCTTTATCATGAGTTGATTGGATATTTGCTTTTTCAACATTGCAAATGTTACTTTATTGATTATTTCTTTATGATTTGTTGCTAAGACAGAAAGGATGTGACTTTTGGCATTGTATATTAAATTGTATATGAATTTCTATATATTGTTTATGTTATCTGAGTTTGAGGGGCTTTGTCCCTCGACAATGCATGTTGGTTTTGTTGTGCATGAAAAAGTTAATGATGTTGAAGTGCCCGAGGTATTGAGGTGTTGTAAGTGGATGTATCCACTTTAAGCGATCATGATGTTCATGACACTAAGAGGTGAGAAGAGACAAAACCCTTCTCCTCTTGTTGAATGAGGAGTAGTAAATGACAATTCGCGTCATTCGCCTTGCATAGAGCGACGCATGCTACGAGATGACAAAATTATGTGGAAAAGGACATCAGTGGCGAAAACGGGATGAAATTAGAGAGATAATGTTATGAATCAGAGATGGGGATTGGCTCCATGCTCGGTGGGAAGGTCCTCTAATGTCCTCCCGTGAAGTACCATTGAAACTAGATGTTTTGTGAAAGATGATTCTCGGTGTGGAGGCGTGTGAGGTTTGCTGTAAGAAGTGGATGACTACAGTCGGTACACTGGGGGATAGTTCATCCGGCTCAAAGGAGTCCTGGGAGAAATGGTGTCAAGTTGTGACAACCCGACTAAGGGTAAAAGTCCAGTTAGTGCGGCGAACTCACACAACCGGCTTGGCATTCCCGACTAGAACGAAGCTATATCCAAGGTTGTGAGAACGACATGTCACTTGTACCAGACATGAGTTGTGTGCTCCCAATCGTTATCAACACAGTTGTGTAAGACCATTAAAGCTTGGGAGGTTTAATGGCAGAGGAGCCCATAAGAGTAAATGTTGTGAGATAGATACTTGGACTAGGATTACCGTGAGTAGTTTTCGCTAGTGAATCACATGTAGTAGTTGTATAAGTTGCTTGGGACTATTAAGTCCATTTGTCTTATGGCTGTAACACCCTAAATTCGGGTTTACATGTATTTGCATTTTAAACTCCTTTTAATTTCATAGGCGTGTTACTTTATTTAATTCTCGTAAAAGAAAGAAGAGATTTTTTTTATTCATTTTACCAAGCGCCAAAGTTTGTTTAATTTCGCAAATCAACTGTAATTGTAAAAAGGTAAGTTGGAATTTTTTCAAATTGTAAAAAAAGTTTTATGTAAATTTTAAGTTCGAAAGTTGTGTTCCACTTGGTAATTAAAACAGGTTATTTACGTTCGCAAGAAACTAATTGCAACGTCATTCAACATAAATGGGCACTTAATTTCGAATTAATAAAATAAAGAACACGAGATAATTTGGTCGATTATCAAGTATACACATATGCATAAAATAGAGAATTTCATACATCAAAATGTTTTTCGGAGCAATAGTAACATATATACTTATACACATTGCTCAAGGTATATACCAAATACATAGGGTAATAGAGTATGAAAACTAATATACATAGTAAAATTTGAAATCTAGGTCTACCCGTATTCAAATACATAAAAGGGAAAAACCTAATCTCAGAGCAGTCATCTCTAAACCCAACCCTGCATGTTAGACTAATCCAAAGAAATAGGATAGCGGGGGATCTTTGACAAGATCCCTAAGAAGAAATCTAGTGGTCATCGTCCACAGGATACTTCATAGAATCTTCCTCAAAGTTCTCCAAATCCTTCGTAAAAACCTTGACTCACTGATCCCTAAGTTCACGACCAATGGCGGATCCCCCTGACTGACTCTCACCCAATTACGTCTCCAATTCTTTGACATAAGAGGGGTTCGGCGAAAGGCGGGAAGCGTCGGTCCAATCATGAACTCCTCGGATGGTTTGGCATCGGGAACAAAAGCGGGTATTGATGAATTCTTCAAGAATACTCCGAAGAGACAGATGATGACGAGAGCGACGAAACTGATGAGGATAGCCCCATTGTGATCTCCACAAGTATTGCCACCGGTTCCTAAAATAAAAACTTAAGAGTGAACTCTCTGCTTCATCAAGTAAATCACACAGAAATGACTTTAAAAGTCACACACAATCCTGCTAACCACTGCGGGGTGGTTCTCTAACGTTCACACTCGGAACCTTCTCGTTTCCATGACTTTTATCTATTAACTGTAACACACTGGCCAGTTGCCACTGGAACTTCCTGAACTTCGTGGTCTTACATATATTGAGTGGAATGACTGCTGGGAGTACACTATCACCCTGGTATAAGGTGGTGTAACATCCTCATTTTATTAATTGTACGCATTTATATATGTATATTATTAACATTTATGTACTGTAATTTATAGAAACTTTATGCACATATTTTCTTAATGAAATTAATATAGTTCTACTCAGAAGAATTTTCTGAATTTCCAAATGTCTTTGTTTTTATCAAAATTGATTGTTGACTGGACTGCTATGTCAGACAGCTGTCCAGGATAAATTTTCAAGTATAGAATTTTGAACTCAATTATAACTTAAAAGAAAGGTAATAGAATATAGATTAAAAATATATACAGATAAAGAATTAAAATGCTTATTCAGAATTGTTAGGATTTTCTGAAAGTTAGAACTTTGAGAAATTATTACGGTAAAATTCTAAGACAGAAAATTTAGAGAAAATTCGTAGGATATCTATAGAATTATCTAATAATTGTAATATACTTAGAATAATTATTAAAAATGTTTAAACAAGAAAATTTTAATTTAGAACCTTAACCAATCAAAAAGTGACAACTTAGGCTTTTCTAATGTCATTAAATTAAGCTAATTAGGCTTGGATTAAGAGATAAGTAAGACACTACCCCAAGGTTTTTGATAGTGAGGAATCCAATGGTGGTGTTATTTTCTTCAAATTCTAATCACATTGTAAGATAATCAACAGCCCTAATAACCTTCTAGAATTTTCTACAAAGTTCTTGAAATGTTGACTTTTGAGGTAGGCAAGAGACTTGGAACTCCTTTGGCTGTCCAAGTGGATGGGAAAGCTTGGAGAAATGATCTCCCTTGGCCAATAGGGGCTGCTGGACGTGCAGGAGCTGCTGGATGTGAAGGAAACATTCAATTTGGTTAATAATTTGTTTAAAGAAGGATTAAACTTAAGCAAAAAGGAAAAAGTCACAAAAAGCTAACCTTGGCCAAAACATAACCGTGAACTCTCCAAACCCAGCAGCTGCAGTTTTCATTTCAATTTCATCTTAACTTCATCATTTCAACTCAAATTAAGAAACCCAACCATCCAAACTTCCAAAACCCTAAGCTAATTCGGCTAGTAGAGAAAGAATTGGAAGAAATCTCAAAAATTCCTACAAGACCAAGGAGTGAGGGAGAAAGGAATTCAAAGATTTTTCTTCAATTAAAGAGCTTAAGGTAAGGATCTAGGCATTTAATTTCAATTAGAACCCTTGGAATTAGAAGAAAACATGTTGTAGGGTTAGATTCAATTTGTGACCTAGAATCATGAAAACTTGAAATTGATTTAGGGGTTTTGTGTTTTTGATGCTTGTGATTGTAATTCATGGATTGGAATGATGTGTGATTGAATTTTTAATGTGTTGTGATGGTTGAAATTTGAGTTGCTTGATTTTTAATTGAATTGAAATTTGGTTGAATTTTGGTTGGAATTGGCGTTTGTTGCTTTGGAAAATATGTTGAGAATGGTAGTGAGACCATTCGGCCAGCCCTAAATGCAAGGGATATTATGTGGAAATTTTTGTAAAACCAAGGGCAAAATGGTTATTTTACATGTAGGGACACATTGGGTATTTTGGAAAAAGATTGAGGGCATTTTCGAAAATTATTAAAATACTAATGTTATAAGGTAAATTGCTTAATTTTTGTATTCTTGTATGTTAATGTGTACAAATTATTTATTTAATTGTGATCATGAACATAATTCATTGCATGAGTCTTTTTGGGAGATTTATAAAGATTCAAGTGAAAAAAATTGATGTTGGCTAACCGGGACTGCGGTAGCCATGAAAAGGAAAAAGAAGAAAAGAAAAAAGAAAAGAAAAGAAAAGAAAGAATAAATGTTGACTAACCGGGATTGCGGTAGTCATGAGAATTGAGTTGATCTATGAGAAATGACTTTTGTTGACTAACCGGGACTGCGGTAGTCATGTGAAATGAAAATGATTGAGAAATAATTTTGTTGACTAACCGGGACTGCGGTAGTCATGTGAAAGGAATATGATTTGAGAATTGAATCTTTGGGGTGAGCAGAATAAGTTAGACAGGGCTGTATAGTCTGTGATTATATAGTCTGTGGGGTGAAGGATATTGGCAATTCCACATGTGGCTGGAAACCGGACTGAGTTGCGGTCGTGGTGGCCTTCCGGGTATCCTGATCTCCTAATTCTGTTTAGCTAATTCGCGTTTAGTAGGGGCTGATAGCTGAATTGCAGTACGTAATGGTAGGCCAGTTACTTACTAAACACTCAAAGGGGAAGTCTCCATGGAGCAGGGTCAAAAATGAATTTGAGTCAAAAACTGCATTGCATAAATCATACTACATTTAATTATGTGTGTAACTAATTAATTTGTTATGATATGTATTTGTTTGAAATTGTTTTAATTGTATGAGAAATTAAATGCCTGATCCGGTAATGCTGTCACCAGATTCTAGGGGAGTGTGAATTGCAGGTATTTTGAAGATTAATTAGAAGTTAAAGATGCAGATATTTTCCAGAGCTATAGGAATGGATGTTTTTGGCTTTAGATACTTTTGTATTAATTAGAAATAATTTGGTAGTAGTATTTTCTGTAAATTTTAATAATGTAAATTATAATGACAAACTTTAAACTTAATGGAGTGTATTTATTTTAATTGTAAATTTCGTGTTTATGAATTTTAGATAGAAATTAATTAATTAGAAAGGGGGTTACAGGTGGGCTCTCACCAACTGAGATTTTCTCGTGGTTATTGTCAGGGTCGCCAAGTCGGTTTGTGTGAACGAAGTCACAACTCGAAGCCTACCCCCCAAGGTCGTAATGCCTCACGATCATCTCCCAGGTACCAATCTGTGGTCATTCTTACTCCGAGGACTTATTCCTCGCACACTCTCTCACGGAGATTTTCTTTGCTCGTCACCGTGGGTTTTCGTTGCTGGTGATACAAGACGGATCGAATCAACGCCAAGCTCAAGATCTTGTCCTGGCTCCAACAAAATTATACCATGTAAGAATATGCTCTCCATCACCTATTGGTGACCACGTCATTCGATTTCCGCCAACATCTTTGCATCTTTCTCTCAGCTGGAATTGCCCCACGTGACTTCCTTCACAAGTTCGCCGTACACGCATATTTCCTCGTTGCACGACTCTCAAGGCACATATCGCCATCATGTATCAAAATTCTTTATTACATTTTATTTGTCCCTTACCCTCTCAATTTCTAAAGTTTTTAATAATTAATACTTACCGACGATTCCTCCACGCAAGGGTCATAGAATATTTATCTAAGTTCAAAACACAAATTAAATAGTTCATTTATTAAGCTAAAAAATAAATAAATTCTCAAATCTAAATTAGTTGTTCTCACTGTTGGAATTTATATTATTATTATTATTGTCGGTAAAATTTTCACAGATTACTAGGACAGTGTCCTAGCCCACATAAGCACTCGCATTCGAGTCTTATGCTCACAGATCATAGACATCACAGAAAATTTCAATTCACACTACAGTCCACGTGACTGTACCACAGAGCGTTTCAAAACGCACAATCACATGCATAGAGATGCCCTAGGTTCACATTCCAAGGGTCTTACAATCATTTAAGGCAAGAGTCAACTTTACCCACTGCCTTGCATGTACATATTTATAATTAATTCACACATCAAATACATCATAGTTCAAATATCACATATCAAGGAAATTTTAAGAACACAATTCCTCTCTGGCAGCATCCAATCTCTGTCCAAAATTAATTTAGCAAAGGATTTTTGTTTGGTGAAATTATTATATAAAATTAAAGATCTTAAAACCTACTTTTCAAAAAGGTAATCCACACTCTCAGATTAAATCTACAAAAAATATGAAAATTCCTAGAAGTTAGCAGGTCAGCATGCTCCTCACAGTGAGCATACATCAAAATCAAACTTTTTTTTTTATTTATGCAAAAAGAAATTCAACATAAAAATGAAGAATTTCATTACACTATGTAAGACTTTTTACACTTCCATTAAAAAAAATCATCATATAATTAAAAGGCTTTGACTTTTATTAATTGTACCATTTAAATACATACTATGATGAGATCAGATTCTATGCATTTCCATTAATACACCTCACATTAATTAAGTGTTTTTTTTTTAAAATATGTTTACAAAACAAAGACCAAAATTTCCTCCTATCTTCACTATTTAATAAGGATTGACCATATATTTTAAATTCATTAGACAATCTTCACTTTGGTGTTAATACAATTTTCACTTTGGTGACGAGCGACAAAACCATGGTGAAACAAATTTATGTCTCAATTTTGTTCATCGTTCTCTTGTTTGCTCGTTGAAATACAGGGAACACACTAGAAGGGGGGGGGGGGGGTTGAATAGTGTGTTAGATAAAATGAAACCTTTTTCGCAAAGATGGAGATATCTTAGTTCAGATTTTACAAGGGACTTGTAAAATGCAGAATCATAGCTATCGTCCAATGGTTCAAACTAACATTATGACGAAACTGCGTTTTCAAGATATCGTTCAAGCGAAATAAAAAGCCTTTTCACAAATGGATTTAAAAGGGAACCTTGTGTGTCTAAATGCGAAGAAATAACACAAGAGATAACGAGCAAGCTAAAAGCAATAGAGTAAAAACACTTGGTTTATACTGGTTCACTCAACCCGAGCTATGTCCAGTTCTCCTTCAAAAATAACCTTTTGAAGGGTTCCACTAATAAAAAATTTGATTACAAACAAGTATTCTTTACCCTGCCACTTCTGGCTACAAGTATTCTCAAGGCCACTTCTGGCACACTTTTTAATCTCCCCTATGATTAAAAACAACACCCAAGTATTATTTGACACTAAGCCACTCCTGGCTTTCCAAACAATAGTTTGATTACATAGTAACAGTTCAACTCTCACAGAGAGGATATTACAAAAGAAAGCAAATACACAAAGTAATTAGCAAAGCTAAGGAGTAAGCTCTTTTTGCGCAAGTGTTGATCATCCAAGTATTTTGGTAGAGTTTCAACTCTTTGAAAATTACGTTAAGGCTTCGTTGGTTCTTCAAGAGCCTCGTCCTCTATTTATAGGCCTCTGAGCGAAACTATCCATTGTGGGATCCGAGCCTTTGCCGAAAACCGTTCCCTCACCATCATTTGATAGTTACCACGTGTCAGCTTGGGTTGAAGAGAGAAATGGGACAACATGACAAGCAACGCCTCCACTACTTATACGATTTTGCAGAGAGAAGCTTTTCTGTCTCTTGTGGTACACTTTTAAATATTCAAATGAAATGTTATGTGTAACACCCTAAAAGGGTACTACCCTCTAACGTACATTTTAGTCATCAACACGGATAATATAAACATATATGATATCATTACTCAAGAATATCACTGTTCAAGGGTTTACATCATTCTCTAGTAATTACATCATATACTCAAAAGGTAATTCCCACATATGATACCATATGCCAAAAGAATACATAAGGAGGTCTTTCACAAAAACTAGCCTATAAGATATTGTTACACAAAAAAATAATATCTTCTAGGCCTCTTGCCTCCATGCTTCAATCCTGTTTAATCTGGAACATAAACACTAAACTAATGAGACAAGGTCTAAGTGAGTGCTAAACCTGCAACATTGTACTTATATGCCTCATTGATGCATCATAATTGTCAAACTTTACTCAAATCTTTACATGAACATAAATATAAACTTAAACAGTTGTTTTGGCATGCTTAACATTAACCTTTTTCTCTTTTCCGTCCTACGGCAAAGTATTGAGCTCAAAGTTTCAAGGAGCATCCCCCTTGTCCTTATGCCATGACCTCGTATTTATATCCCCCTCCGGTCCGAGGGGCCATTTACCACTTATTTGGAGATAGGAAGTGATGGAAGCCTGCCTATTGCCAAAGAGGGCACCTTAAATCTTTTGCATACCTTACATTCTTACTTAAAACTTTAGTCTTCCAAGAGTTCGGAGGAGTTACTTTCCTCCTTTCCTAATGGAGATCCCCTTAATACCTATGTTTGTGCATATGTATTTATACACTATCCTCAAGCAATCATTTGAAACATAAAGCATAAGTTACAAGAATGGAAAATGTATTGTATATACTATGTTGTTCTAGGGGTCTCTTGCTTAGTGAACAAGACCCTGTCACTTAGCGCGCTTAAAAAGGCACTAGCAACTAAGTACAGGGGGGTCCTAGACTTGTTTTGTGACCCCTCTTCCGCTTAGCGAGGATAGTTCTCACTTAGCTAATTAAATTCGCAGGTTGTATTCTCGCTCAGCGAGATCTTCTCGCTTAGCGAATTAACTTCTCTGGAATGCATTCTCGCTAAGCCGCAACATGCTCGCTTAGCCACAGGCGCGATTCTACAGATCGCGATTTTCGCGATCTCTGTTCGCAGCAGGCCATTTTTGACAACCCAACCACTCTAATGCACCATGAATGATCCAAAAACAATTCTTCATGCTTCTAATCATCAAACCAATATCATACAACCCTTAAATCATGCAAATCTATGAAAAACCCCAAACCCCCAAATGTCAGGGTTCAAGGTTCAAACCCACAAATCAACAACAAAGATAGCAAGATCAAGAAGAGAAAGGGGAAAGAAGATGAAGGGAGGGCACTCACAATGTGCTCCAATAGTGTGGGTGTGTGGGGTGTGTGTAGGGGTCTCTAGCTTTCCTTCTTCCTTCTCCTACTGTTCTCTTCTCTTTTTTCTCCTCTCCTTCAAGAATGTGTTGTGTGAGTAATGAGTGGCGGGGAAGGGGGTTTATGACTTGAGGGGGCTCTAAGTCCCTATTGGGCCCTTCCTCATCTATCCTAATCATTCTTTCATAATACAAACTAACTTCCAATAGTCTATAAAGTATTCGTAAAACAAATATAAAAGGCATATATATATATATATCACTATTGTATATATATCACTATTGACCTATTTTTGGGGATGTTACATTATGTATGAAAAGAGAGGGAATAACAGAGAGTGAACATTCAAATGAAATCATCATCGAAAAGCATAAGTGTACTTTCAGACAAGGTGGACGTGTTATATAACTCTTTGATATAAATGATTTGTGTAAATTATATAAGCGGTTGGACTCTTCCTAAATGGACGCAGTGTTTACACACTAGTTTTCGCAAAGCATTGGACGCTTGTTATATAGCAGCACATTGGGCGCTGGATTTAAACTTTAAGAAAACAAGTTCCAGTTACTTTTGGATGCAATATTCTCATAGCGATATATAGTTTAAGCTTAGAGATACAATACCATGAAGGCATTGGACGGTGTAGACTGTAATTCTCAAATATCAATCATTAGATACAATTTAATTGAAAGGTTATGATGTTATAATGTTTTTTCATAAGGTCGTTAAATAATAGATAATTATATTAACTCTTATAATAATTATTTTAAAAGTTATATTTAACATAATTTCAAATTGATTGACAAAGTAAACCTATCACACTAACAGTAGATCAAAATCAAACCTTTTTTTTATTTATGCAAAAAGAAATTCAACATAAAAATGAAGAATTTCATTACAGTATGTAAGACTTTTTACACTTCCATTAAAAAAAAAATCGTACAATTAAAAGGCTTTGACTTTTATTAATTGTACCATTTAAATACATAATATGATGAAATCAGATTCTATGCATTTCCATTAATACACCTCACACTAATTAAGTGTTTTTTTTTACATATATGTTTACAAAACAAAAGACAAAAATTTCCTCCTATCTTCAATATTTAATAAGGATTGACCATACATTTTAAATTCATTAGACAATCTTCACTTTGGTAACAAGCGATGAAACCATGGTGAAACAAATTTATGTTTTAATTTTGTTCATCATTCTCTTGTTTGCTCGTAAGTCTGCTTGACTATCTCTGTGTGTGTATGTGGGTGTGAGAGAGAGTATTAGCATTGGTAAAAGCTTTATATATTCCCATATTTGAAGAAAATAACAATTGCTTTTGACAATACTTGAATGTGCAGCAGAAATATCGGTACAGGTTGCGAAACCTTCATGCATACAAGAAACTAGTTGTAAGACTTTCTAGTCACACAGTCAAAGTGAAACAGAATAATTAAAAGTAATTAACAAATGGATATTAGTGGGCGTTAGAGGTGGACCTATTGTCAAAAGACTTTTTTTTTTTTTTTTGTTAAAAGTTACCAAAAGACCTTGACATCATATGAAAATTAATAACCAAATGATAAATTTCTCTTCCAACCATATTCAATTCAGGCTACACATTACTGTTAATAGCACCCTGAATAGTTATAATTTTGTTTTCTTATTGTTTTGTCAAAATAAGTTTGCACTGTTATTAACTCCTAGACACAAAGGGATACTTTTTCTAGTGTCTCACTGTTCTTCGAACAATATTGCCTCGAAGGAGGATACCTGTGGGAAACAATGCAAAAAAGGAATACTTTTTCGGATACTAAGGATGCCAGAAAAAATTGTGTGATAGAATTGGTTTAACTTGTTTAAAAACTGTTCATGAATCTTTGAAAATTCCGTCAATTTGTTGAGTAAAATGCATTTTCTTCAATGTAAATCAATTTAAATATTAATAAGTATTTTGAATGTAAAATAAATTACATTTATATTTAATGATATGTTATCAAATTGTTTAATAACTTTCAAATTTCATGTAACTATCAACATAGTCAAACAATTAAGTTTCATATAAATTGAGCTTATTATTTTTACAAGATTTACATGACAAAATTAAACTGATATCATTCTCTATTTTATTCATATTTAATTAGCTCAATTGTTATTTTCTTAAGGCGAATTTAGTCAAAAGGCCACCCTCTCCTGCCAAGGAGTCTCTCTTGCTAAAAGATAGCCTTGGGTAATTTCATTGTAATTTTTCAATGCAAAAAAAAAAAAAAAACAACCTGCAGGTTCACGTTGTCTAGCTAGTCAGGGCCGTCTTCACTATTTTATATATTTAGGCATTACGTATACAATGTAATTTAAAGGTTTTGATATTATGAAAGGTCGTTAAATATTAGATCATTATATTAACTCTTCTAATAATTATTTTAAGAGTTATATTTAACATAATTTCAAATAGATTGACAAAGTAAACACTCACACTGATAGGGCATCAAAATCAAACTTTTTTATTTGTTTATGCAAAAAGAAGTTCAACATAAAAATGAAGGATTTCATTACACTATGTAAGACTTTTTACAATTCCATTAAAGAAAATCATCATATGATTAAAAGGCTTTGACTTTTATTAATTGTACCATTTAAATACATAATATGATGAAATCAGATTCTATGGATTTCCATTAATACACCTCGCACTAATTAAGTGTATTTTTTTTAACATATATGTTTACAAAACAAAGACAAAAATTTCCTCCTATCTTCACTATTTAATAAGGGTTGACCATACATTTTAAATTCGTCAGACAATCTTCACTTTGGTGACGAGCGACGAAACCATGGCGAAACAATTTTATGTCTCAATTTTGTTCATCGTTCTCTTGTTTGCTCGTAAGTCTGCCTGACTGTCTCTGTGTGTGTATGTGGGTGTGTGAGTGAGTATTAGCATTGGTAAAAGCTTTATATGTTCCCATCTTTGAAGAAAATAACAATTGCTTTTGACAATACTTGAATGTGCAGAAGAAATATCGGTACGGGTTGCGAAACCTTCATGCATAGAAAAAACTAAAGAATACGTAAACATGAAATGCTCTGGTGACGCAGTTTGTTATGCTGCATGCAAGTTCGGGGATGATTTTGATGATGGAGAGTGCACTTGGCCGTCGTCGAACGCTTACTGTATTTGCTATCAAACATGCTATGGGTGGACAGGAGGCTCAAGTTAAGACCTCGTCCATTGAATAACAAGAAATATTGAGAAATCTGTGTGTTAAGACTTAAGATTGATTCAATAAAAAGTTGATTTGCAACTGATGTTTTACAAGATTTATGCGTAAATTTCATGACTGAGACTGTTCACAAAGATATTTATAAATCGTCAATGTTTATTCCTAATGAATAGTCTTACATAATTCCACGTATCTTTGGTCAATTTAGTCTTTAGTTTAACAAAAAATTTCATTTTAATTTATCAAGCATCATCCACGGGGGGACGCGGTTCTCTCAATTAGCACGTTTTTTGTAACCCCCTTTTCTTATAAAACATAATTTAACTATTTAATTCATTTTATATATTTATTTCAAAGTTCTGATACGATCTCTTACAATCCAAAATATGTTCTGTAATTTACATCATTAAAATTTATATAAACACTGCTACAAAATAATTCTAACTACTACAAATTATTGTCTACCCAAAATAGTCCCATCCTATATGCTCTGGAATTTCTGCATCTTCATCATTTAACTATATCTTCAAGCACCTGCAATTCACACTCCCCTAGAATCTGGGGACAGCATTACAGGATCAGGCATTTAATTTCTCATAGAATTAAAACAATTTCAAACAAATACATATCATAACAATATAATTAGTTACACACATAATTAAATGCAGTATGATTTATGCAATGCAGTTTTCGACTCAAATTCGTTTTGACCCTGCTCCATGGAGACTTCCCCTTTGAGTGTTTAGTAAGAAACTGGCCTACCATTACGATCTGTAATTCAGCTATCAGCCCCTACTAAACGCGAATAAACTAAACAGAATTAGGAGGTCAGGATACCCGGAAGGCCACCACGGCAGCATCTCTGTCCAAATTACAGCCACATGTGGAATTGCCAATATCCCTCACCCCACAGACTATATAATCACAGATTATACAGTCCTGTCTAACTTACTCTGCTCACCCATTTCTCAGGACTATCATATTCTCTGTTCACAATCTCAATCATCTTTTCAAATACATGACTACCGCAGTCCGGTCAGTCAACACAGTTCTATGTTCATAATCTCAATCATATTTTCAAATACATGACTACCGCAGTCCGGTCAGTCAATACAGTTCTCTGTTCATAATCTCAATCATATTTTCAAATACATGACTACCGCAGTCCGGTCAGTCAACACAGTCCTGGAAATCAATTCCCCCATAAATACTCATTTCTCATTTGAAATCTTTGTATTTTCCAAGAACTCAAGCTTATGCAATATGACAATGATGCTAATAAACAAATAATTAATATTAAGCAATCACATAAAAATTATAAAAATTCACTATTAGGTAAAGTTACTAAAATACCCTTAATCTTTTCTAGAATTCCATCTATGTCCTAAATTTTGAAATGACCAAATTACCCTTGCTCTTTTTCAAAAATTCCCATTTTGTCCCTACATGTAAAATGACCATTTTGCCCTTGATTTTACAAAAATTTCCACATAATATCCCTTGCATTTAGGGCTGGCCGAATGGTCTCACTACCATTCTCAACATATTTTCCAAAGTAACAACTTCCAATTCCAACCAAAAATCAACCAAATCACAAATTCAATCAAAATTCAACAAACCAAATTTCAACCATCACAACACATCAAAAATTCAATCAAACATCATTCCAATCCATGAATTACAATCACAAGCATCAAAAACACAAAACCCCTAAATCAATTTCAAGTTTTCATGATTCTAGGTCAAAATTTTAATCTAAGCCTACAACATGTTTTCTTCTAATTCCAAGGGTTCTAATTGAAATTAAATGCCTAGATCCTTACCTTAAACTCTTTAATTGAAGAAAAAGCCTTGAATTCCTTTCTCCCTCACTCCTTGGTCTTGTAGGAATTTTTGAGATTTCCTCCAATTTCTTTTCCTTTTTGCCGATTAGCTTAGGGTTTAGGGAGTTTGGATGGTTTGGTTTCTTAATTTGAGATGAGATGATGAAGTTAAGATGAAATTGAAATGAAAACTGCAGCTGCTGGGTTTGGAGACTCATGGTTCTGTTTTTGAGTTTTTGGTGATTTTTTTCTCCTTTTACTTAAGTTAAATGCTTCTAAAAAATTTTATTAACCAAATTGGACTTTGCCTTCAAGTCCAGCTGCTGCCTGCACGTCCAGCAGCTCATTTGGACCAAGGGAAGTCCACTTGCCAAGCCTTTCCAGCCCACTTGGATAGCCAAGGAGTTCCAAGTCACTTGCCTACCCCAAAAGTCAACATTTCAAGCACTTTGTAGAAATTTCTAGAAGGTAATTAGGGCTGCTAATTATTTTACAATGTGATTAGAATTTGAAGAAAATAACATCACCATTGGATTCCTCACTATCAAAAACCTTGGGGTAGTGTCTTACTTATCTCTTAATCCAAGCCTAATTAGCTTAATTTAGTGATCTTAGAAAAGCCTAAGTTGTCACTTTTTGATTGGTTAAGGTTCTAAATTAAAATTTTCTTGGTTAAACATTTTTAATAATTATTCTAAGTATATTACAATTATTAGATAATTCTATAGATATCCTATGAATTTTCTCTAAATTTTCTGTCTTAGAATTTTACCGCAATAATTCCTCAAAGTTCTAACTTCCAGAAAATCCTAACAATTCTGAATAAGCATTTTAATTCTTTATCTGTATATATTTTTAATCTATATTCTATTACCTTTCTTTTAAGTTATAAATGAGTTCAAAATTCTATACTTGAAAATTTATCCTGGACAGCTGTCTGACATAGCAGTCCAGTCAACTATTAATTTCGGCAAAAATAAAGACATTTGGAAATTCAGAAAATTCTTTTGAGTAGAACTGTATTAATTTCATTAAGAGAATATGTACATAAGGTTTCTATAAAATATAGTGCATAAATGTTAATAATATACATATATAAATGCGTACAATTAATAAAATGAGGATGTTACATTTTTCATATAGTGGATACGCATTACTTTTATAATACTAAAAAATTGAAAAAAAATAATTTTGAATTTTTAAATACAATCGAATTGTATTAAGAATTAATCTTAATCATATTTATTTTATTAAAATTTGCGTTATTCATTAGAAATTTAGAACTATAAAATGAATCTAATAGTAGGGATTAGCCTCCGACTATATAATGAATTAAAATTTGAATACTTGTTTAATTTGTCAATCATCTTTAGTATCCAACCATATTTCGAACAAGATTGGATACAAAAATCTAGTTGTAAGATTTTCCGGTCACACAGTCAAAGTGAAACACAATAATTAAAAGTAATTAACAAATGGATATCAGTGGGTGTTAGAGGAGGACCCATTGTCAGAAGACTTTATTTTTATTTTGTTAAAAGTTACCAAAAGACCTAGACATCATATGAAAATTAATAACCGAATGATAATTTTATCTTCCAACAATATTCAATTCAGGCTACACAATACTGTTAATAGCACCCTGAATAGTTATAATTTGTTTTTTTTGTGGAAACAAGTTTGCACTCTTATTAACTCCTAGACACAAAGGGATACTTTTTCTAGTGTCTGACTGTTCTTTGAAAAATATTGCCTCGAAGGAGGATACCTGTGGGAAACAATACAAAAAAGGAATACTTTTTTTTCGGATACTATGGCTGTCAGGAAAAAACGTCTGATCGAATTGGTTTAACTTGTTTAAAAACTGTTCAGGAATCCTTAAAATTTCAGTCAATCTGTGGAGTAAAACGCATTTTATTTAATGTAAATCAATTTAAATATTAATAAGTATTTTGAATGTAAAATAATTTACATTTATATTTAATGATATGTTATGAAATAGTTTAATAAGTTTCATATTTCATGTAACTATCAACATAGTCAAACAATTAAGTTTGATATAAATTGAGCTTATTATTTTTACAAGATTTACATGACAAAATTAAACTGATATCATTCTCTATTTTATTCATATTTAATTAGCTCAATTGTTATTTTCTTACGGCGAATTTAGTCAATTGGTTAAATTTCGAGATACTAATTATGAATGCGTAAATTTGATTATTTTAAGTGTGCTTAGTTCATTTTCCACTATATTTTTCACTCTTTCAAATGGCCTATAACATTTTCTAAAAAAAAAAAAAAACTATCTAATACGATCTTGCCTTTTTTTTCTATATATTTTTTTGGCGAAATTAAATTAGATATGAAATTCAATAAAATACTCTATTTAATTATTGTGAAAGTTAAATGGTAAAAACCACCCTCTCCTGCCAAGGAGTCTATCTTGCTAAAAGATAGCCTTGGGTAATTTCATTGTAATTTTTACAATGCAAAAAAAAAAAAAAAAAAAACCTGCAGGTTCACGTTGTCTAGCTAGTCAGGGCCGTCTTCACTATTTTATATATTTAGGCATTACGTATACAATGTAGTTTAAAGGTTTTGATATTATGAAAGGTCGTTAAATATTAGATCATTATATTAACTCTTCTAATAATTATTTTAAGAGTTATATTTAACATAATTTCAAATAGATTGACAAAGTAAACACTCACACTGATAGGGCATCAAAATCAAACTTTTTTATTTGTTTATGCAAAAAGAAGTTCAACATAAAAATGAAGGATTTCATTACACTATGTAAGACTTTTTACAATTCCATTAAAGAAAATCATCATATGATTAAAAGGCTTTGACTTTTATTAATTGTACCATTTAAATACATAATATGATGAAATCGGATTCTATGGATTTCCATTAATACACCTCGCACTAATTAAGTGTATTTTTTTTAACATATATGTTTACAAAAAAAAGACAAAAATTTCCTCCTATCTTCACTATTTAATAAGGGTTGACCATACATTTTAAATTCGTCAGACAATCTTCACTTTGGTGACGAGCGACGAAACCATGGCGAAACAATTTTATGTCTCAATTTTGTTCATCGTTCTCTTGTTTGCTCGTAAGTCTGCCTGACTGTCTCTGTGTGTGTATGTGGGTGTGTGAGTGAGTATTAGCATTGGTAAAAGCTTTATATGTTCCCATCTTTGAAGAAAATAACAATTGCTTTTGACAATACTTGCATGTGCAGAAGAAATATCGGTACGGGTTGCGAAACCTTCATGCATAGAAAAAACTAAAGAATACGTAAACATGAAATGCTCTGGTGACGCAGTTTGTTATGCTGCATGCAAGTTCGGGGATGATTTTGATGATGGAGAGTGCACTTGGCCGTCGTCGAACGCTTACTGTATTTGCTATCAAACATGCTATGGGTGGACAGGAGGCTCAAGTTAAGACCTCGTCCATTGAATAACAAGAAATATTGAGAAATCTGTGTGTTAAGACTTAAGATTGATTCAATAAAAAGTTGATTTGCAACTGATATTTTACAAGATTTATGCGTAAATTTCATGACTGAGACTGTTCACAAAGATATTTATAAATCGTCAATGTTTATTCCTAATGAATAGTCTTACATAATTCCACGTATCTTTGGTCAATTTAGTCTTTAGTTTAACAAAAAATTTCATTTTAATTTATCAAGCATCATCCACGGGGGGACGCGGTTCTCTCAATTAGCACGTTTTTCATATAGTGGATACGCATTACTTTTATAATACTAAAAAATTGAAAAAAAATAATTTTGAATTTTTAAATACAATCGAATTGTATTAAGAATTAATCTTAATCATATTTATTTTATTAAAATTTGCGTTATTCATTAGAAATTTAGAACTATAAAATGAATCTAATAGTAGGGATTAGCCTCCGACTATATAATGAATTAAAATTTGAATACTTGTTTAATTTGTCAATCATCTTTAGTATCCAACCATATTTCGAACAAGATTGGATACAAAAATCTAGTTGTAAGATTTTCCGGTCACACAGTCAAAGTGAAACACAATAATTAAAAGTAATTAACAAATGGATATCAGTGGGTGTTAGAGGAGGACCCATTGTCAGAAGACTTTATTTTTATTTTGTTAAAAGTTACCAAAAGACCTAGACATCATATGAAAATTAATAACCGAATGATAATTTTATCTTCCAACAATATTCAATTCAGGCTACACAATACTGTTAATAGCACCCTGAATAGTTATAATTTGTTTTTTTTGTGGAAACAAGTTTGCACTCTTATTAACTCCTAGACACAAAGGGATACTTTTTCTAGTGTCTGACTGTTCTTTGAAAAATATTGCCTCGAAGGAGGATACCTGTGGGAAACAATACAAAAAAGGAATACTTTTTTTTCGGATACTATGGCTGTCAGGAAAAAACGTCTGATCGAATTGGTTTAACTTGTTTAAAAACTGTTCAGGAATCCTTAAAATTTCAGTCAATCTGTGGAGTAAAACGCATTTTATTTAATGTAAATCAATTTAAATATTAATAAGTATTTTGAATGTAAAATAATTTACATTTATATTTAATGATATGTTATGAAATAGTTTAATAAGTTTCATATTTCATGTAACTATCAACATAGTCAAACAATTAAGTTTGATATAAATTGAGCTTATTATTTTTACAAGATTTACATGACAAAATTAAACTGATATCATTCTCTATTTTATTCATATTTAATTAGCTCAATTGTTATTTTCTTACGGCGAATTTAGTCAATTGGTTAAATTTCGAGATACTAATTATGAATGCGTAAATTTGATTATTTTAAGTGTGCTTAGTTCATTTTCCACTATATTTTTCACTCTTTCAAATGGCCTATAACATTTTCTAAAAAAAAAAAAAAACTATCTAATACGATCTTGCCTTTTTTTTCTATATATTTTTTTGGCGAAATTAAATTAGATATGAAATTCAATAAAATACTCTATTTAATTATTGTGAAAGTTAAATGGTAAAAACCACCCTCTCCTGCCAAGGAGTCTATCTTGCTAAAAGATAGCCTTGGGTAATTTCATTGTAATTTTTACAATGCAAAAAAAAAAAAAAAAAAAACCTGCAGGTTCACGTTGTCTAGCTAGTCAGGGCCGTCTTCACTATTTTATATATTTAGGCATTACGTATACAATGTAGTTTAAAGGTTTTGATATTATGAAAGGTCGTTAAATATTAGATCATTATATTAACTCTTCTAATAATTATTTTAAGAGTTATATTTAACATAATTTCAAATAGATTGACAAAGTAAACACTCACACTGATAGGGCATCAAAATCAAACTTTTTTATTTGTTTATGCAAAAAGAAGTTCAACATAAAAATGAAGGATTTCATTACACTATGTAAGACTTTTTACAATTCCATTAAAGAAAATCATCATATGATTAAAAGGCTTTGACTTTTATTAATTGTACCATTTAAATACATAATATGATGAAATCGGATTCTATGGATTTCCATTAATACACCTCGCACTAATTAAGTGTATTTTTTTTAACATATATGTTTACAAAAAAAAGACAAAAATTTCCTCCTATCTTCACTATTTAATAAGGGTTGACCATACATTTTAAATTCGTCAGACAATCTTCACTTTGGTGACGAGCGACGAAACCATGGCGAAACAATTTTATGTCTCAATTTTGTTCATCGTTCTCTTGTTTGCTCGTAAGTCTGCCTGACTGTCTCTGTGTGTGTATGTGGGTGTGTGAGTGAGTATTAGCATTGGTAAAAGCTTTATATGTTCCCATCTTTGAAGAAAATAACAATTGCTTTTGACAATACTTGCATGTGCAGAAGAAATATCGGTACGGGTTGCGAAACCTTCATGCATAGAAAAAACTAAAGAATACGTAAACATGAAATGCTCTGGTGACGCAGTTTGTTATGCTGCATGCAAGTTCGGGGATGATTTTGATGATGGAGAGTGCACTTGGCCGTCGTCGAACGCTTACTGTATTTGCTATCAAACATGCTATGGGTGGACAGGAGGCTCAAGTTAAGACCTCGTCCATTGAATAACAAGAAATATTGAGAAATCTGTGTGTTAAGACTTAAGATTGATTCAATAAAAAGTTGATTTGCAACTGATATTTTACAAGATTTATGCGTAAATTTCATGACTGAGACTGTTCACAAAGATATTTATAAATCGTCAATGTTTATTCCTAATGAATAGTCTTACATAATTCCACGTATCTTTGGTCAATTTAGTCTTTAGTTTAACAAAAAATTTCATTTTAATTTATCAAGCATCATCCACGGGGGGACGCGGTTCTCTCAATTAGCACGTTTTTCATATAGTGGATACGCATTACTTTTATAATACTAAAAAATTGAAAAAAAATAATTTTGAATTTTTAAATACAATCGAATTGTATTAAGAATTAATCTTAATCATATTTATTTTATTAAAATTTGCGTTATTCATTAGAAATTTAGAACTATAAAATGAATCTAATAGTAGGGATTAGCCTCCGACTATATAATGAATTAAAATTTGAATACTTGTTTAATTTGTCAATCATCTTTAGTATCCAACCATATTTCGAACAAGATTGGATACAAAAATCTAGTTGTAAGATTTTCCGGTCACACAGTCAAAGTGAAACACAATAATTAAAAGTAATTAACAAATGGATATCAGTGGGTGTTAGAGGAGGACCCATTGTCAGAAGACTTTATTTTTATTTTGTTAAAAGTTACCAAAAGACCTAGACATCATATGAAAATTAATAACCGAATGATAATTTTATCTTCCAACAATATTCAATTCAGGCTACACAATACTGTTAATAGCACCCTGAATAGTTATAATTTGTTTTTTTTGTGGAAACAAGTTTGCACTCTTATTAACTCCTAGACACAAAGGGATACTTTTTCTAGTGTCTGACTGTTCTTTGAAAAATATTGCCTCGAAGGAGGATACCTGTGGGAAACAATACAAAAAAGGAATACTTTTTTTTCGGATACTATGGCTGTCAGGAAAAAACGTCTGATCGAATTGGTTTAACTTGTTTAAAAACTGTTCAGGAATCCTTAAAATTTCAGTCAATCTGTGGAGTAAAACGCATTTTATTTAATGTAAATCAATTTAAATATTAATAAGTATTTTGAATGTAAAATAATTTACATTTATATTTAATGATATGTTATGAAATAGTTTAATAAGTTTCATATTTCATGTAACTATCAACATAGTCAAACAATTAAGTTTGATATAAATTGAGCTTATTATTTTTACAAGATTTACATGACAAAATTAAACTGATATCATTCTCTATTTTATTCATATTTAATTAGCTCAATTGTTATTTTCTTACGGCGAATTTAGTCAATTGGTTAAATTTCGAGATACTAATTATGAATGCGTAAATTTGATTATTTTAAGTGTGCTTAGTTCATTTTCCACTATATTTTTCACTCTTTCAAATGGCCTATAACATTTTCTAAAAAAAAAAAAAAACTATCTAATACGATCTTGCCTTTTTTTTCTATATATTTTTTTGGCGAAATTAAATTAGATATGAAATTCAATAAAATACTCTATTTAATTATTGTGAAAGTTAAATGGTAAAAACCACCCTCTCCTGCCAAGGAGTCTATCTTGCTAAAAGATAGCCTTGGGTAATTTCATTGTAATTTTTACAATGCAAAAAAAAAAAAAAAAAAAACCTGCAGGTTCACGTTGTCTAGCTAGTCAGGGCCGTCTTCACTATTTTATATATTTAGGCATTACGTATACAATGTAGTTTAAAGGTTTTGATATTATGAAAGGTCGTTAAATATTAGATCATTATATTAACTCTTCTAATAATTATTTTAAGAGTTATATTTAACATAATTTCAAATAGATTGACAAAGTAAACACTCACACTGATAGGGCATCAAAATCAAACTTTTTTATTTGTTTATGCAAAAAGAAGTTCAACATAAAAATGAAGGATTTCATTACACTATGTAAGACTTTTTACAATTCCATTAAAGAAAATCATCATATGATTAAAAGGCTTTGACTTTTATTAATTGTACCATTTAAATACATAATATGATGAAATCGGATTCTATGGATTTCCATTAATACACCTCGCACTAATTAAGTGTATTTTTTTTAACATATATGTTTACAAAAAAAAGACAAAAATTTCCTCCTATCTTCACTATTTAATAAGGGTTGACCATACATTTTAAATTCGTCAGACAATCTTCACTTTGGTGACGAGCGACGAAACCATGGCGAAACAATTTTATGTCTCAATTTTGTTCATCGTTCTCTTGTTTGCTCGTAAGTCTGCCTGACTGTCTCTGTGTGTGTATGTGGGTGTGTGAGTGAGTATTAGCATTGGTAAAAGCTTTATATGTTCCCATCTTTGAAGAAAATAACAATTGCTTTTGACAATACTTGCATGTGCAGAAGAAATATCGGTACGGGTTGCGAAACCTTCATGCATAGAAAAAACTAAAGAATACGTAAACATGAAATGCTCTGGTGACGCAGTTTGTTATGCTGCATGCAAGTTCGGGGATGATTTTGATGATGGAGAGTGCACTTGGCCGTCGTCGAACGCTTACTGTATTTGCTATCAAACATGCTATGGGTGGACAGGAGGCTCAAGTTAAGACCTCGTCCATTGAATAACAAGAAATATTGAGAAATCTGTGTGTTAAGACTTAAGATTGATTCAATAAAAAGTTGATTTGCAACTGATATTTTACAAGATTTATGCGTAAATTTCATGACTGAGACTGTTCACAAAGATATTTATAAATCGTCAATGTTTATTCCTAATGAATAGTCTTACATAATTCCACGTATCTTTGGTCAATTTAGTCTTTAGTTTAACAAAAAATTTCATTTTAATTTATCAAGCATCATCCACGGGGGGACGCGGTTCTCTCAATTAGCACGTTTTTCATATAGTGGATACGCATTACTTTTATAATACTAAAAAATTGAAAAAAAATAATTTTGAATTTTTAAATACAATCGAATTGTATTAAGAATTAATCTTAATCATATTTATTTTATTAAAATTTGCGTTATTCATTAGAAATTTAGAACTATAAAATGAATCTAATAGTAGGGATTAGCCTCCGACTATATAATGAATTAAAATTTGAATACTTGTTTAATTTGTCAATCATCTTTAGTATCCAACCATATTTCGAACAAGATTGGATACAAAAATCTAGTTGTAAGATTTTCCGGTCACACAGTCAAAGTGAAACACAATAATTAAAAGTAATTAACAAATGGATATCAGTGGGTGTTAGAGGAGGACCCATTGTCAGAAGACTTTATTTTTATTTTGTTAAAAGTTACCAAAAGACCTAGACATCATATGAAAATTAATAACCGAATGATAATTTTATCTTCCAACAATATTCAATTCAGGCTACACAATACTGTTAATAGCACCCTGAATAGTTATAATTTGTTTTTTTTGTGGAAACAAGTTTGCACTCTTATTAACTCCTAGACACAAAGGGATACTTTTTCTAGTGTCTGACTGTTCTTTGAAAAATATTGCCTCGAAGGAGGATACCTGTGGGAAACAATACAAAAAAGGAATACTTTTTTTTCGGATACTATGGCTGTCAGGAAAAAACGTCTGATCGAATTGGTTTAACTTGTTTAAAAACTGTTCAGGAATCCTTAAAATTTCAGTCAATCTGTGGAGTAAAACGCATTTTATTTAATGTAAATCAATTTAAATATTAATAAGTATTTTGAATGTAAAATAATTTACATTTATATTTAATGATATGTTATGAAATAGTTTAATAAGTTTCATATTTCATGTAACTATCAACATAGTCAAACAATTAAGTTTGATATAAATTGAGCTTATTATTTTTACAAGATTTACATGACAAAATTAAACTGATATCATTCTCTATTTTATTCATATTTAATTAGCTCAATTGTTATTTTCTTACGGCGAATTTAGTCAATTGGTTAAATTTCGAGATACTAATTATGAATGCGTAAATTTGATTATTTTAAGTGTGCTTAGTTCATTTTCCACTATATTTTTCACTCTTTCAAATGGCCTATAACATTTTCTAAAAAAAAAAAAAAACTATCTAATACGATCTTGCCTTTTTTTTCTATATATTTTTTTGGCGAAATTAAATTAGATATGAAATTCAATAAAATACTCTATTTAATTATTGTGAAAGTTAAATGGTAAAAACCACCCTCTCCTGCCAAGGAGTCTATCTTGCTAAAAGATAGCCTTGGGTAATTTCATTGTAATTTTTACAATGCAAAAAAAAAAAAAAAAAAAACCTGCAGGTTCACGTTGTCTAGCTAGTCAGGGCCGTCTTCACTATTTTATATATTTAGGCATTACGTATACAATGTAGTTTAAAGGTTTTGATATTATGAAAGGTCGTTAAATATTAGATCATTATATTAACTCTTCTAATAATTATTTTAAGAGTTATATTTAACATAATTTCAAATAGATTGACAAAGTAAACACTCACACTGATAGGGCATCAAAATCAAACTTTTTTATTTGTTTATGCAAAAAGAAGT
The DNA here is from genome assembly GCA_026413185.1 of Pueraria montana var. lobata. Classification (NCBI taxonomy): domain Eukaryota; kingdom Viridiplantae; phylum Streptophyta; class Magnoliopsida; order Fabales; family Fabaceae; genus Pueraria; species Pueraria montana. Next base: position 20,612,654 of record CM048649.1, on the reverse strand, counting down.
TCAACATAAAAATGAAGGATTTCATTACACTATGTAAGACTTTTTACAATTCCATTAAAGAAAATCATCATATGATTAAAAGGCTTTGACTTTTATTAATTGTACCATTTAAATACATAATATGATGAAATCGGATTCTATGGATTTCCATTAATACACCTCGCACTAATTAAGTGTATTTTTTTTAACATATATGTTTACAAAAAAAAGACAAAAATTTCCTCCTATCTTCACTATTTAATAAGGGTTGACCATACATTTTAAATTCGTCAGACAATCTTCACTTTGGTGACGAGCGACGAAACCATGGCGAAACAATTTTATGTCTCAATTTTGTTCATCGTTCTCTTGTTTGCTCGTAAGTCTGCCTGACTGTCTCTGTGTGTGTATGTGGGTGTGTGAGTGAGTATTAGCATTGGTAAAAGCTTTATATGTTCCCATCTTTGAAGAAAATAACAATTGCTTTTGACAATACTTGCATGTGCAGAAGAAATATCGGTACGGGTTGCGAAACCTTCATGCATAGAAAAAACTAAAGAATACGTAAACATGAAATGCTCTGGTGACGCAGTTTGTTATGCTGCATGCAAGTTCGGGGATGATTTTGATGATGGAGAGTGCACTTGGCCGTCGTCGAACGCTTACTGTATTTGCTATCAAACATGCTATGGGTGGACAGGAGGCTCAAGTTAAGACCTCGTCCATTGAATAACAAGAAATATTGAGAAATCTGTGTGTTAAGACTTAAGATTGATTCAATAAAAAGTTGATTTGCAACTGATATTTTACAAGATTTATGCGTAAATTTCATGACTGAGACTGTTCACAAAGATATTTATAAATCGTCAATGTTTATTCCTAATGAATAGTCTTACATAATTCCACGTATCTTTGGTCAATTTAGTCTTTAGTTTAACAAAAAATTTCATTTTAATTTATCAAGCATCATCCACGGGGGGACGCGGTTCTCTCAATTAGCACGTTTTTCATATAGTGGATACGCATTACTTTTATAATACTAAAAAATTGAAAAAAAATAATTTTGAATTTTTAAATACAATCGAATTGTATTAAGAATTAATCTTAATCATATTTATTTTATTAAAATTTGCGTTATTCATTAGAAATTTAGAACTATAAAATGAATCTAATAGTAGGGATTAGCCTCCGACTATATAATGAATTAAAATTTGAATACTTGTTTAATTTGTCAATCATCTTTAGTATCCAACCATATTTCGAACAAGATTGGATACAAAAATCTAGTTGTAAGATTTTCCGGTCACACAGTCAAAGTGAAACACAATAATTAAAAGTAATTAACAAATGGATATCAGTGGGTGTTAGAGGAGGACCCATTGTCAGAAGACTTTATTTTTATTTTGTTAAAAGTTACCAAAAGACCTAGACATCATATGAAAATTAATAACCGAATGATAATTTTATCTTCCAACAATATTCAATTCAGGCTACACAATACTGTTAATAGCACCCTGAATAGTTATAATTTGTTTTTTTTGTGGAAACAAGTTTGCACTCTTATTAACTCCTAGACACAAAGGGATACTTTTTCTAGTGTCTGACTGTTCTTTGAAAAATATTGCCTCGAAGGAGGATACCTGTGGGAAACAATACAAAAAAGGAATACTTTTTTTTCGGATACTATGGCTGTCAGGAAAAAACGTCTGATCGAATTGGTTTAACTTGTTTAAAAACTGTTCAGGAATCCTTAAAATTTCAGTCAATCTGTGGAGTAAAACGCATTTTATTTAATGTAAATCAATTTAAATATTAATAAGTATTTTGAATGTAAAATAATTTACATTTATATTTAATGATATGTTATGAAATAGTTTAATAAGTTTCATATTTCATGTAACTATCAACATAGTCAAACAATTAAGTTTGATATAAATTGAGCTTATTATTTTTACAAGATTTACATGACAAAATTAAACTGATATCATTCTCTATTTTATTCATATTTAATTAGCTCAATTGTTATTTTCTTACGGCGAATTTAGTCAATTGGTTAAATTTCGAGATACTAATTATGAATGCGTAAATTTGATTATTTTAAGTGTGCTTAGTTCATTTTCCACTATATTTTTCACTCTTTCAAATGGCCTATAACATTTTCTAAAAAAAAAAAAAAACTATCTAATACGATCTTGCCTTTTTTTTCTATATATTTTTTTGGCGAAATTAAATTAGATATGAAATTCAATAAAATACTCTATTTAATTATTGTGAAAGTTAAATGGTAAAAACCACCCTCTCCTGCCAAGGAGTCTATCTTGCTAAAAGATAGCCTTGGGTAATTTCATTGTAATTTTTACAATGCAAAAAAAAAAAAAAAAAAAACCTGCAGGTTCACGTTGTCTAGCTAGTCAGGGCCGTCTTCACTATTTTATATATTTAGGCATTACGTATACAATGTAGTTTAAAGGTTTTGATATTATGAAAGGTCGTTAAATATTAGATCATTATATTAACTCTTCTAATAATTATTTTAAGAGTTATATTTAACATAATTTCAAATAGATTGACAAAGTAAACACTCACACTGATAGGGCATCAAAATCAAACTTTTTTATTTGTTTATGCAAAAAGAAGTTCAACATAAAAATGAAGGATTTCATTACACTATGTAAGACTTTTTACAATTCCATTAAAGAAAATCATCATATGATTAAAAGGCTTTGACTTTTATTAATTGTACCATTTAAATACATAATATGATGAAATCGGATTCTATGGATTTCCATTAATACACCTCGCACTAATTAAGTGTATTTTTTTTAACATATATGTTTACAAAAAAAAGACAAAAATTTCCTCCTATCTTCACTATTTAATAAGGGTTGACCATACATTTTAAATTCGTCAGACAATCTTCACTTTGGTGACGAGCGACGAAACCATGGCGAAACAATTTTATGTCTCAATTTTGTTCATCGTTCTCTTGTTTGCTCGTAAGTCTGCCTGACTGTCTCTGTGTGTGTATGTGGGTGTGTGAGTGAGTATTAGCATTGGTAAAAGCTTTATATGTTCCCATCTTTGAAGAAAATAACAATTGCTTTTGACAATACTTGCATGTGCAGAAGAAATATCGGTACGGGTTGCGAAACCTTCATGCATAGAAAAAACTAAAGAATACGTAAACATGAAATGCTCTGGTGACGCAGTTTGTTATGCTGCATGCAAGTTCGGGGATGATTTTGATGATGGAGAGTGCACTTGGCCGTCGTCGAACGCTTACTGTATTTGCTATCAAACATGCTATGGGTGGACAGGAGGCTCAAGTTAAGACCTCGTCCATTGAATAACAAGAAATATTGAGAAATCTGTGTGTTAAGACTTAAGATTGATTCAATAAAAAGTTGATTTGCAACTGATATTTTACAAGATTTATGCGTAAATTTCATGACTGAGACTGTTCACAAAGATATTTATAAATCGTCAATGTTTATTCCTAATGAATAGTCTTACATAATTCCACGTATCTTTGGTCAATTTAGTCTTTAGTTTAACAAAAAATTTCATTTTAATTTATCAAGCATCATCCACGGGGGGACGCGGTTCTCTCAATTAGCACGTTTTTCATATAGTGGATACGCATTACTTTTATAATACTAAAAAATTGAAAAAAAATAATTTTGAATTTTTAAATACAATCGAATTGTATTAAGAATTAATCTTAATCATATTTATTTTATTAAAATTTGCGTTATTCATTAGAAATTTAGAACTATAAAATGAATCTAATAGTAGGGATTAGCCTCCGACTATATAATGAATTAAAATTTGAATACTTGTTTAATTTGTCAATCATCTTTAGTATCCAACCATATTTCGAACAAGATTGGATACAAAAATCTAGTTGTAAGATTTTCCGGTCACACAGTCAAAGTGAAACACAATAATTAAAAGTAATTAACAAATGGATATCAGTGGGTGTTAGAGGAGGACCCATTGTCAGAAGACTTTATTTTTATTTTGTTAAAAGTTACCAAAAGACCTAGACATCATATGAAAATTAATAACCGAATGATAATTTTATCTTCCAACAATATTCAATTCAGGCTACACAATACTGTTAATAGCACCCTGAATAGTTATAATTTGTTTTTTTTGTGGAAACAAGTTTGCACTCTTATTAACTCCTAGACACAAAGGGATACTTTTTCTAGTGTCTGACTGTTCTTTGAAAAATATTGCCTCGAAGGAGGATACCTGTGGGAAACAATACAAAAAAGGAATACTTTTTTTTCGGATACTATGGCTGTCAGGAAAAAACGTCTGATCGAATTGGTTTAACTTGTTTAAAAACTGTTCAGGAATCCTTAAAATTTCAGTCAATCTGTGGAGTAAAACGCATTTTATTTAATGTAAATCAATTTAAATATTAATAAGTATTTTGAATGTAAAATAATTTACATTTATATTTAATGATATGTTATGAAATAGTTTAATAAGTTTCATATTTCATGTAACTATCAACATAGTCAAACAATTAAGTTTGATATAAATTGAGCTTATTATTTTTACAAGATTTACATGACAAAATTAAACTGATATCATTCTCTATTTTATTCATATTTAATTAGCTCAATTGTTATTTTCTTACGGCGAATTTAGTCAATTGGTTAAATTTCGAGATACTAATTATGAATGCGTAAATTTGATTATTTTAAGTGTGCTTAGTTCATTTTCCACTATATTTTTCACTCTTTCAAATGGCCTATAACATTTTCTAAAAAAAAAAAAAAACTATCTAATACGATCTTGCCTTTTTTTTCTATATATTTTTTTGGCGAAATTAAATTAGATATGAAATTCAATAAAATACTCTATTTAATTATTGTGAAAGTTAAATGGTAAAAACCACCCTCTCCTGCCAAGGAGTCTATCTTGCTAAAAGATAGCCTTGGGTAATTTCATTGTAATTTTTACAATGCAAAAAAAAAAAAAAAAAAAACCTGCAGGTTCACGTTGTCTAGCTAGTCAGGGCCGTCTTCACTATTTTATATATTTAGGCATTACGTATACAATGTAGTTTAAAGGTTTTGATATTATGAAAGGTCGTTAAATATTAGATCATTATATTAACTCTTCTAATAATTATTTTAAGAGTTATATTTAACATAATTTCAAATAGATTGACAAAGTAAACACTCACACTGATAGGGCATCAAAATCAAACTTTTTTATTTGTTTATGCAAAAAGAAGTTCAACATAAAAATGAAGGATTTCATTACACTATGTAAGACTTTTTACAATTCCATTAAAGAAAATCATCATATGATTAAAAGGCTTTGACTTTTATTAATTGTACCATTTAAATACATAATATGATGAAATCGGATTCTATGGATTTCCATTAATACACCTCGCACTAATTAAGTGTATTTTTTTTAACATATATGTTTACAAAAAAAAGACAAAAATTTCCTCCTATCTTCACTATTTAATAAGGGTTGACCATACATTTTAAATTCGTCAGACAATCTTCACTTTGGTGACGAGCGACGAAACCATGGCGAAACAATTTTATGTCTCAATTTTGTTCATCGTTCTCTTGTTTGCTCGTAAGTCTGCCTGACTGTCTCTGTGTGTGTATGTGGGTGTGTGAGTGAGTATTAGCATTGGTAAAAGCTTTATATGTTCCCATCTTTGAAGAAAATAACAATTGCTTTTGACAATACTTGCATGTGCAGAAGAAATATCGGTACGGGTTGCGAAACCTTCATGCATAGAAAAAACTAAAGAATACGTAAACATGAAATGCTCTGGTGACGCAGTTTGTTATGCTGCATGCAAGTTCGGGGATGATTTTGATGATGGAGAGTGCACTTGGCCGTCGTCGAACGCTTACTGTATTTGCTATCAAACATGCTATGGGTGGACAGGAGGCTCAAGTTAAGACCTCGTCCATTGAATAACAAGAAATATTGAGAAATCTGTGTGTTAAGACTTAAGATTGATTCAATAAAAAGTTGATTTGCAACTGATATTTTACAAGATTTATGCGTAAATTTCATGACTGAGACTGTTCACAAAGATATTTATAAATCGTCAATGTTTATTCCTAATGAATAGTCTTACATAATTCCACGTATCTTTGGTCAATTTAGTCTTTAGTTTAACAAAAAATTTCATTTTAATTTATCAAGCATCATCCACGGGGGGACGCGGTTCTCTCAATTAGCACGTTTTTCATATAGTGGATACGCATTACTTTTATAATACTAAAAAATTGAAAAAAAATAATTTTGAATTTTTAAATACAATCGAATTGTATTAAGAATTAATCTTAATCATATTTATTTTATTAAAATTTGCGTTATTCATTAGAAATTTAGAACTATAAAATGAATCTAATAGTAGGGATTAGCCTCCGACTATATAATGAATTAAAATTTGAATACTTGTTTAATTTGTCAATCATCTTTAGTATCCAACCATATTTCGAACAAGATTGGATACAAAAATCTAGTTGTAAGATTTTCCGGTCACACAGTCAAAGTGAAACACAATAATTAAAAGTAATTAACAAATGGATATCAGTGGGTGTTAGAGGAGGACCCATTGTCAGAAGACTTTATTTTTATTTTGTTAAAAGTTACCAAAAGACCTAGACATCATATGAAAATTAATAACCGAATGATAATTTTATCTTCCAACAATATTCAATTCAGGCTACACAATACTGTTAATAGCACCCTGAATAGTTATAATTTGTTTTTTTTGTGGAAACAAGTTTGCACTCTTATTAACTCCTAGACACAAAGGGATACTTTTTCTAGTGTCTGACTGTTCTTTGAAAAATATTGCCTCGAAGGAGGATACCTGTGGGAAACAATACAAAAAAGGAATACTTTTTTTTCGGATACTATGGCTGTCAGGAAAAAACGTCTGATCGAATTGGTTTAACTTGTTTAAAAACTGTTCAGGAATCCTTAAAATTTCAGTCAATCTGTGGAGTAAAACGCATTTTATTTAATGTAAATCAATTTAAATATTAATAAGTATTTTGAATGTAAAATAATTTACATTTATATTTAATGATATGTTATGAAATAGTTTAATAAGTTTCATATTTCATGTAACTATCAACATAGTCAAACAATTAAGTTTGATATAAATTGAGCTTATTATTTTTACAAGATTTACATGACAAAATTAAACTGATATCATTCTCTATTTTATTCATATTTAATTAGCTCAATTGTTATTTTCTTACGGCGAATTTAGTCAATTGGTTAAATTTCGAGATACTAATTATGAATGCGTAAATTTGATTATTTTAAGTGTGCTTAGTTCATTTTCCACTATATTTTTCACTCTTTCAAATGGCCTATAACATTTTCTAAAAAAAAAAAAAAACTATCTAATACGATCTTGCCTTTTTTTTCTATATATTTTTTTGGCGAAATTAAATTAGATATGAAATTCAATAAAATACTCTATTTAATTATTGTGAAAGTTAAATGGTAAAAACCACCCTCTCCTGCCAAGGAGTCTATCTTGCTAAAAGATAGCCTTGGGTAATTTCATTGTAATTTTTACAATGCAAAAAAAAAAAAAAAAAACAACCTGCAGGTTCACGTTGTCTAGCTAGTCAGGGCCGTCTTCACTATTTTATATATTTAGGCATTACGTATACAATGTAGTTTAAAGGTTTTGATATTATGAAAGGTCGTTAAATATTAGATCATTATATTAACTCTTCTAATAATTATTTTAAGAGTTATATTTAACATAATTTCAAATAGATTGACAAAGTAAACACTCACACTGATAGGGCATCAAAATCAAACTTTTTTATTTGTTTATGCAAAAAGAAGTTCAACATAAAAATGAAGGATTTCATTACACTATGTAAGACTTTTTACAATTCCATTAAAGAAAATCATCATATGATTAAAAGGCTTTGACTTTTATTAATTGTACCATTTAAATACATAATATGATGAAATCGGATTCTATGGATTTCCATTAATACACCTCGCACTAATTAAGTGTATTTTTTTTAACATATATGTTTACAAAAAAAAGACAAAAATTTCCTCCTATCTTCACTATTTAATAAGGGTTGACCATACATTTTAAATTCGTCAGACAATCTTCACTTTGGTGACGAGCGACGAAACCATGGCGAAACAATTTTATGTCTCAATTTTGTTCATCGTTCTCTTGTTTGCTCGTAAGTCTGCCTGACTGTCTCTGTGTGTGTATGTGGGTGTGTGAGTGAGTATTAGCATTGGTAAAAGCTTTATATGTTCCCATCTTTGAAGAAAATAACAATTGCTTTTGACAATACTTGCATGTGCAGAAGAAATATCGGTACGGGTTGCGAAACCTTCATGCATAGAAAAAACTAAAGAATACGTAAACATGAAATGCTCTGGTGACGCAGTTTGTTATGCTGCATGCAAGTTCGGGGATGATTTTGATGATGGAGAGTGCACTTGGCCGTCGTCGAACGCTTACTGTATTTGCTATCAAACATGCTATGGGTGGACAGGAGGCTCAAGTTAAGACCTCGTCCATTGAATAACAAGAAATATTGAGAAATCTGTGTGTTAAGACTTAAGATTGATTCAATAAAAAGTTGATTTGCAACTGATATTTTACAAGATTTATGCGTAAATTTCATGACTGAGACTGTTCACAAAGATATTTATAAATCGTCAATGTTTATTCCTAATGAATAGTCTTACATAATTCCACGTATCTTTGGTCAATTTAGTCTTTAGTTTAACAAAAAATTTCATTTTAATTTATCAAGCATCATCCACGGGGGGACGCGGTTCTCTCAATTAGCACGTTTTTCATATAGTGGATACGCATTACTTTTATAATACTAAAAAATTGAAAAAAAATAATTTTGAATTTTTAAATACAATCGAATTGTATTAAGAATTAATCTTAATCATATTTATTTTATTAAAATTTGCGTTATTCATTAGAAATTTAGAACTATAAAATGAATCTAATAGTAGGGATTAGCCTCCGACTATATAATGAATTAAAATTTGAATACTTGTTTAATTTGTCAATCATCTTTAGTATCCAACCATATTTCGAACAAGATTGGATACAAAAATCTAGTTGTAAGATTTTCCGGTCACACAGTCAAAGTGAAACACAATAATTAAAAGTAATTAACAAATGGATATCAGTGGGTGTTAGAGGAGGACCCATTGTCAGAAGACTTTATTTTTATTTTGTTAAAAGTTACCAAAAGACCTAGACATCATATGAAAATTAATAACCGAATGATAATTTTATCTTCCAACAATATTCAATTCAGGCTACACAATACTGTTAATAGCACCCTGAATAGTTATAATTTGTTTTTTTTGTGGAAACAAGTTTGCACTCTTATTAACTCCTAGACACAAAGGGATACTTTTTCTAGTGTCTGACTGTTCTTTGAAAAATATTGCCTCGAAGGAGGATACCTGTGGGAAACAATACAAAAAAGGAATACTTTTTTTTCGGATACTATGGCTGTCAGGAAAAAACGTCTGATCGAATTGGTTTAACTTGTTTAAAAACTGTTCAGGAATCCTTAAAATTTCAGTCAATCTGTGGAGTAAAACGCATTTTATTTAATGTAAATCAATTTAAATATTAATAAGTATTTTGAATGTAAAATAATTTACATTTATATTTAATGATATGTTATGAAATAGTTTAATAAGTTTCATATTTCATGTAACTATCAACATAGTCAAACAATTAAGTTTGATATAAATTGAGCTTATTATTTTTACAAGATTTACATGACAAAATTAAACTGATATCATTCTCTATTTTATTCATATTTAATTAGCTCAATTGTTATTTTCTTACGGCGAATTTAGTCAATTGGTTAAATTTCGAGATACTAATTATGAATGCGTAAATTTGATTATTTTAAGTGTGCTTAGTTCATTTTCCACTATATTTTTCACTCTTTCAAATGGCCTATAACATTTTCTAAAAAAAAAAAAAAACTATCTAATACGATCTTGCCTTTTTTTTCTATATATTTTTTTGGCGAAATTAAATTAGATATGAAATTCAATAAAATACTCTATTTAATTATTGTGAAAGTTAAATGGTAAAAACCACCCTCTCCTGCCAAGGAGTCTATCTTGCTAAAAGATAGCCTTGGGTAATTTCATTGTAATTTTTACAATGCAAAAAAAAAAAAAAAAAAAACCTGCAGGTTCACGTTGTCTAGCTAGTCAGGGCCGTCTTCACTATTTTATATATTTAGGCATTACGTATACAATGTAGTTTAAAGGTTTTGATATTATGAAAGGTCGTTAAATATTAGATCATTATATTAACTCTTCTAATAATTATTTTAAGAGTTATATTTAACATAATTTCAAATAGATTGACAAAGTAAACACTCACACTGATAGGGCATCAAAATCAAACTTTTTTATTTGTTTATGCAAAAAGAAGTTCAACATAAAAATGAAGGATTTCATTACACTATGTAAGACTTTTTACAATTCCATTAAAGAAAATCATCATATGATTAAAAGGCTTTGACTTTTATTAATTGTACCATTTAAATACATAATATGATGAAATCGGATTCTATGGATTTCCATTAATACACCTCGCACTAATTAAGTGTATTTTTTTTAACATATATGTTTACAAAAAAAAGACAAAAATTTCCTCCTATCTTCACTATTTAATAAGGGTTGACCATACATTTTAAATTCGTCAGACAATCTTCACTTTGGTGACGAGCGACGAAACCATGGCGAAACAATTTTATGTCTCAATTTTGTTCATCGTTCTCTTGTTTGCTCGTAAGTCTGCCTGACTGTCTCTGTGTGTGTATGTGGGTGTGTGAGTGAGTATTAGCATTGGTAAAAGCTTTATATGTTCCCATCTTTGAAGAAAATAACAATTGCTTTTGACAATACTTGCATGTGCAGAAGAAATATCGGTACGGGTTGCGAAACCTTCATGCATAGAAAAAACTAAAGAATACGTAAACATGAAATGCTCTGGTGACGCAGTTTGTTATGCTGCATGCAAGTTCGGGGATGATTTTGATGATGGAGAGTGCACTTGGCCGTCGTCGAACGCTTACTGTATTTGCTATCAAACATGCTATGGGTGGACAGGAGGCTCAAGTTAAGACCTCGTCCATTGAATAACAAGAAATATTGAGAAATCTGTGTGTTAAGACTTAAGATTGATTCAATAAAAAGTTGATTTGCAACTGATATTTTACAAGATTTATGCGTAAATTTCATGACTGAGACTGTTCACAAAGATATTTATAAATCGTCAATGTTTATTCCTAATGAATAGTCTTACATAATTCCACGTATCTTTGGTCAATTTAGTCTTTAGTTTAACAAAAAATTTCATTTTAATTTATCAAGCATCATCCACGGGGGGACGCGGTTCTCTCAATTAGCACGTTTTTCATATAGTGGATACGCATTACTTTTATAATACTAAAAAATTGAAAAAAAATAATTTTGAATTTTTAAATACAATCGAATTGTATTAAGAATTAATCTTAATCATATTTATTTTATTAAAATTTGCGTTATTCATTAGAAATTTAGAACTATAAAATGAATCTAATAGTAGGGATTAGCCTCCGACTATATAATGAATTAAAATTTGAATACTTGTTTAATTTGTCAATCATCTTTAGTATCCAACCATATTTCGAACAAGATTGGATACAAAAATCTAGTTGTAAGATTTTCCGGTCACACAGTCAAAGTGAAACACAATAATTAAAAGTAATTAACAAATGGATATCAGTGGGTGTTAGAGGAGGACCCATTGTCAGAAGACTTTATTTTTATTTTGTTAAAAGTTACCAAAAGACCTAGACATCATATGAAAATTAATAACCGAATGATAATTTTATCTTCCAACAATATTCAATTCAGGCTACACAATACTGTTAATAGCACCCTGAATAGTTATAATTTGTTTTTTTTGTGGAAACAAGTTTGCACTCTTATTAACTCCTAGACACAAAGGGATACTTTTTCTAGTGTCTGACTGTTCTTTGAAAAATATTGCCTCGAAGGAGGATACCTGTGGGAAACAATACAAAAAAGGAATACTTTTTTTTCGGATACTATGGCTGTCAGGAAAAAACGTCTGATCGAATTGGTTTAACTTGTTTAAAAACTGTTCAGGAATCCTTAAAATTTCAGTCAATCTGTGGAGTAAAACGCATTTTATTTAATGTAAATCAATTTAAATATTAATAAGTATTTTGAATGTAAAATAATTTACATTTATATTTAATGATATGTTATGAAATAGTTTAATAAGTTTCATATTTCATGTAACTATCAACATAGTCAAACAATTAAGTTTGATATAAATTGAGCTTATTATTTTTACAAGATTTACATGACAAAATTAAACTGATATCATTCTCTATTTTATTCATATTTAATTAGCTCAATTGTTATTTTCTTACGGCGAATTTAGTCAATTGGTTAAATTTCGAGATACTAATTATGAATGCGTAAATTTGATTATTTTAAGTGTGCTTAGTTCATTTTCCACTATATTTTTCACTCTTTCAAATGGCCTATAACATTTTCTAAAAAAAAAAAAAAACTATCTAATACGATCTTGCCTTTTTTTTCTATATATTTTTTTGGCGAAATTAAATTAGATATGAAATTCAATAAAATACTCTATTTAATTATTGTGAAAGTTAAATGGTAAAAACCACCCTCTCCTGCCAAGGAGTCTATCTTGCTAAAAGATAGCCTTGGGTAATTTCATTGTAATTTTTACAATGCAAAAAAAAAAAAAAAAAAAACCTGCAGGTTCACGTTGTCTAGCTAGTCAGGGCCGTCTTCACTATTTTATATATTTAGGCATTACGTATACAATGTAGTTTAAAGGTTTTGATATTATGAAAGGTCGTTAAATATTAGATCATTATATTAACTCTTCTAATAATTATTTTAAGAGTTATATTTAACATAATTTCAAATAGATTGACAAAGTAAACACTCACACTGATAGGGCATCAAAATCAAACTTTTTTATTTGTTTATGCAAAAAGAAGTTCAACATAAAAATGAAGGATTTCATTACACTATGTAAGACTTTTTACAATTCCATTAAAGAAAATCATCATATGATTAAAAGGCTTTGACTTTTATTAATTGTACCATTTAAATACATAATATGATGAAATCGGATTCTATGGATTTCCATTAATACACCTCGCACTAATTAAGTGTATTTTTTTTAACATATATGTTTACAAAAAAAAGACAAAAATTTCCTCCTATCTTCACTATTTAATAAGGGTTGACCATACATTTTAAATTCGTCAGACAATCTTCACTTTGGTGACGAGCGACGAAACCATGGCGAAACAATTTTATGTCTCAATTTTGTTCATCGTTCTCTTGTTTGCTCGTAAGTCTGCCTGACTGTCTCTGTGTGTGTATGTGGGTGTGTGAGTGAGTATTAGCATTGGTAAAAGCTTTATATGTTCCCATCTTTGAAGAAAATAACAATTGCTTTTGACAATACTTGCATGTGCAGAAGAAATATCGGTACGGGTTGCGAAACCTTCATGCATAGAAAAAACTAAAGAATACGTAAACATGAAATGCTCTGGTGACGCAGTTTGTTATGCTGCATGCAAGTTCGGGGATGATTTTGATGATGGAGAGTGCACTTGGCCGTCGTCGAACGCTTACTGTATTTGCTATCAAACATGCTATGGGTGGACAGGAGGCTCAAGTTAAGACCTCGTCCATTGAATAACAAGAAATATTGAGAAATCTGTGTGTTAAGACTTAAGATTGATTCAATAAAAAGTTGATTTGCAACTGATATTTTACAAGATTTATGCGTAAATTTCATGACTGAGACTGTTCACAAAGATATTTATAAATCGTCAATGTTTATTCCTAATGAATAGTCTTACATAATTCCACGTATCTTTGGTCAATTTAGTCTTTAGTTTAACAAAAAATTTCATTTTAATTTATCAAGCATCATCCACGGGGGGACGCGGTTCTCTCAATTAGCACGTTTTTCATATAGTGGATACGCATTACTTTTATAATACTAAAAAATTGAAAAAAAATAATTTTGAATTTTTAAATACAATCGAATTGTATTAAGAATTAATCTTAATCATATTTATTTTATTAAAATTTGCGTTATTCATTAGAAATTTAGAACTATAAAATGAATCTAATAGTAGGGATTAGCCTCCGACTATATAATGAATTAAAATTTGAATACTTGTTTAATTTGTCAATCATCTTTAGTATCCAACCATATTTCGAACAAGATTGGATACAAAAATCTAGTTGTAAGATTTTCCGGTCACACAGTCAAAGTGAAACACAATAATTAAAAGTAATTAACAAATGGATATCAGTGGGTGTTAGAGGAGGACCCATTGTCAGAAGACTTTATTTTTATTTTGTTAAAAGTTACCAAAAGACCTAGACATCATATGAAAATTAATAACCGAATGATAATTTTATCTTCCAACAATATTCAATTCAGGCTACACAATACTGTTAATAGCACCCTGAATAGTTATAATTTGTTTTTTTTGTGGAAACAAGTTTGCACTCTTATTAACTCCTAGACACAAAGGGATACTTTTTCTAGTGTCTGACTGTTCTTTGAAAAATATTGCCTCGAAGGAGGATACCTGTGGGAAACAATACAAAAAAGGAATACTTTTTTTTCGGATACTATGGCTGTCAGGAAAAAACGTCTGATCGAATTGGTTTAACTTGTTTAAAAACTGTTCAGGAATCCTTAAAATTTCAGTCAATCTGTGGAGTAAAACGCATTTTATTTAATGTAAATCAATTTAAATATTAATAAGTATTTTGAATGTAAAATAATTTACATTTATATTTAATGATATGTTATGAAATAGTTTAATAAGTTTCATATTTCATGTAACTATCAACATAGTCAAACAATTAAGTTTGATATAAATTGAGCTTATTATTTTTACAAGATTTACATGACAAAATTAAACTGATATCATTCTCTATTTTATTCATATTTAATTAGCTCAATTGTTATTTTCTTACGGCGAATTTAGTCAATTGGTTAAATTTCGAGATACTAATTATGAATGCGTAAATTTGATTATTTTAAGTGTGCTTAGTTCATTTTCCACTATATTTTTCACTCTTTCAAATGGCCTATAACATTTTCTAAAAAAAAAAAAAAACTATCTAATACGATCTTGCCTTTTTTTTCTATATATTTTTTTGGCGAAATTAAATTAGATATGAAATTCAATAAAATACTCTATTTAATTATTGTGAAAGTTAAATGGTAAAAACCACCCTCTCCTGCCAAGGAGTCTATCTTGCTAAAAGATAGCCTTGGGTAATTTCATTGTAATTTTTACAATGCAAAAAAAAAAAAAAAAAAAACCTGCAGGTTCACGTTGTCTAGCTAGTCAGGGCCGTCTTCACTATTTTATATATTTAGGCATTACGTATACAATGTAGTTTAAAGGTTTTGATATTATGAAAGGTCGTTAAATATTAGATCATTATATTAACTCTTCTAATAATTATTTTAAGAGTTATATTTAACATAATTTCAAATAGATTGACAAAGTAAACACTCACACTGATAGGGCATCAAAATCAAACTTTTTTATTTGTTTATGCAAAAAGAAGTTCAACATAAAAATGAAGGATTTCATTACACTATGTAAGACTTTTTACAATTCCATTAAAGAAAATCATCATATGATTAAAAGGCTTTGACTTTTATTAATTGTACCATTTAAATACATAATATGATGAAATCGGATTCTATGGATTTCCATTAATACACCTCGCACTAATTAAGTGTATTTTTTTTAACATATATGTTTACAAAAAAAAGACAAAAATTTCCTCCTATCTTCACTATTTAATAAGGGTTGACCATACATTTTAAATTCGTCAGACAATCTTCACTTTGGTGACGAGCGACGAAACCATGGCGAAACAATTTTATGTCTCAATTTTGTTCATCGTTCTCTTGTTTGCTCGTAAGTCTGCCTGACTGTCTCTGTGTGTGTATGTGGGTGTGTGAGTGAGTATTAGCATTGGTAAAAGCTTTATATGTTCCCATCTTTGAAGAAAATAACAATTGCTTTTGACAATACTTGCATGTGCAGAAGAAATATCGGTACGGGTTGCGAAACCTTCATGCATAGAAAAAACTAAAGAATACGTAAACATGAAATGCTCTGGTGACGCAGTTTGTTATGCTGCATGCAAGTTCGGGGATGATTTTGATGATGGAGAGTGCACTTGGCCGTCGTCGAACGCTTACTGTATTTGCTATCAAACATGCTATGGGTGGACAGGAGGCTCAAGTTAAGACCTCGTCCATTGAATAACAAGAAATATTGAGAAATCTGTGTGTTAAGACTTAAGATTGATTCAATAAAAAGTTGATTTGCAACTGATATTTTACAAGATTTATGCGTAAATTTCATGACTGAGACTGTTCACAAAGATATTTATAAATCGTCAATGTTTATTCCTAATGAATAGTCTTACATAATTCCACGTATCTTTGGTCAATTTAGTCTTTAGTTTAACAAAAAATTTCATTTTAATTTATCAAGCATCATCCACGGGGGGACGCGGTTCTCTCAATTAGCACGTTTTTCATATAGTGGATACGCATTACTTTTATAATACTAAAAAATTGAAAAAAAATAATTTTGAATTTTTAAATACAATCGAATTGTATTAAGAATTAATCTTAATCATATTTATTTTATTAAAATTTGCGTTATTCATTAGAAATTTAGAACTATAAAATGAATCTAATAGTAGGGATTAGCCTCCGACTATATAATGAATTAAAATTTGAATACTTGTTTAATTTGTCAATCATCTTTAGTATCCAACCATATTTCGAACAAGATTGGATACAAAAATCTAGTTGTAAGATTTTCCGGTCACACAGTCAAAGTGAAACACAATAATTAAAAGTAATTAACAAATGGATATCAGTGGGTGTTAGAGGAGGACCCATTGTCAGAAGACTTTATTTTTATTTTGTTAAAAGTTACCAAAAGACCTAGACATCATATGAAAATTAATAACCGAATGATAATTTTATCTTCCAACAATATTCAATTCAGGCTACACAATACTGTTAATAGCACCCTGAATAGTTATAATTTGTTTTTTTTGTGGAAACAAGTTTGCACTCTTATTAACTCCTAGACACAAAGGGATACTTTTTCTAGTGTCTGACTGTTCTTTGAAAAATATTGCCTCGAAGGAGGATACCTGTGGGAAACAATACAAAAAAGGAATACTTTTTTTTCGGATACTATGGCTGTCAGGAAAAAACGTCTGATCGAATTGGTTTAACTTGTTTAAAAACTGTTCAGGAATCCTTAAAATTTCAGTCAATCTGTGGAGTAAAACGCATTTTATTTAATGTAAATCAATTTAAATATTAATAAGTATTTTGAATGTAAAATAATTTACATTTATATTTAATGATATGTTATGAAATAGTTTAATAAGTTTCATATTTCATGTAACTATCAACATAGTCAAACAATTAAGTTTGATATAAATTGAGCTTATTATTTTTACAAGATTTACATGACAAAATTAAACTGATATCATTCTCTATTTTATTCATATTTAATTAGCTCAATTGTTATTTTCTTACGGCGAATTTAGTCAATTGGTTAAATTTCGAGATACTAATTATGAATGCGTAAATTTGATTATTTTAAGTGTGCTTAGTTCATTTTCCACTATATTTTTCACTCTTTCAAATGGCCTATAACATTTTCTAAAAAAAAAAAAAAACTATCTAATACGATCTTGCCTTTTTTTTCTATATATTTTTTTGGCGAAATTAAATTAGATATGAAATTCAATAAAATACTCTATTTAATTATTGTGAAAGTTAAATGGTAAAAACCACCCTCTCCTGCCAAGGAGTCTATCTTGCTAAAAGATAGCCTTGGGTAATTTCATTGTAATTTTTACAATGCAAAAAAAAAAAAAAAAAAAACCTGCAGGTTCACGTTGTCTAGCTAGTCAGGGCCGTCTTCACTATTTTATATATTTAGGCATTACGTATACAATGTAGTTTAAAGGTTTTGATATTATGAAAGGTCGTTAAATATTAGATCATTATATTAACTCTTCTAATAATTATTTTAAGAGTTATATTTAACATAATTTCAAATAGATTGACAAAGTAAACACTCACACTGATAGGGCATCAAAATCAAACTTTTTTATTTGTTTATGCAAAAAGAAGTTCAACATAAAAATGAAGGATTTCATTACACTATGTAAGACTTTTTACAATTCCATTAAAGAAAATCATCATATGATTAAAAGGCTTTGACTTTTATTAATTGTACCATTTAAATACATAATATGATGAAATCGGATTCTATGGATTTCCATTAATACACCTCGCACTAATTAAGTGTATTTTTTTTAACATATATGTTTACAAAAAAAAGACAAAAATTTCCTCCTATCTTCACTATTTAATAAGGGTTGACCATACATTTTAAATTCGTCAGACAATCTTCACTTTGGTGACGAGCGACGAAACCATGGCGAAACAATTTTATGTCTCAATTTTGTTCATCGTTCTCTTGTTTGCTCGTAAGTCTGCCTGACTGTCTCTGTGTGTGTATGTGGGTGTGTGAGTGAGTATTAGCATTGGTAAAAGCTTTATATGTTCCCATCTTTGAAGAAAATAACAATTGCTTTTGACAATACTTGCATGTGCAGAAGAAATATCGGTACGGGTTGCGAAACCTTCATGCATAGAAAAAACTAAAGAATACGTAAACATGAAATGCTCTGGTGACGCAGTTTGTTATGCTGCATGCAAGTTCGGGGATGATTTTGATGATGGAGAGTGCACTTGGCCGTCGTCGAACGCTTACTGTATTTGCTATCAAACATGCTATGGGTGGACAGGAGGCTCAAGTTAAGACCTCGTCCATTGAATAACAAGAAATATTGAGAAATCTGTGTGTTAAGACTTAAGATTGATTCAATAAAAAGTTGATTTGCAACTGATATTTTACAAGATTTATGCGTAAATTTCATGACTGAGACTGTTCACAAAGATATTTATAAATCGTCAATGTTTATTCCTAATGAATAGTCTTACATAATTCCACGTATCTTTGGTCAATTTAGTCTTTAGTTTAACAAAAAATTTCATTTTAATTTATCAAGCATCATCCACGGGGGGACGCGGTTCTCTCAATTAGCACGTTTTTCATATAGTGGATACGCATTACTTTTATAATACTAAAAAATTGAAAAAAAATAATTTTGAATTTTTAAATACAATCGAATTGTATTAAGAATTAATCTTAATCATATTTATTTTATTAAAATTTGCGTTATTCATTAGAAATTTAGAACTATAAAATGAATCTAATAGTAGGGATTAGCCTCCGACTATATAATGAATTAAAATTTGAATACTTGTTTAATTTGTCAATCATCTTTAGTATCCAACCATATTTCGAACAAGATTGGATACAAAAATCTAGTTGTAAGATTTTCCGGTCACACAGTCAAAGTGAAACACAATAATTAAAAGTAATTAACAAATGGATATCAGTGGGTGTTAGAGGAGGACCCATTGTCAGAAGACTTTATTTTTATTTTGTTAAAAGTTACCAAAAGACCTAGACATCATATGAAAATTAATAACCGAATGATAATTTTATCTTCCAACAATATTCAATTCAGGCTACACAATACTGTTAATAGCACCCTGAATAGTTATAATTTGTTTTTTTTGTGGAAACAAGTTTGCACTCTTATTAACTCCTAGACACAAAGGGATACTTTTTCTAGTGTCTGACTGTTCTTTGAAAAATATTGCCTCGAAGGAGGATACCTGTGGGAAACAATACAAAAAAGGAATACTTTTTTTTCGGATACTATGGCTGTCAGGAAAAAACGTCTGATCGAATTGGTTTAACTTGTTTAAAAACTGTTCAGGAATCCTTAAAATTTCAGTCAATCTGTGGAGTAAAACGCATTTTATTTAATGTAAATCAATTTAAATATTAATAAGTATTTTGAATGTAAAATAATTTACATTTATATTTAATGATATGTTATGAAATAGTTTAATAAGTTTCATATTTCATGTAACTATCAACATAGTCAAACAATTAAGTTTGATATAAATTGAGCTTATTATTTTTACAAGATTTACATGACAAAATTAAACTGATATCATTCTCTATTTTATTCATATTTAATTAGCTCAATTGTTATTTTCTTACGGCGAATTTAGTCAATTGGTTAAATTTCGAGATACTAATTATGAATGCGTAAATTTGATTATTTTAAGTGTGCTTAGTTCATTTTCCACTATATTTTTCACTCTTTCAAATGGCCTATAACATTTTCTAAAAAAAAAAAAAAACTATCTAATACGATCTTGCCTTTTTTTTCTATATATTTTTTTGGCGAAATTAAATTAGATATGAAATTCAATAAAATACTCTATTTAATTATTGTGAAAGTTAAATGGTAAAAACCACCCTCTCCTGCCAAGGAGTCTATCTTGCTAAAAGATAGCCTTGGGTAATTTCATTGTAATTTTTACAATGCAAAAA
Organism: Pueraria montana var. lobata; assembly: GCA_026413185.1. NCBI lineage: Eukaryota > Viridiplantae > Streptophyta > Magnoliopsida > Fabales > Fabaceae > Pueraria > Pueraria montana. The sequence continues at coordinate 20,591,985 of CM048649.1, read as the reverse complement.
AAAAAAAAAAAAAAACCTGCAGGTTCACGTTGTCTAGCTAGTCAGGGCCGTCTTCACTATTTTATATATTTAGGCATTACGTATACAATGTAGTTTAAAGGTTTTGATATTATGAAAGGTCGTTAAATATTAGATCATTATATTAACTCTTCTAATAATTATTTTAAGAGTTATATTTAACATAATTTCAAATAGATTGACAAAGTAAACACTCACACTGATAGGGCATCAAAATCAAACTTTTTTATTTGTTTATGCAAAAAGAAGTTCAACATAAAAATGAAGGATTTCATTACACTATGTAAGACTTTTTACAATTCCATTAAAGAAAATCATCATATGATTAAAAGGCTTTGACTTTTATTAATTGTACCATTTAAATACATAATATGATGAAATCGGATTCTATGGATTTCCATTAATACACCTCGCACTAATTAAGTGTATTTTTTTTAACATATATGTTTACAAAAAAAAGACAAAAATTTCCTCCTATCTTCACTATTTAATAAGGGTTGACCATACATTTTAAATTCGTCAGACAATCTTCACTTTGGTGACGAGCGACGAAACCATGGCGAAACAATTTTATGTCTCAATTTTGTTCATCGTTCTCTTGTTTGCTCGTAAGTCTGCCTGACTGTCTCTGTGTGTGTATGTGGGTGTGTGAGTGAGTATTAGCATTGGTAAAAGCTTTATATGTTCCCATCTTTGAAGAAAATAACAATTGCTTTTGACAATACTTGCATGTGCAGAAGAAATATCGGTACGGGTTGCGAAACCTTCATGCATAGAAAAAACTAAAGAATACGTAAACATGAAATGCTCTGGTGACGCAGTTTGTTATGCTGCATGCAAGTTCGGGGATGATTTTGATGATGGAGAGTGCACTTGGCCGTCGTCGAACGCTTACTGTATTTGCTATCAAACATGCTATGGGTGGACAGGAGGCTCAAGTTAAGACCTCGTCCATTGAATAACAAGAAATATTGAGAAATCTGTGTGTTAAGACTTAAGATTGATTCAATAAAAAGTTGATTTGCAACTGATATTTTACAAGATTTATGCGTAAATTTCATGACTGAGACTGTTCACAAAGATATTTATAAATCGTCAATGTTTATTCCTAATGAATAGTCTTACATAATTCCACGTATCTTTGGTCAATTTAGTCTTTAGTTTAACAAAAAATTTCATTTTAATTTATCAAGCATCATCCACGGCGGGACGCGGTTCTCTCAATTAGCACGTTTTTCATATAGTGGATACGCATTACTTTTATAATACTAAAAAATTGAAAAAAAATAATTTTGAATTTTTAAATACAATCGAATTGTATTAAGAATTAATCTTAATCATATTTATTTTATTAAAATTTGCGTTATTCATTAGAAATTTAGAACTATAAAATGAATCTAATAGTAGGGATTAGCCTCCGACTATATAATGAATTAAAATTTGAATACTTGTTTAATTTGTCAATCATCTTTAGTATCCAACCATATTTCGAACAAGATTGGATACAAAAATCTAGTTGTAAGATTTTCCGGTCACACAGTCAAAGTGAAACACAATAATTAAAAGTAATTAACAAATGGATATTAGTGGGTGTTAGAGGAGGACCCATTGTCAGAAGACTTTATTTTTATTTTGTTAAAAGTTACCAAAAGACTTAGACATCATATGAAAATTAATAACCGAATGATAATTTTATCTTCCAACCATATTCAATTCAGGCTACACAATATTGTTAATAGCACCCTGAATAGTTATAATTTGTTTTTTTTTTTGTCAAAACAAGTTTGCACTCTTCTTAACTCCTAGACACAAAGGGATACTTTTTCTAGTGTCTGACTGTAATGATATCATTCTCTATTTTATTCATATTTAATTAGCTGAATTGTTATTTTCTTGCGGCGAATTAGGTCAATTGGATAAATTTTGAGATATTAATTATGAATGTGTAAATTTGATTTCTTTAAGTGTGCTGAGTCCATTCTCCATTATATTTTTCCCTCTTTCAAATGGCCTATAACATTTTCTATAAAAAAAAAATTATCTAATACGATCTTGCCTTTTTTTCTATATACTTTTTTGGCGAAATTAAATTTGATATTAAATTCAATAAAATATTCTATTTAATTATTATGAAAGTTAAATGGTAAAAACCACCCTCTCCTACCAAGGAGTCTCTCTTGCTAAAAGATAGCCTTGGGTAATTTCATTGTAATTTTTTCAATGCAAAAAAAAAAACAACCTGCAGGTTCACGTTGCCTAGCTAGTCAGGGCCGTCTTCACTATTTTATATATTTAGGCATTACGTATACAATTTAATTTAAAGGTTTTGATATTATGAAAGTTCGTTAAGTATTAGATCATTATATTAACTCTTCTAATAATTATTTTAAGAGTTATATTTAACATAATTTCAAATAGATTGACAAAGAAAACACTCACACTGATAGGGCATCAAAATCAAACTTTTTTATTTATTTATGCAAAAAGAAATTCAACATAAAAATGAAGAATTTCATTACACTATGTAAGACGTTTTACAATTCCATTAAAAAAAATCATCATATAATTAAAAGGCTTTGACTTTTATTAATTGTACCATTTAAATACATAATATGATGAAATCAGATTCTATGCATTTCCATTAATACACCTCACACTAATTAAGTGTATTTTTTTTTTAACATATATGTTTACAAAACAAAGACAAAAATTTCCTCCTATCTTTACTATTTAATAAGGGTTGACCATACATTTTAAATTCATCAGACAATCTTCACTTTGGTGACGAGCGACGAAACCATGGCGAAACAATTTTATGTCTCAATTTTGTTCATCATTCTCTTGTTTGCTCGTAAGTCTGCCTGACTGTCTCTGTGTGTGTATGTGGGTGTGTGAGTGAGTATTAGCATTGGTAAAAGCTTTATATGTTCCCATCTTTGAAGAAAATAACAATTGCTTTTGACAATACTTGCATGTGCAGAAGAAATATCGGTACGGGTTGCGAAACCTTCATGCATAGAAAAAACTAAAGAATACGTAAACATGAAATGCTCTGGTGACGCAGTTTGTTATGCTGCATGCAAGTTCAGGGATGATTTTGATGATGGAGAGTGCACTTGGCCGTCATCGAACGCTTACTGTATTTGCTATCAAACATGCTATGGGTGGACAGGAGGCTCAAGTTAAGACCTCGTCCATTGAATAACAAGAAATATTGAGAAATCTGTGTGTTAAGACTTAAGATTGATTCAATAAAAAGTTGATTTCAGCTGATATTTTACAAGATTTATGCGTAAATTTCATGACTGAGACTGTTCACAAAGATATTTATAAATCGTCAATGTTTATTCCTAATGAATAGTCTTACATAATTCCACGTATCTTTGGTCAATTTAGTCTTTAATTTAACAAAAAATTTCATTTTAATTTATCAAGCATCATCCACGGGGGGATGCGGTTCTCTCAATTAGCACGTTTTTCATATAGTGGATACGCATTACTTTTATAATACTAAAAAATTGAAAAAAAATAATTTTGAATTTTTAAATACAATCGAATTGTATTAAGAATTAATCTTAATCATATTTATTTTATTAAAATTTGCGTTATTCATTAGAAATTTAGAACTATAAAATGAATCTAATAGTAGGGATTAGCCTCCGACTATATAATGAATTAAAATTTGAATACTTGTTTAATTTGTCAATCATCTTTAGTATCCAACCATATTTCGAACAAGATTGGATACAAAAATCTAGTTGTAAGATTTTCCGGTCACACAGTCAAAGTGAAACACAATAATTAAGAGGGTGTATTAGGGTTTTGGGGGAATGCGCTCTGCTAGGGTTTTCGTTTCCTAGGGTTCCTTACGTTCTTTGCATGCTGCCATGGGAGAACCTTTGATCCCATGGAGCTTTCTTGATTTTGATTCAGAAGGGAAGAAGTCCCAGCCGCCACCGGTGGCTCCTAAACGCTCATTCGTTCAGGCTCTTAAAAACGCGTGTGACATCCCTTTAAGCCAACTTCCAGTTCCTTGTTTGAAGGGCGACGCCATTGCAGTTAAAATTCCTGAAGAAGAATATCTGGCTGGGCTGGAAAGCTGTAAGAACAATCTTCATGGACGTTTGGTTCTGTCCAAAGGAGATTCTCCTCTGAGGCTTCATGATCTTCGTGTGAAATTGGGTAAAATCTGGAATCCCTTGGGGAATTGGCGTATGATATCCATTGGGAAGGGTTTTTACGAGTTCTCCTTTGCTTCAGTCGAGGATTTAAGGAGGGTTCTTGCTGGTGGATCCTGGAACCTTTCACCTGGGGTTCTTAGGCTGTTTTCTTGGACCCCAGACTTCAATCCTAGTCTGGTTCGACAGTCTAATGCGCAATGTTGGGTGCGTATTTTTGGCTTGCCCCAGGAATATTGGCGCCAAAGAATTCTTTTTTCTATTGCAAGAGGGGTCGGAGTTCCCCTGGCTATTGATGAGGCAACAGCGTCGCGTTCCTTTGGACATTTTGCTAGAGTCTTGGTTGACTTGGATCTCAAGCAAGATTTGAGGGATCAAATTCTGGTTGAAAGTCTTGGTTTCGCTTTTTTCGTTGAGTTAGTATATGAACGTTTGTCACACCTCTGCAAACTGTCGCTTTGGAAAATAGGAGGATGGAAAGATTAAAGGGAAAAGGGTGGATTTTAAAGGTAAGGCCCAATTCGTTCCTAAGCCTCGAGTGAGAGAGGACGCTGGCCCTAGTAACACAGCAAAGGATAAGGAGCAGATTGTAGAGGCTGCAGTAAATGTGGATACACCAGCAGTGGCAATGGTTGGTGCAGTGGCTGAGCAAGTTTCAGAAGAGGGTGTCTCGGATAGGACTAGAGCAGGTCTGGAAGGGAATGTAGGATTGAAGGACGGGCTGGTGGAAGATATTGCTGAGGACTCTAGTTCCTCGGATGAAGATCCCAATGCGCCAAAATTTAAAGGAAAGTCCATATGTGCTGAAGTCGGACCTTTTGACTCTCCATCGCATGTGTCTCCCTCTTTATCGAGGTCCCAGGAGGATGGGAATGCAGTAGAAGATCATCAATACACAGCTTCGGTGCAACAGGAATTAAATTTAGTTTCTAACCTGTGGGGGGATAGAGTGGAGGAAACTTCGGACCACGAATCTCTTGGGATTGAAAAGATGCAGGATGCTCAGCCTTTTGAGGAGGTGTTATCTAAATCTAAGAAGAAAAAGTTGCGCCAAAAGCATAAAGGAAGCGGGGCTAGGACTTATAACCTTAGAGGTGGTCCAACTTCTGTTGCATAATGAAATTCCTTTTTTGGAATGTTAGAGGCCTAGCTAATGAGGCTTCTAGACGTGTGTTACATAATCTGTGCACTTCACATAAACCTTTTCTGGTTTTTCTTTCTGAGCCTTGGTCCTCGGTGGACTGCTTCCCATCCTCCTTTTGGTCTAGTCTCGGTCTCAAGCCTTTTGCCGTTAACTCTAGGTCGAATAAAGCTCCTAATTTATGGTGCATTTGTGATCATTCAGTTTCGCCTACTGTTATCTCTTCCTCTGAGCAATTTGTTGCATTTTCTATAGCTTTTGGTAATCAAAACTTGTTTGTGGCTGCTGTTTATGGCTCTACATCATATGTTAAACGTAGATCTCTCTGGGCTGATCTTTCTCAGTTGCAGCTTGCGCATAGTGGTCCCTGGCTTTTTATGGGCGATTTTAATGCGGTCTTGGGAGCTCATGAAAAGCTAGGTGGCAATCCTCCGCTCTCAGCTTCATGTTCTGATTTTGTTCATTGGTCTAATGATCATAGTCTTATTCACATTCCGACTAAAGGTAATGAGTTCACCTGGTCCAATGGTAGAGCTGGAAGGCAGCATATAGCCATGCGACTTGACCGATCCATATGCAACTCTGATTTGCTGGAACTATGTGATTCTGTTTCGTGTTCCACTTTAATTCGTAGTAAATCGGATCATTTTCCTATTTTGGTCTCCCTTCAAAAAGGTATTAAATCTTCCCCATCCTCTTTTAAGTTTTTATCTATGTGGATTGATCACAAGGACTGCAGAAGATCAGTGAAGGAAATTTGGGATTCTCCTGTTGTGGGTTGTCCTATGTTCATCCTGAAACAGAAGCTTAAGAATTTAAAAGGGGCCCTGCGAATATGGAACAAAGAGGTTTTTGGAAATGTGTTTACAAATGTGCAGAATGCCAAAAAGGTCGTGGAAGACATCCAGCAGCAAATTTCTTTGCACGGCTTTTCTGAAGAGTTGCATGCTTTGGAGAATAAAGCTCAAGCTGAATTTCAAAAGGCTCTCGCTTTTGAGGAAAGTTTCTAGAAAGACAAGTCGCGGGTTCAGTGGTTTTCCCAAGGGGACCGTAACACATCTTTCTTCCACAAAATGGCTAGCTATCGGAGGGCTACTAAGAGTCTTTCTTCTCTTAGAGTGGGAGAGAGTATACTGGAATCTTCGGATGACATTAATCAGCATGTTCTGCAGTATTTTTCCTCCTTATATGCCTCGGATAACACATGCTTGCCTAACGATTTGGTCAAAACAGTCATCACCCCTCTAGTCTCAGCTGAGGATAATTCTATGCTTACTAATTTGCCAACTCTTGATGAAGTGAAGTCTGCTGTTTTCGCTTTGAGTAACTCGAGTGCCCCTGGTCCGGATGTGTTTGGTGGTTGTTTCTATCATGCTTTTTGGGATATCATTGGTACTGATGTTTTCAATTCGGTCTTGCAGTTCTTCTTGCAAAGCTGGATTCTTCCAGGCCTAAACTCCAATTTGATAGCTCTTATTCCAAAGTTTCCTGGTGCTGATACGATTGAAAATTTTCGTCCCATTGCTTTGGCTAATTTTCAATTTAAAATTATTACCAAGGTGTTAGCGGACAGATTAGCTAACATTGCTCCCAAAATTATCTCCAGCCATAAGAGGGGTTTTATTAAAGGAAGACAAATTTCAGACTGTGTTTGCATTGCATCCGAGGCTATTAATATGTTGAAGAATCGCGTTTTTGGTGGTAATTTGGCTATTAAGATTGACATTCGCAAGGCCTTTGATACTCTTGATTGGAACTTTTTATTGGAGGCGCTCCGGGCATTTGGATTCAGTGACGTCTTTTGTAATTGGATTACCATTATTCTGAAGTCTGCACGGCTTTCATTGAAATGTAGAGAAATACACTAGAAGGGGGGTTGAATAGTGTATTTAAATTTTCTTTGGAAAACTTTAGCTAGAATGAAGATAGTGTATCTTTTCGTTTTACAGAAGTTTAGTAAAACAGAAAAAATAAGCTATCGTCCAGTCGATTAAAAATAACCGTCCAAAGAAACTACTCTTCTTCTTTTTCGTTTAAATACACTTAATGAATAAACTTGGATAAAAAGGTGTATATAAACTTTTTCGTAATATGCTGAAGAGATAGTTTAAAAGAAATGCAAGTAAGCTAGAAGTTGAGTGAATAGAATACGTAGTTTTATACTGGTTCACTCAACTGAGCTACGTCCAGTTCTCCTTCAAAAACTTTTGAAGGGTTCTACTAATCAAAACTGATTACACTCAAGTATTCTTAACTTTGCCACTTCTGGCTACAAGTATTCTCTAGGCCACTTCTGGCACACCCTTAATCTCCTCTTGAGATTAAACACAAAAACCAAGTATTCTTTAACACTAAGCCACTCCTGGCTTTCCAAACAGTAATGTTTGATATTGTAAGTAAAATATAACTCTCAATGAGAGGATATTACAATAAGAATGAGTTTATAGACTCGCTTAGCAAAGCTAAGATGAATGCTCTTTTTCGCTTATGGTCGTCCAGTCGTTTTTACAGGATTTCTGCTCTTTTTCAAAATTCTTGTCTCCTTGATACGTGAGCTCATCCTTCTATATATAGGAAGTTTGTTGAAAGATATCCGTTGAGGATTCTGTTCCTTTTCCAAGAGCGATTCTTTCTGTAGCTTATTGCCGTTGTCACATTTTGACTTAGAGTGAAGTGATGGATGTGACAGCCGTACTCGTAGCGCCTCTCTCCTACTTGTACTTTCTCTGTAGAGAGAAGCTTCTTCTTTTCCTGTTCAATACTTTTCGAAAAGATCATGGCACGTTAAAATATGATATAGTGAACGTTGCCTTATATTATAGAAAGCGTATTTTAAATGATAGTAACCACTGAGTGTTACTCAAGCGTTGGACGCTTGTTCTCACAGGAGCATTGGACGCTGCCTGTATGTTTCTTATAAAACACAATTGGACGCTCACTTTATTAAAACATAGAGTCCAGGTTTGAGAGATACAATACCATTGCGGGATTGGACGATGTAAATCCTATAACACTCAAACTAGATCATTAGATACTTCAAAATTTATCCTTTAGTTATTATCATCAAAACCGTAATAGGAGAGGTTGGACATCGTCCAAGGTCTTAGAACCTAACAATCTCCCCCTTTTTGATGATGACAAATAATGGTAAATTTTGATGTTAACAGACACATAATCATATAAGAATACAATGAGTCAAGTCAGAGATGATTATGTTATGCCAGAGTATAAAAGTGAAATGAAGTACTCCCCCTGAGTTCAACATTTCTTATGCATTAAATAACAGATATCAGATTCTAAAACATATCAATGATATGGATGCGGAATATATGAAAATAAACACCTCATGTTTTGATAAAGGAATCAGTATGTATATATTCAAACAAATATTTGAATACAAATGATTAGCTATTTATTCTCATCAAAACTTCCAATTTCTCCCCCTTTGTCATTAACAAAAAGGTTTGAAAGATGGAAAAAAAAATGATGTGGCCATCATGGTCACCTTATGGCTGAGGAGGTGGCTCATGTGGTGGTGGTGGTTGTTCTGGTGGTGCTTGGTCTGGTGGTGCTGGTTGTGGAGGTGGAGGTTGGACTTGTGGTACCGGATGAGCAACGTGACCAAGTAAGGTGGCTGCTGTATGTTGAATCTGGTTCACGAGTGTCTGTGAGAGACCTATGAACTGCTCAGTAATTGTATTTTGCAGCACTAGACGATGTTGTTCAGCTTCAGCCTGTTGTCTTTGCTGAAAAGCTTGAAATGCGGCCTCAGTCTCCAGCTGTTGCTGCCTCAGAGCCTGTTGCACAATTTCATGAACACGTTCTTCTGAGACTCCTTGTGGTTCAGCAAATCGCAGAGGATTAATGCCCTTTGGACTTGAAGATCCAGTTGGAACCAGTTGATGTGTGCCTGAATGTGCTTCAGCAGAAGCCTCAACAATGGGGAGGCTTGTGACATCTTCAGCAATAGGCTGTGCTGCAGAGGCTTCCATTTGCTTGGACGCTTCAGCCACGAGCTCTCTATCATCCTCGGATCTATCAGACTGGACGGTAGCTTCTTCATGTGACGTTACAAAGTGTTCTACGTCCACTGGTACTGATGGGTCCAGGTCAAGATGAGCTAGCACCTTTGTCACCTTGGCAGAGGCTTCATCCAGTTCTGCCTGTGTAGCCTTTGATTTAGCAACCGTATCTTCTTTTTCCATGGTTGCTGTTTCAGCTTTCTCAAAAGCCAGCTGCTCAACACGAGCTTGTTCCACTGCTGCGGCGGCTTCTTCTGCAAGGTACTCCTCATGGAGAGTTTGGAGTTCCTCCACAAACTCCGTGCGTTCCAGTGTTCTGAGGTCAAACACCTTGTTGCTTCTGATTGTTGGCAGAGTCTTCATCAACTCCAGATAATCATCTGAATCCTTCAGAAAGCAGGCAAATGTGTCTGAAAAATGATGAGTCTTGACTGGACGCAGCACTTCTATCCCATGAGGAGGATGAACAAAATCATCCTTGGAGCAGCCTGAGGATGAGGCTTGCTGGGAGTCGTTCCATAGAATCTGGCGCCAAAAAGTTATGGAATCAGAGGTTCCAAGTTCACGCGTGAGCTTACCAGACTCATCAAATAAATGACCCCAGCTATAAGAAGATTTTTGCAGGGTTTCAACTTTCTCCTTCCTGCTGGGCATCTCAATGCCGTAGAATTTGAAACCTTTCTTGTGACCAGCATCATAGACAGGCAGTCTAGGACATACTCTGTCTGGTACAAACTTTATTTCCGTCGCTCGGCTTATGTGCATGTTTGGTGGGTAGGCGATTGCTTGATTTGGAATGTACATCTGTTGCAGAAGCTTTCCAAGATCATCAAAGTCGCTAGGCTGGAAGTTTAGTACTGGAGTTCCAGCTGGTAGTGGCAGAAACTTTGTGATTGGAGTCCAGATTTGAACATCCCTGACCCACTCTGCGCTTGGACGCTGCTGCGTTACTGACTGGTCCAGACTCTCTTTGATTGCTAATTGCAATTCTGCATCCAGCTCACTATCTTTGTTAGCAGAAGACTTCTTGGACGGTGCCTTCTTTTTCTTTGGAGCCTTCCCTTTCTGCTTCGCAACCGTCTTGGTGAGACTAGAGGCAACTTCCACTTCTGGCTTCTGCAGATTTTCCGCTGCTGGACGCACTCTCTGCTGAGTTCCAGTTGGACAGATGTAAGGATAAGCCATGCGTACTAAGTGTGGATACACTTCTCTCGTCCAACTAGGCAGAGGATTGCTGATGATCGTTCCTTTGGGCATGGCATGATAAGCAGCTGACAAGGATTCATTGCAAACATACCTCGTCCACTCAGGTGCTGAGGCAGTTGTATAATGCCGCTTTAGAGGCTCTTGCAGAGGCCTCTGGATCATATCACCTTCTTTACAGAGATTCTGATCATTGCCTGTGAGGAATGCAACTGGAAAGCGTTCTCTGTCTTTCTCTTCTTTCGTTTTCTGCTTGGGGGGGATAGTCCATGGGGACCATGTATCCCTCCATGCATCTCTTGGACGCACAAACTTGGACAGGTCCAAGCGAAGAGGTGGTTGCTGGCTTGCTGATGTGGAAGGAGCACCTAATGTTGCTGGTAGAAGGGTGCTGGTGGACACATTTTCAGTGTCTTGAGAGGATGATGGTAGCACTTCAGTCCTTTTTGCCCTTTTTGCCTGAGTCTTCACTCTTCTTCGTGGCACATTAGCAAGAAAAGGAGGTGTTTGAGCAGGTTGTGCCTTTTGCTTCTTTTGCTGAGGACCCTCTGTCTCTTCTGCCTTCTTCATGATTCGACCAATTGGAATCTGGTCGTCATCTTCAGAGTCGTCCAGTAATTTAAGCTTTCGTACCCTTTGTTTTTCTGGAGCAACTTTCACTGGTGCTGCCTTTGGACGCTTCTCCTCTTGAGCAGGTTTGGACGTTTCAGTCCTTGGACGCTTTCCTGCTGGTGACTGAGCAACAGACTTCTCAGCATGCCTTTTCTTGGTCCTCCTCTCCTTCTCAGCATCTTCCTCATGCATCTGAGATGCTTGACGTGTGATCTTTCTGCCTTGCTGTTCTTCCATCAGCCTTTTGATTTTTCTACGAATGCCCAGTAGATCAATCTCTTCTTCGTCATCATTAGAGATGATCTTGCTCTGCTCATGCCTTTGCTTGTTGATGGTGTCCTCGTCCAGGTCCCTTAAGACCTTGGCTGTGAGCTTGATCTTCATCGGCCTTATGTTGGGCTCACCGAACAACTGTTGTGTTGCCACTATTGGCCCTTTCTTCACTACGGCTTCATGGGCTTCTTCATCCAATTCATCATAGAAGCATTGATAAAGCTTCTGATCCCAGAGGATCCTGTTCAACAGGGCGGCATAGAAGATGTCATCATTCCCACCCACGGACTTCATCATCCTCACAATATTGATGTAGATGATGTGAGGGAGATTGAAGGGAATGCCTTCCATCAGGTGGAATATCACAAACTTGTGTAAGTCTGTGACTGAGTCCTTAGACCCAGCTTTGTGCAGGATGCTTTTGTTGCACACCTGCTGCCATATTTTAGCTTCCTCGCACAGATTCTTGTATTCAATCTTCACCGACTCAGGGGTTTTGGACTTGCAAAGCACAGTCGCAACGAAGTCGCCGTACTGCTCTGCCCAGTTGGTTCTGTACTGGTTCCGCTCCCTGATGCAACCAGTTACCTTTGCTATGTCCTCGGTGGACAGCGTCACTTCTCGTCCAAGAAGATTGGCCACGAGCTCCCTTGGGGTCTGAAACTTGACATTCCTCCAGAACATCTTGATCAACTCTGGATAGATTTTCTGGTTGTCATTGAAGTAGCCTCTGATTCCACACTTCAGTAGGCTCTCTTTCAGATTTAGTCCTAGCTTCTCGAGCACTTCAATGTCAAAGAAGTGCTCAATGTGCACCGTAGCAGCTCCTTGGTGCACAACGGTAGTCTCAGGGTAGGTTAGGACCTCGAGTTCTGAGTTGCTTGAGTTTGTAGAGATTTCCATTCTTGTAAAGCTTGGATTTTTAGGTTTTCTGAGAGGGTTTTTGGGGTTTCTGGGAGAGAGAGAGAGTGTTTAGGTTTGATGGGTGTTTAGGTTTTCTCCGGTGAGGATTTGATAAGGTGGTGTTTGGGCTTTGTTTGGAGAATATGAAGCGGTTTTGTTTTTATTTTTGAATATTTGAAAAAAGTAACTGACGCCATAAAACCCTCCATGATGAGACGTGCAGAGGATTTGGGTAACTGTGTACGGTTACCGCCATTTAGGTGACTCAGCATAGAGTATTAGCTCATACTTATCCTCAAAACGATCCGTTTTATTAATTTGAATCAAAAGAAAAGACTAAGATAGAATGACATCGTCCATATGTTGGACTTTAATTGAAACGTATGTAATATATATATATGCATGACTCTAGTGTTCCTTGGACGACATGTCCTTTGGACGCTATGAAGTTATTGGACGCATCATGTAGATGTTAATCATTCCTTTACAGAGTCCATGCCAAGTTTGTCCCTCAGAAGGATTAACTTGTCTTCAGTAAGGGGTTTGGTGAATATATCAGCAAGCTGATTATCTGTGGTTACAAAGTGTAATTCCACAGTTCCCTTTTGAACATGGTCTCTTATAAAGTGATGTTTAATTTCTATATGTTTAGCCCTTGAATGCAATATGGGATTTTTAGAGAGATTTATGGCAGCTTTACTATCACAGAAGATAGGAATGTTACTCTCATATTTGTTGTAGTCCTCAAGTTGATGCTTGATCCACAAGATTTGAGAGCAGCATTTTGCAGCTGAGATATACTCTGCTTCAGCAGTGGATAGAGCAATAGTTCCTTGCTTCTTGCATATCCAGGAGACTAGGTTACCACCGATGAAGTGACATCCTCCACTGGTGCTTTTTCTTTCAATGCGATCTCCAGCATAATCAGCATCACAATATCCTATTAGCCTGAAATCTTTCTCCCTTTTGAAATATAACCCAAGGTTAGTGGTTCCAGCAAGATATCGAAAGATTCTTTTAACAGCAGTTAAGTGAACTTCCCTTGGGTCAGATTGAAATCTGCCACATAAGCATACGCTGAACATGATGTCAGGTCTGGACGCAGTGAGGTACAGGAGTGATCCTATCATTCCTCTATATAGAGTATTATCTACTTCCTTTGAGTTGTCGTCCAGTCCAAGAACTGTTGTTGGATGCATAGGAGTTTTCATTGGTTTTGCATCGTCCAACTTGTACTTCTTTAGCAGCTCTTTGACATACTTAGTCTGATGTATGTATATTCCCTTTTCAGTTTGTTTGATTTGGAGTCCAAGGAAGAATTTCAGCTCACCCATCATGCTCATTTCGAACTCTGTTTGCATTAATTTGGCAAAATCTTCACAGAGAGATTCATTAGTGGCACCAAATATGATATCATCAACATATACTTATGCAATAATAAAATCAGAAGAATAGTCTTTGCGAAATAACGTAGTGTCTACTTTTCCTCTTGAGAAACCATTTTCTGACAGAAATGTGCTGAGTTTTTCATACCAAGCTCTAGGAGCTTGTTTCAACCCATATAGTGCTTTGTTGAGTTTAAAAACATGGTTTGGAAAAGCATCACTTTCAAATCCTGGGGGTTGTTCCACATAGACTTCTTCTTTTATGAGTCCATTGAGGAATGCACTTTTTACGTCCATTTGGTATAGCTTCATATTGCTATGAGCTGCAAATGACAGTAAAATGCGGATTGCCTCCAGATGTGCAACGGGAGCATAAGTTTCAGTATAATCAATACCTTCTTGTTGTGAGTAACCTTTTGCTACCAACCTTGCTTTGTTTCTCACAACATTACCTTCTTCGTCCAGCTTGTTTCTGAACACCCACTTTGCTTCTACTGCTTCTTTGTCGTTGGGGAGTTCTACTAGCTTCCAGACATTGTTCTTTTGAAATTGATCAAGTTCTTCTTGCATTGCTTTGACCCATCCTTCATCTTCTAAGGCATCATCCACAGTCTTAGGTTCTATTTGAGATATGAATGCTGCATGACTTTGCTGTCGTTGAAGTGAAGATCTGGTTTTGACTCTGTCTTCTGGATCCCCAATGATTTGCTCCTGTGGATGATGTTTCTTCATTTGCCAGTTGCGTCCAGTTGGTTCTCTTTGTTCTTCGACTGGACAGTCCAGTAGTGCATTTGATTCTTCAACTGAGACATCATGTTTGGACGAATTTGATGACTTACTTGCATCGTCCAGCCTGATATCTGCAAATGATTTGTCTAGCTCTGATAATTCCTTATCAGGCTTGTTGTCATTAAATTTCACATGGATAGCTTCTTCAACAACTAAGGTTCTAGAGTTATAGACTCTGTACGCCTTTGAAGTTTCAGAATACCCAAGCAATGTTCCTTCATCACACTTAGAATCAAATTTTCCCAGGTTATCCTTAGTGTTCAGAATGAAACATTGACATCCAAATGGATGGAAGTAAGATATGTTGGGTCTTCTACCCTTCCACAATTCATATGGAGTCTTTTTCAATATCGGCCTTATATAAATTCTGTTTTGTAAATAACAGGCAGTATTCACTGCTTCAGCCCAGAAGTGTTTAGGGGTTGAATCATCATTTAACATGGTTCTGGCCATCTCCTGAAGTGACCTATTTTTCCTCTCAACTACACCGTTCTGTTGTGGTGTTCTAGGTGTTGAGAAGTTGTGAAGGATACCATTATCCTCACAGAACCTTTGAAAACTTTCGTTTTCGAATTCACCCCCGTGATCACTTCTGATTGAAGTAATGCATACTCCTTTTTCATTTTGAACTCTTTTGCAGAGATTATAAAAAGCCTTAAAGGACTCATCTTTGTGGGATAGGAATAAGACCCATGTCCATCTAGTATAGTCGTCCACTATGACTAATCCATATCTTTTACCATTTATCGAGGCTGTTCTTGTGGGTCCAAACAGATCAATATGTAACAGCTCTAGAGGTCTAGAAGTGGAAACAATGTTTTTACTTTGAAAAGAACTTTTCACTTATTTCCCTTTCTGACAAGCTTTGCAAAGAAGATCATCTTTATATGACATACTTGGTAGTCCTCTTACGAGGTTGTGCCTGTTCAGCTTTGAGATTAACCTCAAGCTTGCATGACCAAGTCTTTTATGCCATAACCAATGATTTTCTTGTATAGAAACTAGACATGATACATTTTGACTTGATAGTTCCCCAAGTTTAATCTTATAGAGATTGCCTTGCCTCTTTGCAGTAAAGAGAAGGGATCCATCAGAGTTTTTGACTGTACATTCGCCTTTGTTAAAGGCAACATCATATCCACTGTCACATAATTGGCTTATGCTAAGTAGATTATGTTTAAGACCTTTAACATAAAGAACGTTATCAATACAGGGATAGGGCGGTATACCAATCTTACCTACGCCAGCTATCATCCCTTTCTGATTCCCTCCAAAAGTGATTGTCCCACCAGTCTTGGGTAGGAGGCTTTGGAACATACACTTTTCTCCCGTCATGTGATGTGAGCACCCACTGTCCAGGTACCATGATTGGAGTTTCTTTCCTGCTGTTAAGCATGTCTGCAACAGAAACAATTTTATCCTTAGGTACCCAGATTGACTTGGGTCCTTTTTTGTTAGCTCGAAGGGTATTGAATGTTCCCCTCTTAGGCAGGTGTCTGCATTTGGACGTTATATGTCCAGATTTCCCACAGAAGTAGCAAACATCTGTTTCTTCATCATGAATATATTTCTTTCCCTTGTATCCATGTCCTGACCTGTCATTTGGTCTCTTACAACCTTCATATTTTAAAAGTTTTTTGAGATTGTCAGAGCCCTTGACAAAGTTTGACAGATCCTTCTTTAGGCTATCAATCTCTTCATGAAGTTTTACAACATCATGTGGTTGACCTCTTAAGGAAGTATCTGCTTCAACTTTCAGAAGCTTCTCAACTAGCCTTTTGTTTTCTGCGTTGAGATTTCGAATCTCTATGGAAAGATTTCTTTCTCTATCTCTTGAATCCTCATAGGATTTATAGGCTTGAGTAGCATCATTCCATAGAGCTCGCCTCTCCATATTTGTAGTTTCATTTTGCCTTGAGAGCTCTGCAAACTTTTCTTGTAAATCTTCCTTTTCACTTTTCAGTTGTCTAACATTTTCTTCTAAAGCTTCTTTTTCTTTTGAAAGTGATTTGGATGATTTCTTTAAAGTTCTATAGGCTTTTGACAAGATAGAAGAATTTGAAAGTAATTCATGATAAGCTTCTTGAATTGAATCTAAGTCATTAAAATCTACCTCATCTTCTTCTTCTGGTTCTGAAGAGTCAGTTGAGGTGTCCGCCATCAGACATATGTGTGCTTCCTCCTCTTCTCCCTCGTCCGATGATGAGTCATCGTCCAGATCTTCCCATGTGGACATCAGAACTTTCTTGCCCTTTCCTTTGTTGAAGAATTTCTTCTTCTTGTCCTTGCTTTTCTCAAGATCTGGGCACTCTGATTTGAAGTGTCCTGGCTTTTTGCATTTGTAGCATATAATTGGACTCTTCTCCTTCTTTTCTTTGAAGTCTTTCCTCTTCAGGTTTCTCCATCTGGATCCACCTTTCTTTTTCCACATAGAATGTATTCTTTTGGATATAAAGGATAGTTCATCATTTTCGTCTGAGTCATCATCTTCATATTGTTCGTCTGATGATGTTTCAGCTTGCATGGCTTTGGACGATGATGCTTTCCTTGGCTTCTGGACGCTGAGCGCCAGAGACTTATTTTTCTTACCATCATTATCTTGATGCAGTTCTAGTTCATGCACCTTGAGGGTTCCCACAAGTTCTTCTAAGGACATATCGTCCAGTTCCTTCTTTGTTCTCAAAGCTGTAACCTGTGGTCTCCATTTCCTAGGCAAACTTCTTAGAATTTTGTCAATATTTTCATAGTTATTATAATCTTTACCATGTGCTCTAAGTTGATTTAATATGGTTTGAAACCGTCCAAACATACTTTGTATGTCCTCGTTTTCTTCCATACTAAACAACTCATATTGACGAGTAAGGAGACTGAGTTTGTTACGTTTTACCTGAGTGGAACCCTCATATGTTAATGCAAGAGTGTCCCACATTTGTTTTGCGCTTTTGAGACTGTGCACCTTGTTGTATTCTTGTTCGCTTAGTGCACACATGATGATGTTTCTGGCTCTGGAGTTGAGATAAAATCTTTATTTTTGCTCTTCCGTCCATCTAGCTTTTGGGATTTCGTTGAGGCTTTCATCAAGCGGAATATAATCGCCTATCTCCACGACTTCCCACATGTCAATATGGCTAGATTCAAAGAATGCTATCATTCTTTGTTTCCAGTAGTCATATTTGACACCTTTGAAGAGTGGTGGTCTGTTCACAGCTTGTCCTTCGTTTTCCATCTTTCTCAGGATCTTTCCTCTGTTCTGTTAAGAACTCAACCCAAGAGGTCGAGCTCTGATACCAATTGAAATGTAGAGAAATACACTAGAAGGGGGGTTGAATAGTGTATTTAAATTTTCTTTGGAAAACTTTAGCTAGAATGAAGATAGTGTATCTTTTCGTTTTACAGAAGTTTAGTAAAACAGAAAAAATAAGCTATCGTCCAGTCGATTAAAAATAACCGTCCAAAGAAACTACTCTTCTTCTTTTTCGTTTAAATACACTTAATGAATAAACTTGGATAAAAAGGTGTATAGAAACTTTTTCGTAATATGCTGAAGAGATAGTTTAAAAGAAATGCAAGTAAGCTAGAAGTTGAGTGAATAGAATACGTAGTTTTATACTGGTTCACTCAACTGAGCTACGTCCAGTTCTCCTTCAAAAACTTTTGAAGGGTTCTACTAATCAAAACTGATTACACTCAAGTATTCTTAACTTTGCCACTTCTGGCTACAAGTATTCTCTAGGCCACTTCTGGCACACCCTTAATCTCCTCTTGAGATTAAACACAAAAACCAAGTATTCTTTAACACTAAGCCACTCCTGGCTTTCCAAACAGTAATGTTTGATATTGTAAGTAAAATATAACTCTCAATGAGAGGATATTACAATAAGAATGAGTTTATAGACTCGCTTAGCAAAGCTAAGATGAATGCTCTTTTTCGCTTATGGTCGTCCAGTCGTTTTTACAGGATTTCTGCTCTTTTTCAAAATTCTTGTCTCCTTGATACGTGAGCTCATCCTTCTATATATAGGAAGTTTGTTGAAAGATATCCGTTGAGGATTCTGTTCCTTTTCCAAGAGCGATTCTTTCTGTAGCTTATTGCCGTTGTCACATTTTGACTTAGAGTGAAGTGATGGATGTGACAGCCGTACTCGTAGCGCCTCTCTCCTACTTGTACTTTCTCTGTAGAGAGAAGCTTCTTCTTTTCCTGTTCAATACTTTTCGAAAAGATCATGGCACGTTAAAATATGATATAGTGAACGTTGCCTTATATTATAGAAAGCGTATTTTAAATGATAGTAACCACTGAGTGTTACTCAAGCGTTGGACGCTTGTTCTCACAGGAGCATTGGACGCTGCCTGTATGTTTCTTATAAAACACAATTGGACGCTCACTTTATTAAAACATAGAGTCCAGGTTTGAGAGATACAATACCATTGCGGGATTGGACGATGTAAATCCTATAACACTCAAACTAGATCATTAGATACTTCAAAATTTATCCTTTAGTTATTATCATCAAAACCGTAATAGGAGAGGTTGGACATCGTCCAAGGTCTTAGAACCTAACATTCATTTGGTGTTAATGGGGCCTCGGTTGGTTATCTTGCTTGCAAGAGAGGAGTCCGTCAGGGTGACCCCCTGTCTCCACTTCTTTTCTGTATAGCAGAGGATGTTTTGAGCAGAGGTATTATGTACTTGGTGGAGAACAAATATCTGCTGCCTATGGCTAGTCCGAGAGGGTGTGCTACTCCTACTCATGCTTTATATGCAGATGATATTATGATTTTCTGTAGAGGGACCTTAAAAAATCTGCAGAACTTGAAATTACTGTTTAAATTTTATGGGGATGCTTCAGGCCAGCTTATCAGTCCGGAGAAATGTAAATTCTTTTCGGGCTCTATGCCTCATGACAGGATTGTTAAAGTGCAGCAATGTCTTGGTTTTGGACCGGGTTCTTTGCCTTTTACTTTTCTTGGTGTCCCTATTTTTATAGGTAAACCCAGAACTCGCTTTCTGCAGCCTATTGCGGATAAAATTAAAGCCAAGCTGGTCTCTTGGAAAGGTAAGCTCTTATCCATTATGGGCAGAGCTCAATTAATAAATTCTGTTATTACAAGTATGTTGCTATACTCCTTTCATGTATACGCTTGGCCTGTGTCTTTACTTAAGACTCTTGAGAGCTGGATGAGGAATTTTCTTTGGTCTGGGGATATCAATACTCGTAAATTAGTTACTGTTGCTTGGAGCAAAGTTTGCAAGCCTTTGGGGGAAGGAGGTCTTGGGCTGAAATCCATTGTCAAGTTGAATGAGGCAAGTATGTTAAAACTAATGTGGGACTTTGTTTTTTCTGATTCTCATTGGGCGGTTTTTATGAAAGCTCGGTTTTTAAAGCAAGGCAAAACTATTTTGAGCTTCAAGTCGTCCTCTATTTGGACTTCTATGAAAAGTAAGTGGCAAATGGTTTTGGATAATGCTGGCTGGGTTGTTAATAGAGGTGATTGTGTCAATTTTTGGCTTGACAGTTGGTGTCTTGATTCTTCTTTGGCTGATGCTTTAAACATTCCTGATCTGCATAGACATGCTTTGACGTCTTCGGTCAGCTGTTTTGTGAGGAACCAGCAGTGGAATGTGCCTGAAATTTTGCTGCATCGTCTACCTCAGCTGCGTGCAGCGCTCTCTTCTATACCTGCTCCTTTGATGGATAATCAGGCTCCAGATCAACCAATCTGGAGATCTTCTTTGGATGGGCTTCTTACCTTCAAAGCTGCTTTTAATCACTTTTCATCTCCGGGGCAAATTCTTCCTTGGACCAAGCTGTTATGGAATAATTCAATTCCGCCCTCTAGAAGCTTTATTTTGTGGCGAATTGCTCATGGCAAGATGCCTACTGATGATAGGCTTCGGTCTAGGGGTTGTGTGGTTGTATCCATGTGTGCATTATGTGGTAATGCATATGAAACTACTGATCATCTTTTTCTGTCATGCAGTTTTGCTTCTAAATTATGGCAATGGATGCAGTCTTTTTTGCCTTGCTCGCTGGACTTTTCCTCTTGCCTCGCTGTGCTCTTATCCGTGAACAGGTCTTGCAGCTCTCAAGTGAAGGATGTTCTGCTTTCTGCTGTTGTGCATGTATTCTGGGCAATTTGGTGGTGCAGGAACAACATCCGGTTCCGTAATGTTCAGTTTACTTTGAGACAAGCTTCCTCTATGGTGATCTCTGCTGTCTCTCTTTCGGGTTCTCTTTCTAAGGGGCAAGCTTCAAATTCTATTTCTGAATTCACTCTTCTTCAGAAGTTCTTAGTCTCAGCTAAGCCTCCTAAGCCGACTCAGGTTAAGCAAGTGACATGGTTTCCCCCTGCTAGTGGTTACATCAAATGTAACACTGATGGTGCAGCTAGAGGTTCCCCTGGGCATGCGGCGAGTGGTGGTATTTTTCGGGACAGCTTTGGGGTTTTTCGTGGATGCTTTGCTGCTTATATTGGTGTTAAGACAGCGTTACATGCTGAGCTTTTTGCTGCAATATTAGCTATTGAATATGCTCATTCAGTTGGTTGGGATAAGCTGTGGTTGGAGTGTGACTCTAAGCTGGTGCTTGCTGCTTTCGATAAGGTAGACTTAGTTCCTTGGGATCTCAGAAGCCGTTGGATTCGTTGTATTAATCTATGTTCTCAAATGCACTTTACATGTTCTCATATATATAGAGAAGGAAACCTTTGTGCAGATAGATTAGCTAATTATGGGATTGATCATAGGATGGGCTTAATTAGGTGGGATCATATTCCCTTATTTGTTAGGGATAGTTTTGCACGCAATCATTGTGGATTGCCTTATTTCCGCTTTTCTTAATTGTTACCATGGGTTTTGGTCTAGTCCCCCCATGCCTTTTGTTGGTTTTTTTCTTTCTTTAAATAAATTGTGGTTTGCTGCCGGTGATTAGTTGGTGGGGGGGTGCCAACGTTGTTGGGATGTCCTTGTCCAACTTTGAGGTTTGCTGGCTACATTTTCTATAAAAAAAAAAACACAATAATTAAAAGTAATTAACAAATGGATATTAGTGGGTGTTAGAGGAGGACCCATTGTCAGAAGACTTTATTTTTATTTTGTTAAAAGTTACCAAAAGACTTAGACATCATATGAAAATTAATAACCGAATGATAATTTTATCTTCCAACCATATTCAATTCAGGCTACACAATATTGTTAATAGCACCCTGAATAGTTATAATTTGTTTTTTTTTTTTGTCAAAACAAGTTTGCACTCTTATTAACTCCTAAACACAAAGGGATACTTTTTCTAGTGTCTGACTGTTCTTCGAATACTAAGGCTGTCAGGAAAAATTGTGTGATTGAATTTGTTTAACTTGTTTAAAAACTGTTCATGAATCTTTAAAAATTTCGCCAATTTGTTGAGTAAAATGCATTTTCTTTAATTTAAATCAATTTAAATATTAATAAGTGTTTTGAATGAAAGTTATTTACATTTATATTTAATGATATGTTATGAAATTGTTTAATAAGTTTCATATTTCAGGTAACTATCAACATAGATAAACAAGTAAGTTTGATATAAATTGAGCTTATTATTTTTACAAGATTTACATGACAAAATTAAAATGATATCATTCTCTATTTTATTCATATTTAATTAGCTGAATTGTTATTTTCTTGCGGCGAATTAGGTCAATTGGTTAAATTTTGAGATATTAATTATGAATGTGTAAATTTGATTTCTATAAGTGTGCTGAGTCCATTCTCCATTATATTTTTCCCTCTTTCAAATGGCCTATAACATTTTCTCAAAAAAAAAATTATCTAATACGATCTTTCCTTTTTATATATGTTTTTTTTTGGCGAAATTAAATTAGATATGAAATTCAATGAAATGTTCTAATTAATTATTATGAAATTTAAATGGTTAAAAACACCTCTCTTGCCAAGGATGAAATGCAGAGACCACACTAGAAGGGGGGATTAATAGTGTGTTAGATAAAACTAAAATCTTTTCACAAAGATGGAAATATCTTAACTTAGATTTTACAAGGAACTTGTAAAACACAGAGTTACACCTATCGTCCAGTAGTTGAAAATAACAGTTTAATGGAACTGCGTTTTCAAGTTATCGTCTAAGCGAGAAATGAAGTCCTTTCACAAATATGTTTATAAGGAGACTTATGCATCTAATGCGAAGAAATAACACAAGAGATAACTGGTGAGCTAAAAGAAATAAGTAAAAACACTTGGTTTATTCATGAGCTTGATCCTCTATAGGCCACAATTTGAAACTATGCTTAATTTGATTTCACATGTCCTTAGGGTGCATGTGATGGTTTGTCATTTGCATTTGAACTTCTGAATTTACATTTATTGTATATTATATATATTACAAATTACATAAGATACCCACTTAGTGTGTATTGTGTGTGTGGATTTTGGATGGGGTTGGGGTGGGGGAAGAGAGTTGGGATCCTTGTATTCAACCTTGGATTGAAAGCCTCTATGTAAGTTTCTGTTTTTGATCTGAAAAATTTTATGTTCCTTGGATTGATTACTTTGTCTGATATTGACAGATGAGTGTATGACTGTGTGATCATTCTGGGAAGGGTTATATTTTCTGCATCAATTATGATTTGCTTCAGATGCCTTGTTGATACTTAATGTATTTTAGTCTGGTTCATGTACTTTGTCTGTTGCTTCAGCTGAATATTTTTTTTGTGGGCTAAATTTTTTGAATTTGTATGATGCAACTCAATTGCATCTTTAACTTCTGACATATTTGAAAACAATTTTTGTATTTTTAGCGAGAAAATAGCACTGCAGGCTCTGAAGGCTAGTGATTGGTATCTTGAAGGAGCATTTGATTTCTTTTACAGCCAACCCCAGCTTAAAACATTTACTGATTCTAGGCACTTGGAGGAGCTATACAATAGATATAAAGGTTAGCAATGAAGGTGAAAATAAAATTGAGACACTGATAGCTTTTAAAATAGTCTGACAAGCACAACAACCAATTGATCTAGAAACATGAAAAATGATTAAAACTAAAATACAATACAGTATTATATGTATAAAATGCTTATCAACTATGGCATAATTTTTCTATTCCTTGAGGTTTCACCCTGGTGAATAACAAGTAAATTTGTCTACGTAATTTATTGTTATTTTGAGAGAGCATGAGTGTTTCATCCCTATTTCAAATTAATTACTGCTTGTCAATTAAACTTGGAAGCATTCTAAGATAGAGTATCGTGGAATTAGAATTGATTCCCCAATGTAGTTGTTCCTTTGTATGAGCATCAGGTATGTTGGATATGAGATCCAATAACTTTTACATGTGAGCTTACACTAAAGAAGTTAATCAAGGCCCTTTTTATTTTGGCTGAGATGCATATATGAACATTACTAGTTGTTTATTTCTAAGTTATTCGATAATACCTATTGATAAGTGGCTATCATTTATCAAAACAATGTACATTATGCCTGTCTGCTAATCCTTTATTGCACTAATTTCTATACAGATTCATATGTTGATATGATTTTGGCAGATGGCACCACTCTCCTTTGCAATGATATCCAGGTTACTGTTTCTGAATGCAAATTAAAGTGTCTTGATTCATTATCTTTATAGTTTACAGTTTTTCAGCTGTATGTTATCACGGAGCCTGTTGTAAATATGTGAACAGTACTTGCATGTTGCATGCACTAATTCCGGAGATTTTGATTGGAATTCGAGCCGAATTGCTGTCAAATGTTGAAGGACTTTTGGAATTGGATTATTTTAAGGCATCCAATTAGGGAAGAGATTTATTACTGTTCCTCAGAATAAATGATAGTAGTGGAGATAAAGAGAAAAGAAGAAGAAAACGTAGAGGTCATACCTGGGGTTCTTAGGCATAACACCTAAGAGATGCATGATGTATCTTGACATCACAGGTTTTTGTCTTAGAAATGAACTTTATTTATTCTTGGAGTATAGCCTTGACTAGGATTAGTTGAAACATTGGGACATGTAATTCAAAACTTAAGACACAAGTTTAATGTTGAAAAAAGATGGAAGGAATACAATAGGAATAGATTAGTATGTGATTAAGGGGGATTGAAAATGTAAATTACTAAAGGGATTTGCGAATGCCTAGGAGTGTGTCATTTTAGGCTGTGATTAGGAAGAAGTAAAAGAGAAGTTTTGATTCTTTTGAATGGAATGGAATCAAATGTATTTCAAGATGTTTCATTTTGTTTCATTTTAATCTTATTTTAAATAATTCAAATAATGAAACTTAGTATTATTCCATTTAGTTCCACTTTATTTCATCTCTTTTCATCAATTTAAACATAATTACAGAATTCTTCTAAGAAGAATAAGAGTCAAATCTGAATACAAGAAAAATGACGGTTGGTTATCTCCTAATGAAAATGAATGTGTCGTTTGGCTAAACACAATATACAAATAAGATGTCCATCCTGAAAGAAAGCTCAACCAAATTAAAAGTTAAAACATTGTATAAATGATAAGACATGAAAGTCACAAAACACATTGTTTATCAATATAAAATAAGCTATATATCAAAACTTTCCTTTAAATAAATTATAATGTTTAAAATATGAAAATAAGATTAAAACCCACTAAAACTTTTGAAAATATTAGGTACCATTTGAAATGATGCATTTTTTTTTAATTTTAACTCTCTCTCTCTCTCTCTCTCTCTCTCTCTCTCTCTATATATATATATATATATATATATATATATATATATATATATATCAGACGTGATACTCGTTTCCTGTATCATGTTTATGTTGGTTTGATCATCTCAGTTTCATAGGTCTTCATACGCATATGGAATTCTGATGTTGAAGTATCTTATTTATATATCCAGTGTTCTTGAGTTTTAATCCATTCATAAGGTTAAGATCATTTCTGTTCGAAGTGTAATTGATGCTTGATTCTTCTTTTCCTTTGCAGGTGGATCCTCAAGATATAGTAATGGTACGGATATGTTTTAAACATTATTTCATTTCTAAATCATGCATAATTGCTAGGGTTATCTATTCTTTCCTTCATTAATATGATCCTATGCGTCAGGTTATACTTTAGAAAATTGCTATTTAAACAGTGATTACCCAAGTTACAAATACCTATTAAATGACAATGATTTATTGTGAAAACTAAAGATACAGGGGATGCTAACCTTAGTTGGAAGTAATTATGGTTATTCAAGGGTGCTTTTCTTTTCATTAGAGTTAAATATACATGGATGATAAGTTATAATAGATAGCATATGGAGATGTCTACATTGGTTTCACTATCAGTCATTTCCTTAGTGTAAAAGCTGTAAATTTATATGAGCTCTGACAAATATTAACCATAGCAAGATAAGATTCTGTTTAAGGAAAGAAAATAAAGAACAATAATGCTCTGACTTATCTGTGTAAGTGGGTGATGATTGGTCCCTATATGACAAAATATGCAATATTTGTAAAATGAAGAGTTTGAAATTTTAAATGAATAATTGTTGAACATAGAATTTACATTTGTTTTTGATTGTCCAGAGAAATTCAGTGAGATATATAACTTTGCTTTTGGCTGGGCAAAAGAGAAGGTATGCATTCATGTCTACTTGTTGGTTCCTCTGCTTCTGTGTAATGTAGCTTAAGTGCTTAACTAATTTGCATGGCAGTAAGTGATAAACTAAGGCCATCACCTAATGCATTTGGACGTAATACAATCTACTATTTCATACTTAAGAGATATGCACTGTGATGGAACATGGAAGATCTTGGGAAAGAGAGTCAAATTATAACAAATTTGATTCATTGATTACTAAATTTGAGTTACTCTTAAAAATTGATTTTGTGTTCCTTTAGTTTGGAATTTTTGCTCTAGATTTTCAACATTGTTTTCTTTTTTTTTGGGTTAATATAAAAATTTGGTCCCTGCACCTATATTGTTTTTTCATTTTAATCCTACATAAAAAACCAGTTACAAATTGGCCTTGCTGTTATAATTTTGACAAAGTAGGGACTGATTCATAAACATCTTTTTCATGTAAGAACCAAATTGTAGAGGTTTTTTAATTTTGGGACCAAAACAAAAAAATAGTATCAAATATAAGGACTAATTTTTAATTTAATTTTTGAACATTGTTCATTTTCAATGTCTGGTGACGGTAATTGGTTATATTCATTTCTAGTTATATGCAGAACATTCATTACTATTTGCTAGTGTTGACCTATCGAATTCTTGTGGATATGCTAGAGTTGCTTCATGTTCTTCACCAGTTTTCAAAAATTCAAATAACATATTGAAGTATTTGTTATTATTATTTATGATTAATGGCTTTGCATTTGATTCTTTTGGTGGACCCACTTACTGTATCTGATATTTAACTATTTATGAAATTTCAAAGTTTAGGTAACTGAAAATATATATGTTCAGGAGTCTATCTCATGTTGACAAGACTATATTAATGACTTTAAAGTCTGTCTTAGGATCGTGGGATCGTGGGGTTTGTATTTCATTGACTACTAATAATATGCATTATTTTAAAGTTCTCTGCATAATGGTACAAGATATTGGAAATATGGGGTGCTAAAGGGGTTAGTGTTCTGACTCTTGAAAGGAAGGAACATCAAAGTAGGATGCAAATGATTTATTTGCCTACAATGAATGATTTGATGCTAATTTGTTTTGGTATGTGTTGGAAATTGCGAGATCTATGACTTAAGCATCTAGGGTTGAGTGTAAATTCACTGTCAATTTTAGTACTGTTTTAATTCTTTCATTTTGAATGTGTAATTACCATGCAACAGTAATATTCAAGTTTCCTTTTGCAGGGTCAAAAATCTCTTGCATTGGATACAGCTATTGGTATGTGGCAATTATTATTTGCTGAGAAGCAGTGGCCACTGGTTGATCATTGGTGCCAGTTCTTGCAGGTAATATACTTGATTATTATTGATATACACCTTTTTAACTTTCTCGAGTATGTTTGAAGCTTTCTTATTAGGTTGCTTTCAGTGGGAGATCAGATATCTGCTAATACTCATCATTTTACTTAAATTGATAATTTTGATACTACATACTCAGGCTCGGCATAACAAAGCAATATCTAGGGACACATGGTCTCAGCTTTTGGAGTTTGCAAAGGTAAAATAATAAACTATTAATCATTACATTAAACATAGTCAATGGTGCCCTCATAATGTGGATGTACACTTCCTGTCTTGATAGGGGTTTATTGTTGCATGAATATATCTTCTATATATATGCTTGGTCTCTGCTTGTGTACTCGTATATATGCCTGCCTGAGCTAGACTAACTATCTAGAATGATAACAAGGAAAAGTAAATCTGGCTATCTGTCTTTTATTCTGTTTTTCTCATTTTGTCTGTGTATGATCATCTTGCACATGGTGGCTAGTTATAGTATCCAAGCTACTTCATTTTAAATCTTTAAGGTCTATTGTGATTGCTGGGGATTTATTTTAGGGTTATAACCTTTTCTATTTGTTTTGGGTATAAAGTGGTATGAGCCAAACAGGAAATAAACTGGAATATGAATATTTCCATGCGAATATTATAAAGGTTAAAACTCTTGAAATGACAAAATAAAAAATTCTCAAGACCCCTAACTTTTTAATCGAAACCCTGATCAACATTATCACATTTTACATCAATGGTTGCTGTTGTAATGTCCACGCTTAAAAGTTTGTGATGTAAAAATTTTATTTTTCTTTCGTTGTTCCTTGGTTTTACTGCAATTCTTGGAAAAATAAAAAAGATGTTGAATGTGAAATGCTTTGGTTTTTAACCTAATAAAATTTTTATTTCTGAAATAAAGGAGAAGAGGGAGACCAAAAAGGACGTTGGAGGAAATTATCAAGGGGGATCTCAGGCTAAATAATATTTTTGAAACTTTGATTTTTAACCGTGCCGAATGGCGTCGTGTGATCCATGTAGCCGACCTCACCTAGAGGGAGAAGGCTTTGTTGTTGAATGTGAAATGTTAGTTTTTTCTTTTAGTACCTGATCAGCTGGATATGGGGAAATATGTTTTCAATTGTAGTACTGCAAATGCTTCTTCCTTCTACCCCCAACCCTAAAAAAGGAGCCAAAATATAAATGAACTCTATTGAGTTTGGCTTTTAGTGCCTATGAATTGGTGTATTGGGATTCGTTTATGCCATGTGAGATGTAAAACTTCATCTTCATTTTCTGGTCACCCACCTATTGATTGGGAAGAACTCCTGTTTGCTTGTACTGTTTTTGAAATGACAATGCCGGTGAATCTTTTCTTGGTCTTCTAATAATAGTATGTTGTTCGGTTTTATGAAGTAACACAAAAACCACTAATATTTGTCATGCTGTTTGCAGACTGTTGGCTCAAATTTATCTGATTATGATGCCGAAGGTGCCTGGCCATATCTTATTGATGAATTTGTGGAGTATCTGAACGAGAATGGCATCATCCAAAATGGTCTGATCAATGATTCTAGTCTAAAACGATGATGCATTCAGATCTCAATAAATTGTTGCTCTTTAAGAGAATTTGATGAGTCTCTTGTGATGAGTTGTGCTATTCTGTGATTGAACTCCTCTTTGTTATTAAGTGGGATTCAGTACAAATTCAAAAGGGGACATGGCTGCTAGGGCAAACTCATTCTTGCTGACAAGTAGTAGCATCATTTGTGAGATTGTTGATATGGCATATGAATTTCCTTGGGAAGTATTGTGGAATTAGTAATGGGAGCCTACTAATTCCACGGTGTTATAGTTTCTGGTCTCTTTTAATTTAATAATTTATTCTTGAACGATGTCTTGTTAGAAGATAAGAGACTTATGTGATTGTGATTGGCTGTCCTTGTTTCTTGTAAAATATGTGGCACCAAGTTATTAAAACATTCATCAAATAGAGAAGGGGGGAAAATAACTATTATGTGGCTCTGTTTTCCTTTGAACTATTTAGAAGCAATACCTTGCATACGCTCCTACAATATGACATGTTTTTTATTTGGATATTTAAAATTTTTTTATCTTAAAATTTGGAAAATTCTGAAAATATTAGTACAAGTCATCACTGGACAGTGTGGGAGGATTTTTTTTTTTTTGTCATTTATTATTGTTGAAGTTCGGAATAGGATGGTTTATATTTTTTTGATGAGTATATAGGATGGTTTATATGTTTTTAAGAGTTTTGATGGGTGCATAAATTGATAATTTTGACTTCAATAATGAGTTCTTCATGTTTGAAAATGTGGGGTTAGATATATGGATTGTTAAATTTCGATTTGTGAGTAAACGGAAATTAAATTTTTGAGTTTTGGGACTTTTTAAGTGGGATTTGTGACCCATTTCGGGTTTGATGTTTTAACCACATAGAATTCAAGTGTTAAAAGCTTAAATTGAGTTCTTTTTACTGAAAAATGAAAGTTTATATATATATATATAGTCCGACTCTTGTGAGAACACTTTCTTATGTGAGAACATGAGAACAACTAATAACAATCATCAAACTAAGATTAAAAATAATAGACGGTTAAGATTAAAATATTTAAAATTCAAATTAAAATCTAATATAACCATCAAATCTCTAAAATATTCACCAAATAAAAATCAAATCGATAAAATATATCAATTATTACTTCTTAAAATATCTCAATTATCATGATCGACATCACCATCATGACCGCCACCACCTCTACCACCATGACCTTCGTCGTCATCGTCACTGCTGCCATCACCATTGCCGTTATTGTGCACCACCACCAACATGACCGCCACCACCGCCGCCACCATGACCTTCGTCTTCGTCGTCGTCGTCGTTGCCGCCACCACCATCGTCGGCATGGTCGTGGCTGTAGCGATGGTCATGCAGTGGCAACAGCGGTTATGGTGGTGATAGTGATGGGTAAATTTAAATATTTCAGGATGTGATAATTGAGATCTTTTATAAATAAATTTGATTTTTGTTTAGTGAATCTTTTAGAGATTTGATGGTTATATTAGATTTTAATTTGAATTTTCAATATTTTAATTTCAACCATCTATTATTTTTAATCTTTATCTGATGGTTGTTATTATTTGTTCTCATGTTCTCACATAAGAAAGTGTTCTCACATGAGTCGGACTATATATATATATATATAGGTTGGGACTTAATTTGGGAGTATTTGAAATCCAATTTTTTAACCTATGTTGCTAGAAAATTTTGGTCTTGTGTTAGCTACGGGTTTGATAAAGATTTGGAGTTTGTTTTGAGTTTTAATTTGTATAAGTGTGGTAAACTATTTATGTGAATGCTATCTTTATCATGAGTTGATTGGATATTTGCTTTTTCAACATTGCAAATGTTACTTTATTGATTATTTCTTTATGGTTTGTTGCTAAGACAGAAAGGATGTGACTTTTGGCATATGAATTTCTATATATTGTTTATGTTATCTGAGTTCGAGGGGCTTTGTCCCTCGACAATGCATGTTGGTTTTGTTGTGCATGAAAAAGTTGATGATGTTGAAGTGCCCGAGGTATTGAGGTGTTGTAAGTGGATGTATCCACTTTAAGCGATCATGATGTTCATGACGCTAAGAGGTGAGAAGAGACAAAACCCTTCTCCTCTTGTTGAATGAGGAGTAGTAAATGACAATTCACGTCATTCGCCTTGCATAGAGCGACGCACGCTACGAGATGACAAAATTATATGGAAAAGGACATCGGTGGCGAAGACGGGATGAAATTAGAGAGACAATGTTGTGAAAGATGATTCTCGGTGTGGAGGCGTGTGAGGTTTGCTGTAAGAAGTGGATGACTACAGTCGATACACTGGGGGATAGTTCATCCGGCTCAAAGGAGTCCTGGGAGAAATGGTGTCAAGTTATGTCAACCCGACTAATAAAAGTCCAGTTAGTGCGACGAACTCACACAACCGACTTGGCATTCCCGACTAGAACGAAGCTATATCCAAGGTTGTGAGAACGACATGTCACTTGTACCAGACATGAGTTGTGTGCTCCCAATCGTTATCAACACAGTTGTGTAAGACCATTAAAGCTTGGGAGGTTTAATGGCAGAGGAGCCCATAAGAGTAAATGTTGTGAGATAGATACTTGGACTAGGATTACCGTGAGTAGTTTTCGCCAGTGAATCACATGTAGTAGTTGTATAAGTTGCTTGGGACTATTAAGTCCATTTGTCTTATGGCTGTAACACCCTAAATTCGGGTTTACATGTATTTGCATTTTAAACTCCTTTTAATTTCATAGGCGTGTTACTTTATTTAATTCTTGTAAAAGAAAGAAGAGATTTTTTTTATTCATTTTACCAAGCGCCAAAGTTTGTTTAATTTCGCAAATCAACTGTAATTGTAAAAAGGTAAGTTGGAATTTTTTCAAATTGTAAAAAAAAGTTTTATGTAAATTTTAAGTTCAAAAGTTGTGTTCCACTTGGTAATTAAAACGGGTTATTTACGTTCGCAAGAAACTAATTGCAATGTCATTCAACATAAATTGGCACTTAATTTCGAATTAATAAAATAAAGAACACGAGATAATTTGGTCGATTATCAAGTATACACATATGCATAAAATAGAGAATTTCATACATCAAAATGTTTTTCGGAGCAATAGTAACATATATACTTATACACATTGCTCAAGGTATATACCAAATACATAGGGTAATAGAGTATAAAAACTAATATACATAGTAAAATTTGAAATCTAGGTCTACCCGTATTCAAATACATAAAAGGGAAAAACCTAATCTCAGAGTAGTCATCTCTAAACCCAACCTTGCATGTTAGACTAATCCAAAGAAATAGGATAGCGGGGGATCTTTGACAAGATCCCTAAGAAGAAATCTAGTGGTCATCGTCCATAGGATCCTTCATAGAATCTTCCTCAAAGTTCTCCAAATCCTTTGTAAAAACCTTGACTCACTGCTCCCTAAGTTCACGACCAATGGCGGATCCCCCTGACTGACTCTCACCCAATTACGTCTCCAATTCTTTGACGTAAGAGGGGTTCGACGAAAGGTGGGAAGCGTCGATCCAATCATGAACTCCTCGGATGGTTTGGCATCAGGAACAAAAGCGGGTATCGATGAATTCTTCAAGAATACTCCGAAGAGACGGATGATGACGAGAGCGACGAAACTAATGAGGATAGCCCCATTGTGATCTCCACAGGTATTGCCACTGGTTCCTAAAATAAAAACGTAAGAGTGAACTCTCTGCTTCATCAAGTAAATCACACAGAAATGACTTTAAAAGTCACACACAATCCTACTAACCACTGTGGGGTGGTTCTCTAACGTTCACACTCGGAACCTTCTCGTTTCCATGACTTTTATCTGTAAACTGTAACACACTGGCCAGTTGCCACTGGAACTCCCTGAACTTCGTGGTCTTACATATATTAAGTAGAATGATTGCTGGGAGTACACCATCACCCTGGTACAAGGTGGGCTGTCACCAACTGAGATTTTCTCGTGGTTATTGTCAGGGTCGCCAAGTCGGTTTGTGTGAACGAAGTCACAACTCGAAGCCTACCCTCCAAGGTCGTAATGCCTCACGATCATCTCCCAGGTACCAATCTGTGGTCATTCTTACTCCGAGGACTTATTCCTCGCACACTCTCTCACGGAGATTTTCTTTGCTCGTCACCGTGGGTTTCCGTTGCTGGTGGTACAAGACGGATCGAATCGACGCCAAGCTCAAGATCTTGTCCTGGCTCCAACAAAATTATACCATATAAGAATATGCTCTCCATCACCTATTGGTGATCACGTCATTTGATTTCCGCCAACATCTTTGCATCTTTCTCTCAGTTGGAATTGCCCCACGTGACTTCCTTCACAAGTCTGCCGTACACGCATATTTTCTCGTTGCACGACTCTCAAGGCACATATCGTCATCACGTATCAAAATTCTTTATTACATTTTATTTGTCCCTTACCCTCTCAATTTCTAAAGTTTTTAATAATTAATACTTACCGACGATTCTTCCACGCAAGGGTCATAGAATATTTATCTAAGTTCAAAAGACAAATTAAATAGTTAATTTATTAAGCTAAAAAATAAATAAATTCTCAAATCTAAATTAGTTGTTCTCACTGTTGGAATTTATATTATTATTATTGCCGGTAAAATTTTCACGGATTACTAGGACAGTCTCCTAGTCCACATAAGCACTCGCATTCGAGTCTTATGCTCACAGATCATAGACATCACAGAAAATTTCAATTTACACTATAGTCCATGTGACTGTACCACAGAACATTTCAAAACGCATAATCACACGCATAGAGATGCCCTAGGTTCACATTCCAAGGGTCTTACAATCATTTAAGCCAAGAGTCAATTTTACCCACTGCCTTGCATGTACATATTTATAATTAATTCACACATCAAATACATCATAGTTCAAATATCACATATCAAGGAAATTTTAAGAACAGAATTTCTCTCTGGCAGCATCCAATCTCTGTCCAAAATTAATTTAGCAAACGATTTTTGTTTGGTGAAATTATTATATCAAATTAAAGATCTTAAAACCTATTTTTTAAAAAGGTAATCCACACTCTCAGATTAAATCTACAAAAATTATGAAAATTCCTAGAAGTTAGCAGGTCAGCATGCTCCTCACATTGAGCATACCTCAAAGATGTGAAATTTTCTCAACCTTCGCAAATGAGATTTTCTCTCAAATTTTTATGGTAAAAATATAACATTCATACCTTTCAGAAAAAGTAAAATTTGATTCCTAATTCCTCCTACATTTTTCCTAGTAATTTCTTTTCTAAGACCTATGTCTCAGGTTCAAAATTTGGGATCCATGTATGAGATCTGTTTAACCTAATTAATTAACTTAGCAATTGTGGGTGAAAAATTTCGAAACTTACATTGTTTTAAAGATATGTTTGTTTAGTTTTATGATCAAAAATTAGATTTCAAAAAAAGTCATTAGTTTGTTTTAAAAAGGTCAAAAACCGAACCTTGCCCGAACAAGTTTTCACAAGCAGAATAGTCTCATTGAATGTAACGGATGAACCCTCATTTGAGGTTATCTCACAATGGTCTCAAAAGAAAAGTTGGTAAATTTTGAGTCTACTTTAACTGAGAACAAGTTTCATCAAAATCCAACGGTTAGATTAAAAGTTATGTTAAAAAACGTAAATATTATCCAGGTCTTCTACGTGAAACAGGCGCTGCCCAACCCGTTTCCAAAAGTAGAACGGTCCCATCGCAGGTCATGGATGAACCTTCATTTGAGGTCATCTCACAATGGTCTCAAAAGAAAAGTTAGTTCATTTTGAGTCTACTTCAACTGGGGACAAGTTTCATCAAAATCTATCAGCTAGATAAAAAGTTATGGTCGAAAACATAAACACTGTCCAGGGCTTCTACCATGAGACAGCCACTGCCAGCATCACCTTTTTTCGAAATTTCTTGAAAGTGCATGAGTTTCTAACAAAGTTTGGGCATGGTCTCCTTTGTATTGGAGCCATCCCACAATTTTTAAACAAGAAGAAGATGAGGAGAAAATTTTTAACACAGACACAGCCACTGCCAAAGAGAAATAAAAGAAAACAAAACCAGTCACACACATACAACTACACATTTCATGCAATGAGTTCACATGGGAGGCATTTAGGGTGAGCGTGGCTGGATCCTCCACCTCCAGCCACTTGAATCCATCAAAGAGTCTCCTTACAGTGATGAGGATCTCTCTGGACAGAGGAGAAGAAGCTGGTTATCTTCCTTCAAAGGAGTATTGGCTGCAGAGCACTCCAACTAGAGCAAGCAAGAGGAAGAAGTTTGAAGAAATGGTGTTGGAGTTGGGTGGGTGTCTAACGTACAGAGGAAGAAGAAGAGAGAGAAAGGAGAATTTGCTTTGTGTGTTGAGTGTTAGGCTGAAGTAAGTGAGTGATTTAGTGAGTGAGTGAGTTTAATTTTTGAATTGTTGATTTGAGTGATGGTTTTGGGGAAAAGGTGTGAGTGGTTGTTGGCTTTGGCAGTAGTGAGGGTGTCCTTGCATGAGATGCAAGTGGCCAATGGTCACTTGATTGGATGGTTGAGGGTCATGTCAATTTACACAGTGTAGAAATACACTGTGTAATTTAACTCGGAACACGGTTTTAAAACGAAAACTAATCGATAACTGTCTAATTTAAATTCTAGAAATTCTTTACAATTGAAAAACTTTTTAAAGTAACTTTCCTAAAATTTCTCTGTACAGTAATCACTCATAGATGAATTTTACGAAAGATTCCCTGTCTTGCAAGTCTCAGATAAAAAAAAACGATTCAAAATGGTTTTTCCTAGATATTTCAAATAGATAATTATTTATTTAATTTTATAAATCTTTATGAAATGAATTTTTTTTAATAACTCTTGTAAAATTCTCTCTGTAGAGGAATTGCTCACAGATGAATTTTATAAGCGATAACTTGACGTGCAAGTTTCAAAATTTAAAATAATTAAAACCAATTTGAAATCAATTAATTAATACATAGCAATAGATATATTAAATATTTACTGCTAGTAATTAATCATAGTTCAATTAATTACTAGCAGACATAACAGATAATCACTCACAGACAATTACACAGGAAAGTAACTGCTGAGAATTAATTGCAGAGAATTAATTCCAACGAGTTACTCACAGAGGAATTTTTATTACAAGAAATTGTTTTAATTAGATTACTCACTTAGATTTTAATTACAGGGGATATTATATCTTTTGATTTTATAAATCTTTTCCTATTTGACCATTATAACGAATTACTCATATTATTTGTTTTCCTTTGTTTTTCTTATTTACTCAATTAATTACTAACTGTATTTAATTAGTCCAAGTATATTCTTTTCTTATTTAAAACAAGCAATTTAACCCCCATTAATTTCTAATTAATCTCTCACGTCCTTACTTACTGTGTTGAAATTTTCGGGGTGTTACAGTGGCGACCAAGGAAATGAAGAACTCCTTCCCATGCTTCTATTTTTACAGAGGAAGATGGTTGACCCTGTGCGAATGATGAAGAAGAAGTGGAAACACTACGCCAAGCGCCAATGATGCAAATGGACGTGTTCTAGGAAGAAGAGGATCCTCCTGAGTGTAGGATCGAAGCAGCAGATCTAGAGGGGGGTGAATAGATCTTTCAATCTTTTTCTATCAGAATCTCTTTACTTTTCAAAAACTCTAATTCACCTTCCTTCTTTTAAGAGAATCCAAGTATTCTTTAAGAAAGATTTTAGAAAAGATTTCAATAGAGATTTTATTAATTAGATTAATTCTTTTTAAAAGATGTTGATTGAGAAATCTTAACCAAATAACCTTGATAACTTGAATAAGCAAGAATGTAGAAGTTAAAGAAAGATTGCTCAAGATTTTTATATTGGTTCGGTCATAAAGACCTACATCTAGTTGATCCAACACCCTGTTAGATCTTTCACTATATCAAATTTCAAGTTACAAGCACACTGCACACATAAGAAATTTGAAGCACAAACTTTCTAGACTTGAAACCTACAAGAAAAGAAAGAAAAAACACCTAATAGAACCCTACTATCAGATTCTGAAAAACCCTATTTCAGAGAACAACAATCTTTCTAAAAGATCAAAGATATGGAACGATTTCACCTTTAGTGAATGATAGAACATTTCAGCTCTTCATGATCCAATAATGTCTTCAAGTAAAATGGTATTCCTTTAGATTCTTCCATTTCAAAATGAAGAAGATCAAATAGCTTTAGAACCTTTTTGATGCTCTTCTCTCAATTTGTTTATAAAATTGATTTTCAAAAAAGCATTTTAGAGAGAGAGGTGCTCTATTTATAAAATTTTAAAAGTATAACAGATTTAATCTGTTACGTAGGCCACGTAATCTGTTAAATCGTTCTTCAGCGCACCTGGGTTTTATTCAAGAATTACTTTAACCTGTTACATTAGGATGTAACCTGTTAAATTGCTCTTGATGTTCTTCATAAGTGATCTGGGTTCATTTTAGTCTGGGTTCGTTTTAATCTATTAAACCGAGCTTTCTTCCTTTTGAAACAACTTTTAGTAACTATAGTAATCGATTAAACCGTGTTGTAATCATTAAAACAGAAACTACATAAATTCTTTCAGAAAAAGACTCAAAGTCTAAAAATGCATTGTGTAATCGATTAACCCCAGGTGTAATCGATTAGAGGTGTAATCGATTAGGCTTTGTATTTTAGCTTTTCCCAGATAGAAAAAAATGTGGTAATATGTTACATTTAACATGTAATCAATTACTACTGTAGAATTATCTAAAGATCAATCAAAATACTTGCTAAGACTTCTTGGTCTAACTCTAGGCATCATCTAAGTCTAAAATCTAATCACACAAATACCTAAGTCTATTACAAACAATACAATGCCACATCCTTACATGTTTGACATATTTAAGAATTAAAACCAAAACATAAAAGAGAGAAAACTAAAGAGATAAATTATCTATCTAGTCTTCATGTCAACACTGAGGATGCCTCACGGGTTTAATGGGTATTTTGGGTTTTAATTTTCATTGAGTCACCGCTATGAGTCTCAGTCCTTTCTTCTATAAATTAGCGCAGACTAGGACTTAGTATTATAATGTATCATTTCCCTTCATGTGACTCATTTGAAAAATGTATTCATTTTCAAGGATGTAAAACATGTATTTATGTTCGTGTATTGGACTTGCTTAATGATGAGTTGAGAATATTTAAATGAAGTTCCACAATATTTTAATAGTTTGTTGTAGGTATGACGTTTTGTAAATCGAGTTTATCTATTTTTACTTAGAATGATATTTAAAGGGCACTTTTAAGTGAGTGGTAAATATAAAAGGATGATATTCTTCTAGAGTTTCAAGTAATAAGGTTTAAATAGAAGAGATTTACCATTTTTCAAAATAATGTTTTTAACAATTAAATACTAATTTATTCCACAAATTTAAAAAATAATGAGAAAATTATTAATAGTAACAAGAGGTGTTACAATTAACTCCTAGACACAAAGGAATACTTTTTCTAGTGCCTGACAATTCATCGAACAATATTGCCTCGAAGGAGGATACTGTGGAAAACAATACAAAAAAAAGAATACTTTTTCAAATATTAAGGGTGTTAGAAAAATTGTGTGATTGAATTGGTTTAACTTGTTTAAAAACTGTTCATGAATCTTTAAAAATTCTATCAATTTGTTGAGTCAAATGCATTTTCTTTAATGTAAATCATGACTTTAAATATTAATAAACATTTCGAATGTAAACTAACTTACAATTATATTTAATGATATGTTATGAAATTGTTTAATAAGTTTCATATTTCATGTAACTATCGACATAGTCAAACAATTAAGTTTGATATAAATTGAGGTATTTATTTTTACAAGATTGACCTGACAGAGTTAAACTCAACATTCTCTATTTTATTCTTATTTAATTAGCTCAATTTTTATTTTCTTAGGAAAAATTAGGTCAATTGGTTAAATTTTGAGATATTAATTATGAATGTGTAAATTTGATTTCTTTAAGTGAGTTTAGTCCATTTTCCATTATATTTTTCCTTCGTTTGAATGGCCTATATGATTTTCTTAAAAAAAAAAATCTATCTACTACGATCTTGCCTTTTTATCTATATTTTTTTGGGTGAAATTAAATTAGATATGAAATTCAGTAAAATATTCTAATTAATTATTGTGAAAGTTAAATGGTTAAAAACCCCTCTAATGCCCAGGAGTCTCTCTTGCTAAAAGTTAGCCTTGGGTAATTTCATTGTAATTTTTTCAATGCATAAAAAAACAACCTATAGGTTCACATTGTCTAGCTAGTCAAGGCCATCTTCACTATTTTATATATTTAGGCATTATATATAAAATTTAATTGAAAGGTTATGATATTATAATGTTTTTTCATAAGGTCGTTAAATAATAGATTATTATATTATCTCTTAAAATAATTATTTTAAAAGTTATATTTAACATAATTTCAAATTGATTGACAAAGTAAACCAACCAATCACACTAACAGTAGATCAAAATCAAACTTTTTTTTTTTATTTATGCAAAAAGAAATTCAACATAAAAATGAAGAATTTCATTACACTATGTAAGACTTTTTATACTTCCATTAAAAAAAATCATCATATAATTAAAAGGCTTTGACTTTTATTAATTGTACCATTTAAATACATAATATGATGAGATCAGATTCTATGCATTTCCATTAATACACCTCACATTAATTAAGTGTTTTTTTTAAAATATGTTTACAAAACAAAGACCAAAATTTCCTCCTATCTTCACTATTTAATAAGGATTGACCATATATTTTAAATTCATTAGACAATCTTCACTTTGGTGACAAGCGACAAAACCATGGTGAAACAAATTTATGTCTCAATTTTGTTCATCGTTCTCTTGTTTGCTAATTGAAATACAGGGAACACACTAGAAGGGGGGGGGGGGGGGGGGGATTGAATAGCGTGTTAGATAAAATGAAACCTTTTTCACAAAGATGGAGATATCTTAGTTCAGATTTTACAAGGGACTTGTAAAATGCAGAATCATAGCTATTGTCCAATGATTCAAAATAACAGTATGACGAAACTGCGTTTTCAAGATATCGTTCAAGTGAAATAAAAAGCCTTTTCACAAATGGATTTAAAAGGGAACCTTGTGCGTCTAAATGCGAAGAAATAACACAAGAGATAACGAGCAAGCTAAAAGCAATAGAGTAAAAACACTTGGTTTATACTGGTTCACTCAACCCGAGCTACGTCCAGTTCTCCTTCAAAAATAACCTTTTGAAGGGTTCCACTAATCAAAATTTTGATTACAAACAAGTATTCTTTACCCTTCCACTTCTGACTACAAGTATTCTCAAGGCCACTTCTGGCACACTTTTTAATCTCCCCCTATGATTAAAAACAACACCCAAGTATTATTTGACACTAAGCCACTCCTGGCTTTCCAAACAATAGTTTGATTACATAGTAACAGTTCAACTCTCATAGAGAGGATATTACAAAAGAAAGCAAATACACAAAGTAATTAGCAAAGCTAAGAAGTAAGCTCTTTTTGCGCAAGTGTTGATCGTCCAAGTATTTTGGCAGAGTTTCAACTCTTTGAAAATTTCGTTAAAGCTTCGTTGGTTCTTCAAGAGCCTCGTCCTCTATTTATAGGCCTCTGAGCGAAAGTATCCGTTGTGGGATCCGAGCCTTTGCTGAAAACCATTCCCTCACCATCATTTGATCGTTACCACGTGTCAGCTTGGGTTGAAGAGAGAAATGGGACAACATGACAAGCAGCGCCTCCACTACTTGTACGATTTTGCAGAGAGAAGCTTTTCTGTCTCTTGTGGTACACTTTAAAATATTCAAATGAAATGTTATGTGTAACATCCTAAAAGGGTACTACCCTCTAACGTACATTTTAGTCATCAACACGGATAATATAAACATATATGATATCATTACTCAAGAATATCACTGTTCAAGGGTCTACATCATTCTCTAGTAATTACATCATATACTCAAAAGGTAATTCCCACATATGATACCATATGCCAAAAGAATACATAAGGAGGTCTTTCACAAAAAATAGCCTATAAGATATTGTTACACACAAAAAAAATCTTCTAGGCCTCTTGCCTCCATGCTTCAATCCTGTTTAATTTGGAACATAAACACTAAACTAATGAGACAAGGTCTAAGTGAGTGCTAAACCTGCAACATTGTACTTATATGCCTCATTGATGCATCATAATTGTCAAACTTTACTCAAATCTTTACATGAACATAAATATAAACTTAAACAGTTGTTTTGGCATGCTTAACATTAACCTTTTTCTCTTTTCTGTCCTACGTCAAAGTATTGAGCTCAAACTTTCAAGGAGCATCCCCCTTGTCCTTATGCCATGACCTCGTATTTATATCCCCCTCCGGTCTGAGGGGCCATTTACCACTTATTTGGAGATAGGAAGTGACGGAAGCCCGCCTATTGCCAAAGAGGGCACCTTAAATATTTTGCATACCTTACATTCTTACTTAAAACTTTAGTCTTCCAAGAGTTCGGAGGAGTTACTTTCCTCCTTTCCCAATGGAGATCCCCTTAATACCTATGTTTGTGCATATGTATTTATACACTATCCTCAAGCAATCATTTGAAACATAAAGCATAAGTTACAAGAATGGAAAATGTATTGTATATACTATGTTGTTCTAGGGGTCTCTCGCTTAGCAAACAACACCCTGTCACTTAGCGCACTTAAAAAGGCACTAGCAACTAAGTACAGGGGTCCTAGACTTGCTCTGTGACCCCTCTTTCGCTTAGCGAGGATAGTTCTCACTTAGCTAATTAAATTCGCAGGTTGTATTCTCGCTTAGCGAATTAACTTCTCTGGAATGCATTCTCGCTAAGCCGCAACATGCTCGATTAGCCATAGGCGCGATTCTGCAGATCGCGATTTTCGCGATCTCTGTTCGCAGCAGGCCATTTTTGGCTACCCAACCACTCTAATGCACCATGAATGATCCAAAAACAATTCTTCATGCTTCTAATAATCAAACCAATATCATACAACCCTCAAATCATGCAAATCTATGAAAAAACCCCAAACCCCCAAATGTCAGGGTTCAAGGTTCAAACCCACAAATCAACAACAAAGATAGCAAGATCAAGAAGAGAAAGGGGAAAGAAGATGAAGGGAGGGCACTCACAATGTGCTCCAATAGTGTGGATGTGTGTAGGGGTCTCTAGCTTTCCTTCTTCCTTCTCCTACTCTTCTCTTCTCTTTTTTCTCCTCTCCTTCAAGAATGTGTTGTGTGAGTAATGAGTGGTGGGGAAGGGGGTTTATGACTTGAGGGGGATCTAAGTCCCTATTGGGCCCTATGGGCACTTCCTCATCTATCCTAATCATTCTTTCATAACAAACTAACTTCCAATAGTCTATAAAGTCTTCATAAAACAAATATAAAAGGCATATATATATATATATATCACTATTGTATATATATCACTATTGGCCTATTTTTGGGGATGTTACATTATGTATGAGAAGAGAGGGAATAACAGAGAGTGAACATTCAAATGAAATCATCATCGAAAAGCATAAGTGTACTTTCAGACAAGGAGGACGCGTTATATAACTGTTTGATAGAAATGATT
This sequence comes from Pueraria montana var. lobata, assembly GCA_026413185.1. Lineage (NCBI taxonomy): Eukaryota > Viridiplantae > Streptophyta > Magnoliopsida > Fabales > Fabaceae > Pueraria > Pueraria montana. The sequence goes on along the minus strand of CM048649.1, from coordinate 20,549,297 downwards.
TGTGTAAATTATATAAGCGTTATATAATGAATTAAAATTTGAATACTTGTTTAATTTGTCAATCATCTTTAGTATCCAACCATATTTCGAACAAGATTGGATACGAAAATCTAGTTGTAAGATTTTCCAGTCACACAGTCAAAGTGAAACACAATAATCAAAAGTAATTAATAAATGGATATTAGAGGGTGTTAGAGGAGGACCCATTGTCAGAAGACTTTATTTTTATTTTGTTAAAAGTTACCAAAAGACCTAGACATCATATGAAAATTAATAACCGAATGATAATTTTATCTTCCAACCATATTCAATTCAGCTACACAATACTGTTAATAGCACCCTGAATAGTTATAATTTGTTTTTTTTTGTCAAAACAAGTTTGCACTCTTATTAACTCCTAGACACAAAGGGATGCTTTGTCTAGTGTCTGACTGTTCTTTGAAAAATATTGCCTCGAAGGAGGATACCTGTGGGAAACAATACAAAAAAGGAATACTTTTTTTTCGGATACTATGGCTGTCAGGAAAAACATCTCAACGAATTGGTTTAACTTGTTTAAAAACTGTTCAGGAATCCTTAAAATTTCAGTCAATTTGTGGAGGAAAACGCATTTTATTTAATGTAAATCAATTTAAATATTAGTAAGTATTTTGAATGTAAAATAAAATTTATATTTAATGATATGTTATGAAATAGTTTAATAAGTTTCATATTTCATGTAACTATCAACATAGTCAAACAATTAAGTTTGATATAAATTGAGCTTATTATTTTTACAAGATTTACATGACAAAATTAAACTGATATCATTCTCTATTTTATTCATATTTAATTACGTCAATTGTTATTTTCTTACAGTGAATTCAGTCAATTGGTTAAATTTCGAGATACTAATTATTAATGTGTAAATTTGATTTTTTTAAGTGTGCTTAGTTCATTTTCCATTATATTTTTCACTCTTTCAAATGGCCTATAACATGTTCTAAAAAAAAAAAAAACTCTATCTAATACGATCTTGCCTTTTTTTTCTATATATTTTTTTGGCGAAATTAAATTAGATATGAAATTCAATAAAATATTCTATTTAACTATTATGAAAGTTAAATGGTGAAAACCACCCTATCCTGCCAAGGAGTCTCTCTTGCTAAAAGATAGCCTTGGGTAATTTCTTTGTAATTTTTTCAATGTATAACAAAAAACCTGCAGGTTCACGTTGTCTAGCTATTCAGGGCCACCTTCACTATTTTGTATATTTAGGCATTACATATACAATTTAATTGAAAGGTTATGATATTATAATGTTTTTTCAAAAGGTCGTTAAAAAATAGATTATTATATTAACTCTTATAATAATTATTTTAAAAGTTATATTTAACATAATTTCAAATTGATTGACAAAGTAAACCACTCACTCTAACAGTGCTTCAAAATCAAACTTTTTTTTTATTTATGCAAAAAGAAATTCAACAGAAAAATGAAGAATTTCATTACACTATGCAAGACTTTTTACACTTCCATTAAAAATAATAATAATTAAAAGGCTTTGACTTTTATTAATTATACCATTTAAATACATAATATGATGAAATCAGGTTCCATGCATTTCCATTAATACACCTCACACTAATTAAGCGTATTTTTTTTTACATATATGTTTACAAAACAAAGTCAAAAATTTCCTCCTATCTTCACTATTTAATAAGGGTTGACCATACATTTTAAATTCATCAGACAATCTTCACTTTGGTGACGAGCGACGAAACCATGGCGAAACAATTTTATGTCTCAATTTTGTTCATCGTTCTCTTGTTTGCTCGTAAGTCTGCCTGACTGTCTCTGTGTGTGTATGTGGGTGTGTGAGTGAGTATTAGCATTGGTAAAAGCTTTATATGTTCCCATCTTTGAAGAAAATAACAATTGCTTTTGACGATACTTGCATGTGCAGAAGAAATATCGGTACGGGTTGCGAAACCTTGATGCATAGAAAAAACTAAAGAATACGTAAACATGAAATGCTCTGGTGACGCAGTTTGTTATGGTGCATGCAAGTTCGGGGATGATTTTGATGATGGAGAGTGCACTTGGCCATCGTCGAACGCTTACTGTATTTGCTATCAAACATGCTATGGGTGGAAAGGAGGCTCAAGTTAAGACCTCGTCCATTGAATAGCAAGAAATATTGAGAAATATGTGTGTTTAGACTTAAGATTGATTCAATAAAAAGTTGGTTTGCAACTGATATTTTACAAGATTTATGCGTAAATTTCATGACTGAGACTGTTCACAAAGATTTTTATAAATCGTCAATGTTTATTCCTAATGAATAGTCTTACATAATTCCACGTATCTTTGGTTAATTTAGTCTTTAATTTAACAAAAAAATTCATTTTAATTTATCAAGCATCATCCACGGGGGGACGCGGTTCTCTCAATTAGCACGTTTTTCATATAGTGGATACGCATTACTTTTTCAATACTAAAAAATTGAAAAAAAAAATAATTTTGAATTTTTAAATACAATCGAATTGTATTAAGAATTAATCTTAATCATATTTATTTTATTAAAATTTGCGTTATTCATTAGAAATTTAGAACTATAAAATGAGCCTAATAGTAGGGATTAGCCTCCGACTATATAATGAATTAAAATTTGAATACTTGTTTAATTTGTCAAACATCTTTAGTATCCAACCATATTTCGAACAAGGTTGGATAAGAAAATCTAGTTGTAAGATTTTCCAGTCACACAGTCAAACTGAAACACAATAATCAAAAGTAATTAACAAATGGATATTAGTGGGTGTTAGAGGAGGACCCATTGTCAGAAGACTTTATTTTTATTTTGTTAAAAGTTACCAAAAGACCTAGACATCATATGGAAATTAATAACCGAATGATAATTTTATCTTCCAACCATATTCAATTCAGCTACACAATACTGTTAATAGCACCCTGAATAGTTATAATTTGTTTTTTTAAGTCAAAACAAGTTTGCACTCTTATTAACTCCTAGACACAAAGGGATATTTTTTCTAGTGTCTGACTGTTCTTTGAAAAAATATTGCCTCGAAGGAGGATACCTGTGGGAAACAATACAAAAAAGGAATACTTTTTTTTTTGGATACTATGGCTGTCAGGAGAAACGTCTCATCGAATTGGTTTAATGTGTTTAAAAACTGTTCAGGAATCCTTAAAATTTCAGTCAATTTGTGGAGGAAAACGCATTTTATTTAATGTAAATCAATTTAAATATTAGTAAGTAGTTTGAATGTAAAATAATTTACATTTATATTTAATGATATGTTATGAAATAGTTTAATAAGTTTCATATTTCATGTAACTATCAACGTAGTCAAACAATTAAGTTTGATATAAATTGAGCTTATTATTTTTACAAGATTTACATGACAAAATTAAACTGATATCATTCTCTATTTTATTCATATTTAATTACGTCAATTGTTATTTTCTAACAGCGAATTCAGTCAATTGGTTAAATTTCGAGATACTAATTATTAATGTGTAAATTTGATTTTTTTTAAGTGTGCTTAGTTCATTTTCCATTACATTTTTCACTCTTTCAAATGGCCTATAACATTTTCTAAAAAAAAATAAAACTCTATCTAATACGATCTTCCCTTTTTTTTCTTTATATTTTTTTGGCGAAATTAAATTAGATATGAAATTCAATAAAATATTCTATTTAACTATTATGAAAGTTAAATGGTGAAAACCACCCTATCCTGCCAAGGAGTCTCTCTTGCTAAAAGATAGCCTTGGGTAATTTCTTTGTAATTTTTTCAATGTATAACAAAAAACCTGCAGGTTCACGTTGTCTAGCTATTCAGGGCCACCTTCACTATTTTGTATATTTAGGCATTAGATATACAATTTAATTGAAAGGTTATGATATTATAATGTTTTTTCATAAGGTCGTTAAAAAATAGATTATTATATTAACTCTTATAATAATTATTTTAAAAGTTATATTTAACATAATTTCAAATTGATTGACAAAATAAACCACTCACACTAACAGTGCATCAAAATCAAACTTTTTTTTTTTATTTATGCAAAAGGAAATTCAACATAAAAATGAAGAATTTCATTACACTATGCAAGACTTTTTACACTTCCATTAAAAAAAATCATCATATAATTCAAAGGCTTTGACTTTTATTAATTGTACCATTTAAATACATAATATGATGAAATCAGGTTCCATGCATTTCCATTAATACACCTCACACTAATTAAGCGTATTTTGTTTTTACATATATGTTTACAAAACAAAGTCAAAAATTTCCTCCTATCTTCACTATTTAATAAGGGTTGACCATACATTTTAAATTCATCAGACAATCCTCACTTTGGTGACGAGCGACGAAACCATGGTGAAACAATTTTATGTCTCAATTTTGTTCATCGTTCTCTTGTTTGTTGGTAAGTCTGCCTGACTGTCTCTGTGTGTGTATGTGGGTGTGTGAGTGAGTATTAGCATTGGTAAAAGCTTTATATGTTCCCATCTTTGAAGAAAATAACAATTGCTTTTGACGATACTTGCATGTGCAGAAGAAATATCGGTACGGGTTGCGAAACCTTGATGCAAAGAAAAAACTAAAGAATACGTAAACATGAAATGCTCTGGTGACGCAGTTTGTTATGCTGCATGCAAGTTCGGGGATGATTTTGATGATGGAGAGTGCACTTGGCCATCGTCGAACGCTTACTGTATTTGCTATCAAACATGCTATGGGTGGACAGGAGGCTCAAGTTAAGACCTCGTCCATTGAATAACAAGAAATATTGAGAAATATGTGTGTTAAGACTTAAGATTGATTCAATAAAAAGTTGATTTGCAACTGATATTTTACAAGATTTATGCGTAAATTTCATGACTGAGACTGTTCACAAAGATATTTATAAATCGTCAATGTTTATTCCTAATGAATAGTCTTATATAGTTCCACGTATCTTTGGTCAATTTAGTCTTTAATTTAACAAAAAAATTCATTTTAATTTATCAAGCATCATCCACGGGGGGACACGGTTCTCTCAATTAGCACGTTTTTCATATAGTGGATACGCATTACTTTTTTATTACTAAAAAATTGAAAAAAAAAAAACAATTTTGAATTTTTAAATACAATCGAATTGTATTAAGAATTAATCATAATCATATTTATTTTATTAAAATTTGCGTTATTCATTAGAAATTTCGAACTATAAAATGAGTCTAATGGTAGGGATTGGCCTCCGACTATATAATGAATTAAAATTTGAATACTTGTTTAATTTGTCAATCATCTTTAGTATCCAACCATATTTCGAACAAGGTTGGATACGAAAATCTAGTTGTAAGATTTTCCAGTCACACAGTCAAAGTGAAACACAATAATTAAAAGTAATTAACAAATGGATATTAGTGGGTGTTAGAGGAGGACCCCTTGTCAGAAGACTTTATTTTTATTTTGTTAAAAGTTACCAAAAGACCTAGATATCATATGAAAATTATTAACCGAATGATAATTTTATCTTCCAACCATATTCAATTCAGCTACACAATACTGTTAATAGCACCCTGAATAGTTATAATTTGTTTTTTTTTTTGTCAAAACAAGTTTGCACTCTTATTAACTCCTAGACACAAAGGGATACTTTTTCTAGTGTCTGACTGTTCTTTGAAAAAATATTGCCTCGAAGGAGGATACCTGTGGGAAACAATACAAAAAAGGAATACTTTTTTTTCGGATACTATGGCTGTCAGGAGAAACGTCTCATCGAATTGGTTTAACTTGTTTAAAAACTGTTCAGGAATCCTTAAAATTTCAGTCAATTTGTGGAGGAAAACGCATTTTATTTAATGTAAATCAATTTAAATATTAGTAAGTATTTTGAATGTAAAATAATTTACATTTATATTTAATGATGTTATGAAATAGTTTAATAAGTTTCATATTTCATGTAACTATCAACATAGTCAAACAATTAAGTTTGATATAAATTGAGCTTATTATTTTTACAAGATTTACATGACAAAATTAAACTGATATCATTCTCTATTTTATTCATATTTAATTATGTCAATTGTTATTTTCTTACAGCGAATTCAGTCAATTGGTTAAATTTCGAGATACTAATTATTAATGTGTAAATTTGATTTTTTTTAAGTGTGCTTAGTTCATTTTCCATTATATTTTTCACTCTTTCAAATGGCCTATAACATTTTCTAAAAAAAAAAAAAACTCTATCTAATACGATCTTGCCTTTTTTTTCTATATATTTTTTTGGCGAAATTAAATTAGATATGAAATTCAATAAAATATTCTATTTAACTATTATGAAAGTTAAATGGTGAAAACCACCCTATCCTGCCAAGGAGTCTCTCTTGCTAAAAGATAGCCTTGGGTAATTTCTTTGTAATTTTTTCAGTGTATAACAAAAAACCTGCAGGTTCACGTTGTCTAGCTGTTCAGGGCCACCTTCACTATTTTGTATATTTAGGCATTACATATACAATTTAATTGAAAGGTTATGATATTATAATGTTTTTTCATAAGGTCGTTAAAAAATAGATTATTATATTAACTCTTATAATAATTATTTTAAAAGTTATATTTAACATAATTTCAAATTGATTGACAAAGTAAACCACTCACACTAACAGTGCTTCAAAATCAAACTTTTTTTTTATTTATGCAAAAAGAAATTCAACATAAAAATGAAGAATTTCATTACACTATGCAAGACTTTTTACACTTCCATTAAAAAAAAATAATTAAAAGGCTTTGACTTTTATTAATTATACCATTTAAATACATAATATGATGAAATCAGGTTCCATGCATTTCCATTAATACATCTCACACTAATTAAGCGTTTTTTTTTTTACATATATGTTTACAAAACAAAGTCAAAAATTTCCTCCTATCTTCACTATTTAATAAGGGTTGACCATACATTTTAAATTCATCAGACAATCTTCACTTTGGTGACGAGCGACGAAACCATGGCGAAACAATTTTATGTCTCAATTTTGTTCATCGTTCTCTTGTTTGCTCGTAAGTCTGCCTGACTGTCTCTGTGTGTGTATGTGGGTGTGTGAGTGAGTATTAGCATTGGTAAAAGCTTTATATGTTCCCATCTTTGAAGAAAATAACAATTGCTTTTGACAATACTTGCATGTGCAGAAGAAATATCGGTACGGGTTGCGAAACCTTGATGCATAGAAAAAACTAAAGAATACGTAAACATGAAATGCTCTGGTGACGCAGTTTGTTATGCTGCATGCAAGTTCGGGGATGATTTTGATGATGGAGAGTGCACTTGGCCGTCATCGAACGCTTACTGTATTTGCTATCAAACATGCTATGGGTGGAAAGGAGGCTCAAGTTAACACCTCGTCCATTGAATAGCAAGAAATATTGAGAAATCTGTGTGTTAAGACTTAAGATTGATTCAATAAAAAGTTGATTTGCAACTGATATTTTACAAGATTTATGCGTAAATTTCATGACTGAGACTGGTCACAAAGATATTTATAAATCGTCAATGTTTATTCCTAATGAATAGTCTTACATAATTCCACGTATCTTTGGTCAATTTAGTCTTTAATTTAACAAAAAAATTCATTTTAATTTATCAAGCATCATCCACGGGGGGACGCGGTTCTCTCAATTAGCACGTTTCTCATATAGTGGATACGCATTACTTTTTTATTACTAAAAAATTGAAAAAAAATAAAAATTTTGAATTTTTAAATACAATCGAATTGTATTAAGAATTAATCTTAATCATATTTATTTTATTAAAATTTGCGTTATTCATTAGAAATTTAGAACTATAAAATGAGTCTAATAGTAGGGATCAGGCTCCGACTATATAATGAATTAAAATTTGAATACTTGTTTAATTTGTCAATCATCTTTAGTATCCAACCATATTTCGAACAAGGTTGGATACGAAAATCTAGTTGTAAGATTTTCCAGTCACACAGTCAAAGTGAAACACAATAATTAAAAGTAATTAACAAATGGATATTAGTGGGTGTTAGAAGAGGACCCCTTGTCAGAAGACTTTATTTTTATTTTGTTAAAAGTTACCAAAAGACCTAGACATCATATGAAAATTATTAACCGAATGATAATTTTATCTTCCAACCATATTCAATTCAGCTACACAATATTGTTAATAGCACCCTGAATAGTTATAATTTGTTTTTTTAAGTCAAAACAAGTTTGCACTCTTATTAACTCCTAGACACAAAGGGATACTTTTTCTAGTGTCTGACTGTTCTTTGAAAAAATATTGCCTCGAAGGAGGATACCTGTGGGAAACAATACAAAAAAGGAATACTTTTTTTTCGGATACTATGGCTGTCAGGAGAAACGTCTCATCGAATTGGTTTAACTTGTTTAAAAACTGTTCAGGAATCCTTAAAATTTCAGTCAATTTGTGGAGGAAAACGCATTTTATTTAATGTAAATCAATTTAAATATTAGTAAGTATTTTGAATGTAAAATAAAATTTATATTTAATGATATGTTATGAAATAGTTTAATAAGTTTCATATTTCATGTAACTATCAACATAGTCAAACAATTAAGTTTGATATAAATTGAGCTTATTATTTTTACAAGATTTACATGACAAAATTAAACTGATATCATTCTCTATTTTATTCATATTTAATTACGTCAATTGTTATTTTCTTACAGCGAATTCAGTCAATTGGTTAAATTTCGAGATACTAATTATTAATGTGTAAATTTGATTTTTTTAAGTGTGCTTAGTTCATTTTCCATTATATTTTTCACTCTTTCAAATGGCCTATAACATGTTCTAAAAAAAAAAAAAACTCTATCTAATACGATCTTGCCTTTTTTTTCTATATATTTTTTTGGCGAAATTAAATTAGATATGAAATTCAATAAAATATTCTATTTAACTATTATGAAAGTTAAATGGTGAAAACCACCCTATCCTGCCAAGGAGTCTCTCTTGCTAAAAGATAGCCTTGGGTAATTTCTTTGTAATTTTTTCAGTGTATAACAAAAAACCTGCAGGTTCACGTTGTCTAGCTGTTCAGGGCCACCTTCACTATTTTGTATATTTAGGCATTACATATACAATTTAATTGAAAGGTTATGATATTATAATGTTTTTTCATAAGGTTGTTAAAAAATAGATTATTATATTAACTCTTATAATAATTATTTTAAAAGTTATATTTAACATAATTTCAAATTGATTGACAAAGTAAACCACTCACACTAACAGTGCTTCAAAATCAAACTTTTTTTTTATTTATGCAAAAAGAAATTCAACATAAAAATGAAGAATTTCATTACACTATGCAAGACTTTTTACACTTCCATTAAAAAAAAAATAATTAAAAGGCTTTGACTTTTATTAATTATACCATTTAAATACATAATATGATGAAATCAGGTTCCATGCATTTCCATTAATACATCTCACACTAATTAAGCGTTTTTTTTTTTTACATATATGTTTACAAAACAAAGTCAAAAATTTCCTCCTATCTTCACTATTTAATAAGGGTTGACCATACATTTTAAATTCATCAGACAATCTTCACTTTGGTGATGAGCGACGGAACCATGGCGAAACAATTTTATGTCTCAATTTTGTTCATCGTTCTCTTGTTTGCTCGTAAGTCTACCTGACTGTCTCTGTGTGTGTATGTGGGTGTGTGAGTGAGTATTAGCATTGGTAAAAGCTTTATATGTTCCCATCTTTGAAGAAAATAACAATTGCTTTTGACAATACTTGCATGTGCAGAAGAAATATCGGTACGGGTTGCGAAACCTTCATCATAGAAAAAACTAAAGAATACGTAAACATGAAATGCTTAGGTGACGCAGTTTGTTATGCTGCATGCAAGTTCGGAGGATGCTTCTTTCAAAAGTACTGGCACATTGTGGGGGATAATGTATTTCAAGCGGTACTTCAGTTCTTTCAACGAGGATGGATTTTGCCCAACATGAATTCTAATTTGGTGGTTTTGATACCAAAAGTTCCAGAAGCTGATAAGATAGACCAATTTCGTCCTATTGCTTTGGCGAATTTTCAATTTAAAATTATCACCAAAGTCTTAGCTGATAGACTTGCAGAGATTGCTCCAAAAATTATTTCCCCTCACCAAAGGGGATTTGTGAAAGAAAGGCAAATAAGTGACTGCATTTGTGTTGCGTCTGAAGTAGTGAACCTTCTAAAACATCGCACTTTTGGAGGTAACTTGATGATGAAGTTTGATGTGTGTAAGGCATTTGATACTCTGGATTGGAATTTTTAAATTCAGGTCCTTCAAGCTTTTGGGTTTGATAGCAAATTTGTTCAGTGGATTAATGTTATTTTGCATTCTGCAAAGTTGAGTTTTTCTGTTAATGGGAAGGCAGCTGGTTTTTTTTCCTGCAAGAGGGGTGTTCGTCAAGGAGATCCTCTCTCCCCTCTTCTTTTCTGTTTGGCAGAAGATGTCCTTAGTCGGGGTATTTCTTTGCTTGTTGAACAGGGACTTTTTAAACCAATCACTGGTCCTAAAAATATTTGCACCCCCAGTCATGTTTTCTTTGCGGATGATATACTGGTTTTTGGTAGAGGGCTCAAGAAACACATGCATAGCTTAATGTCTCTTTTCCAACAGTATGGAGAAGCCTCTGGTCAGCACCTAAATATTTTGAAATGCACTTTTTATTCAATGCATGAAGGCAGTCGCTTGAGGGCAATCAAAGAATCCTTGGGTTTTTCTCAAGGTTCTCTTCCTTTTAATTATCTTGGGGTACCCTTATTCCAAGGGAGACCCAAAAAGATGTACTTGCAAGCTATTGTTGATAAAGTAAGAGCTAAGTTGCAGGCTTGGAAAGGCTCTCTTCTTTCTTTTATAGGCAGGATTCAGGTTGTTAAATCTATTATCCAGAGTATGCTTCTTTATAGCTTTCATATCTATTCTTGGCCATTGGCAACCTTGAATTCCATTTACTTGTGGATCCGTAATTTTATTTGGACGGGAGATGTGGAAAAACGCAAGCTGGTTACTGTTGCGTGGAATACTCTTTGCCAACCAGTGGATTCGGGAGGGTTAGGGATAAGGCCTCTTAAGCTGATTAATAAGGCTGCTCTTTTAAAGCTTAGCTGGTCTTTATTTGTCTCGAGTTCTCATTGGGCTTCCTTATGCAGAAGTAGATTATTTAAAAATGGAGTTCCTAAGAATACTCATGTTTCATCTTCCATTTGGACTGGTATTAAACCTTGTATCTCAGTCATTTTGGATAACTCAACATGGCAAATTGGTGATGGCAGAAATATTTCCTTTTGGACGGATAAATGGATGTCCAGGACAGTCGCGGATATGTTAAATATTCCTGCAGCTGTTCAGCAGAATCTTCAAGCCACAGTGTCTGATTTTATTCACGATAAACAGTGGAGAATTCCTCAAGCTTTTGCACAGAGCTTCCCTCATCTGGTTCCTGAGATAAAGGCTTTTTCTATCCCTTTTGATGAAGTTGCTGATAGACGCTTTTGGTCTCCCTCTGATTCAGGTCTACTCCTTTTTAAAGATGCTATACGCTTCTATCAACCTTGTGCTCAATCTGTTGGGTGGAGTAAAATTATTTGGCGTAATTGTATTCCTCCTTCGAAATCTTCTATGTTTTGGAGGTTGATTCTTAATCGTCTTCCTACTGATGATAATTTACATAAAAGTGGTCTAGTTTTTGCTTCAATGTGCTCTCATTGTGGATCATGCATTGAAACCTCTTATCATTTGTTTTTGGAGTGTCCATTTGCCTCTGATCTTTGGACATGGTTGGGTCACATTCTTCACCGTCGTATTGATGTCTCTTCTCCCTTGAGGCTTTTGGAGATCTGTCATACAGCAACTAGCTCTCAAGCTAAGGACGTTTATATTTCACTGGTGATTCATATCGCTAATTTCATTTGGCTTAGCAGAAATCAAGCCCGTTTCCATTACAGCCCTATGACAAAATATAGTATTTTGAATAGAGTTATTGCTGCACTGTCGATAACAGGAAATTTCTCATATGGAAATATGTCTAATGCAGTGGAGGAATTCATACTTTTCAGATAGCTACACATTATGGGGGCACAAAAGACGTGCTCCTAAGATTATTGAGGTTTTTTGGAATCCACCTCTTGTTGGTTGGGTTAAGGCCAACACAGATGGTGCTGCGAAGGGATGTCCCGGTCCAGCTGCTTGTGGTGGCCTCTTTAGAAATCATAATGGTGAATTATTAGGCTGCTTTTCTCAATCTCTTCCAATTTCTTTTGCTTTTCATGCAGAGCTACAAGCGGTTATATTTTCCATTGAGACAGCACATAGTAAAGGATGGGGGATGCTCTGGATAGAATGTGACTCTATGTCTGTGATTCAAGCCTTCAAATCAGTGGATATGGTGCCTTGGAAATTAAAAACGAGATGGTGAAATTGCACTGCTCTTACTAAACAAATGTCGTTTGCAATCTCACACATTTATCGCGAAGGAAACAGTTGTGCTGACGCTCTTGCTAACTATGCTTTTTTGTGATCCTGGTTTTTCTTGGTGGGACTCTATCCCATCTTTTCTTTGTGATTCCTTCCATAGGGATAAGCTTAGACTACCTTGTTATAGGTTTTGCTAATTTGTTTGTTTTCCATGGGTTTTGATTTTATGTCCCCCCATGTTCATTGTTTCTTTGTTTTTTTATATTAATAAAATTTGGTTTGTTGGCAGAGGATTGGTAGTCCTCATGGTGCCAACCTAGTTGGGATTATGGGGCTCTACTATGATGCTCTTGCAAACCTTTGCATTAAAAAAAAATTAGCTCAATTGTTATTTTCTTACGGCGAATTCAGTCAATTGGTTAAATTTCGAGATACTAATTATGAATGTGTAAATTTGATTTTTTTAAGTGTGCTTAGTTCATTTTCCATTATATTTTTCACTCTTTAAAATGGCCTATAACATTTTCTAAAAAAAAAAAAACCCTATCTAATATGATCTTGCCTTTTTTTTTTTGAATACTTGTTTAATTTGTTAATCATCTTTAGTATCCAACCATATTTCGAACAAGATTGGATACGAAAATCTAGTTGTAAGATTTTCCAGCCACACAGTCAAAGTGAAACACAATAATTAAAAGTAATTAATAAATGGATATTAGTGGGTGTTAGAGGAGGACCCCTTGTCAAAAGACTTTATTTTTATTTTGTTAAAAGTTACCAAAAGACCTAGACATCATATGAAAATTAATAACCGAATGATAATTTTATCTTCCAACCATATTCAATTCAGCTACACAATACTGTTAATAGCACCCTGAATAGTTATAATTTGTTTTTTTTGTCGAAACAAGTTTGCACTCTTATTAACTCCTAGACACAAAGGGATACTGTTTCTAGTGTCTGATTGTTCTTTGAAAAATATTGCCTCGAAGGAGGATACCTGTGGGAAACAATACAAAAAAGGAATACTTTTTTTCGGATACTATGGCTGTCAGGAAAAACTTCTGATTAAATTGGTTTAACTTGTTTAGAAACTGTTCAGGAATCCTTAAAATTTCAGTCAATTTGTGGAGTAAAACGCATTTTATTTAATGTAAATCAATTTAAATATTAATAAGTATTTTGAATGTAAAATAATTTACATTTATATTTAATGATATGTTATGAAATAGTTTAATAAGTTTCATATTTCATGTAACTATCAACATAGTCAAACAATTAAGTTTGATATAAATTGAGCTTATTATTTTTACAATATTTTCATGACAAAATTAAACTGATATCATTCTCAATTTTATTCATATTTAATTAGCTCAATTGTTATTTTCTTACGGCGAATTCAGTCAATTGGTTAAATTTCGAGATACTAATTATGAATGTGTAAATTTGATTTTTTTAAGTGTGCTTAGTTCATTTTCCATTATATTTTTCACTCTTTCAAATGGCTTATAACATTTTCTAAAAAAAAAAAACCCTATCTAATACGATCTTGCCTATTTTTTTTGTATATATTTTTTTGGCGAAATTAAATTAGATATGAAATTCAATAAATATTCTATTTAATTATTATGGAAGTTAAATGGTAAAAACCACCCTCTCCTGCCAAGGAGTCTCTCTTGCTAAAAGAGAGCCTTGGGTAATTTCATTGTAATTTTTTCAATGCATAAAAAAACAACGCAGGTTCACGTTGTCTAGCTATTCAGGGCCATCTTCACTATTTTATATATTTAGGCATTACGTATACAATTTAATTTAATGGTTTTGATATTATGAAAGGTCGTTAAATATTAGATCATTATATTAACTCTTCTAATAATTATTTTAAAAGTTATATTTAACATAATTTCAAAGAGATTGACATAGTAAACACTCACACTGACAGGGCATCAAAATCAAACTTTTTTATTTATTTATGCAAAAAGAAATTCAACATAAAAATGAAGAATTTCATTACACTATGTAAGACTTTTTACAATTCCATTAAAAAAAATCATCATATAATTAAAAGGCTTTGACTTTTATTAATTGTACCATTTAAATACATAATATGATGAAATCAGATTCTATGCATTTCCATTAATACACCTCACACTAATTAAGTGTATTTTTTTTTTACATATATGTTTACAAAACAAAGACAAAAATTTCCTCCTATCTTCACTATTTAATAAGGGTTGACCATACATTTTAAATTCATCAGACAATCTTCACTTTGGTGACGAGCGACGAAACCATGGCGAAACAATTTTATGTCTCAATTTTGTTCATCGTTCTCTTGTTTGCTCGTAAGTCTGCCTGACTGTCTCTTTGTGTGTATCTGGGTGTGTGAGCGAGTATTAGCATTGGTAAAAGCTTTATATGTTCCCATCTTTGAAGAAAATAACAATTGCTTTTGACAATACTTGCATGTGCAGAAGAAATATCGGTACGGGTTGCGAAACCTTCATGCATAGAAAAAAATAAAGAATACGTAAACATGAAATGCTCTGGTGATGCAGTTTGTTATGCTGCATGCAAGTTCGGGGATGATTTTGATGATGGAGAGTGCACCTGGCCGTCGTCGAACGCTTACTGTATTTGCTATCAAACATGCTATGGGTGGACAGGAGGCTCAAGTTAAGACCTCGTCCATTGAATAAGAAGAAATATTGAGAAATCTGTGTGTTAAGACTTAAGATTGATTCAATAAAAAGTTGATTTGCAACTGATATTTTACCAGATTTATGCGTAAATTTCATGACTGGGACTGTTCACAAAGATATTTATAAATCGTCAATGTTTATTCCTAATGAATAGTCTTACATAATTCCACGTATCTTTGGTCAATTTAGTCTTTAATTGAACAAAAAATTTCATTTTAATTTATCAAGCATCATCCACGGGGGGATGCGGTTCTCTCAATTAGCACGTTTTTCATATAGTGGATACGCATTACTTTTTTAATACTAAAAAATTGAAAAAAAAATTAATTTTGAATTTTTAAATACAATCGAATTGTATTAAGAATTAATCTTAATCATATTTATTTTATTAAAATTTGCGTTATTCATTAGAAATTTAGAACTGTAAAATGAATCTAATAGTAGGGATTAGCCTCCGACTATATAATGAATTAAAATTTGAATACTTGTTTAATTTGTCAATCATCTTTAGTATCCAACCATATTTCGAACAAGATTGGATACAAAATTCTGGTTGTAAGATTTTCCAGTCACACAGTCATAGTGAAACACAATAATTAAAAGTAATTAACAAATGGATATTAGTGGGTGTTAGAGGAGGACCCATTGTCAGAAGACTTTATTTTTATTTTGTTAAAAGTTACCAAAAGACCTAGACAACATATGAAAATTAATAAGCGAATGATAATTTTATCTTCCAACCATATTCAATTCAGGCTACACAATACTGTTAATAGCACCCTGAATAGTTATAATTTGTTTTTTTATTCAAAACAAGTTTGCACTCTTATTAACTCCTAGACACAAAGGGATACTTTTTCTAGTGTTTGACTGTTCTTCGAATACTAAGGCTGTCAGGAAAAATTGTGTGATTGAATTTGTTTAACTTGTTTAAAAACTGTTCATGAATCTTTAAAAGTTCCGCCAATTTGTTGAGTAAAATGCATTTTCTTTAATTTAAATCAATTTAAATATTAATAAGTGTTTTGAATGAAAGCTATTTACATTTATATTTAATGATATGTTATGAAATTGTTTAATAAGTTTCATATTTCAGGTAACTATCAACATAGTCAAACAATTAAGTTTGATATAAATTGAGCTTATTATTTTTACAAGATTTACATGACAAAATTAAACTGATATCATTCTCTATTTTATTCATTTTTAATTAGCTCAATTGTTATTTTCTTACGGCGAATTCAGTCAATTGGTTAAATTTTGAGATACTAATTATGAATGTGTAAATTTGATTTTTTTAAGTGTGCTTAGTTCATTTTCCACTATATTTTTCACTCTTTCAAATGGCCTATAACATTTTCTATAAAAAAAAACTATCTAATACGATCTTGCCTTTTTATATATGTTTTTATATATGTTTTTTTTGGCAAAATTAAATTAGATATGAAATTCAATAAAATATTCTAATTAATTATTATGAAATTTAAATGGTTAAAAACACCTCTCTTGCCAAGGATGAAATGCAGAGAACACACTAGAAGGGGGGGGGGGGGATTAATAGCGTGTTTGTTAAAACTAAAATCTTTTCACAAAGATGGAGATATCTTAATTTAGATTTTACAAGGAACTTGTAAAACACAGAGTTACACCTATCGTCCAGTAGTTGAAAATAACAGTTCAATGGAACTGCGTTTTCAAGTTATCGTCCAAGCAAGAAATGAAGTCCTTTCACAAATATGTTTATAAGGAGACTTATGCGTCTAATGCGAAGAAATAACACTAAAGATAACTGGTGAGCTAAAAGAAATAGAGTAAAAACACTTGGTTTATTCATGAGCTTGATCCTCTATATATAGGCCACAATTAGAAACTATGCTTAATTTGATTTCACATGTCCTTAGGGTGCATGTGATGGTTTGTCATTTGCATTTGAACTTCTGAATTTACATTTATTGTATATTATATATATTACGAATTACATAAGATACCCACTTAGTGTGTATTGTGTGTGTGGATTTTGGATGGGGTTGGGGTGGGGGAAGAGAGTTGGGATCCTTGTATTCAACCTTGGATTGAAAGCCTCTAAGTAAGTTTCTGTTTTTGATCTGAAAAATTTTATGTTCCTTGGATTGATTACTTTGTCTGATATCGACAAATGAGTGTATGACTGTGTGATCATTCTGGGAAGGGTTATATTTTCTGCATCAATTATGATTTGCTTCAGATGCCTTGTTGATACTTAATGTATTTTAGTCTGGTTCATGTACTTTGTCTGTTGCTTCAGCTGAATATTTTTTTTGTGGGCTAAATTTTTTGAATTTGTATGATGCAACTCAATTGCATCTTTAACTTCTGACATATTTGAAAACTATTTTTGTATTTTTAGCCAGAAAATAGCACTGCAGGCTCTGAAGGCTAGTGATTGGCATCTTGAAGGAGCATTTGATTTCTTTTACAGCCAACCCCAGCTTAAAACATTTACTGATTCTAGGCACTTGGAGGAGCTATAAAATAGATATAAAGGTTAGCAATGAAGGTGAAAATAAAATTGAGACACTGATAGCTTTTAAAATAGTCTGACAAGCACAACAACCAATTGATCTAGAAACATGAAAAATGATTAAAACTAAAATACAATACAGTATTATATGTATAAAATGCTTATCAACTATGGCATAATTTTTCTATTCCTTGAGGTTTCACCCTGGTGAATAACAAGTAAATTTGTCTACGTAATTTATTGTTATTTTGAGAGAGCATGAGTGTTTCATCCCTATTTCAAATTAATTACTGCTTGTAAATTAAACTTGGAAGCATTCTAAGATAGAGTATCGTGGAATTAGAATTGATTCCCCAATGTAGTTGTTCCTTTGTATGAGCATCAGGTATGTTGGATATGAGATCCAATAACTTTTACATGTGAGCTTACACTAAAGAAGTTAATCAAGGCCCTTTTTATTTTGGCTGAGATGCATATAGGAACATTACTAGTTGTTTATTTCTAAGTTATTCGATAATACCTATTGATAAGTGGCTATCATTTATCAAAACAATGTACATTATGCCTGTCTGCTAATCCTTTATTGCACTAATTTCTATACAGATTCATATGTTGATATGATTTTGGCAGATGGCATCACTCTCCTTTGCAATGATATCCAGGTTACTGTTTCTGAATGCAAATTAAAGTGTCTTGATTCATTATCTTTATAGTTTACAGTTTTTCACCTGTATGTTATCACGGAGCCTGTTGTAAAGATGTGAACAGTACTTGCATGTTGCAAGCACTAATTCCGGAGATTTTGATTGGAATTCGAGCCGAATTGCTGTCAAATGTTGAAGGACTTTTGGAATTGGATTATTTTAAGGCATCCAATTAGGGAAGAGATTTATTACTGTTCCTCAGAATAAATGATAGTAGTGGAGATAAAGAGAAATGAAGAAGAAAACGTAGAGTTCATACCTTGGGTTCTTAGGCATAACACCTAAGAGATGCATGATGTATCTTGACATCACAGGTTTTTGTCTTAGAAATGAACTTTATTTATTCTTGGAGTATAGCCTTGACTAGGATTAGTTGAAACATTGGGACATGTAATTCAAAACTTAAGACACAAGTTTAATGTTGAAAAAAGATGGAAGGAATACAATAGGAATAGATTAATATGTGATTAAGGGGATTGAAAATGTAAATTACTAAAGGGATTTGCGAATGCCTAGGAGTGTGTCATTTTATGCTGTGATTAGGAAGAAGTAAAAGAGAAGTTTTGATTCTTTTGAATGGAATGGAATCAAATGTATTTCAAGATGTTTCATTTTGTTTCATTTTCATCTTATTTTAAATAATTCAAATAATGAAACTTAGTATTATTCCATTTAGTTCCACTTTATTTAATCTCTTTTCATCAATTTAAACATAATTACAGAATTCTTCTAAGAAGAATAAGAGTCAAATCTGAATACAAGAAAAATGACGGTTGGTTATCTCCTAATGAAAATGAATGTGTCATTTGGCAAAATACAATATACAAATAAGATGTCCATCCTGAAAGAAAGCTCAACCAAATTAAAAGTTAAAACATTGTATAAATGATAAGACATGAAAGTCACAAAACACATTGTTTATCAATATAAAATAAGCTATATATCAAAACTTTCCTTTAAATAAATTATAATGTTAAAAATATGAAAATAAGATTAAAACCCACTAAAACTTTTGAAAATATTAGGTACCATTTGAAATGATGCATTTTTTTTAACTCTCTCTCTCCCTCCCTCTCTCTCTCTCTCTAAATATATATATATATATATATATATATATATATATCAGACGTGATACTCGTTTCCTGTATCATGTTTATGTTGGTTTGATCATCTCAGTTTCATAGGTCTTCATACGCATATGGAATTCTGATGTTTAAGTATCTTATTTATATATCCACTGTTCTTGAGTTTTAATCCATTCATAAGGTTAAGATCATTTCTGTTCGAAGTGTAATTGATGCTTGATTCTTCGTTTCCTTTGCAGGTGGATCCTCAAGATATAGTAATGGTATGGATATGTTTTAAACATGATTTCATTTCTAAATCATGCATAATTGCTAGGGTTATTATTCTTTCCTTCATTAATATGATCCTATGCGTCAGGTTATACTTTAGAAAACTGCTATTTAAACAGTGATTACCCAAGTTACAAACACCTATTAAATGAGAATGATTTATTGTGAAAACTAAAGATACAGGGGCTGCTAACCTTAGTTGGAAGTAATTATGGTTATTCAAGGGTGCTTTTCTTTTCATTAGAGTTAAATATACATGGATGATAAGTTATAATAGAAAGCATATGGAGATGTCTACATTGGTTTCACTATCAGTCATTTCCTTAGTGTAAAAGCTGTAAATTTATGAGCTCTGACAAATATTAACCATAGCAAGATAAGATTCTGTTTAAGGAAAGAAAATAAAGAACAATAATGCTCTGACTTATCTGTGTAAGTGGGTGATGATTGGTCCCTATATGACAAAATATGCAATATTTGTAAAATGAAGAGTTTGCAATTTTAAATGAATAATTGTTGAACATAGAATTTACATCTGTTTACACTTCCTACTGTTAGTGTGAACTTGGCTGCAGAATGAGAGTGTATTTAGATAACATGGGAATGCTTTAGGTAATTGGGAATGTTGAAATTTTTGCAGTTAGTTCTTTCATGGCACATGAAGGCTGGCACCATGTGTGAATTTTCCAAGAAGGAGTTTATTGAAGGTTTACAATCTTTGGGGTGTGTATCTTTTTGTGATTTTGAAATGAATTTTCTTTCAGTAATGACTAAGTCTCAGTTGCAGACCTTATAAAATTGTTGCAGGATTGATTCTCTGGAAAAGTTCCGTGAAAAGATACCACATATGCGCTCTGAGCTGAAAGATGAACGTATGGGCTACAGTATTCAGATTACAGCTCAAAACTAGTTTTAGTCATACAATTTATAATTCACTTGTCACTAGAAATTATCTCCAGCCATTTTTGAAAAGCTCCCTGAAATATATTCATTGTTTTTGATTGTCCAGAGAAATTCCGTGAGATATATAACTTTGCTTTTGGCTGGGCAAAAGAGAAGGTATGCATTCATGTCTACTTGTTGGTTCCTCTGCTTCTGTGTAATGTAGCTTAAGTGCTTAACTAATTTGCATGGCAGTAAGTGATAAACTAAGGCCATCACCTAATGCATTTGGACGTAATACAATCTACTAGTTCATACTTAAGAGATATGCGCTGTGATGGAACATGGAAGATCTTGGGAAACAGAGTCAAATTATAACAAATTTGATTCATTGATTACTAAATTTGAGTTATTCTTAAAAAATGATTTTGTGTTCCTTTAGTTTGGAATTTTTGCTCTAGATTTTCAACATTGTTTTCTTTTTTTTGGGTTAATATAAAAATTTGGTCCCTGCACCTATATTGTTTTTTCATTTTAATCCTACATAAAAAACCAGTTACAAATTGGCCTTGCTGTTATAATTTTGACAAAGTAGGGACTGATTCATAAACATCTTTTTCATGTAAGAACCAAATTGTAGAGGTTTTTTAATGTTGGGACCAAAACAAAAAAATAGTATCAAATATAAGGACTAATTTTTAATTTAATTTTTGAACATTGTTCATTTTCAATGTCTGGTGACAGTAATTGGTTATATTCATTTCTAGTTATATGCAGAACATTCATTACTATTTACTAGTGTTGACCTATCCAATTCTTTTGGATATGCTAGAGTTGCTTCGTGTTCTTCACCAGTTTTCAAAAATTCAAATAACATATTGAAGTATTTGTTATTATTATTTATGATTAATGGCTTTGCATTTCATTCTTTTGGTGGACCACTTACTGTATCTGATATTTAACTATTTATGAAATTTCAAAGTTTAGGTAACTGAAAATATATATGTTCAGGAGTCTATCTCATGTTGACAGGACTATATTAATGACTTTAAAGTCTGTCTTAGGATCGTGGGGTTTGTATTTCATTGACTACTAATAATATGCATTATTTTAAAGTTCTCTGCATAATGGTACAAGATATTGGAAATATGGGGTGCTAAAGGGGTTAGTGTTCTGACTCTTGAAAGGAAGGAACATCAAAGTAGGATGCAAATGATTTATGTGCCTACAATGAATGATTTGATGCTAATTTGTTTTGGTATACGTTGGAAATTGCGAGATCTATGACTTAAGCATCTAGGGTTGAGTGTAAATTCACTGTCAATTTTAGTACTGTTTTAATTCTTTCATTTTGAATGTGTAATTACCATGCAACAGTAATATTCAAGTTTCCTTTTGCAGGGTCAAAAATCTCTTGCATTGGATACAGCTATTGGTATGTGGCAATTATTATTTGCTGAGAAGCAGTGGCCACTGGTTGATCATTGGTGCCAGTTCTTGCAGGTAATATACTTGATTATTATTGATATACACCTTTTTAACTTTCTCGAGTATGTTTGAAGCTTTCTTATTAGGTTGCTTTCAGTGGGAGATCAGATATCTGCTAATACTCGATCATTTTACTTAAATTGATAATTTTGATACTACATACTCAGGCTCGGCATAACAAAGCAATATCTAGGGACACATGGTCTCAGCTTTTGGAGTTTGCAAAGGTAAAATAATAAACTATTAATCATTACATTAAACATAGTCAATGGTGCCCTCATAATGTGGATGTACACTTCCTGTCTTGATAGGGATTTATTGTTGCATGAATATATCTTCTATATATATGCTTGGTCTCTGCTTGTGTACTCGTATATATGCCTGCCTGAGCTAGACTAACTATCTAGAATGATAACAAGGAAAAGTAAATCTGGCTATCTGTCTTTTATTCTGTTTTTCTCATTTTGTCTGTGTATGATCATCTTGCACATGGTGGCTAGTTATAGTATCCAAGCTACTTCATTTTAAATCTTTAAGGTTTATTGTGATTGCTGGGGATTTATTTTAGGGTTATAACCTTTTCTATTTGTTTTGGGTATAAAGTGGTATGAGCCAAACAGGAAATAAACTGGAATATGAATATTTCCATGCGAATATTATAAAGGTTAAAACTCTTGAAATGACAAAATAAAAAATTCTCAAGACCCCTAACTTTTTAATCGAAACCCTGATCAACATTATCACATTTTACATCAATGGTTGCTGTTGTAATGTCCACGCTTAAAAGTTTG
This sequence comes from Pueraria montana var. lobata, assembly GCA_026413185.1. Classification (NCBI taxonomy): domain Eukaryota; kingdom Viridiplantae; phylum Streptophyta; class Magnoliopsida; order Fabales; family Fabaceae; genus Pueraria; species Pueraria montana. The sequence continues at coordinate 20,526,412 of CM048649.1, read as the reverse complement.
TGATGTAAAAATTTTATTTTTCTTTCGTTGTTCCTTGGTTTTACTGCAATTCTTGGAAAAATAAAAAAGATGTTGAATGTGAAATGCTTTGGTTTTTAACCTAATAAAATTTTTATTTCTGAAATAAAGGAGAAGACGGAGACCAAAAAGGACGTTGGAGGAAATTATCAAGGGGGATCTCAGGCTAAATAATATTTTTGAAACTTTGATTTTTAACCGTGCCGAATGGCGTCGTGTGATCCATGTAGCCGACCTCACCTAGAGGGAGAAGGCTTTGTTGTTGAATGTGAAATGTTAGTTTTTTCTTTTAGTACCTGATCAGCTGGATATGGGGAAATATGTTTTCAATTGTAGTACTGCAAATGCTTCTTCCTTCTACCCCCAACCCTAAAAAAGGAGCCAAAATATAAATGAACTCTATTGAGTTTGGCTTTTAGTGCCTATGAATTGGTGTATTGGGATTCGTTTATGCCATGTGAGATGTAAAACTTCATCTTCATTTTCTGGTCACCCACCTATTGATTGGGAAGAACTCCTGTTTGCTTGTACTGTTTTTGAAATGACAATGCCGGTGAATCTTTTCTTGGTCTTCTAATAATAGTATGTTGTTCGGTTTTATGAAGTAACACAAAAACCACTAATATTTGTCATGCTGTTTGCAGACTGTTGGCTCAAATTTATCTGATTATGATGCCGAAGGTGCCTGGCCATATCTTATTGATGAATTTGTGGAGTATCTGAACGAGAATGGCATCATCCAAAATGGTCTGATCAATGATTCTAGTCTAAAACGATGATGCATTCAGATCTCAATAAATTGTTGCTCTTTAAGAGAATTTGATGAGTCTCTTGTGATGAGTTGTGCTATTCTGTGATTGAACTCCTCTTTGTTATTAAGTGGGATTCAGTACAAATTCAAAAGGGGACATGGCTGCTAGGGCAAACTCATTCTTGCTGACAAGTAGTAGCATCATTTGTGAGATTGTTGATATGGCATATGAATTTCCTTGGGAAGTATTGTGGAATTAGTAATGGGAGCCTACTAATTCCACGGTGTTATAGTTTCTGGTCTCTTTTAATTTAATAATTTATTCTTGAACGATGTCTTGTTAGAAGATAAGAGACTTATGTGATTGTGATTGGCTGTCCTTGTTTCTTGTAAAATATGTGGCACCAAGTTATTAAAACATTCATCAAATAGAGAAGGGGGGAAAATAACTATTATGTGGCTCTGTTTTCCTTTGAACTATTTAGAAGCAATACCTTGCATACGCTCCTACAATATGACATGTTTTTTATTTGGATATTTAAAATTTTTTTATCTTAAAATTTGGAAAATTCTGAAAATATTAGCACAAGTCATCACTGGACAGTGTGGGAGGATTTTTTTTTTTTTTGTGTCATTTATTATTGTTGAAGTTCGGAATAGGATGGTTTATATTTTTTTGTTGAGTATATAGGATGGTTTATATGTTTTTAAGAGTTTTGATGGGTGCATAAATTGATAATTTTGACTTCAATAATGAGTTCTTCATGTTTGAAAATGTGGGATTACATATATGGATTGTTAAATTTCGATTTGTGAGTAAACGGAAATTAAATTTTTGAGTTTTGGGACTTTTTAAGTGGGATTTGTGACCCATTTCGGGTTTGATGTTTTAACCACATAGAATTCAAGTGTTAAAAGCTTAAATTGAGTTCTTTTCAGTGAAAAATGAAAGTTTATATATATATATATAGTCCGACTCTTGTGAGAACACTTTTTTATGTGAGAACATGAGAACAACTAATAACAATCATCAAACTAAGATTAAAAATAATAGACAGTTAAGATTAAAATATTTAAAATTCAAATTAAAATATAATATAACCATCAAATCTCTAAAATATTCACCAAATAAAAATCAAATCGATAAAAGATATCAATTATCACTTCTTAAAATATCTCAATTATCATGATCGACATCACCATCATGATCGCCACCACCTCTACCACCATGATCTTCGTCGTCGTCACTGTCGCCACCACCATCGTCGTTATTGTGCACCACCACCAACATGACTGCCACCACCATCGCCACCATGACCTTCGTCTTCGTCGTCGTCGTCGTTGCCGCCTCCACCATCGTCGGCATGGTCGTGGCTGTAGCGATGGTCATGGCAGTGGCAACAGCGGTTGTGGTGGTGATAGTGATGGGTAAATTTAAATATTTTAGGATGTGATAATTGAGATCTTTTATAAATAAATTTGATTTTTGTTTAGTGAATCTTTTAGAGATTTGATGGTTATATTAGATTTTAATTTGAATTTTCAATATTTTAATTTCAACCATCTATTATTTTTAATCTTTATCTGATGGTTGTTATTATTTGTTCTCATGTTCTCACATAAGAAAGTGTTCTCATATGAGTCGGACTATATATATATATATATATATATATATATATATAGGGTGAGACTTAATTTGGGAGTATTTGAAATCCAATTTTTTAACTTATGTTGCTAGAAAATTTTGGTCTTGTGTTAGCTACGGGTTTGATAAAGATTTGGAGTTTGTTTTGAGTTTTAATTTGTATAAGTGTGGTAAACTATTTATGTGAATGCTATCTTTATCATGAGTTGATTGGATATTTGCTTTTTCAACATTGCAAATGTTACTTTATTGATTATTTCTTTATGGTTTGTTGCTAAGACAGAAAGGATGTGACTTTTGGCATTGTATATGAATTTCTATATATTGTTTATGTTATCTGAGTTCGAGGGGCTTTGTCCCTCAACAATGCATGTTGGTTTTGTTGTGCATGAAAAAGTTGATGATGTTGAAGTGCCCGAGGTATTGAGGTGTTGTAAGTGGATGTATCCACTTTAAGCGATCATGATGTTCATGACGCTAAGAGGTGAGAAGAGACAAAACCCTTCTCCTCTTGTTGAATGAGGAGTAGTAAATGACAATTCACGTCATTCGCCTTGCATAGAGCGACGCACGCTACGAGATGACAAAATTATATGGAAAAGGACATCGGTGGCGAAGACGGGATGAAATTAGAGAGACAATGTTATGAATCAGAGATGGGGATTGGCTCCATGCTCGGTGGGAAGGTCCTCTAATGTCCTCCCGTGAAGTACCATTGAAACTAGATGTTTTGTGAAAGATGATTCTCGGTGTGGAGGCGTGTGAGGTTTGCTGTAAGAAGTGGATGACTACAGTCGATACACTGGGGGATAGTTCATCCGGCTCAAAGGAGTCATGGGAGAAATGGTGTCAAGTTATGTCAACCCGACTAATAAAAGTCCAGTTAGTGCGACGAACTCACACAACCGACTTGGCATTCCCGACTAGAACGAAGCTATATCCAAGGTTGTGAGAACGACATGTCACTTGTACCAGACATGAGTTGTGTGCTCCCAATCGTTATCAACACAGTTGTGTAAGACCATTAAAGCTTGGGAGGTTTAATGGCAGAGGAGCCCATAAGAGTAAATGTTGTGAGATAGATACTTGGACTAGGATTACTGTGAGTAGTTTTCGCCAGTGAATCACATGTAGTAGTTGTATAAGTTGCTTGGGACTATTAAGTCCATTTGTCTTATGGCTGTAACACCCTAAATTCGGGTTTACATGTATTTGCATTTTAAACTCCTTTTAATTTCATAGGCGTGTTACTTTATTTAATTCTCGTAAAAGAAAGAAGAGATTTTTTTATTCATTTTACCGAGCACCAAAGTTTGTTTAATTTCGCAAATCAACTGTAATTGTAAAAAGGTAAGTTGGAATTTTTTCAAATTGTAAAAAAAAGTTTTATGTAAATTTTAAGTTCGAAAGTTGTGTTCCACTTGGTAATTAAAACGGGTTATTTACGTTCGCAAGAAACTAATTGCAACGTCATTCAACATAAATTGGCACTTAATTTCAAATTAATAAAATAAAGAACACGAGATAATTTGGTCGATTATCAAGTATACACATATGCATAAAATAGAGAATTTCATACATCAAAATGTTTTTCGGAGCAATAGTAACATATATACTTATACACATTGCTCAAGGTATATACCAAATACATAGGGTAATAGAGTATGAAAACTAATATACATAGTAAAATTTGAAATCTAGGTCTACCCGTATTCAAATACATAAAAGGGAAAAACCTAATCTCAGAGCAGTCATCTCTAAACCCAACCCTGCATGTTAGACTAATCCAAAGAAATAGGATAGCGGGGGATCTTGGAAATCTAGCGGTCATCGTCCACAGGATCCTTCATAGAATCTTCCTCAAAGTTCTCCAAATCCTTTGTAAAAACCTTGACTCACTGCTCCCTAAGTTCACGACCAATGGCGGATCCCCCTGACTGACTCTCACCCAATTACGTCTCCAATTCTTTGACGTAAGAGGGGTTCGACGAAAGGCGGGAAGCGTCGGTCCAATCGTGAACTCCTCGGATGGTTTGGCATCGGGAACAAAAGCGGGTATCGATGAATTCTTCAAGAATACTCCGAAGAGACGGATGATGACGAGAGCGACGAAACTAATGAGGATAGCCCCATTGTGATCTCCACAGGTATTGCCACCGGTTCCTAAAATAAAAACGTAAGAGTGAACTCTCTGCTTCATCAAGTAAATCACACAGAAATGACTTTAAAAGTCACACACAATCCTACTAACCACTGCGGGGTGGTTCTCTAACGTTCACACTCGGAACCTTCTCGTTTCCATGACTTTTATCTGTAAACTGTAATACACTGGCTAGTTGCCACTGGAACTCCCTGAACTTCGTGGTCTTACATATATTGAGTGGAATGACTGCTGGGAGTACACCATCACCCTGGTACAAGGTGGGCTGTCACCAACTGAGATTTTCTCGTGGTTATTGTCAGGGTCACCAAGTCGGTTTGTGTGAACGAAGTCACAACTCGAAGCCTACCCTCCAAGGTCGTAATGCCTCACGATCATCTCCCAGGTACCAATCTGTGATCATTCTTACTCCGAGGACTTATTCCTCGCACACTCTCTCACGGAGATTTTCTTTGCTCGTCACTGTGGGTTTTCGTTGTTGGTGGTACAAGACGGATCGAATCGACGCCAAGCTCAAGATCTTGTCCTGGCTCCAACAAAATTATACCATATAAGAATATGCTCTCCATCACCTATTGGTGATCACGTCATTTGATTTCCGCCAACATCTTTGCATCTTTCTCTCAGCTGGAATTGCCCCACGTGACTTCCTTCACAAGTCCGCCGTACACCCATATTTCCTCGTTGCACGACTCTCAAGGCACATATCGCCATCACGTATCAAAATTCTTTATTACATTTTATTTGTCCCTTACCCTCTCAATTTCTAAAGTTTTTAATAATTAATACTTACCGACGATTCCTCCACGCAAGGGTCATAGAATATTTATCTAAGTTCAAAACACAAATTAAATAGTTCATTTATTAAGCTAAAAAATAAATAAATTCTCAAATCTAAATTAGTTGTTCTCACTGTTGAAATTTATATTATTATTATTGCCGGTAAAATTCCTCTCTGGCAGCATCCAATCTCTGTCCAAAATTAATTTAGCAAACGATTTTTGTTTGGTGAAATTATTATATCAAATTAAAGATCTTAAAACCTATTTTTCAAAAAGGTAATCCACACTCTCAGATTAAATCTACAAAAATTATGAAAATTCCTAGAAGTTAGCAGGTCAGCATGCTCCTCACATTGAGCATACCTCAAAGATGTGAAATTTTCTCAACCTTCAAAAATGAGATTTTCTCTCAAATTTTTATGGTAAGAATATAACATTCATACCTTTCAGAAAAAGTAAAATTTGATTCCTAATTCCTCCTACATTTTTCCCGGTAATTTCTTTTCTAAGACTTATGTCTCAGGTTCAAAATTTGGGATCCATGTATGAGATCTGTTTAACCTAATTAATTAACTTAGCAATTGTGGGTGAAAAATTTTGAAACTTACATCGTTTTAAAGATCTGTTTGTTTAGTTTTATGATCAAAAATTAGATTTCAAAAAATTTCATTAGTTTGTTATAAAAAGGTCAAAAACCGAACCTTGCTCGAACCAGTTTTCACAAGCAGAATAGTCTCATTGAATGTAACGGATGAACCCTCATTTGAGGTTATCTCACAATGGTCTCAAAAGAAAAGTTGGTACATTTTGAGTCTGCTTTAACTGAGAACAAGTTTCATTAAAATCCAACGGTTAGATTAAAAGTTATGTTAAAAAACATAAATATTATCCAGGTCTTCTACGTGAAACAGGCGCTGCCCAACCAGTTTCCAAAAGTAGAACGGTCTCATTGCAAGTCATGGATGAACCTTCATTTGAGGTCATCTCGCAATGGTCTCAAAAGAAAAGTTAGTTCATTTTGAGTCTACTTCAACTGGGGACAAGTTTCATCAAAATCTATCAGCTAGATAAAAAGTTATGGTAAAAAACATAAACACTGTCCAGGGCTTCTACCATGAGACAGCCACTGCCAGCATCACCTTTTTTCGAAATTTCTTGAAAGTGCATGAGTTTCTAACAAAGTTTGGGCATGGTCTCCTTTGTATTGGAGCCATCCCACAATTTTTAAACAAGAAGAAGATGAGGAGAAAATTTTTAACACAGACACAGCCACTGCCAAAGAGAAATAAAAGAAAACAAAACCAGCCACACACATACAACTACACATTTCATGCAATGAGTTCACATGGGAGGCATTTAGGGTGAGCGTGGTTGGATCCTCCACCTCCAGCCACTTGAATCCATCAAAGAGTCTCCTTACAGTGATGAGGATCTCTCTGGACAGAGGAGAAGAAGCTGGTTATCTTCCTTCAAAGGAGTATTGGCGGCAGAGCACTCCAACTAGAGCAAGCAAGAGGAAGAAGTTTGAAGAAATGGTGTTGGAGCTGGGTGGGTGTCTCACGTACAGAGGAAGAAGAAGAGAGAGAAAGGAGAATTTGCTTTGTGTGTTGAGTGTTAGGCTGAAGTAAGTGAGTGATTTAGTGAGTGAGTGAGTTTAAATTTTGAATTGTTGATTTGAGTGATGGTTTTGGGGGAAAGGTGTGAGTGGCTGTTGGCTTTGGCAGTAGTGAGGGTGTCCTTGCATGAGATGCAAGTGGCTAATGGTCACTTGATTGGATGGTTGAGGGTCATGTCAATTTACACAGTGTAGAAATACACTGTGTAATTTAACTCGGAACACGGTTTTAAAACGAAAACTAATCGATAACTGTCGAATTTAAATTCTAGAAATTCTTTACAATTGAAAAACTTTTTAAAGTAACTTTCCTAAAATTTCTCTGTAGAGTAATCACTCACAGATGAATTTTACGAAAGATTCCCTGTCTTGCAAGTCTCAGATAAAAAAAACGATTCAAAATGGTTTTTCCTAGATATTTCAAATAGTTAATTATTTATTTAATTTTATAAATCTTTATGAAATGAAATTTTTTTAATAACTCTTATAAAATTCTCTCTGTAGAGGAATTGCTCACAGATGAATTTTATAAGCGATAACTTGACGTGCAAGTTTCAAAATTTAAAATAATTAAAACCAATTTGAAATCAATTAATTAATACATAGCAATAGATATATTAAATATTTACTGCTAGTAATTAATCATAGTTCAATTAATTACTAGCAGACATAATAGATAATCACTCACAGACAATTACACAGGAAAGTAACTACTGAGAATTAATTCCAATGAGTTACTCAGAGGAATTTTTATTACAAGAAATTGTTTTAATTAGATTACTCACTTAGATTTTAATTACAGGGGATATTATATCTTTTGATTTTATAAATCTTTTCCTATTTGACCATTATAACGAATTACTCATATTATTTATTTTCCTTTGTTTTTCTTATTTACTCAATTAATTACTAACTGTATTTAATTAGTCCAAGTATATTCTTTTCTTATTTAAAACAAGCAATTTAACCCCCATTAATTTCTAATTAATCTCTCACGTCCTTACTGTGTTGAAATTTTCGGGGTGTTACAGTGGCGACCAAGGAAATGAAGAACTCCTTCCCATGCTTCTATTTTTACAGAGGAAGATGGTTGACCCTGTGCAAATGATGAAGAAGAAGTGGAAACACTACGCCAAGCGCCAATGATGCAAATGGACGTGTTCTAGGAAGAAGAGGATCCTCCTGAGTGTAGGATCGAAGCAGCAGATCTAGAGGGGGGGGTGAATAGATCTTTCAATCTTTTTCTATCAGAATCTCTTTACTTTTCAAAAACTCTAATTCACCTTCCTTCTTTTAAGAGAATCCAAGTATTCTTTAAGAAAGATTTTAGAAAAGATTTCAATAGAGATTTTATTAATTAGATTAATTCTTTTTAAAAGATGTTGATTGAGAAATCTTAACCAAATAACCTTGATAACTTGAATAAGCAAGAATGTAGAAGTTAAAGAAAGATTGCTCAAGATTTTTATACTGGTTTGGTCATAAAGACCTACATCTAGTTGATCCAACATCCTGTTAGATCTTTCACTATATCAAATTTCAAGTTACAAGCACACTGCACACATAAGAAATTTGAAGCACAAACTTTCTAGACTTGAACCCTACAAGAAAAGAAAGAAAAAACACCTAATATAACTCTACTATCAGATCCTGAAAAACCCTATTTCAGAGAACAACAATCTTTCTAAAAGATCAAAGATATGGAACGATTTCACCTTTAGTGAATGATAGAACATTTCAGCTCTTCATGATCCAATAATGTCTTCAAGTAAAATGGTCTTCCTTTAGATTCTTCCATTTCAAAATGAAGAAGATCAAATAGCTTTAGAACCTTTTTGATGCTCTTCTCTCAATTTGTTTATAAATTTGATTTTCAAAAAAGCATTTTAGAGAGAGAGGTGCTCTATTTATAAAATTTTAAAAGTATAACAGATTTAAGCTGTTACGTAGGCCACGTAATTTGTTAAATCGTTCTTCAGCGCACCTGGGTTTTATTCAAGAATTACTTTAACCTGTTACATTAGGATGTAACCTGTTAAATTGCTCTTGATGTTCTTCATAAGTGATCTGGGTTCATTTTAATCTGGGTTCGTTTTAATCTGTTAAACCGAGCTTTCTTCCTTTTGAAACAACTTTTAGTAACTATAGTAATCGATTAAACCGTGTTGTAATCATTAAAACAGAAACTACATAAATTCTTTCAGAAAAAGACTCAAAGTCTAAAAATGCATTGTGTAATCGATTAACCCGAGGTGTAATCGATTAGAGGTGTAATCGATTAGGCTTTGTATTTTAGCTTTTCCCAGATAGAAAAAAAATGTGGTAATCTGTTACATTTAACATGTAATCAATTACTACTGTAGAATTATCTAAAGATCAATCAAAATACTTGCTAAGACTTCTTGGTCTAACTCTAGGCATCATCTAAGTCTAAAATCGAATCACACAAATACCTAAGTCTATTACAAACAATACAATGCCACATCCTTACATGTTTGGCATATTTAAGAAATAAAACCAAAACATAAAAGAGAGAAAACTAAAGAGATAAATTATCTATCTAGTCTTCATGTCAACACTGAGGATGCCTCACGGGTTTAATGGGTATTTTGAATTTTAATTTTCATTGAGTCACCGCTATGAGTCTCAGTCCTTTCTTCTATAAATGAGCGCAGACTAGGATTTAGTATTATAATGTATCATTTTCCTTCATGTGACTCATTTGAAAAATGTATTCGTTTTCAAGGATGTAAAACATGTATTTATGTTCGTGTATTGGACTTGCTTAATGATGAGTTGAGAATATTTAAATGAAGTTTCACAATATTTTAATAGTTTGTTGTAGGTATGACGTTTTGTAAATCGAGTTTATCTATTTTTACTTAGAATGATATTTAAAGGGCACTTTTAAGTGAGTGGTAAATATAAAAGGATGATATTCTTCTAGTGTTTCAAGTAATAAGGTTTAAAGAGAAGAGATTTACCATTTTTCAAAATAATGTTTTTAACAATTAAATACTAATTTATTCCAAAAATTTAAAAAATAATGAGAAAATTATTAATAGTAACAAGAGGTGTTACAATTAACTCCTAGACACAAAGGAATACTTTTTCTAGTGCCTGACAGTTCATCGAACAATATTGCCTCGAAGGAGGATACTGTGGAAAACAATACAAAAAAAAAAAAAGAATACTTTTTCAAATATTAAGGCTGTTAGAAAAATTGTGTGATTGAATTGGTTTAACTTGTTTAAAAACTGTTCATGAATCTTTAAAAATTCTGTCAATTTGTTGAGTCAAATGCATTTTCTTTAATGTAAATCATGACTTTAAATATTAATAAACATTTCGAATGTAAACTAATTTACAATTATATTTAATGATATGTTATGAAATTGTTTAATAAGTTTCATATTTCATGTAACTATCGACATAGTCAAACAATTAAGTTTGATATAAATTGAGGTATTTATATCAAACTTAATTGTTAGAAATAATTTTATCTTCCAACCATATTCAATTCAGCTACACAATACTGTTAATAGCACCCTGAATAGTTATAATTTGTTTTTTTTGGTCAAAGCAAGTTTGCACTCTTATTAACTCCTAGACACAAAGGGATACTTTTTCTAGTGTCTGACTATTCTTTGAAAAATATTGCCTCGAAGGAGGATACCTGTGGGAAACAATACAAAAAAGGAATACTTTTTTTTCGGATACTATGGCTGTCAGGAAAAATGTCTCATCGAATTGGTTTAACTTGTTTAAAAACTGTTCAGGAATCCTTAAAATTTCAGTCAATTTGTGGAGGAAAACGCATTTTATTTAATGTAAATCAATTTAAATATTAGTAAGTATTTTGAATGTAAAATAATTTACATTTATATTTAATGATATGTTATGAAATAGTTTAATAAGTTTCATATTTCATGTAACTATCAACATAGTCAAACAATTAAGTTTGATATAAATTGAGCCTATTATTTTTACAAGATTTACATGACAAAATTAAACTGATATCATTCTCTATTTTATTCATATTTAATTAGGTCAATTGTTATTTTCTTACAGCGAATTCAGTCAATTGGTTAAATTTCGAGATACTAATTATTAATGTGTAAATTTGATTTTTTTTAAGTGTGCTTAGTTCATTTTCCATTATATTTTTCACTCTTTCAAATGGCCTATAACATTTTCTAAAAAAAAAAAAAATCTATCTAATACGATCTTGCCTTTTTTTTTTCTATATATTTTTTTGGCGAAATTAAATTAGATATGAAATTCAATAAAATATTCTATTTAACTATTATGAAAGTAAAATGGTGAAACCCACCCTATCCTGCCAAGGAGTCTCTCTTGCTAAAAGATAGCCTTGGGCAATTTCTTTGTAATTTTTTCAATGTATAAAAAAAAACCTGCAGGTTCACGTTGTCTAGCTATTCAGGGCCACCTTCACTATTTTATATATTTAGGCATTACATATACAATTTAATTGAAAGGTTATGATATTATAATGTTTTTCCATAAGGTCGTTAAAAAATAGATTATTATATTAAGTCTTATAATAATTATTTTAAAAGTTATATTTAACATAATTTCAAATTGATTGACAAAGTAAACCACTCACACTAACAGTGCATCAAAATCAAACTTTTTTTTTTTATTTATGCAAAAAGAAATTCAACATAAAAATGAAGAATTTCATTACACTATGCAAGACTTTTTACACTTCCATTAAAAAAAATCATCATATAATTAAAAGGCTTTGACTTTTATTAATTGTACCATTTAAATACATAATATGATGAAATCAGATTCTATGCATTTCCGTTAATACACCTCACACTAATTAAGCGTATTTTTTTTTTTTTACATATATGTTTACAAAACAAAGTCAAAAATTTCCTCCTATCTTCACTATTTAATAAGGGTTGACCATACATTTTAAATTCATCAGACAATCTTCACTTTGGTGACGAGCGACGAAACCATGGCGAAACAATTTTATCTCTCAATTTTGTTCATCGTTCTCTTGTTTGCTCGTAAGTCTGCCTGACTGTCTCTGTGTGTGTATGTGGGTGTGTGAGTGAGTATTAGCATTGGTAAAAGCTTTATATGTTCCCATCTTTGAAGAAAATAACAATTGCTTTTGACAATACTTGCATGTGCAGAAGAAATATCGGTACGGGTTGCGAAACCTTCATGCATAGAAAAAACTAAAGAATACGTAAACATGAAATGCTTTGGTGACGCAGTTTGTTATGCTGCATGCAAGTTCGGGGATGATTTTGATGATGGAGAGTGCACCTGGCCGTCGTCGAACGCTTACTGTATTTGCTATCAAACATGCTATGGGTGGACAGGAGGCTCAAGTTAAGACCTCGTCCATTGAATAACAAGAAATATTGAGAAATCTGTGTGTTAACACTTAAGATTGATTCAATAAAAAGTTCATTTGCAACTGATATTTTACAAGATTTATGCGTAAGTTTCATGACTGAGACTGTTCACAAAGATATTTATAAATCGTCAATGTTTATTCCTAATGAATAGTCTTACATAATTCCACGTATCTTTGGTCAATTTAGTCTTTAATTTAACAAAAAATTTCATTTTAATTTATCAAGCATCATCCACGGGGGGACCCGGTTCTCTCAATTAGCACGTTTCTCATATAGTGGATACGCATTACTTTTTTAATACTAAAAAAATGAAAAAAAATAATTAATTTTGAATTTTTAAATACAATCGAATTGTATTAAGAATTAATCTTAATCATATTTATTTTAATAAAATTTGCGTTATTCATTAGAAATTTAGAACTATAAAATGAGTCTAACAGTAGGGATTAGCCTCCGACTATATAATGAATTAAAATTTGAATACTTGTTTAATTTGTCAATCATCTTTAGTATCCAACCATATTTCGAACAAGATTGGATACGAAAATCTAGTTGTAAGATTTTCCAGTCACACAGTCAAAGTGAAACACAATAATTAAAAGTAATTAATAAATGGATATTAGTGGGTGTTAGAGGAGGACCCCTTGTCAGAAGACTTTATTTTTATTTTGTTAAAAGTTACCAAAAGACCTAGACTTCATATGAAAATTAATAACCGAATGATAATTTTATTTTCCAACCATATTCAATTCAGCTACACAATACTGTTAATAGCACCCTGAATAGTTATAATTTGTTTTTTTTTTGTCAAAACAAGTTTGCACTCTTATTAACTCCTAGACACAAAGGGATACTTTTTCTAGTGTCTGACTGTTCTTTGAAAAATATTGCCTCGAAGGAGGATACCTGTGGGAAACAATACAAAAAAGGAATACTTTTTTTTCGGATACTATGGCTGTCAGGAAAAACGTCTCATCGAATTGGTTTAACTTGTTTAAAAACTGTTCAGGAATCCTTAAAATTTCAGTCAATTTGTGGAGGAAAACGCATTTTATTTAATGTAAATCAATTTAAATATTAGTAAGTATTTTGAATGTAAAATAATTTACATTTATATTTAATGATATGTTATGAAATAGTTTAATAAGTTTCATATTTCATGTAACTATCAACATAGTCAAACAATTAAGTTTGATATAAATTGAGCCTATTATTTTTACAAGATTTACATGACAAAATTAAACTGATATCAATCTCTATTTTATTCATATTTAATTAGGTCAATTGTTATTTTCTTACAGCGAATTCAGTCAATTGGTTAAATTTCGAGATACTAATTATTAATGTGTAAATTTGATTTTTTTTAAGTGTGCTTAGTTCATTTTCCATTATATTTTTCACTCTTTCAAATGGCCTATAACATTTTCTAAAAAAAAAAAAATCTATCTAATACGATCTTGCCTTTTTTTTTTCTATATATTTTTTTGGCGAAATTAAATTAGATATGAAATTCAATAAAATATTGTATTTAACTATTATGAAAGTAAAATGGTGAAACCCACCCTATCCTGCCAAGGAGTCTCTCTTGCTAAAAGATAGCCTTGGGTAATTTCTTTGTAATTTTTTCAATGTATAAAAAAAAACCTGCAGGTTCACGTTGTCTAGCTATTCAGGGCCACCTTCACTATTTTCTATATTTAGGCATTACATATACAATTTAATTGAAAAGTTATGATATTATAATGTTTTTCCATAAGGTCGTTAAAAAATAGATTATTATATTAAGTCTTATAATAATTATTTTAAAAGTTATATTTAACATAATTTCAAATTGATTGACAAAGTAAACCACTCACACTAACAGTACGTCAAAATCAAACTTTTTTTTTTATTTATGCAAAAAGAAATTCAACATAAAAATGAAGAATTTCATTACACTATGCAAGACTTTTTACACTTCCATTAAAAAAAATCATCATATAATTAAAAGGCTTTGACTTTTATTAATTGTACCATTTAAATACATAATATGATGAAATCAGATTCTATGCATTTCCATTAATACACCTCACACTAATTGAGCGTATTTTTTTTTTTTTACATATATGTTTACAAAACAAAGTCAAAAATTTCCTCCTATCTTCACTATTTAATAAGGGTTGACCATACATTTTAAATTCATCAGACAATCTTCACTTTGGTGACGAGCGACGAAACCATGGCGAAACAATTTTATCTCTCAATTTTGTTCATCGTTCTCTTGTTTGCTCGTAAGTCTGCCTGACTGTCTCTGTGTGTGTATGTGGGTGTGTGAGTGAGTATTAGCATTGGTAAAAGCTTTATATGTTCCCATCTTTGAAGAAAATAACAATTGCTTTTGACAATACTTGCATGTGCAGAAGAAATATCGGTACGGGTTGCGAAACCTTCATGCATAGAAAAAACTAAAGAATACGTAAACATGAAATGCTCTGGTGACGCAATTTGTTATGCTGCATGCAAGTTCGAGGATGATTTTGATGATGGAGAGTGCACCTGGCCGTCGTCGAACGCTTACTGTATTTGCTATCAAACATGCTATGGGTCGACAGGAGGCTCAAGTTAAGACCTCGTCCATTGAATAACAAGAAATATTGAGAAATCTGTGTGTTAACACTTAAGATTGATTCAATAAAAAGTTGATTTGCAACTGATATTTTACAAGATTTATGCGTAAGTTTCATGACTGAGACTGTTCACAAAGATATTTATAAATCGTCAATGTTTATTCCTGATGAATAGTCTTACATAATTCCACGTATCTTTGGTCAATTTAGTCTTTAATTTAACAAAAAAATTTCATTTTAATTTATCAAGCATCATCCACGGGGGGACCCGGTTCTCTCAATTAGCACGTTTCTCATATAGTGGATACGCATTACTTTTTTAATACTAAAAAAATGAAAAAAAAAATTTTGAATTTTTAAATACAATCGAATTGTATTAAGAATTAATCTTAATCATATTTATTTTATTAAAATTTGCGTTATTCATTAGAAATTTAGAACTATAAAATGAGTCTAATAGTAGGGATTAGCCTCCGACTATATAATGAATTAAAATTTGAATACCTGTTTAATTTGTCAATCATCTTTAGTATCCAACCATATTTCGAACAAGATTGGATACGAAAATCTAGTTGTAAGATTTTCCAGTCACACAGTCAAAGTGAAACACAATGATTAAAAGTAATTAATAAATGGATATTAGGGGTGTTAGAGGAGGACCCCTTGTCAGAAGACTTTATTTTTATTTTGTTAAAAGTTACCAAAAGACCTAGACTTCATATGAAAATTAATAACCGAATGATAATTTTATCTTCCAACCATATTCAATTCAGCTACACAATACTGTTAATAGCACCCTGAATAGTTATAATTTGTTTTTTTTTTTGTCAAAACAAGTTTGCACTCTTATTAACTCCTAGACACAAAGGGATACTTTTTCTAGTGTCTGACTGTTCTTTGAAAAATATTGCCTCGAAGGAGGATACCTGTGGGAAACAATACAAAAAAGTAATACTTTTTTTTTCCGGATACTATGGCTGTCAGGAAAAACGTCTGATCCAATTGGTTTAACTTGTTTAAAAACTGTTCAGGAATCCTTAAAATTTCAGTCAATTTGTGGAGGAAAACGCATTTTATTTAATGTAAATCAATTTAAATATTAGTAAGTATTTTGAATGTAAAATAATTTACATTTATATTTAATGATATGTTATGAAATTGTTTAATAAGTTTCATATTTCATGTAACTATCAACATAGTCAAACAATTAAGTTTGATATAAATTGAGCCTATTATTTTTACAAGATTTACATGACAAAATTAAACTGATATCATTCTCTATTTTATTCATATTTAATTAGGTCAATTTTTATTTTCTTACAGCAAATTCAGTCAATTGGTTAAATTTCGAGATACTAATTATTAATGTGTAAATTTGATTTTTTTTAAGTGTGCTTAGTTCATTTTCCATTATATTTTTCACTCTTTCAAATGGCCTATAACATTTTCTAAAAAAAAAAAAATCTATCTAATACGATCTTGCCTTTTTTTTTTCTATATATTTTTTTGGTGAAATTAAATTAGATATGAAATTCAATAAAATATTCTATTTAACTATTATGAAAGTTAAATGGTGAAAACCACCCTATCCTGCCAAGGAGTCTCTCTTGCTAAAAGATAGCCTTGGGTAATTTCTTTGTAATTTTTTCAATGTATAAAAAAAAACCTGCAGGTTCACGTTGTCTAGCTATTCAGGGCCACCTTCACTAGTTTATATATTTGGCATTACATATACAATTTAATTGAAAGGTTATGATATTATAATGTTTTTCCATAAGGTCGTTAAAAAAATAGATTATTATATTAAGCCTTATAATAATTATTTGAAAAGTTATATTTAACATAATTTCAAATTGATTGACAAAGTAAACCACTCACACTAACAGTGCATCAAAATCAAACTTTTTTTTTATTTATGCAAAAAGAAATTCAACATAAAAATGAAGAATTTCATTACACTTGCAAGACTTTTTACACTTTCATTAAAAAAAATCATCATATAATTAAAAGGCTTTGACTTTTATTAATTGTACCATTTAAATACATAATATGATGAAATCAGATTCTATGCATTTCCATTAATACACCTCACACTAATTAAGCGTATTTTTTTTTTTTTTACATATATGTTTACAAAACAAAGTCAAAAATTTCCTCCTATCTTCACTATTTAATAAGGGTTGACCATACATTTTAAATTCATCAGACAATCTTCACTTTGGTGACGAGCGACGAAACCATGGCGAAACAATTTTATCTCTCAATTTTGTTCATCGTTCTCTTGATTGCTCGTAAGTCTGCCTGACTGTCTCTGTGTGTGTATGTGGGTGTGCGAGGGAGTATTAGCATTGGTAAAAGTTTTATATGTTCCCATCTTTGAAGAAAATAACAATTGCTTTTGACAATACTTGCATTTGCAGAAGAAATATCGGTACGGGTTGCAAAACCATCATGCATAGAAAAAACTAAAGAATACGTAAACATGAAATGCTCTGGTGACGCAGTTTGTTATGCTGCATGCAAGTTCGGGGATGATTTTGATGATGGAGAGTGCACCTGGCCGTCGTCGAACGCTTACTGTATTTGCTATCAAACATGCTATGGGTGGACAGGAGGCTCAAGTTAAGACCTCGTCCATTGAATAACAAGAAATATTGAGAAATCTGTGTGTTAAGACTTAAGATTGATTCAATAAAAAGTTCATTTGCAACTGATATTTTACAAGATTTATGCGTAAGTTTCATGACTGAGACTGTTCACAAAGATATTTATAAATCGTCAATGTTTATTCCTGATGAATAGTCTTACATAATTCCACGTATCTTTGGTCAATTTAGTCTTTAATTTAACAAAAAAATTTCATTTTAATTTATCAAGCATCATCCACGGGGGGACCCGCTTCTCTCAATTAGCACGTTTCTCATATAGTGGATACGCATTACTTTTTTAATACTAAAAAAATGAAAAAAAAAAATTTTGAATTTTAAATACAATCGAATTGTATTAAGAATTAATCTTAATCATATTTATTTTATTAAAATTTGCGTTATTCATTAGAAATTTAGAACTATAAAATGAGTCTAATAGTAGGGATTAGCCTCCGACTATATAATGAATTAAAATTTGAATACCTGTTTAATTTGTCAATCATCTTTAGTATCCAACCATATTTCGAACAAGATTGGATACGAAAATCTAGTTGTAAGATTTTCCAGTCACACAGTCAAAGTGAAACACAATAATTAAAAGTAATTAATAAATGGATATTAGGGGTGTTAGAGGAGGACCCCTTGTCAGAAGACTTTATTTTTATTTTGTTAAAAGTTACCAAAAGACCTAGACTTCATATGAAAATTAATAACCGAATGATAATTTTATCTTCCAACCATATTCAATTCAGCTACACAATACTGTTAATAGCACCCTGAATAGTTATAATTTGTTTTTTTTTTTGTCAAAACAAGTTTGCACTCTTATTAACTCCTAGACACAAAGGGATACTTTTTCTAGTGTCTGACTGTTCTTTGAAAAATATTGCCTCGAAGGAGGATACCTGTGGGAAACAATACAAAAAAGTAATACTTTTTTTTTCCGGATACTATGGCTGTCAGGAAGAACGTCTGATCCAATTGGTTTAACTTGTTTAAAAACTGTTCAGGAATCCTTAAAATTTCAGTCAATTTGTGGAGTAAAACGCATTTTATTTAATGAAAATCAATTTAAATATTAATAAGTATTTTGAATGTAAAATAATTTACCTTTATATTTAATGATATGTTGTGAAATAGTTTAATAAGTTTCATATTTCATGTAACTATCAACATAGTCAAACAATTAAGTTTGATATATATTGAGCTTATTATTTTTACAAGATTTACATGACAAAATTAAACTGATATCATTCTCTATTTTATTCATATTTAATTAGCTCAATTGTTATTTTCTTACGGCGAATTCAGTCAATTGGTTAAATTTCGAGATACTAATTATGAATGTGTAAATTTGATTTTTTTAAGTGTGCTTAGTTAATTTTCCATTATATTTTTCACTCGTTCAAATGGCCTATAACATTTTCTAAAAAAAAAAAATCTATCTAATACGATCTTGTCTTTTTTTCAATATATTTTTTTGGCGAAATTAAATTAGATATGAAATTCAATAAAATATTCTATTTAATTATTATGAAAGTTAAATGGTGAAAACCACCATCTCCGGCCAAGGAGTCTCTCTTGCTAAAAGATAGCCTTGGGTAATTTCATTGTAATTTTTTCAATGCATAAAAAAACAACTTGCAGGTTCACGTTGTCTAGCTATTCAGGGCCATCTTCACTATTTTATATATTTAGGCATTACATGTACAATTTAATTGAAAGGTTCTGATATTATAATTTTTTTTCATAAGGTCGTTAAAAAATAGATTATTATATTAACTCTTATAATAATTATTTTAAAAGTTATATTTAACATAACTTCAAATTGATTGACAAAGTAAACCAATCACACTAACAGTGCATCAAAATCAAACTTTTTTTTTATTTATGCAAAAAGAAATTCAATATAAACATGAAGAATTTCATTACACTATGCAAGACTTTTTACACTTCCATTAAAAAAAATCATCATATAATTAAAAGGCTTTGACTTTTATTAATTGTAGCATTTAAATACATAATACGATGAAATCAGATTCTATGCATTTCCATTAATACACCTCACACTAATTAAGTGTATTTTTTTCCATATATGTTTACAAAACAAAGTAAAAAATTTCCTCCTATCTTCACTATTTAATAAGGGTTGACCATACATTTTAAATTCATCAGACAATCTTCACTTTGGTGACGACCGACGAAACCATGGCGAAACAATTTCATCTCTCAATTTTGTTCATCGTTCTCTTGTTTGCTCGTAAGTCTGCCTGACTGTCTCTGTGTGTGTATGTGGGTGTGCGAGTGAGTATTAGCATTGGTAAAAGCTTTATATATTCCCATCTTTGAAGAAAATAACAATTGCTTTTGACAATACTTGCATGTGCAGAAGAAATATCGGTACGGGTTGCAAAACCATCATGCATAGAAAAAACTAAAGAATACGTAAACATGAAATGCTCTGGTGACACAGTTTGTTATGCTGCATGCAAGTTCGGGGATGATTTTGATGATGGAGAGTGCACCTGGCCGTCGTCGAACGCTTACTGTATTTGCTATCAAACATGCTATGGGTGGACAGGAGGCTCAAGTTAAGACCTCGTCCACTGAATAACAAGAAATATTGAGAAATATGTGTGTTAAGACTTAAGATTGATTCTATAAAAAGTTGATTTGCAACTGATATTTTACAAGATTTGTAACCCCCCTTCTAATTAATTAATTTCCATCTATTCTCCATAAAAAAAATTTTAATTATAAAATAAATACACTCCATTAAAATTTAAAGTTTGTCATTATAATTTACATTATTAAAATTTACAGAAAATACTACTATCAAATTATTTCTAATTAGTACAAAAGTATCTAAAGCCAAAAACCCGTATTCCTATAGCTCTGGAACATGTCTGCATCTGTAACTTCTAATTAGTCTTCCAAATACCTGCAATCACACTCCCCTAGAATCTGGGAACAACATTACCGGATCAGGCATTTAATTTCTCATACAATTAAAATAATTTCAAACATATACATATCCGATACAAATTAATTAATCACACACATAATTAAATGCAGTATGATTTATGCAAATGAAGTTTTTGACTCAAATTCATTTTTGACCCTGCTCCATGGAGACTTCCCCTTTGAGTGTTTAGTAAGTAACTGGCCTACCATTACGCACTGCAATTCAGCTATCAGCCCCTACTAAACGCGAATAAGCTAAACAGAATTAGGAGATCAGGATATCCAGGAAGGCCACCACGACCGCATCTCTGTCCAGATTACAGCCACATATGGAATTGCCAATATCCTTCTCCCCACAGACTATATAATCACAGACTATACAACCCTGTCTAACTTATTCTGCTCACCCCAAAGATTCAATTCTCAAATCATATTCATTTCACATGACTACCGCAGTCTCGGTTAGTCAACAAAATCATTTCTCATATATCAACTCGTTTCTCATGACTACCGCAGTGCCGGTTAGTCAACAAAATCATTTCTCATATATCAACTTGTTTCTCATGACTACCGCAGTCCCGGTTAGTCAACATTTATTCTTTCTTTTTCATTTTCTTTTCTTTTCTTTCTTTTCATGGCTACCGCAATCCCGGTTAGCCAACATCAATTATTTTCACTTGAATCTTTATAAATCCCCCAAAAAGACTCATGCAATGAATTATGTTCATGATCACAATTAAATAAATAATTTGTACACATTAACATACAAGAATACAAAAATTAAGCAATTTACATTATAACATTAGTATTTTTGTAATTTCTGAAAATGCCCTCAATCATTTTCCAAAATACCCAATGTGTCCCTACATGTAAAATGACCATTTTGCCCTTGGTTTTACAAAAATTTCCACATAATATCCCTTGCATTTAGGGCTGGCCGAATGGTCTCACTACCATTCTCAACATATTTTCCAAAGCAACAAACACCAATTCCAACCAAAATTCAACCAAATCTCAATTCAATTAAATTCAAGCAACTCAAATTTCAACCATCACAACACATTAAAAATTCAATCACACATCATTCCAATCCATCAATTACAATCACAAGCATCAAAAACACAAAACCCCTAAATCAATTTCAAGTTTTCATGATTCTAGGTCACAAATTGAATCTAACCCTACAACATGTTTTCCTCTAATTCCAAGGGTTCTAATTGAAATTAAATGCCTAGATCCTTACCTTAAACTCTTTAATTGAAGAAAAAGCCTTGAATTCCTTTCTCCCTCACTCCTTGGTCTTGTAGGAATTTTTGAGATTTCCTCCAATTTCTTTTCCTTTTTGCCGATTAGCTTAGGGTTTAGGAAGTTTGGATGGTTTGGTTTCTTAATTTGGGATGAAATGATGAAGTTAAGATGAAAAGAAAATTGGAACTGCAGCTGCTGGTTTTTAGAACTCACGGTTCTGTTTTGGAGAAATGGGAGCTTTTGTGACTTTTTCCCCTTTTTCTTAAGTTAAATGCTTCATTAAACAAGGAATTAACCAAATTGGACTTTGCCTTCAAGTCCAGCTGCTGCCCTGCACGTCCAGCAGCTCTATTGGACCAAGGGCAGTCCACTTGCCAAGCCTTTCCAGCCCACTTGGACAGCCAAGGAGTTCCAAGTCACTTGCCTACCCCAAAAGTCAACATTTCAAGAACTTTGTAGAAAATTCTAGAAGGTAATCAGGGCTGCTAATTATTTTACAATGTGATTAGAATTTGAAGAAAATAACATCACCATTGGATTCCTCACTATCAAAAACCTTGGGGGTAGTGTCTTACTTATCTCTTAATCCAAGCCTAATTAGCTTAATTTAGTGACATTAGAAAAACCTAAGTTGTCACTTTTTTATTGGTTAAGGTTCTAAATTAATTTTTTCTTGGTTAAACATTTTTAATAATTATTCTAAGTATATTACAATTATTAGATAATTCTATAGATATCCTATGAATTTTCTCTAAATTTTCTGTCTTAGAATTTTACCGTAATAATTTCTCAAAGTTCTAACTTTCAGAAAATCCTAACAATTCTGAATAAGCATTTTAATTCTTTATCTGTATATATTTTTAATCTATATTCTATTACCTTTCTTTTAAGTTATAAATGAGTTCAAAATTCTATACTTGAAAATTTATCCTGGACAGTTGTCTGACATAACAGTCCAGTCAACAATCAATTTCGGCAAAAACAAAGACATTTGGAAATTCAGAAAATTCTTCTGAGTAGAACTGTATTAATTTCATTAAGAAAATATGTGCATAAAGTTTCTATAAATTACAGTACATAAATGTTCATAATATACATATATAAATGCGTACAAATAGTAAAATGAGGATGTTACAATTCTCCCCTACTAATAAAAATTTCGTCCTCGAAATTTCTAATACAACTATACACCCATACAAATATACAAAAAAATAACTATACAAACAATTGAGGATATGTTTCTCTCATTTTTTTTTCTCTAACTCCCATGTAGCATCACCTCTGATATCATCCCAAATAACCTTAACCAGAGGAATCTCTTTACCTCTCAGGTACTTAATCCTTCTGTCCTCAATCTTAACAGCCTTGGTTTCAAATGTTAGATTTTCCTTTACCTGTATTTGATCAGGTTCAATGACATGTGAAAGATCTAAGATGTACTGTCTTAGTTGTGACACATGAAACACATCATGGAGATTTGACAAAAAGGGTGGTAAGGCTATTTGATAGGCCATAGGTCCAATTTTTCTGAGAATTTGGTAAGGTCCAATAAATTTAGGAGTTAATTTCTTAGACTTTATTGCTCTGCCAACCCCAGTTGTTGGTGTGACTTTCAAAAAGACATGTTCACTTTCTTGAAATTCTAAGGTTTTTCTTCTTTTATCTACATAACTTTTCTATATGATTAATTGTGCAGTTTTCATTTTCTCCTGAATAAATTTTACTTTCTCAGTGGTTTGCTGAATAATGTCTGGCCCTATCAAAAGATTCTCACCATCCTGATACCATACCAAAGGTGTCCTACATTTTCTACTATACAATGCTTCATAAGGAGCCATACCTATACTAGAATGATAACTATTATTATATGTAAATTCTACTAAAGGTAATATATCTTCCCAATTCCCTTTTTCTTCTAATGTACAAGCTCTTAAAAGATCTTCTAATGATTGAATGGTTCTTTCTGTTTGGCCATCAGTTTGGGGGTGGTATGCTGAACTAAAATGTAATTTACTTCCTAAGGCTTTCTGAAATTCTCTCCAAGATTTAGAAACAAATCTAGGATCTCTATCTGACACTATACTAGTAGGTACTCCATGTAATCTAACTATTTCTTTTATTAGTTCTAGGTAATCCTACCACAAAATCCATTGATATACTATCCCAATTCCACACAGGTATTTCTAAAGGTTGTAACATGCCGGATGGTTTCTGATGTTCAATCTTTGCTTTCTGACATGTTAAACATCTAGCTACATATTCTGCTACATATATATATATATATATTTTTTTTTTCATCCTAGGCCACCAAAACATTTCTTTTAAATCTTTATACATTTTTGTAGTTCCAGGGTGAATACTTAATTTACTTTTGTGTCCTTATTCCAAAATTAATTCTTTTAATTCTTGATTGTTAGGTACACAATTTCTATTTTTAAATCTAATAATTCCATTTGTTCCTAAATTAAATTCTTTTACTTTATTTGTTCCTATTAATGCTTTCTTTTCTTGAATAAATATATCTACATCTTGTTTCTTCTTAATCTCTTCCAAAAATCATTAGTAATCCTTCCTAATTGAATTTTATCTTTTTCCCTAACTGTACACGAATTCAAATCTCTAAATTATTGTATTAATTCTAATTCTTTAATCATCATATTTGACATATGTACAATTTTCCTACTTAAAGCATCTGCTACTACATTAGCTTTTCCTGAATGATACATTAACTGAAAATCATAATCTTTAATAAACTCCATCCATCTTCTTTGTCTCCTTTCCAATTTTTTTTTCAAACAAATATTTTAAACTCTTATGATCACTATATACATCAAATCTTGATCCATATAAATAATGTCTCCAAATCTTCAAAGAAAAAACTATAGCTGCTAACTCCAAATCACGAGTAGGATAATTTCTCTCATGTGATTTTAACCGCCTAGATGCATAAGCTACCACTTTCCTATTTTATATCAACACAAATCTTAACCCTAGAGATGAAACATCACAGTATACCTCATAGGATTCATTTGGGTCGGGTAAAACTAAAACTAGTGAGGTAGTCAATTTATGTTTCAATTCTTGGAAAATTTTCTCACAACTCTCACTCCAAATAAAATTCTATTAAGGGTCCAGCTATCTTAGAAAATCCTTCAATCAATCTTCTATGATATCCATCAAATCTTAAGAACTACTAATCTCAGTTACTGTCTTAGGCCTTTCCCATTCTAAAACTGCTTCTACCTTAGAAAAATCTACACTTATTCCATCTTTAGAAATTACATGTCCTAAAATTTTCACTTCCTCCAACCAAAATTCACACTTAGACAATTTAGCATATAATTTTCTATCTTTTAAAAATTTCTAATATTATTCTAAGATGATTTTCATGTTCTTCTTTATTTTTAGAATATATTAATATATCATCTATTCTAGATCAAGGATATTTATTCTTTATAGTTACTTTATTTAATTGTCTATAATCTATACATAACCTAGATCCTCCATCTTTCTTTTTAACTAATAATACTGGGGCTCACCATAGGGACACACTAGGCCTTACAAACTGTTTTTCTAATAATTCTTCCAATTGTTTCTTTAACTCAATTAATTTCAATAATGACATTCTATATGGTTGCATAGAAATTGGTCTAGTACCAGGCATCAAATCTATACTAAATTCTATTTCAATTTCAGGAGGCAAACTAGAAACATCCTCAGGAAAAATTTCAGGATATTCATTTACAACTAGCACAGAGTCTATTTTAATTTTATCTTCCTTAGTTCCAAGAGATGATAACATGTATTTTTGAATTTCACTTTTAAATGATATTTCCTTAGGTTGGATAGACTTAAGTCTAGAAACATCAAGTTTAGGAAAAATTAAAGTTTTAGAAGCACAATCTATTAGAATACGGTTGGCTGCTAACCAATCCATTCCTAATATCACATCAAAGTCAATCAAAGGCGAACAAATCAAGTTCACAACAAATTGTCTATCTCGGATAGTTATCACACAATTCAAACGTATTTTAGAGGTTAGGATTTTAAACATGATTAACATCCTCAACTTACAGCTGTACTTTAGAACCCTAATTCCAACAAATCACTATTAGAAAGACTTTCAAAATACCTCAAATTACTCCAATTCACTACTACCAATTTAATTGTTACTTGAATTTCCAACATCAAGACACACACCCTTAGGCCTTCCAATCACATACTCTTTCAACCTTTTTTTTTTTTTTTTTAATTTCTTAGGACAACTACTACTAACTTAGCATTTGGGTCCTATTCTACCCTATTAATCAAGGTTTGACCATCAAGAATTCTCATATATATATACCTACCAACTAAGACCTACAACATGGATCCTTGATAACCTCAATTATACAAGTCTTAAATCATCACTTACACCATGGGAATGTAATTAAACATATTAAACCCACAGGCTATTTTACTGCACCAGAAAAATGCACTATTTTGGTTCTAATTCATGTCTAAAACACAAAATTCAAGTTCTAATAGTTAAGATATCAATCCTGCGACAAATTTATACTACGATACACTGTTTCAGCCTTCAAAACTTTATTTTCTTTCCTTTGTTAAACTCATCCTTATACTATAACTCAAATATTTGGACCCCTATTCTCAACCTTGATCTACGAATCTAGACCTTTGGATCTCCTTCCTCAACTAACTCAAGGGTATAACTCTTAAATTCACAATATAAGGAACATGGAAAATAACCCAACTTGAACAATACTAATAATAATAAAATTTTAAGGATTAGGAGAGAAAGTCATCTCGACTGAGTCCTGAGTGTGCACCCTCACAACTTTATCAAGATTTTCTTTCTTCCTTTCTGCCATCTAAGCAATACTATTAGTTTGAACTCTAGGATTTATAACTAGCATTCCTCTTCTCATTTCTACTTGTCTTAAATTTTCAGATCTAGTTACTACCCTTTTTCCCATAATATTCTTAACAAACAAACAATTCTAATCAGGGTAACACAGCAAAACACCTAATAGACCCACTACTCGCAAGTCCTAGAGATGCATAACCAGAGCTCTGATACCACTAATGTAACCCCCCTTCTAATTAATTAATTTCCATATATTCTCCATAAAAAAAATTAATTATAAAATAAATACACTCCATTAAAATTTAAAGTTTGTCATTATAATTTACATTATTAAAATTTACAGAAAATACTACTACCAAATTATTTCTAATTAGTACAAAAGTATCTAAAGCCAAAAACCCGTATTCCTATAGCTCTGGAACATGTCTGCATCTGTAACTTCTAATTAGTCTTCCAAATACCTACAATCACACTCCCCTAGAATCTGGGAACAGCATTACCGGATCAGGCATTTAATTTCTCATACAATTAAAACAATTTCAAACATATACATATCCGATACAAATTAATTAATCACACACATAATTAAATGCAGTATGATTTATGCAAATGCAGTTTTTGACTCAAATTCATTTTTGACCCTGCTCCATGGAGACTTCCCCTTTGAGTGTTTAGTAAGTAACTAGCCTACCATTACGCACTGCAATTCAGCTATCAGCCCCTACTAAATGCGAATAAGCTAAACAGAATTAGGAGATCAGGATATCTAGGAAGGCCACCACGACCGCATCTCTGTCCAGATTACAGCCACATATGGAATTGCCAATATCCTTCTCCCCACAGACTATATAATCACAGACTATACAACCCTGTCTAACTTATTCTGCTCACCCCAAAGATTCAATTCTCAATTCATATTCATTTCACATGACTATCGCAGTCTCGGTTAGTCAACAAAATCATTTCTCATATATCAACTCGTTTCTCATGACTACCGCAGTGCCGGTTAGTCAACAAAATCATTTCTCATATATCAACTTGTTTCTCATGACTACCGCAGTCCCGGTTAGTCAACATTTATTCTTTCTTTTTCATTTTCTTTTCTTTTCTTTCTTTTCATGGCTACCGCAATCCCGGTTAGCCAACATCAATTATTTTTCACTTGAATCTTTATAAATCCCCCAAAAAGACTCATGCAATGAATTATGTTCATGATCACAATTAAATAAATAATTTGTACACATTAACATACAAGAATACAAAAATTAAGCAATTTACATTATAACATTAGTATTTTTGTAATTTCTGAAAATGCCCTCAATCATTTTCCAAAATACCCAATGTGTCCCTACATGTAAAATGACCATTTTGCCCTTGGTTTTACAAAAATTTCCACATAATATCCCTTGCATTTAGGGCTGGCCGAATGGTCTCACTACCATTCTCAACATATTTTCCAAAGCAACAAACTCCAATTCCAACCAAAATTCAACCAAATCTCAATTCAATTAAATTCAAGCAACTCAAATTTCAACCATCACAACACATTAAAAATTCAATCACACATCATTCCAATCCATGAATTACAATCACAAGCATCAGAAACACAAAACCCCTAAATCAATTTCAAGTTTTCATGATTCTAGGTCACAAATTGAATCTAACCCTACAACATGTTTTCTTCTAATTCCAAGGGTTCTAATAGAAATTAAATGCCTAGATCCTTACCTTAAACTCTTTAATTGAAGAAAAAGCCTTGAATTCCTTTCTCCCTCACTCCTTGGTCTTGTAGGAATTTTTGAGATTTCCTCCAATTTCTTTTCCTTTTTGCCGATTAGCTTAGGGTTTAGGAAGTTTGGATGGTTTGGTTTCTTAATTTGGGATGAAATGATGAAGTTAAGATGAAAAGAAAATTGGAACTGCAGCTGCTGGTTTTTAGAACTCACGGTTCTGTTTTGGAGAAATGGGAGCTTTTGTGACTTTTTCCCCTTTTTCTTAAGTTAAATGCTTCATTAAACAAGGAATTAACCAAATTGGACTTTGCCTTCAAGTCCAGCTGCTGCCCTGCACGTCCAGCAGCTCTATTGGACCAAGGGCAGTCCACTTGCCAAGCCTTTCCAGCCCACTTGGACAGCCAAGGAGTTCCAAGTCACTTGCCTACCCCAAAAGTCAACATTTCAAGAACTTTGTAGAAAATTCTAGAAGGTAATCAGGGCTGCTAATTATTTTACAATGTGATTAGAATTTGAAGAAAATAACATCACCATTGGATTCCTCACTATCAAAAATGTTGGGGTAGTGTCTTACTTATCTCTTAATCCAAGCCTAATTAGCTTAATTTAGTGACATTAGAAAAACCTAAGTTGTCACTTTTTTATTGGTTAAGGTTCTAAATTAATTTTTTCTTGGTTAAACATTTTTAATAATTATTCTAAGTATATTACAATTACTATATAATTCTATAGATATCCTACGAATTTTCTCTAAATTTTCTGTCTTAGAATTTTACCGTAATAATTTCTCAAAGTTCTAACTTTCAGAAAATCCTAACAATTCTGAATAAGCATTTTAATTCTTTATCTGTATATATTTTTAATCTATATTCTATTACCTTTCTTTTCAGTTATAAATGAGTTCAAAATTCTATACTTGAAAATTTATCCTGGACAGCTGTCTGACATAGCAGTCCAGTCAACAATCAATTTCGGCAAAAACAAAGACATTTGGAAATTCAGAAAATTCTTCTGAGTAGAACTGTATTAATTTCATTAAGAAAATATGTGCATAAAGTTTCTATAAATTACAGTACATAAATGTTCATAATATACATATATAAATGCGTACAAATAGTAAAATGAGGATGTTACAAGATTTATGAGTAAATTTCATGACTGAGACTGTTCACAAAGATATTTATAAATTGTCAATGTTTCACTATGACTGTGTGACTGGAAAATCTTACATAATTCCACGTATCTTTGGTCAATTTAGTCTTTAATTGAACAAAAAATTTCATTTTAATTTATCAAGCATCATCCACGGGGGGATGCGGTTCTCTCAATTAGCACGTTTTTCATATAGTGGATACACATTACTTTTTTAATACTAAAAAATTGAAAAAAAAAATTAATTTTGAATTTTTAAATTCAATCGAATTGTATTAAGAATTAATCTTAATCATATTTATTTTATTAAAATTTGCGTTATTCATTAGAAATTTAGAACTATAAAATGAATCTAATAGTAGGGATTAGCCTCCGACTATATAATGAATTAAAATTTGAATACTTGTTTAATTTGTCAATCATCTTTAGTATCCAACCATATTTCGAACAAGATTGGATACAAAATTCTAGTTGTAAGATTTTCCAGTCACACAGTCATAGTGAAACACAATAATTAAAAGTAATTAACAAATGGATATTAGTGGGTGTTAGAGGAGGACCCATTGTCAGAAGACTTTATTTTTATTTTGTTAAAAGTTACCAAAAGACCTAGACATCATATGAAAATTAATAACCGAATGATAATTTTATCTTCCAACCATATTCAATTCAGGCTACACAATACTGTTAATAGCACCCTGAATAGTTATAATTTGTTTTTTTTTTGTCAAAACAAGTTTGCACTCTTATTAACTCCTAGACACAAAGGGATACTTTTTCTAGTGTCTGACTGTTCTTCGAATACTAAGGTTGTCAGGAAAAATTGTGTGATTGAATTTGTTTAACTTGTTTAAAAACTGTTCATGAATCTTTAAAAATTCCGCCAATTTGTTGAGTAAAATGCATTTTCTTTAATTTAAATCAATTTAAATATTAATAAGTGTTTTGAATGAAAGTTATTTGCATTTATATTTAATGATATGTTATGAAATTGTTTAATAAGTTTCATATTTCAGGTAACTATCAACATAGTCAAACAATTAAGTTTGATATAAATTGAGCTTATTATTTTTACTAGATTTACATGACAAAATTAAACTGATATCATTCTCTATTTTATTCATTTTTAATTAGCTCAATTGTTATTTTCTTTCGGCGAATTCAGTCAATTGGTTAAATTTCGAGATACTAATTATGAATGTGTAAATTTGATTTTTTTAAGTGTGCTTAGTTCATTTTCCACTATATTTTTCACTCTTTCAAATGGCCTATA
Organism: Pueraria montana var. lobata; assembly: GCA_026413185.1. Classification (NCBI taxonomy): domain Eukaryota; kingdom Viridiplantae; phylum Streptophyta; class Magnoliopsida; order Fabales; family Fabaceae; genus Pueraria; species Pueraria montana. The sequence continues at coordinate 20,495,547 of CM048649.1, read as the reverse complement.
ACATTTTCTAAAAAAAAAAACTATCTAATACGATCTTGCCTTTTTATATATGTTTTCTTTTGGTGAAATTAAATTAGATATGAAATTCAATAAAATATTCTAATTAATTATTATGAAATTTAAATGGTTAAAAACACCTCTCTTGCCAAGGATGAAATGCGGAGAACACACTAGAAGGGGGGGATTAATAGTGTGTTAGTTAAAACTAAAATCTTTTCACAAAGATGGAGATATCTTAACTTAGATTTTACAAGGAACTTGTAAAACACAGAGTTACACCTATCGTCCAGTAGTTGAAAATAACAGTTCAATGGAACTGCGTTTTCAAGTTATCGTCCAAGCAAGAAATGAAGTCCTTTCACAAATATGTTTATAAGGAGACTTATGCGTCTAATGCGAAGAAATAACACTAGAGATAACAGGTGAGCTAAAAGAAATAGAGTAAAAACACTTGGTTTATTCATGAGCTTGATCCTCTATATATAGGCCACAATTAGAAACTATGCTTAATTTGATTTCACATGTCCTTAGGGTGCATGTGATGGTTTGTCATTTGCATTTGAACTTCTGAATTTACATTTATTGTATATTATATATATTACGAATTACATAAGATACCCACTTAGTGTGTATTGTGTGTGTGGATTTTGGATGGGGTTGGGGTGGGGGAAGAGAGTTGGGATCCTTGTATTCAACCTTGGATTGAAAGCCTCTATGTAAGTTTCTGTTTTTGATCTGAAAATTTTTATGTTCCTTGGATTGATTACTTTGTCTGATATTGACAGATGAGTGTATGACTGTGTGATCATTCTGGGAAGGGTTATATTTTCTGCATCAATTATGATTTGCTTCAGATGCCTTGTTGATACTTAATGTATTTTAGTCTGGTTCATGTACTTTGTCTGTTGCTTCAGCTGAATATTTTTTTTGTGGGCTAAATTTTTTGAATTTGTATGATGCAACTCAATTGCATCTTTAACTTCTGACATATTTGAAAACTATTTTTTTATTTTTAGCGAGAAAATAGCACTGCAGGCTCTGAAGGCTAGTGATTGGCATCTTGAAGGAGCATTTGATTTCTTTTACAGCCAACCCCAGCTTAAAACATTTACTGATTCTAGGCACTTGGAGGAGCTATACAACAGATATAAAGGTTAGCAATGAAGGTGAAAATAAAATTGAGACACTGATAGCTTTTAAAATAGTCTGACAAGCACAATAACCAATTGATCTAGAAACATGAAAAATGATTAAAACTAAAATACAATACAGTATTATATGTATAAAATGCTTATCAACTATGGCATAATTTTTCTATTCCTTGAGATTTCACCCTGGTGAATAACAAGTAAATTTGTCTACGTAATTTATTGTTATTTTGAGAGAGCATGAGTGTTTCATCCCTATTTCAAATTAATTACTGCTTGTCAATTAAACTTGGAAGCATTCTAAGATAGAGTATCGTGGAATTAGAATTGATTCCCCAATGTAGTTGTTCCTTTGTATGAGCATCAGGTATGTTGGATATGAGATCCAATAACTTTTACATGTGAGCTTACACTAAAGAAGTTAATCAAGGCCCTTTTTATTTTGGCTGAGATGCATATATGAACATTACTAGTTGTTTATTTCTAAGTTATTCGATAATACCTATTGATAAGTGGCTATCATTTATCAAAACAATGTACATTATGCCTGTCTGCTAATCCTTTATTGCACTAATTTCTATACAGATTCATATGTTGATATGATTTTGGCAGATGGCACCACTCTCCTTTGCAATGATATCCTGGTTACTGTTTCTGAATGCAAATTAAAGTGTCTTGATTCATTATCTTTATAGTTTACAGTTTTTCACCTGTATGTTATCACGGAGCCTGTTGTAAAGATGTGAACAGTACTTGCATGTTGCATGCACTAATTCCGGAGATTTTGATTGGAAATCGAGTCGAATTTGTAACCCCCTTTCTAATTAATTAATTTCTATCTAAAATCCATAAACACGGCTTTTACAAATAAAATAAATACACTCCATTAAGTTTAAAGTTTGTCATTATAATTTACATTATTAAAATTTACAGAAAATACTACTACAAAATTATTTCAAATTAATACAAAAAGTATCTAAAGCTAAAAACCCCTATTCCTATAGCTCTGGAACATGTCTGCATCTGTAACTTCTAATTAATCTTCCAAATACCTGCAATCACACTCCCCTAGAATCTGGGGACAGCATTACCGGATCAGGCATTTAATTTCTCATACAATAAAACAATTTCAAACAAATACATATCATAACAAATTAATTAGTTACACACATAATTAAATGCAGTATGATTTATACAAATGCAGTTTTTGACTCAAATTCATTTTTGACCCTGCTCCATGGAGACTTCCCCTTTGAGTGTTTTGTAAGTAACTGGCCTACCATTACGTACTGCAATTCAGCTATCAGCCCCTACTAAACACGAATAAACTAAACAGAATTAGGAGATCAGGATACCCGGAAGGCCACCACGACCGCATCTCTGTCCAGATTACAGTCACATATGGAATTGCCAATATCCTTCACCCCACAGACTATATAATCACAGACTATACGGTCCTGTCTAACTTACTCTGCTCACCCATTTCTCAGGACTATCATATTCTCTGTTCATAATCTCAATCATCGTTTCAAATACATGACTACCGCAGTCCGGTCAGTCAACACAGTTCTCTGTTCATAATCTCAATCATATTTTCAAATACATGACTACCGCAGTCCGGTCAGTCAATACAGTCCTGAAAATCAATTCCCCCATAAATACTCATTTCTCATTTGAAATCTTTGTATTTTCCAAGAACTCAAGCTTATGCAATATGACAATGATGCTAATAAACAAATAATTAATATTAAGCAATCACATAAAAATTATAAAAATTCACTATTAGGTAAAGTTACTAAAATACCCTTAATCTTTTCTAAAATTCCATCTATGTCCTAAATTTTGAAATGACCAAATTACCCTTACTCTTTTTCAAAAATTCCCATTTTGTCCCTACATGTAAAATGACCATTTTGCCCTTGATTTTACAAAAATTTCCACATAATATCCCTTGCATTTTGGGCTGGCCGAATGGTCTACAAGCCATTCTCAACAATTCTTTCCAAAGCAACCAAGCTCAATTCCAATCCAACATTAACCAAATCACACTTCAATCAAAATCAAGCAACCAAAATTTCAACCATCAAAACACATCAAAATTCAATCACACCTCATTCCAATCCATGAATTACAATCACAAGCATCAAAAACACAAAACCCCTAAATCAATTTCAAGTTTTCATGATTCTAGGTCACAAATTTAATCTAACCCTACAACATGTTTTCTTCTAATTCCAAGGGTTCTAATTGAAATTAAATGCCTAGATCCTTACCTTAAGCTCTTTAATTGAAGAAAAATCTTTGAATTCCTTTCTCCCTCACTCCTTGGTCTTGTAGGAATTTTTGAGATTTCTTCCAATTCTTTCTCTACTAGTCGAATTAGCTTAGGGTTTTGGAAGTTTGGATGGTTGGGTTTCTTAATTTGAGATGAGATGATGAAGTTAAGATGAAATGAAAAATGGAACTGCAGCTGCTGCAGAAGAGAACTCACGGTTCTGTTTTGGAAACAATGTTAGCTTTTGTGACTTTTTCCTTTTTCTTAAGTTATTTGCTTCATTAAACCAAGAATTAACCAAATTGAATGTTTCCTTCACATCCAGCAGCTCCTGCACGTCCAGCAGCCCCTATTGGCCAAGGGAGATCAGTTCTCCAAGCTTTCCCATCCACTTGGACAGCCAAAGGAGTGCAGTAAGTGACTTGCCTTCCAAAAGGTCAAAAGTCAACATTTGTAGGTAATTTAATGGAATTTTCTAGAATAATTTAGGGCTGTTAATTATCTTACAAACTAATTAGAATTTGAAGAAAATAACACCACCATTGGATTCCTCACTATCAAAAACCTTGGGGTAGTGTCTTACTTATCTCTTAATCCAAGCCTAATTAGCTTAATTTAGTGACATTAGAAAAGCCTAAGTTGTCACTTTTTGATTGGTTAAGGTTCTAAATTAAAATTTTCTTGGTTAAACATTTTTAATAGTTATTCTAAGTATATTACAATTATTAGATAATTCTATAGATGCCCTACAAATTTTTGCTTAATTTTCTGTCTTAGAATTTTACCGTAATAATTCCTCAAAGTTTTAACTTTCAGAAAATCCTAACAATTCTGAATAAGCATTTTAATTCTTTATCTGTATATATTTTTAATCTATATTCTATTACATTTCTTTTAAGTTATAAATGAGTTCAAAATTCTATACTTGAAAATTTATCCTAGACAGCGGTTTGACATAACAGTCCAGTCAACTATCAATTTCGGCAAAAACAAAGACATTTGGAAATTCAAAAAATTCTTCTGAGTAGAACTGTATTAATTTCATTAAGAAAATATGTGCATAAAGTTTCTATAAAAATACAGTGCATAAATGTTCATAATATACATATATAAATGCGTACAAATAATAAAATGAGGATGTTACAATTCTCCCCTACTAATAAAAATTTCGTCCTCGAAATTTCTAATACAACTATACACCCATACAGCTATACAACACAATAACTACATAAACAAATGAGGATATGCCTCTCTCATTTTCTCCTCTAACTCCCATGTAGCATCACCTCTGATATCATCCCAAATAACCTTAACTAGAGAAATTTCTTTACCTCTCAGGTACTTAATCCTTTTGTCCTCAATCTTAACAGGCTTTGTTTCAAATGTTAGGTTTTCCTTCACCTGTATTTGATCAGGTTCAATGACATGTGAAGGATCTAAGATGTACTGTCTTAGTTGTGACACATGGAACACATCATGGAGGTTTGACAAAAATGGTGGTAAGGCTATTTGATAGGCCATAGGTCCAATTTTTCTGAGAATTTGGTAAGGTCCAATAAATTTAGGAGTTAGTTTCTTAGACTTTATTGCTCTGCCAACCCCAGTTGTTGGTGTGACTTTCAAAAAGACATGTTCACTTTCTTGAAATTCCAAAGGTTTTCTTCTTTTATCTGCATAATTTTTCTGTCTACTCTGTGCAGTTTTCATTTTTTCCTGAATAAATTTTACTTTCTCAGTGGTTTGCTGAATAATGTCTGGCCCTATCAAAAGATTCTCACCATCCTGATACCATACCAAAGGTGTCCTACATTTCCTACCATACAATGCTTCATAGGGAGCCATACCTATACTAGAATGATAACTATTATTATATGTAAACTCTACTAGAGGTAATATATCTTCCCAATTCCCTTTCTCTTCTAATGTACAAGCTCTCAAAAGATCTTCTAATGATTGAATGGTTCTTTCTGTTTGGCCATCTGTCTGAGGGTGGTATGCTGAACTAAGATGTAATCTACTTCCTAAGGCTTTCTGAAATTCTCTCCAAAATTTAGAAACAAATCTAGGATCTCTATCTGATACTATACTAGTAGGTACCCCATGTAATTTAACTATTTCTTTTATATACAATTGAGTCAATCTTTCTAAAGAATACCTAATATTTATTGGAAGAAAATGTGCTGATTTAGTTAATCTATCTACAATTACCCAAATAGAATCACAATTTTTATTAGTTCTAGGTAATCCTACTACAAAATCCATTGATATACTATCCCATTTCCACACAGGTATCTCTAAAGGTTGTAACATGCCGGATGGTTTCTGATGTTCAATCTTTGCTTTTTGACATGTTAAACATCTAGCTACATATTCTGCCACATCTTTCTTCATCCTAGGCCACCAAAACATCTCTTTTAAATCTTTATACATTTTTGTTGTTCCAGGGTGAATACTTAATTTACTTTTGTGTCCTTCTTCCAAAATTAATTCTTTTAACTCTTGATTATTAGGTACACAAATTCTATTTTTAAATCTAATAATTCCATCTGTTCCTAAATTTAATTCTTTTACTTTATCTGTTCCCATTAATCCTTTCTTTTCTTGAATAAATGTATCTACATCTTGTTTTTTTCTTAATCTCTTCTAAAAAATCATTAGCAATAGTAATCCTTCCTAATTGAATTTTATCTTTTTCCCTAACTGTACACAAATTCAAATCTCTAAATTGTTCTATTAATTCTAATTCTTTAATCATCATAGTTGACACATGTACAATTTTCCTACTTAAGGCATCTGCTACTACATTAGCTTTTCCTGGATGATACATTAATTGAAAATCATAGTCTTTAATAAACTCCATCCATCTTCTTTGTCTCATGTTAAGTTCCTTTTGATCAAACAAATATTTTAAACTCTTATGGTCACTATACACATTAAATTTAGACCCATACAAATAATGTCTCCAAATTTTCAAAGCAAAAACTATGGCAGCTAATTCTAAATCATGTGTAGGATAATTTCTCTCATGTGGTCTCAACTGCCTAGACACATATGCTACCACTTTCCTATTCTGCATTAACACACATCCTAACCCTTGATAAGAAGCATCACAATATACATCATAGGGTTCATTTGGGTTAGGTAAAATTAAAACTAGTGAGGTAGTCAATTTATGTTTCAATTCTTGGAAAATTTTCTCACAACTCTTACTCCAAATAAAATTCTATTAATGGTCCAGCTATCTTAGAAAATCCTTCAATCAATCTTCTATAATATCCCTCAAATCCTAAGAACTACTAATCTCATTTACTGTCTTAGGCCTTTCCCATTCTAAAACTGCTGCTACCTTAGAAAAATCTACACTTATTCCCTCTTTAGAAATTACATGCCCCAAAAATTTTACTTCCTCTAACCAAAATTCACATTTAGACATCTTTGCAACTAATTTTCTATCTTTTAAAGTTTCTAATATTATTATTCTGAGATGATTTTCATGTTCTTCTTTATTTTTAGAATATATTAATATGTCATCTATAAATACTACTACAAAATTATCTAAATATTGTCTAAACACCCTATTCATATAATCCATAAACACGACTGGTGCATTAGTCACTCCAAATGGCATCACTTGATATTTATAATGTCCATATCTAGTCCCAAAAGCAGTCTTGGGCATATCTTCCTTTTTAGCTCTAATTTGATGGTACCCAGACCTTAAATCTATTTTAGATAAAATTGTTGCTCCTTTGAGTTGGTTTATTAAATCATCTATCCTAGGTAAAGGATATTTATTCTTTATAGTTACTTTAATTGTCTATAATCTACACATAACTTAGATCCTCCATCTTTCTTTTTAACTAATAATACTAGGGCTCACCATGGTGACACACTAGGTCTTATAAACTGTTTTTCTAATAATTCTTCCAATTATTTCTTTAACTCAGTTAATTCCAATGGTGACATCCTATATGGTTGCATGGAAATTGGTCTAGTACCAAGCATCAAGTCCAGGCTAAATTCTACTTCTCTTTTAGGAGGTAAGCCAGGAACACCATAAGGAAACACCTCAGAATACTTACTTACAACTGGCACAGAGTCTATTTCTATTTTATCTTCCTTAGATTCAAGAAACGATAACATGTATTTTTGAGTTTCACTTTTAAATGATATTTCCTTAGGTTGGATAGTCTTAAGTCTAGAAACATCAAGTTTAGGAAAAATTAAAGTTTTAGAAGCACAATCTATTAGAATACGGTTGGCTGCTAACCAATCCATTCCTAATATCACATCAAAGTCAATCAAAGGCGAACAAATCAAGTTCACAACAAATTGTCTATCTCGGATAGTTATCACACAATTCAAACGTATTTTAGAGGTTAGGATTTTAAACATGATTAACATCCTCAACTTACAGCTGTACTTTAGAACCCTAATTCCAACAAATCACTATTAGAAAGACTTTCAAAATATCGCAAATTACTCCAATTCACTACTACCAATTTAATTGTTACTTGAATTTCCAACATCAAGACACACACCCTTAGGCCTTCCAATCACATACTCTTTCAACCTTTTTTTTTTTTTTTTTAATTTCTTAGGACAACTACTACTAACTTAGCATTTGGGTCCTATTCTACCCTATTAATCAAGGTTTGACCATCAAGAATTCTCATATATATATACCTACCAACTAAGACCTACAACATGGATCCTTGATAACCTCAATTATACAAGTCTTAAATCATCACTTACACCATGGGAATGTAATTAAACATATTAAACCCGCAGGCTATTTTACTGCACCAGAAAAATGCACTATTTTGGTTCTAATTCATGTCTAAAACACAAAATTCAAGTTCTAATAGTTAAGATATCAATCCTGCGACAAATTTATACTACGATACACTGTTTCAGCCTTCAAAACTTTATTTTCTTTCCTTTGTTAAACTCATCCTTATACTATAACTCAAATATTTGGACCCCTATTCTCAACCTTGATCTACGAATCTAGATCTTTGGATCTCCTTCCTCAACTAACTCAAGGGTATAACTCTTAAATTCACAATATAAGTAACATGGAAAATAACCCAACTTGAACAATACTAATAATAATAAAAATTTTAGCATTAGGAGGGAAAGTCATCTCGACTGAGTCCTGAGTGTGCACCCTCACAACTCTATCAAGATTTCCTTTCTTCCTTTCTGCCATCTCAACTATACTATTAGTTTCAACTCTAAAATTTATAACTAGTCTTCCTCTTCTCATTTCTACATGTCTTAAAATTTCAAATCTAGTTACTACCCTTTTTCCCATAATATTCGTAACAAACAAACAATTCTAATCAGGGTAACATAGCAGAACACCTAATAGACCCACTACTCACAAGTCCTAGAGATGCATAACCAGAGCTCTGATACCACTAATGTAACCCCCTTTCTAATTAATTAACTTCTATCTAAAATCCATAAAAACGGCCTTTACAAATAAAATAAATACACTCCGTTAAGTTTAAAGTTTGTCATTATAATTTACATTATTAAAATTTACAGAAAATACTACTACAAAATTATTTCTAATTAATACAAAAGTATCTAAAGCTAAAAACCCCTATTCCTATAGCTCTGGAACATGTCTGCATCTGTAACTTCTAATTAATCTTCCAAATACCTGCAATCACACTCCCCTAGAATCTGGGGATAGCATTACCGGATCAGGCATTTAATTTCTCATACAATAAAACAATTTCAAACAAATACATATCATAACAAATTAATTAGTTACACACATAATTAAATGCAGTATGATTTATGCAAATGCAGTTTTTGACTCAAATTCATTTTTGACCCTGCTCCATGGAGACTTCCCCTTTGAGTGTTTTGTAAGTAACTGGCCTACCATTACGTACTGCAATTCAGCTATCAGCCCCTACTAAACACGAATAAACTAAACAGAATTAGGAGATCAGGATACCCGGAAGGCCACCACGACCGCATCTCTGTCCAGATTACAGTCACATATGGAATTGCCAATATCCTTCACCCCACAGACTATATAATCACAGACTATACGGTCCTGTCTAACTTACTCTGCTCACCCATTTCTCAGGACTATCATATTCTCTGTTCATAATCTCAATCATCGTTTCAAATACATGACTACCGCAGTCCGGTCAGTCAACACAGTTCTCTGTTCATAATCTCAATCATATTTTCAAATACATGACTACCGCAGTCCGGTCAGTCAATACAGTCCTGAAAATCAATTCCCCCATAAATACTCATTTCTCATTTGAAATCTTTGTATTTTCCAAGAACTCAAGCTTATGCAATATGACAATGATGCTAATAAACAAATAATTAATATTAAGCAATCACATAAAAATTATAAAAATTCACTATTAGGTAAAGTTACTAAAATACCCTTAATCTTTTCTAAAATTCCATCTATGTCCTAAATTTTGAAATGACCAAATTACCCTTACTCTTTTTCAAAAATTCCCATTTTGTCCCTACATGTAAAATGACCATTTTGCCCTTGATTTTACAAAAATTTCCACATAATATCCCTTGCATTTTGGGCTGGCCGAATGGTCTACAAGCCATTCTCAACAATTCTTTCCAAAGCAACCAAGCTCAATTCCAATCCAACATTAACCAAATCACACTTCAATCAAAATCAAGCAACCAAAATTTCAACCATCAAAACACATCAAAATTCAATCACACCTCATTCCAATCCATGAATTACAATCACAAGCATCAAAAACACAAAACCCCTAAATCAATTTCAAGTTTTCATGATTCTAGGTCACAAATTTAATCTAACCCTACAACATGTTTTCTTCTAATTCCAAGGGTTCTAATTGAAATTAAATGCCTAGATCCTTACCTTAAGCTCTTTAATTGAAGAAAAATCTTTGAATTCCTTTCTCCCTCACTCCTTGGTCTTGTAGGAATTTTTGAGATTTCTTCCAATTCTTTCTCTACTAGCCGAATTAGCTTAGGGTTTTGGAAGTTTGGATGGTTGGGTTTCTTAATTTGAGATGAGATGATGAAGTTAAGATGAAATGAAAAATGGAACTGCAGCTGCTGCAGAAGAGAACTCACGGTTCTGTTTTGGAAACAATGTTAGCTTTTGTGACTTTTTCCTTTTTCTTAAGTTATTTGCTTCATTAAACCAAGAATTAACCAAATTGAATGTTTCCTTCACATCCAGCAGCTCCTGCACGTCCAGCAGCCCCTATTGGCCAAGGGAGATCAGTTCTCCAAGCTTTCCCATCCACTTGGACAGCCAAAGGAGTGCAGTAAGTGACTTGCCTTCCAAAAGGTCAAAAGTCAACATTTGTAGGTAATTTAATGGAATTTTCTAGAATAATTTAGGGCTGTTAATTATCTTACAAACTAATTAGAATTTGAAGAAAATAACACCACCATTGGATTCCTCACTATCAAAAACCTTGGGGTAGTGTCTTACTTATCTCTTAATCCAAGCCTAATTAGCTTAATTTAGTGACATTAGAAAAGCCTAAGTTGTCACTTTTTGATTGGTTAAGGTTCTAAATTAAAATTTTCTTGGTTAAACATTTTTAATAGTTATTCTAAGTATATTACAATTATTAGATAATTCTATAGATGCCCTACAAATTTTCGCTTAATTTTCTGTCTTAGAATTTTACCGTAATAATTCCTCAAAGTTTTAACTTTCAGAAAATCCTAACAATTCTGAATAAGCATTTTAATTCTTTATCTGTATATATTTTTAATCTATATTCTATTACCTTTCTTTTAAGTTATAAATGAGTTCAAAATTCTATACTTGAAAATTTATCCTGGACAGCGGTCTGACATAGCAGTCCAGTCAACTATCAATTTCGGCAAAAACAAAGACATTTGGAAATTCAGAAAATTCTTCTGAGTAGAACTGTATTAATTTCATTAAGAAAATATGTGCATAAAGTTTCTATAAAAATACAGTGCATAAATGTTCATAATATACATATATAAATGCGTACAAATAATAAAATGAGGATGTTACAGAATTGCTGTCAAATGTTGAAGGACTTTTGGAATTGGATTAATTTAAGGCATCCAATTAGGGAAGAGATTTATTACTGTTCCTCAGAATAAATGATAGTAGTGGAGATAAAGAGAAAAGAAGAAGAAAACGTAGAGGTCATACCTGGGGTTCTTAGGCATAACACCTAAGAGATGCATGATGTATCTTGACATCACAGGTTTTTGTCTTAGAAATGAACTTTATTTATTCTTGGAGTATAGCCTTGACTAGGATTAGTTGAAACATTGGGACATGTAATTCAAAACTTAAGACACAAGTTTAATGTTGAAAAAAGATGGAAGGAATACAATAGGAATAGATTAATATGTGATTAAGGGGGATTGAAAATGTAAATTACTAAAGGGATTTGCGAATGCCTTGGAGTGTGTCATTTTAGGCTGTGATTAGGAAGAAGTAAAAGAGAAGTTTTGATTCTTTTGAATGGAATGGAATCAAATGTATTTCAAGATGTTTCATTTTGTTTCATTTTCATCTTATTTTAAATAATTCAAATAATGAAACTTAGTATTATTCCATTTAGTTCCACTTTATTTCATCTCTTTTCATCAATTTAAACATAATTACAGAATTCTTCTAAGAAGAATAAGAGTCAAATCTGAATACAAGAAAAATGACGGTTGGTTATCTCCTAATGAAAATGAATGTGTCATTTGGCTAAACACAATATACAAATAAGATGTCCATCCTGAAAGAAAGCTCAACCAAATTAAAAGTTAAAACATTGTATAAATGATAAGACATGAAAGTCACAAAACACATTGTTTATCAATATAAAATAAGCTATATATCAAAACTTTCCTTTAAATAAATTATAATGTTTAAAATATGAAAATAAGATTAAAACCCACAAAAACTTTTGAAAATATTAGGTACCATTTGAAATGATGCATTTTTTTAATTTTAAGTCTCTCTCTCTCCCTCTATATATATATATATATATATATATATATATCAGACGTGATACTCGTTTCCTGTATCATGTTTATGTTGGTTTGATCATCTCAGTTTCATAGGTCTTCATACGCATGTGGAATTCTGATGTTGAAGTATCTTATTTATATATCCAGTGTTCTTGAGTTTTAATCCATTCATAAGGTTAAGATCATTTCTGTTCGAAGTGTAATTGATGCTTGATTCTTCTTTTCCTTTGCAGGTGGATCCTCAAGATATAGTAATGGTACGGATATGTTTTAAACATTATTTCATTTCTAAATCATGCATAATTGCTAGGGTTATCTATTCTTTCCTTCATTAATATGATCCTATGCGTCAGGTTATACATTAGAAAATTGCTATTTAAACAGTGATTACCCAAGTTACAAACACCTATTAAATGAGAATGATTTATTGTGAAAACTAAAGATACAGGGGATGCTAACCTTAGTTGGAAGTAATTATGGTTATTCAAGGGTGCTTTTCTTTTCATTAGAGTTAAATATACATGGATGATAAGTTATAATAGATAGCATATGGAGATGTCTACATTGGTTTCACTATCAGTCATTTCCTTAGTGTAAAAGCTGTAAATTTATATGAGCGCTGACAAATATTAACCATAGCAAGATAAGATTCTGTTTAAGGAAAGAAAATAAAGAACAATAATGCTCTGACTTATCTGTGTAAGTGGGTGATGATTGGTCCCTATATGACAAAATATGCAATATTTGTAAAATAAAGAGTTTGAAATTTTAAATGAATAATTGTTGAACATAGAATTTACATTTGTTTTTGATTGTCAAGAGAAATTCAGTGAGATATATAACTTTGCTTTTGGCTGGGCAAAAGAGAAGGTATGCATTCATGTCTACTTGTTGGTTACTCTGCTTCTGTGTAATGTAGCTTAAGTGCTTAACTAATTTGCATGGCAGTAAGTGATAAACTAAGGCCATCACCTAATGCATTTGGACGTAATACAATCTACTATTTCATACTTAAGAGATATGCACTGTGATGGAACATGGAAGATCTTGGGAAAGAGAGTCAAATTATAACAAATTTGATTCATTGATTACTAAATTTGAGTTACTCTTAAAAATTGATTTTGTGTTCCTTTAGTTTGGAATTTTTGGTCTAGATTTTCAACATTGTTTTCTTTTTTTTTTGGTTAATATAAAAATTTGGTCCCTGCACCAATATTGTTTTTTCATTTTAATTCTACATAAAAAACCAGTTACAAATTGGCCTTGCTGTTATAATTTTGACAAAGTAGGGACTGATTCATAAACATCTTTTCATGTAAGAACCAAATTGTAGAGGTTTTTTAATGTTGGGACCAAAACAAAAAATTAGTATCAAATATAAGGACTAATTTTTAATTTAATTTTTGAACATTGTTCATTTTCAATGTCTGGTGACGGTAATTGGTTATATTCATTTCTAGTTATATGCAGAACATTCATTACTATTTACTAGTGTTGACCTATCCAATTCTTTTGGATATGCTAGAGTTGCTTCATGTTCTTCACCAGTTTTCAAAAATTCAAATAACATATTGAAGTATTTGTTATTATTATTTATGATTAATGGCTTTGCATTTCATTCTTTTGGTGGACCCACTTACTGTATCTGATATTTAACTATTTATGAAATTTCAAAGTTTAGGTAACTGAAAATATATATGTTCAGGAGTCTCTCTCATGTTGACAAGACTATATTAATGACTTTAAAGTCTGTCTTAGGATCGCGGGGTTTGTATTTCATTGACTACTAATAATATGCATAATTTTAAAGTTCTCTGCATAATGGTACAAGATATTGGAAATATGGGGTGCTAAAGGGGTTAGTGTTCTGACTCTTGAAAGGAAGGAACATCAAAGTAGGATGCAAATGATTTATTTGCCTACAATGAATGATTTGATGCTAATTTGTTTTGGTATACATTGGAAATTGCGAGATCTATGACTTAAGCATCTAGGGTTGAGTGTAAATTCACTGTCAATTTTAGTACTGTTTTAATTCTTTCATTTTGAATGTGTAATTACCATGCAACAGTAATATTCAAGTTTCCTTTTGCAGGGTCAAAAATCTCTTGCATTGGATACAGCCATTGGTATGTGGCAATTATTATTTGCTGAGAAGCAGTGGCCACTGGTTGATCATTGGTGCCAGTTCTTGCAGGTAATATATTTGATTATTATTCATATACACCTTTTTAACTTTCTCGAGTATGTTTGAAGCTTTCTTATTAGGTTGCTTTCAGTGGGAGATCAGATATCTGCTAATACTCGATCATTTTACTTAAATTGATAATTTTGATACTACATACTTTGGCTCGGCACAACAAAGCAATATCTAGGGACACATGGTCTCAGCTTTTGGACTTTGCAAAGGCAAAATAATAAACTATTAATCATTACATTAAACATAGTCAATGGTGCCCTCATAATGTGGATGTACACTTCCTGTCTTGATAGGGATTTATTGTTGCATGAATATATCTTCTATATATATGCTTGGTGTCTGCTTGTGTACTCGTTTATATGCCTGCCTGAGCTAGACTAACTATCTAGAATGATAACAAGGAAAAGTAAATCTGGCTATCTGTCTTTTATTCTGTTTTTCTCATTTTGTCTGTGTATGATCATCTTGCACATGGTGGCTAGTTATAGTATCCAAGCTACTTCATTTTAAATCTTTAAGGTCTATTGTGATTGCTGGGGATTTATTTTAGGGTTATAACCTTTTCTATTTGTTTTGGGTATAAAGTGGTATGAGCCAAACAGGAAATAAACTGGAATATGAATATTTCCATGCGAATATTATAAAGGTTAAAACTCTTGAAATGACAAAATAAAAAATTCTCAAGACCCCTAACTTTTTAATCGAAACCCTGATCAACATTATCACATTTTACATCAATGGTTGCTGTTGTAATGTCCACGCTTAAAAGTTTGTGATGTAAAAATTTTATTTTTCTTTCGTTGTTCCTTGGTTTTACTGCAATTCTTGGAAAAATAAAAAAGATGTTGAATGTGAAATGCTTTGGTTTTTAACCTAATAAAAATTTTATTTCTGAAATAAAGGAGAAGAGGGAGACCAAAAAGGACGTTGGAGGAAATTATCAAGGGGGATCTCAGGCTAAATAATATTTTTGAAACATTGATTTTTAACCGTGCCGAATGGCGTCGTGTGATCCATGTAGCCGACCTAACCTAGAGGGAGAAGGCTTTGTTGTTAAATGTGAAATGTTAGTTTTTTCTTTTACTACCTGATCAGCTGGATATGGGGAAATATGTTTTCAATTGTAGTACTGCAAATGCTTCTTCCTTCTACCCCCAACCCTAAAAAAGGAGCCAAAATATAAATGAACTCTATTGAGTTTGGCTTTTAGTGCCTATGGATTGGTGTATTGGGATTCTTTTATGCCATGTGAGATGTAAAACTTCATCTTCATTTTCTGGTCACCCACCTATTGATTGGTGTAACGACCCATCTTCGTTACATATTTGTTATACTAAAACATTCTGTTAAATATTATTATATGAAATTACGTAGAAATTTTTCACATTTAACACATATTATATGTACCTACTTTCCTACATATAATATACATCATCACACCATAAAAGTATTAAGTCTAGCTTTACAAAACTTAAATATATATATGTACATACAATACCAAAAAGAGTCCTCTTATAAAGGACATTCACAACAATCTAAGTATTTATACATATGTCCTAAGCTGGTCCCCATACTATGTACATATATACTATAACATATCCAAAAAGAGGGATCTCATCCCATCTTCAATATCTACATCCGCTTCAATCATGAGCGGCCTAAGAACCTGCAACATCATCACGCTCTGCTCCCGTGCCAACCACACGATCATTGCAGTAAAACAACACAAACACAAAATGCAAGGGTAAGCTTATTTACAAAAGAATGATAGGATTTGATCAAAGGAAAATTTAGAATAAATCAACAATAATAATTCAGATAACATCACACATCAATACATACATCAATTTTATATACAATTTCATTATGCAATGTCATGCTGACTCGACTCCATGGAGATTTCTACAACTTTTGGGCGGTCCCCCTAGGCCCCATCCCCTACCATAGTCTCACTTTTGACCATTCAGGGAGTCCCTTGAGCTACCATGTGGAGGAAGTGTGAATTTAATCGAATATAGACAAGTGTTGGTATTGGCTTACCTCTGTCAGGTTTGCAAAACCTTCCATCTATAGGAATTCGCCCACTTGTCTATTCTATAGGCCCACCGTTGGCCACCACGAAAACCTCCGGCACTAGGTTGAGAGCCTACCTAGCACCCTCAACTTACGTGCCTACCCATATGCAATGTAATGTTACAAGCCAAACAACTTTGATTGCCACAAGTTCCCTCTATGTTATAAATTCACAATTTTTCTCAAATTCTGCTTATGAACCCATCTAGCAATTCAATAGGCTCAAGTAAGGTATTCTCACACTTTGAATAATTACTCACAACACAACACTTAAAAATGTGAATTTCCTCACATAGCTCTAGAACTAAAGTTGTGGCCTATCCAACATCATCATTCAACATTAATAACTCTAATAATTATATCACATTAACAAAATTGACCAAATGAGGTCGATTTCTCTTTGACAGTACTGAATGTGACTTTCCAGTGAACATGGTTCAAAGAAAGTAAGTTTTCTAACACTTCCAAAACTTGTTTTGAGCTGAAATTTTTACAGGATAAAGATAACACATTTCTCTTTCAAAATTGATATCCCATGTCCTCAAATTCGTTCCCAATTGTTCCCAGTAAAATTTCTCTAACAGCCTAAATTTCAGACTCCAAACAGAGCTCCAAACCCTTGCCCTGTTCCTTTTCAAAAATTTAATTTAGGAATTGGACATGATAATTTTTGTAAATTACACAGTTAAAAACCTTGTTTTGTCTAGTTTTTAATAGCACAAAAACGAAAACAAAACATTAAGTGTACAATTAGGAATTTAAGAAAAACCGAGACATGTTCCAGGGGAACTCGAAAAACAGAACAGCCACTTTGTGGGTCACAGATGAACCCTGAGATGAGGTTTTCTCTTCAAGATGTCAAAATAAAAGTTTCTCCATTTCGAGTCTATTTGCATTCAAAACAAATTTCGTGAAAAACCAACGGTTAGATCTTCCAAAAATCACAAAATCGTGGGGACTGTCCAGAGCTGGACGAACCAAACAGCCACTGCCACTTTTATTTTTGGGTAAATCTCACATTGAAAACCTTGTCAAACAATTTTAATAAAATTTGGGCATGGTCTCCTTTGTTTTAGGAGCCTTTCCAAGTAATTTAGAGAGTCCAAAAACAAAGAAAAACAATCAGTTCATATACATTCACACAGCTACTGCCAAGAAATCAACTACCCATTTTACATCAATTTCCAACTCAATCAAGCAACTCAACATAAACAACAATAGGGGCAGTCATGCTATATGTGGTTGAGCCCCCTAACTCTCAACCACATTTGAACTGAAAATATAATTCACAAGCAAGCTTCCCTTACCTAAAATTTTGACTGAAAACCTTGAAGAAATTAGGGAGGAGACTTGGTGATTCAAGAAGGATCTCTACCCAACTTTGGCTATGGAATCAACTAGAGAACACCTAATTCAATTCCAAAATAAGCTTCAATCAAATTTTCACCCACCAACAGAAATTTTACATGAGACCCATTTCATTTCTTGGTAGGAGAAGAAAATGAATTGAAGAGACCAAAGGAGAAGAGGAGAGGTGCTTACCAACTAGAATTCAATCAAAGGAAGCTCTAGACAAGGAGAAAAGTCCTTCAATGATGTAGGAATTCAAGCTTCCATTAAAGGGAAAGAGAGGTTTCAGAAGAGGAAGGAGGAAGAATTGGAGAAAAGGGAAGAATGAAAGTTCACGGCTGAAATTGGTTTTAATTTACAAAAATTACTTTTGGCACCTATCTCCCTCTAAGGACACCCCCCCTTTCTCTTATTTTATTTTATTTTTTTTACAACTTACGGAACTTACGTAAAAGTCTCAAAAATCTCGTAATAACCCTATGACACATAACAAAACATAGAACTTAAGTTAATTATTCTATTAATCAATGTAATTTAAATTTAATTTACTCTTGCATTATTAATCACACACTTAATCATACAATTAGGAAAATCACAACATTACAATTGGGAAGAACTCCTGTTTGCTTGTACTGTTTTTGAAATGACAATGCCGGTGAATCTTTTCTTGGTCTTCTAATAATAGTATGTTGTTCGGTTTTATGAAGTAACACAAAAACCACTAATATTTGTCATGCTGTTTGCAGACTGTTGGCTCAAATTTATCTGATTATGATGCCGAAGGTGCCTGGCCATATCTTATTGATGAATTTGTGGAGTATCTGAACGAGAATGGCATCATCCAAAATGGTCTGATCAATGATTCTAGTCTAAAACGATGATGCATTCAGATCTCAATAAATTGTTGCTCTTTAAGAGAATTTGATGAGTCTCTTGTGATGAGTTGTGCTATTCTGTGATTGAACTCCTCTTTGTTATTAAGTGGGATTCAGTACAAATTCAAAAGGGGACATGGCTGCTAGGGCAAACTCATTCTTGCTGACAAGTAGTAGCATCATTTGTGAGATTGTTGATATGGCATATGAATTTCCTTGGGAAGTATTGTGGAATTAGTAATGGGAGCCTACTAATTCCACGGTGTTATAGTTTCTGGTCTCTTTTAATTTAATAATTAATTCTTGAACGATGTCTTGTTAGAAGATAAGAGACTTATGTGATTGTGATTGGCTGTCCTTGTTTCTTGTAAAATATGTGGCACCAAGTTATTAAAACATTCATCAAATAGAGAAGGGGGGAAAATAACTATTATGTGGCTCTGTTTTCCTTTGAACTATTTAGAAGCAATACCTTGCATACGCTCCTACAATATGACATGTTTTTTATTTGGATATTTAAAATTTTTTTATCTTAAAATTTGGAAAATTCTGAAAATATTAGTACAAGTCATCATGGGACAGTGTGGGAGGATTTTTTTTTTTTTTTGTGTGTCATTTATTATTGTTGAAGTTCGGAATAGGATGGTTTATATTTTTTTGTTGAGTATATAGGATGGTTTATATGTTTTTAAGAGTTTTGATGGGTGCATAAATTGATAATTTTGACTTCAATAATGAGTTTCTCATGTTTGAAAATGTGGGGTTACATATATGGATTGTTAAATTTCAATTTGTGAGTAAACGGAAATTAAATTTTTGAGTTTTGGGACTTTTTAAGTGGGATTTGTGACCCATTTCGGGTTTGATGTTTTAACCACATAGAATTCAAGTGTTAAAAGCCTAAATTGAGTTCTTTTTAGTGATAAATGAGAGTTTATATATATATATATATATATATATATATATATATATATATATATATATATATATATATATATATATATATATATATGAGAACATGAGAACAACTAATAACAACCATCAAACTAAGATTAAAAATAATAGACGGTTGAGATTAAAATATTTAAAATTAAAATTAAAATCTAATATAACCATCAAATCTCTAAAATATTCACCAAATAAAAATCAAATCGATAAAAGATATCAATTATCACTTCTTAAAATATCTCAATTATCATGATCGACATCACCACCATGACCACCACCACCTCTACCGCCATGACCTTCGTCGTCGTCGTCACTGCTGCCACCACCATGGCTGTTATTGTGCACCACCACCTCCATGGCCGCCGCCACCATGACCTTCGTCGTCGTCGTCGTTGACGCCACCACCATCGTCGGCATGGTGGTGGCTACCAGCCTGGCATAGTGGGTCACTTCTCACATTTTCCAACACATGCAGTAGCTGCACACTCCTGTGGATGACTCCTTCACACGCTGCCCAGCTGCCCAACCATTGCTCCTTCACGTGCCTGCTGCCTTTCAATACAAGCAAATAATATATATTAAAAGCCAAAAAACAAAAATTGCCAGGAATCGAACCCAGCACCTCAAACACACTGGAAGTTTGGAACTATATGTTACCATTTCGCCAAATTGAGCAATCAATGTATGCATTACAAATTTAAAATATATAGTATATATAACTATTTATAGTACTATTATAATTCTTCAACTATATAATATAATTGCTAAATAGTGTATAATAATACGCTTCTATAATATTAATTTGATCTTGATAATAGTATATGAATTAAGATTGATAATAGTTAATTGTTATTACATATGTTGTTCTTAATATGAATTAATATTTATGTACTTTATACATCTTTGCCATACTTGTTTATTATCCAACAAAATAATTTAAAGTGTAGATAATTTATATTAATTTATGATGTGATTCTTTTTTGGCTTTTTTTTAAGGCAGGGTATAAAATTTTTAATTTTTTTAATATCGACCGGGTCATGCGGGTCAATTAGTGACCCACCGGTTCGACCACTGATCCAGTGACTCAGTGCCTTGACCGGATCGGTCACCGGGTCAGTTTTTAAAACTATGGTGGCAGCAGTGGTCATGGTGGTGATAGTGATGGGTAAATTTAAATATTTTAGGATGTGATAATTGAGATATTTTATAAATAAATTTGATTTTTGTTTAGTGAATCTTTTAGAGATTTGATGGTTATATTAGATTTTAATTTGAATTTTCAATATTTTAATCTCAAACATCTATTATTTTTAATCTTTATCTGATGTTTGTTATTATTTGTTCTCATGTTCTCACATAAGAAAGTGTTCTCACATGAGTCAGACTCTATATATATATATATATATATATATATATATATATATATAGGTTGAGACTTAATTTTGGAGTATTTGGAATCCAATTTTTGAACTTATGTTGCTAGAAAATTTTGGTCTTGTGTTAGCTACGAGTTTGATAAAGATTTGGAGTTTGTTTTGAGTTTTAATTTGTATAAGTGTGGTGAACTATTTATGTGAATGCTATCTTTATCATGAGTTGATTGGATATTTGCCTTTTCAACACTGCAAATGTTACTTTATTGATTATTTCTTTATGGTTTGTTGCTAAGACAGAAAGGATGTGACTTTTGGCATTGTATATTAAATTGTATATGAATTTCTATATATTGTTTATGTTATCTGAGTTCGAGGGGCTTTGTCCCTCGACAATGCATGTTGGTTTTGTTGTGCATGAAAAAGTTGATGATGTTGAAGTGCCCGAGGTATTGAGGTGTTGTAAGTGGATGTATCCATTTTAAGCGGTCATGATGTTCATGACACTAAGAGGTGAGAAGAGACAAAACCCTTCTCCTCTTGTTGAATGAGGAGTAGTAAATGACAATTCGCGTCATTCGCCTTGCATAGACACACGCTACGAGATGACAAAATTATGTGGAAAAGGACATCTGTGGTGAAGACGGGATGAAATTAGAGAGACAATGTTATGAATAAGAGATGGAGATTGGCTCCATGCTCGGTGGGAAGGTCCTCTAATGTCCTCCCGTGAAGTACCATTGAAACTAGATGTTTTGTGAAAGATGATTCTCGGTGTGGAGGCGTGTGAGGTTCGCTGTAAGAAGTGGATGACTACAGTCGGTACACTGGGGGATAGTTCATCCGGCTCAAAGGAGTCCTGGGAGAAATGGTGTAAAGTTGTGACAACCCGACTAAGGTTAAAAGTCCAGTTAGTGCGGGGAACTCACACAATCGACTTGGCATTCCCCACTAGAACGAAGCTATATCCAAGGTTGTGAGAACGACGTGTCACTTGTACCAGACATGAGTTGTGTGCTCCCAATCGTTATCCAAACAGTTGTGTAAGACCATTAAAGCTTGGGAGGTTTAATGGCAGAGGAGCCCATAAGAGTAAATGTTGTAAGATAGATACTCAGACTAGGATTACTGTGAGTAGTTTTCGCTAGTGAATCACATGTAGTAGTTGTATAAGTTGCTTGGGACTATTAAGTCCATTTGTCTTGTGGCTGTAACACCCTAAATCTGGGTTTACATGTATTTGCATTTTAAACTCCTTTTAATTTCATAGGCGTGTTACTTTATTTAATTCCTGTAAAAGAAAGAAGAGATTTTTTTTATTCATTTTACCAAGCGCCAAAGTTTGTTTAATTTCGCATATCAACTGTAATTGTAAAAAGGTAAGTTGGAATTTTTCCAAATTGTAAAAAAAAGTTTTATGTAAATTTTAAGTTCGAAAGTTGTGTTCCACTTGGTAATTAAAACGGGTTATTTATGTTCGCAAGAAACTAATTGCAACGTCATTCAACATAAATGGGCACTTAATTTCGAATTAATAAAATAAAGAACACGAGATAATTTGGTCGATTATCAAGTATATACATATGCATAAAATAGAGAATTTCATACATCAAAATGTTTTTCGGAGCAATAGTAACATATATACATATACACATTGCTCAAGGTATATACCAAATACATAGGGTAATAGAGTATGAAAACTAATATACATAGTAAAATTTGAAATCTAGGTCTACCCGTATTCAAATACATAAAAGGAAAAAACCTAGTCTTAGAGCAGTCATCTCTAAACCCAACCCTGCATGTTAGACTAATCCAAAGAAATAGGATAGCGGGGGATCTTTGACAAGATCCCTAAGAAGAAATCTAGTGGTCATCGTCCACAGGATCCTTCATAGAATCTTCCTCAAAGTTCTCCAAATCCTTCGTAAAAACCTTGACTCGTTGTTCCCTAAGTTCACGACCAATGGCGGATCCCCCTAACTGACTCTCACCCAATTATGTCTCCAATTCTTTGACGTAAGAGGGGTTTGGCGAAAGGCGGGAAGCGTCGGTCCAATCATGAACTCCTCGGATGGTTTGGCATCGGGAACAGAAGCGGGTATCGATGAATTCTTCAAGAATACTCATACTCTGAAGAGACGGATGATGACGAGAGCGACGAAACTGATGAGGATAGCCCCATTGTGATCTCCACAGGTATTGCCACCGGTTCATAAAATAAAAACGTAAGGGTGAACTCTCTGCTTCATCAAACAAATCACACAGAAATGACTTTAAAAGTCACACACAATCCTGCTAACCACTGCGGGGTGGTTCTCTAACGTTCACACTCGGAACCTACTCGTTTCCATGACTTTTATCTGTAAACTGTAACACACTGGCCAGTTGCCACTGGAACTCCCTGAACTTCGTGGCCTTACATATATTGAGTGGAATGACTGCTGGGAGTACACCATCACCCTGGTATAAGGTGGGCTCTCACCAACTGAGATTTTCTCGTGGTTATTGTCAAGGTCGCCAAGTCGGTTTGTGCGAACGAAGTCACAACTCGACGCCTACCCTCCAAGGTCATAATGCCTCACGATCATCTCCCAGGTACCAATCTGTGGTCATTCTTACTCCGAGGACTTATTCCTCGCACACTCTCTCACGGAGATTTTCTTTGCTCGTCACCGTGGGTTTTCGTTGCTGGTGGTACAAGACGGATCGAATCGACGCCAAGCTCAAGATCTTGTCCTGGCTCCAACAAAATTATACCATATGAGAATATGCTCTCCATCACCTATTGGTGACCACGTCATTCGATTTCCGCCAACATCTTTGCATCTTTCTCTCAGCCGGAATTGTCCCACGTGACTTCCTTCACAAGTCCGCCGTACACGCATATTTCCTCATTGCACGACTCTCAAGGCGCATATCGCCATCACATATCAAAATTCTTTATTACATTTTATTTGTGCCTTACCCTCTCAATTTCTAACGTTTTTAATAATTAATACTTATTCCTCCACGCAA
Organism: Pueraria montana var. lobata; assembly: GCA_026413185.1. Classification (NCBI taxonomy): domain Eukaryota; kingdom Viridiplantae; phylum Streptophyta; class Magnoliopsida; order Fabales; family Fabaceae; genus Pueraria; species Pueraria montana. Next base: position 20,471,286 of record CM048649.1, on the reverse strand, counting down.
GGGTCATAGAATATTTATCTAACTTCAAAGCACAAATTAAATAGTTCATTTATTAAGCTAAAAAATAAATAAATTCTCAAATCTAAATTAGTTGTTCTCACTATTGGTATTTATATTATTATTATTGCCGCTAAAATTTTCACGGATTACTAGGACAGTGTCCTAGTCCATATAAGCACTCGCATCCGAGTCTTATGCTCACAGATCATAGACATCACAGAAAATTTCAATTCACACTACTGTCCACGTGATTGTACCACAGAGCATTTCAAAATGCACAATCACATGCACAGAGATGCCCTAGGTTCACATTCCAAGGGTCTTACAATCATTTAAGGCAATGGTCAATTTTACCCACTGCCTTGCATGTACATATTTATAATTAATTCACACTTCAAATACATCATAGTTCAAATATCACATATCAAGGAAATTTTAAGAACAGAATTCCTCTCTGGCAGCACCCAATCTCTGTCCAAAATTAATTTAGCAAACGATTTTTGTTTGGTGAAACTCTTATATCAAATTAAAGATCTTAAAACCTATTTTTCAAAAAGGTAATCCACACTCTCATATTAAATCTACAAAAATTATGAAAATTCTTAGAAGTTCATAGGTCAGCATGCTCCTCACAGTGAGCATACCTCAAAGCTGTGCAATTTTCTCAACATTCCCTAATGAGATTTTCTCTCAAATTTTTATGGTAAAAACATAACATTCATACCTTACAGAAAAAGTAAAACTTGATTCCTAATTCCTCCTACATTTTTTCCAGTAATTTCTTTTCTAAGACCTATGTCTCAGGTTCGAAATTTGGGATCCATGTATGAGATATGTCTAAACCTAATTAATTAACTTAGAAATTTTGGGTGAAAATTTTCTAAAATTACATCATTTTAAATATATGTTTGTGTAGTTTTATGATCAAAAATTATATTTCAAAAACAATCATTAGTTTGTTTTAAAAAGGTCAAAAACCGAACCTTGCCCGAACCAGTTTTCACAAGCAGAATAGTCCCATTGAATGTAACGGATGAACCTTCATTTGAGGTTATCTCAAAATGGTCTCAAAATAAAAGTTGGTAAATTTTGAGTCTACTTTAACTGAGATCAAGTTTCATCAAAATCCAACGGTTAGATTAAAAGTTATATTAAAAAACGTAAACATTATCCAGGACTTCTACGTGAAACAGCCGCTGCCCAACCAGTTTCCAAAAGTAGAACGGTCCCATTGCAGGTCATGGATGAACCTTCATTTGAGGTCATCTCGCAATGGTCTCAAAAGCAAAGTTAGTGAATTTTGAGTCTACTTCAACTGGGGACAAGTTTCATCAAAATGTATCAGCTAGATAAAAAGTTATGGTTGAAAACATAAACACTGTCCAGAACTTCTACCATGAGACAGCCACTGCCAGCATCACCTTTTTTCTAAATTTCTTGAAAGTGCATGAGTTTCTAACAAAGTTTGGGCATGGTCTCCTTTGTATTGGAGCCATCCCACAATTTTTAAACAAGAAGAAGATGAGGAGAAAATTTTTAACACAGACACAGCCACTGCCACTGCCAAAGAGAAATAAAAGAAAACAAAACCAGTCACACACATACAACTACACATTTCATGCAATGAGTTCACATGGGAGGCATTTAGGGTGAGAGTGGCTGGATCCTCCACCTCCAGCCACTTGAATCCATCAAAGATTCCCCTTACAGTGATGAGGATCTCCATGGACAGAGGAAAAGAAGCTGGTTATCTTCCTTCAAAGGAGTATTGGCTGTAGAGCACTCCAACTAGAGCAAGCAAGAGGAAGAAGTTTGAAGAAATGGTGTTGGAGCTGGATGGGTGTCTCACGTACAGAGGAAGAAGAAGAGAGAGAAAGGAGAATTTGCTTTGTGTGTTGAGTGTTAGGCTGAAGTAAGTGAGTGATTTAGTGAGTGAGTGAGTTAAATTTTTGAATTGTTGATTTGAGTGATGGTTTTGGGGGAAAGGTGTGAATGGCTGTTGGCTTTGGCAACAGTGAGGGTGTCCTTGCATTAGATGCAAGTAGCCAATGGTCACTTGATTGGATGGTTGAGGGTCATGTCAATTTATACAGTGTAGAAATACACTATGTAATTTAACTCGGAACACGGTTTTAAAACGAAAACTAATCGATAACTATCTAATTTAAATTTTATAAATTCTTTACAATTGAAAAACTTTTTAAAGTAACTTTCCTAAAATTTCTTTGTAGAGTAATCACTCACAGATGAATTTTACGAAAGATTCCCTGTCTTGCAAGTCTCAGATAAAAAAAAAGATTCAAAATGGTTTTTCCTAGATATTTCAAATTGATAATTATTTATTTAATTTTTAAATCTTTATGAAATGAAAACTTTTTAATAACTCTTATAAAATTCTCTCTGTAGAGGAATTGCTCACAGATGAATTTTATAAGCGATAACTTAACGTGCAAGTTTCAAAATTTAAAATAATTAAAACCAATTTGAAATCAATTAATTAATACATGGAAATAGATATATTAAATATTTACTACTAGTAATTAATCATAGTTCAATTAATTACTAGCAGACATAACAGATAATCACTCACAGACAATTACACAGGAAAGTAACTATCGAGAATTAATTGCAGAGAATTAATTCCAGCGAGTTACTCACAAAGGACTTTTTATTACAAGCAATTGTTTTAATTAGATTACTCACTTAGATTTTAATTACAGGGGATATTATATCTTTTGATTTTATAAATCTTTTCCTATTTGACCATTATAACGAATTACTCATATTATTTATTTTCCTTTGTTTTTCTTATTTACTCAAGTAATTACTAATTGTATTTAATTACTCCAAGTATATTCTTTTCTTATTTAAAACAAGCAATTTAACCCCCATTAATTTGTAATTAATCTCTCACGTCCTTACTTACTGTGTTGAAATTTTCGGGGTGTTACAGTGGCGACCAAGGAAATGAAGAACTCATTCCCATGCTTCTATTTTTTAAGAGGAAGATGGTTGACCCTGTGCAAATGATGAAGAAGAAGTGGAAACACTACGCCAAGCGCCAATGATGCAAATGGATGTGTTCTAGGAAGAAGAGGATCCTCCTAAGTGTAGGATCGAAGTAGCAGATCTAGAGAGGGGTGAATAGATCTTTCAATCTTTTTCTGGCTCGGTCATAAAGACCTACATCTAGTTGATCCAACACCCTGTTAGATCTTTCACTTTATCAAATTTCAAGTTACAAGCACACTGCACACACAAGAAATTTGAAGCACAAACTTTCTAGACTTGAACCCTACAAGAAAAGAAAGAACAAACACCTAATAGAACCCTACTATCAGATTCTGAAAAATCCTATTTCAGAGAACAACAATCTTTCTAAAAGATCAAAGATATGGAACAATTTCACCTTTAGTGAATGATAGAGCGTTTCAGCTCTTCATGATCCAATAATGTCTTCAAGTAAAATGGTCTTCCTTTATATTCTTCCATTTCAAAATGAAGAAGATCAAATAGCTTTAGAACCTTTTTGATGCTCTTCTCTCAATGTGTCTATAAAATTGATTTTCAAAAAAGCATTTTTAGAGAGAGAGGTGCTCTATTTATAAAATTTTAAAAGTATAACAAATTTAATCTGTTACGTAGGCCACATAATCTGTTAAATCGTTCTTCAGCGCACCTGGGTTTTATTCAAGAATTACTTTAACCTGTTACATTAGGATGTAACATGCTAAATTGCTCTTGATGTTCTTCATAAGTGATCTGGGTTCATTTTAATCTGTTAAACTGAGCTTTCTTCCTTTTTAAACAACTTTTAGTAACTATAGTAATCGATTAAACCGTGTTGTAATCATTAAAATAGAAACTACATAAATTCTTTCAGAAAAAAGACTCAAAGTCTAAAAATGCATTGTGTAATCGATTAACCCGAGGTGCAATCAATTAGGCTTTGTATTTTAGCTTTTCCCAGATAGAAAAAAAATGTGGTAATCTGTTACATTTAACATGTAATCGATTACTACTGTAGAATTATCTAAAGATCAATCAAAATACTTGATAAGACTTCTTGGTCTAACTCTAGGCATCATCTAAGTCTAAAATCTAATCACACAAATACCTAAGTCTATTACAAACAATACAATGCCACATCCTTACATGTTTGGCACATTTAAGAATTAAAACCAAAACATAAAAGAGAGAAAACTAAAGAGATAAATTATCTATCTAGTCTTCATGTCAACACTGAGGATGCCTCACAGGTTTAATGGGTATTTTGGGTTTTAATTTTCATTGAGTCATCGTATGAGTCTTAGTCCTTTCTTCTATAAATGAGCGCAGACTAGGATTTAGTATTACACTACAAGAAATAATTGAATTCGCAGCGACTTTTTTCCAGCGATAATCAAGTTGTTGGCAAAGATAGACATTTGGCAACGACATTTGATTGTCGTTGGGATAAGATTTTTCTTTTGTCAACAAGGCCAATATCGCAGGGAAAACTATACTTATCTCAATGACAAAACTTGTCGCTGCCAATGTCACTGCGAAAAGTGCTTTTCTATGCCAACGTGTTTGTTGTCGCTGGGAAAAGTACTACTTAATGCCAACAACATTCACAGTCGCGGCAAAAAGTTAATTTTCCATGTCAACGCACCTGTTGTCGCTGGGAAAAGTACTACTTAATGCCAACAACGTTCACAGTCGTTGCCAAAAGTTACTTTTTTATGCCAATGCAATTGTTGTCACTGGGAAAAAGTGTTTTTCTATGCCAACACATCTAATGTCGCTAGGAAAACGTGATTTTCTATGCCAGCAACATTTAATGTCGCTGCGAAATGCTAATTTTTTTCTTTTTTTATTTCTTTGGGACAATATTAATTTATTCAAAATATATCCCAATAACATTATTTATTGTAGGAAAAACTAAAATACATTGGTACCAAGAGTCAACTTAATCAAGTGTTTTCTTACCACGTATATGTGAAAATTAATATTCCATGTACTTTAGTTTATTAAATTAACAAATATTTTTAAACTTAAATAATTTTTTTATAAAAAATAAAGGAGCATTGTATATAGTTGTTTTTAATTTAAATAAAAATGAGAATAAGCAAAGAGATAAAATTTAATGAGAGAATTATGGAAAAAAATTAAAATTAGGATACATCACTTTTATTGATAAAGTGTCAAAATTTGAAAATTAAATTTAAATTAGGCTAAATTAAAATTTTGGTTCCCTTATAATTTCTAATTCGCAATTTCGGTCCCTACATCCGTTCACCATTAGAAAAAAATTGGCAAAGTAATTTATAATTTAGAAATATTGCAAAAATGGTAAAGATAGGACTAGAACCAAGTCCCATTCTTCTTTCTCTCACACCAAGTAAACCGCTAAAGCATTGTACTTGCTTGAGTTATATTGTAAATACTATATTATATATACATTACTATATGAGTTTATAAAAAATAAATTTATTCAGTAAATATAAAAATAAAATTCTTCAATAAATAAATTATATATTTATCATTTAATATATTTTTTATATTATTTTGTTAACTTATTTGATGATTAAAAATCTAATCATTTAGTAAATTTGATTACTTTAATAATTCAGTGAAATCTTTTATGCTTAAATTAAATAAATGTGACATAATTCACGCCAACAAAATTTTTTTATATATAACATGATAAATAAAATGGATAATATATTTCTAAGTGTTATAGTAATTTTTTTGTGGAATTTTACATTAATAATTATTTTATTTAATTTCTATTCTTATCTAATTTAAACATAAAAGATTTCATTGAATTATCAAAGTAATCAAATTGATTAAATAATTAAATTTGCAATCACTGAATAATTTTCAGAAATATGTATATTAGAACTAGTGTTTTAGCCCGTGCATTGCACGATCTTATTCAAATTTTCACTACCTTATTTATATAGTCAATGGAAAGAAATTAAAAAAAACAAAGGATTATATAGCATATCGAAAGAAGTTTTAAAAAAGAGATTATTATAAAAGAAATTAGAAACTATAATTTTTTTTAAAAAAAAGATAACGGAATATGTAACGATGTAACTTTAATATTTTTTAATATTAACTTTGAAAATTGAAAAGTAAATTGAATTAAGGATTTGAAATTATTGATGAAAGAGAGAAATCTTCGGAAATAAAAAATTGAGTTAGAAAAACTGATAAAAGAAACATAAAAAAAACCCAAAAGATTAGAGACTATAAAATTTGAAAAAAAATAGCACATCAATTTTTAAAAAAGACTATAATATTCATTTGAAAAAGAAATATTAAAAAAAATAGCACCAGTAAAGAAATGAAGTGAATGTAGATAGTTATAGAAATATTGTGAATGTGGATAGTTATAGAAATTGATAAGAGAAATTTTAGGAAAAGTAGAAGAACCAGATGCAAGTTAGGAGAGTGAAATACACCAATTCATAAGAGGAGAATATTCAAATGAGACTGGATGTGGGGGAGAGTGGGGAGAGTGGACAATGAGAGCACATATAGACTTTTTCATTTATATATATAAGGAGATAAGGAGATTACCAATAAGTTTTAAAAAATATTGTTAAGTAGAAAATTTACAGACATTGATAAATTAAGATTAAGATAAATATTAATCCAATAGGTAATTAGTTAATTATACATTCGTAAAGGTAATATTTGATTGGTTAATAATTTAATTAATTTAGTAATGAATAATTAGATTTTCAATCACCGAGTAAATTAATATAATAATATGAAAAAATGTAAAATAATAAATTATATAATTCATTTGTTAATTTTTTATTTTTATATTTATTGAATAAATTTATTGTTTATGAACCAGATTTAACATTAAATTAATATTTTTTTTAAAAAGTTAACTCGTATAGTAATGTATATATAATAGTGTATACAATATATCTCAAATGAGTAAAATATTTAGTGGTTTAGTTGCTGTGGTAAAAAGTATGAGACTTGGGTTCTTGTCCCAATGATCTTGATCATTTTGTAATATTTTCTAAATTATAAACCATTTTATCACATCATTAATCCACATAAGTTCCACATCACTATTGAAATGCTATCATTCATCTACATCAGCATGAAAAGGTCAACGGATGCAAATTTACAAATTTTACAGTAAATATATAAATATATAATATGGTATGCACTTAGTTAAAGTAAAGTTGTATTAGCTTAGTGGTAAATTTTGTTGTATAATACCTTGAATCAAGGGTTCAATCCTTGATATAAACATTTTTTTTAACCTTTAATATATTCCTTCCATTCCAAAATGATTGATGTTCTAGCATTAAAAAAAACATGTTTTTTTAGAAGCTAAAAAAAATCCATATTAACTGATATTTTCAGTTTTCAATGAGATATTGAAACTTTTATTCCAAATTTTGCCTATAGAGTAGCAACTGTCACATCAAATGGGAACCTGTATTCAGTAGGTAGCACAGGTACATTGGGAGGCATCAGTCGAGTTGAATAATCAGTTTAATAGCGGATTAATCAGTTTTTACCAGGCCAAATGCATAAACGATCCGAATCATCAACCAGACCAACCATAGGTCTAGTTTCTAGTTCAACCTTTCTATCTGATCGGTTCGGTCCAATTTTAATAACACTTGTTCAAATTCTAACTTAACAGAACAAAACATAGGATGTGTAAGTTCTTGTTATTTAGATGATTTTGTCTTCACATATTGTTATATAAAAGACAAATAAAAAAGTTATAAAAGATGAAAGAAGATTGGATACACAACTTGAAAAATTATATAAAGGATGAAGAGAGTTTGAAAATATAGACAAGTTATACTTGGTATATATAGTACTCATATTTTTTTTAAGATATTGCATAATGTTTTTTATATGCAAATGACATATTTTCAATCAATTAGCTTTGATTATATGGATGTACAGGAAGTTAAATACTCTTTATATTCTGAGACCTTAGAAGACTCTATGAATATAGAAAAAGTTGAAGACTCTTTAAATTCAATGACAATAGAAGGCTATATGAATGTAGAAAGAGTTGAAGACTTCTTAGATCCACAGAGAGTAAAGATTTTATGGATTTATAAAATGTTGCAGATCTATGAATTTAGAAGAAGTTGCAGATTCTCTATCTACAACTTTTAGAAAATAGTTGCTGCCAATCCCTTAATTTATGCACACTAAAGAAACACAAACTGTTTGTTATATAAAAGATAAAAGAGAAAAAAAAATATAAAAAAAAATTAGTTAAGTATTTTTAAATTAATTAATTTGATATTTCAAATAGAATTAAAAATCTTGAAAAAATAAGAAAAAATAAAAGCATAATAAAAAATTCCTTTATATAAATTTGAAAATTTAATTCATATGATTAAATTATTAAAAGATAAATAATCTAAAAAGAAAGTATATATGATATCAGCCATCAGGTACCAAGGGGTTTAAAGTAAGTATATAAGATATGAGATAAGTAAAAAAAATTAAAGATTAACTTATCATTAGATATTTAAAAATATTATATAATGTATGAAATATTTATTAGTATTTAGAACATTCAAATATATTGTAAGTAAGAGATTTTTTTTTTAAATAATACTTGTATTTTAGTCTATGCATTGCGCAAAGTAAATGTTTCTTTTATATAATCAAAATTTATAATAAATAAATAATTTTTTAATTATAAATTATATTATAATTAAAATTTGTAATAAATAAATATTTTTATCATATAAATTATATTTTAGATTTATATTAAATAATTTATATTGTGATACCTTGTTATTTTTAATTATTGATAATTTCTTATAAAAAATATATCGAAATTCAAGTTAGAATTAAATATACTAAAAACGATAGATTGAAAGGGATAAAATATTAAGAAAATTTTCTAAAAATGCTATCGTCGAAGAAAAATAGCTAAAAACATTTTCATTGAAAAATGGTAATTATATATATATATATATATATATATATATATATATATATATATATATATATATATATATATATATATATATAAGAATAGAAATCAAATTAAAAAACTGAGAAAAAATAAATGATATAAAATATAATTATTGATGTTAAATTATTAACTTTATTTATTTCTTTAATTTTTAAAATATTATAAAGATTAAATACTCAAGAGCCTTTGCAGAATAGTTTGGCGCCAAAATTTCAATATTTATCTGGCGCCCAATTTTGGGACTACTCAAACTCTACTATTATCTAGTTTGCGAATATTTCGCTTCTCTTTCTCAGTTCGTGTAGAAGGGGTTGGGCAGTTACAATGAGCGTGTTGTTGTGCGTGTATTTGTAAAGCAAAGCAAGAATCACAATCCTTACTCCAGTTGAACCCTGTCTCAGAGTAAACCTCCTTCTTCACTAACATCGATTGGTATCCAAATTTCTGATCTGGCAACAGAATTGGTTCATCACATTGCTTTTCGTTATGGCCTTACCCTCTTCCTTTTCCTCACTCTCAGATTCTCACATCGCTCCTTCTTCCACTTCCTCTGCCTCCACGGCTTCTTCTGAAAGTGTCAATGCTTCACCTTTTTTTCTTTTTCATTTCAGGGTTAGGGATATATAAATTTTCATCATTGCATGATCATTTCTTGTACAGGTGTAGATTATTTATGGTACAGTTCTGAAAGTTATGCACGAAAATACCAAATTACGGTCGCATTCTGGTAGTGGACAACAATCGGTTACAGATTTCCCCAATGTCGATGATTCCAATAGGTACTGAGTACGCTTCTTACTCATATTCTTTTTATTATATAAATTGTTTTCTACGAATAAAAAAGCCTAATGTAATGTTTACGTAACGATGTGAGAGCCAAGTTTGCAGCATTACATGTGTGCTTTAAAAAATATTTCTACTTGGCATTTGGCCTTTGTCATTTGTCACGAGTTTATATGTGTGCCTTGTTTTGCGGAATGTTAGACCTCAGCCAGGAACTTCATTTTAACAAGGTGACTTTTTGGGTTTTAATTATTCTTTAATCAAGGTGTCCTTTAATTGTTATGTAATTCCTTTGGTAGCTTTATGGGATTTTATACTGCTATTTATTTATTACTAATGAGGCAAAACTTGGAGGCCTGGTTCAGTATCAAGAGCCTTCTAGACCTTACCCACTGTAGCATTTAGCATTTGGAGTGTTTTCGTCTTTCAAAGTTGTTTTGTTGTTGACAAGGTAAGCTTTCTTTCCTCTTGATTGGTTTTTTCATTTTCCTGAATTGGGTTCAACGATTCTGTCTCTTGTGCTTGCGATATGATGTAGTAAGGAGAACTTGGTGGGATTACTCAGTTTTTTCTATTTTTGGGGTGACTTTGCATTTGGATATGTTTGTGGATGGGTTCCCCACCTGTGTAGTCTTACAAGTTGATTTTTATAGCAGGTCATATAAAGCTACATAATTTTTGTAGAATTTAGATACATAATAAAACACAACAAGTAAGAAAAAGTTCATGTTCCATGTATAGCTTTGCGTATAAGTAATTAAGCCAGCAATTGTTAACAATAATGAGCCATTTTAGTTCTTATGGAATTTGTTAAATAAGATATACAAATACTATTTCAATTACAGAGACTACTGTAACTTATGCATGCATCTATATGTTTTGAATCTCTTAGCCTTATTACTAATTTAGAGGATAGCAATGGAAACCTTGGATAGAGTAATAATTGTATAACTACTCAAGTTTTTAACAAAGCATATCATCAGCTATCAATTATGTCATTTTCTCGTTAGATCATTTGAATCTATATGTTAACTTCTTATTTATTGTTATATCTTGCTATGTGAATTCTCAACGTGTGTCATCAAGTGTTAATATCTTATAATTCTGATTAGTTGCTAGAATGGCCATCAGGTGTTAATAGCTTATAATTTTGATTAGTCTCTAAAATGGATTATGGTTGTGAAAAGACTTATGCCACTATCCTGTAATACAGCTTAAGAGTCATGTTATAAAACTTTGATAGTCACTCACTGCTGAAATTAAACGCGCAAGTGATAAATATGACCAAGTGGACCCAACCTTTATAGTTGTTAGTTCTCACCTATATTGATCTTTATTTTTGAAACCTCTAGTAGTTTAATTAGTACCAGAAGACATCAAATCATTTTTATATATTGTTATGTTTGTGGATTTGTACAGCCTTAGTGAATTATGATCACACAAAGCCATTGATGTTAATGGGCATAAAAGAATTTTGACCTTGGTTCCATCCACTACCCATGAAGCACAATTGAGGTACTCACTTAACTCCTTTTTTTAGCAATATATATATATATATATATATGCTGCATCAAATTTATTATTCTTTGTTCATTTTTCATATAGTGGGCGTGGATACAAACTAGAAGAAACATGAAGCAACCACTCCTCAAGACCACATAAACTCATTTTGGAATCACAAGATGTGGGCAGGGGAGAGCATGATGTGTGGAGGCAAAATTATCGGGAAAACCCAAATTTTCTGTTTATAGAATAGATTTGGTGGAATTGTTGTAAAAATTAGGATAAATTATGTTTGTGGTGCTTATTAAATGATGCTGGAAATTTCAGCCAACAATTTGTCTATCTTTTGATAGACTGACTATGTACTGTGATGTTTTGATAATTAATTAATACCATGTAACATGATTGTTAGTAAATTTTAATATCTCTTTCAATTTATTGTTTTTTTTATTAATTATTAGCTATTCTAATGTATTTTTACACTATTTTGACATTAATAATTAAAAAAATAGTTATTATATGAATTATTAATAAAAGCATCTTTGAGTTGTAACCGCTTTAGTTGTTTAGAAAAGGTATCATATCACAGCGATATTAATTGTTAAGAAAAGTTATCTTATTGCAACAGCTTTGGTTGATGAGAAATTAAGTTTTTTAGTAGCGACAATAGTTGTTAAGACATGTAAAATACAGCAATGACTTTAGTGGCTACTACAAGTTACTTATGGCAACAACAAATGTGTGAAAATGACAATAACAATTATCGTTGTTAAAACATAAGTAGTGGCAGCGACATTTAATGTCGTTGCAAGACTTTTCTCAACGGTCGTTTAGGCAGCGACAATTTTTTTGCTTGTGAAAGTTGCTTTCGCAGCGACATTTTAGATTTGCCAACAACAAATGTTGCTGTGAATAGCCTTATTTTTTGTAGTGTTATAATGTATCATTCCCTTCATGTGACGCATTTCAAAAATGTATTCGTTTTCAAGGATGTAAAACATGTATTTATGTTCGTGTATTGGACTTGCTTAATGATGAGTTGAGAATATTTAAATGAAGTTCCACAATGTTTTAATAGTTTGTTGTAGGTATGACGTTTTGTAAATCGAGTTTATCTATTTTTACTTAGAATGATATTTAAAGGGCACTTTTAAGTGAGTGGTAAATATAAAAGGATGATATTCTTCTAGAGTTTCAAGTAATAAGGTTTAAAGAGAAGAGATTTACCATTTTTCAAAATAATGTTTTTAACAATTAAATACTAATTTATTCCACAAATTTAAAAAATAATGAGAAAATTCTTAATAGTAACAAGAGGTGTTACAATTAACCCCTAGACACAAAGGAATACTTTTTCTAGTGCCTGACAGTTCATCGAACAATATTGCCTCGAAGGAGGATACTGTGGAAAACAATACAAAAAAAAAAAAGAATACTTTTTCAAATATTAAGGGTGTTAGAAAAATTGTGTGATTGAATTGGTTTAACTTGTTTAAAAACTGTTCATGAATCTTTAAAAATTCTGTCAATTTGTTGAGTCAAATGCATTTTCTTTAATGTAAATCATGACTTTAAATATTAATAAAAATTTCGAATGTAAACTAATTTACAATTATATTTAACGATATGTTATGAAATTGTTTAATAAGTTTCATATTTCATGTAACTATTTACATAGTCAAACAATTAAGTTTGATATAAATTGAGGTATTTATTTTTACAAGATTGACCTGACAGAATTAAACTCAACATTCTCTATTTTATTCTTATTTAATTAGCTCAATTGTTATTTTCTTAGGACAAATTAGGTCAATTGGTTAAATTTTGAGATATTAATTATGAATGTGTAAATTTGATTTCTTTAAGTGAAGTCCATTTTCCATTATATTTTTCCTTCATTCGAATGGCCTATATGATTTTGTTAAAAAAAAATCTATCTACTACGATCTTGCCTTTTATCCATATTTTTTGGGGCGAAATTAAATTAGATATGAAATTCAGTAGAATATTCTAATTAATTATTGTGAAAGTTAAATGGTTAAAAACCCCTCTACTGCCCAGGAGTCTCTCTTGCTAAAAGTTAGCCTTGGGTAATTTCATTGTAATTTTTTCAATGCATAAAAAAACAACCTATAGGTTCACATCGTCTAGCTAGTCAAGGCCATCTTCACTAGTTTATATATTTAGGCATTATATATAAAATTTAATTGAAAGGTTATGATATTATAATGTTTTTTCATAAGGTCGTTAAATAATAGATTATTATATTAACTCTTAAAATAATTATTTTAAAAGTTATATTTAACATAATTTCAAATTGATTGACAAAGTAAACCAACCAATCACACTAACAGTAGATCAAAATCAAACCTTTTTTTTTATTTATGCAAAAAGAAATTCAACATAAAAATGAAGAATTTCATTACACTATGTAAGACTTTTTACACTTCCATTAAAAAAATCATCATATAATTAAAAGGCTTTGACTTTTATTAATTGTACCACTTAAATACATAATATGATGAGATCAGATTCTATGCATTTCCATTAATACACCTCAGATTAATTAAGTGTTTTTTGTTTTAAAATATGTTTACAAAACAAAGACCAAAATTTCCTCCTATCTTCACTATTTAATAAGGATTGACCATACATTTTAAATTCATTAGACAATCTTCACTTTGGTGTTAATACAATTTTCACTTTGGTGACGAGCGACAAAACCATGGTGAAACAAATTTATGTCTCAATTTTGTTCATCGTTCTCTTGTTTGCTCGTTGAAATACAGGGAACACACTAGAAGGGGGGGTTGAATAGTGTGTTAGATAAAATGAAACCTTTTTCTCAAAGATGGAGATATCTTAGTTCATATTTTACAAGGGACTTGTAAAATGCAGAATCATAGCTATCGTCCAATGGTTCAAAATAACAGTATGATGAAACTGCGTTTTCAAGATATCGTTCAAGCGAAATAAAAAGCCTTTTCACAAACGGATTTAAAAGGGAACCTTGTGCGTCTAAATGCAAAGAAATAACACAAGAGATAACGAGCAAGCTAAAAGCAATAGAGTAAAAACACTTGATTTATACTGGTTCACTCAACCCGAGCTACGTCCAGTTCTCCTTCAAAAATAACCTTTTGAAGGGTTCCACTAATCACAATTTTGATTACAAACAAGTATTCTTTACCCTGCCACTTCTGGCTGCAAGTATTCTCAAGGCTACTTCTAGCACACTTTTTAATCTCCCTCTATGATTAAAAACAACACCCAATTTGACACTAAGCCACTCCTGGCTTTCCAAACAATAGTTTGATTACATAGTAACAGATCAACTCTCACAGAGAGGATATTACAAAAGAAAGCAAATACACAAAGTAACTTAGCAAAGCTAAGGAGTAAGCTCTTTTTGCACAAGTGTTGATCATCCAAGTATTTTGGCAGAGTTTCAACTCTTTGAAAATTTCGTTAAAGCTTCATTGGTTCTTCAAGAGCCTCGTCCTCTATTTATAGGCCTTTTAGAAAAAGTATCCGTTGTGGGATCCGAGCCTTTGCCGAAAACCGTTCCGTCACCATCATTTGACCGTTACCACGTATCAGCTTGGGTTGAAGAGAGTAATGGGACAACATGACAAGCAACGCCTCCACTACTTGTATGATTTTGCAGAGAGAAGCTTTTCTGTCTCCTGTGGTACACTTTTAAATATTCAAATGAAATGTTATGTGTAACACCCTAAAAGGGTACTACCCTCTAACGTACATTTTAGTCATCAACACGGATAATATAAACATATATGATATCATTATTCAAGAATATGACTGTTCAAGGGTCTACATCATTCTCTAGTAATTACATCATATACTCAAAAGGTAATTCCCACATATGATACCATATGCCAAAAGAATACATAAGGAGGTCTTTCACAAAAACTAGCCTATAAGATATTGTTACACAAAAAAATAATATCTTCTAGGCCTCTTGTCTCCATGCTTCAATCGTGTTTAATCTGGAACATAAACACTAAACTAATGAGACAAGGTCTAAGTGAGTGCTAAACCTGCAACATTGTACTTATATGCCTCATTGATGCATCATAATTGTCAAACTTTACTCAAATCTTTACATGAACATAAATATAAACTTAAACAGTTGTTTTGGCATGCTTAACATTAACACTTTTCTCTTTTTCGTCCTATGAAAAAGTATTGAGCTCAAACTTTCAAGGAGCATCCCCCTTGTCCTTATGCCATAACCTCGTATTTATATCCCCCTCCGGTCCGAGGGGCCATTTACCACTTATTTGGAGATAGGAAGTGACGGAAGCCCGCCTATTGCCAAAGAGGGCACCTTAAATCTTTTGCATACCTTACATTCTTACTTAAAACTTTAGTCTTCCAAGAGTTCGGAGGAGTTACTTTCCTCCTTTCCCAATGGAGATCCCCTTAATACCTATGTTTGTGTATATGTATTTATACACTATCCTCAAGCAATCATTTGAAACATAAAGCATAAGTTACAAGAATGGAAAATGTATTGTATATACTATGTTGTTCTAGGGGTCTCTCGCTTAGCGAACAAGACCCTGTCACTTAGCGCGCTTAAAAAGGCACTAGCAACTAAGTACAGGAGTCCTAGACTTGTTCTGTGACCCCTCTTTCGCTTAGCGAGGATAGTTCTCACTTAGCTAATTAAATTCGCAGGTTGTATTCTCGCTCAGCAAGATCTTCTCGCTTAGTGAATTAACTTCTCTAGAATGCATTCTCGCTAAGCCGCAACATGCTCGCTTAGCCACAGGCGCGATTCTGCATATCGCGATTTTCGTGATCTCTGTTCGCAGCAGGCCATTTTTCGCTACCCAACCACTCTAATGCACCATGAATGATCCAAAAACAATTCTTCATGCTTCTAATCATCAAACCAATATCATACAACCCTCAAATCATGCAAATCCATGAAAAAACCCCAAACCCCCAAATGTCAAGGTTCAAGGTTCAAACCCACAAATCAACAACAAAGATAGCAAGATCAAGAAGAGAAAGGGGAAAGAAGATGAAGGGAGGGCACTCACAATGTGCTCCAATAGTGTGGGTGTGTGTGGGGGTCTCTAGCTTTCCTTCTTCCTTCTCCTACTCTTCTCTTCTCTTTTTTCTCCTCTCCTTCAAGAATGTGTTGTGTGAGTAATGAGTGGTGGGGAAGGGGGTTTATGACTTGAGGGGGCTCTAAGTCCCTATTGGGCCCTTCCTCATCTATCCTAATCATTCTTTCATAATACAAACTAACTTCTAATAGTCTATAAAGTATTCATAAAACAAATATAAAGGCATATATATATATATATAAATCACTATTGTATATATATCACTATTGGCCTATTTTTGGGGATGTTACATTATGTATGAAAAGAGAGGGAATAATAGAGAGTGAACATTCAAATGAAATCATCATCGAAAATCATAAGTGTACTTTCAGACAAGGTGGATGCATTATATAACTATTTGATAGAAATGATTTGTGTAAATTATATAAGCGGTTGGACTCTTCCCAAATGGACGCATGGTTTTCGCAAAGCATTGGACGCTTGTTATATAGCAGCACGTTGGGTGCTGGATTTAAACTTTTGGACGCAATATTCTCAGAGCGATATATAGTTTAAGCTTAAGAGATACAATACCATGAAGGCATTGGACGGTGTAGGAACTGTAATTCTCAAATATCAATCATTAGATACAAATTAATTGAAAGGTTATGATGTTATAATGTTTTTTCATAAGGTCGTTAAATAATAGATAATTATATTAACTCTTATAATAATTATTTTAAAAGTTATATTTAACATAATTTCAAATTGATTGACAAAGTAAACCAATCACACTAACAGTACATCAAAATCAAACTTTTTTTTTTTTATTTATGCAAAAAGAAATTCAACATAAAAATGAAGAATTTCATTACACTATGTAAGACTTTTTACACTTCCATTAAAAACATATATCATACAATTAAAAGGCTTTGACTTTTATTAATTGTACCATTTAAATACATAATATGATGAAATCAGATTCTATGCATTTCCATTAATATACCTCACACTAATTAAGTGTTTTTTTTTTTACATATATGTTTACAAAACAAAAGACAAAAATTTCCTCCTATCTTCACTATTTAATAAGGATTGACCATACATTTTAAATTCATTAGACAATCTTCAGTTTGGTAACGAGCGATGAAACCTTGGCGAAACAAATTTATGTTTTAATTTTGTTCAT
This sequence comes from Pueraria montana var. lobata, assembly GCA_026413185.1. Lineage (NCBI taxonomy): Eukaryota > Viridiplantae > Streptophyta > Magnoliopsida > Fabales > Fabaceae > Pueraria > Pueraria montana. The sequence goes on along the minus strand of CM048649.1, from coordinate 20,453,759 downwards.
CATTCTCTTGTTTGCTCGTAAGTCTGCTTGACTATCTCTGTGTGTGTATGTGGGTGTGAAAGAGAGTATTAACATTGGTAAAGGCTTTATATATTTCCATCTTTGAAGAAAATAACAATTTCTTTTGACAATACTTGAATGTGCAGCAGAAATATCGGTATAGGTTGCGAAACCTTCATGCATACAAGAAACTAGTTGTAAGATTTTCCAGTCACACAGTCAAAGTGAAATAGAATAATTAAAAGTAATTAACAAATGGATATTAGTGGGCGTTAGAGGTGGACCTATTGTCAGAAGACTTTATTTATTTTTTTGTTTGTTAAAAGTTACCAAAAGACCTTGACATCATATGAAAATTAATAACCGAATGATAAATTTCTCTTCCAACCATATTCAATTCAGGCTACACATTACTGTTAATAGCACCCTGAATAGTTATAATTTTGTTTTCTTATTGTTTTGTCAAAATAAGTTTGCACTGTTATTAACTCCTAGACACAAAGGGATACTTTTTCTAGTGTCTCACTGTTCTTCGAACAATATTGCCTCGAAGGAGGATACCTGTGGGAAACAATGCAAAAAAGGAATACTTTTTCGGATACTAAGGATGTCAGAAAAAATTGTGTGATTGAATTGGTTTAACTTGTTTAAAAACTGTTCATGAATCTTAGAAAATTCCGTCAATTTGTTGAGAAAAATGCATTTTCTTCAATGTAAATCAATTTAAATATTAATAAGTACTTTCAATGTAAAATAAATTACACTTGTATTTAATGATATGTTATCAAATTGTTTAATAACTTTCAAATTTTGATGTAGCTATCAACATAGTCAAACAATTAAGTTTAATATAAATTGAGCTTATTATTTTTACAAGATTTACATGACAGAATTGAACTGATATCATTCTCTATTTTATTCTTATTTAATTAGCTCAATTGATATTTTCTTACAGCGAACTAGGTCAATTGGTTAAAATTCGAGATATTAATTATGAATGTGTAAATTTGATTTCTTTAAGTACGCTTAGTCCATTTTCCATTATATTTTTCCCTCTTTCAAATGGCATATAACATTTTCTCAACAAAAAAAAAAAATCTATCTAATACAATCTTGCCTTTTTATCTACATTTTTTTGTGTGAAATTAAATTAGATATGAAATTCAATAAAATATTCTAATTAATTATTATGAAAGTTAAATGGTTATAAACTCCTCTCCTGCCAAGGAGTCTCTCTTGCTAAAAGATAGCCTTGGGTAATTTCATTGTAATTTTTTCAATGCTTAAAAAAACAACCTGCAGGTTCACGTTGTCTAGCTAGTCAGGGCCGTCTTCACTATTTTATATATTTAGGCATTAGATATACAATTTAATTAAAAGATATTGATATTATAAAAGGTCGTTAAATATTAGATCATTATATTAACTCTTATAATAATTATTTTAAAAGTTGTATTTAACATAATTTCAAATTGATTGACAAAGTAAACCACTCACACTAATAGGGCATCAAAATCAAACTTTTTTTATTTATGCAAAAAGAAATTCAACATAAAAATGAAGAATTTCATTACACTATGTAAGACTTTTTACACTTCCATTAAAAAAAATCATCATATAATTAAAAGGCTTTGACTTTTATTAATTGTACCATTTAAATACATAATATGATGAAATCAGATTCTATGCATTTCCATTAATACACCTCACACTAATTAAGTGTATTTTTTTTTACATATATGTTTACAAAACAAAGACAAAAATTTCCTCCTATCTTCACTATTTAATAAGGGTTGACCATACATTTTAAATTCATCAGACAATCTTCACTTTGGTGACGAGCAACGAAACCATGGCGAAACAATTTTATGTCTCAATTTTGTCCATCGTTCTCTTGTTTGCTCGTAAGTCTGCTTGACTATCTCTGTGTGTGCATGTGGGTGTGTGAGTGAGTATTAGCATTGGTAAAAGCTTTATATGTTCCCATCTTTGAAGAAAATAACAATTGCTTTTGACAATACTTGCATGTGCAGAAGAAATATTGGTACAGGTTGCGAAACCTTCATGCATAGAGAAAACTAAAGAATATGTAAACATGAAATGCTCTGGTGACGCAGTTTGTTATGCTGCATGCAAGTTCGGGGATGATTTTGATGATGGAGAGTGCACTTGGCCATCGTCGAACGCTTACTGTATTTGCTATCAAACATGCTATGGGTGGACAGGAGGCTCAGGTTAAGACCTCGTCTATTGAATAACAAGAAATATTGAGAAATCCGTGTGTTAAGACTTAAGATTGATTCAATAAAAAGTTGATTTGCAACTGATATTTTACAAGATTTATGCATAAATTTCAAGACTGAGACTGTTCACAAAGATATTTATAAATCGTCAATGTTTATTCCTAATGAATAGTCTTACATAATTCCACGTATCTTTGGTCAATTTAGTCTTTAATTTAACAAAAATTTAGTCTTTAATTTAACAAAAAATTTCATTTTAATTTATCAAGCATCATCCACGGGGGGACGCGGTTCTCTCAATTAGCACGTTTTTCATATAGTGGATACGCATTACTTTTTTAATACTAAAAAATTGAAAATAATTAATTTTGAATTTTTAAATGCAATCGAATTGTATTAAGAATTAATCTAAATCATATTTATTTTATTAAAATTTGTGTTATTCATTAGAAATTTAGAATTATAAAATGAGTCTAATATTAGGGATTAGCCTTGGACTATATAATGAATTAAAATTTGAATACTTGTTTAATTTGTCAATCATCTTTAGTATCCAACCATATTTCGAACAAGATTGGATACGAAAATCTAGTTGTAAGATTTTCCAGTCACACAGTCAAAGTGAAACACAATAATTAAAAGTAATTAACAGATGGATATTAGTGGGTGTTAGAGGAGGTCCCATTGTCAGAAGACTTTATGTTTATTTTGTTAAAAGTTATCAAAAGACCTTGACATCATATGAAAATTAATAACCGAATGATAATTTTCTCTTCCAACCATGTTCAATTTAGGCTACACATTACTGGTAATAGCACCCTGAATGGTTATAATTTGTTTTTTTTTCTTTTGTCAAAACAAGTTTGCACTGTTATTAACTCCTAGACACAAAGGGATACTTTTTCTAGTGTCTGACTGTTCTTCGAATACTAAGGCTGTCAGGAAAAATTGTGTGATTGAATTTTAACTTGTTTAAAAACTGTTCATGAATCTTTAAAAATTCCGTCAATTTGTTGAGTAAAATGCATTTTCTTTAATTTAAATCAATTTAAATATTAATAAGTATTTTGAATGAAAGTTATTTACATTTATATTTAATGATATGTTATGAAATTGTTTAATAAGTTTCATATTTCAGGTAAATGTCATCATAGTCAAACAAGTAAGTTTGATATAAATTGAGCTTATTATTTTTACAAGATTTAGATGACAAAATTAAACTGATATCTTTCTCTATTTTATTCATATTTAATTAGCTCAATTGTTATTTTCTTGCAGCAAATTAGGTCAATTGGTTAAATTTTGAGATATTAATTATGAATGTGTAAATTTGATTTCTTAAAGTGTGCTGAGTCCATTCTCCATTATATTTTTCCCTCTTTCGAATGGGCTATAACATTTTCTCAAATTTTTTTTTATCTAATACGATCTTGCCTTTTTATCTATGTTTTTTTTGGCGAAATTAAATTAGATATGAAATTCAATAAAATATTCTAATTAATTATTATGAAATTTCAATGGTTAAAAACACCTCTCTTGCCAAGGATGAAATGTAGAGAACACACTAGAAGGGGGGGGGGGGGGGGGGGATTAATAGTGTGTTAGATAAAACTAAAATCTTTTCAGAAAGATGGAGATATCTTAACTTAGATTTTACAAGGAACTTGTAAAACACAGTGTTACAGCTATCGTTCAGTAGTTGAAAATAACAGTTCAATGGAACTGCGTTTTCAAGTTATCGTCCAAGCGAGAAATGAAGTCCTTTCACAAATATGTTTATAAGGAGACTTATGCATCTAATGCGAAGAAATAACACAAGAGATAACTGGTGAGCTAAAAGAAATAGAGTAAAAACACTTGGTTTATTCATGAGCTTGATCCTCTATATATAGGCCACAATTAGAAACCATGCTTAATTTGATTTCACATGTCCTTAGGGTGCATGTGATGGTTTGTCATTTGCATTTGAACTTCTGAATTTACATTTATTGTATATTATATATATATTACGAATTACATAAGATACCCACTTAGTGTGTATTGTGTGTGTGGATTTTAGATGGGGTTGGGGTTGGGGTGGGGGAAGAGAGTTGGGATCCTTGTATTCAACCTTGGATTGAAAGCCTCTATGTAAGTTTCTGTTTTTGATCTGAAAAATTTTATGTTCCTTGGATTGATTACTTTGTCTGATATTGACAGATGAGTGTATGACTGTGTGATCATTCTGGGAAGGGTTATATTTTCTGCATCAATTATGATTTGCTTCAGATGCCTTGTTGATACTTAATGTATTTTAGTCTGGTTCATGTACTTTGTCTGTTGCTTCAGCTGAATATTTTTTTTGTGGGCTAAATTTTTTGAATTTGTATGATGCAACTCAATTGCATCTTTAACTTCTGACATATTTGAAAACTATTTTTGTATTTTTAGCGAGAAAATAGTACTGCAGGCTCTGAAGGCTAGTGATTGGCATCTTGAAGGAGCATTTGATTTCTTTTACAGCCAACCCCAGCTTAAAACATTTACTGATTCTAGGCACTTGGAGGAGCTATACAATAGATATAAAGGTTAGCAATGAAGGTGAAAATAAAATTGAGACACTGATAGCTTTTAAAATAGTCTGACAAGCACAACAACCAATTGATCTAGAAACATGAAAAATGATTAAAACTAAAATACAATACAGTATTATATGTATAAAATGCTTATCAACTATGGCATAATTTTTCTATTCCTTGAGATTTCACCCTGGTGAATAACAAGTAAATTTGTCTACGTAATTTATTGTTATTTTGAGAGAGCATGAGTGTTTCATCCCTATTTCAAATTAATTACTGCTTGTCAATTAAACTTGGAAGCTTTCTAAGATAGAGTATCGTGGAATTAGAATTGATTCCCCAATGTAGTTGTTCCTTTGTATGAGCATCAGGTATGTTGGATATGAGATCCAATAACTTTTACATGTGAGCTTACACTAAAGAAGTTAATCAAGGCCCTTTTTATTTTGGCTGAGATGCATATATGAACATTACTAGTTGTTTATTTCTAAGTTATTCGATAATACCTATTGATAAGTGGCTATCATTTATCAAAACAATGTACATTATGCCTGTCTGCTGATCCTTTATTGCACTAATTTCTATACAGATTCATATGTTGATATGATTTTGGCAGATGGCACCAGTGTTTTAAAAACCGAACCGGACCGGCCGGTCCGACCGGAACCCGGTGGTATAACCGGTTCGGTTCGATGATATGATCGGATATGTATCTGACCCGGTACGACCCGGGTTGAACCGGCCGGTTTTTGCAAAAAACCGGTGACTCGGGTTGAACCGGGTTGAACCGGATTGTGATATGATTTTTTTTTTTTTGAAAAAAAAGTGCTGAAATGATGTGTTTCAATTTATTTTTTATTTTTTTTGTGTATGAAACTTATTTATGGACTTGTATTGTCATGATTATTGGTTGTTATTTCTTATTTGGAATATTAGGTACTTTATAATGACAATAATTTAAAATTTGAAGTGTTAAATGATTAAATTATGTTAGCTATATTATATTTTTTTAATTTTTTAATATATATCGAGTCAAACCGGTTCGACCAGTGACCCACCGGTTCGACCAATGACCCATTAACCCAGTACCTCGACCGGTTCGATGACCGGTCCGGTTCTTAAAACACTGGATGGCACCACTCTCCTTTGCAATGATATCCAGGTTACTGTTTCTGAATGCAAATTAAAGTGTCTTGATTCATTATCTTTATAGTTTACAGTTTTTCACCTGTATTTTATCACGGAGCCTGTTGTAAAGATGTGAACAGTACTTGCATGTTGCATGCACTAATTCCGGAGATTTTGATTGGAATTCGAGCCGAATTGCTGTCAAATGTTGAAGGACTTTTGGAATTGGATTAATTTAAGGCATCCAATTAGGGAAGAGATTTATTACTGTTCCTCAGAATAAATGATAGTAGTGGAGATAAAGAGAAAAGAAGAAGAAAACGTAGAGGTCATACCTGGGGTTCTTAGGCATAACACCTAAGAGATGCATGATGTATCTTGACATCACAGGTTTTTGTCTTAGAAATGAACTTTATTTATTCTTGGAGTATAGCCTTGACTAGGATTAGTTGAAACATTGGGACATGTAATTCAAAACTTAAGACACAAGTTTAATGTTGAAAAAAGATGGAGGGAATACAATAGGAATAGATTAATATGTGATTAAGGGGGATTGAAAATGTAAATTACTAAAGGGATTTGCGAATGCCTAGGAGTGTGTCATTTTAGGCTGTGATTAGGAAGAAGTAAAAGAGAAGTTTTGATTCTTTTGAAGGGAATGGAATCAAATGTATTTCAAGATGTTTCATTTTGTTTCATTTTCATCTTATTTTAAATAATTCAAATAATGAAACTTAGTATTATTCCATTTAGTTCCACTTTATTTCATCTCTTTTCATCAATTTAAACATATTTACAGAATTCTTCTAAGAAGAATAAGAGTCAAATCTGAATACAAGAAAAATGACGGTTGGTTATCTCCTAATGAAAATGAATGTGTCATTTGGCTAAACACAATATACAAATAAGATGTCCATCCTGAAAGAAAGCTCAACCAAATTAAAAGTTAAAACATTGTATAAGTGATAAGACATGAAAGTCACAAAACACATTGTTTATCAATATAAAATAAGCTATATATCAAAACTTTCCTTTAAATAAATTATAATGTTTAAAATATGAAAATAAGATTAAAACCCACTAAAACTTTTCAAAATATTAGGTACCATTTGAAATGATGCATTTTTTTTTTAATTTTAAGTCTCTCTCTCTCCCTCTATATATATATATATATATATATATATATATATATATATATATATATATATATATATATTATATCAGACGTGATACTCGTTTCCTGTATCATGTTTATGTTGGTTTGATCATCTCAGTTTCATAGGTCTTCATACGCATATGGAATTCTGATGTTGAAGTATCTTATTTATATATCCAGTGTTCTTGAGTTTTAATCCATTCATAAGGTTAAGATCATTTCTGTTCGAAGTGTAATTGATGCTTGATTCTTCTTTTCCTTTGCAGGTGGATCCTCAAGATATAGTAATGGTATGGATATGTTTTAAACATTATTTCATTTCTAAATCATGCATAATTGCTAGGGTTATCTATTCTTTCCTTCATTAATATGATCCTATGCGTCAGGTTATACATTAGAAAATTGCTATTTAAACAGTGATTACCCAAGTTACAAACACCTATTAAATGAGAATGATTTATTGTGAAAACTAAAGATACAGGGGATGCTAACCTTAGTTGGAAGTAATTATGGTTATTCAAGGGTGCTTTTCTTTTCATTAGAGTTAAATATACATGGATGATAAGTTATAATAGATAGCATATGGAGATGTCTACATTGGTTTCACTATCAGTCATTTCCTTAGTGTAAAAGCTGTAAATTTATATGAGCTCTGACAAATATTAACCATAGCAAGATAAGATTCTGTTTAAGGAAAGAAAATAAAGAACAATAATGCTCTGACTTATCTGTGTAAGTGGGTGATGATTGGTCCCTATATGACAAAATATGCAATATTTGTAAAATGAAGAGTTTGAAAATTTAAATGAATAATTGTTGAACATAGAATTTACATTTGTTTTTGATTGTCCAGAGAAATTCAGTGAGATATATAACTTTGCTTTTGGCTGGGCAAAAGAGAAGGTATGCATTCATGTCTACTTGTTGGTTCCTCTGCTTCTGTGTAATGTAGCTTAAGTGCTTAACTAATTTGCATGGCAGTAAGTGATAAACTAAGGCCATCACTTAATGCATTTGGACGTAATACAATCTACTAGTTCATACTTAAGAGATATGCACTGTGATGGAACATGGAAGATCTTGGGAAAGAGAGTCAAATTATAACAAATTTGATTCATTGATTACTAAATTTGAGTTACTCTTAAAAATTGATTTTGTGTTCCTTTAGTTTGGAATTTTTGGTCTAGATTTTCAACATTGTTTTCTTTTTTTTTTTTGGTTAATATAAAAATTTGGTCCCTGCACCAATATTGTTTTTTCATTTTAATTCTACATAAAAAAACCAGTTACAAATTGGCCTTGCTGTTATAATTTTGACAAAGTAGGGACTGATTCATAAACATCTTTTCATGTAAGAACCAAATTGTAGAGGTTTTTTTAATGTTGGGACCAAAACAAAAAAATAGTATCAAATATAAGGACTAATTTTTAATTTAATTTTTGAACATTCTTCATTTTCAATGTCTGGTGACGGTAATTGGTTATATTCATTTCTAGTTATATGCAGAACATTCATTACTATTTACTAGTGTTGACCTATCCAATTCTTTTGGATATGCTAGAGTTGCTTCATGTTCTTCACCAGTTTTCAAAAATTCAAATAACATATTGAAGTATTTGTTATTATTATTTATGATTAATGGCTTTGCATTTCATTCTTTTGGTGGACCCACTTACTGTATCTGATATTTAACTATTTATGAAATTTCAAAGTTTAGGTAACTGAAAATATATATGTTCAGGAGTCTCTCTCATGTTGACAAGACTATATTAATGACTTTAAAGTCTGTCTTAGGATCGCGGGGTTTGTATTTCATTGACTACTAATAATATGCATAATTTTAAAGTTCTCTGCATAATGGTACAAGATATTGGAAATATGGGGTGCTAAAGGGGTTAGTGTTCTGACTCTTGAAAGGAAGGAACATCAAAGTAGGATGCAAATGATTTATTTGCCTACAATGAATGATTTGATGCTAATTTGTTTTGGTATACATTGGAAATTGCGAGATCTATGACTTAAGCATCTAGGGTTGAGTGTAAATTCACTGTCAATTTTAGTACTGTTTTAATTCTTTCATTTTGAATGTGTAATTACCATGCAACAGTAATATTCAAGTTTCCTTTTGCAGGGTCAAAAATCTCTTGCATTGGATACAGCCATTGGTATGTGGCAATTATTATTTGCTGAGAAGCAGTGGCCACTGGTTGATCATTGGTGCCAGTTCTTGCAGGTAATATATTTGATTATTATTCATATACACCTTTTTAACTTTCTCGAGTATGTTTGAAGCTTTCTTATTAGGTTGCTTTCAGTGGGAGATCAGATATCTGCTAATACTCGATCATTTTACTTAAATTGATAATTTTGATACTACATACTTTGGCTCGGCACAACAAAGCAATATCTAGGGACACATGGTCTCAGCTTTTGGACTTTGCAAAGGCAAAATAATAAACTATTAATCATTACATTAAACATAGTCAATGGTGCCCTCATAATGTGGATGTACACTTCCTGTCTTGATAGGGATTTATTGTTGCATGAATATATCTTCTATATATATGCTTGGTGTCTGCTTGTGTACTCGTTTATATGCCTGCCTGAGCTAGACTAACTATCTAGAATGATAACAAAGAAAAGTAAATCTGGCTATCTGTCTTTTATTCTGTTTTTCTCATTTTGTCTGTGTATGATCATCTTGCACATGGTGGCTAGTTATAGTATCCAAGCTACTTCATTTTAAATCTTTAAGGTCTATTGTGATTGCTGGGGATTTATTTTAGGGTTATAACTTTTTCTATTTGTTTTGGGTATAAAGTGGTATGAGCCAAACAGGAAATAAACTGGAATATGAATATTTCCATGCGAATATTATAAAGGTTAAAACTCTTGAAATGACAAAATAAAAAATTCTCAAGACCCCTAACTTTTTAATCGAAACCCTGATCAACATTATCACATTTTACATCAATGGTTGCTGTTGTAATGTCCACGCTTAAAAGTTTGTGATGTAAAAATTTTATTTTTCTTTCGTTGTTCCTTGGTTTTACTGCAATTCTTGGAAAAATAAAAAAGATGTTGAATGTGAAATGCTTTGGTTTTTAACCTAATAAAATTTTTATTTCTGAAATAAAGGAGAAGAGGGAGACCAAAAAGGACGTTGGAGGAAATTATCAAGGGGGATCTCAGGCTAAATAATATTTTTGAAACTTTGATTTTTAACCGTGCCGAATGGCGTCGTGTGATCCATGTAGCAGACCTCACCTAGAGGGAGAAGGCTTTGTTGTTGAATGTGAAATGTTAGTTTTTTCTTTTAGTACCTGATCAGCTGGATATGGGGAAATATGTTTTCAATTGTAGTACTGCAAATGCTTCTTCCTTCTACCCCCAACCCTAAAAAAGGAGCCAAAATATAAATGAACTCTATTGAGTTTGGCTTTTAGTGCCTATGAATTGGTGTATTGGGATTCTTTTATGCCATGTGAGATGTAAAACTTCATCTTCATTTTCTGGTCACCCACCTGTTGATTGACAAGAACTCCTGTTTGCTTGTACTGTTTTTGAAATGACAATGCCGGTGAATCTTTTCATGGTCTTTTTATAATAGTATGTTGTTCGGTTTTATGAAGTAACACAAAAACCACTAATATTTGTCATGCTGTTTGCAGACTGTTGGCTCAAATTTATCTGATTATGATGCCGAAGGTGCCTGGCCATATCTTATTGATGAATTTGTGGAGTATCTGAACGAGAATGGCATCATCCAAAATGGTCTGATCAATGATTCTAGTCTAAAACGATGATGCATTCAGATCTCAATAAATTGCTGCTCTTTAAGAGAATTTGATGAGTATCTTGTGATGAGTTGTGCTATTCTGTGATTGAACTCCTCTTTGTTATTAAGTGGGATTCAGTACAAATTCAAAAGGGGACATGGCTGCTAGAGCAAACTCATTCTTGCTGACATGTAGTAGCATCATTTGTGAGATTGTTGATATGGCATATGAATTTCCTTGGAAAGTATTGTGGAATTAGTAATGGGAGCCTACTAATTCCATGGTGTTATAGTTTCTGGTCTCTTTTAATTTAATAATTAATTCTTGAACGATGTCTTGTTAGAAGATAAGAGACTATGTGATTGTGATTGGCTGTCCTTGTTTCTTGTAAAATATGCGGCACCAAGTTATTAAAACGTTCATCAAATAGAGAAGGGGGGAAAATAACTATTATGCGGCTCTGTTTTCCTTTGAACTATTTAGAAGCAATACCTTGCATATGCTCCTACAATATGACATGTTTTTTATTTGGATATTTAATTTTTTTTTATCTTAAAATTTGGAAAATTCTGAAAATATTAGTACATGTCATCATGGGACAGTGTGGGAGGATTTTTTTTTTTTGTGTCATTTATTATTGTTGATGTTCGGAATAGGATGGTTTATATTTTTTTGATGAGTATATAGGATGGTTTATATGTTTATAAGAGTTTTGATGATTTTTACTTACTTGGGAGTTGGATACTTTTATCGAGTGTTTTTATTTTATTTTATTTTTTGGGGGGGATTTGAGGTTAGACGGGATTTTTGCTTTTATAGTTGTGGCTGTGTATAATTTGAGAAAGACTTATGTTTTTAGTCCTTTAAATTTGATGATTTGTCTTTAATCTTTCAGATTAAAATTTGTATTTTTTAGTTCTTTAAATTTGTAAAATTCTTTTTCTAGTCCTTCCTAACAGATTTTTGAGGTTTGGATGCACAATTTGTGTCAGTTTTTGACCGCAAGAAGGACAAAAAAACATTTTGCGAATTTGAGCGATTAAAAAATGAAATTTTTATTTTGGGGGACTAAGACAAATTCTAAATTTTAGAGACTAAAAACACATTTAAGCTTTTGAGATATTACAAATATAGTGGTTGAATGAGTTTCTAGTTAAAGAGGTCATCATGAATGTGTGTAGGTCAATTTAGGTAATGAAATTTCATGGGTGAATTAGGGACTAAGGGCGTTTTTAATATTCTTGTGGGTTACTAAGCAGTAACATCTTATTTTTATTTTTTTGGGTTGGATGTAGTCTAGGTGGTAGGAAAAGTTTCTTAAAATTAAGCTTTGTCTTGTCAATTTTATTTACATCAACTAGCATCAATCAACCAATGCAAAAAAGATGGTAAAAACGATAATGAACATTGAAGAAGAAAAAGATTAGATCCAAGTACTCAAAATCACACCATTTTCAAACTCATAATACAACTCAAATCTAAAAACAAAATTACATAAGTAATTAAAAAATCACACTCAAACTCGAATGTGTTGGAGATAGTCGATCTATGCCTAAAGGCTCGATCTGCGGTGAAGGCATTAAATCACATCATTGAACCCAATTTGTGTCGGAGAGAGGTCAAAGAGACTTGAACATGGAGACTTGACCTGATCTGCACTGAAGATCATTGCAACAGAAAAAAATGGCGAGATAGAGTGTCACGAACCTAAGATCACTGCAAAGAGCGAGACAAATTGAGAGCGTCGTTAGGTGAAGAGCGAGAATGTTGCGAGATGAAGAATGAGAGTGTCGCAAGGCGGAGAGAACAAGAATGATGAGAGGGTGATTTCCATAAAGGGATGTCGATATAACACTCTTAAAAAAATATCATTGATTATTACATGATATTTATAGTGTTATTATTTTATAAGAATATTCGAATCTTAATTTTTCTCACCACTATAATTAACTTTTAATCAAGAATTAAATATTTAAATATAGATTAATGATAACAAGAATTTGAACTATTTTCTAAAAGTATAAAATATATTAAATTATCTAGAATAGAAACAATTTTTTTTTATTGTGAAAATAAATAACAGAATAATATATATTTTTAGGTTAAATTAATTCGCAGGTTCATATACTTTTACAAAATCTTCAATTAGGTCCCTTAATTTTTTTTTCTTTTAACTGGGTCCCTGCATTTTTTTTCAATTGGGTTCTCTCGTCTAATTGAAGTTATGAAAAATTAACTGCAAACAGTGGATTGGTGCTTTTAGAGTATGTTGTAAGCACAACTGAGTCAATTTGCAGTTTCAACCTTATGTAGAGCCAAACAATTGTGAGAGGCCATTGAAGAATACTTGGGTTGAATTGACCTGCAGGAGGCCTATGAAGAATACTTGGGTTGAATTGACATGTAGAGATTGAAACTCTACAGAAATCTCTCACAATTGACTTAGTTGTGCTTACAACACACTCTAGAAGCACCAGCCCATTGTCTTCACACTACTACACGAAATACATTTTACATCGTCGTTTCAACATAGGTTGTTTGAAAACCAATGTAGTAAATGGCGCAGTGGCATTTCTGCAATTAAATGCAACTTGACAACATTGATTATGGTTAAACCAATGTAGAAAACACGTTTCTACATTGGTTCCAGTTTGAAACAATGTTGAACTAGAATTATAACATCAGTTCCAAGTTTCTCTCTTGACTCCGTTGCCACCACGAACCCAACCCCCCCACCACCTCGCTTCCACCACGAACCCAAATCACTACCACGATACTGATTTCTTTAAGTGTGTTTAGTCCATTTTCCATTATATTTTTTCCTCTTTCGAAATTGCCTATTATGATTTTCTCAACAACAAAAAAGCTATCTACTATGATCTTGCCATATTTTTTTAGGAAAAATTAAATTAGATATTAATTTTGGTAAAATATTCTAATTAATTATTATGAAAGTTAAAAGGTTAAAAGCCCCTCTCTTGCCCAGGAGTCTCTCTTGCTAAATGATAGCCTTGGGTAATTTCATTGTAATTTTTTCAATGCTTAAAAAAACAACCTGCAGGTTCATGTTGTCAAGCTAGTCAGGGCCGTCTCCACTATTTTATATATTTAGGCATTACATATACAATTTAATTGAAAGGTTATGATATTATAATGTTTTTTCATAAGGTCGTTAAGTAATAGATTATTATATTAACTCTTATAATAATTATTTTAAAAGTTATATTTAACATAATTTCAAATTGATAGACAAAGTAAACCAATCACACCAACAGTGCATCCAAATCAAACTTTTTTTTATTTATACAAAAAGAAATTCAACATAAAAATGAAGAATTTCATTACACTATGTAAGACTTTTTACACTGCCATTAAAAAAAATCATCATATAATTAAAAGGTTTTGACTTTTATTAATTGTACCATTTAAATACACAATATGATGAAATCAGATTCTATGCATTTCCATTAATACAGCTCACACTAATTAAGTGTTTTTTTTACATATATCTTTACAAAACAAAGACAAAAATTTCCTCCTATCTTCACTATTTAATAAGGATTGACCATACATTTTAAATTCATTAGACAATCTTCACTTTGGTGACGAGTGACGAAACCATGGCGAAACAAATTTATGTCTCAATTTTGTTCATCGTTCTCTTGTTTGCTCGTAAGTCTGCCTGACTATCTCTGTGTGTGTATGTGGGTGTGTGAGAGAGTATTAGTATTGGTAAAAGCTTAATATATTCCCATCTTTGAAGAAAATAACAATTGCTTTTGACAATATTTGCAATTGCAGAAGAAATATTGTTATAGGTTGCGAAACCATCATGTGTATGCGAAACTAAAGAATACTTAGACATACGATGCATCGGTGACATAGTTTGTTATGTAGCATGCGAGTTTGCACGTGATTTTGATGATGGAGAATGCACTTGGCTGTCGTCGAACCCCTACTGTATTTGCTATCGTTCATGCAATGGGTGGACAAGAGGCTCAAGTTAAGACCTCGTCCATTGAATAATAAGAAATATTGAGAAATCTGTGTGTTAAGACTTAAGATTGATTCAATAAAGTTGATTTGCAATTGATATTTTACAAGAATTATGCATAAATTTCATGACTGAGACTGTTCGTAAAGATATTTATAAATAGTCAATGTTTATTCCTAATGAATAGTCTTACATAATTCCCCATATCTTTGGTCAATTTAGTCTTTAATTTAATAAAAATTTCCATTTTAATTTCTCAAGCATCATCCAATAGGGGACGTGGTTACTCTCAATTAGCTTGTTTTTCATATAGTGGATACACATTACTTTTTTTAATTTTTAATACTAATAAATTGAATAAAATTAATTTTGAATTTTTAAATACAATTGAATTGTATTAAGAATTAATTTTAATCATATTTATTTCATTAAAATTTGTGTTATTCATTAGAAATTTAGAACTATAAAACGAGTCTAATAGTATGGATTAGTCTCCTAATATATAATGAATCAAAATTTGAATACTTGTTTAATTTGTTAATCATCTTTAATATCCAACCATATTTTGAACAGGATTGAATATGAAAATCTAGTTGTAAGATTTTCCAATCACATAGTCAAAGTGAAACAAAATATCTGAAAGTAACTAACAAATGGATATTAATGGGTGTCCGAGGAGGACCCATTTTCAGAAGATTTTTTTTTTTTTACAAGTTACCAAAAGACCTTGACATCATATGTAAATTAATAATTGAATGATAATTTTCTCTCCCAACCATATTCAATTCAGGCTACTCATTACTGTTAACATGACCTTGAATAGTTATAATTTTTTTTTTGTCAAAATAAGTTTGCATTGTTATTAATGTAACACCCTTAATTTTAGAGCTTAAGACTAAATAGAAAATTAACCTAAGTTAGAGGCCTAAAACTTAATTAATTAAAAACCCAAAATTTAAGAGACATGTGGGACTTTTTAACGAAAATAGAAAAAAAAGTAAATACCAAAAATGTATCATTTGAAAACAATTTACATGGCATGTGTTATTTTTTGCCACGTTGGAATAATAGAAGGTGCCACACTATATGTTGTCTCATACATTTTGAGTTTTTCAACAAAGGAGGCGCCATCCTATTTGGCGCCTTCTGTTTGCTTTTTATATTGTTCTACTGCTTTCTCGTATAGTATATCTAGCCCACTTGTGCTGTACACATACAAATTGATGTGACCATAAAAGAAAACATTTGATGAAGGGTATCGAGCAGGGAGCACGTTTTGGAGTACATCATCATCATGAGTTCCATTGTACAGGGCCAGCTACGTGCAATAGATATTCATAGACACACTAAATTAAATAATCACTGACTCTCTTATAATGTTTCAGAAAGTGCACCCCACACCACGCTAGCTATTCATAGGCAGAAAAGACACGGATCGGACCAGTGATAACCATTTCATCTCCAAGAGAATCGTCTTTTATTCACGTGAAGACACATTGAATGGCACTTCTTGCACTTCAAAAAAAGCCACAGAACTTGTGTTAAAAAACTCAAAGTGCATGAGGCGACACACAGTGTGGCACCTTCTATTATTTCAACGTGGTAAAAACAACCCATGCCATGTAAATTGTTTTCAAAGGATACGTTTTTGGTATTTACTTTTTTTTTCTATTTTCGTTAAAAAGTCGACATGTGGGCCCCTCATTTTAGGGTTTGGGCCCCCTCCTATAAAAGCAACTTAAGGACCCCCACCCCTTTGTTGAGCCACCGGTTTTGGAGAGGAGGAAGAGAGATTTTCAAGTTCTCTCTTTGGGTGTGTGAAGGTGAGCCTCCATCTTCTCTCTAGTTTCCTCTCATCTTCTCTCTAGTTTTTCTAGACTAATTCTTCTCCTTTCTTCTTGAATTTTTTATATGTTGTAGAGCTCACCAAGCTCTACGTTTGGGTGGTTGGAAATTTCATTTTGAGGTGTTGAGCTTTGGAAACTAAGGTATGAAAAGAGTTCCTTTCTTGAGCCTAATTTGTTTATTTTATGACTTACTCTTAGTGGGTCTAAGTTTGAATGCCATTAAATGTGAATTTGAATGTTCGAAACATGTGTTAAGTGCCATTTTCATTACTGTTCATATGACTGGGAATAATGGGTACACTTTTTGGTATTTTTGACCCCAAAAATGGGTTCCTTGGGTATGAAAACCTAGGGTTGCACATGTAGAATGTTGCATTTGAGCTTGAGAATCAATTGGAATAAAATATTTAAGTTTTAGGGCCATTGACGTGTTTTCTGTTCTGTTTTGTGAACTGGCAAAGATGGGGCTGTTATTTGCTATTATTGACCCCAAAAATAGGTTCCTTGGGTATGAAAACCTAGGGTTCCATGTACCACAAGTTGTATTTGGATTTGAGAATCATTTGAAATGAAATTTTTAAGTTTTATTGTCTTTTATGTGTATTCTGTACTGTTTTGTGAACTGGCAATTATGGGGCTATTGTTGGCTGTTTTTGACCTCAAAAATGGGTTTTTTAGGTATGAAAACCTAGGGTTACATATAGGGTATGTTGAATTTGAGTTTAGAAATCAATTAGAGTGAAACATTTAAGTTTTGGAACCAATTGAGTGCATTTTTGCCTTGTTTTGCTCTGTTTTCGAAACTGGGATTGAGGGGGTTGGAATTGGTTTTTTTTTACCTAAAAAATAGATTCCTCATGTTTTAAAATGTAGGGTTACATATGTGGTTCATTAAAAATGAGTTTCTAGATCAATGAGAATTTAATTTTTGAGTTTCAAGGCATTTTGCTCTACATAGCTACTATTTTATGAACTGACACTTATGGGTGCATAAATTGATAATTTTGACTTCAAAAATGAGTTCCTCATGTTTGAAAATGTGGGGTTACATATATGGATTGTTAAATTTCGATTTGTGAGTAAATGGGAATTAAATTTTTGAGTTTTGGGACATTTTAAGTGGGATTTGTGACCCATTTCGGGTTTGATGTTTTAACCACAAAGAATTCAAGTTTTAAAAGCCTAAATTGAGTTTTTTTTAGGGAAAAATGAAAGTTTATATATATATATATATATATATATATATATATATATATATATATATATGTTGAGACTTAATTTGGGAGTATTTGGAATCCAATTTTTGAACTTATGTTGATAGAAAATTTTGGTCTTGTGTTAGCTACGGGTTTGATAAAGATTTGGAGTTTGTTTTGAGTTTTAATTTGTATAAATGTGGTGAACTATTTATGTGAATGCTATCTTTATCATGAATTGATTGGATATTTGCTTTTTCAACATTGCAAATGTTACTTTATTGATTATTTCATTATGGTTTGTTGCTAAGACCGAAAGGATGTGACTTTCGGCATTGTATATTAAATTGTATATGAATTGCTATATATTGTTTATGTGATATGAGTTCAAGGGGCTTTGTCCCTCGACAATGCATGTTGGTTTTGCTGTGCATGAAAAAAGTTGATGATGTTGAAGTGCTCGAGGCATTGTAAGTGAATGTATCCACTTTAAGCGGTTATGATGTTCATGACGCTAAGAGGTGAGAAGGGACGAAACCCTTCTCCTCTTGTTGAATAAGGAGTAGTAAATGACAATTCGCATCAATCGCCTTGCATAGAGCAACGCATGCTATGAGATGACAGAATTATGTGGAAAGGACATTGGTGGTGAAGATGGGATGAAATTAGAGAAACAATGTTATGAATCAGAGATGGGGATTGGCTCCATGCTCGGTGGGAAGGTCCTCTAACGTCCTCCCGTGAAGTACCATTGAAACTAGATGTTCTGTGAAAGATGATTCTCGGTGTGGAGGCGTGTGAGGTTCGCTGTAAGAGGTGGATGACTACAGTCGGTACACTGGGGGATAGTTCGTCCGACTCAAAGGAGTCCTGGGAGAAATGGTGTCAAATTGTGACAACCCGACTAAGGTTAAAAGTCCGATTAGTGCGGGGAACTCACACAACCGACTTGGCATTTCCGACTAGAACGAAGCTATATCCAAGGTTGTGAGAACGACGTGTCACTTGTACCAGACATAAGTTGTGTGCTCCCAATCATTATCCACACAGTTGCGTAAGACCATTAAAGCTTGGGAGGTTTAATGGAAGTGGGGCCTGTAAGAGTAAATGTTGTGAGATAGATACTCGGACTAGGATTATGTGAGTAGTTTTCGCTAGTAAACCACATGTAGTAGTTGTATAAGTTGCTTGGGACTATTAAGTCCATTTGTCTTGTGTCGACCAAGGAAATGAGGAACTCACACCCATGCATCTATTTTTCAGAGGAAGATGGTTGGCCCTGTACGAATGATGAAGACAAAGTGGAAATACTACGCCAAGCGCCAATGATGCAAATGGACGTGTTCTAGGAAAAGGAGGATCCTCCTGAGTGTAGGATCGAAGCAGTAAATCTAGAGGGGATGAATAGATCTTTCAATCTTTTTCTATCAAAATCTCTTAACTTTTCAAAAACTCTAATTCACCTTCCTTCTTTTAAGAGAATCCAAGTATTCTTTAAGAAAGATTTTAGAAAAGATTTCAATAGAGATTTTATTAATCAGGGTAATTTTTTTTAAAAGATGTTGATTGAGAAATCATAACCAAATAACCTTGATAACTTGAATAAGCAAGAATGTAGAAGTTAAAGAAAGATTGCTCAAGATTTTTATACTGGTTCAGTCATAAAGACCTACATCCAGTTGATCCAACACCCTGTTAGATCTTTCACTATATCAAATTTCAAGTTACAAGCACACTGCACACACAAGAAATTTGAAGCACAAACTTTCTAGACTTGAACCCTACTAGAAAAGAAAGAACAAACACCTAATAGAACCCTACTATTAGATTCTAAAAAACCCTATTTCAGAGAACAATAATCTTTCTAAAAGATCAAAGATATGGAATGATTTCACCTTTAGTGAATGATAGAATGTTTCAGCTCTTCATGATCCAATAATGTCTTCAAGCAAAATGATCTTCCTTTAGGTTCTTCCATTTCAAAATGAAGAAGATCAAATAGCTTTAGGACCTTTTTGATGCTCTTCTCTCAATGTGTTTATAAAACTGATTTTCAGAAAAGCATTTTTAGAGAGAGAGAGGTGCTCTATTTATAAAATTTTAAAGTATAACAGATTTAATCTGTTACGTAGGCTACGTAATCTGTTAAATCGTTCTTCAGCGCACCTGGGTTCTATTCAAGAATTACTTTAACCTGTTACATTAGGATGTGACCTGTTAAATTGCTCTTGATGTTCTTCATAAGTGATGTGGGTTCGTTTTAATCTGTTAAACCGAGCTTTCTTCCTTCTGAAACAACTTTTAGTAACTATAGTAATTGATTAAACCATGTTGTAATCATTAAAACAGAAACTACGTAAATTCTTTCAGAAAAAGACTCAAAGTCTAAAACGCATTGTGTAATTGATTAACCCGAGGTGTAATCGATTGGGCTTTGTGTTTTAGCTTTTCCTAGATAGAAAAAAAAATGCGGTAATCTGTTACATTTAACATGTAATCGATTACTACTGTAGAATTATCTAAAGATCAATCAAAATACTTGCTAAGACTTCTTGGTCTAACTCTAGGCATCATCTAAGTCTAAAATCTAATCACACAAATGCCTAAGTCTATAACAAACAATACAATGCCACATCCTTACATGTTTGGCATATTTAAGAATTAAAACCAAAACATCAAATAGAGAAAACTAAAGAGATAAATTATCCATCTAGTCTTCATGTCAACACTGAGGATGCCTCACAGGTTTAATGGGTATTTTGGGTTTTAATTTTCATTAAGTCACTGCTCTGAGTCTCAGTCCTTTCTTCTATAAATGAGCGCATACTAGGATTTAGTATTATAATGTATCATTTCCCTTCATGTGACTCATTTGAAAAATGTATCTGTTTTCAAGGATGTAAAACATGTATTTATGTTCGTGTATTGGACTTGCTTAATGATGAGTTGAGAATATTTAAATGAAGTTCCACAATGTTTTAATAGTTTCTTGTAGGTATGACGTTTTTTAAATCGAGTTTATCTATTTTTACTAAGAATGATATTTAAAGGGAACTTTTAACTGAGTGGTAAATATAAAAGGATGATCTTTTTCTAGAGTTTCTAGCAATAAGGTTTAAAGAAAAGAAATTTACCATTTTTCAAAATAATGTTTTTAACAATTAAATACTAATTTATTCCGAAAATTTAAAAAATAATGAGAAAATTCTTAATAGTAACAAGAGGTGTTACAATTAACTCCTAGACACAAAGGAATACTTTTTCTAGTGCCTAACAGTTCATCGAACAATATTGCCTCAAAGGAGGATACTGTGGAAAACAATACAAAAAAAGGAATACTTTTTCAAATATTAAGGGTGTTAGAAAAATTGTGTGATTGAATTGGTTTAACTTGTTTAAAAACTATTCATGAATCTTTAAAAATTTTGTCAATTTGTTGAGTCAAATGCATTTTCTTTAATGTAAATCATGACTTTAAATATTAATAAACATTTTGAATCTAAAATAATTTACAATTATATTTAATGATATGTTATGAAATTGTTTAATAAGTTTCATATTTCATGTAACTATCGACATAGTCAAACAATTAAGTTTGATATAAATTGAGGTATTTATTTTTACAAGATTGACTTGACAGAATTAAACTCAACATTCTCTATTTTATTCTTATCTAATAAGCTCAATTGTTATTTTCTGAAGGAAAATTAGGTCAATTTGTTAAATTTCGAGATATTAATTATGAATGTGTAAATTTGATTTCATTAGGTGAGTTTAGTCCATTTTCCATTATATTTTTCCTTCGTTCGAATGGCCTATATGATTTTCTTAAAAAAAAAAATCTATCTAATACGATCTTGCCATTTTATCTATATTTTTTTGGGCGAAATTACATTAGATATGAAATTCAGTAAAATATTCTAATTAATTATTATGAAAGTTAAATGGTTAAAACCCCCTCTACTGCTCAGGAGTCTCTCTTGCTAAAAGATAGCCTTGGGTAATTTCATTGTAATTTTTTCAATGCATAAAAAAACAACCTATAGGTTCACATTGTCTACCTAGTCAAGGCCATCTTCACTATTTTATATATTTAGGCATTATATATACAATTTAATTGAAAGGTTATGATATTATAATGTTTTTTCATAAGGTCGTTAAATAATAGATTATTATATTAACTCTTAAAATAATTATTTTAAAAGTTATATTTAACATAATTTCAAATTGATTGACAAAGTAAACCAACCAATCACACTAACAGTAGATCAAAATCAAACTTTTTTTTATTTATGCAAAAAGAAATTCAACATAAGAATGAAGAATTTCATTACACTGTGTAAGACTTTTTACACTTCCATTAAAAAAAATCATCATATAATTAAAAGGCTTTGACTTTTATTAATTGTACCATTTAAATATATAATATGATGAAAGCAGATTCTATGCATTTCCATTAATACACCTCACACTAATTAAGTGTTTTTTTAAAAAAATATGTTTACAAAACAAAGACAAAAATTTCTTCTTTTCTTCACAATTTAATAAGGATTGACCATACATTTTAAATTCATTAGACAATCTTCACTTTGGTGACGAGTGACGAAACCATGGTGAAACAATTTTATGTCTCAATTTTGTTCATCATTCTCTTGTTTGCGCGTTGAAATACAGGGAACACACTAGAAGGGGGGTTGAATAGTATGTTAGATAAAATGAAACCTTTTTCACAAAGATGGAGATATCTTAGTTCAGATTTTACAAGGGACTTGTAAAATGTAGAATGATAGCTATCGTCCAATGGTTCAAAATAATAGTATGATGAAACTGTGTTTTCAAGATATCGTTCAAGCGAAATAAAAAGCCTTTTCACAAATGGATTTAAAAGGGAACCTTGTGCGTCTAAATGCGAAGAAATGGCACAAGAGATAACTAGCAAGCTAAAAGTAATAGAGTAAAAACACTTGGTTTATACTGGTTCACTCAACCTGAGCTACGTCCAGTTATCCTTCAAAAATAACCTTTTGAAGGGTTCCACTAATCAAAACTTTGATTACAAACAAGTATTCTCTACCCTGCCACTTCTGGCACACTTTTTAATCTCCCCCTGAGATTAAAAGCAACACCCAAGTATTATTTGACACTAAGCCACTCCTGGCTTTCCAAACAATAGTTTGATTACATGGTAACAGATAAACTCTCACAGAGAGGATATTACAAAAGAAAGCAAATACACAAAGTGACTTAGCAAAGTTAAGGAGTAAGCTCTTTTGGTGCAAGTGTTTGTCGTCCAAGTATTTTGGCAGAGTTTCAACTCTTTAAAAATTTTGTTAAAGCTTCGTTGGTTCTTCAAGAGCCTCGTCCTCTATTTATAGGCCTCTGAGCGAAAGTTTCCATTGCGGGATCCGAGCCTTTGCCGAAAACCGTTCCTTCACCATCATTTGACCGTTACCACGTGTCAGCTTGGGTTGGAGAGAGAAAGGGGATAGCATGACAAGCAGCGCCTCCAGTACTTGTACGAATTTGCAGAGAGAAGTTTTTCTGTCTCCTGTGGTACACTTTTAAATATTCAAATGAAATGTTATGTATGAAATGAAAGGGAATAATAGAGAGCGAACATTCAAATGAAATCATCATCGAAAAGCATAAGAGTACTTTCAGACAAGGTGGACGCGTTATATAACTGTTTGAAAGAAATGATTTGTATAAATTATATAAGCGGTTGGACTCTTCCCAAATGGACGCAGTGTTTACACACTGGTTTTCGCAAAGCATTGGACGCTTGTTAAATAGCAGCACGTTGGGCACTGGATTTAAACTTTAAGAAAACAAGTTCCAGTTAACTTTGGACGCAATATTCTCATAGCGATATACAGTTTAAACTTAAGAGATACAATACCATGAAGGCATTGGACGATGTAGGAACTATAATTCTCACATATCAATCATTAGATACAATTTAATTGAAAGGTTATGATGTTATAAGGTTTTTTCATAAGGTCGTTAAATAATAGATAATTATATTAACTCTTATAATAATTATTTTAAAAGTTATATTTAACGTATTTTCAAATTGATTGACAAAGTAAACCAATCACACTAACAGTACATCAAAATCAAACTTTTTTTTTTATTTATGCAAAAAGAAATTCAACATAAAACTGAAGAATTTCATTACACAATGTAAGACTTTTTACACTTCCATTAAAAAAAATCATCATATAATTAAAAGGTATTGACTTTTATTAATTGTACCATTTAAATACATAATATGATGAAATCAGATTCTATGCATTTCCATTAATACACCTCACACTAATTAAGTGTATTTTTTTTTTTACATATATGATTACAAAACAAAGACAAAATTCCCTCCTATCTTCACTATTTAATAAGGATTGACCATACATTTTAAATTCATTAGACAATCTTCACTTTGGTGACGAGCGATGAAACCATGGCGAAACAATTTTATGTCTCAATTTTGTTCATCGTTCTCTTGTTTGCTCGTAAGTCTGCCTGACTGTCTCTGTGTGTGTATGTGGGCGTGTGAGGGAGTATTAGCTTTGGTAAAGCTTTATATATTCCCATCTTTGAAGAAAATAACAATTGCTTTTGACAATACTTGCATGTGCAGAAGAAATATCGGTACAGGTTGCGAAACCTTCATGCATAGAAAAAACTAAAGAATACGTAAACATGAAATGCTCCGGTGACGTAGTTTGTTATGCTGCATGCAAGTTCGGGGATGATTCTGACGATGGAGAGTGCACTTCGCCGTGATCGCTTACTGTATTTGCTATCAAACATGCTATGGGTTGACACGAGGCTCAAGTTAAGATCTCGTCCATTGAATAACAAGAAATGTTGAGAAATCTGTGTGTTAAGACTTAAGATTGATTCAATAAAAAGTTGATTTGCAACTGATATTTTACAAGATTTATGCGTAAATTTCATGACTGAGACTGTTCACAAAGATATTTATAAATCGTCAATGTTTATTCCTAAGGAATAGTCTTACATAATTCCACGTATCTTTGGTCAATTTAGTCTTTAATTTAACAAAAAAAATCATTTTAATTTATCAAGCATCATCCACGGGGGGACGTGGTTCTCTCAATTAGCACTTTTTTCATATAGTGGATAAACATTACGTTTTTAATACCAAAAAATTGAAAAAAAAATTAATTTTGAATATTTAAATACAATCGAATTGCATTAAGAATTAATCTTCTTAATCATATTTATTTTATTAAAATTTGCGTTATTCATTAGAAATTTAGAACTATAAAACGAGTCTAATAGTAGGGATTAGTCTCCGAATATATAATGAATTAAAATTTGAGTACGTGTTTAATTTGTCAATCATCTTTAGTATCTAATCATATTTCGAACAAGATTGGATATGAAAATCTAGTCGTAAGATTTTCCAGTTACACAGTCAAAGTGAAACAGAATAATTAAAAGTAATTAACAATTGGATATTAGTGGGCGTTAGAGGAGGTCCCATTGTCAGAAGACTTTATTTTTTATTTTTATTTTTTGTTAAAAGTTACCAAAAGACCTTGACATCATATGAAAATTAATAACCGAATGATAATTTTCTCTTCCAACCATATTCAATTCAGGCTACACAATACTGTTAATAGCACCCTAAATAGTTATAATTTGTTTTTTTTGTTTGTCAAAATAAGTTTGCACTGTTATTAACTCCTAGACACAAAGGGATACTTTTTCTAGTGTCTGACTGCTCTTCAAACAATATTGCCTCGAAGGAGGATACCTGCGGTAAACAATAAAAAAAAGGAATACTTTTTTCGGATACTATGGCTGTCAGGAAAAAATGTATGATTGAATTGCTTTAACTTGTTTAAAAACTGTTCATGAATCTTTAAAAATTCCGTCAATTTGTTGAGTAAAATGCATTTTCTTTAATGTAAATCAATTTAAATATTAATAAGTATTTTGAATGTAAAATAATTTACTTTTATATTTAATGATATGTTATGAAATTGTGTAATAAGTTTCATATAACTATCAACATAGTCAAACAATTAAGTTTGATATAAATTGAGCTTATTATTTTTACAAGATTTACATGACAAAATTAAACTGATACCATTCTCTATTTTATTCATATTCAATTAGCTCAATTGTTATTTTCTTACGGCGAATTAGGTCAATTGGTTAAATTTCGATCTACTAATTATGAATGTGCAAATTTAATTTTTTAAAGTGTGCTTAGTTCATTTTCCATTATATTTTTCACTCTTTCAAATGGCCTATAACATTTTCTAAATAAAAAAAAAACTATCTAATACGATCTTGCCTTTTTATCTATATATTTTTTTGGCGAAATTAAATTAGATATGAAATTCAATAAAATATTCTATTTAATTATTATGAACGTTAAATGGTAAAAACCACCCCCTCCTGCCAAGGAGTCTCGCTAAAAGATAGCCTTGGGTAACTTCATTGTAATTTTTTCAATGCATAAAAAAACAACCTGCAGGCTCACGTTGTCTAGCTATTCAGGGTCATCTTCACTATGTTGTATACTTAGGCATTACATATACAATTTAATTGAAAGGTTATGATATTATAACGATTTTTCATAAGGTCATTTAAAAAATATTATTATATTAACTCTTATAATAATTATTTTAAAAGTTATATTTAACATAATTTCAAATTGATTGACAAAGTAAACCAATCACACTAACCGTGCATCGAAATCAAACTTTTTTTTTATTTATGCAAAAAGAAATTCAACATAAAAATGAAGAATTTCATTACACTATGTAAGACTTTTTACACTTCCATTAAAAAAAATCATCATATAATTAAAAGGCTTTGACTTTTATTAATTGTACCATTTAAAAACATAATATGATGAAATCAGATTCTATGCATTTCCATTAATACACCTCACACTAATTAACTGTATTTTTTTTACATATATTTTTACAAAACAAAGACAAAAATTTCCTCCTATCTTCACTATTTAATAAGGATTGACCATACATTTTAAATTCATTAGACAATCCTCACTTTGGTGACGAGCGACGAAACCATGGCGAAACAATATTACGTCTCAATTTTGTTCATCGTTCTCTTGTTTGCTCGTAAGTCTGCCTGACTGTCTCTGTGTGTGTATGTGGGTGTGTGAGGGAGTATTAGCATTGGTAAAGCTTTATATATTCCCATCTTTGAAGAAAATAACAATTGCTTTTGACAATACTTGCATGTGCAGAAGAAATATCGGTACAGGTTGCGAAACCTTCATGCATAGAAAAAACTAAAGAATACGTAAACATGAAATGCTCCGGTGACGCAGTTTGTTATGCTTCATGCAAGTTCGGGGATGATTTTGACGATGGAGAGTGCACTTGGCCGTCGTCGAACGCTTACTGTATTTGCTATCAAACATGCTATGGGTGGGCAGGAGGCTCAAGTTAAGACCTTGTCCATTCAATAACAAGAAATATTGAGAAATCTGTGTGATAAGACTTAAGATTGATTCAATAAAAAGTTGATTTGCAACTGATATTTTACAAGATTTATGCGTAAATTTCATGACTGAGACTATTCGCAAAGATATTTATAAATCGTCAATGTTTATTCCTAATGAATAGTCTTACATAATTCCATGTATCTTTGGTCAATTTAGTCTTTAATTTAACAAAAAAATTCATTTGAATTTATCAAGCATCATCCACGGGGGGATGTGGTTCTCTCAATTAGCACGTTTTTCATATAGTGGATACACATTACGTTTTTAATACCAAAAAATTGAAAAAAAATTAATTTTGAAATTTTAAATACAATCGAATTGCATTAAGAATTAATCTTCTTAATCATATTTATTTTATTAAAATTTGCGTTATTCATTAGAAATTTAGAACTATAAAATGAGTCTAATAGTAGGGATTAGTCTCCGAATATATAATGAATTAAAATTTGAGTACGTGTTTAATTTGTCAATCATCTTTAGTATCTAATCATATTTCGAACAATATTGGATATGAAAATCTAGTCGTAAGATTTTCCAGTCACACAGTCAAAGTGAAACAGAATAATTAAAACTAATTAACAAATGGATATTAGTGGGCGTTAGAGGAGGACCCATTGTCAGAAGACTTTATTTTTTATTTTTATTTTTTGTTAAAAGTAACCAAAAGACCTTGACATCATATGAAAATTAATAACCGAATGATAATTTTCTCTTCCAACCATATTCAATTCAGGCTACACAATACTGTTAATAGCACCCTGAATAGTTATAATTTGTTTTTTTTTTTTGTCAAAATAAGTTTGCACTGTTATTAACTCCTAGACACAAAGGGATACTTTTTTTAGTGTTTGACTGTTCTTCAGATACTAAGGCTGTCAGGAAAAATTGTGTGATTGAATTGGTTTAAATTGTTTAAAAACTATTCATGAATCTTTAAAAATTCCGTCAATTTGTTGAGTAAAATGCATTTTCTTAAATGTAAATCAATTTAAATAGTAATAAGTATTTTGGATGTAAAATAATTTACATTTATATTTAATGATATGTTATGAAATTGTTTAATAAGTTTCATATTTCAGGTAACTATCAACATAGTCAAACAATTAAGTTTGATAGAAATTAAGCTTATTATTTTTACATGATTTACATGACAAAATTAAACTGATATCATTCTCTATTTTATTTATATTTAATTAGCTCAATTGTTATTTTCTTATGGCGAATTAGGTCAATTGGTTAATTTTTGAGATATTAATTATGAATGTGTAAATTTGATTTCTTTAAGTGTGCTTAGTCCATTTTTCATTATATTTTTCCGTCTTTGAAATGGCCTATAACATATTCTCAAAAAATATATTATATAATACGATCTTGCCTTTTTATCTATATTTTTTTGGTGAAATTAAATTAGCAATTAAATTCAATATAATATTTTAATTAATTATTATGAAAGTTAAATGGTTAAAAACCCCTCTCCTGCCAAGGATGAAATGCAGAGAACACACTAGAAGGGGGGGTTGAATAGTGTGTTAGATAAAACTGAAATCTTTTCGCAAAGTTGGAGATATCTTAACTTAGATTTTACAAGGAACTTGTAAAACACAGAGTTACAACTATTGTCCAGTAGTTGAAAATAACAGTTCAATGGAACTGCGTTTTCAAGTTATCGTCTAAGCCAGAAATGAAGTCCTTTATCAAATATGTTTATAAGGAGACTTGCGCGTCTAATGCGAAGAAATAACACAAGAGATAACTGGTGAGCTAAAAGAAATAGAGTAAAAACACTTGGTTTATTCATGAGCTTGATCCTCTATATATAGGCCTCTGAGTGAAGGTATCCGTTATGGGATCTGAGCCTTTGCCAAAAATTGTTCTCTCACAATCATATGACCGTTACCACGTGTCAGCTCGGGGTGGGGAGAGAGAGGGGATAGTAGTACATGCAGCGCCTCCACTACTTGTACGGTTTTGCAGAGAAAAGCTTTTCTGTCTCCTGTGGTACACTTTTTGAATATTCAAATGAAATGTCATTTATGATAAGAGAGGGAATAACAGATCATTCGAAGTAAGATCATCATCGAAAAGCATAAGTGTACTTCCTCACAAAAAGGATGCGTTATGTAACTGTTTGATAGAAAATGTTTGTATGAGTTATATAAGCGAGTGGACGCTTCCCAAATGGACACAATGTTTGTACACTGGTTTTCACAAAGAATTGGACGCTTATTTTAAAGCAGCGCATTGGACGCTGGATTTATACTTAAGAAAACAAGTTCCAGTTACTCTTTGGACGCGATAAGCACATAATGATATATAGTTTGAGCTTAAGGAATACAATACCATGAAGGCATTGGATGGTGTAGTACCTATAATACTCAAACATTAATTATTAGGTACTTCAAAATTTAATATCATTTGATCATCAAAACCAAAGTTTGAGGGGTTGGACATCGTCCAAAGTCTTATATTCTAACAATCTCCCCCTTTTTAATGATGACAAACAATGTTAAATTTTGATTAGAGGAAATACATAATCATTTACAGGTATCAAAAATATATGTGTAATGGAAATGATTATGCAATACCAGAAAGTGTTGACAGGGTTTAAATATGTGAAATGAAGTACCTCCCCTGAGTTCAACATTTCTCATGCCTTAAAACATAAAAGGATATCAGAGCATATGAATATCTGAGCATGTTAAACACACAATATCAGAGTGAGTAAGAACATATCAAAGAGAATATGATAACAAGAACTCATATATTTAATGAACAACCAAGGAACAAAAGGTATTTACACAGAGTAGTGCAGTCAAGACTGTATAATCAAAATTCCAATTTCTCCCCCTTTTGTCATCAACAAAAAAAATGGGTTTGAAAGATGGAAAATTGATTGACCATCATGGTCACCTAAGGCTGTTAAGGTGGTTCTTGTGGTGGAGGTGATTGTTGTGGGGGTGGTTGTGTTGGTGGTGCTGGTTGTTCAACAGGAGGTGTCTGTTGAGGTTGTTGTGGATGCACAGGTTGAATAGGGTGGATAACAATGCTAATAAGATTGGTAGCTGTTAACTGTATCTGATTTACCAGCATATGAGAGAGATTCATGAATTGGTCAGCAATGGCATTCTGCATCGTACGTCTATGTTGTTCAGCTTCAGCTTGTTGTCTCTCTTGGAAGGCTCAAAGAGTTGCTTTGATTTCAGCTTGTTGTTGCCTAAGAGCTTGATTTACAATCTCTTGCACTCGGTCTTTAGAAACACCACTGGGTTCAACGAACCGCAAGGGTACAATAGCCCTTGGACTTGAGAAACTAGTGGGTATTAAACCTTGTCGAGTTCCAGAGTGGGCTTCATTTGATGCTTCAGCAACAGGTATACTTGAAGTGACCTCTGGAGTAGGCTTATCAACAATTGACTCCTGTTGTTGAGGCACTTTAGGTTCAGCCACATGTTGCATCTCTTCAACTTTGGACGCGTCTGATTGGGCAGTCTGCTCTTCATGTGAAGTGACAAAGTGTTCTACGTCCACTTGCACTTCATTTTCAAGATCCAGTTGGATGAGAACATCATTGATTTTAGCAGAGGCAGCGTCCAACTTAGCCTGCATTGCAAAATGTTCATTTACAGCTTGCTCTGCTCGTTCTTTTGCAGCTTGCTCTGCCCTTTCTCTTTCAGCTTGTTGGGACGCATGAATGGCCTTCACTTCTTGTTCAAAAATAGCCCTATCCAACTTGCGAATATCATAAACCTTACTGCTTTAGATCACTGGCAAGATTTTCATAACTTCAAGGAAGTCATCATCGCCAATTATGAAGCATGCTGTTGTGTCATTGAAGTGAAAAGTCTTCACTAGACGTATGACTTGAATGTTTTCTGGAGGATGAACAAAGTCAGCTTTAGAGCATCCTGAAGATGAAGCCTTTTTGGTATCAGCCCAAACATTTGACACTAGAAGGTTTTGGCTTCAAACATGTCAAGGGGCCTTGTGAGTTTGCCAATTTTATCAAACATATGACCCCATGTATGAGATGACGGTAGAAGCTGAATCTTTTCTTCTCTGTTGGGCATCTCAGTACCATATTACTTGAATCCTTTCTTCCGTCCAGCATAAAAAATAGGTAGTCTGGGACATACCTTATGAAGTACAAACTTGATATCTGTTGAGCGTCTAATGTGGAGGTTGGGAGGATAAGCAATAGCTTGATCTTGTAAGAACATCTTGCCCAAGTCCTCATAATCAGCTGGTTGGAAGTTTAGCACAGGAGTTTCCGGGTGAAGAGGCATGAACTTAGTGATGGGGTTCCAGAACTGAATGTTCTTTAGCCACTTAACTTTTGGACTCTGCTTAGACTTGGATGGATCCAAGATTTCTTTGATCGTAACTTGTAGTTCAGCAGCCAACTCTCTATCAATACTAGATGTAGCCTTCTTCCTTGTTGCTGTCTTCTTCTGTTTCTTTTGTTTGCCCGATTTGTCAAGCAAAGGCTTGGCAAACCTTTAAGCAATCTCAACTTCAGGTTCAGGAACTTCTTATGCTGCCGAACACACCCTTTGCTGTGTACCAATTGGACATATGAAGGGGCCTTCCATCCTAACCAAAATTGGACAAGATTGCCTCGTCCAAGTTGGAGGTGGATTGCTAATGATAGTGCCTTCTGGTAAAGCTAAGTGTGCTGGAGAGGATGAATGAACATTATCATACCTCATCCAGGCAGGAGTAGATGCTGAAGTGAAGCTTTTTTCAAGAGGTTATTGAAGAGGTCTCCAAATAACATCCCTCTTTTTGCAATAATTCTGCTCGTTTCTCATGAAGAATGCCACTGGGAACCTTTCGTTGTTCTTCTCTTCTTCTATTTTCTCTTGATCCTGTGGGGGAATGATCCAAGGAGCCCAGGCATCTCTCCAAGTGTCCCTTGGATGCACAGTCTTTGTTAAGTTCAACTTGAGAGGTGGACATTGTGTAAGTTGTTGTGTTGGAGCAACAGATGGAGCAACAGTGGATTCACTCTCAGTGTTTTGAGAGGAATGAGGTGAAACAGGGAATCTCCTTGGTCTTGTTGCTTGAGTCTTGATCCTTCGGGGTACTTCAGTGGGTATGACAGAGCTTCCTTCCTTGGACGCTACAAAGACCTTTTGCTTCTTTTGAGGTCCAGACTCCATTTCATCAGCTTTTCTTTTGATCTTACCTATGGGAAGGTTATCATCATCATTAAAATCACTCATGATCTTTAGCTTTCTGACTCTTGGCTTCTCTTGGACTTGCTTCTTTGGGATGGTCTTTGGACGTTTGTCAGAAGGAGGAGGATTGGACGGAGCTGGTGCTTCTTGTCTTTTCTTTGTTCTTCTTTCCTTTTCAGTAGCTTCTTCTTGTTGTTGTGACATCTGTCTTGTCATTTTTCTTGTTTCCTAGTCTTTCATGAGTCTTTTGATTTTCTTTGCAAGACCTAAGATGTCCATCTCTTCTTCTTCATCATTCTAGATCAGTCTGCTCTTCTTATTTCTCGTTTATACTTGTCTCGTCCAACTCCTTGAGAACTTTGGCAATCAATTTAATCTTCATTGGTTTGATGTTTGACTCACCAAACCTTTGCTAAAGTGCAATCAATTCGCCTTTTCTAATGATCTCATCACTTTCATCTTCTTTCAGCTCATCATAAAACCTCTGGTAAACCTTCTGATCCAAGAAAATTTTGTTTAAAAGAGCAGTATAGAAAATGTCATCATTTCTGCCAAGCATCCCCATCATGCGGACGATGTTGATGTAGATAGTATGAGGCAGGTTGAATGGGATGCCTTCCATCAAGTGAAATAGTATGAACTTGTGTAAGTCCATGACTGAATCCTTGGATCCAGCCTTGTACAAAATGCCTTTTTTGCATATTTGCTACCATATCTTTGCTTGCTCACACATGTTTCTGTACTCTATCCTTGCTGAATTAGTTGACTTGTCTTTGCATAGCACTTTTCCAACATGATTTCCATACTTTTCAGCCCAGTCTGGCTTGTACTGATTTTGCTCCCTTACACATCCTGTAACTTTGGCTATGGACTCTGTTGAAAGAACCACTTCTCCTCCAATCACAGTGGACACAATTTGACGTTGAGTGTTAAACTCAACATTCCTCCAGAACATTCTGATGAGCTCTGTGTAACACCCTAGAGGATATTACCTTTTTCTCCTTATATTGCTAAATAAATAGAAATTAGCATATAAGAATATCAGAGTTAACTATGCGGAAATTAAAACTTAAACTTATATTACATGAAATAAATCTAGTACAAAGCTCTTGGCACTTATGTGTCGTATAAGACACAAGCAAGATACATAAAACATAAACTAAATTCCCATCCATTGGGAATTATACAAAAACAATACTAATAACATCTTCCTCCTGGAAAGCAGCTTCGTGCTCCAAGCTTCTCTCATGAAGCATCTGCTTGCTTAACCTGTAAAAATATGAAACTAAATGGGATGAGACATAATGTCTCAGTGAGTGTTCCAAGGACTCTAGGCTGACTCTCTATTCTAGAGATCTTTTTCTTAACTCTCATGGCTTCTCTTTTCTTTTATAGATGCTCACACTCATAACTATTACCTCATCGTGCATGTTACTTAGGCACTTAGAGTTGGTCTCCCATGCCAAATCTAAGGCCACTAGTGCACTAAGGCACTTAGACATCATTCTATTACTATTGACCACTCACTAGGGTCTCATTTTTCTATAACATTGGATGGGAACATGTGTATCCTTCCTTTCCTCTGACTTGCCCAACTTGGGCTTACATCACCTCTCTCTGCGAGGCATAACATTTAGCATACCTCTCTAGGTAGCTTACCTTTGCTTTCTAGGGTTTAACTGTAACCTCTTTCCTACCTCTACTTGTATTATACAGTTACACACTTTCTCATCTAATGTATAGACTTATCTTACATCACTCATCTAGCACTAGGCTCATGACTCCTCTCATGTTCTAACATAAAACATACATACATCAAGCACATCAACATATCATAGATTGTTTCTACAACTGTGTGGTTGGTAATATTCTTTTATTTAAGTTATATCTTGAGTTCTGTCATTACCTCAATTGGTTGAGCTCTGGCCATCAACAGGCATCCCTCTTGCTCACAACCTTTAATTAATCCCCACCGGTCCAAGTGGGTTGACTACAACTTCGTTATAAGGAGGAATCTCCTCTCTAACTTGTTCTTTTCTATGAAGAACCCCTTCTCCCTATGAAGAAGGTTGGTTTTCCCCCATGGGTGTCTGGGTGACAGTCCCTTCGCTCACCACTAGGGGGGCCTCTTAGCCCTTTAACATGACTTATTCCCTTTATTGGGATCATAACTTACCTTTGAAAACTCTTTCATAAAACCTTTTCATAAAGAATTCTTTTCATAACCTTTCTAAAACTCATTACTCCTTGGTGACATATAGGATCCTTAGCCCTTTGCACACCGTTGTACGCCGAACGTGCGGCTCTCAGACGTGACTGGTACCTGGAAAGGTTCCACCCTATGTCACTGAGGGGATATCTTTTACTAAAAACCTTTCATGAAACTATAAACTTTGCTTAAAAGCCTTTTCTGAAACTTAGGGGAAACTCCCCACCTTTTTACTAAGAGGCATAGGTATAGTCTTTAGTATTTTAGGTGTCTTTTATTAAAAGGGTTTATCGTACATACAATCAATCCTAAGAATAAGGCATAACCACACAAATACAATACCACACAATAATCTAAATACCTCAAAAACAACATAATCATCTTATAATTAAACATACTACATTTATACAAACATTTTAAAATCATATAAATAGAAAGGGAAAAGATTCAAAAGAATATCAATTAACCAAAATCTAGCCCAGCCGCACAAACTTTCATGTTGAGCCAGAGTCCCCATGCCCGGCCACGCAAGCTCTCGTGCTGAGCATGAGCTCTCATAGAAATGAAAATCACTACTGAACCTCTCATGCCCAGCATCCCCAACTTTCATGCTGAGCATAAGCTCTCCTGGAACTAAAAATTGCTACTGATTCTCTCATGCCCGACATGACACTCTTATGCCCAGCATCCCAAACTTTCATGTTGGGCATGCGCACCCCTGGAGCTAAAAACATATACTGACACTCTATGCTCGGCATCCCAAACTTTCATGCTGAGCATGAGCACCCCTGGAGCTAAAAATCGCTATTGACCCTTTCATGCCCGGCATCACCAAAAATTCATGTTGAGCATCAGCGAAACAGGGCTACGACCTGCGAGTTCCATGGCCATTAATGGCTTACCCACTCATCCTAACCCTATGCAAAGACTCACCCAAGCATACAAATCAAACCCTAAACACTTCTATTACATTTCCAACCGATTGATTTACCCGAAAAACCCCTTAATCAAACAAAATCACTAAAAACCCAAAATCTCCAAACCTAAGGTTCAAAAGAGAAAAAGAGGAAAACATGCAAATCAAGGGAATAGGGAAGGACTAGAGGAAAGCACTCACCTCCCGAGACTCGTAGAGATGAGTTCCCGGCACTGGGTCTTTAGATCTCTGCTCCATCTCTTCCTTCCTCTTCTTCTCCTCCTTCTCTCTACCTTTCCCTTTCTTTCTTCTTTCTCTCTCTAACCCTCCCTCCTCCTTTCTATTTAAACCGTTGTGTATGTGTGCGGCTTAGTGAGCCTTGGCCCTCCTTGGGTCTTGGCTCTCCATCAAGGTCCTATTATCTTATTTCTATTGTATCTTATTATAAGGTAACTATTATTAATAATACTTAAGGGTATCCTTTAACCATTAAATATAAAGGCTATTCCATAAAAGATGTCTCTTTATTATTTATTTCTAAGGTTCATAAATTGGGGATGTTACACTCTGGGTATATCTTCTGAGTGTCATTGAAGTAACCTCGAATGCCACACTTCAATAGATTTTCTTCAAGATCAAGACCGAGACCTTCCAAGAATTTGATGTCAAAGAAGTGTTCAACATGAACAGTAGCTGCACCTTGAGTCTTAATGGTGGTTACAGGGTAAGAAGGAACATCAAGAACAGTTGCGGTTGACTCGCTGGAGCTTGACATTGTGGTAAAGGTAAGATTTTTAGGGTTTTTGGTGAGTGTTTGGTTAAGGAATGAGTGAGAGAGAAAAGTGTAACAGCCATGGGCTATCTCTATATTAGCCTTGTGTCTACTCAATTGGTTGTGGTAATAAATGAATACGTGTACTTAAGGTGTGTAGGTCACGTGTTCGATTCCCTGGAAGGAAACACCCTGTCACACACCAAGGAAGACCATGAGGACAGTGCATGGGAAAGCTCTTAAGGCACAAGGCCAATATAGAGATATCCCATGGCTGTTACAAAAAGGCTTAGATAAGGATAATGCTTTAGAGAGATTTTGGTAAAGTGTTTATCTGAGGATGTGACAACTTATGTAAGGGTTTACTTAGGGTAAATGAAACAGTTTTGATTTTTGAATTTGAAGAAGGAAGATATGCCATTAAAAATACCATGATGAGGCATGCTGAGATATTAGGTAACTGTGTATGAGCAGTTAAGTGACTCAGCATAGAGCATTAATTGGCACTTACTCAAAACGAAACTATTTTTGCCATGACATAGAACATGTTTAAATGAAAATATATAACAGAAATGATCGTCCAGACATTGGACTTTAATGAATCCCATGCAATGTACATGCTTGACTAAGTGACCTTTGGAAGATGTGTCCATTGGACACAATAGTCGTATAGGACGCTACATATAGACGTTAATCATTCCTTTACAAAGTCTATACCAAGTCTACTCTTTAGAAGGACTAACTTGTCTTCAGTAAGGGATTTTGTAAATATGTCAGCTAGCTGATCATCTGTGGATACAAATTGTAATTTCACAGTCCCTTTCTAAACATGGTCTCTTATAAAGTGATGTTTAATTTCTATATGTATTGCTCTAGAATGCAATATGGGGTCTTTAGAAAGATCAATTGTAGCAGTGCTATCACAGAAGATAGGAATGTTACTCTCATATATACTGTAGTCTTCAAGTTGATGTTTGATCCATAAGATTTGAGAACAACAACTTGCAGCTGAGATATACTCTACTTCAGCAGTGGACAGTGCAATAGTGCCTTGCTTCTTGCATATCTAGGAGACTAAGTTTCCACCAATGAAGTGACATCCTCCACTAGTGCTTTTTCTTTCAATTCTATCTCCAGCATAGTCAGCATCACAATATCCAACTAATCTAAAATCTTTCTGCCTTTTGAAATATAGACCAAGATTAGATGTTCCAATGAGATATCTGAAAATTCTTCTTTTAACAACAGTTAAGTGAACTTCATTTGGATCAAATTGAAATCTAGCACATAGAGATACACTAAACACTATGTTAGGTTTGGACGCAGTGAGGTAAAGGAGTGATCCTATCATCCCTCTATATAAGGTGTTGTCCACCTTCTTTGATCCTTCGTCCAATCCAAGTACTGTTGTTGGATGCATAGGGGTTTTCATTGGTTTAGCATCGTCCATCTTGAACTTCTTTAGAAGCTCCTTAACATACTTGGTTTGATGTATGTATATTCATCTCAAACTCTGTCTGCATTAACTTAGAAAAATCCTCACTTAGAGTTTCATTAGTAGCACCGAATATGATATCATCAACATAAATCTGAACAATGATAAAATCAGAATCATAATCTTTGTGAAACAGGATAGTGTCTACTTTTCCTCTTGAAAAACCATTTTCTATTAGAAATGAACTGAGTTTTTCATACCAAGCTCTTGGTGCTTGTTTCAGTCCATACAAAGCCTTGTTTAGTTTGAAAACATGATTTGGAAAAACATCACTTTTAAACCCTGGGGGTTGTTCCACATAGACTTCTTCTTTTATCAGTCCATTGAGAAATGCACTTTTTACATCGATTTGATATAGCTTCATATTGCTATGAGTTACAAATGACAGTAAAATGCGAATTGCCTCAAGACGAGCTACAGGTGCATAAGTTTCAGTATAGTCTATACCTTCCTGTTGTGAGTAACCTTTGGCTACCAGTCTGGCTTTATTTCTCACAACTTTATCTGTTTCGTCATGCTTGTTTCTGAATACCCCCTTGGCTCCTACAACTTCTTTATCATCAGGTAATTCAACAAGCTTCCAAACATCGTTCTTTTCAAACTGGTCAAGTTCTTCTTGCATTGCTTTGACCCAACTTTCATCTTCCAAGGCATCATCCACAGTCTTAGGCTCCATTTCTGATATGAGTGTTGTGTGACCTTGTTGTTGGTGTGAAGATCTGGTTCTGACTTTATCTTTTGGGTCACCAATGATCTGATCTTCTGGATGATGCTTCTTCATCTGCCAGTTGCGTCCAGTTGGTTCTCTTTGTTCTTCTATTGGATTGTCCAGGGGAGTATTGGACTCTTCAGCTGAAGCATCATTGTTGGACGAATCTATGTCTAATGACTTCTTTCCATAGTCTAACCTAAGATCTGCAAATGATTCATCCAGCTCTGATAATTCCTTATCAAGCTTAGTGTCATTGAACATCACATGAATAGCTTCTTCCACAACTAAGATTCTAGAGTTGAAGACTCTATATGCCTTTGAAGTTTTTGAGTATCCAAGCAATATCCCATTGTCACACTTAGAATCAAACTTTCCTAGATTGTCCTTAGTGTTTAGAATGAAACATTGACATCCGAATGGATGGAAGTAGGATATGTTGGGTTTTCTCCCTTTTCACAATTCATATGGAGTCTTTTTCATGATGGGTCTAATATAAATTCTGTTATGTAAATAACAGGCAGTATTCACTACTTCAGCCCAAAAGTGTTTAGCGGTTGAATTATCATTCAACATGGTTCTGGCCATCTCTTGGAGTGACCTGTTCTTCCTCTCAACAACACCATTCTGCTGAGGCATCCTGGGTGTTGAGAAGTTGTGAAGGATACCATTATCCTCACAAAACCTTTGAAAACTCTCATTTTTGAATTCTCCCCATGATCACTTCGGATCGAAGTAATGCATACTCCTTTCTTGTTTTGAACTCTTTTACATAAGTTATAGAAGACCTTAAAAGACTCATCTTTGTTAGATAGGAACATGACCCATGTCCATCTTGTATAGTCATCCACTACAACCAGTTTGTATCTCTTACCACTTTCTGAGGTTTTTCTTGTAGGTCCAAACAAGTCATTATGTAACAACTCAAGAGGTCAAGAAGTGGACACAATGGTTTTGCTTTTAAAATAAATTTTTACTTGTTTCCCTTTCTGACATGCTTCACAAAGAAGATCATCTTTGTATGACATACTTAGTAATCCTTTTACAAGGTTATGCCTATTGAGCTTTGAGAATAACCTCAAGCCTGCATGACCAAGCTTTTTATACCATAGCCAGTGATTTTCTTTAACTGAAACCAAGCAAGATACATTTTGACTTGATAGTTCCCTAAGTTTAATCTTGTACAGATTACCTTGCCTCTACGCAGTGAAGAGAAGGGACCCATCAGAGTTCTTGACTATACATTAACCTTTGTTAAAGGCAACATCATATCCACTATCACATAATTGACTTATGCTAAGCAGATTGTGTTTGAGACCTTTAACATAAAGAACATTATCAATAGAGGGATAGGGGTGGAATACCAATCTTACCCACACCAGCTATCATCCCTTTCTAATTCCCTCCAAAAGTGACTGTCCCACCAGTCCTGGGTTGGAGGCTTTGGAACATACACCTTTCTCCTGTCATGTGATGCGAGCACCCACTGTCCAGGTACCATGACTAAAGTCTCTTTCTTGCTGTTAAGCATGTCTGCAACAAGAACAATTTTATCTTTAGGTGCCCAGATTGACTTGGGTCCTTTCTTGTTAGTTTGAAGGGCACTAGACGCTCCCTTCTTTGGCAGGTGCCTACATTTGGACATTATATGTCCAGGTTTCCCATAGAAATAACAAAATCTACATCCTCATCATGAATGTATTTCTTTCCCTTATATCCATTTCCTGATCTGTCATTAGGTCTTTTACAACCTTCTATTTTAAAAGCTTGTTAAGGTTGTCAGATCCCTTGACAAAGTTGGACAGATCCTTCTTTTGGTTGTTAATCTCTTTATGAAGTTTCACAACAACATGTGGTTGACCTCTTAAGGAAGTATCTGCTTCAACCTTTAGAAGCTTCTCAACAAGTCTTTTGTTTTCTCCTTTGAGAGTTCGAATCTCTATGGAAGTTTCATTTCTCTTGTCCTTGATTCCTCATAGGACTGATAAGCATAAGCATAGTCATTTCATAGAGTTCGTCTATCCTCATTTAAGGCTTTATGTTCTTCTGAGAGCTCTATAAACTTTTTCTGTAAATCTTCCTTTTCACTTTCAAGTTGTTTGAAATTGTTTTCTAAAACTTCCTCTTAATCAAATAGATCTTGGCTTCTTCCTCTTCATCGTCGTCCTATGATGAGTCATCGTCCAAGTCTTCCCATGTGGACTTCAAAACTTTCTTGCCCTTCTTTTTGTTGAAGACTTTCTTCTTCTTGTCCTTGTTCTTCTCAAGGTCTGGGCATTCTGACTTGAGTGTCCAGGCTTCTTGCATTCGTAGCAGACGATTAGACTCTTCTCTTTGTCTTTCTTCTCCTTGAATCCTTTCTTGTTTAGGTTTCTCCATCTGGATATGCCTTTCTTCTTCCACATAGCATGGATCCTCTTGGATATGAAGGACATCTCATCATCCTCATCAGAGTCTTCATCTTCAGATTGCTCTTCTGATGACTCTTGTGCTTGCATAGCTTTGGACGATGAAGCTTTCTTTGGCTTTTGAACGCTGAGTGCCAGAGACTTGCTTTTCTTTGCATCACCATCTTCCTGTAGTTCTAGCTCATGCACTTTTAGGATTCCCACAAGTTCGTCTAAGGACACGTCGTCCAGTCCTTTGGTTGCTCTCAAAGCTGTAACCTGTGGTCTCCATTGCTTAGGCAAACTCCTCATAATTTTGTCCATATGTTCATAGTTATTGTAATCTTTACCATGTGCTCTAAGCTCATTTAGTATAGTTTGAAACCGACCAAACATACTTTGTATGTCCTCGTTTCCCTCCATACTAAACAACTCATATTGACGAGTAAGAAGACTGAGTTTGTTATATTTTACCTGGGTGGAACCCTCATACGTTAACGCAAGAGTGTCCCACATCTGTTTTGCACTTTTGAAGCTGTGCACCTTGTTGTATTCTTGTTGGGATAGTGC
Organism: Pueraria montana var. lobata; assembly: GCA_026413185.1. Lineage (NCBI taxonomy): Eukaryota > Viridiplantae > Streptophyta > Magnoliopsida > Fabales > Fabaceae > Pueraria > Pueraria montana. The sequence goes on along the minus strand of CM048649.1, from coordinate 20,412,108 downwards.
ACACATGATGGTGTTTCTGGCTATGGAGTTGAGATAGAATCTCTACTTTTGCTCCTCCGTCCACCTAGCCTTGGGGATCTCGTTGAGGTTCTCATAATAAGGAATGTAGTCCCCCATCTCCACAACATCCTACATATCAATATGACAGGATTCAAAGAATGCTATAATTCTTTGCTTACAATAATCATATTTGACTCCCTTAAAGAGAGGTGGTTTTTCACGGCTTGTCCCTCGTTTTCCATCTTTCTTAGGATCTGGTTTTCCTCTGTATTGCTAAGCACTCAACCCAAGAGGCCGAGCTCTGATGCCAACTGAAATGTAGAGAACACACTAGAAGGGGGGTTGAATAGTGTGTTAGATAAAAATGAAATCTTTTCACAAAGATGGAGATATCTTAACTTAGATTTTACAAGGAACTTGTAAAACACAGAGTTACAACTATTGTCCAGTAGTTCAAAATAACAATTCAATGGAACTACGTTTTCAAGTTATCGTCCAAGTGAGAAATGAAGTCCTTTCACAAATATGTTTATAAGGAGACTTGCGCGTCTAATGCGAAGAAATAACACAAGAGATAACTGGTGAGCTAAAAGCAATAGAGTAAAAACACTTGGTTTATACTGGTTCACTCAACCTAAGCTACGTCCAGTTCTCCTTAAAAATAACCTTTTGAAGGGTTCCACTAATCAAAACTTTGATTACAAACAACAAGTATTCTCTACCCCACTACTTCTGACTACAAGTATTCTCTAGGCCACTTCTGGCACACCTTTAATCTCCCCCTGAGATTAAAGCAAAACCCAAGTATTCTTTGTTACTAAACCACTCCTAGATTTCCAAACTACACAGTTTGATTACAGAAAAAGATCAACTCTCATAGAGAGGATGTTACAATGTAAAACAGATTACACAGAATAACTTAGCAAAGCTAAGAGAATGCTCTTTTCGCTCAAGTGTTGGTCGTCCAAGTATTTTGGCAGAGTTTCAGCTCTTTGAAAATTCGTGAATGCTTCGTTGGTTTCTTCATGAGCTTGATCCTCTATATATAGGCCTCTGAGTGAAGGTATCCATTGTGGGATCTGAGCCTTTGCCAAAAACCATTCTCTCACAATCATATGACCGTTACCACGTGTCAGCTTGAGGTGGAGAGAGAGAGGGGACAACAGTACATGCAGCGCCTCCATTACTTGTACGGTTTTACAGAGAGAAGCTTTTCTGTCTCTTTTGGTACACTTTTTGAATATTCAAATGAAGTGTCATGTATGATAAGAGAGGGAATAACAGATCATTCGAAATAAGATCATCATCGAAAATCATAAGTGTACTTCCTGACAAAATGGACTCGTTATATAACTGTTTGATAGAAAACTTTTGTGTGAGTTATATAAGCGATTGGACGCTTCCCAAATGGATGCAGTGTTTTCACACTGGTTTTCACAAAGCATTAGACGCTTGTTTTAAAGTAGCGCATTGGATGCTGGATTTATTCTTAAGAAAACAAGTTCCAGTTACTCTTTGGACATGATAAGCACATAGCGATATATAGTTTGAGCTTAAGGAATACAATACCATGAAGGCATTTGACGGTGTAGTACCTGTAATACTCAACCATTAATTATTAGGTACTTCAAAATTTAATCTCATTTGTTATCATCAAAACCAAAGTTTGAGGGGTTGGACATCGTCCAAAGTCTTAGATTCTAACAAAGGAGTCCCTCTTGCTGAAAGATAGCCTTGGGTAATTTCATTGTAATTTTTTCAATGCTTAAAAAAACAACCTGCAAGTTCACGTTGTCTAGCTAGTCAGGGCCGTGGCATTACATATACAATTTAATTGAAAGGTTATGATATTATAATGTTTTTTCATAAGGTCGTTAAGTAATAGATTATTATATTAACTCTTATAATAATTATTTTTAAAGTTATATTTAACATAATTTCAAATTGATAGACAAAGTAAACCAATCACACTAACAATGCATCAAAATCAAACTTTTTTTTATTTATACAAAAAGAAATTCAAAATAAAAATGAAGAATTTCATTACACTATGTAAGACTTTTTACACTGCCATTAAAAAAAATCATCATATAATTAAAAGGTTTTTACTTTTATTAATTGTACCATTTAAATACATCATATGATGAAATCAGATTCTATGCATTTCCATTAATACAGCTCACACTAATTAAGTGTTTTTTTTACATATATGTTTACAAAACAAAGACAAAAATTTCCTCCTATCTTCACTATTTAATAAGGACTGACCATACATTTTAAATTCATTAGACAATCTTCACTTTGGTGACGAGTGACAAAACCATGGCGAAACAAATTTATGTCTCAATTTTGTTCGTCGTTCTCTTGTTTGCTCATAAGTCTGCCTGACTATCTCTCTGTGTGTATGTGGGTGTGAGAGAGAGTATTAGCATTGGTAAAAGCTTTATATATTCCCATATTTGAAGAAAATAACAATTGCTTTTGACAATACTTGCATATGTGCAAAAGAAATATCGGTACAGGTTGTGAAACCTTCATGCATACAAGAAACTAAAGAATACGTAAACATGAAATGCTTTGGTAACGTAGTCTGTTATGCTACATTCAAGTTCGGGAATGATTTTGATGATGGAGAGTGCACTTGGCCGTCGTCAAACACTTACTGTATTTGCTATCAATCATGCTATGGGTGGACAGGAGGCTCAAGTTAAGACCTTGTCCATTGAATAACAAGAAATATTGAGAAATCTGTGAGTTAAGACTTAAGATTGATTCAATAAATAGTTGATTTGCAACTGATATTTTACAAGATTTATGCGTAAATTTCATGACTGAGACTGTTCACAAAGATATTTATAAATCGTCAATGTCTATTCCAAATGAATAGTCTTACATAATTCAACGTATCTTTGGTCAATTTAGTCTTTAATTTAACAAAAATGTTCATTTTAATTTATCGAGCGTCATCCATGGGGGACGTGGTTCTCTCAATTAGCACGTTTTTCATATAGTGGATACACATTACTTTTTAATACTAATAAATTGAAAAAAAATTAATTTTGAATTTTTAAATACAATTAAATTGTATTAAGAATTAATCTTAATCATATTTATTTTATTAAAATTTGCATTATTCATTAGAAATATAGCACTATAAAATGAGTCTAATAGTAGGGATTAGTCTCCGAATATATAATGAATTAAATTGTGAATACTTGTTTAATTTGTCAATCATCTTTAGTATCAAACCATATTTCGAACAAGATTGGATATGAAAACCTAGTTGTAAGATTTTCCATTCACACAATCAAAGTGAAACATAATTATTAAAAGTAATTAACAAATGGATATTGGTGGGCATTAGAGGAGGACCCATTATCAGAAGACTTTATTTATTTATTTATTTTGTTAAAAGTTACCAAAAGACCTTGACATATGAAAATTAATAACTGAATGATAACTTTCTCTTCCAACCATATTCAATTCAGGCTACACATTACTGTTAATAGCACCCTGAATAGTTATAATTTTTTTTCTTTTTTTTTTGTCAAAATAAGTTTGCATTATTATTAACTCCTAGACACAAAGGGATACTTTTTCTAGTGTCTGACCGTTCTTTGAACAATATTGCCTCAAAGGAGGATACCTGTGGGAAACAATACAAAAAAAGGAATACTTTTTCGGATACTAAGGCTGTCTAGAAAAATTATGTGATTGAATTGGTTTAACTTGTTTAAAAACTTTTCATGAATCTTTAAAAATTCCGTCAATTTGTTGAGTAAAATGCATTTTCTTTAATGTAAATCACTTTAAATATTAATAAATATTTTGAATGTAAAATAATCTACATTTATATTTAATGATATGTTATGAAATTGTTTAATAAGTTTCATATTTTAGGTAACTATCAACATAGTCCAACAATTAAGTTTGATATAAATTGAGCTTATTATTTTTACTAGATTTACATGACAAAATTAAACTGATATCATTCTCTATTTTATTCTTATTTAATTAGATCAATTGTTATTTTCTTATGACGAATTAGGTCAATTGGTTAAATTTTGAGATATTAATTATGAATATGTAAATTTGATTTCTTTAAGTGTAGTCCATTTTCGATTATATTTTTCCCTCTTTCAAATGGCCTATAACATTTTCTCAAAAAAAAAATCTATCTAATACGATCTTGCCTTTTATCTATATTTTTTTTGGTGAAATTAAATTAGATATGAAATTCAATAAAATATTCTAATTAATTATTATGAAAGTTAAATAGTTAATAACCCCTTTCCTGCCAAGGAGTCTCTCTTCATAAAAGATAGCCTTGGGAAATTTCATTGTAATTTTTTCAATGCTTAGCTAGTCAGGGCCGTCTTCACTATTTTATATATTTAGGCATTATATACACAATTTAATTGAATGGTTCTGATATTATAATGTTTTTTCATAAGGTCGTTAAATAATATATTATTATATTAACTCTTAAAATAATTATTTTAAAAGTTATATTTAACATAATTTCAAATTGATTGACAAAGTAAACCAACCAATCACACTAACAGTAGATCAAAATCAAACTTTTTTTTATTTATGCAAAAAGAAATTCAACATAAGAATGAAGAATTTCATTACACTGTGTAAGACTTTTTACACTTCCATTAAAAAAAATCATCATATAATTAAAAGGCTTTGACTTTTATTAATTGTACCATTTAAATACATAATATGATGAAATCAGATTCTATGCATTTCCATTAATACACCTCACACTAATTAAGTGTTTTTTTACACATGTTTACAAAACAAAGACAAAAATTTCCTCCTATCTTCACTTTTTAATAAGGATTGACCATACACATTTTCCATTCTTGTATTTGCCATCAATCTTGCTATGGGTGGACAGGAGGCTCAAGTTAAGACCTTGTCCATTGAATAATAAGAAATATTGAGAAATTTGTGTGTTAAGTCTTAAGATTGATTCAATAAATTTGATTTGCAACTGATATTTTACAAGAATTATGCATAATTTCATGACTGAGACTATTCATAAAGATATTTATAAATGTCAATGTTTATACCTAATGAATAGTCTTACATAATTCCACGTATCTTTGGTCAATTTAGTCTTTAATTTACCAAAAAAATTTGTTTTAATTTATCAAGCATTTTCTACAAGGGGTGTGGTTCTCTCAATTAGCACGTTTTTCATATAGTGGATACATATTACTTTTTTAATATTAATAAATTGAAAGAAATTAATTTTGAATTTTTAAATACAATTTTTAATCAAGAGCTAGGAATGAGGAAGCATCACTATAGAACCTCACATCCCAACTAGGTTGGCACCAGAAGAACTAAAGATCCTATGGAGCCACATCCCCGAATTTATTAAAGCAAAATAAAAGTCAAGAGACAAGATTACATCATGGGGGGACCAAACCAAACCCATGAGAAGATAACTAACTAAATTTGTAGTTAGACATTCCTATTTTGTTTTGTAAATAATCCTCCCTAAGAAAATTAGGTAGCACATCCCACCAAGTGAAGCCTGCATTTGAAATACCATAAGAGGCATTATTGTCTGCACAACAATTTCCTTCCCGGAATATATGAGTAATCATAAAACGAATCCTTCTAGACCTAGCAATGCAATTCTCTCATTTATCCCTCAATTTCCATGGAACTAAGTTTGGTTTTTGAAATGCTTGAACTATAAGAGTAGAGTCAGTTTCTAACCAAATAGCAGACCAACATTTTTCCTGCGCAATGTCTACAGCCTTCAATACCGCCATCAATTCTACTTGAAATGAAAAATTAACTCCCAGATGCAAAGCAAAACCTCCCACAAAACTACCAATACAATTGCGAAAGATTCCCCCACATGCAGCCAAAGCAGGAGACCCCTGAGCAGTGCGAAAGATTCCCCCACATGCAGCCAAAGCAGGAGACCCCTGAGCAGCGCCGTCAGTGTTAACTTTTATCCAGTCACGAGGAGGAGGCTACCAACAGACCTCTTTAATACACTGAACTTTATTTGGATGAACTTGAACATAAAAAGCTTTTAGAATATTGAACTCAGTCATACTTGAGTACATGGTACCAGAAGAATAATTCCCTGAAAGAGACACAGATGCCACTATATTCTAAATTAGTACCTGCTTTGGAACAACACAATTATCAAATCTCCGTTTGTTTCTGCTATACCACACAAACCATGTCACATTAATGATCCCAGCCAACACCACATCAAGAGCTTGCGAACTGAATTGTTGATTACATATGGACATAATGGAAAGAGGCGAAGATAAATCTATTCCAATATGCAAAGTTGAACATAACCATTGCCATAATTCAATTGCCAGAGGAAAAGAAAGGAATAAATGATCAGCTGTTTCTAAATGATTACCACAATGTGAACAGACTGATACCATGACTAAACCACTTTCACGCAACTTATCATCAGTTGGCATCTTCCTATGAATGAATCTCCAGAATAAAAAAGATTTGGATGGTGGAATAGCTTTCCTCCAAATAAGTTTATGCCAAGAAACTGTTGAGAATTCGACTGAACAAAGCAATAAGCCTCTCTAAAATTAAGTTCTCCTGAAGAAGTAGGGGACCAGATCGCTACATCATTTTTTGGAATTACAGGAATGATAGTTTCTTTAATGGCCATACTAACAGCAGGGAGATTTATTTCAATCTTCCCAAGGAATATGCCAAACACCATTTTCTATGAAATTACTAACCTTAGCAAGCAACTTATTACATATGGATTCAGAAATATTTGCTAACTCTAAAATTGGTCTATCCAACCACCTGTCTGTCCAAAAGCTAATTGATTCCCCATTTCCTAGCTGCCAACAGAAATTCTCCTCCACAACCGGTAACCATGCTTTGATCCCTGGCCAAACAGAAGATCTCACATAGGAAGATACATTCCCCAGCAAAAAATGCTTTCTAGACAGCTCAACCCATGCTTCATTTGAAGTAACCATTCGTCAACATAACCTAAGATTGGCTGCTTTATTGATAGTCTTCAAAGGATGAATGCCTATACCACTAGCAGAAATTAGGGAACAAACCTTATCCCAAGCAACAGTGACTAACTTATGCTTTTGAATATCACCAGTCCAAATAAAGTTGCAAATGCAAGCATCTAAATGCTTCAATAACGCAGAAGGCCAAGAATAGATGAAAAAGCTATGAGAAGCATGCCTTGGATGGTGGATTTAACCAACTGAACTCTACCCATATAAGAGAGAAGAAGACCTTTCCATGAAACCAACTTGGACATAATCCTATCAGCAATGGGCTGTAAATGGCACCGCTTTGATTTTCCCTGAAAAATAGGAACCCCAAGGTAAATAAAAGAAAGAGACCCCTCTACAAAACCAAGCTGATCTTGAATGCTATTAAGTCTGGCATGAGACAAACCACCATGGAAAAAATGACATTTCTCAGCACTCAACCATTGACCAAAATCCTCTCCATAAGCTTTAAACAGGTTCATTAAATTTTGTAGAGTTTTTTTCTTCCTACTACAAAAAATTATAATGTCATCAGCAAAAAAAATGCATGACTAGGAACCCTGCAGCCATTTGGACCAATCATCCCATGCATAAGATCATTCCGGACCAATAAAGAGATACCTGTACTAAGTGTTTCAAAAAGAAGTGGCGAGAGAGGATCACCCTAGCTTACTCCACGTTGGTAAGAAAAGAAACCCGCCGGCTTAACCATAAAAGCTAATTTAGCTGAGTGCAGAATGGTCTTGATCCAATCACAAAAAATAGAGTTAAATCCAAAAGCTTCGAATACTTTCACTAGGAAACTCCAATCCAAGGTGTCAAATGCCTTCCTAATATCAATTTTCAAAGCAAGATTGCCACCAAACACTTTATGCTTGAGTAAATTGATGGCCTCGGAAGTGATGCCAATGCAATCACTTATTTGATGACCTTTCACAAAACCATACTAGTGAGCAGAAATCAACTTAGGTGCAATTTATGCCAAACGATCTGCCAGTACCTTAGAAATTGCTTTAAATTGAAAGTTAGCCAAAGCTATTGGCCTATATTTATCAATAGCATTTGCACTTGGTATTTTGGGAATAAGAACCATTATATTAGCATTCAAGTTTGGCAAAAGCCATCCATGATTAAAAAACTGCTTCACTGATTCATAAACATCCTTTTCCACAATTTCCCAATAATTTTGGAAGAAACATGCACCAAAACCATCTGGACCAGGAGCCCCATCTCCATTAGAACTAAAAATAGCATCAGGCACTTCCTTTAAAGTAGGAACAACAGTTAAAAATTGGTCACTAAAAAAGGGATCGTCTTAGCAATCAGATCATTGGCCCAAGCCATATTTTCTGATGCATACAAGTTAGAATAATAGCTAATTAATCACTGCCTCTTCCAAATTAGCCTGACCCTGAATCACATTGCCATCCTTAATCAAAGAAGTTATTTGTTGAGTTGCACGTCTAACCTTAGTTAGTCTATGAAAATATGTCATGTTTCTATCCCCATGGCAATGACAATTCACACGTGCTTTATCACGCCAGAATGACTCTTCAAGAGACAAAGCCTTCTGCAAATCTAACTATGCTTCAACCTCTTCCTCCCAAAAATCATCAGACCATCCAGCTTCCTGAATATGATTCTGAATGTCATCCACCCTCTCCAAGGCATGCTGAACTTTCTGATGCACATTCTCAAAGACTAGTTTATTCCAGGACTTCAGCTCAAATTTAAGCAACTTAAGTTTTTGATTGAGTACAAATATGGGGCATCCCGTAACTTGCTTGCTCTTGACTTCAGAAACTAACCATTTACAATCGGAATGACTCATCCACATTTTGAGAAACCTGAAGGGTGATGCAAAGCACTTCTCTTTCTTCTGAAAATCAACAAGAAGAGGAAAGTGATCTAACTTAAAGCGAGGAAGTGTTTGACAAGAAACGCTACTCTAGAAATCAAAGCACTTTTGATTACAAATGGTTCTATCAAGCTGCATATCAATTCGGTTTCCACCTCTTCTACCATTGCTCCATGTCAACTCAGAACCTGATGTAGGCAAATGAGCTAAACAACAAATGTCAGTCCAAGAACGAAACTCCTCACAAGAGATTTGAGAAGGAAGATTTCCTCCTCACTTTTCATGAGGTCCTAAGATAGCATTAAAATCACCAATAAATGTCCAAGGACCCTCAAAATTTTGATGCAATGCCATTAGATCCTGCCACAAAAGACGACGCTGGCAATAGCGAGTGCTTGCATAAACAGTCGCAAAATAAATGGTACAAGTATCCAAATTAACAACGAACGAAATATATTGATCAGAAGAGTCAATCAACATAGGAGTAATATGTTCAGAACATAAATCCCATAGATTAGGAAAAAGGTTACCCCTATTATTACCAGCAAAAAGCTTGTATCGAAGCCCAGACCAAAAGGAAGACAAATTGTCCATATTAGTCCAAGGTTCAGCTAAAAAAATAAAATCTGGTCTATTAACAAAACAAAGATGCTTTATGTACCCTTGAGTTGCTGAATTTGCAACCCCTCTCTCGTTCCAGAAGACAACTTTCATCAAGCTAGATTTTTAGGGCCAGCCCTTGAGGCTTTAGAGTGCTTCTGCTTATTTAGTTTCTTGCATTTAGATCTAGATAGGACTACTGTAAAATCCCCATCCTGATTCCTAGCAGCATCACTAGCATCACCAGGTTGCTTAGGGGATCTATCCATCATATCTTCCTTATCAACGACATCCCCCCATAACCTAGAAACAATGCGCATGTCATGTTGCACCAAAGGAGATAATGAAGAATGATAATTACCACCATCACATTCTCCTTGTGCAGGAACCCCCTTGTCCAAAGAATCTGGGACAGTTTCCAACTCTTGAGTAGACACAGCCATGTTCTATCTTGGAGAATCAGGATGCAAAGATGCCTCACATGATTCGCTATGATCAACTCCCTGGTCTCTTGGATCTGAATTAGCACCAGGTTATGTTGACCTTCCTCATCCCTAACGAGTTCCCTAATGGGTTTCGTTGTATGAATATCACTTTCCACAAGCTGAGCAGAATTGGCATTTTGTCCATCCTTCTCAACAGACTTAGCATAACTTGGCCCTAGCTGAATGACACCATGACTCTGAACCAGAGCCATTTTATTTTTAGGAACATACTTAGAAACCACATTCTTTTTCTCCTCAGCCTTGTTCTCCTTCGATATATGCGAAGACCTATATTCTTGTTGCAATCAGCGTCTGTGTGCCCTATAACTTTGCCAGAGTGACAAAATGATGGCAGACGCTCATATCCAATATCCACAAAAAAGCATAGCCAACACGCTCCACCAAGATTTGATCACGAAGGCGTCTCACAAGGTCCACATCCACCAAAACCCTAGCAAAATAGCCATAAGATCGTGAAGATGTCGCCTCATCCAAAAGCAGTGCAATACCAATGCCTCTGGCAATTGAAAAAAGAATAGTGGGTCTCCAGTTTTCTTGCGGAAGGCCATAAATTTGAACCCAGCATTGTGCATTTGTCTGTCGCACCAGATTTGGGTTAAAATCCTGGGTCCAGGAAAACAATCTCAGAGTTCTTGGTTCAAGAGTCCAGGAACCAACAACAAGCATTCGCCTCAAATTCTCCACTGAAGAGAAAGAAAACTCAAAACAAACCTTACCAATAGGGGTCATCCTCCATTGTCCTAGCGGCTACCAAAGATTCGTCAATTTTGAACGCAAAGCCTGATACCTAGGTGGTTGATCACCTTTAGATAGAATCAAACGACCATGCAAATTGTTTTTGGAACTCTCAAAGCTTGCTTTATACTCTTCCTCAGGAATCGTGACAGCTAACGCATCTCCTTTGATGCATGGAACAGGCAGTTGACTGATCGGAATATCGCAAGCATTCTTCAGAGTTTGCACAAAAGATTTTTGTTTCTAAACGATTGGCTTTGGCGCCCCAGGATGCTCTGGGACATCATCACCAAGAAAACTCCAAGGAACATAAGGCATGACAGAAGCCATAGTAGCATGCAAGGTCTAAGTGCTTACGTGAAACCCTAAGCCGCCCAAACCCTAGCAGAGAAAACATTTTTAAATACAATTGAATTGTATTAAGAATTAATCTTAATCATATTTATTTTATTAAAATTTGCGTTATTCATTAGAAATTTAGAACTATAAAATGAGTCTAATAGTAGGGATTAGTCTCCTAATATATAATGAATTAAAATTTGAATACTTGTTTAATTTGTCAATCATCTTTAGTTTCCAACCATATTTTGAATAAGATTGGATATGAAAATCTAGTTGTAAGATTTTCCAGTCACACAATCAAAGTGAAACAGAATAACTAAAAGTAATTAACAAGTGGATATTAGTGGGCGTTAGAGGAGGACCCATTGTCAGAAGACTCTATTTTTTTTATTTTTTGTTAAAAGTTACCTAAAGACCTTGACATCATATGAAAATTAACAACTGAAGGATAATTTTCTCTCCCAACCATATTCAATTCAAGCTACACATTACTGTTATAATAGCACCCTGAATAGTTATAATTTTTTTTGTCAAAATAAGTTTGCACTGTTATTAACACCTAGACACAAAGGGATACTTTTTCTAGTGTCTGACTGTTCTTCAAACAATATTACCTTGAAGGAGGATACATTTGGGAAACAATACAAAAAAAGGAATACTTTTTCGGATACTAAGGCTGTCAGGAAAAATTAGGTGATTGAATTGGTTTAACTTGTTTAAAAAGTATTCACGAATCTTTAAAAAATTTGTTAATTTGTTGAGTCAAATGCATTTGCTTTAATGTAAATCACTTTAGATATTAATAAATATTTTGAATGTAAAATAATTTACATTTATATTTAATGATATGTTATGAAATTGTTTAATAAGTTTCATATTCTAGGTAACTATCAACATAGTAAAACAATTAAGTTTGATATAAATTGAGCTTATTATTTTTACAAGATTTACAAGAAAAAATTAAACTAATATCATTCTCAATTTTATTCTTATTTAATTAGCTCAATTGTTATTTTCTTACGGAAAATTAGGTCAATTGGTTTAATTTTGAGATATTAATTATGAATGTGTAAATTTGATTTCTTTAAGTGTGCTTAGTCCATTTTCCAATATATTTTTCCCTCTCTCAAATGGCCTACATGATTTTCTCAACAAAAAAAAAAAAAATCTATCTACTACTATCTTGCCATTTTATCTATATTTTTTTGGGCGAAATTAAATTAGATATGAAATTCAGTAAAATATTCTAATTAATTATTATGAAATTTAAATGGTTAAAAACCTCTCTCCTGCCCAGGAGTCTCTCTTGCTAAAAGATAACCTTGGGTAATTTCATTGTAATTTTTTCAATGCATAAAAAAACAACCTGCAGGTTCACATTGTCTAGCTAGTCAGGGCCGTCTTCACTATTTTATATATTTAGGCATGATATATACAGTTTAATTAGAAAGTTGTGATATTATAATGTTTTTTTTTATATGGTCGTTAAATCATAGATTATTATATTAAAAAGTTATATGGTCTTACAATAATTATTTAAAAAGTTATATTTAACATAATTTGAAATTGATTGACAAAGTAAAACTGGTCACACTAACAATACATCAAAATCAAACTTCTTTTTATTTATGTAAATAAAAAATCAACATAAAAATGAAGAATTTCATTAAACTATGTAAGACTTTTTACACTTCCATTCAAAAAAAAATCTTGGAAAATAAAAAGATATTGAATGTGAAAAGTTAGTTTTTTCTTTTAGTACCTGATCAGCTGGACATGGGGAAATGTGTTTTCAATAGTACTGCAAAATTTATTCTTCTTTTCCTTTGCAGGTGGATCCTCAAGATATGGTAATGGTACGGATATGTTTTAAACATTGTTTCATTTCTGAATCATGCATAATTGCTGGGGTTATTTATTCTTTCCTTCATTAATATGATCCTATGCGTCAGGTTATACTTTAAACAAATGCTATTTAAACAGTGATTACCCAAGTTACAAACACCAATTAAATGAGAATGATTTATTGTGAAAACTAAAGATACAGGGGCTGCTAACCTTAGTTGGAAGTAATTATGGTTATTCAAGGGTGCTTTTCTTTTCATTAGAGTTAAATATACATGGATGATAAGTTATAATAGAAAGCATATGGAGATGTCTACATTGGTTTCACTATCAGTCATTTCCTTAGTGTAAAAGCTGTAAATTTATGAGCTCTGACAAATATTAACCATAGCAAGATAAGATTCTGTTTAAGGAAAGAAAATAAAGAACAATAATGCTCTGACTTATCTGTGTAAGTGGGTGATGATTGGTCCCTATATGACAAAATATGCAATATTTGTAAAATGAAGAGTTTGCAATTTTAAATGAATAATTGTTGAACATAGAATTTACATTTGTTTTTTATTGTCCAGAGAAATTCAGTGAGATATATAACTTTGCTTTTGGCTGGGCAAAAGAGAAGGTATGCATTCATGTCTACTTGTTGGCTCCTCTGCTTCTGTGTAATGTAGCTTAAGTGCTTATTAACTAATTTGCATGGCTGTAAGTGATAAACTAAGGCCATCCCCTAATGCATTTGGACGTAATACAATCTACTAGTTCATACTTAAGAGATATGCACTGTGATGGAACAGGGAAGATCTTGGGAAACTGAGTCAAATTATAACAAATTAGATTCATTGATTACTAAATTTGAGTTATTCTTAAAAATTGATTTTGTGTTCCTTTAGTTTGGAATTTTTGGTCTAGATTTTCAACAATGTTTTTTTTTTTTTTTTTGGTTAATATAAAAATTTAGTCCCTGCACCTATATTGTTTTTTCATTTTAATTCTACATAAAAAACCAGTTACAAATTGGCCTTGCTGTTATAATTTTGACAAAGTAAGGACTGATTCGTAAACATCTTTTTCATGTAAGAACCAAATTGTAGAGGTGTTTTTTAATGTAGGGACCAAAACAAAAAAATAGTATCAAAATATAAGGACTAATTTTTAATTTAATTTTTGAACATAGTTCATTTTCAATGTCTGGTGACGGTAATTGGTTATATTCATTTCTAGTTATATGCAGAACATTCATTACTATTTACTAGTGTGGACCTATCCAATTCTTGTGGATATGCTAGAGTTGCTTCATGTTCTTCACCAGTTTTCAAAAATTCAAATAACATATTGAAGTATTTGCTATTATTATTTATGATTAATGGCTTTGCATGCCATTCTTTTGGTGGACCCACTTACTGTATCTGGTATTTAACTTTTTATGAAATTTCAAAGTTTAGGTAACTGAAAATATATATATGTTCAGGAGTCTATCTCATGTTGACAAGACTATATTAATGACTTTAAAGTCTGTCTTAGGATCGTGGGGTTTGTATTTCATTGACTACTAATAATATGCATTATTTTAAAGTTCTCTGCATAATGGTACAAGATATTGGAAATATGGGGTGCTAAAGGGGTTAGTGTTCTGACTCTTGAAAGGAAGGAACATCAAAGTAGGATGCAAATGATTTATTTGCCTACAATGAATGATTTGATGCTAATTTGTTTTGGTATACGTTGGAAATTGCGAGATCTATGACTATGGCTTAAGCATCTAGGGTTGAGTGTAAATTTACTGTCAATTTTAGTACTGTTTTAATTCTTTCATTTTGAATGTGTAATTACCATGCAACAGTAATATTCAAGTTACCTTTTGCAGGGTCAAAAATCTCTTGCATTGGATACTGTTAGTAAATATTTAGTTTATAATTTAAAATTTAAAGTTAAATTATTATTATATTTATCAGTTTTGTTTTTAAAGATTAAAATAATAATACATATGTTTTCAGCTTTTTTGTTTCCGTTAAACTAAAACCCTCCACTACCTTTCTCAATTCCTATTTTTAAGGAAGCCTTTTACTGAGTCAATTTTTTTAACGTTATAAGCTTAGCTTTTGGCACGTTAAGGAGATTTTTTTTATGTTAATTTATTTTCTTAACGTTGAGTTAGTTTTGATATTTTTAACGTTACTTGCTGCACATAGCAGATTTTTTTACTGCACGTTGGGTTCATTTCTTGGGCAGCACTCCTGTTTTTTCCTATAAATACTGCTGCTACCTATTGAGAAACACACACTCAGATACACGTATACAACATAGCAGCAAAAATATGTGCCCAGTTTTTCCTACCTTTAAAGAAAAAAGCTCTTCTCTTTTCCTTTAAATTTTTCAGCTATTAAAATATTTTTTGGAGCGGTGTTCTTTGGTTCGGGAATCTTTCTCTGCACTAAGATTGATCTATCGGGTTGTCGTATCTTGGGAGAGGAGCGCATCAAATTCAAGTACCAGTGCAGTGGGGGGTTTTCTCTCTAAGGATAGCGCACAGCGCGCTTCAACCGAGGCTACCCTAAACTCATCTTCTGAATTTATTTTACTCTTTGTTTGCTTTATTGTTTGTTATTCACTGCTTGTTTTTATTCGGATAAAAGAAAGTTGTCTATCATGTGATCTCACTGTTACGTTTCTGCTTCTTTTGCTACTATTAATTCTAACAGTCTTAGAGAGAAAATTTCTTCCTCTTGTTCTTTGTTTGTTCCTTTTCTAGTAGCAATGTGTCTGCCATGGATATTCTGAAATCTTTGTCAAGTAAGCCTGAAAAATTTAACAGTGACAATTTCCTTTGCTGGCAACAACAAATGAAACTTTGGCTTACTAAATTGGGTTTGCTTTCTGTGATTCTTAATGGACAATCTGAAAAAAGTTCTGAGAAGTCTTCTGATCATACTAGTGATGTTTCTGAAAAAAGTTCTGACAAGTCTTCTGATGGTTCTTCTGGTGTTGACTCTAGTGATAAAGATATCTTATGTTATGGTCGTATTTTAAGTGCTTTGTCTGATAATGTTTATAAAATCTTTTGTCATACTAAAACTGCTTTTGAATTATGGAATGGTCTTGAACTCAAGTATGGTTTTGCTGAAAAAGGTTTATGTCGATATTCTTGTGAAAAAATGATTCATTTTCAAATGGAAGACGGAAAATCTTTTTCAGACCAAATTCATGAGTTTGAGAACATTAGTTATGACATGAAGATTAAGAACGTTATCTTGCCTGACATTGTGCTTGTTAGTCTCTTGATTTCTAAGTTGCCTCCTTCTTGGTCTGAATTTGCTAGAAGTCTAAAGCATAAACCTGATTGTTTTACCTTGGACGATTTGTTGATTTCCTTGTGTATTGAAGACAAACATCGTCTTTCACAAAAGGATTTTCAAAAATCTCATTTTCAAGCTAAGGCTCATCTAGTAGAGAATTCTAGTAAGCCTAAGCCTAAGTCCTTCAAAAAATCTGGTTTTAACAAAAACAAGTTTGGTAAAAACTCCCACTTCTCTAAAAATAAAAACAATGCTTTTAATAACAACAATAGGCCAAAGGGTATAATTCAGGGGAATGAGTCCTTTTGCTTTGTTTGTGGGAGAACAAACCATCTTGCTAAAGATTGTTTTCAACGTCGTCGGCAACCTAAAGAGAATGCATCTAGTTTTGGTCAAAAGTCATCTTCTCAGCCTCAGGCTAATGCTATTACAGCTAATGCTAGCTCTGATTCTCCATCTCACAGGTATCATGTCACTAGTCCAGAGTTGAATATTATTTATAACTTAAATGATTGGTGGATTGACTCTGGAGCTAATGTTCATGTGTGTGCTGATAACAAATTATTCTTTTCATATCAGGAATGTAGCACACGTACTGTGAGCATGGGGAATGGGAGCTTAGCACATGTTCATGGTCTAGGCCAAGTAGAGTTACAGTTGTCATCTAGGAACCGTCTCATTTTAGATGAAGTTTTTCATGTTTATGATATTAGAAAAAATTTGATTAGTGCTGCCTTGTTAGTCCAACAAGGTTTTAAGGTTGTTTTTTAGTCTAATAGAGTTGTAATTTCTAAACATGGTTCTTTTGTTGGTAAAGGTTACATTTGTGATGGGTTGTTTAAGCTTAATCTCATGTCCTCTTTTATTAATAAAAATTCTAGCATTCCTTCTTCATCTGTTTCAAATGTTGAATGTTGTGATACTTGGCATGGTAGGCTTGGACATCTTAACTTGGATTCTATTAGACGAATGATGTCTCTTGATCTTATTCCTAAAACTTCTATTGAATTGAAACAGAATTGTGAAGTTTGTGTTCAAGCTAAACAACCTAGAAAACCTTTTCAAAATTTTATACAAAAAGAAACTTGTTTGCTTGAGCTTATTCATAGTGATATATGTGATAGCAATGGGGAAAAAGATATTTTGTCACTTTTATAGATGACTTCTCAAAATATTGTTATGTGTATTTAATTATTCATAAAAGTGAATTGTTTGATAGATTTAAAATATATAAAGCGGAGGTAGAAAATCAATTAGAAAAGAAAATTAAAATCCTTCGTTCTGATAGAGGTGGGGAATATGCTTCTAATGAAATGGGTGAATTCTTTGAATCACATGGTACTATTCATGAAGTTACTCCACCTTATGCTCCTCAATCTAATGGTATAGTTGAAAGAAAAAATCGTACTTTGCTAGACATGATAAATGCCAGAACTAATAAGCATAGCATTTATTTGCTAGACATGAAAATATCGTACTCTTGCATTGGATACAGCTATTGGTATGTGGCAATTATTATTTGCTGAGAAGCAGTGGCCACTGGTTGATCCATGGTGCCAGTTCTTGCGGGTAATATACTTGATTATTATTCATATACACCTTTTTAACTTTCTCGAGGATGCTTGAAGCTTTCTTATTAGGTTGGCTTTCAGTGGGAGATCAGATATCTGCTAATACTCGATCATTTTACTTGAATTAATAATCTTGATACTACATACTCAGGCTCGGCATAACAAAGCAATATCTAGGGACACATGGTCTCAGCTTTTGGAGTTTGCAAAGGTAAAATAATAAACTATTAATCTTTACATTAAACATAGTCAATGGTGCCCTCATAATGTGGATGTACACTTCCTGTTTTGATAGGGATTTATTGTTGCATGAATATATCTTCTATATATATGCTTGGTCTCTGCTTGTGTACTTGTATATATGCCTGCCTGAGCTAGACTAACTATCTAGAATGATAACAAGGAAAAGTAAATCTGGCTATCTGTCTTTTATTCTGTTTTTCTCATTTTGTCTGTGTATGATCATCTTGCACATGGTGGCTAGTTATAGTATCCAAGCTACTTCATTTTAAATCTTTAAGGTCTATTGTGACTGCTGGGGATTTATTTTAGGGTTATAACCTTTTCCATTTGTTTTGGGTATAAAATGGTATGAGCCAAACAGGAAATAAACTGGAATATGAATATTTGCATGCAAATATTATAAAGGTTAAAACTCTTGAAATGACAAAATAAAAAATTCTCAAGACCCCTAACTTTTTAATCGAAACCCTGATCAACATTATCACATTTTACATCAATGGTTGCTGTTGTAATGTCCACGCTTAAAAGTTTGTGATGTAAAAATTTTATTTTTCTTTCGTTGTTCCTTGGTTTTACTGCAATTCTTCGAAAAATAAAAAAGATGTAGAATGTGAAATGCTTTGGTTTTTAACCAAATAAAATTTTTATTTCTGAAATAAAGGAGAAGAGGGAGACCAAAAAGGACGTTGGAGGAAATCATCAAGAGGAATCTCAGACTAAATAATATTTTTGAAACTTTTTAACCATGCCGAATGGTGTCGTGTGATCCATGTAGCCGACCTCACCTAGAGGGAGAAGGCTTTGTTGTTGAATGTGAAATGTTAGTTTTTTCTTTTAGTACCTGATCAGCTGGATATGGGGAAATATGTTTTCAATTGTAGTATTGCAAATGCTTCTTCCTTCTACCCCCAACCCTAAAAAAGGAGCCAAAATATAAATGAACTCTATTGAGTTTGGCTTTTAGTGCCTATGAATTGGTGTATTGGGATTCTTTTATGCCATGTGAGATGTAAAACTTCATCTTCATTTTCTGGTCACCCACCTATTGATTGAGAAGAACTCCTGTTTGCTTGTACTGTTTTTGAAATGACAATGCCGGTGAATCTTTTCATGGTCTTTTTATAATAGTATGTTGTTCGGTTTTATGAAGTAACACAAAAACCACTAATATTTGTCATGCTGTTTGCAGACTGTTGGCTCAAATTATCTGATTATGATGCCGAAGGTGCCTGGCCATATCTTATTGATGAATTTATGGAGTATCTGAATGAGAATGGCATCATCCAAAATGGTCTGATCAATTATTCTAGTCTAAAACGATGATGCATTCAGATCTCAATAAATTGCTGCTCTTTAAGAGAATTTGATGAGTCTCTTGTGATGAGTTGTGCTATTCTGTGATTGAACTCCTCTTTGTTATTAAGTGGGATTCAGTCCAAATTCAAAAGGGGACATGGCTGCTAGGGCAAACTCATTCTTGCTGACAAGTAGTAGCATCATTTGTGAGATTGTTGATATGGCATATGAATTTCCTTGGGAAGTATTGTGGAATTAGTAATGGGAGACTACTAATTCCACGGTGTTATAGTTTCTGGTCTCTTTTAATTTAATAATTAATTCTTTAACGATGTCTTGTTAGAAGATAAGAGACTTATGTGATTGTGATTGGCTGTCCTTGTTTCTTGTAAAATATGTGGCACCAAGTTATTAAAACATTCATCAAATAGAGAAGGGGCGAAAATAACTATTATGTGGCTCTGTTTTCCATTGAACTATTTAGAAGCAATACCTTGCATATGCTCCTTCAATATGACATTTTTTTTATTTGGATATTTTTAAAAAAATTATCTTAAAATTTGGAACATTCTGAAAATATTAGTACAGGTCATCACGGGACAGTGTGGGAGGATTTTTTTGTTGTCATTTATTGAAGTTCAGAATAGGATGTTTTATATATATATATATATTTTTATGAGTATATATGATGGTTTATATTTTTTTTAGAGTTTTTGATGATTTTAACTTAGTTGGGATCCGAGTTGGATGCTTTTATCGAGTGTCTTTTTTTTTGCGGGGGGGGGGGGGGGGGGGGGGGAATTTGAGGTTAGACGGGATTTTTTCATGTACAGTAGTGGCTGTGTATAATTTGAGAAAGACTTAATTATGTTTTTAGTCCTTTAAATTTGGGGATTTGTCTTTTTAGTCTTTTAATTTTTAGTCTTTTAGTCCTTCAAATTTGTATTTTTTTAGTTCCTTAAATTTGTAAAATTCTTTTTCTAGTCCTTCCCGACGAATTTGAGGTTTGGATGCACAATTTGTGTCGGTTTTTTACCGCAAGAAGGACAAAAAAACATTTTGCAAATTTGAAGGATTAAAAAATGCAAATTTTATTTTGGGGACTAAAGAAAACAAATTCCAAATTTGAGAGACTGAAAACACATTTAAGCTTTTGAGATATTACAAATATAGTGGTTGAGTGAGTTTCTAGTTAAAGAGGCCACCACGAATGTGCGTAGGTCAATTTAGGTAACAATTTCATGGGTGAATTAGAGACTAAGGGCGTTTTTAATATTCTTATGGGTTACTTAAACATAAGCAATAACATCTTATTTTTTTTTTTTTTGGGTTGGATGTAGTCTAGGTGGTAGGAAAAGTTCCTTAAAATTAAGTTGTCTTGTGTAAGACACGATTGCTCATGAATAAAAAACAATTTTATTTAATCAACTAGCATTAATCAACCAGTGCAAAAAAAGATGGTAAAAAGGGTAATGAACATTGAAGAAGAAAAAGATTAGATCCAAGTACTCAATCACACCATTTTCAAACTCATAATACAACTCAAATCTAAAAACAAAATTACATAAGTAATTAAAAAATCACACTCAAACTCGAATGTGTTGGAGATAGTCGATCTATGCCTAAAGGCTCGATCTACGGTGAAGGCATTAAATCACACCATTGAACCCAATTTGTGTCGAAGAGAGGTCAAAGAGACTTGAATGTGGAGACTTGACCTGATCTGCACTGAAGATCGTCACAACAGAAAAAAAAAATGGCAAGATAGAGTGTCACGAACCTAAGATCACTGCAAAGAGCGAGACAAATTGAGAGTGTCACAAGGTGAAGAGCGAGAATGTTGCGAGATGAAGAATGAGGGGGTCGTAAGGCGGAGAGAACAAGAATGTTGAGAGGGTGATTTCCATAAAGGGATGTCGATATAACGCTCTTAAAAAAAATTCTTTTAATTGGGTCCCTAGATTTTTTTTTCAATTGGGTCCTCCCGTCTAATTGCAGTTATGAAAAAATAACTGCAAACAGTGGATTGATGTTTTTAGAGTGTGTTGTAAGTACAACTGAGTCAATTGTGAGATTTTTTTGTTTTTGCAGAGTTTCAACCTTCTATAAAGCCAAACAATTGTAAGAGGCCTGTGAAAGAATACTTGGGTTGAATTGACGTGTAGAGGTAGGTTGAAACTCTACAGAAATCTCTCACAATTGACTCAGTTGTGCTTACAACACACTCCAGAAGCACCAGCCTACTGTCTGCACACTACTACATGAAATACATTTTACATCACCGTTTCAACATCGGTTGTTTGAAGATCGATGTAGTAAATGGCACAGTGGCATTTGTGCTTTTAAATGCAACTTGACAACATTAGTTATGGTTAATTAAACTAATGTAGAAAACACGTTTCTACATCAGCTCTAGTTTGAACTGATGTTGAACTACAATTATAACATCAGTTCAAATTAGAAACGATGTTGAATCATTTTCGTCCTTATACTAATTCAAACTCCTTGTCGCTCTCACCTCCTATAGCTATTCTTCACAAACCCTAGTTTCTCTCTCGACCCCACTGCCACCACGAACCTAACCCCCCTCCCCCCACCACCTCGCCTCCACCACGAACCCAAACCACCACCACGATGTTGATTTCTTTAAGTGTGTTTAGTCCATTTTCCATTATATTTTTCCCTCTTTCGAAAGGCCTATTATGATTTTCTCAAAAAAAGCTATCTACTACGATCTTGCCTTTTTATCCATATTGTTTTTGGTAAAATTAAATTAGATATTAAATTTGGTAAAATATTTTAATTAATTATTATGAAAGTTAAAAGGTTAAAAACCCTTCTCCTGCCCAAAAGTTTCTCTTGCTAAAAGATAGCCTTCAGTAATTTCATTGTAATTTTTTCAACGCATAAAAAAACAATCTACAGGTTCACGTTGTCTAGCTAGTTAGGGTCGTCTTCACTATTTTATATATTTAGGCATTATCCATATATACAATTTATTGGAAAGTTATGATATTATAATTTTTTTTATAAGGTTGTTAAATGATAGATTATTATATTAACTCTGATAATAATTATTTTAAAAGTTATATTTAACATAATTTCAAATTGATTAAAAAAGCAAACCCTGAAATGCAGGGAACACACTAGAAGGAGGGGTTGAATAGTTTGTTCAATAAAAGTTTAACACCTTTTTGACAAATATGAGGAATCTTAAGATCAGATTTTACAAGGGACTTGTAAAATGTAGAATATGTGAGACCATCCAATCGTTGAAAATCACAGTTATGTTGAAACAGTGTTTTAATAGATCGTCCAATAACTAAAACAATTTTCACAAAGAGATTTAGAAAGCAATAACTTTTGAGTCCAATTTTTGGGAAATCAACACAAGAGAATGACAAGATAAGCAAAAAGAGATAGAGTAAAAACACTTCATTTTTATACTAGTTCACTCAAACTGAGCTACGTCCAGTTCTCCTTCAAAAACCTTTTGAAAGGTTCCACTAATTAAACATTGATTACAAACAAGTATTCTACCCTGCCACTTTTGGTTACACAAGTATTCTCTAGGCCACTTCTGGCACACTTTTTAATCTCCCATGAAATTAAAAATACCTAAGTATTCTTTGATCACTAAGCCACTCCTGGCTCTGAAAAACTCTCACAAAGAGAATATTGCAATATAGCATATTTACAAAGACTTTGTAACACAAGGAACTTTGGTATTAGAGAGAAAAAGAGTTTCCTTTAGAATATGATAGTGTAAGCTTTCTCTTTTTCACAAGTGTAGAGCATCCAATGAATTTGGCAGAGTTTCGGCACTTGAAAACTTTTGATCACTTCATAATTTCTCGTCACTTTCTTTTGTGTGCTTGCTTCTCTATTTATAGGCTTCAAGAAAATATATTCGTTGTGGGGATCAGAGCCTTGGAAGAAATCCATTCTCTCACAGCTTTGTGACTGTTACCACGTGTCAGCTTGGGGTGGAGAGAGAGAGGGGACAAAGGTATTGTCCTTTTCTGAGCGTGCCTCCACTACATGTGCGAAGAAGATTCTTCTTTCAGAAGTGTGCTTTTCTATCTCCTGTTTCAGTACACTTTTCGAATTTTTCAAATGTTATATCAATTCAAAAAGATGAGGGAATAAAAGAATATAGCCTTTCATAACGCAATCATCTTCAAAAAGGTTAAGTGTATGAACTAAGATAGTGGACGCTTCATAACGTAGATAGAAATTTTGTGTAAGTTATTTAGCTTCTTCTAGACGTTCAAAAGAACACAGTGTATAATACACTGGTTTTCATAAAGCAATTGGACGCTTGTTAATTAATAACGCGTTGGATGCTAGATAGTTCTTTTATAAAATAAGTACCATTTGTTCATTTGGATGATATGTATAACAAGGTATATGGAGTTTGAGTATAGAGAATATAATACCACAAGAGTATTGGACGGTGTGTTTCCTGTAATACTCAAACAATGCCCATTAGATACTTCAAAATTTAATTCTATTAGTTATCATCAAAACCAAAGATTGAGGGATCAGACATCATCTAATGTCTTAGGTTATAACAATATCCCCTTTTTTTATGATGACAAACAAAGTTAAATTTTGATCAAGACAGAACATAGTCATATACAAGGTGTCATAGTGGAAACTACGATAATGATTATGCAATGCCAGAAAATATGTTGACAAATGATGACAAATGTAAGTACTCCCCCTGAGTCTAACATTTTTCATATGCTTTTATGCCAAGAAAATGTATCAGAGATAAAAAGACTTAAAAAACTTAGCATAAAAGATTAAGTACTGTATCAGAGTATAAAGGTAATAAAACAATTACAGAGTGCAAGATAATGATCAACATCTCATGTATTAAAAGATAACAACCATAGACATAGAAAGTACATAAGTGTTCATTAGAGTAAATCATAGCAAAAAAGTAATCAAAATTCCTCTTCTCCCCCTTTTGTCATCAACAAAATATGGGTTTAAAGGCAGCATGATGATGGACATCATTGTCACTTAAGGCTGTGGAGGTGGATCTTCTGGTGGTGGTAGTGGTTGTTTAGGTTATGGTTGCAGAGGTGGTTAAGGTTGTGCATGTGGTAGCAGTGGCAGAACTTGTTGCAAGGTGTTCATAAAAGGATCAAGTGAGCTGGTGAGTTGAGCAATGAATGTAGAACTTATAAGAGTGAGTTGGCCAACTACTTGTTGAGTCATTAACTACTTATTTTGTTGAAGTTAAGCTTGGATGGATGCATCAAGCATAACTTGGACTTGCTCAACTGTGAGTGCAGGGGCAGAAGCAACAACATTAAGAGGTGCAACTCGTATAGGTGACTTGTTGGACGTTGCTACAACAGTTGGTGCAAGTTGTGAAGAAACAACCAACTTTGTACTCTGGGAAACCTCTGCTTGATCTACTGTTTTGGCCACTTTAGTAGCTTCAGCTTTAGCGTGTCTGATCAGCTCATCATTTGCCTTATTTGCTAGTGCAACCTTATCTTTTTAGCATTGTCTTTAGCCTTCTGAGTGGCTTCAGCATCTGCCTTGGCTTTCAGTTTCGCTTCAACCTTAGCCTTCTCAGCATCCTCTTCAGCTTGTATTGCAGCTTGCAGATTGGCCTTTACCATATCTAAAACTTTGTTAGTCAAGAAATCATTTGCAAAATTATGCATCCTGTAAATGATTCTTGCTATGGCAACTGTAACATTGGTCTCTGGTTCAATCACTGTAGAATCATCACGTCTAATAGGACATGTAGTGACATCATCAAAATGATACCAACTGCAGTCATTGAGTTCTCTGCATCCAACAGTGGGGGCATCTTCATGATTTTCAGTCTTGGAGTTGGAACATCCAGCCCCTTGCTTGTGCCTTCATAAGTTTTGTTGCCAAAACCTTCTTGCATCATGCTCATCAAACTCTCTGAGCATACAGTCCCTCTTCTATGTGTCATTTCCCATGTTGGGAAATTCTTGAAATTCTACTTTGGCTTTGTGAAGGAGAGATGGTGTTGAAGGTTTGGGGATCTTCTTCCTATTGACATCCATGATAGCCAATCTGTTGCAGATACGATCCGGATAAGACTTGAATTCAATTGTTTCTCGTACATGGGCGCCAGGGGGATGCCATTGCCTTTTGCATTCCTTTTGTGCTTTCACAACACCAACACATGCAAGGTCGCGTCCATTAGGAAAGAAGCCTTCTTCTTCTGAATATAAAGGCCTAAACCTTAAGTTCGCAGGCCTGATGATAATCTTCTTCTCCTGTGGATTGGACAGTTCCTCCAAGCTTAGCGTAATGCTTGTTCAAGCATATCAGTGTCATCTTCAGAGTCTTCTGCAGCTTGTTATTTCTTGATTGTTTTCTTCTTCGCCTTCTTCTTAGATTTTGCAGCCTTGGACGTTGCTTATGCTATCATCAATGGCTTCTTGCATCCTCTCTACTTCTTCTTGGGTCAAGGGTATTCGAAGTTGAATAATCCCTAGATGTTGAGTCCATGGGAACCTTATAACAGTGTTGTTGCCCTTATCATCAGTAGGGTCAACCTTCCTTGCCCATTGAACATCCAAGCTTGTGATAACATCTTGGGGCAACTGCTTGTACTCCTCAAATGGTTCATGTTCATAGTCAGAAGTCTTCTTCTTTGGTGGATGGACTATCTGGATTGGAGGATAGAATAATGCTTAAATTGCCTTGGTACCAGGTCTTCCTCATTGATTCTCCTTGATAGTCAAGATGGGAAATTACTTTCTAGTCCTCTTGAGGCTATCAGCAACTCCATCAAGCATCTCATCAAAGGTGATGGTCCTTGGACAATAGAGAGTGCAGATAGTGGAAGGAACAAAGTTGGGATCATCCCATTTACTTTGTTGCTGGATGGGGGCAAGTTTATAGTTTGGGTAAAAGGGAGTAAAGATAACAGTGAACTTGGAAGGTTCAAAGCCATCCTCACCAGGTAATTTGGCGTTGGGATTGTGTTTGGGCTTAAGCTTTAGGTAGTGTTTGTGGAATCTGGACACTTGAGGTGGACCTTGAAGAGCATTACCTTTAGAGACCAGGACTAGATGCGCTTCCTCATCAAGCACTACAACAAAAGGAGTATTTAGAAACATTTGAAAAATGTTACCATATTATGTATAAATGTTACTAATATGTTTTTGCAACATTTTATCAAATGTTGTATCAGGCCTACGTCGCTAAAGGACTTTAGCAACATTTTTAGATACTAATGGCAACATTTTAAAAAAAGTTACTGTTCTAGTATTTTGTAACATTTTTACATATTAATAGCAACATTTTAAAAATATTACCAATCTAGCATTTTGTAACATTTTAAAAATGTTACCAAGCTAATGTAACATTTATAAAAATGTTACTAGTTATATATTGTAACATTTTTTCTACTATCATTTGGCTGCAACTCTAATGCTATCTTGAAGCTTTCAATAGCCGCATCTGGGTCGTTTGAGGCTCTTTTGTTTCTCAAATTTGAGATTCATGGCTGCTAGTTCCTGTTTAAAATTTCAAAACAAAAACAAACAATAAGATGTCTCTCACTTCTGATGCAATTTTGTTTACCGATAATATAACTCACTTCTGTGTTTTTTTTTACTAGCACCGAGCATTAGCAACTAAGTATAAAATACATATATCTATATAAAAGTTTATACTTACCCTTTTCTTCTTTGAGCTTTTAGCATCGACCATGTAACTTTGATCCACAGCTTGCAAGACACCCAATATAGAAGAGCTTAGACATTCAGGGTGGTTCATGAATCATGATAACCACTAAGAAAAAAAAAGTAGTAAAGTTTACATGAGCCTTTTATCCAATGATTGCTTCCGCTCACTAGAACGAAAAAGAAAATATCCTAAAAATCTAAGAAACAATATAATAAGCATTTTCACAGTAATGATTTATCTGTAAAGGCCTAGATTATGGTGAGTGCATTGTTCTGGTAACCACTTTGCAAACCCAAAATCACAAATTTGGAATGAAAAAAAAAAACAATTAATAAGGGAATACATAAGAGCCTTAAAAAAATTGTTTGCTGCTGACATAATTTACAAACAGAAAGTGTATTAACAAGTTGTGAAAGAGAACGTTTCACACAAAACATGACAACTCAGTTCATGTATTATCTCTTGGCAAAATTTCAAAGATTTTGAAAGAATAAAAAGTAACATAGCAAATAAGTTCCTTTACGATTCACTCTAACGAAGCTTAGTAAAAGCCCCTGACTCAAAATTCTCTGTGAGCAGAATATTCTTTGCCTTAATATCTCTATGAATGATTCACTTGTGACAATTCCCATGCAGATATAGGAGATAATCAATATTCTCATAGCAATTTTATACCTTTTACTCCAATTTAATTTGATTTTATCTTCAAAATCCACTGTGCCACAATCCACTGGAGGATGAGCCTCCTCATTGCACTGTAGATCCAAATACACATCAATTGGCAAAACAAACATTCTAAAATGCAATATTGTAACAATTTAAACACAACTTACATTCCAAATTTCCAACAAAAGTTCTATGAATAGAGGCAGGATACATCATAATTTTATCTTTTTATGAATCCAAACATAACAGAATCTGTATAATGGCCCAACACTACATTTCAGGCCTACAAATATGGGCATACCTGTAATCAAGATGAAAACATGTCAGTATATTAAATATACACAAGTTAACCCTACAACAAAGAAAAATAATCCTTAGTTGCTTACATGAGGATGCTTCGTAGGGTCACATACTTTAGGTGACAATTATAAATGAATGCCCAACATAAGTAGGAAAAATGCTTCTAGTTTTAAAACCTCTATTTCATAGTAGAAGATAATAGTTAAAAGATTCTGAATGGTAACGTGGGCAAGGAAAAACCAAGACATAGGTTTGCCCTCACCAACACATGACAAAGATTATTAGTAACCAATGACCATATTATAGCACATGCAAGAAATGAATTAGCTTCACTCTATAAGGCCATACTCACATACAAATATATATGAACCTGGATCATGAATTACTTGTATAATATGTTACGAACACCATGAAGAGCAAATGCAATAGTATAGGCATACCCAAATCATAAAACAAAATAATAAATAAAATAAATAAAAATAAAATAAAAAGTCAAGCTGTTGTGAGGTTAAGAAAGGTTGAGTGAAGGAAAACAATAAAAATAATATGTTACAAACACCATGAAGAACAGATACATACCTAAATCAATGATACAAAATAAATAAATAAATAAAAATAAAATAAAAAGTCAAGCTGTTGCAAGGTTAAGAAAGGATGAGTGAAGGAAAACAATAAAATTACATTTCAAGCATCCATCCAAAAGCTTTATCAGTTTCGGGATCCTTCTTCATTGCCAGGGAAACATTCATCCAAGTGGGAGAAACATGATCAAACACATGGTAGGCACGTAAATTGTCAAATACATATCATGCACTAAAGAGTAGATAATCAGTCCAAATCCTTATGTAACAGGGCAAATGTCACACACATAGAAGATACTTCTTTAGTAGCTACAAATCATGCATTTCAAAACCGAGATCAATTCAAGATAAAAATCATGCTCGAATCACACACTAAAAACTACAACGTTTAAGTCAGCGACATTGCAAGGAGCAATTACGAATGCAAAAGGATAGATCTAAAAATTCGAATCAGTATTCGCCATTTTGCCGCACAATTTCCACAAAAATTTAAATATTCTTCTCTTAATTTCCCAAAATCCGCAAGCGAAAACTCAATTCAAGTTTTGTGCGAAACAAACATTGAAACGAACCAAGGTATAGAGAGACGAGAACGAACCTTGTCGAGCAAAATGTTAGGGAGGATTTCATTGATTCGCACAAACCCTAAGTATCAACACATGAACACAACAAGAGCCTGAGCAAGAGTTATCGAATGATGAAGCTGATCGAGTGCGAAGAGAGATGGCTTGAGAGAGAGACACGATCACGAGAGTAACGTAACGAGAGATTCGTGCAAACTGCAAAGTGAATATGTAACTTTATTTAAAAATAATGTTAATTAAGTTTTTAGTGTAGTCCCTAAACTTTTATAAAATTCAGTTTTTAGTTTTTAAATTTTAATTTGACTGGTCAAGGTTCGTAAACTTTTTAAAAATTCAGTTTTTAATCTCTGAACAAAATTTTGACTGGTCAAAGTCCCTAAACTTTTTAAAAATTTGGTTTTTAGTCCCTAAACTTTTTAAAAATTCAATTTTTAGTCATTAAATTAACGAGATTTCAGGAACTAAAAACCGAATTTTTTAAAAGTTTAGGATCTTTGACCGGTCAAACTAAAGCTTAGGGACTAAAAACAGAATTTGTAAAAAGTTTAGGATCTTGACCAGTCAAACTAAAGTTTAGGGACTAAAAATCGATTTTTGAAAAAATTTAGGGACTAAAAACTTAATTAACCCTTAAAAATATAAAACACTGAAAATATAGAGTAACATCATCTATAGCAACATTTTAAAAAAAAAAAAATGTTACAATAATGTTTTGAATTCATCTGTAGCAACATTTTTAATAAATGTAACTAAGGAAATGTTGCTATAGGGGCAAAATGTAGTAGTGAAGTAATAGGTGTCTAGGGTGGATAATTTGGTAGTTGTCTAGATAAGGGTAATCTGGTTGGGTAAGTTGGGTTTGGCTAGTGGATGGTTGGTCTTGTAGTTGTGTTTCGGGTTTAGGTTCAGGGTGGTCATGTCTTTGGGTTTTTGTTTGGGTTTGGAGGTAGGGGTAGGTTAAGAAGGTGGTGTAGAAGATGAAGATGTGGTTTGTGTTTGTTGGGAATTGGTTTTTTGTGGGTGGTGGTGGAGGCATCCACTCATTGTCCAAGTCCTTAGCAGGAGTGGTCAACTTCCTTTTGGGCTTGATCTTCTGCCCAACATGCTTGATCCTACCTGTTACAAGGATAGGATTGTTGGCGTTCACTCCTTCAGTTTTCTGCTTCTTGTTGACAGTGTCGCAAACAGGGTCGCGGCGGGACGGCAGAAAAAATAATAAGTTTGAAAATAGAGGAGTCACCACCAACATTTATTAAGGAAAACATTGGAAAAACCTTTTTTTTAAAAGAAAATGGTCTTTGAAACCAAATTTGAGTTCGAGAGTCCATTGCGCGTATAGAAGGTGTTAGTACCTTACGGCGTCCGTCATGAAGACGGTTACCTCTAATTAAATGTGCAATCTTTCAATAACTTTAAAATTATTTTTTCTACCCCTTAAAATAGAAACAAGATTATTATTTATTTATTTATTTATTGTTATTAGTATACTTTCTTTTTTTAACAAGAGAATTTTTATTACTAAAAAGAAATTTATTATAAAAAGAATTGTTATTGCATTTTTTCATATCCTTTTTGTCCCTTTCCTATGTTTGTTTGTTGATTATTTTTTTTATTGAATTTAGGATTTCTAAACTGTCTCAGTTCATATGTCCTAAGATGTGAAGTTGACAGAGGTGTACACCCAAGTCAATTCATTTTATTTTTGTTTTTATCATTTATGTTTTTATCTTGTAGTAATTTAATTTGATTTAATACCCTTATTTTTAGAGAAGAGTCTCGAAACATCAAAGTGTCACAATTTGTGTTTCAAAATCTTGAGATTAAGAGGATGTCGCATCCAATTAATCCTTTCTCTGTTAAACTTTATTTTATTAGTTTTGTTAAGTTATTATTATTATTATTATTATTATTATTATTATTATTATTATTATTATTTCAGTTAATGAATTCAAAAGAAAAAGAAAAAGAAAACTTAAGCCAATAATAGTTTCTTTTTGTTATGTCATTATTAATATTTGAATGAAAGAACTTACGTTGATAGTGTTGCCAAATAGCTTGTGTTTATTTAAAACAACATACTTAACTTAATTGGATGAATTAAGCTAGCTAACGTAAGGGTCCAGTTCCAAATTTTCTTAAAACAAAGATTAGCAACAAGTTAAAATAAAGACGGAGTCTAAGACCAAGTGGGTCTAGCTCAGTTGGTTGAGTAGGGTGCGTGAGTGTTGTAAACCCTTGGTATTGTCTTCGATTCTTACGGATAAAAAAAAAAAAGACGGAGTCTAAGATGAAGTTGGTTAAAATTGGGTACACCGGTGAAGAACTGAAATTCACCGTCAGATATAATAATTAAAGATTAATGACCGGATACTTGATGTATAGCTTTTCCAAATATTGCAATTTAGTCCTCGTATAAAATACATCTTTTGGGTTTATTTGAAAAAAAACGTTTCAAACATTCTGTGCTCGTAAACCCTAGCAGAGCAGAGAAAAGGAACGGTGGATATGGTGAAGGTGCCGCCACAAGCATGTTTCGAAGGAGGAATGTGAACCTCACACAGCTGATTCGTTGGTTCGAAGAGATTCCTCTCTTAGTCTCCTGGCCTCTTCCGCTCGTCTCTGCCAATGCGTTAGTTCTGATTTCTGGATTCGTTTGTTGTTGTGCATTCAAACTCGCTGTGACTGTGAGTGCATTCATTGTGTGGGTATGGATAAGATTTTTGATATATGTTCAGAATGTATTGTTCTGCTTTTAATTGTGTAATCTGAGAATACCAAGATGGACTTGTGGAATAAAGTTGTAATTTCGTTTCTATGTTGAGCATGCTTGCTAGAGATGGAAGGTGAAAACATGATATTGCAAATGATGCAAGTGAATTTGAGATTTTGGTGTTAGTCAATTATTGCAACGGTGACTTGTGCAGAATGTGTTGTTACTGCTATTGAGCTGTCAAGGTATAAATTCATGGGATGCTTAATGATGCAAATGAATTTTAGTCAAGAGATGCTTTCTTTGATCACATTTGACATCAAATTTGTAAGTCACCCATGCCTGAACGAAGTTTGATTCAAATGCTGGGTTGTTTTGTGACCAGATAGCATGATAATTATGAATTTTAAGTCCCCTTTGATATATCATATTCATATGCCCATCTATTCGTGTTTATTTAGCTTGTGGAGTATTTGGAACTTGGCTGCATGGATGAGTGAAGTGTACCGAGCCTTTGGAGCATGGATTGTTACTTACGATCAATTCTTGTTGAATCCCAGATCCTAGATCGTAATGCTGAGACAGCCAAAGTAACATTAATGAGTTAAAATTGTGTTGTAATTTATTTGAAAAACTGAAGCTCTTGCAGCTCTTCAGCATGATTGAATAAAAAAGCCAATAATTTATTAACCTTTGTTCCATTGTTCCTTGCAATGAAGAAAAATGAATCAATTGATACGACTTGTATATGGTGTTTTTTTCTTTATTATTGAAAGTAATTAAAAAAAAATAATTGAGAGCTCAGGTTTTTAAAAATAGTAAGCCAATAAATTTTCACATTAACTCCTTTATTTGGTATGGTATAAAGCTCTTTATTCCTTTTGTTCTAGACAACTCCACTTGGCAAATTGGTGATGGTAGGGATATCAATTTCTGGACAGACAAGTGGCTTTTTAGATCCTTGGTTGATCTCTTAAATATACCCCAGCAGCTTCATAATTCTCTAGTCTCTAAGGTTAGTGACTTTTTTAAAAATGGGTCTTGGCATATTCCCCCAAGTTTATTCCAACGGCTGCCAAGCTTAGAAGAAGAGCTGAAAGAAATTTCCATTCCTTCACAGCCTGCTCAGGATATGTTAATGTGGTCCACATCTAATTCTAGCTCTCTTTCGTTGAAGGAAGCCTTTCTCTTCTCAAATTCGTCTGGTCAATTTATTCCTTGGGCAAAGCTTATTTTGACCAATTCCATTCCCCCTTCCAAATCTTTCCTCATTTGGAGAATATTGCATAACAGAATGCCCACAGATGAGGGTATGTGTAAGCGTGGTTGCATAGTTGTCTACATGTGCAATCTTTGCAAAAAAGCTGTTGAATCTACTGATCACTTGTTCTTGCGTTACAGCTATGTGTCACAATTATGGTCTTGGTTCCAATCTATTCTTAATCAGCAAATTAACGCCAACTCTTTGCTTGATGTCCTATCCATTTGCAGGAAATCTTGGAGTTCCCAAATCAGAGACATAATAATAGCTGGTATAACTTATATTGTTTCTGTCATTTGGTACTGTCGGAATCAAGCCAGGTTCCACAACAGGTTCATCAATCCTACAACAACAACAAATTTGGTGTTGGCACAAGTTCACTTGGCAAAAAAGATTAGCGAAGGAACCATGTATTATGTTATCAATGAATTTAAAATCTAGAAAGGTTTTAAATTAGATGTGCGTCCAGGAAAAGCCCCTGTTGTCACCTAAGTTGATTGGCATCCACCTAAGTGTAGTTGGGTTAAATGTAACACTGATGGGGCTACTAAAGGAGCGCCAGGAGCTGCTGCTTGTGTGGGTATATTCAGAGATAGTAGTGCTGCTATTATGGGTTGTTTCTCTGTCAACCTTGGTATCAACTTTGCTCTTAATGCAGAACTGATTGGCTTTGTCATATTCAGATCTGCTGAGTGCACAAGTGAGAAAGAACTTTGCTCTGGAGTTCAAAAGGAACTTTGCTTTTTCTTCTGAGGTCCATTCAGATTTAGGCTTGAGTCCTTTTTGTGGGTTTGTAGGGACCAAGCTCTATAATATCCCACAGATCAACATCTTATGACTCCATGAACAACTTCATTTTATCTCTCTAGTAGTAATAATCTTTTGTGTGAGAGGGTATTAGCGTTGGTAAAATGTTTATATATTCCAATCTATAAAGAAAATAACAAATGCTTTTGACAATATTTACATGTGCAGAAGAAATATCGGTACAGCTTGCGAAACCATCATGCATACGCAAAACTATAGAATACAAAAACATACGATGCTCCGGTAACGCGGTTTATTATGCTTCATGCGAGATTGCGCGTTATATGGATGCTGGAGAATGTACTTGGTGATATATTATTTTTGTGGTATATGCAACTTTCATACCACTAATATATTATATGCGAAAAAGATATATATTGTAAAAGGAAGAAGGAGGTATATTGTAGAAATGAGGAGCTTCATTGATATTGTATTCATCTTCATTACAAGTTTTTATGGAAAAGGAAAAACCTGCAAACCTATTCATATTCATATGCATTACAAGTTTTTGTGGAAATTGCAAACCCATAGACACATTACAAGTTTTATGGTGAAGGAAAAACTTGTAAACCTAGTCATCTTCATTACAAGTTTTTGTGGAACTTGCAAACCCTTTGTTCATATGAACCCCCCTATCACATAGAGTGGTCAAGTGGGGTGTTTATTCTCATATCAACAGTCTCTATTTATAGGCCTAGCATCCAAATCTTAAAAATAAAACAAATCCTAATTTAAAGATAATATCTTTTTAAATCTAAACAATATCCTAAAGATTTGAAACAAATAACAAATTCCTAAAAGATAAACTAAATTATTCTTTCCTAAACTAAAGATATCAGGCATATTTCTCAACACTCCTCCTTGACTAAATATCTTTAGGCATCCAATCTTCAAGTTTGAAATTTGGCTTTCCTCCTCCTTTTGATGCTTGCTTTCTTCATCTTTCACTTTCTTCTTTTCTCTTTTCTCTGGTCACCGGGCCGCAGGATCTATCCGCTTTGATACCATTGATATATTATTTTTGTGGTGTATGCAACTTTCATACCACTGATATATTATAGAGTAAATTACGTTGACACCCCTTATGTTTTACGCATATTACACTTGATATCCCTCCTTTTTTTCAACCTAAAAAAAACCCCTAATTATTGCATTCACGTTACAGGAGGCACCCCTATACCTAAACGGTGTTAACATTCTGTCTGGTTTGGGGTCACGAGATTTTTAAGTGTATTTTCTTTTTCCCAAAAAGCCCCCATCTTCTTCGTTGATACAAGACACCTTGAGCAAAAAAAAAATTGCAGTAGATAAATATTTCCAGTGCATACATATTCCGCTAAATCATATTCATCTTCAGCATAATCAAGTCAAATCGCAAAATTTTCCAATGGATCATTCTCAAAACAAAAAATTATCTTCAGCAGATAAATTAATTTTTAATTTTTATATACAATTGTATTGTATTTAAGAATTAATCTTAATCATATTTATTTTATTAAAATTTGCGTTATTCATTAGAAAATTAGAACTATAAATTGAGTCTAAATAGTAGGGATTAGTCTCCTAATAATGAATCAAAATTTGAAAACTTGTTTACTTTGTCAATCATCTTTAACATCCAACCATATTTCGAACAAGATTGAATATGAAAATTTAGTAGTAAGATTTTCCAATCACATAGTAAAAGTGAAACAGAATATCTAAAAGTAATTAACAAATGGATATTAATAGGCGTCAAAGGAGGACCGATTGTCAGAAGACTTTATTTTTTTTTGTTACAAGTTACCAAAAGTCCTTGACATCATATGAGAATTAATAACCAAATGATAATTTTCTCTCCCAACCATATTCAATTCAGGCTACTCATTATTGTTAATAGCACCTTGAATAGCTATAATTTATTTCTTTTTTTGTCAAAATAACTTTGCACTGTTATCAACTGCTAGAAACAAAGGGATACTTTACTTTTTCTAGTGTGTGAATTTTCTTCGAACATTTAACATTGCCTCGAAGGAGGATACCTGTGGGAAACAGTACGTGCAAAAAAATGAATACTTTTTTGTATACTAAGTCTGTCAGGAAAAATTGTGATTGAATTGGTTTAACTTGTTTAAAAACTTTTTCAGAATCTTTAAAAATTCTGTCCATTTGTTGAGTCAACTGCATTTTCTTTAATGTAAATCACTTTAAATATTAGTAAATATTTCGAAAGTAAAATAATTTACATTTATATGTAATGATATGTTATGAAATTGTTTAATAAGTTTCATATTTCATATAACAATCAACATAGTCAAACAATTAAGTTTGATATAAATTGAGCTTATTATTTTTACAAGATTGACCTAATAGAGTTAAACTCATAACATTCTCTATTTTATTCCTATTTAATTGGCTCAATTGTTATTTCTTATAGCGAATTAAGTCAATTGGTTAAATTTATAGATATTATTTATGAATGTGTAAATTTGATTTCTTTAAGTGTGTTTTGTCCATTTTCAATTATATTTTCCCCTCTTTCAAAAGGCCTATTATGATCTTCTCAAAAAAAGCTATCTACTACGATCTTGCCTTTTTATCCATATTGTTTTTGGCGAAATTAAATTAGATATTAAATTTGGTAAAATATTCTAATTAATTATTATGAAAGTTAAAAGGTTAAAAATCCCTCTCCTGCCCAAGAGTGTCTCTTGCCGAAAGATAGCCTTTAGTAATTTCATTGTAATTTTTTCAATGCATAAAAAAACAACCTGCATGTTCACGTTGTCTAGCTAGTCAGGGGCGTCTTCACTACTTTATATATTTAGGCATTATATATACAGTTTAATTGGAAAGTTTTCATATTATAATGTTTTTTTATAAGGTCGTTAAGTGATAGATTATTATATTAACTCCGATAACAATTATTTTAAAAGTTATATTTAACATAATTTCAAATTGATTAAGAAAGAGAAACTGTCACGCTAACAGTACGTCAAAATCAAACTTATTTTTATTTATGTAAATAAATATTCAACATAAAAATAAACAATTTCATTAAATTTTGTAAGACTTTTTACAATTCCATTAAAAAAATCATCATATAATTAAGAGGCTTTGACTTTTAATAATTATACCATTTAAATACATAATATGCTGAAATCAGATTCTATACATTTTCATTAATACACCTCACAATAATTAGGAGCTTTTTTACATATATGTTTACAAAACAAAAACAAAAAAATTCCTCCTATCTTCACTATTTAATAAGGGTTGACCATACATTTCAAATTCATTAGACAATCTTCATTTTGGTGACGAGCGACGAAACCATGGCGAAAAAAATTTATGTCTCAATTTTGTTCATCATTCTCTTGTTTGCTCGTAAGTCTATCTAACTGTCTGTGTGTGTGTGTGTGTGGGAGGGTATTAGCTTTGGTAAAAGGTTTATATATTCCAATCTTTGAAGAAAATAACAAATGCTTTGACAATATTTACATGTGCAGAAGAAATATCGGTACAGCTTGCGAAACCATCATGCATACTCGAAACTATAGAATACAAAGACATACGATGCTCCGGTGACGCAGTTTGTTATGCTGCATGCGAGATCACGCGTTATATGGATGTTGGATAATGCACTTGGCCGTCGACGGATGCTTACTGTATTTGCTACCATACATGCTATGGGTAATCAGGAGGCTCAAGTTAAGACCTCGTCCATTGAATAATAAGAAATATTGAGAAATCTGTGTGTTAAGACTTAAGATTGATTCAATAAAGTTGATTTGCAACTGATATTTTACGAGAATTGTGCGTCAATTTCAAAACTGTAACTGTTCACAAAGATATTTATAAATCGTCAGTGTTTATTCCTAATGAATAGTCTTACATAATTCCACATATCTTTAGTCAGTTTAGTCTTGAATTTAAGAAAAATTTCCATTTCAATTTATCAAACATCATCCAAGGGTGGACGTGGTTACTCTCAATTAGCACGTTTTTCATATAGTGCATACACATTTCTTTTTTTAATACTAATAAATTGAAAAAATTAATTTTTAATTTTTATACACAATTGAATTGCATTTAAGAATTATTCTTAATCATATTTATTTTATTAAAATTTGCGTTATTCATTAGAAAATTAGAACTATAAATTAAGTCTAAATAGTATGGATTAGTCTCCTAATATATAATGAATCAAAATTTGAAGACTTGTTTACTTTGTCAATCATCTTTAACATCCATCATATATCGAACAAGATTGAATATGAAAATGCAGTAGTAGAATTTTCCAATCACATAGTAAACGTGAAACAGAATATCTAAAAGTAATTAACAACTGGATATTAATGGGCGTCAGAGGAGGACCGATTGTCAGAGGACTTTATTATTATTTTTTGTTACAAGTTACCAAAAGACCTTGACATCATATGAGAATTAATAACCGAATGATAATTTTCTCTCCCAACCATATCCAATTCAGGCTACTCATTACTATTAATAGCACTTGAATAGCTATAATTTTTTTCTTTTTTTTTTGTCAAAATAACTTTGCACTGTTATCAACTGCTAGAAACAAAGGGATACTTTACTTTTTCTAGTGTGTGAATTTTCTTCGAACATTTAACATTGCCTCGAAGGAGGATACCTATGGGAAACAGTACGTGCAAAAAAATGAATACTTTTTTGTATACTAAGTCTATCAGGAAAAATTGTGTGATTGAATTGGTTTAACTTGTTTAAAAACTTTTTCAGAATCTTTAAAAATTCTGTCCATTTGTTGAGTCAACTGCATTTTCTTTAATGTAAATCACTTTAAATATTAATAAATATTTCGAAAGTAAAATAATTTACATTTATATGTAATGATATGTTATGAAATTGTTTAATAAGTTTCATATTTCATATTGATGCGTTGCATTTTACATCATTCATACATAGCATTTTACTTAAGAAATATTGCATATTCTTACATTTAGGACTCATTTACCTTGCATTTGCATTGTTTTTCATTTCTTTTTGGAACCGGTTACGCTTTTGGTATTTTCATGTTTCAAGGTTGTTTCTTGAGCTTCAAGACATTAAATCAAAGAGAAAGATGTGTGGTGACTCCAGGTTTGAAGCTAAGAGCATAGGGACACTTGAAGATTAGAAGAAAAGCACAATCGAGTCACCTGACAGAAATCATGGCCATGACTTTCAGAGTCACGGTCGTGACTATGCTGATTTCCACATTTTGGGATTCCTGACAGATGTCATGGCCATGACATTCAAAGTCATGGTCATGACCCAATCTGACCTTCAGCTTCGCACATGACAACAAATTGTCATGGCCATGACATTCATAGTCATGGCCATGTCGTGCACTAGATTGACAATCTTATCTTTTGCGATTTTTATTGTAATTTGGGCTTAAATATTTATCTTTTCCTTAGCCCATTTTCTTTAAGTATAGTGTTTTACTTAAGATTAGACACACGCTGAATTTTAGGATTAGCATACGTTTTGGAGATAAAGTGGAGGATTCTTCTTCTTCTTCTTCAACTCAATTTCTGGTTTGTTATGTTTTTCTTTAATTTCATTGTTGTTTCCATGACTATGAGTGAGTGGTCTTTTTATTCTAGGATTCGGGCTAAGCCCTTGACAACTATTATGCTTATTTGATTTATCTTTATGTTCTTTTGGTTTCTCCTCTTGATTTCTCTTCTATTGCTTTTATCTATGCGAAGCGTTTGGCCACCGTTTTCCATAATCATAGACGCTTAGGGAAGAACTGAGAGGTGAACCTAATCGTTGGATCCATAAGGGAGGAACTTAGGTATTAAATCACCAAAGTAGGTTTAATCCTTCGAGGAATCAATGAATTAACAAAGAACTTAATATGTTTAATTGAACTTAATTACCACGAGAGTAGGGGTTAATTCAATTAGATACAACTTTGTATCCTGAGAGGGAACAAAGGTTACCTTAGGTTAATTCACCTTCAAAGAGAACCAATAAGAACATAGAGGTAAAAAGATTAAGTGAATAGGAAGTCTTGGTGTGAAACCCAATCCTGGAAGTTTTCTCATTATTGATTTCAATCTTTTCAAATATTTGCTCTCTCTTATCATATCTTTGTTTTATCTTTATCTTATCTTATTTTTTTATCTTATCTTATGTTAATCCTATCTTTATCTTTATCTTATCTTTATTTTTCTCTTCAATTTAATCTTTTCAAATTTTTTCTTATCCAATCAAATCTTCCCTTATGTTTAATTTTAATTAAATTGTGAAAATTACAAAGACAAAACGCAGTCCCTATGGAGACGATAATTTTATTACTTGATGACAACCGTGCACTTGCGGTAAATCTCACATCAAGTTTTTGGCACCGTTGTCGGGGACTGCTGTCCTTTGGTTTTGTGATTTGTTGCTTTTTAATTGAAATTAAGCAAAATCTTCTTCCTTAATTCTTCTTTATTTTTCTTTTATTTTATTTTCCTTTTCAGTCTCCACGGTTTCTACTCTTTTGCAGTACACTTCTTCTTTGTATTCCCATGTCCCTCCGACTTGGAGAACCCATTGAAGGAGATTCTGAGATAGAAATAACCTTCCATAAAAGGAAGAAGGAGCAAAGAAAGACAGCAGCAGAAACTATAGAAGAGACAACCCCTATGGCAGAGAATCAAGGAAATCAAAACAGGCCATTGAGGGAATATTTCGCGCCCATAGCTCGCGGTCTTCCGGCTCAAAATGCAAGAGCTGGAAGTACCATACCACCAACACATATTACCATGTTGAAGCAAAACCAGTTTGGTGGTTCATCATCAGAAGATCCCAATGATCATCTTGAAGGGTTCTTGGAAATCTGTGAAACCCAAAATTTTGCAGCGGATGTCACTGATGCGATGAAGCTTCGCTTGTTCTCTCTCACTCTTAGAGACAATGCGAAAAAGTGGCTGAGGACAACAGCTAGGGAAATAGTTTCCACTTGGGCATTATGCCAACAAGCCTTCTTGGGAAAATTCTTCCCACCTTCAAAGACCAAAAAGTTGAGGAAGCAAATAACCAACTTCCAACAAGAAGGTGGAGAGTCAATATATGAAGCATGGGAGCGATACAACAGCTACTTAGAAGCATGCCCACAACACGACTTTGATAGATGGTTGATAGTTCAGTTCTTCTTTGAAGGATTGAACAACCAGAGTGTGATGACATTAGACTCCACAGCTGGTGGATCCTTCATGAGCAAGCCGATTGATGAAGCCATGACTATCCTTAAGGCTGTAGTTTCAAACTATAGCCAATGGGGAAGTGAGAGAGAAAGCACTTCAAGAAGAGTAGCTCCGGGCAAATATGAAGTGTGCAACATTGACATGATTATGGCCAAATTTGATGCTTTAAATCAGAAGATTGACAAATTAGAGAATTCCAAGGTGAACTCTGTGGGTGCTCTATACCCTTGTTATGAGCTTTGTGGGATGCAAGGACATTCAGCTATGGATTGTCCAACTGTGATGCCAAATGAGCAAAAGGAGCAAGTAGAAAATGTGGCTTCAACTTACAATTTCTCCTACTAGAATGGCCAAATTCAAGATATTTCAGGAGGTAGTCAACATCAGCAACAACAGTTCAGGCAGCCCTCAAACTTCAATAAAGGCCAAACTAACTAGAAATATCAACAACCCCCAGGCTTCCAACAATCACTTTCCAAGATTGAAAGCCTTATGGAGGGGTTTGTGACATCTCAAAAGCAAACAAATGAGTTCTTTAGCAACTCCATTCAGAGTTTGCCGGCAAAAGTGGAGCAAATATTTATCCACAACAAGATGCTAGAAATCCAAATTGCTCAACTAATGCCTAGCTCAACCTGCCCTAAAGATAAGTTTCCAAGCAAAACTAAGACTAATCCAATTGAGCATTGTAATTCAATGACCTTAAGGAGTGGGAAAAAGTTAGACGGTTCTGTGTCTAACAAAGAAAGTGAGAAAAAAGAAGAGGTGGAACCCCCTCTCATCATTGAAAAAGAAAAAGTGTCTGAGAAGGTGGCCCCAAAGCCTTACCAACCACCCATCCCATTCCCTCAGAGGTTAGCAAGAGCCAAGTCAAATAAACGGTTTGGAAAATTTCTAGAGATAGTCAAACAACTGTATGTCAATATCCCCTTTGTAGATGCTTTGCAACAAATGCCTAATTATGAGAAATTTCTCAAAGAAATCTTGGCCCCAATAAGAGAAAGGTTGATGAGCATGAGACTATAACTTTAGTTCAAACTTCATTACCTCCTAAGCTTAGAGACCCTGGTGGCTTTTATGTACCATGTCTAATTGGTAACACTAGGTTTGACAAAGCCTTGTGTGATTTAGGGGCTAGTGTTAGTTTGATGCCCTTGGCTATTTATAAGAAGCTTGGTATTGGGGAGCTACAACCCACCAACATGTCCATTCAATTGGCGGATAGATCTATTAAACAACCAGTGGGGATTGTAGAGAATGTTACTGTTAAAGTTAGAGACTTACTCGTTCCTTGTGATTTTGTGGTGTTAGACATAGAAGAGGATGCCAACATCCCCGTTATCCTAGGTAGACCCTTCTTAGCCACAGCTGATGTAAATATAAGTGTGAAGAAGGGATAGACTCATTGGATCAAATGGTGGAAAAGGAGGCCATCAAGTTCCCTATCAACCATGTTACAAAGAATAATTCCAAAGAAACGTGCACACCAAAGAGGGAACCTTACATCCCTCCTCACCGGCATAGATTGGGAAACCTTGAGAGTTCAAACAAGGAAGGTCAAAAGAAAAAGGAGGAATTGAAGCTTGAATTGGCAAGGAAACTGAATGAGAAGGGGGAGACACTCTCCTCTCCTCACCCAATTGTGGGAGATTGAATGTCACATGTGTCGAGCTCATGACGTTAAACAAGCACTTCTTGGGAGGTAATCCAAGCAATCTTCTTCTTCTCACATTCATTCTTCTTTTTCAAAATTTTGAGTTTTAGTAGTTTCTTGGTTATTAGTTTCAAATTTTAGAATTAGCATAGGCATAGGTTTATTTTAGTTCTTAGTTTTTCTTTTCCTAGAATAGATGCAAATTTAAATTAATTCGTAGTCTTACTTTTCATTTATTAAGATTTTGAATTTCTAGTTTTCAATTTCTATTGAGTCTAGAAGAGGTCTTGTTTTATTTTAACCATGAGTCACCACACTTTACTAGTTATTTTCCCTTAGTTTAAATATTAGTTTATATTTCTTATTAGGGACTTTAGTTTTATTTTCTTTCTTAATTTTATTCTCTCATTCACCCCCATTTTATGATTGATCTTTGTTTTTATAGCAATTTTGCAGAATAAATAAAAATTGTTGACTTTCTCCAGGGGTGAGCTCGCCAGAACTCCAGTGTGGGTCACGGCCATGCCAACAATTGTCACCGTTGTGACATCTTCCAGTGGCCAGTTCAAAAATTTTAGAGCAGGTCACGCTTGTGCCAAATTTGTTTCATGATCGTGACTTATTTGAGCACCAAATTGACAGCAATACAGAGCTGGTGATCATGCCTGTGCCACCATGAGTCACTCTCATGACTTTCTCCAAGGCTAGCTCGCGATATTGAGATTGCACCAAGGCCAGTTTGCGAAAATTGAAGGTACAAAGGGGAGTAAGATCCATTGCCTCTCATGGTTCAAGCGGCGCACATGATAAGCATCAATGGCTGTTCCTTTTGACATCCAATTAAAGCTAGTGGCACCCAATGGCAGCATCACACACAATAACAAAGTGCAATTGAGGGTAGCGATCCAGTGCTTGCACAATTTGTACATCAGCGCATCATGACCATGAGGAAATAAAGTCACACTCGTGACTGAATATAAGAAACCAGGGATTGAAAATTTTGTTCTCCCATTCTCAAATCCACGAAAGAAAATTCCCAGCACATTTTGCTCCTTCAATTTGGTGAGTTCTTTTTTTTTATCCCTTACTTTTAATTTTTTTACATTGGGGACAATGTAAATCTTAGGTTTGGGTTGCTATTGCATGACATGCATTGCATTTTCATGTACATCCATATCTACTATTTGTACATTCATGCTTAGTTTTTTACTTTTTGATGAAAATCATTAGTTTCATTCATTAACACCTGCATTTTAAGCATGAATAACCCCAATTACTTTATCTCTGTGAGCCTAAA
The DNA here is from genome assembly GCA_026413185.1 of Pueraria montana var. lobata. NCBI lineage: Eukaryota > Viridiplantae > Streptophyta > Magnoliopsida > Fabales > Fabaceae > Pueraria > Pueraria montana. The sequence continues at coordinate 20,368,022 of CM048649.1, read as the reverse complement.
TTTTTTTGAATTCATTGAATGAGATGCTTGTGATGTTAAATCTTGCAGTAGCATATATGTATGAGGTCTCTAGGCAAGTTGAAAAAATTAGCATATTCTCCACTTTAATGTTTGCATTGACATGAACTACATAAGTGAGAAATTTTGAGCCTATCTTTGGGACAAGTGTTTACATTGCATATATATGTGTGTCCCATTTTCTTTGCTTGAGTGTGAACTCCTCATAATTGCATCCTCTAGAACTTGTTTTGGAACCTTGTTGAGGCTAATAATTTTGTTTGCATGAATAAAAGTGATCAAGGCAATTAGGAATTTTGTTTCAAACCCCTGAATTAGTTGAAAATATTTCAATTAGTTTCCTTTTTGAGCCAAACGCTATGAAAATTTTCTTTGGTACCCTGTTATTTATGTTTTTGAATTATCTTGGTACCTTGAGGGATGCATTGTGGCAACTTCATGAAAAATATTGGGGTGCTGCAAGTCACCTTGAGAATTTGTGTTAAATTGAAATTGCAAAATTGTGATTCTTGGTATGAATTGGTGAAACGGGAGGACAATAGAAAAAAAAAACAAAGAATGAAAAAAAAAGGGTGAAAAAAAAAGAAGAAAGAAAAAAGAATGAATGAAAAAGATTGAATGGAAAGGTAGTGAAAAGTTTGAATGTGCAAGAAAAGAAAAGAAACAAAGGAAGAAAAGTGAATAAATTGATATTGTTAAAATGCCCTGCTTCTATAAGTGTTGCTTGATCCTTATCAATCAAGGTATCAAGATGGTTATTGAGCCTTTTGCACTTTCCTTCGTTTCTTTTTCCCTACCTTATATCTTCACCGTTGGCCCCGTTACATCCCAATGAAAGACCTTGTGATTTGTTCATGTTGATAGAATGCTCTAGTGGTGATGAGATTCCTTCCCAAGCCTATGGTAGGATGCTTTTATTGAGTTGAGTTGAGTGAAGTTATCTTGCCCTAAACACTTGAGTGTGGAGAGGTGAGTGAACCAGTTATTGTGAGCATTAATTTTGGAGAACTAGCCTCTAATTAGACTTAATTGAGATCTCTTGGATACAAAATTTGATCATCTACTACTTATGTCTTTTTGTTGTGTCATAATTTGATGAATTCCATAAGCTTAATTTCTTTTATAGTGTTTTACTTAAGATTAGACACACTCTGAATTTTAGGGTTAGCATACGTTTTGGAGATAGAGTGGAGGATTCTTCTTCTTCTTCTTCTTCTTCTTCTTCTTCTTCTTCTTCTTCTTCTTCTTCTTCTTCTTCAACTCAATTTCTGGTTTGTTATGTTTTTCTTTAATTTCATTGTTGTTTCCATGACTATGAGTGAGTAGTCTTTTTATTCTAGGATTCGGGCTAAGCCCTTGACAACTATTATGCTTATTTGATTTATCTTTATGTTCTTTTGGTTTCTCTTCTATTGCTTTTATCTATGCGAAGCGTTTGGCCACCGTTTTTCATAATCATAGACGCTTAGGGAAGAACTGAGAGGTGAACCTAATCGTTGGATCCATAGGGAAGGAACTTAGGTATTAAATCACCAAAGTAGGTTTAATCCTTCGAGGAATCAATGAATTAACAAAGAACTTAATGGGTTTAATTGAACTTAATTACCACGAGAGTAGGGGTTAATTCAATTAGATACAACTTTGTATCCTGAGAGGGAACAAAGGTTACCTTAGGTTAATTCACCTTCAAAGAGAACCAATAAGAACATAGAGGTAAAAAGATTAAGTGAATAGGAAGTCTTGGTGTGAAAGCCAATCCTGGAAGTTTTCTCATTATTGATTTCAATATTTTCAAATATTTGCTCAATCTTATCATATCTTTGTTTTATCTTTATCTTATTTTATTTTTTATCTTATCTTATTTTAATCTTATCTTTATCTTTATCTTATCTTTATTTTTCTCTTCAATTTAATCTTTTCAAATTTTTTCTTATCCAATCAGATCTTCCCTTTTGTTTAATTTTAATTAAATTGTGAAAATTACAAAGACAAAACGCAGTCCCTATGGAGACGATAATTTTATTACTTGACAAAAACCATGCGCATGCGGTAAATCTCACATCACATATAACAATCAACATAGTCAAACAATTAAGTTTGATATAAATTGAGCTTATTATTTTTACAAGATTGACCTAATAGAGTTAAACTCATAACATTCTCTATTTTATTCCTATTTAATTAGCTCAATAGTTATTTTCTTACAGTGAATTATGTCAATTGGTTAAATTTCTAGATTATGAATGTGTAAATTTTATTTCTTTAAGTGTGTTTTGTCCATTTTCAATTATATTTTTCCCTGTTTCGAAAGGCCTATTATGATCTTCTCAAAAAAAGCTATCTACTACGATCTTGCCTTTTTATCCATAGTGTTTTTGGCGAAATTAAATTAGATATAAAAATTTGGTAAAATATTCTAATTAATTCTTATGAAAGTTAAAAGGTTTAAAACCCCTCTCCTGCCCAGGAGTCTCTCTTGCCAAAAGATAGCCTTTAGTAATTTCATTGTAATTTTTTCAATGCATAAAAAAATAACCTGCAAGTTCACGTTGTCTAGCTAGTCAGGGGCGTCTTCACTATTTTATATATTTAGGCATTATATATACAGTTTAATTGGAAAATTTTGATATTATAATGTTTTTTATAAGGTCGTTAAGTGATAGATTATTATATTAACTCCGATAACAATTATTTTAAAAGTTATATTTAACATAATTTCAAATTGATTAAGAAAGAAAAATTGTCACGCTAACAGTACGTCAAAATCAAACTTATTTTTATTTATGTAAATAAATATTCAACATAAAAATAAACAATTTCATTAAATTTTGTAAGACTTTTTACAATTCCATTAAAAAAATCATCATATAATTAAGAGGCTTTGACTTTTAATAATTATACCATTTAAATACATAATATGGTGAAATCAGATTCTATACATTTTCATTAATACACCTCACAATAATTAGGTGCTTTTTTACATATATGTTTACAAAACAAAAACAAAAAAATTCCTCCTACCTTCACTATTTAATAAGGGTTGACCATACATTTCAAATTCATTAGACAAACTTCACTTTGGTGACGAGCGACGAAACCATGGCGAAACAAATTTATGTCTCAATTTTGTTCATCATTCTCTTGTTTGCTCGTAAGTCTGTCTAACTGTGTGTGTGTGTGGGGGGGAGGGTATTAGCTTTGGTAAAAGGTTTATATATTCCAATCTTTGAAGAAAATAACAAATGCTTTGACAATATTTACATGTGCAGAAGAAATATCGGTACAGCTTGCGAAACCATCATGCATACTCGAAACTATAGAATACAAAGACATACGATGCTCCGGTGACGCAGTTTGTTATGCTGCATGCGAGATCGCGCGTTATATGGATGCTGGAGAATGCACTTGGCCGTCGGCGGATGCTTACTGTATTTGCTACCGTACATGCTATGGGTAAACAGGAAGCTCAAGTTAAGACCTCGTCCATTGAATAATAAGAAATATTGAGAAATCTGTGTGTTAAGACTTAAGATTGATTCAATAAAGTTGATTTGCAACTGATATTTTACGAGAATTGTGCGTCAATTTCAAAACTGTGACTGTTCACAAAGATATTTATAAATCGTCTGTGTTTATTCCTAATGAATAGTCTTACATAATTCAACATATCTTTAGTCAATTTAGTCTTGAATTTAAGAAAAATTTCCATTTCAATTTATCAAACATCATCCAAGGGTGGACGTGGTTACTCTCAATTAGCATGTTTTTCATATAGTGCATACACATTTCTTTTTTTAATACTAATAAATTGAAAAAAATAATTTTTAATTTTTATATACAATTGAATTGCATTTAAGAATTATTCTTAATCATATTTATTTTATTAAAATTTGCGTTATTAATTAGAAAATTAAAACTATAAATTGAGTCTAAATAGTAGGGATTAGTCTCCTAATGTATAATAAATCAAAATTTGAAGACCTTTTTACTTTGTCAATATCTTTAACATCCAATCATATATCAAACAAGATTGAATATGAAAATACAGTAGTAAGATTTTCCAGTCACATAGTAAACATGAAATAGAATATCTAAAAGTAATTAACAAATGGATATTAATGGGCGTCAGAGGAGGACCGATTGTCAAATGACTTTATTATTATTTTTTTGTCAAAAGACTTGGACATCATATGAGAATTAATAACCGAATGATAATTTTCTCTCCCAACCATATCCAATTCAGGCTACTCATTACTGTTAATAGCACCCTGGATAGCTATAATTTTTTTTCTTTTTCTTTTTTTGTCAAAATAACTTTGCACTATTATCAACTGCTAGAAATAAAGGGATACTTTTTCTAGTGTGTGACTATTCTTCGAACAATTAATATTGCCTCGAAGGAGGATACCTGTGGGAAACAGTATGTGCAAAAAAATGAATACTTTTTTGTATACTAAGTCTGTTAGGAAAAATTGTGTGATTGAATTGGTTTAACTTATTTAAAAACTTTTTAAGAATCTTTAAAAATTCTGTCCATTTGTTGAGTCAACTTCTTAGGGATAGCATGGTTTGAGCTTTGTTTGTTATATTTCCAATGAATCAAAAAAAGAAAATATAAAAAAAAAAAAGATAACTTTCTTAATATAGGCCTTTCGGAAGAAGGGAAAAGAGACAAAACAAACTACATGAAATCAAATCTACACATTCATAATTCGTATCTCACAATTTAACCAATTGAGCTAATTCGTTGTTAAAATAAAGAATACACTTGAGCTTATTATTAAATAAGACTAAAATAAAGAATATAACGAGTTTAATCTTTACAGGTCAATCATGCAAAAAAAAAATATCTCAATTAATATGTATTCCTATATTATTTAATGATTATTTGACTATGTGAATATTACATGAAATATCAAATTAACTTATTAAACAATTTGATAACATATCATTAAATATAAATGTAAAGTATTTTACTTTGATAATATTAATTCACATTCAATGTGATTTATATTAATATTAAATAAAATGCATTTGACTCAACAAATTGACAGAATTTATAAAGATTCATGAACAATTTTTAAACAAGTGAAAATAATTCAATTACTCATTTTTTCTCCGGACAGCCTCGTTATCCAAAAAAACATTCCTTTGTGTCTAGGAGCTAATAACAGTACAAACTTCTTTTGACAACAAAAAAAAATGTTATAACTATTCAAGGTACTATTAAAAGTAATGAGTAGTCATAACTGAATATGGTTGGGAGAGTAAATTATCTTTGATTATTAATTTTCATACGATGCCAAAGTCTTTTGGTAACTTGTAAAAAAAAAAAAATGTCTTTCGGTAATGGGTCCTTAATTTGGCACCCATTAAGTTCCATTTATTCATTTCTAATATTCTATTCCACTTTGACTATGTGATTAGAAAATCATACAACTACATTTTCTAGATCCAATTCTATTTGAAATATTGTTGGACTTGGACATTGAAAATGAAATACAAGCGAGAATTCAAATTTTGTTAGAAAAATGGTTGGACTTGGACATTGAAAATGAGACAAGTGAGAAATTAAATTTTCTATTCATTATATTGTAAACTCCTACTATTAGACTCATTTTAGAGTTATAATTTTTTTAACGAGAAACACGCATTTTAATAAAAAAAATATGATTTAAGATTAATTTTTATATACAATTCAATTATATTTAATAATTCTCAAAATAATATGTATCCACTATATAAAAAACATGCTAATTGAGAGTATAACCCCTCCCCTTTGAATGATGTTTTATAAATTAAAATTGAAATTTTTGTAAAATTAAAATTAAAATGACCAAAGGCGAAATAAAGTGATATTATTCTTCGGGAATAAACATTGACAATTTATAAATATGTTTGTGAGCAGACTTTATCATGAAATATACCATAATTCTTCTAAAATATCAATTGCAAATAAACTTTATTGATTCAATCTTAAGTCTTAATACAAATATTTCTCAATGCTTTTTATCCTTCCATGGATGAGGTCTTAACCTGAGCCTCCTGTCCACCCATTCTAACATTCTCTGGCATGAAGCATGTTTTATGGCAAATACAATGAAGGTTTGACGTCTTGCATTTCCCATCATCAAAACCTTGCGTCTTGCAAATTTGAAGACACACTAGGTCAGAGGTGCACGGGCCTACGAGTTCTTTAGTTTCGGGTACGCATTTTGCTATCGCAACTTGCACTGTTACTTCTTCTACAATTGCAAATCATGTCAAAAGCAAATGTTATTACATTGAAAAATATGAATATATCATTTTTTTTACCAATGTTAATACACACATAAGAGAGAGGGAGAGAGAGACTTACGAGCAAAAAAGATAACAATTAACAAAATTGTGATCCAAATTTGTTTTTCCATGGTTTCTTTGCTGGTCACCAAAGTGAAGAGTTTCTAATGAATTCAGAATGGATGGTCAATCCTTATTAAATAGTGAAGATAGGAGGAATTTCTAGTTGCATTTTTTAAACAAATATGTTAAAGAAACCCTAATTAATGTGAGTAAGGTGTATTATATGAAAGTGCATAGAATCTGATTCCACCTTATGATATGTATTTAATTATTATAATAATATTCAATACTTCTGAGGTTAAAAAATTTCTCTATAATCGAAAACAAATCCCAAAAAGTAAAGTCTGTCCTTTTTAACACAATATATAATTTCTTATTAGTATTATTAATTAAAAGAATTATTTTATAAGACCAATGTTGACTGCATATATATTTATATAATATTCATAAATTGAAAATATAAATAATAGTTATTTCTTCATTTTCATAATCAGTTATTTGACTGCATATTACAATTGGTAAACATAGTTTCTAATGTCATTGAACAGTCAACTTAACCACATCTTGATCATGAAGGCCACATCTTGTGGTTTCTTTTGATTTTTGATCTTAATAATATATTCTCTTTTACTGTTGCAAAATATAAGAAAAAAAAACAAAAAAAAGTCAACTTTACCAAAGATATATTAATTATGATACTTATTAAATATATTATATATATTAAATTTAATAAATGTTATATATATTTTATAGATGTGTGATTTTTATATGAATTTATATATATTAAATGTAATTATTAGAAAACCTGTATTTATATTTATATACATATTAAAATATTTATTAACAATTTAATTATTTAATTAAGATAATGTGTGTATGTTTTTACTTTATGCAAATTGTTTCTTACATATTTTACAACTATATATATTTAACTATTGTCAAGAATTACATCACTAAAATGATTGTGATTCATATTGTTGTATAAAATAAGATATATGAAAGCTATATTAGAAATATAGTCAACAATAAATTAATTAATTTAATTAACTACAATCTTTAACATATTTCATTTCTATTCAATCATAACTTTCATTAAAAGTTGACCGTTCATATTATAAATATGAACAAAAGTATGTATATTATTTTAAAAATATTATGAATACTTCGAAGAAGAGTTTTTCAACTCAAATGGTCTTATACTGAAAATTTTAAAAATCTTATGTGACTCAAATAAGTTTGTCTCCCATATAAAATATCTAGAGTCCCTTATCGAAAATCTTAAAAATATTATTTATAGTAAAGGCTAAAATACAACTTTGGTATTTTTATTTTTTCCAATCTGCAATTTTGATGCTCCTATTAAAAAATAAAGATATTTAATCCCTTAGTTTTCGAAAATCAGGTAATTTGATCCTATCATCCAATTTAATGCTTTAATCATTAAGTTTTTAATGTTGATTGTGCCTTAAGTGACGTGTTAGTATTGGAATTGTATTTTTTAATTTATTTATTGATGACTAAATAATTAAATTTAATAAATATTTAATAAAAATATATAAAAAACAATCCTTTACTGATTTTAATCAATTGAAACATTTTTATTTTTTATTAAATTTAACTATCTTATCATCAATAAATAATTAAAAAATACATTTCTAAACTGACAGGTCACTTAAGACACAATCAACAATAAAAACTTAATGGTCAAAGCAATAAATTGGATGGTAGGACCAAATTTTCTGATTTTTGAAAACTGGAGGACTAAATGGTTCTATTTTGTAAAAGGTTGATCAAAAATGCAAATTGAAAAAATAGGGGATCAAAATTGCATTTTAGCCTTAGCAAACTATTTATAATAAATTATAAATTAATAAAAACTTTATTTCATATCATAATTTTTCATATTTAAATAAATCTACACATAGGGTTTAATTAAAGCGAAACACAAACAGATAAAGGTTCGAACTTTGAGGCGTAGATCAAGGGAAATGGAATGGATTCGGGAAAGTCACCATAACTTCCCTATTTTTGGCCATTAGATCAATTTGATGGTCCATATTTTGCCAATTTGATGGAAAAAACATGGTTGAGAGGAGACTCCACGAAAGGTGGCTTAGCCAGGTTCTCCGATGGAGATTAGACAACAACAAAGCCGGTTGATACTTCGTACCAATAATATGGTAATAATAAAAGATTAATTAGTATAAAATACGTCAATTTAATTAGTGTTCTTAAGTATTGCTTAGATTGTTAGAAAATTTCTGACAATTATTAAACTGTCAGAAATTTTTACTGAGAAAGAAATTTCAGACAATTTAAGAACTACCTCCAAAATATTCGATGGTTTTTTTATTCACATCATCGGTGTTTTTCATCAGAAGCAATCCTACTCAATGCGGGGTAGGACTGCTATAGACCGTACAATTCTTCTTGGAGACAACCAGTTAAATTGAGATAACTTTGTACTAGTTAACCTACATGTTTAGTAATTTTTTTAGGATTTGAAAGTATAAAAATATAAAAACTAAATTAAAATAATATTTTTTAAAACAAGTTGCAAAATCTGAACCATTAGATTAATCTAATAATCTAAAATGAGGGAAAGTCACGGTGACTTTCCCTCCACAAAGTCACTGAATCCAAATCCGTTAATTATATATATATATATATATATATATATAGTTTTTCAAAGAACTATGTTGATTCAGAATTTTGGTTGGAGGTTGGAAATTATAACTTCAACAAATAAGATTTTTAAACAGGGACTTCACGTTCAATAATAATATACTAGGTTCTTTAATTCAACAAGCAACAAATTTTATTTTCAATTTGAGAAAGTTTAATTTTAGAATTCGATCTTAATCATAACTTTAATTTTAATCAAAGTATTTGTCATTGCTTTTAAATATCAAATTCAAATTAATAAGACTAGTTCATTTTGATTAGCAAGCATCAATATTTACATTAAGAACATTTATGATCCATTTTGATTATATACTTAATTTAACAATGCAAATCGAACAAATCATAAATTAAAAATAAAGAAGGAGTTATAGGAAGAAGAAATAAAATAAAGAAACAAAATGTCCACACTACATGAAAATAAATAAAAAATAAAAAAATAGAAAAAAGGCAAGAACATACATGTTTCCATAAAACATAAGTGTCATGAGTGCAGCGAATTGGTGTAAAGAAAGTATGTAGTATTCAAAAATCAGAAAATAATTACAAGTCATTGCCTATTTATAGAAACTGCAAATAGGTCAACCTATTTTAGCATAAAGTGGCACCTTCAATCACGACTTCATGCCCAAACTGGAAATTGAATCCCAGACCTTGTTTAAGGGACACAACTGTCAAACCACTTGTGTTAATGACTTTTGGTATCTTTAATAAAATACTAAAATGTGGAATCAAATTCTTAATAATTGGTTAAATAAATTTGAGTATTGAACAAAAATATTAGTAAAGTAACAATCTCATTTAAATAAATACTATTACGTACACCCGTACAATGCACGGGGAATTGGGATTTTATTATTATTCTGATTGATATGTATTATTAAAAAAAAATTAAGGTAAACATATCTTTTATTAATTTGTAAATTTTTAAATGTATTTACTTTAATACTTATTATAAGAAAAGGACTATAAGTTTTATATAAGTTTTAATGCAGTAAAAAAAACAATATAAGTTTTAATAATATTAGTGAAATTAAGTACAATGATTTTTTTTATTTATAAAAAAATGATTATGTTTATTTTCTTGTTAATATTGTAGTAATATTTGTACTTTTAATATATGTGAATATATAAATTGATAGTTCATATTTTATTTTTTTAAGACAAAAGGGGGAAAGTGCATGCTTTAAAATAAGAGCAGACATTCCAACTATGTTGGCACCCCTCATCTTACCCAAAGCAACACTACCTTGATATATAGATTAAAAAGATAAAAGATAACAAAGAGACATGCGGGAACATAAACCGAAACCCATGAAAAAAGACACAACTACAATAACTTGAATCTATATCTAGGGAGGTTACTTCTGTTCCTAAAAACATCATAAAAAATGATGGGAGGGCTACTGTCCCACCAGCAAAAATCATGTACAAAAAGGCCAAGGGAGGCGATTTTATCTGCACAAGTGTTGTCTTCCCTGAAAATATGCGAAACGGTGAACTTCATATTATGTGTAAGAGAGATGCTCTTCTTCCACCTGTTGCAGATTTCCCAAGGAACCAAATTTGTATTAACAAAAGCTAAGACCACCAAATTTGAATCACATTCCAGCCACAAATTTTTCCAATTTTTCTTTTGTGCTATTTCAATGGCAAGCATGGCACCATGAAGTTCAACATGGAGAGAATAGTTGACTCCCAGGTTTGAAGCAAAGCAACCTAAAATAGCACCTCTTAAATCTCTAAAAATACCTCCACAAGATGATCTACCAGGACTTCCATGGGCTGCCCCATCAGTGTTACATTTTATCCAATCACATAAAGGAGGATACCATGTAACCTGAGTAATGGAACTGGCTTTCCTAGCATGGCAACCAATAGAAAAAGACTTAAGAATTTGGAACTCGCTCATATTTGAGTGCATGCAACCAGATGATATGTTTCCAGTAACAGCAGTAGAAGCGATAATCAAACTAGTGGCCTGATTAAAAGGGATTCTTTTGTTGTCAAATCTGAGCTTATTTCGGCGGTACCATATAGTGGAGAAGGTATTCAGAACAAAGGCCAACACTGTATCCTGCAATTGGGTATTCCAATTTTTTAAACAAACATCAAGAACTGCTTCAAAACTAGACAAATCAATATGACTATCAGTTATATTACTGAGCCAATGCCAAATTCTTTTAGCAGAAGGGCAGGAGAGGAAGAGATGTGAGGAGGTTTCAGCCGCCTGCTCACAAAAGTAACACATTGAGACTATGGTGCAGCAACAGGCCCAAAGTTTCTAATCAGTATGCATCCTTTTATGATTGAGTCTCCAGAAAATAAAGGACTTCGACGGTGGGATATGCTTGTTCCAAATTTTTCTGCACCAGCAAAGAGGCTGTAAAGGAGGTTTTAGAAAAGAATATGCCTCTTGAAGAGTGAGGATGCTAGAGTTTGTATGTTTCCAAGCCAGGAAGTCTTCCTCAAGAGCTTGAGGGACAACAATGTTTTTAATTTGATTTATAAGATCAGGGTACCTTCTAGCCATCTGCGTGGGGATAGACCAAGTTTAGCTAAAAGTAAAGGATGAATGTTATTGGGGATGTTGAGGATATGTATGATAGGACGATCCAACCAGGCATCTAACCAAAAGCTGATTCGACGACCATGTCCTATGACCCATCTTATGTTCTGCAAAACAGTTTGCAAACAAGGCTTGATAGAATGTCAAATAGAGGACTTTATAAACTGCCTGGAGCAATTTGGTCTAATAAATCTTGCTTTGGTTAATAAGGCCCATTGACTTTTAGAGGCTAGCATCTTCCAAGAAAGTTTTAAGCAGGCTGCTTCATTGACATATCTAAGAGATTTAATATTTAGCCCTCCTTCAGAAAAGGGAGCACAAATAGTATTCCAAGCAACAGTGACTACCTTACTGTTATGAATATCTCCAAACCAAATAAAGTGCCTAATCCACTTGTTAATAAGCTTTAAAAGCGAGATGGCCCACCTGTAAACACGAAGAGAGTAGATCATCATACCTAAAATGACTGAGTTAACAAGTTGGATTCACCCCATAATGGATAAGAGAGCTCCTTTCCAAGAAGAGAGCTTCGTCTTGATTTTATCAGCAATGCCTTGGAGATGTAATTTTCTTGGCTTGCCTATAAAAATAGGCACTCCAAGATAAGTGAATGGGAGTTGACTAGAGGAGAAACCAAGGGTGGTGGACAGTTGAATATGTCTAAAGGAAAACATCTTGCTAGAATAGAACTTGCTCTTCTCAAAGCTAATATGTTGACCAAATACTGCACCATAAGAGCTGAAAAGGGACATAAGAGATTGAAGGCTTCTTTTATTTGCTTTACGAAATATCATTATATCATCAACATACATAACATGGGTTGGAGCGTTGAATCCTCTAGGACCCGCCATAGGTTGAATCAGGCCAGTTTCAACTAACTTAGAAATACCCCGACTCAACACATCCTCAGCAAGGCAGAAAAGGAGAGGAGACAAGGGGTCGCCCTGTCTAACCCCGCGCTTGCAATTGAAGTAGCCAATCATATGGCCATTGACAGAGAAAGAGAGATTTGCTGAATGCAAAATAACATTGATCCAATGGTAGAAAGTGGTGTGAAATCCAAAAGAATGAAGCACCTTAAGAAGAAAGTTCGAATCCATGGTATCGAAAGCCTTCTTTATATCAATTTTGAGAGCTATGTTTCCCCCAAAAGTTTTTTTTGTCTAACAAGTTGATGGCTTCTGAAGTGATGCATATGCAGTCTATAATTTGGCGCCCTTTTAAGAATCCTTTTTGTTGTTCAGAGACAATTTTTGGTGTTATAAGAGCAAGTCTATCGGCCAAGACTTTTGTAACAATTTTGAACTAATGATTGCTATAGCTATTGGTCTGTAATTCTCCAACTTATTTGCACCATCAAATTTAGGAATTAGAACCACCAAATTTGAGTTCAGATTTGGCATAATCCAACCCTGCTGAAAATATTGAAGGACAACATTATAAACATCTTCCTTGATAATATCCCAATAAGCATGGTAGAAGCTTCCCCCAAAACCATCGGGAACTGGAGCGTTGTTTGCATTCAAAGAGAACACTGCATTCTTTACTTCTGATCTAGTTGGAATGTTAGTTAGCATTGTGTTATCTTTTGCTGAAACTAGAGGAGAAATCACTTCATCTATCAAGAATGATTCAACACAATTATTTTCAGAAGCAAAGAGGGTCTTGAAGTAGTCCACCACATGCTTCTCAATGCTCTCTGAGAGGTAATGGTCTCGTTGTTAACAAGAGAAGACATTTGCTTGGTTGAGTTTCTGATCTTAGTAACTCTGTGAAAAAATGCAGTATTTCTATCACCAGGCACATGCCAATTCACACAGGATTTTTCACACCAGAATTCCTCTTGAAAAGATAGAGCTTTTTGTAACATCAGTTGGGCTTGAGCTTGTTGAGCATGTAAAGAGTCATTGCAACCTGAGACGTCAATTTCCTGCTAAATTCTATCAACTTCTGCCATTACTTTGTTGACATTTTGCTGGATATCACCAAAGACATTTTTGTTCCAGACTTTAAGAGCTGCCTTAAGTTGTTTCAGCTTTTGAGAAAGGATGTACATTGGGCATCCAACAACTGGTTTACTCCAAATTTCTTTGACCAATCTATGGCAGACTTCACGATGCGTCCACATACTTAAGAATTTGAAGCTTGAAGGGAAGGAAGTAGCTCCTCTGTGAAAGCTAAACATAATGGGAAACTGGTCTGACTTGCTTCTTGTAAGAGTGCAACAAGAAGTAGAGGACTAATAGTCAAACCAATCTTGATTGCATACTGTTCTATCTAATCTTCTTTCTGTATTAGCAAGACCGCGTCTATTATTCGACCATGTGAAGAAGGCTCCTGAAGTTTGCAAGTGAGTGAGATTAGATGCATCAGTCCATTGTTGAAATTCATCGCAAGAAATTTGTGAGGGAAGTCTCCTTCCTCTTGCTTCATGAGCTCCTAAAACTGCATTGAAGTCCCCCATGTATAACCATGGGCCTGGATTATTCCTTTGGAGAGAAGAAAGTTCTTGCCAAAGATTCCTTCTGACTATGTGGGAAGTATTGGCACAAATCACTGCAACAAAAACTTGCTTTTGCTCATGGAAGAAGGAAAAAGAAACCTGCTGAACCAAGGAAGCAATAAGGTTAGGAGTTAAGTGAGGTTCACAAAGGCACCATAAGCTAGGTAGTAGAGAGTCTCTATTGTTTACAGCAAAAGGGAAAAGCTTCAAATGAGACCAGTAAGTGGCAGAGATATTATCCAAAGCTACCCAAGCATCTACAACAAAAAGAAAGTCAGGTTTTTGCACAAGACACAACTTTTTTAAAACTATTCTAGAGTGTACATTAGCTAGACCTCTAGCATTCTAGAAAATAGCTTTCATCAGGCTAAATTACGAGGACCTGCCCTTGAGTGGGTGGATGATGTCTTTCTCTTATTTTGCTTCAGCTTTTTCTTTTGAGACTTTGAGACAACTTCAGTGAACTGTTGCTCATTTGGTTCCTGTAAAAAACCAGAATTAAAGGAGTCTTCAACTACTTCATTCTCTACTACATCTACCCAAAGCCTAGAGATAATTTGCAGATCATTGGCAACTACAACATTAGAAGGAGCAATTTCGTCATCATGTTGAATAGTTTTAACTTCATGACCTTCAGTGTGAGCATGTGCATGAGATTCTGGATGTAAAGACTCATCACAGTCTGAGTTATCCTCCACTTGAACAACAAGTTGGTTTTGCAAACCAGGATCTTGGCTGTTAGTTTCTGAATGTTTCTGAATGTAAGGCATTGTTCAAATTTCACTACAAAAATAATTAACTTTAGTGATGAAACAATTTACATATAATTTTAAAAATTCGTCAGTAAAACTTTAGTGACGTTGATATTAGTGACAAAAAAATCATTTTTTGTCACTATTACATTCATTTCTTGTAGTGTTTCCTGTAGGAGTTTCATAGCCAGGAATAGAATCACTATTTTTTTTTCCTGAGAATTGAGCTCTTTTTGAGGGCTAATATCACCTTCAAAAGATGGTAAGTTGTTGGCAGCACTAGTACCTGCAAGGTTGTCCTTCTTTGCCATGACCTTGGCTGGTTATTGCTTATCATTCTTATCTCCCTTTTTTTTACACTGCTCCACTGAGTGACCAATAGTGTGACAGAAATTACAAAACAGAGGCAAGCGTTCATAGACAATATTAACAAAGAATGCAAAATTCTCCCTCTCAACTAATAGTTCACTCACTAGCTTTGCTGTTAGATCAATATCAATCAAGATTCGAGCATAGTGACCAAACCTTTTATTTCGGGTAGCTTCATCTAAAACTATTGGTGTACCCAAACCTGCAGCAATCTCAAAAAGAGTTTTAGGGTGCCAATAC
Organism: Pueraria montana var. lobata; assembly: GCA_026413185.1. Taxonomy (NCBI): domain Eukaryota; kingdom Viridiplantae; phylum Streptophyta; class Magnoliopsida; order Fabales; family Fabaceae; genus Pueraria; species Pueraria montana. The sequence goes on along the minus strand of CM048649.1, from coordinate 20,352,547 downwards.
TCTTGAGGGAGGTCATGTATTCTTACCCAACATTGAGCATGAGTTTGCTTCATGTTGTTTGGGTTGAAATCCTCTGTCCATCTAAACAACCGAAGAATACCCGGGTGAAGGTTCCAAGAATCAGCAGCCCACACACTTCTGAGATCTTCAAGAGATCCAAACTCAAAGTAACCTTTTCCTAGTGGTATCATCTTCCATTGACCAATCGATTTCCGGAGCTTTTCCAACTTTGCGCGAAAGTCATTCTATGGTAATGGCTTTTCTCCTTTTGCTAAGAGGATTCTTCCATGGAGATTTGTTTTGCATTCTTCAATACCTTTCTTGTACTCCTCTTCCGAGATTTTAATGGACACCGAGTCCCCTTTTAGGAAAGGTCTTGGTAGTTGACTAAGAGGTATATCCAGAGGCTTTGAAAGGGCCTGAGCAAAAGAGGGTTTGAGGGGGGAAGGAGAAGGTGCTGGATGAGATGATGTGTTTGCATGAGGGGCCAAGAAGCTCCATGGGCAGAAAGAGGGGTGATCTTCCGTGGCTAACGATCAACAGAAGGAACTCTATAGAAAACCTAGCAGAGCTCCCATTTTCGATCAAAAACCTATCGTCAAATATTGATAGTTCATATGATAATTCTTAGAGTTTAATGGTGATGCACTGACAGTGTAAAACTGTTTTAGACAGTCATCTAATCACAAAACACTGTTGGTATAACTTTTAAGATAATTTTTTAAAAGTCAACAAACTTACCATACATGATGGATTGTGATTGGATGACAGTGTAAAACTTTTTACACTGTCAATGCATAGCCCTTTTCCTCTAATTCTTAAATGCAAATATTGTATAAAATTTTAATGGTTTTTATAACTATGATTAGATATTGTGCTTACTAAATCATTATTAGGGATAACAATGGGGTGAGGTGTCCGGGTAGTATCCTTTCATGATCGTCCAACGAGATGAAAATACACCTTGTGTCCACTTCATTCTTGCACAAATATCTGTGAAGAACAGCTACAATGCATGATTGCTTAGGTGAGTTGCTTATCATAAATTTGTGAGCCTTACAAGGCCACATAGATTTAAAAACCCTACACAAAAATTTACTGATAAAATGATTTTTTTTTTGTAAGAATCAATTAAGCAACGATTGCTTATATAAGCAATTCACTTGAGCAATCCATTGCCATATCATATACTCCAATGGAAAAAAATTGTTAAGTAACTCAATAAGTACCCGCGTTGATGATGCTATAAGCATATATCAATGAATTTTATAAATATTTGTCCGTATATTCACAAGTATCTGAAAATACTAGTATAATATAAAAACTCATCAAAATTTATTCATTTTCTTATCTTTCTTTTAACTTTTAAATAAATGAAAGAGACAAAAAGTGGGCCACCTATGTCGTCAAGGTTATTAAAACTGGGGAGAATTTCATTATATAGCTAAATAATTTTCCAACAACTAGTATATTAATGCCTGTTCGAGGTGTCATGTTGCAAAACACTTTTTTTTATCAAATGAATAAGGAAATTATGAAAATCCAGATTTTACATATCCGATATGATGAAAATAAACCGGCTTTGTCCTCTGTATGTTTCACAACCACCAACTTTTGATGCAACTGCAGCTTCACATTGTCTTACTTGTCAGGGCTATCTTCTTTTGTTTTTTTTTTCTTTTTTGACAGGGCTATCTTCTCTATTTTATGTATTTATGAATAATTTATAGAATTTAATTTATTTTCATTGATAGAATGAAGGGTTTTACAATATTAATTAATAATAAATTATCATGTATAATAAAATTGTTGACTATTATAATAATTATTTTAAAATTTATATTTAGAATGATTCCTAATTGGTTGACGATATAGAAAATTTACATAAAAATCTTACACAAACAACGTATCAAAACTAAAATCTTTTTTATTTATCCAAATAAAATTAGAACATAAAAACAAAAGAATTTAATTAAAATACAGTAGTAGTAGCTTATAAAAAAACACATTGATGGTATTTTTATTTTTTTACATTTTCATTCAAACATAAATGATCATATACTAAATAAAAAAAATTATCATAATAATTACCTTTTTATCCGTATCATAATAATTACTTTCATATAATACACTTACCTACATTGATTATGTGATTTTCACATATATGGTTACAAAATCAACTAGAAATTCCTCCCACCTTCACTATTTAATAAGGATTCACCATTCATTCTAAATTGAGCTTATTATTAAATAAGACTAAAATAAAGAATATTAACAGTTTAATTTTTACATGTCAATCATGTAAAAAAAATCAATTAATATGTATTCCTATATTATTTAATAATTAACTGATAAAAAAAATAATTATTTAATAATTATTTAATAATTATCTGACTATGTGGATATTTAATAATTATCTGCCTCTACTATATAAGCCCATCTGATTATATAGCTGCATAATATCATGCGGACAAACTTCAATAGCTGAGTGACAAAAAACACAAGAGTGATCAAAATCCTGAACTACAATTCCCCTTTTTTTGTAATTGGGCGCATGTAGGAAGACGATCTAGCATTAGCCTCCAAGAGAAGGTTAATACTTTGGAGGGCACATCACTCTTCCAAAATTTGCCTGTAATAGGCAGATTAGATTGTAAGCCCAAATTAGATTGATGTTGAGATAAAAGGAATTTATATGCAGAGGCAACCGAGAATACCGAGGAGAGTTCTAACTTCCAAGCCCAAACATCTGCAATCCCAGTCTGCAAGTTAACCCCTTGTAACACTACTACCAGCTCAAGCAAAAGATTCTCCTCCCATGCAAATAAAGGTCGTCGCCATGACCAATTCCAGCTGTATACTTGGTTTGTCCAGGAGACCATATCAGAAATAAGAGATTCCTTATTTTCAGCTATTTGGTAAAGCCTCGGGTACATATCTTTTAAGCTGTTATTACCAGCCCATGTTACACTCCAGAAAAGAGTTTGTTGTCCATCCACCACTTTTTTGGTAATTTGATCAGAGAACCACCTTGTTGGGAATAAAGAGTGAGTGTCAATGCCTATAATATCCCTCCACCAGACAGATGCACGGTTGTGCAGAAATCCTGTTCCAAGCAATTCATGAGAATTACCATACCTGTATGACAGCAAACTATGCCATAAAGCTGTATTGTCTGTGATGATCCTCCACCTCCATTTTGATAACAGACAGATATTAAAGAGTTCCAGGTTTTTAACACCCAAACCACCTTGTGTTTTTGGTAAACATACCCAGTCCCAGGATATCCAATTAATCTTCTGTGATTCAGACCACCCTTGCCACAAAAATTTCCTCTGGATCCCTACAAGAATATTCAATATCTTTTTCGGTGCCCTGTAGAAGGAAAAGAAATATAGAGGTAAACAATTTAGGACAGAGTTGATGAGAACAATCCTCCCCGCCATAGATAAATGTTTGCCTTTCCAAATAGCAAGTTTCTTTTGAAATGCTTGTATGACCGGAACCCATGTGCTACATAAACGTGGATTGACTCCAATAGGGAGTCCTAAGAACTTGAAAGGCAGTAAAGCAACATTACAGTGAAGAAAGGCTTCCGCCACTTGCAGGAACAAATGATCAACATTCATTCCATATATGTTGCTTTTATGAAAATTGACTCTCAGCCCTGAAATCAATTCAAAGCTCCTGAAAATAGCCTTAATAGCCCACAGGTTGTTTAAAGAAGGATCTCCTACAACAATTGAGTCATCTGCATACTGTAAAATTGAGAAAAAAGTATCTGCCTGTAGAGTTAGACCACAAAAAACCCCAACTTCCACTGTACTTCTAAATAGTCCAGACAGCCCCTCTGCCACCACTAGGAATAAAAAAGGGGCTAGTGGATCCCCCTGTTTGAGACCTCTTCTCGCTTGAAATTGTTGAGTCGGGCTTCCATTGACCAAAATAGAGATATGGCTTGAAAAAACTGTCGCTTTGATCCAAGAACACCATTTTTCGTCAAAGCCCAACCGGATCAACATGTAGTTTAAAAATCCCCAATTAACTGAATCATAGGCCTTTATTGAAAGTCTACTTTGAACATAAAAAAGCTCTTGTGGAATCTGTTGGCCCAATCAACGAGCTCATTAATGACTAAAGCACCATCCAAGATTTGCCTACCCGGGGTGAAAGCTGATTGTGTAGGGGATATAATAGAAGAAAGTAAGTCTTAATACAAATATTTCTCAATGTTTTTTATCCTTCCAAGGATGAGGTCTTAACCTGAGCCTCCTATCCACCCATTGTAACATTCTCTAGCATGAAGCATCTTTTATGGCAAATACAATGAAGGTCTGACCTATTGCATTTCCCATCATCAAAACCTTGCGTCTTGCAAATTTGAAGACAAACTAGGTCAGAGGTGCATGGGCCTACGAATTTTTCATTTTTCGGTATGCATTTTGCTGTCGCAACTTGTACCGATACTTCTTCTACAATTGCAAATCATATCAAAAGCAAATGTTATTGCATCCAAATATGTGAATATATAATTCTTTTTTACCAATGTTAATACCCACAAACCCAAGATAGAGAGAGAGGGAGAGAGGGAGAGAGAGAGAGAGACTTACGAGCAAAAAAGAGAACAATTAATAAAATTGAGATGCAAATTTGTTTTGCCATGGTTTCTTTGCTGGTCACCAAAGTGAAGATTTTCTAATGAATTTAAAACGGATGGTCAATCCTTATTAAATAGTGATGATAAAATTGAGATGTAAATTTGTTTTGCCATGGTTTTTTTTTTATATTCAGCAAAAAAAAAGAAGGAATTTCTAGTTGCGTTTTTTAAACAAATATGTAAAAGAAACCCTAATTAATGTAAGGTGTATTATATGAAAGTGCATAGAATCTGATTTCACCGCATTATATGTATTTATTTAGTATTTTTTTTTTATTCTGATATGTATTTAATTAGTATAATAAGAGTCAATACTTTTGAGGTTAAAAAAATTCTCTACAATCAAAATCAAATCCCAAAAAGTAAAGTCTCTCCTTTTTGACACAATGTAATAATTTATAAATAAGTAATTATTTTATTCGTTTAACTATAATGATCTTCTAGTTGTTACAAATTCAAACACATTTAATCTGTACCTCAACCTCTTATTATATGCTCCTTTATAATTCTCAAATTTTGTTTAATGCATGTAGAAATTCACAAAAGGAATTACTGAAGCTTTGACCCTTGGTTTTAAAATGAATTCATTTTAAATATAAATTGTTTGTAAAAATATTTAATCAAGTTATATAATTTGACTATATATTATATAGTTAATAAATATAATATTTAATTATACAATCAATTTATATTTATTAAATATAATAAATATAATATATCTTTTTAAACATATGACTTTTCATATAAATTTATATATACTAAAAATCTATTTTGAGATAAAAATTAACTATTACAATAATTAAAACCTATATATATATATATATATATATATATATAAGGGTTTGCTAACATAGACCCACTCAAAAATAGAAGGTGTCCTCCTTTATTTACACCAACATAAATTAGTGGGTAACCAAATAATTTAAATTTATTTATTATTTTTTTTAATATACAAATTCCTAAAATCCTCTTTTCTGTTTCCTGACGTCGTGGTTTGCATTCTTTGAAGCCACGTTCATTCTCCCTTCCATGTACATGCATACCCTTCTCTTCCTATCAACCAACTCCCTCCCGTCATTGATTTCAAATCTGAATCATCAATCATGCAAATTAAGGTTAAAAACTAATTAAAATAAAAGACAAGCTAAAACCCACTTGAAAATAGTAAATCGTGAAGATAAACAGAAACGTAGGCACTATCCAATTATAGATAAGCTTCAATGATATACCCAAAACCAATAAAAATTAAAAGTCCATTAGCATAAGCCATGCTTGCTTACCGAGGAGGTCTAGTTCAATTGGTTGAGTAGGGTGCGTAAGTTATTGTAAACCTCCTGGTATCATAAAAATAATTGTAATTCTTATTGTTGTATAAAAAAAAATATATGAAAGTTATATTAAAAATATAGTCAACAATAAATTAATTTAATTAACTACAATCTTTAATATATTTTATTTCTATTCAATCATAACTTTCATTAAAAGTTGACCGTTCATATTATTAATATCAACAAAAATATGTATATTACCTTTAAAATATTTTAAATATTTGGAAGAAGAGTTTTTCAACTCAAATGGTCTTATACCGAAAATTTTAAAAATCTTATGACTCAAATAAGATTGTCTCCCATATAAAATATCTAGAGCATACCAAAAATTATAAAAATATTATTTATAGTAAAGGCTAAAATTCAACTTTGGTTATTCTATTTTTTCTAATATGCAATTTTAATCCCCCCAATTAAAAAAATAAAGAAATTTAGCCCCCTAGTTTTCAAAAATCTGAAAATTTGATCCTACCATCCAATTTAATGCTTTGATCGTTAAGTTTTTAATGTTGATTGTGCCTTAAGTGACGTGTTAGTATAGAAATTGTATTTTTTAATTTATTTATTGATGACTAAATAATTAAATTTAATAAATATTAAATAAAAATATATAAATCAATCCTTTACTGATTTGAATCAATTAATCCATTTTATATTTTTTTTATCAAATTTAACTATCTAATCATCAATAAATAAATTCAAAAATGCAATTTCTATACTGACAGGTCACTTAAGGCACGATCAACAATAAAAACTTCATGGTCAAAGCATTAAATTGGACGATAGGATCAAATTTCCTGATTTTCAAAAACTGAAGGACTAAATTTCTCTATTTTGTAATAAGTTGATCAAAATTGCATATTGAAAAATACAGGAACCAAAATTGCATTTTAACCTTAGTAAACTATTTATAATAAATCATAAATTAATAAAAACTTTATTTCATAACATAATTTTTCATATTTAAATAAATCTGCACATATGGTTTAATTAAAGCAAAACACAAAAAGATTAAGGTTCGTACTTTGAGGCATAGATAAAGGGAAATGGAATGGATTCGGTGACTTTTTGGCGGGAAAGTCAACTTTCCCTATTTTTGGCCATTTGATCAATTTGATGGTCCAGATTTTGTCACTTGTTTTTTAAAGATATTCTTAATTTAATTACTAATTTAGTTTTTTATTTTTTTATACTTTAAATTACAAAAAAAAAAATATTACTGAATACGTAGATTAACTAGACCAACATGTTGTTGGTCCGAGTAGTACTCAAGTTTGAGCCTTATGAATGGAAAGAAATGTGGTTGGAAGAGGAAACCCCACCACAGGTAGCTCAGCCTAGTTTTCTGACGAATATTAGACATCGACAAAGCCTACATCAAGTTCGAACCATATGAATAGGAATGGAAATATGCCAAGCCACCCGATAAGGTCCAGTGGCTTAGCTTACATCAGATTCAGATGAGGCCAAACTTTTTAGGATATAAACCAGGCCTAGGCTTTTATAAATGCTTATTTTATAAATGCTCACAATTGAAAAGCATTTCAGGCTGGCATATTGAATTATATATAAGTAATATTTTTTTTGTTAGCATTATTATTATAATAAAAAAATTTAGTATAGATCTTTTTTTAGTACAGATTATTATAATAAATGTGTTATAATGTATTAAAATTATACTTTTATTTACTTTTTTTTAAAATATTAAGCATGTTGACCTATATAAAGGGTCAACCTAAAAGCTAATTGAAGTTATGCCCTCTTAAGAGGCCTTATTACAAAATTGGCTTTCAAATAAGTTATCATGAATGTTACATTAGACACTAAAAATGAGTTTATATCATATAAATATGTTAGACTTGACTCTTATAAAACATAGTCTGCCTATTTTCACTTTTGTCTCATGCTTTGAGTAGAAGTGATTTTAATTTTCATAGATTATAGTTTGTTTTACATAAAGCCTTTTCTCATTGGTCTATTAGCCTATGTAGAGAAAAGTTTGACTTAAATAAAAGTTTTGATTCGAAATAATTAAGCCTTTAAGTAGGTTAAGAGGTCAAGTCAAACTTTCAAATAAACCAAGTCAGGACTACAAATAAAGTATGTGATAGGTAATCGATTAGGCTTGGACCTTGAATTTTTTAAACAGATCAGACCTATTTAAGTAAAGCTTTGTTTGGCCCAACCTATTTCCACCCCTAACTATGAAACACCCACTTTAAAAAGAAAAAGAGAGAGAGAGAGAGACATTTGGTTATTGATTAATTTTTAAGTATTGATATAAATGATAGGCCATCATTGAGGCTCAATCAAAATGGCTAATATGATTTTTAATAAAAGTGCATTAATACCGTTTAATAATTTCTGATTCCTAATTCAGTGTCATTGGATAAAGTCTTAAATTAAGGTGAATTTTGCATAATCTTTAATAAAATACTTTTTTTTTTTTTGTAATCAGGAGGTAAGGAGGTATATGCAGGGATTTTATTTGACACACAATTAATCTTTCTCTCACTGGGTCATCCAATTTTAGGATAAAGTTATACCTTCAATCGCGACTTCATGTTTAAGCTAGGAATCAAATCACAAACCTTGCTTAAGGGACAAAAGTGTCGAATCACTTGTGCCAATGACTTTTGGTATCTTTAATAAAATACTAAAATGTGGAATCAAATTCTTAATAATTCGTTAAATAAATTTGAGTATTGAACAAAAATATTAATAAAGTAACGATCTCATTTAAATAAATACAAGTACGTAGACCCATGTAATGCACAAGGAATTGGCGTTTTATTATTACTCTAATTTATATGTAATATTAAAAAAAAAATTAAGGTAAATATATCTTTTATTAATTTGTAAATTTTTAAATGTATTTACTTTAATACTTATTATAAGAAAGGACTATTTTTTTTATCTGTAGGAATCGAAGACAGGTACCGGTGATTTACAACAACTCACATATCATGCTCAACCAACTGAGCTAAACCCCCTTGTATAAGAATAGGACTATAAGTTTTAACAATATAAGTTTTAATAATATTAGTGAAATTAAGTACGATGATGTTTTTTTTTATTTATAAAAAATGATTATGTTTATTTTCATATTAATATTGTAGTGATATTTGTATTTTTTATATATGAGTATATATAAATTGATAGTCCATATGATAATTCTTAAATGCAAATATTGTACAAAATATTAATGTTTTTTATAACTATGATTTGATATTGTGCTTACTAAATCATTATTAGGGATAACAATGGGATGAGGTGTCCAGGTAGTATCCTTTCACGATCGTCCAATGAGATGAAAATACATCTCATGCCCACCTCATACTTGCACGAATATCTATTAAGCATATATCAATGAATTTTATAAATTTTTGCAAGTATATTCACGGGTATCTGTAAATATTAGTATAAAATAAAAACTCATCAAAATTAAATCATTTTCTTATCTTTCTTTTAACTTCTAAATAAATGAAAGATACAAAAAGTGGGCCACCTATGTCGTCAAGGTTATTAAAACTGGGGAGAATTTCATTATATAGTGAAATAATTTTCCAACAACTAGTATATTTATGCCTGTTCGAGGTGTCATGCTGCAAAACACCTTTTTTTTTTTTTTTATCAAATGAATAAGGAAATTATGAAAATCCAGATTTTACATATCCGATATGATGAAAATAAACAAGCTCTGTCCACTATATGTTTCACAACCACCAACTTTTGATGCAACCGCAGCTTCACATTGTCTTACTAGTCAGGGCTCTATTTTATGTATTTAGGAATAATTTATAGAATTTAATTTATTTTCATTGATAGAATGAAGGTTTTTACACTATTATTTAATAATAAATTATCATGGATAATAAAATTGTTGTCTATTATAATAATTATTTTAAATTTTATATTTAGAATGATTTCTAATTGATTGACGATATAGAAATTTTACATAAAAATCTTACACAAACAACATATCAAAACTAAACTCTTTTTTATTCATCCAAATAAAAATAGAACATTTTTTTTAAGCAAAATAAAATATATTAAAGAAAAAAAAAACAAGAAATCATGGGAGGACCAAACCAAAACCCATGAAAATAAAGCAAGAGGAGCTATAGCTAGGAAAGCCTACGCTATTATGTAAACTACCTCCAAGCAAAAGAAGAAACAGAAACATCAAAAAGATTGTGCAGCTACACACCATAGCAACCAAAGAAAACTATCTCTAAAAGAAAAGGATCTGTCCTATAAAGCTAAAAAGCCATCTGATATAGGAAAAACTCCTTAAAAACTATCAGAGAAAGAACTGTAGACATAGAGTCTATAAGGTGGCATCAAAAAATTGTCTCAACTTCTGAAAAAGAGAAGTCGCAAGCAGGATTATGTCTTCTTATTTTTGGCTAACCTCTTTCTCTGTGTTTTTGAATTGTTAGCAGTGGCTGCAGAGAGGTTGTTGTTTGCTGTCATATCTGTTTCCTCATCTTGTTCATCACCCCAAAATTTTGAAAGGATTTGAAGGTCTTTTTGAACAACTTCTGGAAAGGATGAAATAGAACCAACCTGTTGTTGCTTCCCTATTGTGTTCAGTTTCTGTTTTTGATACTTAGAAAGAACTAATTGGAAGTTGTGAGAGTTGCCACTCTCATCTTCTGCGTTAACTGAATTTGATATATCCTCTTCTGAATTATTATCAATCATATATGGCCAGCACTTGGACAAGGCTCTGATGTCATTGTGAACTAAAGGTTGCAAAGCATAATCTTCTAACGAAACATTAATAGAGAGACCAGCCGCTGTATCCGGTGCAACAACAATATCCTGCACTTCTCCTGAGTTAACATGAGTGCACAAACTTGATGGAACAACTTCAATGCGCTCATTGATAACTTCAGTAGCCTCAGGGTCAGGTTGATTTTCTGATGCATTGATTTGCTCTGTGCCAAAGGCAGAATGCTCTGGGGACTTTTGTCGAACAGTTGAGGGGTCAGACTGAACATTTGGTTCAGTTGATTTGTTGGGAAGAATAAAATTTTCAGATGAGTTCCCTGAAGAGTGGACTCGATTACCAGGATGCAATGATTGATTTCCATTGTGTGGCTTATGTTTCTGATGAAAACTTTCCTTCTTGCAGTGCTCCAAACCATGTCCAACAGTTTTACAGAAAGTGCAAAATGGAGGAAGCCTCTCAAACAAAATGCCCACAAAGAAAGCAAAGGATTCCCTCTCCACCAAAATTTCAGAGTGAAGTTTCGCAGATAAATCTAAATCAACAAGAACTCTAGCAAAATGCCCTAATGTTCTATTTTTGGTGGCCACATCAAGAGTAATTGGGGTTCCTACACAACTAGCAATCTCAAATAAAATCTTTGGCCTCCAATATTCTAAAGGGAGATCAGTGATTCTAATCCAAACCTGGGCATGTGTTTGCCTCATAGTGCTCGGATTAAAATCCGGACTCCACTGGTAAAGACGCAACAAACCCGGTTGAAGATTCCATGATCCCACTGTCCAGACACTTCTCAAGTCTTCTACAGAAGCAAAGTTGAATTCATAGTAACCTTTCCCTAAAGGAATCAGTTTCCAGTTATCAATTGGTTTCCAGAGCTTCAACAGCCTTTCCCTAAGTTCCTGAGAGGTAACAGGTTTGGAACCTTTAGTCAAAACCAAGCGTCCATGAAGGTTGTTTTTGCAGGAGCGGAGTCCCTGTTGGTACTCCTCCTCTGAAATTTTTATAGAAATAGCATCTCCTTTAACACAAGGTTTGGGGAGTTGGCTCAAAGGGATGTCACACGAATTGGATAAGGCTTGGGCAAAGGATTTGCGTATGATAGGGGGAGGTTTAGCAGAGTTGATAGGCCTTGGTGAATCAGAAGATGGGCAAAGGAAAGACCAAGGACAAATAGCGGCAGTTGCCGCCATGGTTTCCGGTGAGAACTATTTGCTATCTAATAAAAAAAATAGAACATAAAAACAGAAGAATTTAATTAAAATACACTAGTAGTAGCTTATAAAAAATACACTAATGGTATTATTATTTTTTACATTTTGATTCAAACATAAATTGTCATATACTAAATAAATAAAAACCTGAATTTTATCATAATAATTACCTTTTTCTTAAAAAAAATCATAATAATTACTTTAAATACAAAATCTGGTGAAATCAGATTCTGTGCACTTTCATATAATACACTTACCTACATTGATTATGTGATTTTCACATATATGGTTATAAAATCAACTAGAAATTCCTCCCATCTTCACTATTTAATAAGGATTCACCATTCATTCTAAATTCATTAATTAGAAAATTCTCACTTTGGTGACTAGCTAGCTACACATAACCATGGCAAAACAAGTTTATGTTTTGATTTTGTTCCTGGTTCTTTTTTTTGTTCGTAAGTCTCTCTCTCTAGAGTGTGTATTAACATTGGTAAAAAAAATTATATATTTACATTTTTTAAGAATATATCTCATATCTTTGAATGTAATAACATTTACTTTTGATATAATTTGCAATTGTAGAAGAAATATCGATACAAGTTGCAACAGCACGATGCATAACTGAAACATTCGTAACTGGATGCACCTCTGACCCAACTTGTGTTCAAATGTGCCACACTCAAGGTTTTGATGATGGCAAATGCATAACGTCAAACTTTCATTGTATTTGCTTTAAAGGATGCTCCAAGGTGGAGGATGCTCACTTGGGATGACATTGGCTCGAGTTAAGGCCTCACATCCAAGCATTGATAAAAGGCATTGAGAAACCTATGTATTAAGACTTAAGATTGAATCAATAAAGTTTATTTGCAAAAGATATTTTAGAAGAATTATGCATAGATTTCATGATCAAGATTGCTCAAAAGCATATTTATAAATAGTCAATGTTTATACATTTCTAATGACACTACAAGAAATCAGCTGATTAGAGTCGGCCAAAAGCCGACTCTAAAGCAAGAAAACGGACGCTAAAATGTACTTAAGCGACGGCCATGCGTCGGATGTAACGTGGACTCTAAAACCCTCGAAGCTAATAAACTTGTGTCGGTGTCTCGAATCCGACACTAGTTAGCGTCAACTAAGCCAACTCTACAACGGATTCTACATTATTTAATTTTTTTAAATTCAGTTTCCCTGAGTGTCGGTTTAGCCGATTCTATAATTTTTTATTCTTTTTCTTAGAGTGGGCTTGGCCGACGCTGTGCTTTTTTTCCTACTGGAACATCATGCACAATAAGCAATATAAAGCATTATGCTACAGGAACATAATGTAGGCATTGTTGTCATAAAAATGAATGTTGAAATCCTTAATTTTCATTGGTAAAACAGAAATCATAAATTATATCTAAAATAACAAGTAAATATTGTTAATGTGTGAAATACAAATACCAAGAAAACAAAACGAAACATCTCTAACATGGCAAAGTTCCAAAAGATAGATTGAAAACAAAAGCACTCGAGTGCCAGGAATGCTGAAGCATCCTTGAAAATAGTAGGTCCGATAAAGTATTTGGATTCACCTACAAAAACCATTATTCAACTCAGCACATGAAAGGAATAAACCCTCAAAAAATGTAGTGATGGTAGAAAGGAATAAACACAAACAAGATGAACAGAACCAGCAAGGTGTAAGAGATCATGCAGCAAACACATCAAAGAAGGTTGTTAGAACAAGAAAGAGAATACACCTAATTTGATTCACTGCATACTTAAAACAAGAAACGGAATAAAAATAATAGGTCTCTCCTTAATCAAACTTACGTACACAAGTGAAAACAAAATTTGATTCACTGCATTTCTTTGAACAATTAAATTGTGAATGCTTAAAATATAAATTTAACTGTGCAACCAACAATCCTTATATATTATAATATCAACTTCTACAAATAACGTGGAATAAACAATAACAAATCAATTCTTGTAAAAATTGGTAGCTGATGGAGTTTAAGTGACTAATCAATCAACTGAGTCGTAATAACCTCTTTCAACAAACAAGGGCATGCTATTCTAACTTAGAAATAGAAATTTATACTAAAAGGAGTATAGCAATAATCCAATTAATTACCTCCATGGCAGCAGCGTTACACAGAAGTAGAGTCACAAGAAGCTGGTGTCTTTTTTGAAGTCTAAAGAAATTTGTCTGCACCAGATAAACAAAGTTAAGGTCATAGCTAAAAGCTAAACTTATTAATCCTTCAGTCAATGAATAGTCCAAAAAAATTGTCATGATAAATATTTTAGTGCATATACACTCAAGTAAACAGTCACAACTCAGTTCTATAACCAGCCAGGAGAAGTGTGCTAGTATGAAAGTAAATCAATCATAACCCAAAGGTATCCTAGTAATTGATAGTTAGGTAAATTCCATTTAGTCATTATTTAATACATGAATAACTTTTACTAATATATAGCTTCTCTATCGAAAAGAGAAAGAAAATTCAATGAAAGAAGTGGAACCTTTGATAACAGTTTCATATCAAATTTAATAACTCTATACTAATGCAGCACCTCTACTTGTGTGCCATTCAATCACATCTACTAGAATCACTCAAAATTACATATAAAATTTGGAAACACATCATGTGGTCACAGCAGAATTAACAGGCCACTGATTCATCAAATGTCAAATTCAATGGACATTAATCAAGAAACACCATACTATCAAAATTCCATTAATTTTAAATATTATATGAAGAAAGCTCAAAGCATAGTTCCATTAAAGAGACATACCAACAACTTGAATCATGCTGAAACAGGGCCAATGACTTTTTCAAAAGAGAAAGGTAAATTAACCAAAGGTGAGAAATCAAAAGTAATTAAATTTAAATTTCTAGAAACAATAATAGAGAATTCCAACATTATACTTGTTGCTGAAAGCATTGTTCTATACATTCCAATATATTGATACTAGCAATTAATGGTCAACTGCCAAAGAAAAATCCAATTTAATATTTTGATCATACAAACTAACCACTCAATCAAAGTAAAACACCAAACTCATGCACCCAATTCAATCAACACCTTTACCGTTCATGCAGGCAGTTAACAGCTCAACAATTTAATTTTTAAAAAACAACATAATGTATGAAAACAAAGGAAAAGACAGAACAGAGATAGAGAAAGGACCTGAGTAGTGGTTGTTGGTTGCTTGAGCAAATTAAGGGAGATCTCTCCAATGCCTGTGATGCTAAAAAAACAGATGGTAAGTAAATAGGTTTGTCATACCAACAATGGATGCTACTTTTCAAGCCAAGAACATGTATCAATTAATAAATTAGTTATTCCAACAATGGATGCTACTTTTAAAAGCATAATTATCTGACCGTATTCATCAATTGGAGCATCTCAGTCACAACTTTTAGTAATGGAAGAAAGAACTCAACAAAGATACCAATTTATATGTAAAAATCAAAGCTAAAAACATAATCTTACTTAATTGATCTTTGTATATTGGATGCACTGGAACTTCTTAGTTCAAAAACATGGTTTCAACAACTTCCAGTCCTACACATTCAAAATAGAAAGAAAAAGAAAACTTCAACAAAAAAATTTCAAACCATATAAAAAAACTTAGCATGACATAACATGAGTTGAAGATATAGCAGAGCACAAACTCTGAATCTTGTATATGTTCCCTTTTGGCCTTTAAAGCCATTATATCAAATAAGACTTAGCAGCCAAATAACCAAATTCTCTGAAATAACACTTTAACACCACATTTTCTCACATAAATAGCGGAATTATCAAAACCAAAGCAAAATAGTATCTATCTAACTTCTGAGTGCTTCAAGGGACAAAAACACAGATAACAAATTACATTTGATTTCCTTTGCCATATATAATACCAAATCCATCTAACCATGGTACAATGAAGCTAAAAAAATCCTATATAGAATTTACTTTCACATAAACTATGAAAATTATCACAAAAACTGAGAAAAAAACAGGCACACATACAATGAGATATATACAATTTTAGTTTACATCAATTATACCAACACCGCAACTCTAGCAAACCAAACACCCACACTAAGACCTGCAAATTGAAAAGGAACCAATCAAAGTAGAAATCAATCAGGGAAAGAAAAGAACAAAAATGAACAAAAATAATAACAAAACAGGGCCAAAAACCCTTGCCACTGTGCCAAAAATTTATGGTCGCTGCGTGCGCAATCTCCTTCCTCCTCCATGACTTTCTTGCACCTTTGAACCCTAGTCATGCTTGTCGTTAGAAATGTCGTCACCATAGCCACTACATATGGTAGCGGAATCTCCCCACACCACTGAGTCGTCGTCTGGACCACTCGGCGCGCGTCACTATTTGTCGTCGGGAAGAATTGTGCTCCCCCACTTGAGAACACAGTTGTACCGCCACTGCTAAGATCTGCACTACCCCTCGCCCGGTCACGGTGGAACTGCTAGTGTCACAGCCTCTCCTTCTCTCTCGTATGCCTATTGTACATATATTAGGGCTCAGTTGCTCAAGCAGATTAGGGTTTTGTGAAAGAAAAGGGGGGTAAAATGTTAAATTGCAAACTGTATCAGCGTTGGGGTGTTAATAAAATTTAATATTTTTAAAATAAAACTTAATTTGTAAGCGTCGGCCTCGCCAACGGACTAACTAAAATAATAAAATAAGTTATTAAATAGTGTTGGACCATCCGACATAACAATAAAAAATTCTAAAAATATACGATTTTTGGACAAGAACGATTTAGTGTCCCATGAGAGTCGGTTAAGCCGACTCTAACAGCGTCGGCTTGAGGTCCAACACTAATTTTTGGCCGCTAAATCAATGCATTCTTGTGGTGTGAGTAATCTCACTTTATTCCATCTTTCATCATTTTAATCTTTAATTTTTATTTTAAATAATAATATATAATTTGGAAATTGAAATTCTCACTTTTTTTTATTTTCTCAATTAATTCTTTCTCTTCTTTCCTTTAGATGTACACTAATATTTTAGCTTGTGAAATGCACAGGATAAATATTTATTTTTATACAATTAGAATTTATAATAAATAAATACTTTTTAATATATAAATTATATTATAATTAGAATTAGTAAAAAAAGAATATTTTATAACATATAAATTATATTTTTATTTACGATAAACAATAAATATTGTAATGAAAAGTTATTTTAAGGTTTAATTACCCCTTTTGTCCTTATAGTTGCAACAATTTTCTCTTTTAGTCCCTATAGTTTAAAACATCTCATTTTGATCCCTACAGTTGGAATTTTTTAACTCTTTTGGTCATTGCCATCTAAAGTTGTCTAACGTCATTACATCTGATCCTTTAACCACAACAAAATTGAAACTGGCGGTGTAAAACTGCTAAAAAGATCTTAGTGGTTTTTAACCACCATAAATTAAAAAAAAAACAAAGTTTCTTTTTTCTTTATTTTCTTTTTTCTTCTTCTTCCCCTCGCACATTCTGACCTTTCTGCGTGCCCACCGCCGTCCTCTCCCATTGGCGACTTTTTGGCACTCCTGTACGACGTGCTTGTGAAGAACATTATCTCCTTCAACAACCCAAACCTTGACGCAACATCACTAGTGTGTTGTTCGTGGTGGGACGCATTACAGGAGGGGGTGGTGTTGCTCCAATTGGGAAAGCGCTTCAGGCATGATCATTGGTCCACCAACGCCAACAAGGCTCTCGACTTCTTCATGAAAGCCGCCGTATATGGCTCTGCTTTGGCCATGGTAGATGCAAGCCACATTTATTCGGAGAGGGGAAAAAACATTTCGTTTGTTAATTTATGGAGGTTAAAAATCACCAAAAAAATTTGGTTTTGTAGCGGTTTTAAAGGATCTGGATGTGACGGTGTTAGGTGACTTTAGACAGTGAAAAGGGTTAAAAAAAACTACAACTATAGAGACTAAAAGTGGATGTTTTAAATTATATGAACTAAAAGAGAAAGTTGTTGCAACTATAAGGATAAAAAGGTAATTGTACCTATTTTAATTTTGAGTAAATTACACAGACCCCCCTTGAGGTTTGCTCTTATTACACCTAGCACCCCTCTATTTTTTTTACATTACTTTGAGCACCCCTAAGGGGGGGTAAGTGCAATATTTTTTAAACCTGAGAGGAGGGTCAGTGTAATGATTTATGCCTATGAGGGGGGGTCGGCATAACGAAAATCCAAAAATTAGGGGGTTTCTTGTAGGATTCAAAAATGGAGGGGTATCAGGTGTAATAAAGGCAAACCTCAGGGGGTGTCCATATAATTTACTCTTTAACTTTTTATAATTGCTTTTAAAAAAAGTATTGAGATTCAATTTAGAAATAAAAATGAAAAAGGCATATTGAAAGAAATAAGCCATTAAGAAAATTAAGAATGCAGGTAAAGATATATAGAGAGTGGTTTGAGAAAGAAACATTTAGGACTAGTTGTTAAACTAAAATTAAGAAATAGTTTTGAAAAGAAAAAAAAATTAATAAATTAAATTAAATGATCAATATAAAGGATTAAGATAAAACATATGGCTAAATAAGGGCAAAAATAATTTCTAAATACATTCTCATTCAAGGTAGGGATTCAAATTTATAGTATAAGAGTAGATTTTACACACTAATCCTGCAACTAGCTGAAAAATTTGCCTTTCGAACTATATTTATTTTATTATTATGTATATTCTTGATCGTCTTAACCATTTAACACTTTTAATCTACTATATTTTATCTCTATCTCTAAATTAAATTTTGATTATGTTTTTAAAAAACATGTCAATAGTTAAAAATAACCTTATATCAAAATTAAATTATTTATAATAAATATAAAATATAATTTATATATTCTAAGATATTTATTTATTATAAATTTTAATTATAATATACTTTTTAAGTTAAAGTTAATTAATATAAAAAAAATATTTATCATATACAATGCTAAAATTAAAATACAAATTTCTAATTGTATAAAACATCATTCCAAGGGGTGGGGTTAACTCTCAATTAACATGTTTTTCATGCATTGGATACATAATTCCTTTTAAATGAGTAATTGATCAACTATTTATACTTGTTCATTAAATTCTGTTATTAATTCCATTATTACATCAACAAACATAGAATATGAGTGCCTTATTGATTCCATTAAATTCCGTTCATGGCAATGGAATAAGGTAAAGGGGGGCTTACTTATCCATTATTGGGATGGGTGTTGAATCCTAGAGCATGCATTGTTCTTAATTGAAATAAGACGGGTTGGGTTGATTTTTCTAATATCTTGTTTATGATTTTTTGTTATGACTTCTAAGCTTGGCACATTTTGTGCATGAATTTGAAGACATGGGATGCCATTTTTGAAATACCAATGTGTTACCTTTATCCTGTAAAAATTCCAGCTCAAAACAATTTTGGGAAGTGTTAGAAAACATAATTTCTTTGAACCATGTTCACTGTAAAGTCAAATTCGCTACTGTCAACTTGTAGGAATTTTTGAAAATGATCTAGATGTCTATTTTATAATAGTGGTATCAGAGCAGTCGCATCTTTTGAACAAACCTATGGGGATAGGTCTGTTATGTTTTTGCTGTGTGATTGATATGATGGGTATAAGGCTTTAGCCAAGGTTATTCTCTAACTTGGTTTGGTCCTATGTTAGGATGGTGAGACCACGTAGACCTCCTCCTCCTCCATCTGATATGGCCCAAATGGCCCATGCTATAGAGGTGATGGCAGTTGTAATGCAACAACAGAGTGCCACCATGGCTCATCAACATCAAGCAGCTTTGGCACAGCTTGAGGCCACTCAAGTTGTTGCCCAAGCAACAATTCCACCTGAATATCAAGGGTTAGTTGAATTCAAGAAGAATGCTCCCCCACAATGCAAAGGAGACTCTGATCCAGATGTAGTTGATCACTGGATTAAGGAGCTAGAGAAGATCTTTAGGGCAATGGCATGTCTCGAAGATAGGAAGGTTACTTATGGCACTTATATGTTAGCTGACGAAGCAGAGTTCTGGTGGCATGGAACTCGACAAATGATGGAAGCACGTGGAGAACCCATCACTTGGGGAAACAAGAACTCTGCAGAAAGCTCTCCCTGAAGTTTCCCCAAGTGAGGGGTTCTCCACATGCTTCCATCATTTGTCGAGTTCATTGCCACTAGAACCCTGCTTCGTCAGCTAACATATAAATGGCATAAGTAACCTTTCTATCTTCGGGACATGCCATTGCCCTAAAGATCTTCTCTAGCTCCCTAATCCAGTGATCAGCTACATCTGGATCAGAGTCTCCTTTGAATTGTGGGGGATCATTCTTCCTGAATTCAGCTAACCCTTGATATTCAGGTGGAATTGCTGCATGATCTGCTTGGGCAGCAACTTGAGTGGCCTCAAGCTATGCCAAAGCTGCTTGATGTTGATGAGCCATGGTGGCACTCTGTTGTTGCATTTTAGCTGCCATCACATCTATAGCATGGGCCATTTAGGCCATATTAGATGGAGGAGGAGGAGGTCTAGGTGGTCTCACCATCCTAACATAGGACCAAACCAAGTTAGAGAATAACCTTGGCTAAAGCCTTATACCCATCATATCAATCACACAACAAAAACATAACAGACCTATCCCCATAGGTTTGTTCAAAAGATGTGACCAGCTCTGATACCACTATTGTAAAATAGACATCTAGAGAATTTTCTAAAATTCCTACAAGTTGACAATACTGAATTTGACTTTACAGTGAACATGGTTCAAAGAAATTAAGTTTTCTAACACTTCCTAAACTTGTTTTGAGCTGGAATTTTTACAGGATAAAGGTAACACATTGGTATTTCAAAAATGGTATCCAATATCTTCAAATTCATTCCCAATTGTTCCCAGTAAAATTTTCTCTAACAGCCTAAATTTCGGACTCCAAATAGAGCTCCAAACCCTTGCCCTGTTCCTTTTCAAAATGTTAATTTAGAAGTTGTGCATGATAATTTGCATAATTTATATGGTTAAAAATATTGTTTTGTCTAGTTTTTATTGGTACAAACTCGAAAAAGAAAAGATAAGTACACAAGTGTAAAATTGGGAAAAACTGAGACATGTTCCAACAGAACACCAAAAATAGAACAGCCACATTGTGGGTTGCGGATGAGCCTCAAAACGAAGTTATCTTGACATAGTGTCAATAAAAGTTGCTCCATTTTGTGTCTATTTTCATTCAAAACAAATTTCATGAAAAACCAACGGTTAGATCTTCTGAAAATCACAAAACCGTGGGGACTGTACAGAGCCGGACGAACCAAACAGTCATTGCCACTTTATTTTGTGGTTTGATTTTCACATGCAAAGCTTACCAAATAATTTCAAGAAAATTTGAGCATGGTCTCCTTTGTTTTAGGAGCCTTCCCAATCAAGTTCAAATATTAAAACAATCCAAAGACAGTACATGCAAATCCCACACAGCCACTGCCAAAGGGTTCCTAACCCATTCCATTAATATCTCAAGTTCAAACACCAAGTAACACAACATAAACAACAAGATGGGCATGCATGTTGTATGTGGTTGAGCCCCCTAACTCTCAACCACACTTAAACTGAAAATAGAATTCACAAGGAAGTTTCCCTTACCCTATACTCTTGGAATTTCTTAAAAGAGAAACTAGGAGGAGAAATTTGAGGTTCTTGAGTGATCCTTCCCTAATTTGTGCTATAAAATCTACTAGGAGGAACCTAAACCAACATCAAAACAAGCTTCAATCAAATTTTAACCCACCAACCAAGATTCTACATGACACCCATTTCATGTCTACTTGGTGGGAGAAGGAAAAAGAACTTAAGAGACCAAAGGAGAAGAGGGGTACTTACCAACTAGAAATCAAGCAAAGAAGCTCTTGAGATTAAGGGAACAAAGTCCTCTTTGAGTGAATTTCAAAATCCCAATCTCTTGAGAGGAAAAGAGAAGCTTAGAGAGGGAGAAGAAAATGGAAGAAATGAGAGAAGTGAAGCTTTGCACGTCCAAAGCTTGGGTTTTATTTAAAATTTTTACATTTCGCACCTATACTTCCTCTAAGGACACCCCTTTCTCTTATATTTTTTTTTCTACAACTCAAGGAATTTACGTAAAAGTCCCAAAAATCTCACAATAACACTATGGCACATAACAAAACATAGAACTTAAGTTAATTATTATATCAATCAACATAATTTAAATTTAATTTGCTCTTGCGTTATTAATCAAACACTTAATCATACAATTAGGAAAACTACAACGTTACAGAGAGGAAGGAAGAAAAGTGAGAAATGAGAGAAGGAGAAGAGGCTTGCTACGGTTAAAGCTGTGGGAGTATTTTAAACTTTTGATATTTGCACCTTAACATCCTCTATCTACACTCCTCTCTCTTAATTTCTCTTATATCTTAAATCCAATACTTAATCATACATTATGAAAAATCACAGTGTTACAGTTCCCCACGTGTGAATGCAGTGGGGCCTTAAGTAATTTTTTTTCTTTTTTGATGGAAACATTTAAAAATTAATATTTACAAGATGTAATATAATTTTTTATTATTAATATTTTTATTAAATTTATGTATATATTTATATACAAATGAAAAAATACTTTTAAAGATAATAGTTTTTTAGACAATCATTTATATAAATTAAAATGATATGAGACATGTATAAATATAAAATTATCTGAATATATATATATACATACATACATATATATATATATATATATATATATATATATACTTTTACACACACACACACACACACACACACACACACACACACACACACACACACACATATATATATATATATATATATATATATATATATATATATATATATATCTACTAAAATATACTTATATAAAATTTAAAAAAAACATTAAAAACATAATAGTATAAAAAATGTAGATTGTAAACTTAATACCCGTGCAGGGCACTGGTTATTATGCTAGTTTTATTATATTTTACAATTTATATTATGAGTAAATCACATTTAAGGTCTCCTTGACCTCCACTACAAAATTTGCATCCCCTAATAAGATATATATACTTTAGGGCCTAAGGTTCAATAGACAATGATATGATTTTAGTTGGTCTAATTATAATTGATATCCATTAAGTATTTCACTAGAAGGTCTCACATTCCTTCAATACCAAGTTTCGAATTCGCCTATAGTAGGCTTCTTAACAATTCAATTGTCTTTAATTACTTGATATCAATTGTTACGTTAAAGACTAACTATCAAGCATAGGACAATATAAAATCTTATTGAGTACCAACGATAATATTTTGAATCAATCACAACAAAATTAAAAATAAATTAACACTACAAAAAATTCACTAATTAGCGAGGGAAACATTGCTTGCTAATCCCTCGCTAATCACATTAGCGAGGGATACTTCTTACTATAAAATAAGTTGCTAATTTGTGATGGGAATCCTTCTTCACAATCCTTCTCTAATTTTGTACAAATCCCTAGCAAATCCTTTGCAAATTTCCTCGCTAATCATGTGGTCAAATGTAGATAATCCCCTTGCTAATTAGCAACAACTGTCGCTCACTAACCCTTCGCAAATCATTCACAATTTATCCTATGCTAATCCCTCACAATACTTTCTTCGTTAATCATTCAATTTTCCCTTGCCACTTCCATGAACTTCTCCTCACAGATATACCCTCGTTATTCCTTCACTATTCCCTTGTTATTTCTTCGCTAAAATCCTTCGTTATTCTCCCACAAATCCCTCACCCTTAAACAAATTATTTCTTCGCACATGATTCCCTCGCTATTCTGTCACAAAAATATTCAAGTTGATTTTATTTCAGTGTACACCTATATCCGAAATTAAACAAAATTATCAAGGCATATTTCATTTATTACAGTACACTCTATATTTGAAATTAACACATGATATAACTGAACCTATATAAATCAAAGAAAAAAATAAAAAAGCATGATTAACCCATAAATCATTAAAGTGCAGTAAACAAATGTTTCAACATAAATCAAAATCTGTCATAAAGTCTTACAAAGGATAATAAGAAAAACATTATTTAACCCAAAGTGAAATAACCAGATAAAAAAAGTAAACAATTCATTTTTTTAAGGCATGCAATATTTTATGTTCGAAAAAACTCCATCTGTGTCCGCATTTGTGCCTGCATCTCTTCCTTCATCTCCTTCAATTTTGCCTTCATCTCTTTCAATTTTGCCTTCATCTCTGTTTGAGCCTTCAATTGTGCCTCCATCTGCACCTGCATTTGTGTTTGCAATTGCCTTTGCATCGGTTGTATTTGTGACTGTGACTGTATTTGCAGCTGTGTTTGCATTTGCTCTCTCATTTGAAGCATCTGCTCTCTCATTTGAGACATCTGCTCTCTCATTTGAGACATCTGCTCCTCTCTCATTTGAGACATCTGCTCTTCTCTCATTTGAGACATTTGCTCTTGCATTTGAGACATTTGAAGGGTTGAAATTCCTATTGCAAGATTCAATTAATCTTTCTTTATCCCAAGTATAATGAGTCCCAATTAATCTTTCTTTATCATGGTAAATTTTGCACAATAAAATCTTGCTCTATCTAGATGTCTTCTTAAAGGCACAAACAATAAGAATGATTTGTGGTGAATGCATATTTGTGTGTGGCAGCTCTTAGCCAAAGTTGAAATTAAAACATAAAATTAAACTTCAAATTTGTGTGTGCGTGTGCGCGCGTGTGTATAGAGGCAACTAGATTGTTATATGCTTTTGGTCAAACAGAAGTAGAGCTACACACAAGACTAAGAATCTACATCTACAACATTTAAACAAATCTCAAAAGTTCATAAAACTAATTAATTTGGTTGGGAAGGGAGAGAACAGTGAACATCAGGCATGACCTTGACCAATTTATGCCAAATTGCAAAAAAAAATAAAATGTGAAGAGAGAATTTAATGACATATTGTATAATGTTCTTTTGGAGGGGGGAACAAACAAAGGCAAGCTTGGCAGGAAGCATGTATATAAGGAAGAGAAAGCAAAGAAGCGCAATTGAAAACATGTAATTTAGGGACTAACTTGGTTTGCATATAAAGAGGAACTTTTAGGAAGACTCTTATTTAGTGTTGAATAAGACTTAATTTACAGATGTTAGCATTTTATAAATAGCATCAATTGAATTAACTTTAGTTAATGGGACTCGGCTATGGCTTAGCATCCATTGTAGTATTATTCATTTGGCAATCTTTATAATATAATTAGCTTAGGAAGAGGATAATACATGAAGTAATAAAGTCATTCGATGGTCAATAAAATAATTAGGTATGCATTTTAGTATAATAGTAGATATGTTATAAAGTTAAAAACAAAAGAGGAGGAACAATAAGAGTTTCTTTATTCTGAGATATTCCTTCCAACTTCTAATTTATTGTGTGTATCACTAAAATATTATACTATCCTTCTACACTAAAGGTGCGTATCAAGAGAATAAAGTATGCACAAAATAAAGTATGTACAAAAGAAAAATAAAAGGAAAAGGAATATATAGTTATAATAACACAATAATTGCAAAAGATCATCCAATAGCAAGAGAAGAAAGGGAAAAGAAGGATATGCACAGAATATTGTAATGATTAGAGTTCTTCACTATCCGTAACAACAACGTCAAACCGACCAACTTCATTTTCTTTGGTCTTATCCTACCTTTTTCATTCCTTTAAATTCGTTAATGAAAATAGGGAATATCAATCAACGTTGCAAACTTTAGGGAACAAAACTTACCACAATGAGTAAATTCTTTTGCTCCACAATACGCTAATTCTTCAATTTTTGGTTGGCCAAACTTCTGTGTAACTGGAACTTGATATAATGAATAACAAGTCATGGCTAAAAAAATTACATTTCAAGTCAAAAACATCTATATAAGAAGAAGAAAAGCTGAGGAATATAACTCAAATACCATTAAGTGATAACGAAAGGGAGAATGTGAAGACCAATGAGGACCCTTGCAAAGACGATTGAACCTAAACGCACCAAACAATCGTGAACCTAAACACACCAAACAATCAATTCAAACTAAAGGGAGAAGAGGAAACATACCTTTGACGAACCCTAGCAAAGAAGAAAGGTTACGAGTGTGTAACGGATGCTTATTTTGGATTGATGGAGGGGGATGGAGTGGAGGATGAAAATAATCCCTTGTTTGGTTTACAAAAATGAAGATGGGAGAGGATGACACATGATGGATCCCATTCCACTGTTTAATCCCATCTTCTTCTCCTCCCAAATTGGGGTGTAGAGGATGGAACGCTATTTATAAACTTATAAAATGTCTGATTTTTAACCTTATTAGATATATCGTGTGTAAATGTAATCATTGGCGCCACCACTTACTCAAATATTTTTGTTGTTGCCCGCTTAATTTATTTGTTTCTTGGTTCATGTTGGTGCCTAGCTGAACGTCCATCTTCTATTGTTTTACTCGGATATTTTCAATCACATTGTTTTATTTATTATTATTTTATTATATATATATATATATATATATATTAATGTGACTTAATTTACTTGATATATAAATATCTTATAAATAGCATAACTTCTATGCTTTTAATTGTTCATTTAATTATTTTTAGTAAATAAAATTCCACTTACTATATTATATGTATAAAATAAAAGTATAATAATTTAAAAAGATTAGATTAAATCAATTGTTAACATATAGCAAAATTTAAATAATTTTAAAAACAAATTAATATTCATTTCAAGATATTTTTGTCAACCATAATAATTAAAATAACAATTCCTTAGATGTATAGTAAAGGTAAAAATAATTCATAATTATTTACTTAGAATAATAATTAAAGATAGTAATTAAGAGATAAATTATTATTATTATTATTATTATTATTATTATTATTATTATTATTATTATTATATATGTCAATTTCTACAAATTATATTAATATATATTTAAATTTTCTATTTGAAAAAATGTTTTATAAAGTACATTTCAAAAAAAGTATTAGAAATTATAATTTTTCAATTTTGTATATTTTAATATGTGTTTCTAATAAATTTTAATGTATTCTATTGAATTTTTTCTATTTAAAAATGTTTTATAAATTACCTTTTATAAAAATATTTAAAAAATTAATTTTTAATGTTGTATATTTTAATATGTATGTGTGTGATAGTTGTTTTTTTTATTTAATAATATTTTTTTTAATATGCATAGGCTTATTTGAAAATTCATAAGTTTAAGAAATATATATTAAGTGTAATAGTTAATAAGTATTTGTATGCATACGGGAGTAGCTGCTACCACTACACAAGATTCGCGATAATCTCATGCAATTATAGTTTCTCTAAGAAAATTATAAAATATTTTCTTAATCATCAAGAATTTTAAATATTAAAATTACCTTACTTATTTGCATCACTTAAGGATTTAAAGTTTTAAATGCTTAAATGTAATGAGAAATTTACTAAATAAATTTCAATATTGCCAATAATAAGAAATAAAGATTTTTATTTCAAATGAAATTATCCTTACCCTATTTTTCTTGTAAAGATACTATCGTATATATTAACTTTTTCTCAATAATTACCAAAATGGTCAACGATTGCTTAAGCTTATTTTTCTCAGACATTTTAAATCTAAAATATTATAATATTAATTATAAAGTTTGTACATTCTAGTTTTCATCTCTAAAATCAATTTGCTTCAATTTTTATTTCAAAACATATTCATCCCACTTCTAACATTTTTTTTTCTGAAAAAAAGTTTACACATATAAAGTTTTAAAGTCTCACTTACTATCACCGAGTGAGGATTATTTTTATTTTTATTTTTCTTTTAAAAACTTTAAGAATTTTCTTTCTTAGTCCATTAATGAAGTACTATTTTAATATTTAGTTATTCTCTTAGTATTGAATCTTTAGCCTTTCTTCTGAGTATTAAATCTACGGCTTATCCTTTATTACTTAAAAGAATATACACCTAACAGAAATATTTACCCCCAAAAAACTTCAGGGATGATAATATAATTTCACATTCTAAAAAAGAGTCAAAATAATTAAAATCAAATAAATGTAACTTTTAAATTTAAATTCTATTACCGTCATAAATGCATCAAAAAATGATAAACAAATTTTTAATTATCATTTATATAAAATTAGTAAATATAAAAGTAAATTAATAATTTCCATTATTAGCTTTCTATCACAATAAAAAAAAGATTGCATAAATTTCATTTGTAAATAAAAATCACATTAAAAAGATAACAATCATCTTAGGAGAACAATAACAATCCTTTCCTTTATGGTAAATAATCGTGTTAATAATTTCATATGATAAATACCAATCACATTAAAAGATAACAATCACATTAATAATTTTCATTATTATATTTTTATCACAACGTTTATAATAATTTTCATTTGTAATTATAATCTTTCTATTTCTATTTCTATTTCTTTTTCTATTTATCCTTTATTATTTTAAGGAATATACATCTAGCAGAAATATTTTTCCCGCATAAATTTCAGGGATAATAATGTAATTTCACATTCTAAAAAAAATGTCACAATAATTAAAATCAAATAAGTGTAACTTTTTAAATTTAAATTCTATTACCGTCATAAATGCATTAAAAGAAATTAATAAATAGATTTTTAATTATCATTTATGTAAAATTAATAAATATAAAAGTAAAATAATAATTTCCATTATTAGCTTTCTATCACAATAAAAAAAGATTGCACAAATTTCCTTTGTAAATAAAAATCACATTAAAAAGATAATAATCATCTTATGAGAACGATAACGATCCTTTCCTTTATGGTAAATAATCAAGTTTATCATATGATAAATACCAATCACATTAATAATTTCCGTTATTATCTTTCTATCACAACGTTTATAATAATTTCTATTTGTAATTATAATCTTTCTATTTCTATTTATATTGCACGTAAGTGTTCCATTTCTACCAGCTTTTTATTTTTCCTTTTTCTATTTCTTTTTTATTTCTTTTTTATTTAGTCTTTGTTTATCCTTTGTTCTTTGATTGCAGGTGTTTGTGACTCTGGGAAGGGCGAGACATTTTTTTCCTCTTTGTAGCACATGGTTTGAACCTCCCGAGCAATAAGCTGAGAAATCTTCCTTCAAAATAATTAGCTTGAAGTACTAATTTTACAGAACACAAAAATTCTTCTATTTATAGAACACATTTTGATTGCATTCCTAATTTTATGTTTGATAAAAGTAGTATGATATTTGAATATCAATAATACTTTTTTTTTTACCAAATATATATCAATACTTATTTAATATAAAATGGAAATTTTTGTAATTGCCTAAATATAAGGTGTGATTACCAACAAAATAAGTCGTTGGTCCGAGTGGTGCTGGACTTGGTCCCCTTAAGCAAGGTCTCGGCAAAGCCGGTAGATACTCTGTACCAATAACATGGTACCAATATATATATATATATATATGGGATAGGATCAGTTTGCTCCAGGTGTAAGTCTAAAAACATACACCAAATCCTATCCATTAATTTTATTGAATCTGATGGTTCTGATTATTTTACTTCAAAATTTTAAAAAAAGTAATTAAGTGAGTCACGTAATCTCTCTTCCCTATCGTTTTCTTTCTATGCGTTTTCGTCCCAACCTGTTTTAGAAACCTTTCTCTACGTTGATGCAGAAGCTAATTGATTGAAGGGAGTCTTTTTTTTTTCTTCTTAGTTTTCTTTTCAGCCAATTAGAATTCTTGGCACAATTCAAGATTGATTCGCCATCACCCTTAAATTTCAAATTTTTTTCTTATCTTTTTTTTTTATTGTCATTTCCGTTTTCACTTTATTCAAATTTCAAACACTTTTCGGAGTGGTTTGAGAACCCATAGTCGAAAGACAAATTCTCCCTTTTGACATCTTAGTTTGATTATTTTGTAATCGTTTTGGAGCTAAGAGTTAGCCGAATTCCACTTTGGCTAGCTAACAAGTATTTGAAATTCTAAATAATTAAATTAATTATTATGAATATATATTTGTAAATAAATACGTTTACTAAGATTAAGTTGCACTATTGAGCATCGTTCCAATTTTTTTTCTATTATTTTTTACAAAGATTCTTATGTGTTATGTATTATAATTTGTCACATATATTTTGTTATATCTTTCTATTTATTTTATTTATTTATTGTGTATTCTAAATTGAAAAATAAATTCTCACCTAATTTTAATATAAATATAGACGAATGTGCTTCTCTTCTATTGTCAATTTGTCGTGAATTTTCTCTCGATACTTCTTGAAAAATGATACCAAAGATGTATATGGTTTCTGATATTAAGCTTGAAGGATTGTGGTTGAGTACTGATTTCAATAACAAGAGCCAAGTGATTAGCCTCAATCGATTTGATTTTGTTGGATGACAAGGTAAGAGCATAAAATTGATAATAAAGCATATAACTTTTTTTTTATTTTCTTCTTTATTTGATATGTTTTTTTTTTTTTTTTGCATTCTACTAAAATCCATGCTACCATAAGGAAAGATTATAATTTGAAAAGCTTTTGCATGAAGGCAAAGTGTATATAATGGAGAACTTTATTTTAGGCGGTCTAGTGAAAAAATGGAGAGTTACTAATCACAAATGGAAGTTAACTTTCATGTACCAAAGTAACAGAGGCGAAGTGTGATAGCATTCCGATGAACTTTTATGAATTTATTCCATTTTCAAAAATACTTTCTGCCTTTGATGAAGTATATTTGATGGGTGAGTTATAAACTATATTCATTTTTTAATTCTTAAATTGTTACATCGTATGCCAACAAATTATTTGAATTTTTTTACGGTACATTATTTTTGTTGAATTCTTACTTTTTTTTTAATTAAACTAGATGTGATTGGCCACATGGTTGAAAAGGATAATTTGAGAGAAACAGAGGATAATAGGAAAATGAGGAAACATATTGATGTGATTCTTAAAAATTTAGAGTGAGTAATTTAATATAATTTTTTTTTTTCAATTATAGCACTAGATCGTGCATCCCACGAGTCACCGTACTAGTTATAATAAAAGTAAACAAGTATGAGCGGAAAATTTTATGAAATTGAGTGACAAATTTTTAGAGATTTTTTTTTAATTCATAAAATTATATAAATATAATAATTAAGGTAATTAGAATAAGTATATCTTCTAATTTGAAATAATTAAATTAATTACATATTAACATATATATGTTTTAATTAAGGTAATTAAGATTATTTTAAAATAAATAATTAGATAATTTTAAATTAACTCTAATAATTACGGTGCACTATTGTGTATTTGAATTTATAATAATTTTAAAAGGTAGTATAATCACAATTGTTACAGAATATGTATGTGTTTAAGATAATTAAGGTGCAATATTTGAATTTGAAATAATTAATACAAAATTTTTTAATTCTAAATAATTAGAACAAGAATAATAATGAATAATACATTTATCTTTTATTTTTTATAAACCTGAAATTTTTCCATATTAAAACAAATTTTAATCAATACTGACTGCAATAAATTATAAATTATTTTGTTCCTTTTTATAAAAAAAAATCCTTTTTTAGACTATAAATAATAAAAATCAAAGAGTTTTCTATATTGGCTTTGTGTTTTCAGGATTAGGTATATTAGGTAATTAGGTAATAAATGTAAAAATAAAAAAAAAATATGTTATCTTGATTTCAATTTTCATTTTAAAAAAAATTTAGAGATTAAATATAAAAAGATTTCTAGAATTATTTTGATATCTTTCAGAATTTGTGAATTGTTATATATTATATAAGGTTAGTAACCGATTCTATAATTTAGGGATTAAACCACTCCGTAACAAGTGTGTTACTCTGCAAGCATCATCTGGAAAAGATATCCGCTAACATGTTGGCATAGCGGGATATAGATAGAGCTGTTAAAATGGGTCAGCCCGGCCCATTGGGCCTAACCCACCTTTGCTCGCTTAATAGGTGGGCCAACCCAACCCAGCCCACTTCTTAGTGAGTTCATAAAATACTAGCCCGGCCTGGCCCACCACAGGTTGGTGGGTTAAATGGGTCGGCCCACCTAATATAAAAATAATGAAAAATCATTTAAAAAAACAAATTCCAACTTCTATCATGCTTCAAATTCAAAATTTTATAAAAGAATATTATCTTAGTAACAAATATTATTGATTACAACAAGTTTCAAGTCTTTTAAGTTTAATAAATAACAAATCTAAGAAATGAATAATTGCCTTAGAACCTAAAAAGGGTTTCTTTTTTTTTTTTGTAGCTAGCTAACTCGAGGGCCAACCTGGCCCACCATGGGTTCAACCTGGTGGGTTGGGTAATTTTTTTGCAATTATTGGAAAAAAAAAATTTCAATCCAGCCTGGCCCTAACCTGTGGTGGGTCGGGTTGGCCCATGGGTTGTGACCCATTTTGACAGCTCTATATATAGAGTTGAGACGTATACATATTGTCTAGCTTCTAATACTACGCTAATGTAGCTGCAGCATGTCATCATGGTAGTCATTTATCATGGTAGCCTAAGAATTAGACAATTTACAATCAAGGTTGTTATATATGATTTAGGGATTTGTTATACAATTTGCATTATGAGATAAGGTTGTTATATATACATAACAATGCAATAATTAACGAAAGAAATGCATCTTGGTCGGCCAGATAAGACAAATGTCCTCAAGAGTCCTTTAGTGAAGTAATTTCCAGCAAGATACAAAATTTTCAATTTACTCTTTCAAGGTAATTCTTTGACCTTATTCCATTGTTTAATTTTTTTTCATATTCCTTTATTGTAAGGTTGTTCATTTTGAATACCATTAAGGAACCACATGTGCTATAGTCCTTACGCAAGCAATGTTTGCATTGTAAATCAATTATGGTTAGAATGATGCAATGAACATGAGGCATATGGTACAACTATGATTGTCGATGATATGGTGAAAAACTTCAAAAACAAAGTACAAATGAGTAATACATGACTTCAAAAATAGGGACTTCACGTTCAATAATAATATACTAGGTTCTTTAATTCAACAAGCAACAAATTTTATTTTCAATTTGAGAAAGTTTAATTTTAGAATTCGATCTTAATCATAACTTTAATTTTAATCAAAGTATTTGTCATTGCTTTTAAATATCAAATTCAAATTAATAAGACTAGTTCATTTTGATTAGCAAGCATCAATATTTACATTAAGAACATTTATGATCCATTTTGATTATATACTTAATTTAACAATGCAAATCGAACAAATCATAAATTAAAAATAAAGAAGGAGTTATAGGAAGAAGAAATAAAATAAAGAAACAAAATGTCCACACTACTTGAAAATAAATAAAAAATAAAAAAATAGAAAAAAGGCAAGAACATACATGTTTCCATAAAACATAAGTGTCATGAGTGCAGCGAATTGGTGTAAAGAAAGTATGTAGTATTCAAAAATCAGAAAATAATTACAAGTCATTGCCTATTTATAGAAACTGCAAATAGGTCAACCTATTTTAGCATAAAGTGGCACCTTTAATCACGACTTCATGCCCAAACTAGAAATTGAATCCCAGACCTTGTTTAAGGGACACAACTGTCAAACCACTTGTGTTAATGACTTTTGGTATCTTTAATAAAATACTAAAATGTGGAATCAAATTCTTAATAATTGGTTAAATAAATTTGAGTATTGAACAAAAATATTAGTAAAGTAACAATCTCATTTAAATAAATACTATTACGTACACCCGTGCAATGCACGGGGAATTGGGATTTTATTATTATTCTGATTGATATGTATTATTAAAAAAATTAAGGTAAACATATCTTTTATTAATTTGTAAATTTTTAAATGTATTTACTTTAATACTTATTATAAGAAAAGGACTATAAGTTTTAATGCAGTAAAAAAAATAATATAAGTTTTAATAATATTAGTGAAATTAAGTACAATGATTTTTTTTATTTATAAAAAAATGATTATGTTTATTTTCTTGTTAATATTGTAGTGATATTTGTATTTTTAATATATGTGAATATATAAATTGATAGTTCATATTTTATTTTTTTAAGACAAAAGGGGGAAAGTGCATGCATTAAAATAAGAGCAGACATTCCAACTATGTTGGCACCCCTGATCTTACCCAAAGCAACACTACCCTGATATATAGATTAAAAAGATAAAAGATAACAAAGAGACATGGGGGAACATAAACCGAAACCCATGAAAAAAGACACAACTACAATAACTTGAATCTATATCTAGGGAGGTTACTTCTGTTCCTAAAAACATCATAAAAAATGATGGGAGGGCTACTGTCCCACCAGCAAAAATCATGTACAAAAAGGCCAAGGGAGGCGATTTTATCTGCACAAGTGTTGTCTTCCCTGAAAATATGCGAAACTGTGAACTTCATATTATGTGTAAGAGAGATGCTCTTCTTCCACCTGTTGCAGATTTCCCAAGGAACCAAATTTGTATTAACAAAAGCTAAGACCACCAAATTTGAATCACATTCCAGCCACAAATTTTTCCAGTTTTTCTTTTGTGCTATTTCAATGGCAAGCATGGCACCATGAAGTTCAACATGGAGAGAATAGTTGACTCCCAGGTTTGAAGCAAAGCAACCTAAAATAGCACCTCTGAAATCTCTAAAAATACCTCCACAAGATGATCTACCAGGACTTCCACGGGCTGCCCCATCAGTGTTACATTTTATCCAATCACATAAAGGAGGATACCATGTAACCTGAGTAATGGAACTGGCTTTCCTAGCGTGGCAACCAATAGAAAAAGACTTAAGAATTTGGAACTCGCTCATATTTGAGTGCATGCAACCAGATGATATGTTTCCAGTAACAGCAGTAGAAGCGATAATCAAACTAGTGGCCTGATTAAAAGGGATTCTTTTGTTGTCAAATCTGAGCTTATTTCAGCGGTACCATATAGTGGAGAGGGTATTCAGAACAGAGGCCAACACTGTATCCTGCAATTGGGTACTCTAATTTTTTAAACAAACATCAAGAACTGCTTCAAAACTAGACAAATCAATATGACTATCAGTTATATTACTGAGCCAATGCCAAATTCTTTTAGCAGAAGGGCAGGAGAGGAAGAGATATGAGGAGGTTTCAGCCGCCTGCTTACAAAAGCAACACATTGAGACTATGGTGCAGCAACAGGCCCAAAGTTTCTAATCAGTAGGCATCCTTTTTATGATTGAGTCTCCAGAAAATAAAGGACTTCGACGGTGGGATATGCTTGTTCCAAATTTTTTTGCACCAGCAAAGAGGCTGTAAAGGAGGTTTTAGAAAAGAATATGCCTCTTGAAGAGTGAGGATGCTAGAGTTTGTATGTTTCCAAGCCAGGAAGTCTTCCTCAAGAGCTTGAGGGACAACAATGTTTTTAATTTGATTTATAAGATCAGGGTACCTTCTAGCCATTTGCGTGGGGATAGACCAAGTTTGGTCATAAAGGAAATCTTGAACTTTAGCTAAAAGTAAAGGATGAATGTTGTTGGGGATGTTGAGGATATGTATGATAGGACGATCCAACCAGGCATCTAACCAAAAGCTTATTCGACGACCATTTCCTATGACCCATCTTGTGTTCTGCAGAACAGTTTGCAAACAAGGCTTGATAGAATGTCAAATAGAGGACTTTATAAACTGCCTTGAGCAATTTGGTCTAATAAATCTTGCTTTGGCGAATAAGGCCCATTGACTTTCAGAGGCTAGCATCTTCCAAGAAAGTTTTAAGCAGGCTGCTTCATTGACATATCTAAGACATTTTAATATTTAGCCCTCCTTCAGAAAAGGGAGCACAAATAGTATTCCAAGCAACAGTGACTACTTTACTATTATGAATATCTCCAGACCAAATAAAGTGCCTAATCCACTTGTTAATAAGCTTTAAAAGCGAGATGGCCCACCTGTAAACATGAAGAGAGTAGATCGTCATACCTAAAATGACTGAGTTAACAAGTTGGATTCGCCCTATAATGGATAAGAGAGCTCCTTTCCAAGAAGAGAGCTTCGTCTTGATTTTATCAGCAATGCCTTGGAGATGTAATTTTCTTGGCTTGCCTATAAAAATAGGCACTCCAAGATAAGTGAATGGGAGTTGACTAGAGGAGAAACCAAGGGTGGTGGACAGTTGCATATGTCTAAAGGAAAACATCTTGCTAGAATAGAACTTGCTCTTCTCAAAGCTAATATGTTGACCAAATACTGCACCATAAGAGCTGAAAAGGGACATAAGAGATTGAAGGCTTCTTTTATTTGCTTTACAAAATATCATTATATCATCAACATACATAACATGGGTTGGAGTGTTGAATCCTCTAGGACCCGCCATAGGTTGAATCAGGCCATTTTCAACTAACTTAGAAATACCCCGACTCAACACTTCCTCAGCAAGGCAGAAAAGGAGAGGAGACAAGGGGTCGCCCTGTCTAACCCCGCGCTTGCAATTGAAGTAGCCAGTCACATGGCCATTGACAGAGAAAGAGAGATTTGCTGAATGCAAAATAACATTGATCCAATGGCAGAAAGTGGTGTGAAATCCAAAAGAATGAAGCACCTTGAGAAGAAAGTTCGAATCCATGGTATCGAAAGCCTTCTTTATATCAATTTTGAGAGCTATGTTTCCCCCAAAAGTTTTTTTGTCTAACAAGTTGATGGCTTCTGAAGTGATGCATATGCAGTCTATAATTTGGCGCCCTTTTAAGAATCCTTTTTGTTGTTCAGAGACAATTTTTGGTGTTATAAGAGCAAGTCTATCGGCCAAGACTTTTGTAATAATTTTGAACTAATAATTGCTAAAGCTATTGGTCTGTAATTCTCCAACTTATTTGCACCATCAAATTTAGGAATTAGAACCACCAAATTTGAGTTCAGATTTGGCATAATCCAGCCCTACTGAAAAAATTGAAGGATAGCATTATAAACATCTTCCTTGATAATATCCCAATAAGCATGGTAGAAGCTTCCCCCAAAACCATCGGGAACTGGAGCGTTGTTTGCATTCAAAGAGAACACTGCATTCTTTACTTCTGATCTGGTTGGAATGTTAGTTAGCATTGTGTTATCTTCTGCTGAAACTAGAGGAGAAATCACTTCATCTATCAAGAATGATTCAACACAATTATTTTCAGAAGCAAAGAGGGTCTTGAAGTAGTCCACCATATGCTTCTCAATGGTCTCTGAGAGGTAATGGTCTCGTTGTTAACAAGAGAAGACATTTGCTTGGTTGAGTTTCTGATCTTAGTAACTCTGTGAAAAATGCAGTATTTCTATCACCAGGCACATGCCAATTCACACGGGATTTTTCACACCAGAATTCCTCTTGAAAAGATAGAGCTTTTTGTAACATCAGTTGGGCTTGAGCTTGTTGAGCATGTAAAGAGTCATTGCAACCTGAGACGTCAATTTCCTGCTAAATTCTATCAACTTCTGCCATTACTTTGTTGACATTTTGCTGGATATCACCAAAGACATTTTTGTTCCAGACTTTAAGAGCCGCCTTAAGTTGTTTCAGCTTTTGAGAAAGGATGTACATTGGGCATCCAACAACTGGTTTACTCCAAATTTCTTTGACCAATCATTGGCAGTCTTCATGATGCGTCCACATATTTAAGAATTTGAAGCTTGAAGGGAAGGAAGTAGCTCCTCTGTGAAAGCTAAACATAATGGGAAAGTGGTCTGACTTGCTTCTTGTAAGAGTGCAACAAGAAGTAGAGGACTAATAGTTAAACCAATCTTGATTGCATACTATTCTATCTAATCTTCTTTCTGTATTAGCAAGACCGTGTCTATTATTCGACCATGTGAAGAAGGCTCCTGAAGTTTGCAAGTGAGTGAGATTAGATGCATCAGTCCACTGTTGAAATTCATCGCAAGAAATTTGTGAGGGAAGTCTCCTTCCTCTTGCTTCATGAGCTCTTAAAACTGCATTGAAGTCCCCCATGTATAACCATGGGCCTGGATTATTCCTTTGGAGAGAAGAAAGTTCTTGCCAAAGATTCCTTCTGACTATGTGGGAAGTATTGGCACAAATCACTGCAACAAAAACTTGCTTTTGCTCATGGAAGAAGGAAAAAGAAACCTGCTGAACCAAGGAAGCGATAAGGTTAGGAGTTAAGTGAGGTTCACAAAGGCACCATAAGTTAGGTAATAGAGAGTCTCTATTGTTTACAGCAAAAGGGAAAAGCTTCAAATGAGACCAGTAAGTGGCAGAGATATTATCCAAAGCTACCCAAGCATCTACAACAAAAAGAAAGTCAGGTTTTTGCACAAGACACAACTTTTTTAAAACTATTCTAGAGTGTACATTAGCTAGACCTCTAGCATTCTAGAAAATAGCTTTCATCAGGCTAAATTACGAGGACCTGCCCTTGAGTGGGTGGATGAGGTCTTTCTCTTATTTTGCTTCAGCTTTTTCTTTTGAGACTTTGAGACAACTTCAGTGAACTGTTGCTCATTTGGTTCCTGTAAAAAACCAGAATTAAAGGAGTCTTCAACTACTTCATTCTCTACTACATCTACCCAAAGCCTAGAGATAATTTGCAGATCATTGGCAACTACAACATTAGAAGGAGCAATTTCGTCATCCTGTTGAATAGTTTTAACTTCATGACCTTCAGTGTGAGCATGTGCAGGAGATTCTGGATGTAAAGACTTATCACAGTCTGAGTTATCCTCCACTTGAACTACAAGTTGGTTTTGCAAACCAGGATCTTGGCTGTTAGTTTCTGAATGTAAGGCATTGTTCAAATTTCACTACAAAAATAATTAACTTTAGTGACGAAACAATTTACATATAATTTTAAAAAACCGTCAGTAAAACTTTAGTGACGTTGATATTAGTGACAAAAAATCATTTTTTGTCACTATTACATTCATTTCTTGTTGTGTTTCCTGTAGGAGTTTCATAGCCAGGAATAGAATCACTATTTTTTTTTCCTGAGAATTGAGCTCTTTTTAAGGGCTAATATCACCTTCAAAAGATGGTAAGTTGTTGGCAGCACTAGTACCTGCAAGGTTGTCCTTCTTTGCCATGACCTTGGCTGGTTATTGCTTACCATTCTTATCTCCCTTTTTTTTACACTGCTCCACTGAGTGACCAATAGTGTGACAGAAATTACAAAACAGAGGCAAGCGTTCATAGACAATATTAAAAAAGAATGCAAAATTCTCCCTCTCAACTAATAGTTCACTCACTAGCTTTGCTATTAGATCAATATCAATCAAGATTCGAGCATAGTGACCAAACCTTTTATTTCGGGTAGCTTCATCTAAAACTATTGGTGTACCCAAACCTGCAGCAATCTCAAAAAGAGTTTTAGGGTGCCAATACTCTTGAGGGA
Organism: Pueraria montana var. lobata; assembly: GCA_026413185.1. NCBI lineage: Eukaryota > Viridiplantae > Streptophyta > Magnoliopsida > Fabales > Fabaceae > Pueraria > Pueraria montana. Next base: position 20,313,195 of record CM048649.1, on the reverse strand, counting down.
GGTAATGTATTCTTACCCAACATTGAGCATGAGTCTGCTTCATGTTGTTTGGGTTGAAATCCTCTGTCCATCTAGACAACCGAAGAATACCCGGGTGAAGGTTCCAAGAATCAGCAGCCCACACACTTCTGAGATCTTCAAGAGATCCAAACTCAAAGTAACCTTTTCCTAGTGGTATCATCTTCCATTGACCAATCGATTTCCAGAGCTTTTCCAACTTTGCGCGAAGGTCATTGTATGGTAATGGCTTTTCTCCTTTTGCTAAGAGGATTCTTCCATGGAGATTTGTTTTGCATTCTTCAATACCTTTCTTGTACTCCTCTTCCGAGATTTTAATGGACACCGAGTCCCCTTTTAGGCAAGGTCTTGGTAGTTGACTAAGAGGTATATCCAGAGGCTTTGAAAGGGCCTGAGCAAAAGAGGGTTTGAGGGGGGAAGGAGAAGGTGCTGGATGAGATGATGCGTTTGCAGGAGGGGCCAAGAAGCTCCATGGGCAGAAAGAGGGGTGATCTTCCATGGCTAACGATCAACAGAAGGAACTCTATAGAAAACCTAGCAGAGCTCCCATTTTCGATCAATAACCTATCGTCAAATATTGATAGTTCATATGATAATTCTTAGAGTTTAATTAGATTTTAATGGTGATGCATTGACAATGTAAAACTGTTTTAGACAGTCATCTAATCACAAAACACCGTTGGTATAACTTTTAAGATAATTTTTTAAAAGTCAACAAACTTACCATACATGATTGATTGTGATTGGATGACAGTGTAAAACTTTTTACACTGTCAATGCATAGCCCTTTTCCTCTAATTCTTAAATGCAAATATTGTATAAAATTTTAATGGTTTTTATAACTATGATTAGATATTGTGCTTACTAAATCATTATTAGGGATAACAATGGGGTGAGGTGTCCGGGTAGTATCCTTTCATGATCGTCCAACGAGATGAAAATACACCTTGTGTCCACCTCATTCTTGCACAAATATCTGTGAAGAACATCTACAATGCATGATTGCTTAGGTGAGTTGCTTATCATAAATTTGTGAGCCTTACAAGGCCACATAGATTTAAAAACCCTACACAAAAATTTACTGATAAAATGATTTTTTTTTGTAAGAATCAATTAAGCAACGATTGCTTATATAAGCAATTCACTTGAGCAATCCATTGCCATATCATATACTCCAATGGAAAAAAATTGTTAAGTAACTCAATAAGTACCCGCATTGATGATGCTATAAGCATATATCAATGAATTTTTATAAAAAAATACAGTAGTAGTAGCTTATAAAAAAATACATTGATGGTATTTTTATTTTTTTACATTTTCATTCAAACATAAATGATCATATACTAAAATAAATAAAAAAACCTGAATTTTATCATAATAATTACCTTTTTATCCGTATCATAATAATTACTTTCATATAATACACTTACCTACATTGATTATGTAATTTTCACATATATGGTTACAAAATCAACTAGAAATTCCTCCCACCTTCACTATTTAATAAGGATTCACCATTCATTCTAAATTAAGCTTATTATTAAATAAGACTAAAATAAAGAATATTAACAGTTTAATTTTTACATGTCAATCATGTAAAAAAAAATCAATTAATATGTATTCCTATATTATTTAATAATTAACTGATCAAAAAAATAATTATTTAATAATTATTTAATAATTATCTGACTATGTGGATATTTAATAATTATCTGCCTGCCTTAATGTTCATTATAATGTGCATGTGTATCCAGGAGGATTACAGTTACATACCTTCCAAGAAGCATGTCTGGGGGTTGCTATTCCACTGCACACATGAGATTCCAAAGTCTTTGCTAAGTAAACAAAGTGTCCTATAAAAATGATTCTGCATCAAGAGAAGTTTGTCTGAATATGGAAGCACTTTCTCGGCACCAAAATCTGCACACCAAAGAAGCCAGAACCCCTACACGTTTTGGCTTCCTAGCTTGTATAATGAAGCATCAAAGACTTCCAAAAAATTCAAAAACACCCCAAGGGATTAGTACACCAGGTTGAATAAAAGACTCCTGGTTTGGATCCATTTTTGTACAAGAGCCGTTGCCATGAGAAAGTCTTTATCCTAGTAATGATAGCATCAACTTCAGCCGGTTGATCTCTAAAAATAGCATTGTTTCTGGCATTCCAGAGGCACCAACAAGTCACATGCCAGAATAGATGCTTCATCCTTCGAGCTTTTGAGCCTCTACTATATAAGCCCATCTGATTATATAGCTGCATAATATCATGCGGACAAACTTCAATAGCTGAGTGACAAAAAACACAGGAGTTGTAGTAATCTTAGAGAGAGAGTTAGCAACACTAGTATTGTGTGTTCTCCTATTGTAAGAGAGAGTGTAATTGTTCTCTCCTTATAGTTAGAGAGAGGTTGTAATTTTTTTCCACTTAGTAAAAATATTTCGCTGGTCTTGCCCGTGGTTTTTTCCCTTATCCGTTGAGGGTTTTCCACGTTAAAATATTGTGTGTCAATTCCTATTTTTTTCATCTCTTATTTTAGTTGTGAGTTATTATTTTGTTACTCTGTTACCCAACAGTGGTATCAGAGCCAATAGGTTCTGATATTGTTCCGCTGCGATACACGCTGGTACGCTGGTATAGTGCCGGAGAAAATTCTTAGTATGCTCTGTGGTTGCGGTATAGTCTGATCTACCACATCAGAAAAGAATTATTCTTGTTACTGGATATAGAGTGAGGTAGTGTGAAAGTGCATGTCTAGGAAAGTTCTGGCTAAGGAAAGACTTGGTATTTAAGCGTGTCCGTTGGTGACCCACCTCTCTTTCCTGGGAACTTACCTGGTGCACTGGTTCACGGTCTACAGTCACTGTTCCAGTAGGCGGTACTATATACGGTGGAAGTTGTGTAAGTCAGTTCTTTAGTGTGAAACCATGGCAGCAAAATATGAGATTGAGAAGTTCAACGGGAATAATTTCTCCCTATGGAAATTGAGGATAAAAGCAATTTTGATGAAGGACAATTGTCAAGATGCAATTGAAGGCAGACCTGCGGAGATCACTAATGAAAGGTGGAAAGAGATGGATGACAATGCTGTTGCCAATTTGCACTTAGCAATGGCGGATTCGGTTTTGTCCAGTGTTGCGGAGAAGAAGACCGCGAAGGAGATTTGGGATACTCTCCACAAATTGTACGAGATCAAGTCACTTCACACTAGAATATTCTTAAAGAGGAAACTCTACACTCTTAGAATGAGTGAGTCCACTTCAGTGACGGACCACATCAATAATCTGAATACTCTATTTGCTCAACTTTCTGCGTCAGATTTCAATGTAGAAGAAAATGAGCGGGCAGAGCTTCTACTTCAAAGTTTACCAGATTCGTATGATCAACTCATCATCAACATAACAAACAATAATATTGTCGGCCGTCTAACCTTTGATGATGTTGCCGGAGCTATTCTTGAAGAAGAATCCAGGCGAAAGAATAAGGAAGATAGGCTGGAAAATTCCAAGCAAGCAGAAGCTTTAACGATGATGAGAGGCAGATCAACGGAACGTGGCTCTAGTGGGAGTCAAAATCATGGTAGATCAAAGTCTCGAAGAAGGAAGAACATCAAATGCTACAATTGTGGCATGAGAGGGCACTTGAAGAAAGATTGTTGGCACAAGAAGAATGGAGGAAAGAATTCTGAAGCATCAACCTCTCAAGGTTGCGTTGCAAGTACCTCAGATAATGGAGAAGTCTTGTATAGTGAAGCAGCAATTAGTTCTAAAGGCGGAAGACAACTTCATGATTGTTGGATATTGGATTCGGGTGCAACCTGGCACATGACTCCACGTCGAGATTGGTTTTGCACTTATAAACCTATCTCGGAAGGATCCGTGTTCATGGGAAATGATCATGCCTTGGAAATTGTTGGAGTCGGTACTGTCAAATTAAAAATGTACGATGGTACTGTTAGCACACTTCAAGGGGTACGCCATGTGAAGGGCTTGAAGAAGAACTTATTGTCCGTTGGACAATTGGATGATCTCGGGTGCAAGATCCATACTGAAGGTGGGATCTTAAAGGTAGTGAAAGGCAATCTTGTAGTAATGAAAGCTGAGAAGATCACAGCTAATCTATACATGCTTTTGGGAGATACGTTGCAAGAAGCAGATGCATCAGTTGCAACAGCAAGTCAAGAAGAAGCAACGATGATGTGGCATCGTAGACTTGGACATATGTCAGAACGAGGCCTGAAAGTCCTTGCGGAACGTAATCTCCTGCCTGGGCTCAAAATGGTCAATTTATCATTTTGTGAGCATTGTGTGATAAGTAAGCAACATAGGTTGAAGTTTGCTAAAGTAACTACTAGAAGCAAACACATACTAGACTTGGTCCATTCGGATGTGTGGGAATCACCAGAAGTATCCCTGGGAGGAGCAAAGTATTTTGTATCATTCATTGATGATTATTCCAGGAGATTATGGGTGTACCCAATTAAGAAGAAGTCAGATGTGTTTCCAGTATTCAAGGAATTCAAAGCACAAGTGGAGCTTGAAACTGGAAAAAGAATTAAGTGCTTGAGGACAGACAATGGAGGAGAATATGTAGATGGTGACTTTTTAGCATTCTGCAAACAAGAGGGTATTTTAAGACAATTCACAGTTCCACATACACCTCAGCAGAACGGTGTGGCAGAGCGGATGAACAGAACTCTCCTAGATAGAACAAGAGCTATGCTGAGAACAACAGAAGTAGCCAAATCTTTCTGGACAGAAGCAGTTAAAACCGCCTGTTTTGTGATAAATCGATCACCATCAACAGCAATTGGTTTAAAGACGCCGATGGAGATGTGGAAAGGCAAACCAGCTGATTATTCTTCCTTACATGTGTTTGGATGTCCTGTGTACGTGATGTACAACTCCCAAGAAAGAACAAAGTTGGATCCAAAATCCAGGAAATGTATATTCTTGGGTTATGCTGACAATGTTAAGGGGTATCGCTTGTGGGATCCCACTGCCCGCAAGGTTGTTGTTAGCAGAGATGTAGTTTTTGGAGAAAATGAATTGCAGAGTGAGCAGAAAAATGACAGCACTACCAAAGACACTACTATAGTGCAGATATAGAAGATGTCTGGAGAAGATGACTTTTCTGAAGCAGAACAGGAGCATGAAGAACAAGAGCCAAATGAGGTTAATGATGGAGGAGGTCTTCGACGATCAACAAGACAAAAATCTAAACCAAGTTGGCACTCACAGTTTGTCATGGCAAGCCATGATGCGTACTGTCTTCTAACTGAGGAAGGAGAACCATCAACCTTTCAAGAGGCCGTGAGTAGTTTGGATGCTTCTCAATGGATGGCAGCAATGCATGAAGAAATGGAAGCCTTGCATAGAAACAAGACATGGGAACTTGTTGAACTTCCAAAGGGTCGAAAAGCCATCAGAAACAAATGGGTATACAAGATCAAACGAGATGGCAATGATCAAGTGGAACGATATCGTGCAAGACTGGTGGTCAAAGGATATGCTCAGAAAGAAGGTGTTGATTTCAATGAGATATTCTCGCCAGTTGTTCGATTGACAACAATTAGAGTTGTTCTGGCTATGTGTGCTGCATTTGATTTACATCTTGAGCAACTTGATGTAAAGACTGCTTTTCTCCATGGAGAACTTGAAGAGGAGATATATATGCTCCAACCGGAAGGCTTTAAAGAACAAGAAAAAGAAAACTTGGTTTGTAGGTTGACCAAATCTCTGTACGGTCTAAAGCAGGCGCCAAGATGTTGGTACAAGAGATTTGATTCCTTCATTATTAGCCTTGGTTACAACAAACTGAGTTCAGACCATTGTACATACTACAATAGGTTTGATGATAATGATTTCATCATTTTGCTGTTGTATGTGGATGACATGTTGGTGGTAGGCCCCAACAAAGATCGAATCCAAGAATTGAAGGCAGAGTTGGCTAGGGAGTTTGATATGAAGGACTTGGGACCCGCAAACAAGATTTTAGGGATGCAAATTCACCGAGACAGAAAAGATAGGAAGCTTTGGCTTTCTCAAAAGAATTACTTACAGAAGGTCTTGCGGCGCTTCAACATGCAAGACTGTAAGCCAATTTCTACCCCATTTCCTATCAATTATAAGTTATCCTCAAGTATGAGTCCTAGCAATGAAGCAGAGAGGATAGAAATGTCTCGAGTACCGTATGCATCAGCGGTGGGAAGCCTTATGTACGCCATGATTTGTACAAGACCAGACATTGCACAAGCAGTGGGAGCGGTTAGTAGGTTCATGGCAGATCCTGGTAGAGAGCACTGGAATGCTGTTAAGAGGACCCTTAGATACATCAAAGGATCCTCGGATGTTGCATTATGTTTTGAAGGATCGAAATTTATTGTCAGGGGCTATGTTGATTCAGATTTTGCAGGTGATCTTGATAAAAGAAAGTCTACTACTGGGTATGTGTTTACACTTACAGGAGGGGCAGTGAGCTGGTTATCCAAATTACAAACTGTTGTAGCGTTGTCTACTACAGAAGCTGAGTACATGGCAGCTACCCAGGCATGCAAGGAAGCTATTTGGATTCAAAGGCTATTGGAAGAAATTGGGCACAAGCAGCAGAAGACTACTGTGTATTGTGACAGTCAAAGTGCCTTGCACATTGCAAGGAATCCAGCCTTTCATTCTAGGACAAAGCACATAGGTGTTCAATATCACTTTGTCAGAGAAGTAGTAGAGGAAGGAAGCGTGGACATGTAGAAGATTCACACTAAAGATAACCTAGCAGATGTTTTGACAAAGCCAATCAATACAAACAAGTTTACATGGTGCCGATCCTCCTTTGGCCTATCAAAAACGTAAGCAGCAAGGAAATGGCAAGATAGAGAGATATTTGAAAACTCACAAAAGTAGCTTTAAGTGGGAGATTGTGAAGCCGTAAGCCACTTTTGTGGCATAAGTCAAAAAGAAAGGCTTGGAGTAAAAAATTCTAACTCTACTATGGTAGGCATGCAAAATTGGTTGGATGGAGGAAAATATTGCAATGCATTAAATGCTTGAGCTCCCATCTTTGCCTATAAATAGCAAGCCATTTTGCTCATCTTAGCATCCCACTACAATTGTAGTAATCTTAGAGAGAGAGTTAGCAACACTAGTATTGTGTGTTCTCCTATTGTAAGAGAGAGTGTAATTGTTCTCTCCTTATAGTTAGAGAGAGGTTGTAATTTTTTTTCCACTTAGTAAAAATATTTCGCTGGTCTTGCCCGTGGTTTTTTCCCTTATCCGTTGAGGGTTTTCCACGTTAAAATATTGTGTGTCAATTCCTATTTTTCTCATCTGTTATTTTAGTTGTGAGTTATTATTTTGTTACTCTGTTACCCAACAAGGACGTCCATCAACATATGCATGCGGTTAACCTGCCTGCCTTAATGTTCATTATAATGTGCATGTGTATCCAGGAGGATTACAGTTGCATACCTTCCAAGAAGCATGTCTGGGGGTTGCTATTCCACTGCACACATGAGATTCCAAAGTCTTTGCTAAGTAAACAAAGTGTCCTATAAAAATGATTCTGCATCAAGAGAAGTTTGTCTGAATATGGAAGCATTTTCTCGGCACCAAAATCTGCACACCAAAGAAGCCAGAACCCCTACACGTTTTGGCCTCCAAGCTTGTATAATGAAGCATCAAAGACTTCCAAAAAATTCAAAAACACCCCAAGGGATTAGTACACCAGGTTGAATAAAAGACTCCTGGTTTGGATCCATTTTTGTACAAGAGCCATTGCCATGAGAAAGTCTTTATCCTAGTATTGATAGCATCAACTTCAGCCGGTTGATCTCTAAAAATAGCATTGTTTCTGGCATTCCAGAGGCACCAACAAGTCACATTCCAGATGCTTCATCCTTCGAGCTTTTGAGCCTCTACTATATAAGCCCATCTGATTATATAGCTGCATAATATCATGCGGACAAACTTCAATAGCTGAGTGACAAAAAACACAGGAGTGATCAAAATCCTGAACCACAATTCCCCTTTTTTGTAATTGGGCGCATGTAGGAAGACGATCTAGCATTAGCCTCCAAGAGAAGGTTAATACTTTGGAGGGCACATCACTCTTCCAAAATTTGCCTGTAATAGGCAGATTAGATTGTAAGCCCAAATTAGATTGATGTTGACATAAAAGGAATTTATATGCAGAGGCAACTGAGAATACCGAGGAGAGTTCTAACTTCCAAGCCCAAACATCTGCAATCCCAGTCTGCAAGTTAACCCCTTGTAACACTACTACCAGCTCAAGCAAAAGATTCTCCTCCCATGCAAATAAAGGTCGTCGCCATGACCAATTCCAGCTGTATACTTGGTTTGTCCAGGAGACCATATCAGAAATAAGAGATTCCTTATTTTCAGCTATTTGGTAAAGCCTCGGGTACATATCTTTTAAGCTGTTATTACCAGCCCATGTTACACTCCAGAAAAGAGTTTGTTGTCCATCCCCCACTTTTTTGGTAATTTGATCAGAGAACCACCTTGTTGGGAATAAAGAGTGAGTGTCAATGCCTATAATATCCCTCCACCAGACAGATGCACGGTTGTGCAGAAATCCTGTTCCAAGCAATTCATGAGAATTACCATACCTGTATGACAGCAAACTATGCCATAAAGCTGTATTGTCTGTGATGATCCTCCACCTCCATTTTGATAACAGACAGATATTAAAGAGTTCCAGGTTTTTAACACCCAAACCACCTTGTGTTTTTGGTAAACATACCCAGTCCCAGGATATCCAATTAATCTTCTGTGATTCAGACCACCCTTGCCACAAAAATTTCCTCTGGATCCCTACAAGAATATTCAATATCTTTTTCGGTGCCCTGTAGAAGGAAAAGAAATATAAAGGTAAACAATTTAGGACAGAGTTGATGAGAACAATCCTCCCCGCCATAGATAAATGTTTGCCTTTCCAAATAGCAAGTTTCTTTTGAAATGCTTGTATGACCGGATCCCATGTGCTACATAAACGTGGATTGACTCCAATAGGGAGTCCTAAGAACTTGAAAGGCAGTAAAGCAACATTACAGTGAAGAAAGGCTTCCGCCACTTGCAGGAACAAATGATCAACATTCATTCCATATATGTTGCTTTTATGAAAATTGACTCTCAGCCCTGAAATCAATTCAAAGCTCCTGAAAATAGCCTTAATAGCCCACAGGTTGTTTAAAGAAGGATCTCCTACAACAATTGAGTCATCTGCATACTGTAAAATTGAGAAAAAAGTATCTGCCTGTAGAGTTAGACCACAAAAAACCCCAACTTCCACTGTACTTCTAAATAGTCCAGACAGCCCCTCTGCCACCACTAGGAATAAAAAAGGGGCTAGTGGATCCCCCTGTTTGAGACCTCTTCTCGCTTGAAATTGTTGAGTCGGGCTTCCATTGACCAAAATAGAGATATGGCTTGAAAAAACTGTCGCTTTGATCCAAGAACACCATTTTTCGTCAAAGCCCAACCGGATCAACATGTAGTTTAAAAATCCCCAATTAACTGAATCATAGGCCTTTATTGAAAGTCTACTTTGAACATAAAAAAGCTCTTGTGGAATCTGTTGGCCCAATCAACGAGCTCATTAATGACTAAAGCACCATCCAAGATTTGCCTACCCGGGGTGAAAGCTGATTGTGTAGGGGATATAATAGAAGAAAGTAAGTCTTAATACAAATATTTCTCAATGTTTTTTATCCTTCCAAGGATGAGGTCTTAACCTGAGCCTCCTATCCACCCATTGTAACATTCTCTAGCATGAAGCATCTTTTATGGCAAATACAATGAAGGTCTGACCTATTGCATTTCCCATCATCAAAACCTTGCGTCTTGCAAATTTGAAGACAAACTAGGTCAGAGGTGCATGGGCCTACGAATTTTTCATTTTTCGGTATGCATTTTGCTGTCGCAACTTGTACCGATACTTCTTCTACAATTGCAAATCATATCAAAAGCAAATGTTATTGCATCCAAATATGTGAATATATAATTCTTTTTTACCAATGTTAATACCCACAAACCCAAGATAGAGAGAGAGGGAGAGAGGGAGATAGAGAGAGAGACTTACGAGCAAAAAAGAGAACAATTAATAAAATTGAGATGCAAATTTGTTTTGCCATGGTTTCTTTGCTGGTCACCAAAGTGAAGATTTTCTAATGAATTTAAAACGGATGGTCAATCCTTATTAAATAGTGATGATAAAATTGAGATGTAAATTTGTTTTGCCATGGTTTTTTTTTTATATTCAGCAAAAAAAAAGAAGGAATTTCTAGTTGCATTTTTTAAACAAATATGTAAAAGAAACCCTAATTAATGTAAGGTGTATTATATGAAAGTGCATAGAATCTGATTTCACCGTATTATATGTATTTATTTAGTATTTTTTTTTATTCTGATATGTATTTAATTAGTATAATAAGAGTCAATACTTTTGAGGTTAAAAAAATTCTCTACAATCAAAATCAAATCCCAAAAAGTAAAGTCTCTCCTTTTTGACACAATGTAATAATTTATAAATAAGTAATTATTTTATTCGTTTAACTATAATGATCTTCTAGTTGTTACAAATTCAAACACATTTAATCTGTACCTCAACCTCTTCTTATATGCTCCTTTATAATTCTCAAATTTTGTTTAATGCATGTAGAAATTCACAACAGGAATTACTGAAGCTTTGACCCTTGGTTTTAAAATGAATTCATTTTAAATATAAATTGTTTGTAAAAATATTTAATCAAGTTATATAATTTGACTATATATTATATAGTTAATAAATATAATATTTAATTATACAATCAATTTATATTTATTAAATATAATAAATATAATATATCTTTTTAAACATATGACTTTTCATATAAATTTATATATACTAAAAATCTATTTTGAGATAAAAATTAACTATTACAATAATTAAACAATAATTAAAACCTATATATATATATATATATATATATATATATATATATATATATATATATAAGGGTTTGCTAACATAGACCCACTCAAAAATAGAAGGTGTATGTTAGCACCATGCATCTTTTTAGTTGGACAAAAAAACCACTCCTCCTTTATTTACACCAACATAAATTAGTGGGTAACCAAATAATTTAAATTTATTTATTATTTTTTTAATATACAAATTCCTAAAATCCTCTTTTCTGTTTCCTGACGTCGTGGTTTGCATTCTTTGAAGCCACGTTCATTCTCCCTTCCATGTACATGCATACCCTTCTCTTCCTATCAACCAACTCCCTCCCGTCATTGATTTCAAATCTGAATCATCAATCATGCAAATTAAGGTTAAAAACTAATTAAAATAAAAGACAAGCTAAAACCCACTTGAAAATAGTAAATCGTGAAGATAAACAGAAACGTAGGCACTATCCAATTATAGATAAGCTTCAATGATATACCCAAAACCAATAAAAATTAAAAGTCCATTAGCATAAGCCATGCTTGCTTACGGAGGAGGTCTAGTTCAATTGGTTGAGTAGGGTGCGTAAGTTATTGTAAACCTCCTGGTATCATAAAAATAATTGTAATTCTTATTGTTGTATAAAAAAAAATATATGAAAGTTACATTAAAAATATAGTCAACAATAAATTAATTTAATTAACTACAATCTTTAATATATTTTATTTCTATTCAATCATAACTTTCATTAAAAGTTGACCGTTCATATTATTAATATCAACAAAAATATGTATATTACCTTTAAAATATTTTAAATATTTGGAAGAAGAGTTTTTCAACTCAAATGGTCTTATACCGAAAATTTTAAAAATCTTATGACTCAAATAAGATTGTCTCCCATATAAAATATCTAGAGCATACCAAAAATTATAAAAATATTATTTATAGTAAAGGCTAAAATTCAACTTTGGTTATTCTATTTTTTCTAATATGCAATTTTAATCCCCCCAATTAAAAAAATAAAGAAATTTAGCCCCCTAGTTTTCAAAAATCTGAAAATTTGATCCTACCATCCAATTTAATGCTTTGATCGTTAAGTTTTTAATGTTGATTGTGCCTTAAGTGACGTGTTAGTATAGAAATTGTATTTTTTAATTTATTTATTGATGACTAAATAATTAAATTTAATAAATATTAAATAAAAATATATAAATCAATCCTTTACTGATTTGAATCAATTAATCCATTTTATATTTTTTTTTATCAAATTTAACTATCTAATCATCAATAAATAAATTCAAAAATGCAATTTCTATACTGACAGGTCACTTAAGGCACGATCAACAATAAAAACTTCATGGTCAAAGCATTAAATTGGACGATAGGATCAAATTTCCTGATTTTCAAAAACTGAAGGACTAAATTTCTCTATTTTGTAATAAGTTGATCAAAATTGCATATTGAAAAATACAGGAACCAAAATTGCATTTTAACCTTAGTAAACTATTTATAATAAATCATAAATTAATAAAAACTTTATTTCATAACATAATTTTTCATATTTAAATAAATCTGCACATATGGTTTAATTAAAGCAAAACACAAAAAGATTAAGGTTCGTACTTTGAGGCATAGATAAAGGGAAATGGAATGGATTCGGTGACTTTTTGGCGGGAAAGTCAACTTTCCCTATTTTTGGCCATTTGATCAATTTGATGGTCCAGATTTTGTCACTTGTTTTTTAAAGATATTCTTAATTTAATTACTAATTTAGTTTTTTATTTTTTTATACTTCAAATTACAAAAAAAAAATATTACTGAATACGTAGATTAACTAGACCAACATGTTGTTGGTCCGAGTAGTACTCAAGTTTGAGCCTTATGAATGGAAAGAAATGTGGTTGGAAGAGGAAACCCCACCACAGGTAGCTCAGCCTAGTTTTCTGACGAATATTAGACATCGACAAAGCCTACATCAAGTTCGAACCATATGAATAGGAATGGAAATATGCCAAGCCACCCGATAAGGTCCAGTGGCTTAGCTTACATCAGATTCATATGAGGCCAAACTTTTTAGGATATAAACCAGGCCTAGGCTTTTATAAATGCTTATTTTATAAATGCTCACAATTGAAAAGCATTTCAGGCTGGCATATTGAATTATATATAAGTAATATTTTTTTTGTTAGCATTATTATTATAATAAAAAATTTTAGTATAGATCTTTTTTTAGTACAGATTATTATAATAAATGTGTTATAATGTATTAAAATTATACTTTTATTTACTTTTTTTTAAAATATTAAGCATGTTGACCTATATAAAGGGTCAACCTAAAAGCTAATTGAAGTTATGCCCTCTTAAGAGGCCTTATTACAAAATTGGCTTTCAAATAAGTTATCATGAATGTTACATTAGACACTAAAAATGAGTTTATATCATATAAATATGTTAGACTTGACTCTTACAAAACATAGTCTGCCTATTTTCACTTTTGTCTCATGCTTTGAGTAGAAGTGATTTTAATTTTCATAGATTATAGTTTGTTTTACATAAAGCCTTTTCTCATTGGTCTATTAGCCTATGTAGAGAAAAGTTTGACTTCAATAAAAGTTTTGATTCGAAATAATTAAGCCTTTAAGTAGGTTAAGAGGTCAAGTCAAACTTTCAAATAAACCAAGTCAGGACTACAAATAAAGTATGTGATAGGTAATCGATTAGGCTTGGACCTTGAATTTTTTAAACAGATCAGACCTATTTAAGTAAAGCTTTGTTTGGCCCAACCTATTTCCACCCCTAACTATGAAACACCCACTTTAAAAAGAAAAAGAGAGAGAGAGAGAGACATTTGGTTATTGATTAATTTTTAAGTATTGATATAAATGATAGGCCATCATTGAGGCTCAATCAAAATGGCTAATATGATTTTTAATAAAAGTGCATTAATACCGTTTAATAATTTCTGATTCCTAATTCAGTGTCATTGGATAAAGTCTTAAATTAAGGTGAATTTTGCATAATCTTTAATAAAATACTTTTTTTTTTTTGTAATCAGGAGGTAAGGAGGTATATGCAGGGATTTTATTTGACACACAATTAATCTTTCTCTCACTGGGTCATCCAATTTTAGGATAAAGTTATACCTTCAATCGCGACTTCATGTTTAAGCTAGGAATCAAATCACAAACCTTGCTTAAGGGACAAAAGTGTCGAATCACTTGTGCCAATGACTTTTGGTATCTTTAATAAAATACTAAAATGTGGAATCAAATTCTTAATAATTCGTTAAATAAATTTGAGTATTGAACAAAAATATTAATAAAGTAACGATCTCATTTAAATAAATACAAGTACGTAGACCCATGTAATGCACAAGGAATTGGCGTTTTATTATTACTCTAATTTATATGTAATATTAAAAAAAAATTAAGGTAAATATATCTTTTATTAATTTGTAAATTTTTAAATGTATTTACTTTAATACTTATTATAAGAAAGGACTATTTTTTTTATCTGTAGGAATCGAAGACAGGTACCCGTGATTTACAACAACTCACATATCATGCTCAACCAACTGAGCTAAACCCCCTTGTATAAGAATAGGACTATAAGTTTTAACAATATAAGTTTTAATAATATTAGTGAAATTAAGTACGATGATGTTTTTTTTTATTTATAAAAAATGATTATGTTTATTTTCATATTAATATTGTAGTGATATTTGTATTTTTTATATATGAGTATATATAAATTGATAGTCCATATGATAATTCTTAAATGCAAATATTGTACAAAATATTAATGTTTTTTATAACTATGATTTGATATTGTGCTTACTAAATCATTATTAGGGATAACAATGGGATGAGGTGTCCAGGTAGTATCCTTTCACGATCGTCCAATGAGATGAAAATACATCTCCTGCCCACCTCATACTTGCACGAATATCTATTAAGCATATATCAATGAATTTTATAAATTTTTGCAAGTATATTCACGGGTATCTGTAAATATTAGTATAAAATAAAAACTCATCAAAATTAAATCATTTTCTTATCTTTCTTTTAACTTCTAAATAAATGAAAGATACAAAAAGTGGGCCACCTATGTCGTCAAGGTTATTAAAACTGGGGAGAATTTCATTATATAGTGAAATAATTTTCCAACAACTAGTATATTTATGCCTGTTCGAGGTGTCATGCTGCAAAACACCTTTTTTTTTTTTTTTTTATCAAATGAATAAGGAAATTATGAAAATCCAGATTTTACATATCCGATATGATGAAAATAAACAAGCTCTGTCCACTATATGTTTCACAACCACCAACTTTTGATGCAACCGCAGCTTCACATTGTCTTACTAGTCAGGGCTCTATTTTATGTATTTAGGAATAATTTATAGAATTTAATTTATTTTCATTGATAGAATGAAGGTTTTTACACTATTATTTAATAATAAATTATCATGGATAATAAAATTGTTGTCTATTATAATAATTATTTTAAATTTTATATTTAGAATGATTTCTAATTGATTGACGATATAGAAATTTTACATAAAAATCTTACACAAACAACATATCAAAACTAAACTCTTTTTTATTCATCCAAATAAAAATAGAACATTTTTTTAAGCAAAATAAAATATATTAAAGAAAAAAAAAACAAGAAATCATGGGAGGACCAAACCAAAACCCATGAAAATAAAGCAAGAGGAGCTATAGCTAGGAAAGCCTACGCTATTATGTAAACTACCTCCAAGCAAAAGAAGAAACAGAAACATCAAAAAGATTGTGCAGCTACACACCATAGCAACCAAAGAAAACTATCTCTAAAAGAAAAGGATCTGTCCTATAAAGCTAAAAAGCCATCTGATATAGGAAAAACTCCTTAAAAACTATCAGAGAAAGAACTGTAGACATAGAGTCTATAAGGTGGCATCAAAAAATTGTCTCAACTTCTGAAAAAGAGAAGTCGCAAGCAGGATTATGTCTTCTTATTTTTGGCTAACCTCTTTCTCTGTGTTTTTGAATTGTTAGCAGTGGCTGCAGAGAGGTTGTTGTTTGCTGTCATATCTGTTTCCTCATCTTGTTCATCACCCCAAAATTTTGAAAGGATTTGAAGGTCTTTTTGAACAACTTCTGGAAAGGATGAAATAGAACCAACCTGTTGTTGCTTCCCTATTGTGTTCAGTTTCTGTTTTTGATACTTAGAAAGAACTAATTGGAAGTTGTGAGAGTTGCCACTCTCATCTTCTGCGTTAACTGAATTTGATATATCCTCTTCTGAATTATTATCAATCATATATGGCCAGCACTTGGACAAGGCTCTGATGTCATTGTGAACTAAAGGTTGCAAAGCATAATCTTCTAACGAAACATTAATAGAGAGACCAGCCGCTGTATCCGGTGCAACAACAATATCCTGCACTTCTCCTGAGTTAACATGAGTGCACAAACTTGATGGAACAACTTCAATGCGCTCATTGATAACTTCAGTAGCCTCAGGGTCAGGTTGATTTTCTGATGCATTGATTTGCTCTGTGCCAAAGGCAGAATGCTCTGGGGACTTTTGTCGAACAGTTGAGGGGTCAGACTGAACATTTGGTTCAGTTGATTTGTTGGGAAGAATAAAATTTTCAGATGAGTTCCCTGAAGAGTGGACTCGATTACCAGGATGCAATGATTGATTTCCATTGTGTGGCTTATGTTTCTGATGAAAACTTTCCTTCTTGCAGTGCTCCAAACCATGTCCAACAGTTTTACAGAAAGTGCAAAATGGAGGAAGCCTCTCAAACAAAATGCCCACAAAGAAAGCAAAGGATTCCCTCTCCACCAAAATTTCAGAGTGAAGTTTCGCAGATAAATCTAAATCAACAAGAACTCTAGCAAAATGCCCTAATGTTCTATTTTTGGTGGCCACATCAAGAGTAATTGGGGTTCCTACACAACTAGCAATCTCAAATAAAATCTTTGGCCTCCAATATTCTAAAGGGAGATCAGTGATTCTAATCCAAACCTGGGCATGTGTTTGCCTCATAGTGCTCGGATTAAAATCCGGACTCCACTGGTAAAGACGCAACAAACCCGGTTGAAGATTCCATGATCCCACTGTCCAGACACTTCTCAAGTCTTCTACAGAAGCAAAGTTGAATTCATAGTAACCTTTCCCTAAAGGAATCAGTTTCCAGTTATCAATTGGTTTCCAGAGCTTCAACAGCCTTTCCCTAAGTTCCTGAGAGGTAACAGGTTTGGAACCTTTAGTCAAAACCAAGCGTCCATGAAGGTTGTTTTTGCAGGAGCGGAGTCCCTGTTGGTACTCCTCCTCTGAAATTTTTATAGAAATAGCATCTCCTTTAACACAAGGTTTGGGGAGTTGGCTCAAAGGGATGTCACACGAATTGGATAAGGCTTGGGCAAAGGATTTGCGTATGATAGGGGGAGGTTTAGCAGAGTTGATAGGCCTTGGTGAATCAGAAGATGGGCAAAGGAAAGACCAAGGACAAATAGCGGCAGTTGCCGCCATGGTTTCCGGTGAGAACTATTTGCTATCTAATAAAAAAAATAGAACATAAAAACAGAAGAATTTAATTAAAATACACTAGTAGTAGCTTATAAAAAATACACTAATGGTATTATTATTTTTTACATTTTGATTCAAACATAAATTGTCATATACTAAATAAATAAAAACCTGAATTTTATCATAATAATTACCTTTTTCTTAAAAAAAATCATAATAATTACTTTAAATACAAAATCTGGTGAAATCAGATTCTGTGCACTTTCATATAATACACTTACCTACATTGATTATGTGATTTTCACATATATGGTTATAAAATCAACTAGAAATTCCTCCCATCTTCACTATTTAATAAGGATTCACCATTCATTCTAAATTCATTAATTAGAAAATTCTCTCTTTGGTGACTAGCTAGCTACACATAACCATGGCAAAACAAGTTTATGTTTTGATTTTGTTCCTGGTTCTTTTTTTTGTTCGTAAGTCTCTCTCTCTAGAGTGTGTATTAACATTGGTAAAAAAAATTATATATTTACATTTTTTAAGAATATATCTCATATCTTTGAATGTAATAACATTTACTTTTGATATAATTTGCAATTGTAGAAGAAATATCGATACAAGTTGCAACAGCACGATGCATAACTGAAACATTCGTAACTGGATGCACCTCTGACCCAACTTGTGTTCAAATGTGCCACACTCAAGGTTTTGATGATGGCAAATGCATAACGTCAAACTTTCATTGTATTTGCTTTAAAGGATGCTCCAAGGTGGAGGATGCTCACTTGGGATGACATTGGCTCGAGTTAAGGCCTCACATCCAAGCATTGATAAAAGGCATTGAGAAACCTATGTATTAAGACTTAAGATTGAATCAATAAAGTTTATTTGCAAAAGATATTTTAGAAGAATTATGCATAGATTTCATGATCAAGATTGCTCAAAAGCATATTTATAAATAGTCAATGTTTATACATTTCTAATGACACTACAAGAAATCAGCTGATTAGAGTCGGCCAAAAGCCGACTCTAAAGCAAGAAAACGGACGCTAAAATGTACTTAAGCGACGGCCATGCGTCGGATGTAACGTGGACTCTAAAACCCTCGAAGCTAATAAACTTGTGTCGGTGTCTCGAATCCGACACTAGTTAGCGTCAACTAAGCCAACTCTACAACGGATTCTACATTATTTAATTTTTTTAAATTCAGTTTCCCTGAGTGTCGGTTTAGCCGATTCTATAATTTTTTATTCTTTTTCTTAGAGTGGGCTTGGCCGACGCTGTGCTTTTTTTCCTACTGGAACATCATGCACAATAAGCAATATAAAGCATTATGCTACAGGAACATAATGTAGGCATTGTTGTCATAAAAATGAATGTTGAAATCCTTAATTTTCATTGGTAAAACAGAAATCATAAATTATATCTAAAATAACAAGTAAATATTGTTAATGTGTGAAATACAAATACCAAGAAAACAAAACGAAACATCTCTAACATGGCAAAGTTCCAAAAGATAGATTGAAAACAAAAGCACTCGAGTGCCAGGAATGCTGAAGCATCCTTGAAAATAGTAGGTCCGATAAAGTATTTGGATTCACCTACAAAAACCATTATTCAACTCAGCACATGAAAGGAATAAACCCTCAAAAAATGTAGTGATGGTAGAAAGGAATAAACACAAACAAGATGAACAGAACCAGCAAGGTGTAAGAGATCATGCAGCAAACACATCAAAGAAGGTTGTTAGAACAAGAAAGAGAATACACCTAATTTGATTCACTGCATACTTAAAACAAGAAACGGAATAAAAATAATAGGTCTCTCCTTAATCAAACTTACGTACACAAGTGAAAACAAAATTTGATTCACTGCATTTCTTTGAACAATTAAATTGTGAATGCTTAAAATATAAATTTAACTGTGCAACCAACAATCCTTATATATTATAATATCAACTTCTACAAATAACGTGGAATAAACAATAACAAATCAATTCTTGTAAAAATTGGTAGCTGATGGAGTTTAAGTGACTAATCAATCAACTGAGTCGTAATAACCTCTTTCAACAAACAAGGGCATGCTATTCTAACTTAGAAATAGAAATTTATACTAAAAGGAGTATAGCAATAATCCAATTAATTACCTCCATGGCAGCAGCGTTACACAGAAGTAGAGTCACAAGAAGCTGGTGTCTTTTTTGAAGTCTAAAGAAATTTGTCTGCACCAGATAAACAAAGTTAAGGTCATAGCTAAAAGCTAAACTTATTAATCCTTCAGTCAATGAATAGTCCAAAAAAATTGTCATGATAAATATTTTAGTGCATATACACTCAAGTAAACAGTCACAACTCAGTTCTATAACCAGCCAGGAGAAGTGTGCTAGTATGAAAGTAAATCAATCATAACCCAAAGGTATCCTAGTAATTGATAGTTAGGTAAATTCCATTTAGTCATTATTTAATACATGAATAACTTTTACTAATATATAGCTTCTCTATCGAAAAGAGAAAGAAAATTCAATGAAAGAAGTGGAACCTTTGATAACAGTTTCATATCAAATTTAATAACTCTATACTAATGCAGCACCTCTACTTGTGTGCCATTCAATCACATCTACTAGAATCACTCAAAATTACATATAAAATTTGGAAACACATCATGTGGTCACAGCAGAATTAACAGGCCACTGATTCATCAAATGTCAAATTCAATGGACATTAATCAAGAAACACCATACTATCAAAATTCCATTAATTTTAAATATTATATGAAGAAAGCTCAAAGCATAGTTCCATTAAAGAGACATACCAACAACTTGAATCATGCTGAAACAGGGCCAATGACTTTTTCAAAAGAGAAAGGTAAATTAACCAAAGGTGAGAAATCAAAAGTAATTAAATTTAAATTTCTAGAAACAATAATAGAGAATTCCAACATTATACTTGTTGCTGAAAGCATTGTTCTATACATTCCAATATATTGATACTAGCAATTAATGGTCAACTGCCAAAGAAAAATCCAATTTAATAGTTTGATCATACAAACTAACCACTCAATCAAAGTAAAACACCAAACTCATGCACCCAATTCAATCAACACCTTTACCGTTCATGCAGGCAGTTAACAGCTCAACAATTTAATTTTTAAAAAACAACATAATGTATGAAAACAAAGGAAAAG
Organism: Pueraria montana var. lobata; assembly: GCA_026413185.1. Lineage (NCBI taxonomy): Eukaryota > Viridiplantae > Streptophyta > Magnoliopsida > Fabales > Fabaceae > Pueraria > Pueraria montana. The sequence continues at coordinate 20,292,525 of CM048649.1, read as the reverse complement.
ACAGAACAGAGATAGAGAAAGGACCTGAGTAGTGGTTGTTGGTTGCTTGAGCAAATTAAGGGAGATCTCTCCAATGCCTGTGATGCTAAAAAAACAGATGGTAAGTAAATAGGTTTGTCATACCAACAATGGATGCTACTTTTCAAGCCAAGAACATGTATCAATTAATAAATTAGTTATTCCAACAATGGATGCTACTTTTAAAAGCATAATTATCTGACCGTATTCATCAATTGGAGCATCTCAGTCACAACTTTTAGTAATGGAAGAAAGAACTCAACAAAGATACCAATTTATATGTAAAAATCAAAGCTAAAAACATAATCTTACTTAATTGATCTTTGTATATTGGATGCACTGGAACTTCTTAGTTCAAAAACATGGTTTCAACAACTTCCAGTCCTACACATTCAAAATAGAAAGAAAAAGAAAACTTCAACAAAAAAATTTCAAACCATATAAAAAAACTTAGCATGACATAACATGAGTTGAAGATATAGCAGAGCACAAACTCTGAATCTTGTATATGTTCCCTTTTGGCCTTTAAAGCCATTATATCAAATAAGACTTAGCAGCCAAATAACCAAATTCTCTGAAATAACACTTTAACACCACATTTTCTCACATAAATAGCGGAATTATCAAAACCAAAGCAAAATAGTATCTATCTAACTTCTGAGTGCTTCAAGGGACAAAAACACAGATAACAAATTACATTTGATTTCCTTTGCCATATATAATACCAAATCCATCTAACCATGATACAATGAAGCTAAAAAAATCCTATATAGAATTTACTTTCACATAAACTATGAAAATTATCACAAAAACTGAGAAAAAAACAGGCACACATACAATGAGATATATACAATTTTAGTTTACATCAATTATACCAACACCGCAACTCTAGCAAACCAAACACCCACACTAAGACCTGCAAATTGAAAAGGAACCAATCAAAGTAGAAATCAATCAGGGAAAGAAAAGAACAAAAATGAACAAAAATAATAACAAAACATGGCCAAAAACCCTTGCCACTGTGCCAAAAATTTATGGTCGCTGCGTGCGCAATCTCCTTCCTCCTCCATGACTTTCTTGCACCTTTGAACCCTAGTCATGCTTGTCGTTAGAAATGTCGTCACCATAGCCACTACATATGGTAGCGGAATCTCCCGACACCACTGAGTCGTCGTCTGGACCACTCGGCGTGCGTCACTATTTGTCGTCGGGAAGAATTGTGCTCCCCCACTTGAGAACACAGTTGTACCGCCACTGCTAAGATCTGCACTACCCCTCGCCCGGTCACGGTGGAACTGCTAGCGTCACAGCCTCTCCTTCTCTCTCGTATGCCTATTGTACATATATTAGGGCTCAGTTGCTCAAGCAGATTAGGGTTTTGTGAAAGAAAAGGGGGGTAAAATGTTAAATTGCAAACTGTATCAGCGTTGGGGTGTTAATAAAATTTAATATTTTTAAAATAAAACTTAATTTGTAAGCGTCGGCCTCGCCAACGGACTAACTAAAATAATAAAATAAGTTATTAAATAGTGTCGGACCATCCGACATAACAATAAAAAATTCTAAAAATATACGATTTTTGGACAAGAGAACGATTTAGTGTCCCATGAGAGTCGGTTAAGCCGACTCTAACAGCGTCGGCTTGAGGTCCAACACTAATTTTTGGCCGCTAAATCAATGCATTCTTGTAGTGTGAGTAATCTCACTTTATTCCATCTTTCATCATTTTAATCTTTAATTTTTATTTTAAATAATAATATATAATTTGGAAATTGAAATTCTCACTTTTTTTTATTTTCTCAATTAATTCTTTCTCTTCTTTCCTTTAGATGTACACTAATATTTTAGCTTGTGAAATGCACAGGATAAATATTTATTTTTATACAATTAGAATTTATAATAAATAAATACTTTTTAATATATAAATTATATTATAATTAGAATTAGTAAAAAAAGAATATTTTATAACATATAAATTATATTTTTATTTACGATAAACAATAAATATTGTAATGAAAAGTTATTTTAAGGTTTAATTACCCCTTTTGTCCTTATAGTTGCAACAATTTTCTCTTTTAGTCCCTATAGTTTAAAACATCTCATTTTGATCCCTACAGTTGGAATTTTTTAACTCTTTTGGTCATTGCCATCTAAAGTTGTCTAACGTCATTACATCTGATCCTTTAACCACACCAAAATTGAAACTGGCGGTGTAAAACTGCTAAAAAGATCTTAGTGGTTTTTAACCACCATAAATTAAAAAAAAAACAAAGTTTCTTTTTTCTTTATTTTCTTTTTTCTTCTTCTTCCCCTCGCACATTCTGACCTTTCTGCGTGCCCACCGCCGTCCTCTCCCATTGGCGACTTTTTGGCACTCCTGTACGACGTGCTGGTGAAGAACATTATCTCCTTCAACAACCCAAACCTTGACGCAACATCACTAGTGTGTTGTTCGTGGTGGGACGCATTACAGGAGGGGGTGGTGTTGCTCCAATTGGGAAAGCGCTTCAGGCATGATCATTGGTCCACCAACGCCAACAAGGCTCTCGACTTCTTCATGAAAGCCGCCGTATATGGCTCTGCTTTGGCCATGGTAGATGCAAGCCACATTTATTCGGAGAGGGGAAAAAAACATTTCGTTTGTTAATTTATGGAGGTTAAAAATCACCAAAAAAATTTGGTTTTGTAGCGGTTTTAAAGGATCTGGATGTGACGGTGTTAGGTGACTTTAGACAGTGAAAAGGGTTAAAAAAAACTACAACTATAGAGACTAAAAGTGGATGTTTTAAATTATATGAACTAAAAGAGAAAGTTGTTGCAACTATAAGGATAAAAAGGTAATTGTACCTATTTTAATTTTGAGTAAATTACACAGACCCCCCTTGAGGTTTGCTCTTATTACACCTAGCACCCCTCTATTTTTTTTACATTACTTTGAGCACCCCTAAGGGGGGGTAAGTGCAATATTTTTTAAACCTGAGAGGAGGGTCAGTGTAATGATTTATGCCTATGAAGGGGGGTCGGCATAACGAAAATCCAAAAATTAGGGGGTTTCTTGTAGGATTCAAAAATGGAGGGGTATCAGGTGTAATAAAGGCAAACCTCAGGGGGTGTCCATATAATTTACTCTTTAACTTTTTATAATTGCTTTTAAAAAAAGTATTGAGATTCAATTTAGAAATAAAAATGAAAAAGGCATATTGAAAGAAATAAGCCATTAAGAAAATTAAGAATGCAGGTAAAGATATATAGAGAGTGGTTTGAGAAAGAAACATTTAGGACTAGTTGTTAAACTAAAATTAAGAAATAGTTTTGAAAAGAAAAAAAATTAATAAATTAAATTAAATGATCAATATAAAGGATTAAGATAAAACATATGGCTAAATAAGGGCAAAAATAATTTCTAAATACATTCTCATTCAAGGTAGGGATTCAAATTTATAGTATAAGAGTAGATTTTACACACTAATCCTGCAACTAGCTGAAAAATTTGCCTTTCGAACTATATTTATTTTATTATTATGTATATTCTTGATCTTCTTAACCATTTAACACTTTTAATCTACTATATTTTATCTCTATCTCTAAATTAAATTTTGATTATGTTTTTAAAAAACATGTCAATAGTTAAAAATAACCTTATATCAAAATTAAATTATTTATAATAAATATAAAATATAATTTATATATTCTAAGATATTTATTTATTATAAATTTTAATTATAATATACTTTTTAAGTTAAAGTTAATTAATATAAAAAAATATTTATCATATACAATGCTAAAATTAAAATACAAATTTCTAATTGTATAAAACATCATTCCAAGGGGTGGGGTTAACTCTCAATTAACATGTTTTTCATGCATTGGATACATAATTCCTTTTAAATGAGTAATTGATCAACTATTTATACTTGTTCATTAAATTCTGTTATTGATTCCATTAAATTCCATTATTACATCAACAAACATAGAATATGAGTGCCTTATTGATTCCATTAAATTCCGTTCATGGCAATGGAATAAGGTAAAGGGAGGCTTACTTATCCATTATTGGGATGGGTGTTGAATCCTAGAGCATGCATTGTTCTTAATTGAAATAAGACGGGTTGGGTTGATTTTTCTAATATCTTGTTTATGCTTTTTTGTTATGACTTCTAAGCTTGGCACATTTTGTGCATGAATTTGAAGACATGGGATGCCATTTTTGAAATACCAATGTGTTACCTTTATCCTGTAAAAATTCCAGCTCAAAACAATTTTGGGAAGTGTTAGAAAACATAATTTCTTTGAACCATGTTCACTGTAAAGTCAAATTCACTACTGTCAACTTGTAGGAATTTTTGAAAATGATCTAGATGTCTATTTTATAATAGTGGTATCAGAGCAGTCGCATCTTTTGAACAAACCTATGGGGATAGGTCTGTTATGTTTTTGCTGTGTGATTGATATGATGGGTATAAGGCTTTAGCCAAGGTTATTCTCTAACTTGGTTTGGTCCTATGTTAGGATGGTGAGACCACGTAGACCTCCTCCTCCTCCATCTGATATGGCCCAAATGGCCCATGCTATAGAGGTGATGGCAGCTGTAATGCAACAACAGAGTGCCACCATGGCTCATCAACATCAAGCAGCTTTGGCACAGCTTGAGGCCACTCAAGTTGTTGCCCAAGCAGCAATTCCACCTGAATATCAAGGGTTAGTTGAATTCAAGAAGAATGCTCCCCCACAATGCAAAGGAGACTCTGATCCAGATGTAGTTGATCACTGGATTAAGGAGCTAGAGAAGATCTTTAGGGCAATGGCATGTCTCGAAGATAGGAAGGTTACTTATGGCACTTATATGTTAGCTGACGAAGCAAAGTTCTGGTGGCATGGAACTCGACAAATGATGGAAGCACGTGGAGAACCCATCACTTGGGGAAACAAGAACTCTGCAGAAAGCTCTCCCTGAAGTTTCCCCAAGTGAGGGGTTCTCCACATGCTTCCATCATTTGTCGAGTTCATTGCCACTAGAACCCTGCTTCGTCAGCTAACATATAAATGGCATAAGTAACCTTTCTATCTTCGGGACATGCCATTGCCCTAAAGATCTTCTCTAGCTCCCTAATCCAGTGATCAGCTACATCTGGATCAGAGTCTCCTTTGAATTGTGGGGGATCATTCTTCCTGAATTCAGCTAACCCTTGATATTCAGGTGGAATTGCTGCATGATCTGCTTGGGCAGCAACTTGAGTGGCCTCAAGCTATGCCAAAGCTGCTTGATGTTGATGAGCCATGGTGGCACTCTGTTGTTGCATTTTAGCTGCCATCACATCTATAGCATGGGCCATTTAGGCCATATTAGATGGAGGAGGAGGAGGTCTAGGTGGTCTCACCATCCTAACATAGGACCAAAGCAAGTTAGAGAATAACCTTGGCTAAAGCCTTATACCCATCATATCAATCACGCAGCAAAAACATAACAGACCTATCCCCATAGGTTTGTTCAAAAGATGTGACCAGCTCTGATACCACTATTGTAAAATAGACATCTAGAGAATTTTCTAAAATTCCTACAAGTTGACAATACTGAATTTGACTTTACAGTGAACATGGTTCAAAGAAATTAAGTTTTCTAACACTTCCTAAACTTGTTTTGAGCTGGAATTTTTACAGGATAAAGGTAACACATTGGTATTTCAAAAATGGTATCCAATATCTTCAAATTCATTCCCAATTGTTCCCAGTAAAATTTTCTCTAACAGCCTAAATTTCGGACTCCAAATAGAGCTCCAAACCCTTGCCCTGTTCCTTTTCAAAATGTTAATTTAGAAGTTGTGCATGATAATTTGCATAATTTATATGGTTAAAAATATTGTTTTGTCTAGTTTTTATTGGTACAAACTCGAAAAAGAAAAGATAAGTGCACAAGTGTAAAATTGGGAAAAACTGAGACATGTTCCAACAGAACACCAAAAATAGAACAGCCACATTGTGGGTTGCGGATGAGCCTCAAAACGAAGTTATCTTGACACAGTGTCAATAAAAGTTGCTCCATTTTGTGTCTATTTTCATTCAAAACAAATTTCATGAAAAACCAACGGTTAGATCTTCTGAAAATCACAAAACCGTGGGGACTGTACAGAGCCGGACGAACCAAACAGTCATTGCCACTTTATTTTGTGGTTTGATTTTCACATGCAAAGCTTACCAAATAATTTCAAGAAAATTTGAGCATGGTCTCCTTTGTTTTAGAAGCCTTCCCAATCAATTTCAAATATTAAAACAATCCAAAGACAGTACATGCAAATCCCACACAGCCACTGCCAAAGGGTTCCTAACCCATTCCATCAATATCTCAAGTTCAAACACCAAGTAACACAACATAAACAACAAGATGGGCATGCATGTTGTATGTGGTTGAGCCCCCTAACTCTCAACCACACTTAAACTGAAAATAGAATTCACAAGGAAGTTTCCCTTACCCTATACTCTTGGAATTTCTTAAAAGAGAAACTAGGAGGAGAAATTTGAGGTTCTTGAGTGATCCTTCCCTAATTTGTGCTATAGAATCTACTAGGAGGAACCTAAACCAACATCAAAACAAGCTTCAATCAAATTTTAACCCACCAACCAAGATTCTACATGACACCCATTTCATGTCTAATTGGTGGGAGAAGGAAAAAGAACTTAAGAGACCAAAGGAGAAGAGGGGTACTTACCAACTAGAAATCAAGCAAAGAAGCTCTTGAGATTAAGGGAACAAAGTCCTCTTTGAGTGAATTTCAAAATCCCAATCTCTTGAGAGGAAAAGAGAAGCTTAGAGAGGGAGAAGAAAATGGAAGAAATGAGAGAAGTGAAGCTTTGCACGTCCAAAGCTTGGGTTTTATTTAAAATTTTTACATTTCGCACCTATAATTCCTCTAAGGACACCCCCTTCTCTTATATTTTTTTTTCTACAACTCAAGGAATTTACGTAAAGTCCCAAAAATCTCACAATAACACTATGGCACATAACAAAACATAGAACTTAAGTTAATTATTATATCAATCAACATAATTTAAATTTAATTTGCTCTTGCATTATTAATCAAACACTTAATCATACAATTAGGAAAACTACAACGTTACAGAGAGGAAGGAAGAAAAGTGAGAAATGAGAGAAGGAGAAGAGGCTTGCTACGGTTAAAGCTGTGGGAGTATTTTAAACTTTTGATATTTGCACCTTAACATCCTCTATCTACACTCCTCTCTTTTAATTTCTCTTATATCTTAAATCCAATACTTAATCATACATTATGAAAAATCACAGTGTTACAGTTCCCCACGTGTGAATGCAGTGGGGCCTTAAGTAATTTTTTTTCTTTTTTGATGGAAACATTTAAAAATTAATATTTACAAGATGTAATATAATTTTTTATTATTAATATTTTTATTAAATTTATGTATATATTTATATACAAATGAAAAAATACTTTTAAAGATAATAGTTTTTTAGACAATCATTTATATAAATTAAAATGATATGAGACATGTATAAATATAAAATTATCTGAATATATATATATACATACATACATACATATATATATATATATACACTTTTACACACACACACACACACACACATATATATATATATATATATATATCTACTAAAATATACTTATATAAAATTTAAAAAAAACATTAAAAACATAATAGTATAAAAAATGTAGATTGTAAACTTAATACCCGTGCAGGGCACTGGTTATTATGCTAGTTTTATTATATTTTACAATTTATATTATGAGTAAATCACATTTAAGGTCTCCTTGACCTCCACTACAAAATTTGCATCCCCTAATAAGATATATATACTTTAGGGCCTAAGGTTCAATAGACAATGATATGATTTTAGTTGGTCTAATTATAATTGATATCCATTAAGTATTTCACTAGAAGGTCTCACATTCCTTCAATACCAAGTTTCGAATTCGCCTATAGTAGGCTTCTTAACAATTCAATTGTCTTTAATTACTTGATATCAATTGTTACGTTAAAGACTAACTATCAAGCATAGGACAATATAAAATCTTATTGAGTACCAACGATAATATTTTGAATCAATCACAACAAAATTAAAAATAAATTAACACTACAAAAAATTCACTAATTAGCGAGGGAAAAATTGCTTGCTAATCCCTCGCTAATCACATTAGCGAGGGATACTTCTTACTATAAAATAAGTTGCTAATTTGTGATGGGAATCCTTCTTCACAATCCTTCTCTAATTTTGTACAAATCCCTAGCAAATCCTTTGCAAATTTCCTCGCTAATCATGTGGTCAAATGTAGATAATCCCCTTGCTAATTAGCAACAACTGTCGCTCACTAACCCTTCGCAAATCATTCACAATTTATCCTATGCTAATCCCTCACAATACTTTCTTCGTTAATCATTCAATTTTCCCTTGCCACTTCCATGAACTTCTCCTCACAGATATACCCTCGTTATTCCTTCACTATTCCCTTGTTATTCCTTCGCTAAAATCCTTCGTTATTCTCCCACAAATCCCTCACCCTTAAACAAATTTTTTCTTCGCACATGATTCCCTCGCTATTCTGTCACAAAAATATTCAAGTTGATTTTATTTCAGTGTACACCTATATCCGAAATTAAACAAAATTATCAAGGCATATTTCATTTATTACAGTACACTCTATATTTGAAATTAACACATGATATAACTGAACCTATATAAATCAAAGAAAAAAATAAAAAAGCATGATTAACCCATAAATCATTAAAGTGCAGTAAACAAATGTTTCAACATAAATCAAAATCTGTCATAAAGTCTTACAAAGGATAATAAGAAAAACATTATTTAACCCAAAGTGCAATAACCAGATAAAAAAAGTAAACAATTCATTTTTTTAAGGCATGCAATATTTTATGTTCGAAAAAACTCCATCTGTGTCCGCATTTGTGCCTGCATCTCTTCCTTCAATTTTGCCTTCATCTCTTTCAATTTTGCCTTCATCTCTGTTTGAGCCTTCAATTGTGCCTTCAATTGTGCCTCCATCTGCACCTGCATTTGTGTTTGCAATTGCCTTTGCATCTGTTGTATTTGTGACTGTGACTGTATTTGCAGCTGTGTTTGCATTTGCTCTCTCATTTGAAGCATCTGCTCTCTCATTTGAGACATCTGCTCTCTCATTTGAGACATCTGCTCCTCTCTCATTTGAGACATCTGCTCTTCTCTCATTTGAGACATTTGCTCTTGCATTTGAGACATTTGAAGGGTTGAAATTCCTATTGCAAGATTCAATTAATCTTTCTTTATCCCAAGTATAATGAGTCCCAATTAATCTTTCTTTATCATGGTAAATTTTGCACAATAAAATCTTGCTCTATCTAGATGTCTTCTTAAAGGCACAAACAATAAGAATGATTTGTGGTGAATGCATATTTGTGTGTGGCAGCTCTTAGCCAAAGTTGAAATTAAAACATAAAATTAAACTTCAAATTTGTGTGTGCGTGTGCGCGCGTGTGTATAGAGGCAACTAGATTGTTATATGCTTTTGGTCAAACAGAAGTAGAGCTACACACAAGACTAAGAATCTACATCTACAACATTTAAACAAATCTCAAAAGTTCATAAAACTAATTAATTTGGTTGGGAAGGGAGAGAACAGTGAACATCATGCATGACCTTGACCAATTTATGCCAAATTGCAAAAGAAAAAAAAATGTGAAGAGAGAATTTAATGACATATTGTATAATGTTCTTTTGGAGGGGGGAACAAACAAAGGCAAGCTTGGCAGGAAGCATGTATATAAGGAAGAGAAAGCAAAGAAGCACAATTGAAAACATGTAATTTAGGGACTAACTTGGTTTGCATATAAAGAGGAACTATTAGGAAGACTCTTATTTAGTGTTGAATAAGACTTAATTTACAGATGTTAGCATTTTATAAATAGCATCAATTGAATTAACTTTAGTTAATGGGACTCGGCTATGGCTTAGCATCCATTGTAGTATTATTCATTTGGCAATCTTTATAATATAATTAGCTTAGGAAGAGGATAATACATGAAGCAATAAAGTCATTCGATGGTCAATAAAATAATTAGGTATGCATTTTAGTATAATAGTAGATATGTTATAAAGTTAAAAACAAAAGAGGAGGAACAATAAGAGTTTCTTTATTCTGAGATATTCCTTCCAACTTCTAATTTATTGTGTGTATCACTAAAATATTATACTATCCTTCTACACTAAAGGTGCGTATCAAGAGAATAAAGTATGCACAAAATAAAGTATGTACAAAAGAAAAATAAAAGGAAAAGGAATATATAGTTATAATAACACAATAATTGCAAAAGATCATCCAATAGCAAGAGAAGAAAGGGAAAAGAAGGATATGCACAGAATATTGTAATGATTAGAGTTCTTCACTATCCGTAACAACAACGTCAAACCGACCAACTTCATTTTCTTTGGTCTTATCCTACCTTTTTCATTCCTTTAAATTCGTTAATGAAAATAGGGAATATCAATCAACGTTGCAAACTTTAGGGAACAAAACTTACCACAATGAGTAAATTCTTTTGCTCCACAATACGCTAATTCTTCAATTTTTGGTTGGCCAAACTTCTGTGTAACTGGAACTTGATATAATGAATAACAAGTCATGGCTAAAAAAATTACATTTCAAGTCAAAAACATCTATATAAGAAGAAGAAAAGCTGAGGAATATAACTCAAATACCATTAAGTGATAACGAAAGGGAGAATGTGAAGACCAATGAGGACCCTTGCAAAGACGATTGAACCTAAACGCACCAAACAATCGTGAACCTAAACACACCAAACAATCAATTCAAACTAAAGGGAGAAGAGGAAACATACCTTTGACGAACCCTAGCAAAGAAGAAAGGTTACGAGTGTGTAACGGATGCTTATTTTGGATTGATGGAGGGGGATGGAGTGGAGGATGAAAATAATCCCTTGTTTGGTTTACAAAAATGAAGATGGGAGAGGATGACACATGATGGATCCCATTCCACTGTTTAATCCCATCTTCTTCTCCTCCCAAATTGGGGTGTAGAGGATGGAACGCTATTTATAAACTTATAAAATGTCTGATTTTTAACCTTATTAGATATATCGTGTGTAAATGTAATCATTGGCGCCACCACTTACTCAGATATTTTTGTTGTTGCCCGCTTAATTTATTTGTTTCTTGGTTCATGTTGGTGCCTAGCTGAACGTCCATCTTCTATTGTTTTACTCGGATATTTTCAATCACATTGTTTTATTTATTATTATTTTATTATATATATATATATATATATATATATTAATGTGACTTAATTTACTTGATATATAAATATCTTATAAATAGCATAACTTCTATGCTTTTAATTGTTCATTTAATTATTTTTAGTAAATAAAATTCCACTTACTATATTATATGTATAAAATAAAAGTATAATAATTTTAAAAGATTAGATTAAATCAATTGTTAACATATAGCAAAATTTAAATAATTTTAAAAACAAATTAATATTCATTTCAAGATATTTTTGTCAACCATAATAATTAAAATAACAATTCCTTAGATGTATAGTAAAGGTTAAAATAATTCATAATTATTTACTTAGAATAATAATTAAAGATAGTAATTAAGAGATAAATTATTATTATTATTATTATTATTATTATTATTATTATTATTATTATTATTATTATTATTATTATTATTATTATTATTATTATATATGTCAATTTCTACAAATTATATTAATATATATTTAAATTTTCTATTTTAAAAAATGTTTTATAAAGTACATTTCAAAAAAAGTATTAGAAATTATAATTTTTCAATTTTGTATATTTTAATATGTGTTTCTAATAAATTTTAATGTATTCTATTGAATTTTTTCTATTTAAAAATGTTTTATAAATTACCTTTTATAAAAATATTTAAAAAATTAATTTTTAATGTTGTATATTTTAATATGTATGTGTGTGATAGTTGTTTTTTTTATTTAATAATATTTTTTTTAATATGCATAGGCTTATTTGAAAATTCATAAGTTTAAGAAATATATATTAAGTGTAATAGTTAATAAGTATTTGTATGCATACGGGAGTAGCTGCTACCACGACACAGGATTCGCGATAATCTCATGCAATTATAGTTTCTCTAAGAAAATTATAAAATATTTTCTTAATCATCAAGAATTTTAAATATTAAAATTACCTTACTTATTTGCATCACTTAAGGATTTAAATTTTTAAATGCTTAAATGTAATGAGAAATTTACTAAATAAATTTCAATATTGCCAATAATAAGAAATAAAGATTTTTATTTCAAATGAAATTATCCTTACCCTATTTTTCTTGTAAAGATACTATCGTATATATTAACTTTTTCTCAATAATTACCAAAATGGTCAACGATTGCTTAAGCTTATTTTTCTCAGACATTTTAAATCTAAAATATTATAATATTAATTATAAAGTTTGTACATTCTAGTTTTCATCTCTAAAATCAATTTGCTTCAATTTTTATTTCAAAACATATTCATCCCACTTCTAACATTTTTTTTTTCTGAAAAAAAGTTTACACATATAAAGTTTTAAAGTCTCACTTACTATCACCGAGTGACGATTATTTTTATTTTTATTTTTCTTTTAAAAACTTTAAGAATTTTCTTTCTTAGTCCATTAATGAAGTACTATTTTAATATTTAGTTATTCTCTTAGTATTGAATCTTTATCCTTTCTTCTGAGTATTAAATCTACGGCTTATCCTTTATTACTTAAAAGAATATACACCTAACAGAAATATTTACCCCCAAAAAACTTCAGGGATGATAATATAATTTCACATTCTAAAAAAGAGTCAAAATAATTAAAATCAAATAAATGTAACTTTTAAATTTAAATTCTATTACCGTCATAAATGCATTAAAAAATAATAAACAAATTTTTAATTATCATTTATATAAAATTAGTAAATATAAAAGTAAATTAATAATTTCCATTATTAGCTTTCTATCACAATAAAAAAAAGATTGCATAAATTTCATTTGTAAATAAAAATCACATTAAAAAGATAACAATCATCTTAGGAGAACAATAACAATCCTTTCCTTTATGGTAAATAATCGTGTTAATAATTTCATATGATAAATACCAATCACATTAAAAGATAACAATCACATTAATAATTTTCATTATTATATTTTTATCACAACGTTTATAATAATTTTCATTTGTAATTATAATCTTTCTATTTCTATTTCTATTTATTTTTCTATTTATCCTTTATTATTTTAAGGAATATACATCTAGCAGAAATATTTTTCCCGCATAAATTTCAGGGATAATAATGTAATTTCACATTCTAAAAAAAATGTCACAATAATTAAAATCAAATAAGTGTAACTTTTTAAATTTAAATTCTATTACCGTCATAAATGCATTAAAAGAAATTAATAAATAGATTTTTAATTATCATTTATGTAAAATTAATAAATATAAAAGTAAAATAATAATTTCCATTATTAGCTTTCTATCACAATAAAAAAAGATTGCACAAATTTCGGTTGTAAATAAAAATCACATTAAAAAGATAATAATCATCTTATGAGAACGATAACGATCCTTTCCTTTATGGTAAATAATCAAGTTTATCATATGATAAATACCAATCACATTAATAATTTCCGTTATTATCTTTCTATCACAACGTTTATAATAATTTCTATTTGTAATTATAATCTTTCTATTTCTATTTATATTGCACGTAAGTGTTCCATTTCTACCAGCTTTTTATTTTTCCTTTTTCTATTTCTTTTTTATTTCTTTTTTATTTAGTCTTTGTTTATCCTTTGTTCTTTGATTGCAGGTGTTTGTGACTCTGGGAAGGGCGAGACATTTTTTTCCTCTTTGTAGCACATGGTTTGAACCTCACGAGCAATAAGCTGAGAAATCTTCCTTCAAAATAATTAGCTTGAAGTACTAATTTTACAGAACACAAAAATTCTTCTATTTATAGAACACATTTTGATTGCATTCCTAATTTTATGTTTGATAAAAGTACTATGATATTTGAATATCAATAATACTTTTTTTTGACCAAATATATATCAATACTTATTTAATATAAAATGGAAATTTTTGTAATTGCCTAAATATAAGGTGTGATTACCAACAAAACAAGTCGTTGGTCCGAGTGGTGCTGGACTAGGTCCCCTTAAGCAAGGTCTCGGCAAAGCCGGTAGATACTCTATACCAATAACATGGTACCAATATATATATATATATATATATATGGGATAGGATCAGTTTGCTCCAGGTGTAAGTCTAAAAACATACACCAAATCCTATCCATTAATTTTATTGAATCTGATGGTTCTGATTATTTTACTTCAAAATTTTAAAAAAAGTAATTAAGTGAGTCACGTGATCTCTCTTCCCTATCGTTTTCTTTCTATGCGTTTTCGTCCCAGCCTGTTTTAGAAACCTTTCTCTACGTTGATGCAGAAGCTAATTGATTGAACGGAGTCTTTTTTTTTTCTTCTTAGTTTTCTTTTCAGCCAATTAGAATTCTTGGCACAATTCAAGATTGATTCGTCATCACCCTTAAATTTCAAATTTTTTTCTTATCTTTTTTTTTATTTTCATTTCCGTTTTCACTTTATTCAAATTTCAAACACTTTTCGGAGTGGTTTGAGAACCCATAGTCGAAAGACAAATTCTCCCTTTTGACATCTTAGTTTGATTATTTTGTAATCGTTTTGGAGCTAAGAGTTAGCCGAATTCCACTTTGGCTAGCTAACAAGTATTTGAAATTCTAAATAATTAAATTAATTATTATGAATATATATTTGTAAATAAATACGTTTACTAAGATTAAGTTGCACTATTGAGCATCGTTCCAATTTTTTTCTATTATTTTTTACAAAGATTCTTATGTGTTATGTATTTTAATTTGTCACATATATTTTGTTATATCTTTCTATTTATTTTATTTATTTATTGTGTATTCTAAATTGAAAAATAAATTCTCACCTAATTTCAATATAAATATAGACGAATGTGCTTCTCTTCTATTGTTAATTTGTCGTGAATTTTCTCTCGATACTTCTTGAAAAATGATACCAAAGATGTATATGGTTTCTGATATTAAGCTTGAAGGATTGTGGTTGAGTACTGATTTCAATAACAAGAGCCAAGTGATTAGCCTCAATCGATTTGATTTTGTTGGATGACAAGGTAAGAGCATAAAATTGATAATAAAGCATATAACTTTTTTTTTATTTTCTTCTTTATTTGATATGTTTTTTTTTTTTTTGCATTCTACTAAAATCCATGCTACCATAAGGAAAGATTATAATTTGAAAAGCTTTTGCATGAAGGCAAAGTGTATATAATGGAGAACTTTATTTTAGGCGGTCTAGTGAAAAAATGGAGAGTTACTAATCACAAATGGAAGTTAACTTTCATGTACCAAAGTAACAGAGGCGAAGTGTGATAGCATTCCGATGAACTTTTATGAATTTGTTCCATTTTCAAAAATACTTTCTGCCTTTGATGAAGTATATTTGATGGGTGAGTTATAAACTATATTCATTTTTTAATTCTTAAATTGTTACATCGTATGCCAACAAATTATTTGAATTTTTTTACGGTACATTATTTTTGTTGAATTCTTACTTTTTTTTAATTAAACTAGATGTGATTGGCCACATGGTTGAAAAGGATAATTTGAGAGAAACAGAGGATAATAGGAAAATGAGGAAACATATTGATGTGATTCTTAAAAATTTAGAGTGAGTAATTTAATATAATTTTTTTTCAATTATAGCACTAGATCGTGCATCCCACGAGTCACCGTACTAGTTATAATAAAAGTAAACAAGTATGAGCGGAAAATTTTATGAAATTGAGTGACAAATTTTTAGAGATTTTTTTTAATTCATAAAATTATATAAATATAATAATTAAGGTAATTAGAATAAGTATATCTTCTAATTTGAAATAATTAAATTAATTACATATTAACATATATATGTTTTAATTAAGGTAATTAAGATTATTTTAAAATAAATAATTAGATAATTTTAAATTAACTCTAATAATTACGGTGCACTATTGTGTATTTGAATTTATAATAATTTTAAAAGGTAGTATAATCACAATTGTTACAGAATATGTATGTGTTTAAGATAATTAAGGTGCAATATTTGAATTTGAAATAATTAATACAAAATTTTTTAATTCTAAATAATTAGAACAAGAATAATAATGAATAATACATTTATCTTTTATTTTTTATAAACCTGAAATTTTTCCATATTAAAACAAATTTTAATCAATACTGACTGCAATAAATTATAAATTATTTTGTTCCTTTTTATAAATAAAAAAAATCCTTTTTTAGACTATAAATAATAAAAATCAAAGAGTTTTCTATATTGGCTTTGTGTTTTCAGGATTAGGTATATTAGGTAATTAGGTAATAAATGTAAAAATAAAAAAAATATGTTATCTTGATTTCAATTTTCATTTTAAAAAAAATTTAGAGATTAAATATAAAAAGATTTCTAGAATTATTTTGATATCTTTCAGAATTTGTGAATTGTTATATATTATATAAGGTTAGTAACCGATTCTATAATTTAGGGATTAAACCACTCCGTAACAAGTGTGTTACTCTGCAAGCATCATCTGGAAAAGATATCCGCTAACATGTTGGCATAGCGGGATATAGATAGAGCTGTTAAAATGGGTCAGCCCGGCCCATTGGGCCTAACCCACCTTTGCTCGCTTAATAGGTGGGCCAACCCAACCCAGCCCACTTCTTAGTGAGTTCATAAAATACTAGCCCGGCCTGGCCCACCACAGGTTGGTGGGTTAAATGGGTCGGCCCACCTAATATAAAAATAATGAAAAATCATTTAAAAAAACAAATTCCAACTTCTATCATGCTTCAAATTCAAAATTTTAGAAAAGAATATTATCTTAGTAACAAATATTATTGATTACAACAAGTTTCAAGTCTTTTAAGTTTAATAAATAACAAATCTAAGAAATGAATAATTGCCTTAGAACCTAAAAAGGGTTTCTTTTTTTTTTTTGTAGCTAGCTAACTCGAGGGGCAACCCGGCCCACCATGGGTTCAACCTGGTGGGTTGGGTAATTTTTTTGCAATTATTGGAAAAAAAAAAAAATTTCAATCCAGCCTGGCCCTAACCTGTGGTGGGTCGGGTTGGCCCATGGGTTGTGACCCATTTTGACATCTCTATATATAGAGTTGAGACGTATACATATTGTCTAGCTTCTAATACTACGCCAATGTAGCTGCAGCATGTCATCATGGTAGTCATTTATCATGGTAGCCTAAGAATTAGACAATTTACAATCAAGGTTGTTATATATGATTTAGGGATTTGTTATACAATTTGCATTATGAGATAAGGTTGTTATATATACATAATAATGCAATAATTAACGAAAGAAATGCATCTTGGTCGGCCAGATAAGACAAATGTCCTCAAGAGTCCTTTAGTGAAGTAATTTCCAGCAAGATACAAAATTTTCAATTTACTCTTTCAAGGTAATTCTTCGACCTTATTCCATTGTTTAATTTTTTTTCATATTCCTTTATTGTAAGGTTGTTCATTTTGAATACCATTAAGGAACCACATGTGCTATAGTCCTTACGCAAGCAATGTTTGCATTGTAAATCAATTATGGTTGGAATGATGCAATGGACATGAGGCATATGGTACAACTATGATTGTCGATGATATGGTGAAAAACTTCAAAAACAAAGTACAAATGAGTAATACATGACTTCAAAAACAGGGACTTCACGTTCAATAATAATATACTAGGTTCTTTAATTCAACAAGCAACAAATTTTATTTTCAATTTGAGAAAGTTTAATTTTAGAATTCGATCTTAATCATAACTTTAATTTTAATCAAAGTATTTGTCATTGCTTTTAAATATCAAATTCAAATTAATAGGACTAGTTCATTTTGATTAGCAAGCATCAATATTTACATTAAGAACATTTATGATCCATTTTGATTATATACTTAATTTAACAATGCAAATCGAACAAATCATAAATTAAAAATAAAGAAGGAGTTATAGGAAGAAGAAATAAAATAAAGAAACAAAATGTCCACACTACTTGAAAATAAATAAAAAATAAAAAAATAGAAAAAAGGCAAGAACATACATGTTTCCATAAAACATAAGTGTCATGAGTGCAGCGAATTGGTGTAAAGAAAGTATGTAGTATTCAAAAATCAGAAAATAATTACAAGTCATTGCCTATTTATAGAAACTGCAAATAGGTCAACCTATTTTAGCATAAAGTGGCACCTTTAATCACGACTTCATGCCCAAACTAGAAATTGAATCCCAGACCTTGTTTAAGGGACACAACTGTCAAACCACTTGTGTTAATGACTTTTGGTATCTTTAATAAAATACTAAAATGTGGAATCAAATTCTTAATAATTGGTTAAATAAATTTGAGTATTGAACAAAAATATTAGTAAAGTAACAATCTCATTTAAATAAATACTATTACGTACACCCGTGCAATGCACGGGGAATTGGGATTTTATTATTATTCTGATTGATATGTATTATTAAAAAAAATTAAGGTAAACATATCTTTTATTAATTTGTAAATTTTTAAATGTATTTACTTTAATACTTATTATAAGAAAAGGACTATAAGTTTTAATGCAGTAAAAAAAATAATATAAGTTTTAATAATATTAGTGAAATTAAGTACAATGATTTTTTTTATTTATAAAAAAATGATTATGTTTATTTTCTTGTTAATATTGTAGTGATATTTGTATTTTTAATATATGTGAATATATAAATTGATAGTTCATATTTTATTTTTTTAAGACAAAAGGGGGAAAGTGCATGCATTAAAATAAGAGCAGACATTCCAACTATGTTGGCACCCCTGATCTTACCCAAAGCAACACTACCCTGATATATAGATTAAAAAGATAAAAGATAACAAAGAGACATGGGGGAACATAAACCGAAACCCATGAAAAAAGACACAACTACAATAACTTGAATCTATATCTAGGGAGGTTACTTCTGTTCCTAAAAACATCATAAAAAATGATGGGAGGGCTACTGTCCCACCAGCAAAAATCATGTACAAAAAGGCCAAGGGAGGCGATTTTATCTGCACAAGTGTTGTCTTCCCTGAAAATATGCGAAACTGTGAACTTCATATTATGTGTAAGAGAGATGCTCTTCTTCCACCTGTTGCAGATTTCCCAAGGAACCAAATTTGTATTAACAAAAGCTAAGACCACCAAATTTGAATCACATTCCAGCCACAAATTTTTCCAGTTTTTCTTTTGTGCTATTTCAATGGCAAGCATGGCACCATGAAGTTCAACATGGAGAGAATAGTTGACTCCTAGGTTTGAAGCAAAGCAACCTAAAATAGCACCTCTGAAATCTCTAAAAATACCTCCACAAGATGATCTACCAGGACTTCCACGGGCTGCCCCATCAGTGTTACATTTTATCCAATCACATAAAGGAGGATACCATGTAACCTGAGTAATGGAACTGGCTTTCCTAGCGTGGCAACCAATAGAAAAAGACTTAAGAATTTGGAACTCGCTCATATTTGAGTGCATGCAACCAGATGATATGTTTCCAGTAACAGCAGTAGAAGCGATAATCAAACTAGTGGCCTGATTAAAAGGGATTCTTTTGTTGTCAAATCTGAGCTTATTTCAGCGGTACCATATAGTGGAGAGGGTATTCAGAACAGAGGCCAACACTGTATCCTGCAATTGGGTACTCTAATTTTTTAAACAAACATCAAGAACTGCTTCAAAACTAGACAAATCAATATGACTATCAGTTATATTACTGAGCCAATGCCAAATTCTTTTAGCAGAAGGGCAGGAGAGGAAGAGATATGAGGAGGTTTCAGCCGCCTGCTTACAAAAGCAACACATTGAGACTATGGTGCAGCAACAGGCCCAAAGTTTCTAATCAGTAGGCATCCTTTTTATGATTGAGTCTCCAGAAAATAAAGGACTTTGACGGTGGGATATGCTTGTTCCAAATTTTTTTGCACCAGCAAAGAGGCTGTAAAGGAGGTTTTAGAAAAGAATATGCCTCTTGAAGAGTGAGGATGCTAGAGTTTGTATGTTTCCAAGCCAGGAAGTCTTCCTCAAGAGCTTGAGGGACAACAATGTTTTTAATTTGATTTATAAGATCAGGGTACCTTCTAGCCATTTACGTGGGGATAGACCAAGTTTGGTCATAAAGGAAATCTTGAACTTTAGCTAAAAGTAAAGGATGAATGTTGTTGGGGATGTTGAGGATATGTATGATAGGACGATCCAACCAGGCATCTAACCAAAAGCTTATTCGACGACCATTTCCTATGACCCATCTTGTGTTCTGCAGAACAGTTTGCAAACAAGGCTTGATAGAATGTCAAATAGAGGACTTTATAAACTGCCTTGAGCAATTTGGTCTAATAAATCTTGCTTTGGCGAATAAGGCCCATTGACTTTCAGAGGCTAGCATCTTCCAAGAAAGTTTTAAGCAGGCTGCTTCATTGACATATCTAAGACATTTTAATATTTAGCCCTCCTTCAGAAAAGGGAGCACAAATAGTATTCCAAGCAACAGTGACTACTTTACTGTTATGAATATCTCCAGACCAAATAAAGTGCCTAATCCACTTGTTAATAAGCTTTAAAAGCGAGATGGCCCACCTGTAAACATGAAGAGAGTAGATCGTCATACCTAAAATGACTGAGTTAACAAGTTGGATTCGCCCCATAATGGATAAGAGAGCTCCTTTCCAAGAAGAGAGCTTCGTCTTGATTTTATCAGCAATGCCTTGGAGATGTAATTTTCTTGGCTTGCCTATAAAAATAGGCACTCCAAGATAAGTGAATGGGAGTTGACTAGAGGAGAAACCAAGGGTGGTGGACAGTTGCATATGTCTAAAGGAAAACATCTTGCTAGAATAGAACTTGATCTTCTCAAAGCTAATATGTTGACCAAATACTGCACCATAAGAGCTGAAAAGGGACATAAGAGATTGAAGGCTTCTTTTATTTGCTTTACAAAATATCATTATATCATCAACATACATAACATGGGTTGGAGTGTTGAATCCTTTAGGACCCGCCATAGGTTGAATCAGGCCATTTTCAACTAACTTAGAAATACCCCGACTCAACACTTCCTCAGCAAGGCAGAAAAGGAGAGGAGACAAGGGGTCGCCCTGTCTAACCCCGCGCTTGCAATTGAAGTAGCCAGTCACATGGCCATTGACAGACAAAGAGAGATTTGCTGAATGCAAAATAACATTGATCCAATGGCAGAAAGTGGTGTGAAATCCAAAAGAATGAAGCACCTTGAGAAGAAAGTTTGAATCCATGGTATCGAAAGCCTTCTTTATATCAATTTTGAGAGCTATGTTTCCCCCAAAAGTTTTTTTGTCTAACAAGTTGATGGCTTCTGAAGTGATGCATATGCAGTCTATAATTTGGCGCCCTTTTAAGAATCCTTTTTGTTGTTCAGAGACAATTTTTGGTGTTATAAGAGCAAGTCTATCGGCCAAGACTTTTGTAATAATTTTGAACTAATAATTGCTAAAGCTATTGGTCTGTAATTCTCCAACTTATTTGCACCATCAAATTTAGGAATTAGAACCACCAAATTTGAGTTCAGATTTGGCATAATCTAGCTCTGCTGAAAAAATTGAAGGACAGCATTATAAACATCTTCCTTGATAATATCCCAATAAGCATGGTAGAAGCTTCCCCCAAAACCATCGGGAACTGGAGCGTTGTTTGCATTCAAAGAGAACACTGCATTCTTTACTTCTGATCTGGTTGGAATGTTAGTTAGCATTGTGTTATCTTCTGCTGAAACTAGAGGAGAAATCACTTCATCTATCAAGAATGATTCAACACAATTATTTTCAGAAGCAAAGAGGGTCTTGAAGTAGTCCACCACATGCTTCTCAATGGTCTCTGAGAGGTAATGGTCTCGTTGTTAACAAGAGAAGACATTTGCTTGGTTGAGTTTCTGATCTTAGTAACTCTGTGAAAAAATGCAGTATTTCTATCACCAGGCACATGCCAATTCACACGGGATTTTTCACACCAGAATTCCTCTTGAAAAGATAGAGCTTTTTGTAACATCAGTTGGGCTTAAGCTTGTTGAGCATGTAAAGAGTCATTGCAACCTGAGACATCAATTTCCTGCTAAATTCTATCAACTTCTGCCATTACTTTGTTGACATTTTGCTGGATATCACCAAAGACATTTTTGTTCCAGACTTTAAGAGCCGCCTTAAGTTGTTTCAGCTTTTGAGAAAGGATGTACATTGGGCATCCAACAACTGGTTTACTCCAAATTTCTTTGACCAATCATTGGCAGCCTTCATGATGCGTCCACATATTTAAGAATTTGAAGCTTGAAGGGAAGGAAGTAGCTCCTCTGTGAAAGCTAAACATAATGGGAAAGTGGTCTGACTTGCTTCTTGTAAGAGTGCAACAAGAAGTAGAGGACTAATAGTCAAACCAATCTTGATTGCATACTGTTCTATCTAATCTTCTTTCTGTATTAGCAAGACCGCGTCTATTATTCGACCATGTGAAGAAGGCTCCTGAAGTTTGCAAGTGAGTGAGATTAGATGCATCAGTCCACTGTTGAAATTCATCGCAAGAAATTTGTGAGGGAAGTCTCCTTCCTCTTGCTTCATGAGCTCTTAAAACTGCATTAAAGTCCCCCATGTATAACCATGGGCCTGGATTATTCCTTTGGAGAGAAGAAAGTTCTTGCCAAAGATTCCTTCTGACTATGTGGGAAGTATTGGCACAAATCACTGCAACAAAAACTTGCTTTTGCTCATGGAAGAAGGAAAAAGAAACTTGCTGAACCAAGGAAGCGATAAGGTTAGGAGTTAAGTGAGGTTCACAAAGGCACCATAAGTTAGGTAATAGAGAGTCTCTATTGTTTATAGCAAAAGGGAAAAGCTTCAAATGAGACTAGTAAGTGGCAGAGATATTATCCAAAGCTACCCAAGCATCTACAACAAAAAGAAAGTCAGGTTTTTGCACAAGACACAACTTTTTTAAAACTATTCTAGAGTGTACATTAGCTAGACCTCTAGCATTCTAGAAAATAGCTTTCATCAGGCTAAATTACGAGGACCTGCCCTTGAGTGGGTGGATGAGGTCTTTCTCTTATTTTGCTTCAGCTTTTTCTTTTGAGACTTTGAGACAACTTCAGTGAACTGTTGCTCATTTGGTTCCTGTAAAAAACCAGAATTAAAGGAGTCTTCAACTACTTCATTCTCTACTACATCTACCCAAAGCCTAGAGATAATTTGCAGATCATTGGCAACTACAACATTAGAAGGAGCAATTTCGTCATCCTGTTGAATAGTTTTAACTTCATGACCTTCAGTGTGAGCATGTGCAGGAGATTCTGGATGTAAAGACTCATCACAGTTTGAGTTATCCTCCACTTGAACTACAAGTTGGTTTTGCAAACCAGGATCTTGGCTGTTAGTTTCTGAATGTAAGGCATTGTTCAAATTTCACTACAAAAATAATTAACTTTAGTGACGAAACAATTTACATATAATTTTAAAAAATCGTCAGTAAAACTTTAGTGACGTTGATATTAGTGACAAAAAATCATTTTTTGTCACTATTACATTCATTTCTTGTTGTGTTTCCTGTAGGAGTTTCATAGCCAGGAATAGAATCACTATTTTTTTTTTCCTGAGAATTGAGCTCTTTTTGAGGGCTAATATTACCTTCAAAAGATGGTAAGTTGTTGGCAGCACTAGTACCTGCAAGGTTGTCCTTCTTTGCCATGACCTTGGCTGGTTATTGCTTATCATTCTTATCTCCCTTTTTTTTACACTGCTCCACTGAGTGACCAATAGTGTGACAGAAATTACAAAACAGAGGCAAGCATTCATAGACAATATTAAAAAAGAATGCAAAATTCTCCCTCTCAACTAATAGTTCACTCACTAGCTTTGCTATTAGATCAATATCAATCAAGATTCGAGCATAGTGACCAAACCTTTTATTTCGGGTAGCTTCATCTAAAACTATTGGTGTACCCAAACCTGCAGCAATCTCAAAAAGAGTTTTAGGGTGCCAATACTCTTGAGGGAGGTAATGTATTCTTACCCAACATTGAGCATGAGTCTGCTTCATGTTGTTTGGGTTGAAATCCTCTGTCCATCTAGACAACCGAAGAATACCCGGGTGAAGGTTCCAAGAATCAGCAGCCCACACACTTCTGAGATCTTCAAGAGATCCAAACTCAGAGTAACCTTTTCCTAGTGGTATCATCTTCCATTGACCAATCGATTTCCAGAGCTTTTCCAACTTTGCGCGAAGGTCATTGTATGGTAATGGCTTTTCTCCTTTTGCTAAGAGGATTCTTCCATGGAGATTTGTTTTGCATTCTTCAATACCTTTCTTGTACTCCTCTTCCGAGATTTTAATGGACACCGAGTCCCCTTTTAGGCAAGGTCTTGGTAGTTGACTAAGAGGTATATCCAGAGGCTTTGAAAGGGCCTGAGCAAAAGAGGGTTTGAGGGGGGAAGGAGAAGGTGCTGGATGAGATGATGCGTTTGCAGGAGGGGCCAAGAAGCTCCATGGGCAAAAAGAGGGGTGATCTTCCATGGCTAACGATCAACAGAAGGAACTCTATAGAAAACCTAGCAGAGCTCCCATTTTCGATCAATAACCTATCGTCAAATATTGATAGTTCATATGATAATTCTTAGAGTTTAATTAGATTTTAATGGTGATGCACTGACAATGTAAAACTGTTTTAGACAGTCATCTAATCACAAAACACCGTTGGTATAACTTTTAAGATAATTTTTTAAAAGTCAACAAACTTACCATACATGATTGATTGTGATTGGATGACAGTGTAAAACTTTTTACACTGTCAATGCATAGCCCTTTTCCTCTAATTCTTAAATGCAAATATTGTATAAAATTTTAATGGTTTTTATAACTATGATTAGATATTGTGCTTACTAAATCATTATTAGGGATAACAATGGGGTGAGGTGTCCGGGTAGTATCCTTTCATGATCGTCCAATGAGATGAAAATACACCTTGTGTCCACCTCATTCTTGCACAAATATCTGTGAAGAACATCTACAATGCATGATTGCTTAGGTGAGTTGCTTATCATAAATTTGTGAGCCTTACAAGGCCACATAGATTTAAAAACCCTACACAAAAATTTACTGATAAAATGATTTTTTTTTGTAAGAATCAATTAAGCAACGATTGCTTATATAAGCAATTCACTGGAGCAATCCATTGCCATATCATATACTCCAATGGAAAAAAATTGTTAAGTAACTCAATAAGTACCCGCATTGATGATGCTATAAGCATATATCAATGAATTTTATAAATATTTGTCAGTATATTCACGAGTATCTGAAAATATTAGTATAATATAAAAACTCATCAAAATTTATTCATTTTCTTATCTTTCTTTTAACTTTTAAATAAATGAAAGATACAAAAAGTGGGCCACCTATGTCGTCAAGGTTATTTATTAAAACTGGGGAGAATTTCATTATATAGCTAAATAATTTTCCAACAACTAGTATATTAATGCCTGTTCGAGGTGTCATGTTGCAAAACACTTTTTTTTTATCAAATGAATAAGGAAATTATGAAAATCCAGATTTTACATATCCGATATGATGAAAATAAACTGGCTTTGTCCTCTGTATGTTTCACAACCACCAACTTTTGATGCAACCGCAGCTTCACACTGTCTTACTTGTCAGGGCTATCTTCTTTTTTTTTTGACAGGGCTATCTTCTCTATTTTATGTATTTATGAATAATTTATAGAATTTAATTTATTTTCATTGATAGAATGAAGGGTTTTACAATATTAATTAATAATAAATTATCATGTATAATAAAATTGTTGACTATTATAATAATTATTTTAAAATTTATATTTAGAATGATTCCTAATTGGTTGACGATATAGAAAATTTACATAAAAATCTTACACAAACAACGTATCAAAACTAAAATCTTTTTTATTTATCCAAATAAAATTAGAACATAAAAACAAAAGAATTTAATTAAAATACAGTAGTAGTAGCTTATAAAAAAATACATTGATGGTATTTTTATTTTTTTACATTTTCATTCAAACATAAATGATCATATACTAAATAAAAAAAAACCTGAATTTTATCATAATAATTACCTTTTTATCCGTATCATAATAATTACTTTCATATAATACACTTACCTACATTGATTATGTGATTTTCACATATATGGTTACAAAATCAACTAGAAATTCCTCCCACCTTCACTATTTAATAAGGTTTCACCATTCATTCTAAATTAAGCTTATTATTAAATAAGACTAAAATAAAGAATATTAACAGTTTAATTTTTACATGTCAATCATGTAAAAAAAAAATCAATTAATATGTATTCCTATATTATTTAATAATTAACTGATAAAAAAAATAATTATTTAATAATTATCTGACTATGTGGATATTTAATAATTATCTGCCTGCCTTAATGTTCATTATAATGTGCATGTGTATCCAGGAGGATTACAGTTACATACCTTCCAAGAAGCATGTCTGGGGGTTGCTATTCCACTGCACACATGAGATTCCAAAGTCTTTGCTAAGTAAACAAAGTGTCCTATAAAAATGATTCTGCATCAAGAGAAGTTTGTCTGAATATGGAAGCACTTTCTCGGCACCAAAATCTGCACACCAAAGAAGCCAGAACCCCTACACGTTTTGGCTTCCTAGCTTGTATAATGAAGCATCAAAGACTTCCAAAAAATTCAAAAACACCCCAAGGGATTAGTACACCAGGTTGAATAAAAGACTCCTGGTTTGGATCCATTTTTGTACAAGAGCCATTGCCATGAGAAAGTCTTTATCCTAGTAATGATAGCATCAACTTCAGCCGGTTGATCTCTAAAAATAGCATTGTTTCTGGCATTCCAGAGGCACCAACAAGTCACATGCCAGAATAGATGCTTCATCCTTCGAGCTTTTGAGCCTCTACTATATAAGCCCATCTGATTATATAGCTGCATAATATCATGCGGACAAACTTCAATAGCTGAGTGACAAAAAACACAAGAGTGATCAAAATCCTGAACCACAATTCCCCTTTTTTGTAATTGGGCGCATGTAGGAAGATGATCTAGCATTAGCCTCCAAGAGAAGGTTAATACTTTGGAGGGCACATCACTCTTCCAAAATTTGCCTGTAATAGGCAGATTAGATTGTAAGCCCAAATTAGATTGATGTTGAGATAAAAGGAATTTATATGCAGAGGCAACCGAGAATACCGAGGAGAGTTCTAACTTCCAAGCCCAAACATCTGCAATCCCAGTCTGCAAGTTAACCCCTTGTAACACTACTACCAGCTCAAGCAAAAGATTCTCCTCCCATGCAAATAAAGGTCGTCGCCATGACCAATTCCAGCTGTATACTTGGTTTGTCCAGGAGACCATATCAGAAATAAGAGATTCCTTATTTTCAGCTATTTGGTAAAGCCTCGGGTACATATCTTTTAAGCTGTTATTACCAGCCCATGTTACACTCCAGAAAAGAGTTTGTTGTCCATCCCCCACTTTTTTGGTAATTTGATCAGAGAACCACCTTGTTGGGAATAAAGAGTGAGTGTCAATGCCTATAATATCCCTCCACCAGACAGATGCACGGTTGTGCAGAAATCCTGTTCCAAGCAATTCATGAGAATTACCATACCTGTATGACAGCAAACTATGCCATAAAGCTGTATTGTCTGTGATGATCCTCCACCTCCATTTTGATAACAGACAGATATTAAAGAGTTCCAGGTTTTTAACACCCAAACCACCTTGTGTTTTTGGTAAACATACCCAGTCCCAGGATATCCAATTAATCTTCTGTGATTCAGACCACCCTTGCCACAAAAATTTCCTCTGTTTGAGACCTCTTCTCGCTTGAAATTGTTGAGTCGGGCTTCCATTGACCAAAATAGAGATATGGCTTGAAAAAACTGTCGCTTTGATCCAAGAACGCCATTTTTCGTCAAAGCCCAACCGGATCAACATGTAGTTTAAAAATCCCCAATTAACTGAATCATAGGCCTTTTGAAAGTCTACTTTGAACATAAAAAAACTCTTGTGGAATCTGTTGGCCCAATCAACGAGCTCATTAATGACTAAAGCACCATCCAAGATTTGCCTACCCGGGGTGAAAGCTGATTGTGTAGGGGATATAATAGAAGAAAGTAAGTCTTAATACAAATATTTCTCAATGTTTTTTATCCTTCCAAGGATGAGGTCTTAACCTGAGCCTCCTATCCACCCATTGTAACATTCTCTAGCATGAAGCATCTTTTATGGCAAATACAATGAAGGTCTGACCTATTGCATTTCCCATCTTCAAAACCTTGCGTCTTGCAAATTTGAAGACAAACTAGGTCAGAGGTGCATGGGCCTACGAATTTTTCATTTTTCGGTATGCATTTTGCTGTCGCAACTTGTACCGATACTTCTTCTACAATTGCAAATCATATCAAAAGCAAATGTTATTGCATCCAAATATGTGAATATATAATTCTTTTTTACCAATGTTAATACCCACAAACCCAAGATAGAGAGAGAGGGAGAGAGGGAGAAAGAGAGAGAGACTTACGAGCAAAAAAGAGAACAATTAATAAAATTGAGATGCAAATTTGTTTTGCCATGGTTTCTTTGCTGGTCACCAAAGTGAAGATTTTCTAATGAATTTAAAACGGATGGTCAATCCTTATTAAATAGTGATGATAAAATTGAGATGTAAATTTGTTTTGCCATGGTTTTTTTTTTATATTCAGCAAAAAAAAAGAAGGAATTTCTAGTTGCGTTTTTTAAACAAATATGTAAAAGAAACCCTAATTAATGTAAGGTGTATTATATGAAAGTGCATAGAATCTGATTTCACCGTATTATATGTATTTATTTAGTATTTTTTTTATTCTGATATGTATTTAATTAGTATAATAAGAGTCAATACTTTTGAGGTTAAAAAAATTCTCTACAATCAAAATCAAATCCCAAAAAGTAAAGTCTCTCCTTTTTGACACAATGTAATAATTTATAAATAAGTAATTATTTTATTCGTTTAACTATAATGATCTTCTAGTTGTTACAAATTCAAACACATTTAATCTGTACCTCAACCTCTTATTATATGCTCCTTTATAATTCTCAAATTTTGTTTAATGCATGTAGAAATTCACAAAAGGAATTACTGAAGCTTTGACCCTTGGTTTTAAAATGAATTCATTTTAAATATAAATTGTTTGTAAAAATATTTAATCAAGTTATATAATTTGACTATATATTATATAGTTAATAAATATAATATTTAATTATACAATCAATTTATATTTATTAAATATAATAAATATAATATATCTTTTTAAACATATGACTTTTCATATAAATTTATATATACTAAAAATCTATTTTGAGATAAAAATTAACTATTACAATAATTAAACAATAATTAAAACCTATATATATATATATATATATATATATATATATATATATATATATATATAAGGGTTTGCTAATATAGACCCACTCAAAAATAGAAGGTGTATGTTAGCACCATGCATCTTTTTAGTTGGACAAAAAAACCACTCCTCCTTTATTTACACCAACATAAATTAGTGGGTAACCAAATAATTTTAATTTATTTATTATTTTTTTTAATATACAAATTCCTAAAATCCTCTTTTCTGTTTCCTGACGTCGTGGTTTGCATTCTTTGAAGCCACGTTCATTCTCCCTTCCATGTACATGCATACCCTTCTCTTCCTATCAACCAACTCCCTCCCGTCATTGATTTCAAATCTGAATCATCAATCATGCAAATTAAGGTTAAAAACTAATTAAAATAAAAGACAAGCTAAAACCCACTTGAAAATAGTAAATCGTGAAGATAAACAGAAACGTAGGCACTATCCAATTATAGATAAGCTTCAATGATATACCCAAAACCAATAAAAATAAAAAGTCCATTAGCATAAGCCATGCTTGCTTACCGAGGAGGTCTAGCTCAATTGGTTGAGTAGGGTGCGTAAGTTATTGTAAACCTCCTGGTATCATGTTCGATTCCTATGGATAAAGAAAAAAGCCATGCTTGCTTTGTTCGCAGCGGGAATGCCGGAAAGAGAACGTGAGAAAGAGAAAAGGGATTTACATGGGAAAGATAAAAGTAATTTTTTTTGTTTTTTTTATAAAAAAAAAGTAAAATTACATAGCACTCCTTTGTTTTGGACTGATGTAATAAGAAAGTAGTGAATTTTTTGTCCAACTGAAAAGGTGTAGGGTACTAATATACACCTTCTAATTTTTTAGTGGGTCTATGTTAGCTAATCCCTATATATATTGCCAAGAATTAAATCACTAAAATGATTGTAATTTTTTTTTGACACAAAAATAATTGTAATTCTTATTGTTGTATAAAAAAAATATATGAAAGTTATATTAAAAATATAGTCAACAATAAATTAATTTAATTAACTACAATCTTTAATATATTTTATTTCTATTCAATCATAACTTTCATTAAAAGTTGACCGTTCATATTATTAATATCAACAAAAATATGTATATTACCTTTAAAATATTTTAAATATTTGGAAGAAGAGTTTTTCAACTCAAATGGTCTTATACCGAAAATTTTAAAAATCTTATGACTCAAATAAGATTGTCTCCCATATAAAATATCTAGAGCATACCAAAAATTATAAAAATATTATTTATAGTAAAGGCCAAAATACAACTTTGGTTATTCTATTTTTTCTAATATGCAATTTTAATCCCCCCAATTAAAAAAATAAAGAAATTTAGCCCCCTAGTTTTCAAAAATCTGAAAATTTGATCCTACCATCCAATTTAATGCTTTGATCGTTAAGTTTTTAATGTTGATTGTGCCTTAAGTGACGTGTTAGTATAGAAATTGTATTTTTTAATTTATTTATTGATGACTAAATAATTAAATTTAATAAATATTAAATAAAAATATATAAATGAATCCTTTACTGATTTGAATCAATTAATCCATTTTATATTCTTTTTTATCAAATTTAACTATCTAATAATCAATAAATAAATTCAAAAATGCAATTTCTATACTGACAGGTCACTTAAGGCACGATCAACAATAAAAACTTCATGGTCAAAGCATTAAATTGGACGATAGGATCAAATTTCCTGATTTTCAAAAACTGAAGGACTAAATTTCTCTATTTTGTAATAAGTTGATCAAAATTGCATATTGAAAAATACAGGAACCAAAATTGCATTTTAACCTTAGTAAACCATTTATAATAAATCATAAATTAATAAAAACTTTATTTCATAACATAATTTTTCATATTTAAATAAATCTGCACATATGGTTTAATTAAAGCAAAACACAAAAAGATTAAGGTTCGTACTTTGAGGCATAGATAAAGGGAAATGGAATGGATTCGGTGACTTTTTGGCGGGAAAGTCAACTTTCCCTATTTTTGGCCATTTGATCAATTTGATGGTCCAGATTTTGTCACTTGTTTTTTAAAGATATTCTTAATTTAATTACTAATTTAGCTTTTATTTTTTTATACTTTAAATTACAAAAAAAAATATTACTGAATACGTAGATTAACTAGACCAACATGTTGTTGGTCTGAGTAGTACTCAAGTTTGAGCCTTATGAATGGAAAGAAATGTGGTTGGAAGAGGAAACCCCACCATAGGTAGCTCAGTCTAGTTTTCTGACAAATATTAGACATCGACAAAGCCTACATCAAGTTCGAACCATATGAATAGGAATGAAAATATGCCAAGCCACCCGATAAGGTCCAGTGGCTTAGCTTACACCAGATTCAGATGAGGCCAAACTTTTTAGGATATAAACCAGGCCTAGGCTTTTATAAATGCTTATTTTATAAATGCTCACAATTGAAAAGCATTTCAGGCTGGCATATTGAATTATATATAAGTAATATTATTTTTTTGTTAGCATTATTATTATAATAAAAAAATTTAGTATAGATCTTTTTTTAGTACAGATTATTATAATAAATGTGTTATAATGTATTAAAATTATACTTTTATTTACTTTTTTTAAAATATTAAGCATGTTGACCTATATAAAGGGTCAACCTAAAAGCTAATTGAAGTTATGCCCTCTTAAGAGGCCTTATTACAAAATTGGCTTTCAAATAAGTTATCATGAATGTTACATTAGACACTAAAAATGAGTTTATATCATATAAATATGTTAGACTTGACTCTTATAAAACATAGTCTGCCTATTTTCACTTTTGTCTCATGCTTTGAGTAGAAGTGATTTTAATTTTCATAGATTATAGTTTGTTTTACATAAAGCCTTTTCTCATTGGTCTATTAGCCTATGTAGAGAAAAGTTTGACTTAAATAAAAGTTTTGATTCGAAATAATTAAGCCTTTAAGTAGGTTAAGAGGTCAAGTCAAACTTTCATATAAACCAAGTCAGGACTACAAATAAAGTATGTGATAGGTAATCGATTAGGCTTGGACCTTGAATTTTTTAAACAGATCAGACCTATTTAAGTAAAGCTTTGTTTGGCCCAACCTATTTCCACCCCTAACTATGAAACACCCACTTTAAAAAGAAACAGAGAGAGAGAGCGAGAGAGCGAGAGAGAGAGAGAGAGAGAGAGAGAGAGAGAGAGAGAGACATTTGGTTATTGATTAATTTTTAAGTATTGATATAAATGATAGGCCATCATTGAGGCTCAATCAAAATGGCTAATATGATTTTTAATAAAAGTGCATTAATACCGTTTAATAATTTCTGATTCCTAATTCAGTGTCGTTGGATAAAGTCTTAAATTAAGGTGAATTGTGCATAATCTTTAATAAAATACTTTTTTTTTTTTGTAATCAGGAGGTAAGGAGGTATATGCAGGGATTTTATTTGACACACAATTAATCTTTCTCTCACTGGGTCATCCAATTTTAGGATAAAGTTATACCTTCAATCGCGACTTCATGTTTAAGCTAGGAATCAAATCACAAACCTTGCTTAAGGGACAAAAGTGTCGAATCACTTGTGCCAATGACTTTTGGTATCTTTAATAAAATACTAAAATGTGGAATCAAATTCTTAATAATTCGTTAAATAAATCTGAGTATTGAACAAAAATATTAATAAAGTAACGATCTCATTTAAATAAATACTAGTACGTAGACCCATGTAATGCACAAGGAATTGGCGTTTTATTATTACTCTAATTTATATGTAATATTAAACAAAAATTAAGGTAAATATATCTTTTATTAATTTGTAAATTTTTAAATGTATTTACTTTAATACTTATTATAAGAAAGGACTATTTTTTTTATCTGTAGGAATCGAAGACAGGTACCGGTGATTTACAACAACTCACACACCATGCTCAACCAACTGAGCTAAACCCCCTTGGTATAAGAATAGGACTATAAGTTTTAACAATATAAGTTTTAATAATATTAGTGAAATTAAGTACGATGATGTTTTTTTTTATTTATAAAAAATGATTATGTTTATTTTTCATATTAATATTGTAGTGATATTTGTATTTTTTATATATGAGTATATATAAATTGATAGTCCATATGATAATTATTAAATTCAAATATTGTACAAAATATTAATGATTTTTATAACTATGATTTGATATTGTGCTTACTAAATCATTATTAGGGATAACAATGGGATGAGGTGTCCAGGTAGTATCCTTTCACGATCGTCCAATGAGATGAAAATACATCTCATGCCCACCTCATACTTGCACGAATATCTATTAAGCATATATCAATGAATTTTATAAATTTTTGCAAGTATATTCACGGGTATCTGTAAATATTAGTATAAAATAAAAACTCATCAAAATTAAATCATTTTCTCATCTTTCTTTTAACTTCTAAATAAATGAAAGATACAAAAAGTGGGCCACCTATGTCGTCAAGGTTATTAAAACTGGGGAGAATTTCATTATATAGTGAAATAATTTTCCAACAACTAGTATATTTATGCCTGTTCGAGGTGTCATGCTGCAAAACACCTTTTTTTTTTTTATCAAATGAATAAGGAAATTATGAAAATCCATATTTTACATATCCGATATGATGAAAATAAACAAGCTCTGTCCACTATATGTTTCACAACCACCAACTTTTGATGCAACCGCAGCTTCACATTGTCTTACTAGTCAGGGCTCTATTTTATGTATTTAGGAATAATTTATAGAATTTAATTTATTTTCATTGATAGAATGAAGGTTTTTACACTATTATTTAATAATAAATTATCATGGATAATAAAATTGTTGTCTATTATAATAATTATTTTAAATTTTATATTTAGAATGATTTCTAATTGATTGACGATATAGAAATTTTACATAAAAATCTTACACAAACAACATATCAAAACTAAACTCTTTTTTATTCATCCAAATAAAAATAGAACATAAAAACAGAAGAATTTAATTAAAATACACTAGTAGTAGCTTATAAAAAATACACTAATGGTATTATTATTTTTTACATTTTGATTCAAACATAAATTGTCATATACTAAATAAATAAAAACCTGAATTTTATCATAATAATTACCTTTTTCTTAAAAAAATCATAATAATTACTTTAAATACAAAATCTGGTGAAATCAGATTCTGTGCACTTTCATATAATACACTTACCTACATTGATTATGTGATTTTCACATATATGGTAATAAAATCAACTAGAAATTCCTCCCATCTTCACTATTTAATAAGGATTCACCATTCATTCTAAATTCATTAATTAGAAAATTCTCACTTTGGTGACTAGCTAGCTACACATAACCATGGCAAAACAAGTTTATGCTTTGATTTTGTTCCTGGTTCTTTTTTTTGTTCGTAAGTCTCTCTCTCTAGAGTGTGTATTAATATTGGTAAAAAAAATTATATATTTACATTTTTTAAGAATATATCTCATATCTTTGAATGTAATAACATTTACTTTTGATATAATTTGCAATTGTAGAAGAAATATCGATACAAGTTGCAACAGCACGATGCATAACTGAAACATTCGTAACTGGATGCACCTCTGACCCAACTTGTGTTCAAATGTGCCACACTCAAGGTTTTGATGATGGCAAATGCATAACGTCAAACTTTCATTGTATTTGCTTTAAAGGATGCTCCAAGGTGGAGGATGCTCACATGGGATGACATTGGCTCGAGTTAAGGCCTCACATCCAAGCATTGATAAAAGGCATTGAGAAACCTATGTATTAAGACTTAAGATTGAATCAATAAAGTTTATTTGCAAAAGATATTTTAGAAGAATTATGCATAGATTTCATGATCAAGATTGCTCAAAAGCATATTTATAAATAGTCAATGTTTATACATTTCTAATGAGTAATCTCACTTTATTCCATCTTTCATCATTTTAATCTTTAATTTTTATTTTAAATAATAATATATAATTTGGAAATTGAAATTCTCACTTTTTTTTATTTTCTCAATTAATTCTTTCTCTTCTTTCCTTTAGATGTACACTAATATTTTAGCTTGTGAAATGCACAGGATAAATATTTATTTTTATACAATTAGAATTTATAATAAATAAATACTTTTTAATATATAAATTATATTATAATTAGAATTAGTAAAAAAAGAATATTTTATAACATATAAATTATATTTTTTATTTACGATAAACAATAAATATTGTAATGAAAAGTTATTTTAAGGTTTAATTACCCCTTTTGTCCTTATAGTTGCAACAATTTTCTCTTTTAGTCCCTATAGTTTAAAACATCTCATTTTGATCCCTACAGTTGGAATTTTTTAACTCTTTTGGTCATTGCCATCTAAAGTTGTCTAACGTCATTAAATCTGATCCTTTAACCACAACAAAATTGAAACTGGCGGTGTAAAACTGCTAAAAAGATCTTAGTGGTTTTTAACCACCATAAATTAAAAAAAACAAAGTTTCTTTTTTCTTTATTTTCTTTTTTCTTCTTCTTCCCCTCGCACATTCTGACCTTTCTGCGTGCCCACCACCGTCCTCTCCCATTGGCGACTTTTTGGCACTCCTGTACGACGTGCTGGTGAAGAACATTATCTCCTTCAACAACCCAAACCTTGACGCAACATCACTAGTGTATTGTTCGTGGTGGGATGCATTACAGGAGGGGGTGGTGTTGCTCCAATTGGGAAAGCGCTTCAAGCATGATCATTGGTCCACCAACGCCAACAAGGCTCTCGACTTCTTCATGAAAGCCGCCATATGTGGCTCTGCTTTGGCCATGGTAGATGCAAGCCACATTTATTCGGAGAGGGGAAAAAAAACATTTCGTTTGTTAATTTATGGAGGTTAAAAATCACCAAAAAAATTTGGTTTTGTAGCGGTTTTAAAGGATCTGGATGTGACGGTGTTAGGTGACTTTAGACAGTGAGGACCAAAAAGGGTTAAAAAAATCTACAACTATAGAGACTAAAAGTGGATGTTTTAAATTATATGAACTAAAAGAGAAAGTTGTTGCAACTATAAGGATAAAAAGGTAATTGTACCTATTTTAATTTTGAGTAAATTACACAGACCCCCCTTGAGGTTTGCTCTTATTAGGGGGTTTCTTGTAGGATTAAAAAATGGAGGGGTATAAGGTGTAATAAAGGCAAACCTCAGGGGGTGTCCGTATAATTTACTCTTTAATTTTTTATAATTGCTTTTAAAAAAAGTATTGAGATTCAATTTAGAAATAAAAATGAAAAAGGCATATTGAAAGAAATAAGCCATTAAGAAAATTAAGAATGCAGGTAAAGATATATAGAGAGTGGTTTGAGAAAGAAACATTTAGGACTAGTTGTTAAACTAAAATTAAGAAATAGTTTTGAAAAGAAAAAAAAAATTAAATTAAATGATCAATATAAAGGATTAAGATAAAACATATGGCTAAATAAGGGCAAAAATAATTTCTAAATACATTCTCATTCAAGGTAGGGATTCAAATTTATAGTATAAGAGTAGATTTTACACACTAATCCTGCAACTAGCTGAAAAATTTGCCTTTCGAACTATATTTATTTTATTATTATGTATATTCTTGATCTTCTTAACCATTTAACACTTTTAATCTACTATATTTTATCTCTATCTCTAAATTAAATTTTGATTATGTTTTTAAAAAACTTGTCAATAGTTAAAAATAACCTTATATCAAAATTAATTATTTATAATAAATATAAATATAATTTATATATTCTAAGATATTTATTTATTATAAATTTTAATTATAATATACTTTTTAAGTTAAAGTTAATTAATATAAAAAAATATTTATCATATACAATGCTAAAATTAAAATACAAATTTCTAATTGTATAAAACATCATTCCAAGGGGTGGGGTTAACTCTCAATTAACATGTTTTTCATGCATTGGATACATAATTCCTTTTAAATGAGTAATTGATCAACTATTTATACTTGTTCATTAAATTCCGTTATTGATTCCATTAAATTCCATTATTACATCAACAAACATAGAATATGAGTGCCTTATTGATTCCATTAAATTCTGTTCATGGCAATGGAATAAGGTAAAGGGGGGCTTACTTATCCATTATTGGGATGGGTGTTGAATCCTAGAGCATGCATTGTTCTTAATTGAAATAAGAGGGGTTGGGTTGATTTTTCTAATATCTTGTTTATGCTTTTTTGTTATGACTTCTAAGCTTGGCACATTTTGTGCATGAATTTGAAGACATGGGATGCCATTTTTGAAATACCAATGTGTTACCTTTATCCTGTAAAAATTCCAGCTCAAAACAATTTTGGGAAGTGTTAGAAAACATAATTTCTTTGAACCATGTTCACTGTAAAGTCAAATTCGCTACTGTCAACTTGTAGGAATTTTTGAAAATTTTCTAGAAGTCTATTTTATAATAGTGGTATCAGAGCAATCGCATCTTTTGAACAAACCTATGGGGATAGGTCTGTTATGTTTTTGCTGTGTGATTGATATGATGGGTATAAGGCTTTAGCCAAGGTTATTCTCTAACTTGGTTTGGTCCTATGTTAGGATGGTGAGACCACGTAGACCTCCTCCTCCTCCATTTGATATGGCCCAAATGGCCCATGCTATAGAGGTGATGGCAACTGCAATGCAACAACAGAGTGCCACCATGGCTCATCAACATCAAGCAGCTTTGGCACAGCTTGAGGCCACTCAAGTTGCTGCCCAAGTAGCAATTCCACCTGAATATCAAGGGTTAGCTAAATTCAAGAAGAATGCTCCCCCACAATTCAAAGGAGACTCTGATCCAGATGTAGTTGATCACTAGATTAGGGAGCTAGAGAAGATCTTTAGGGCAATGGCATGTCCCGAAGATAGGAAGGTTACTTATGGCACTTATATGTTAGCTGACGAAGCAGAGTTCTGGTGGCATCGAACTCGACAAATGATGGAAGTACGTGGAGAACCCATCACTTGGGGAAACAAGAACTCTGCAGAAAGCTCTCCCTGAAGTTTCCCCAAGTGAGGGGTTCTCCACATGCTTCCATCATTTGTCGAGTTCCATGCCACTAGAACTCTGCTTCGTCAGCTAACATATAAGTGGCATAAGTAACCTTTCTATCTTCGGGACATGCCATTGCCCTAAAGATCTTATCTAGCTCCTTAATCCAGTGATCAGCTACATCTGGATCAGAGTCTCCTTTGAATTATGGGGGATCATTCTTCCTGAATTCAGCTAACCCTTGATATTCAAGTGG
Source organism: Pueraria montana var. lobata (assembly GCA_026413185.1). Taxonomy (NCBI): domain Eukaryota; kingdom Viridiplantae; phylum Streptophyta; class Magnoliopsida; order Fabales; family Fabaceae; genus Pueraria; species Pueraria montana. The sequence continues at coordinate 20,253,595 of CM048649.1, read as the reverse complement.
AATTGCTGCATGAGCTACTTGGGCAGCAACTTGAGTAGCCTCAAGCTATGCCAAAGCTGCTTGATGTTGATGAGCCATGGTGGCACTCTGTTGTTGCATTGCAGCTGCCATCACATCTATAGCATGGGCCATTTAGGCCATATCATATGGAGGAGGAGGAGGTCTAGGTGGTCTCACCATCCTAACATAGGACCAAACCAAGTTAGAGAATAACCTTGGCTAAAGCCTTATACCCATCATATCAATCACGCAGCAAAAACATAACAGACCTATCCCCATAGGTTTGTTCAAAAGATGTGACCAGCTCTGATACCACTATTATAAAATAGACATCTAGAGAATTTTCTAAAATTCCTACAAGTTGACAGTACTTAATTTGACTTTACAGTGAACATGGTTCAAAGAAATTAAGTTTTCTAACACTTTCCAAACTTTTTTTGAGCTGGAATTTTTATAGGATAAAGGTAACACATTGGTATTTCAAAAATGGTATCCAATATCTTCAAATTCATTCCCAATTGTTCCCAGTAAAATTTTCTCTGACAGCCTAAATTTTGGACTCCAAATAGAGCTCCAAACCCTTGCCCTGTTCCTTTTCAAAATGTTAATTTAGAAGTTGTGCATGATAATTTGCATAATTTATATGGTTAAAAATATTGTTTTGTCTAGTTTTTAATGGTACAAACTCGAAAAAGAAAAGATAAGTACACAAGTGTAAAATTGGGAAAAACTGAGACATGTTCCAACAGAACACCAAAAACAGAACAGCCACATTGTGGGCTGCGGATGAGCCTCAAAACGAAGTTATCTTGACACAATGTCAATAAAAGTTGCTCCATTTTGTGTCTATTTTCATTCAAAACAAATTTCATAAAACTGTGGGGACTGTACAGAGCTGGACGAACCAAACAGTCATTGCCATTTTGTGGTTTGATTTTCACATGCAAAGCTTACCAAATAATTTCAAGAAAATTTGAGCATGGTCTCCTTTGTTTTAGGAGCCTTTCCAATCAATTTCAAAGATTAAAACAATCCAAAGACAGTACATGTAAATCCCACACAGCCACTGCCAAAGGGTTCCTAACCCATTCCATCAATATCTCAAGTTCAAACACCAAGTAACACAACATAAACAACAAGATGGGCATGCATGTTGTATGTGGTTGAGCCTCCTAACTCTCAACCACACTTAAACTGAAAATAGAATTCACAAGGAAGTTTCCCTTACCCTATACTCTTGAAATTTCTTAAAAGAGAAACTAGGAGGAGAAATTTGAGGTTCTTGAGTGATCCTTCCCTAATTTGTGCTATAGAATCTACTAGGAGAAACCTAAACCAACATCAAAACAAGCTTCAATCAAATTTTAACCCACCAACCAAGATTCTACATGACACCCATTTCATGTCTACTTGGTGGGAGAAGGAAAAAGAACTTAAGAGACCAAAGGAGAATAGGGGTACTTACCAACTAGAAATCAATCAAAGAAGCTCTTGAGATTAAGGAAACAAAGTCCTCTTTGAGTGAATTTCAAAAACCCAATCTCTTGAGAGGAAAAGAGAAGCTTAGAGAGGGAGAAGAAAATGGAAGAAATGAGAGAAGTGAAGCTTTGCACGTCCAAAGCTTGGGTTTTATTTAAAATTTTTACATTTCGCACCTATACTTCCTCTAAGGACACCCCCTTCTCTTATATTTTTTTTTCTACAACTCAAGGAATTTACGTAAAAGTCCCAAAAATCTCACAATAACACTATGGCACATAACAAAACATAGAACTTAAGTTAATTATTATATCAATCAACATAATTTAAATTTAATTTGCTCTTGCATTATTAATCAAACACTTAATCATACAATTAGGAAAACTACAACGTTACAGAGAGGAAGGAAGAAAAGTGAGAAATGAGAGAAGGAGAAGAGGCTTGCTACCGTTAAAGCTGTGGGAGTATTTTAAACTTTTGATATTTTCACCTTAACATCCTCTATCTACACTCCTCTCTCTTAACTAATAACACCTATGTGTATATGCAACATCCAATTAGCATAAAAAAAATAAACTCTTTAAACATCCAACAACACAGAAACAATTTACTAAACTTCATTAATTATCCCATTAAATAACATAATTTAAATTTAATTTCTCTTATATCTTAAATCCAATACTTAATCATACATTATGAAAAATCACAGTGTTACAGTTCCCCACGTGTGAATGCAGTGGGGCCTTAAGTAATTTTTTTTTCTTTTTTGATGGAAACATTTAAAAATTAATATTTACAAGATGTAATATAATTTTTTATTATTAATATTTTTATTAAATTTATGTATACATTTATATACAAATGAAAAAATACTTTTAAAGATAATAGTTTTTTAGACAATCATTTATATAAATTAAAATGATATGAGACATGTATAAATATAAAATTATCTGAATATATATATATATATATATATATATATATATATATATATATATATATTATATATCTACTAAAATATACTTATATAAAATTTAAAAAAAAAATTAAAAACATAATAGTATAAAAAATGTAGATTGTAAACTTAATACCCGTGCAAGGCACTGGTTACTATGCTAGTTTTATTATATTTTACAATTTATATTATGAGTAAATCACATTTAAGGTCTCCTTGACCTCCACTACAAAATTTGCATCCCCTAATAAGATATATATACTTTAGGGCCTAAGGTTCAATAGACAATGATATGATTTTAGTTGGTCTAATTAGAATTGAAATCCATTAAGTATTTCACTAGAAGGTCTCACATTCCTTCAATACCAAGTTTCCAATTTGCCTATAGTAGGCTTCTTAACAATTCAATTGTCTTTAATTACTTGATATCAATTGTTACGTTAAAGACTAACTATCAAGCATAGGACAATATAAAATCTTATTGATTACCAACGATAATATTTTGAATCAATCACAACAAAATTAAAAATAAATTAACACTACAAGAAATTCACTAATTAGCGAGGGAAACATTCCTTGCTAATCCCTCGCTAATCGCATTAGCGAGGGATACTTCTTACTATAAAATAAGTTGCTAATTTGTGATGGGAATCCTTCTTCACAATCCTTCTCTAATTTTGTACAAATCCCTAGCAAATCCTTTGCAAATTTCCTCGCTAATCATGTGGTCAAATGTAGATAATCCCCTTGCTAATTAGCAACAACTGTCGCTCACTAACCCTTCGCAAATCATTCACAATTTATCCTATGCTAATCCCTCACAATACTTTCTTCGTTAATCATTCAATTTTCCCTTGCCACTTCCATGAACTTCTCCTCACAAATATACCCTCGTTATTCCTTCACTATTCCCTTGTTATTCCTTCGCTAAAATCCTTCGTTATTCTCCCACAAATCCCTCACCCTTAAACAAATTATTTCTTCGCACATGATTCCCTCGCTATTCTGTCACAAAAATATTCAAGTTGATTTTATTTCAGTGTACACCTATATCCGAAATTAAACAAAATTATCAAGGCATATTTCATTTATTACAGTACACTTTATATTTGAAATTAACACATGATATAACTGAACCTATATAAATCAAAGAAAAAATAAAAAGCATGATTAACCCATAAATCATTAAGGTGCAGTAAAAAAATGTTTCAACATAAATCAAAATCTGTCATAAAGTCTTACAAAGGATAATAAGAAAAACATTATTTAACCCAACGTGCAATAACCAGATAAAAAAAGTAAACAATTCATTTTTCTAAGGCATGCAATATTTTATGTTCGAAAAAACTCCATCTGTGTCCGCATTTGTGCCTGCATGTCTTTCTTCATCTCCTTCAATTTTGCCTTCATCTCTGTTTGAGCCTTCAATTGTGCCTCCATCTGCAACTGCATTTGTGTTTGCAATTGCCTTTTCATCTGTTGTATTTCTGACTTTGACTGTATTTGCAGCTGTGTTTGCATTTGCTCTCTCATTTGAAGCATCTGCTCTCTCATTTGAGACATCTGCTCTCTCATTTGAGACATCTGCTCCTCTCTCATTTGAGACATCTGCTCTTCTCTCATTTGAGACATCTGCTCTTGCATTTGAGACATTTGAAGGGTTGAAATTCCTATTGCAAGATTCAATTAATCTTTCTTTATCATGGTAAATTTTGCACAATAAAATCTTGCTCTATCTAGATGTCTTCTTAAAGGCACAAACAATAAGAATGATTTGTGGTGAATGCATATTTGTGTGTGGCAGCTCTTAGCCAAAGTTGAAATTAAAACATAAAATTAAACTTCAAATTTGTGTGTGCGTGTGCGCGCGTGTGTATAGAGGCAACTAGATTGTTATATGCTTTTGGTCAAACAGAAGTAGAGCTACACACAAGACTAAGAATCTACATCTACAACATTTAAACAAATATCAAAAGTTCATAAAACTAATTAATTTGGTTGGGAAGGGAGAGAACAGTGAACATCATGCATGACCTTGACCAATTTATGCCAAATTGCAAAAGAAAAAAAAATGTGAAGAGAGAATTTAATGACATATTGTATAATGTTCTTTTGGAGGGGGGAACAAACAAAGGCAAGCTTGGCAGGAAGCATGTATATAAGGAAGAGAAAGCAAAGAAGCACAATTGAAAACATGTAATTTAGGGACTAACTTGGTTTGCATATAAAGAGGAACTTTTAGGAAGACTCTTATTTAGTGTTGAATAAGACTTAATTTACAGATGTTAGCATTTTATAAATAGCATCAATTGAATTAACTTTAGTTAATGGGACTCGGCTATGGCTTAGCATCCATTGTAGTATTATTCATTTGGCAATCTTTATAATATAATTAGCTTAGGAAGAGGATAATACATGAAGCAATAAAGTCGTTCGATGGTCAATAAAATAATTAGGTATGCATTTTAGTATAATAGTAGATATGTTATAAAGTTAAAAACAAAAGAGGAGGAACAATAAGAGTTTCTTTATTCTGAGATATTCCTTCCAACTTCTAATTTATTGTGTGTATCACTAAAATATTATACTATCCTTCTACACTAAAGGTGCGTATCAAGAGAATAAAGTATGCACAAAATAAAGTATGTACAAAAGAAAAATAAAAGGAAAAGGAATATATAGTTATAATAACACAATAATTGCAAAAGATCATCCAATAGCAAGAGAAGAAAGGGAAAAGAAGGATATGCACAGAATATTGTAATGATTAGAGTTCTTCACTATCCGTAACAACAACGTCAAACCAAACCGACCAACTTCATTTTCTTTGGTCTTATCCTACCTTTTTCATTCCTTTAAATTCGTTAATGAAAATAGGGAATATCAATCAACGTTGCAAACTTTAGGGAACAAAACTTACCACAATGAGTAAATTCTTTTGCTCCACAATACGCTAATTCTTCAATTTTTGGTTGGCCAAACTTCTGTGTAACTGGAACTTGATATAATGAATAACAAGTCATGGCAAAAAAAATTACATTTCAAGTCAAAAACATCTATATAAGAAGAAGAAAAGCTGAGGAATATAACTCAAATACCATTAAGTGATAACGAAAGGGAGAATGTGAAGACCAATGAGGACCCTTGCAAAGACGATTGAACCTAAACGCACCAAACAATCGTGAACCTAAACACACCAAACAATCAATTCAAACTAAAGGGAGAAGAGGAAACATACCTTTGACGAACCCTAGCAAAGAAGAAAGGTTACGAGTGTGTAACGGATGCTTATTTTGGATTGATGGAGGGGGATGGAGTGGAGGATGAAAATAATCCCTTGTTTGGTTTACAAAAATGAAGATGGGAGAGGATGACACATGATGGATCCCATTCCACTGTTTAATCCCATCTTCTTCTCCTCCCAAATTGGGGTGTAGAGGATGGAACGCTATTTATAAACTTATAAAATGTCTGATTTTTAACCTTATTAGATATATCGTGTGTAAATGTAATCATTGGCGCCACCACTTACTCAGATATTTTTGTTGTTGCCCGCTTAATTTATGTTTCTTGGTTCATGTTGGTGCCTAGCTGAACGTCCATCTTCTATTGTTTTACTCGGATATTTTCAATCACATTGTTTTATTTATTATTATTTTATTATATATATATATATATATATATATATATTAATGTGACTTAATTTACTTGATATATAAATATCTTATAAATAGCATAACTTCTATGCTTTTAATTGTTCATTTATTTATTTTTAGTAAATAAAATTCCACTTACTATATTATATGTATAAAATAAAAGTATAATAATTTAAAAAGATTAGATTAAATCAATTGTTAACATATAGCAAAATTTAAATAATTTTAAAAACAAATTAATATTCATTTCAAGATATTTTTGTCAACCATAATAATTAAAATAACAATTTCTTAGATGTTTAGTAAAGGTTAAAATAATTCATAATTATTTACTTAGAATAATAATTAAAGATAGTAATTAAGAGATATATTATTATTATTATTATTATTATTATTATTATTATTATTATTATTATTATTATTATTATTATTATTATTATTATATATGTCAATTTCTACAAATTATATTAATATATATTTAAATTTTCTATTTTAAAAAATGTTTTATAAAGTACATTTCAAAAAAAGTATTAGAAATTATAATTTTTCAATTTTTTATATTTTAATATGTGTTTCTAATAAATTTTAATGTATTCTATTGAATTTTTTCTATTTAAAAATGTTTTATAAATTACCTTTTATAAAAATATTAAAAAAATTAATTTTTAATGTTGTATATTTTAATATGTATGTGTATGATAGTTGTTTTTTTTATTTAATAATATATTTTTTTAATATGCATAGGCTTATTTGAAAATTCATAAGTTTAAGAAATATATATTAAGTGTAATAGTTAATAAGTATTTGTAGGCATACGGGAGTAGCTGCTACCACGACACAGGATTCGCGATAATCTCATGCAATTATAGTTTCTCTAAGAAAATTATAAAATATTTTCTTAATCATCAAGAATTTTAAATATTAAAATTACCTTACTTATTTGCATCACTTAAGGATTTAAATTTTTAAATGCTTAAATGTAATGAGAAATTTACTAAATAAATTTCAATATTGCCAATAATAAGACATAAAGATTTTTATTTCAAATGAAATTATCCTTACCCTATTTTTCTTGTAAAGATACTATCGTATATATTAACTTTTTCTCAATAATTACCAAAATGGTCAACGATTGCTTAAGCTTATTTTTCTCAGACATTTTAAATCTAAAATATTATAATATTAATTATAAAGTTTGTAAATTCTAGTTTTCATCTCTAAAATCAATTTGCTTCAATTTTTATTTCAAAACATATTCATCCCACTTCTAACATTTTTTTTTCTGAAAAAAAGTTTACACATATAAAGTTTTAAAGTCTCACTTACTATCACCGAGTGAGGATTATTTTTATTTTTATTTTTCTTTTAAAAACTTTAAGAATTTTCTTTCTTAGTCCATTAATGAAGTACTATTTTAATATTTAGTTATTCTCTTAGTATTGAATCTTTAGCCTTTCTTCTGAGTATTAAATCTACGGCTTATCCTTTATTACTTAAAAGAATATACACCTAACAGAAATATTTACCCCCAAAAAACTTCAGGGATGATAATATAATTTCACATTCTAAAAAAGAGTCAAAATAATTAAAATCAAATAAATGTAACTTTTAAATTTAAATTCTATTACCGTCATAAATGCATTAAAAAAATAATAAACAAATTTTTAATTATCATTTATATAAAATTAGTAAATATAAAAGTAAATTAATAATTTCCATTATTAGCTTTCTATCACAATAAAAAAAAGATTGCATAAATTTCATTTGTAAATAAAAATCACATTAAAAAGATAACAATCATCTTAGGAGAACAATAACAATCCTTTCCTTTATGGTAAATAATCGTGTTAATAATTTCATATGATAAATACCAATCACATTAAAAAGATAACAATCACATTAATAATTTTCATTATTATCTTTTTATCACAACGTTTATAATAATTTTCATTTGTAATTATAATCTTTCTATTTCTATTTATCCTTTATTATTTTAAGGAATATACATCTAGCATAAATATTTTTCCCGCATAAATTTCAAGGATAATAATGTAATTTCACATTCTAAAAAAAATGTCACAATAATTAAAATCAAATAAATGTAACTTTTTAAATTTAAATTCTATTACCGTCATAAATGCATTAAAATAAATTAATAAATAGATTTTTAATTATCATTTATGTAAAATTAATAAATATAAAAGTAAAATAATAATTTCCATTATTAGCTTTCTATCACAATAAAAAAAAGATTGCACAAATTTCGTTTGTAAATAAAAATCACATTAAAAAGATAACAATCATCTTATGAGAACGATAACGATCCTTTCCTTTATGGTAAATAATCAAGTTTATCATATGATAAATACCAATCACATTAATAATTTCCGTTATTATCTTTCTATCACAACGTTTATAATAATTTCTATTTGTAATTATAATATTTCTATTTCTATTTATATTGCACGTAAGTGTTCAATTTCTACCATCTTTTTATTTTTCCTTTTTCTATTTCTTTTTTATTTAGTCTTTTTTATCCTTTGTTCTTTGATTGCAGGTGTTTGTGACTCTAGGAAGGGCGAGAAATTGTTTTCCTCTTTGTAGCACATGGTTTGAACCTCACGCGCAATAAGCTGAGAAATCTTCCTTCAAAATAATTAGCTTAAAATACTAATTTTACAGAACACAAAAATTCTTCTATTTACAGAACACATTTTGATTGCATTCCTAATTTTATGTTTGATAAAAGTACTATGATATTTGAATATCAATAATAATTTTTTTTTTTACCAAATATATATCAATACTTATTTAATATAAAATGGAAATTTTTGTAATTGCCTAAATATAAGGTGTGATTACCAATAAAACAAGTCGTTGGTCCGAGTGGTGCTGGACTTGGTCCCCTTAAGCAAGGTCTCGGCAAAGCCGGTAGATACTCTGTACCAATAACATGGTACCAATATATATATATATATGGGATAGGATCAGTTTGCTCCAGGTGTAAGTCTAAAAACATACACCAAATCCTATCCATTAATTTTATTGAATATGATGGTTCTGATTATTTTACTTCAAAAATTTAAAAAAAGTAATTAAGTGAGTCACGTGATCTCTCTTCCCTATCGTTTTCTTTCTATGCGTTTTCGTCCCAGCCAGTTTTAGAAACCTTTCTCTACGTTGATGCAGAAGCTAATTGATTGAAGGGAGTCTTTTTTTTCTTCTTAGTTTTCTTTTCAGCCAATTAGAATTCTTGGCACAATTCAAGATTGATTCGTCATCGCCCTTAAGTTTCAAATTTTTTTCTTATCTTTTTTTTTTGTTGTCATTTCCGTTTTCACTTTATTCAAATTTCAAACGCTTTTCGGAGTGGTTTGAGAACCCATAGTCGAAAGACAATTCTCCCTTTTGACATCTTAGTTTGATTATTTTGTAATCGTTTTGGAGCTAAGAGTTAGCCGAATTCCACTTTGGCTAGCTAACAAGTATTTGAAATTCTAAATAATTAAATTAATTATTATGAATATATATTTGTAAATAAATACGTTTACTAAGATTAAGTTGCACTATTGAGCATCATTCCAATTTTTTTTCTATTATTTTTTACAAAGATTCTTATGTGTTATGTATTATAATTTGTCACATATATTTTGTTATATCTTTTTGTTTATTTTATTTATTTATTGTGTATTCTAAATTGAAAAATAAATTCTCACCTAATTTTAATATAAATATAGACGAATGTGCTTCTCTTCTATTGTCAATTTGTCATGAATTTTCTCTCGATACTTCTTGAAAAATGATACCAAAGATGTATATGGTTTCTGATATTAAGCTTGAAGGATTGTGGTTGAGTACTGATTTCAATAACAAGAGCCAAGTGATTAGCCTCAATCGATTTGATTTTGTTGGATGACAAGGTAAGAGCATAAAATTGATAATAAAGCATATAACTTTTTTTCTTCTTCTTTATTTGATATATATATATTTTTTTTTTGCATTCTACTAAAATCCATGCTCTACCATAAGGAAAGATTATAATTTGAAAAGCTTTTGCATGAAGGCAAAGTGTATATAATGGAGAACTTTATTTTAAGCGGTCTAGTGAAAAAATGGAGAGTTACTAATCACAAATGGAAGTTAACTTTCATGTACCAAAGTAACAGAGGCGATGTGTGATAGCATTCCGATGAACTTTTATGAATTTGTTCCATTTTCAAAAATACTTTCTGCCTTTGATGAAGTATATTTGATGGGTGAGTTATAAACTATATTCATTTTTTAATTCTTAAATTGTTACATCGTATGCCAACAAATTATTTGAATTTTTTTACGGTACATTATTTTTGTAGAATTCTTACTTTTTTTTAATTAAACTAGATGTAATTGGCCACATGGTTGAAAGGATAATTTGAGAGAAACAGAGAATAATAGGAAAATGAGGAAACATATTGATGTGATTGTTAAAAATTTAGAGTGAGTAATTTAATATAATTTTTTTTTTCAATTATAGCACTAGATTGTGCATCCCACGAGTCACCGTACTAGTTATAATAAAATTAAACAAGTATGAGCGGAAAATTTTATGAAATTGAGTGACAAATTTTTAGAGATTTTTTTAATTCATAAAATTATATAAATATAATAATTAAGGTAATTAGAATAAGTATATCTTCTAATTTGAAATAATTAAATTAATTACATATTAACATATATATGTTTTAATTAAGGTAATTAAGATTATTTTAAAATAAGATAAATAGATAATTTTAAATTAACTCTAATAATGACGGTGCACTATTGTGTATTTGAATTTATAATAATTTTAAAAGGTAGTATAATCACAATTGTTACAGAATATGTATGTGTTTAAGATAATTAAGGTGCAATATTTGAATTTGAAATAATTAATACAAAATTTTTTAATTCTAAAATTAGAACAAGAATAATAATGAATAATACATTTATCTTTTATTTTTTATAAACTTGAAATTTTTCCATATTAAAACAAATTTTAATCAATACTGACTGCAGTAAATTATAAATTATTTTGTTCTTTTTTATAAAAAAAAAATCCTTTTTTAGACTATAAATAATAAAAATCAAAGAGTTTTCTATATTGGCTTTGTGTTTTTAGGATTAGGTATATTAGGTAATTAGGTAATAAATGTAAAAATAAAAAAAAAATATGTTATCTTGATTTCAATTTTCATTTTAAAAAAAATTTAGAGATTAAATATAAAAAGATTTCTAGAATTATTTTGATATCTTTCAGAATTTGTGAATTGTTATATATTCACTACTACAAAAAAGGCATTTAACATTGGTTATTTTAGGCTTTTAACATCAGTTATTAACCGATGTTGTATCGAACGATGTTGAAAGTGGCAACTTTCAACATCGGTTCTTGAACCGATGTTAAAATACAATACAACATCGGTTCAGAGCACAACCGATGTCAAAGGATGCCCACATAGTGAAAATTATGTGTTGAAAACAACATCGGTTTTTGCCAAAACCGATGTTGTTAGGTGACAAACAATATCAGTTATCCCAAAACCGATGTTGTTTGTGCCAGAATAGTCAAAATATGTGTTGAAATCAACATCGGTTATGGCAAAAACCGATGTTGTTAGGTGACAAACAACATCGGTTGTCCCAGAACCGATGTTGTTTATGCGCAAACAACATCGGTTCTGGGACAACCGATGTTGTTTGTCACCTAACAACATCGGTTTTTGCCATAACCGATGTTGTTTGTGCGCAAATAACATCGGTTCTGGGACAACCGATGTTGTTTGTGCACTAACAACATCGGTTTTTACCATAACCGATGTTGTTTATGCAGTTTTTTTTATTAGCGTTCTGTTTTAGATTGAACCAAACCTGTAATTTCAAAGAAAAATCCAGACCCAGGCAATTTGTATAATTAATAATCAATTATCTATGCTTTATATTATTATAAATAAAATGCTAATTAATGTATAAACAAACATTAAGCAATATATCCAATATACAAATAGAATCCATTAATAAGCTAACATTCTACTCATTTGTTCAGTGCTTCATTTCTAACTCTCAAAAAGTATCGTGCCCACTGAATGCGAATATCTTCAATTGTCGTTGCCTCCAATGGTTGAGAATCGCAAAATGTCTACATCATATATAAACAAATGTTAGTTAATCACATCGAATATTAATAGTTATAATAAATGAAACTTGTTAAAGTAAACAAATATATTACCGTTTCCTAGTTATCCCTGAATCCCCCATGGATGATGGTCCACATCCAATGCATGACATAATAGCCACACTCAGTGCCTCCGCTTTGTAGATTACACTAAATTCAATATGAAATTTAATAGTGTTTACGACAAATTATTGTAAAAAAAAAAAACTAAGTAAACATTTTGGATATTCAAACATTGGTTAAATTACTTACTTTTACATTTATCCAATCAATTTTCTTCGATTTACTTGGTTGGTTACCTTGCAAGCCCTTTAAAGCACTGGTTAAAAGAAACATGCAAATATAATTGTAAGACCAAGATAATAGGTTCGATACAATCAATTTGTTACAAATTTAAACGTACCCTATAACTGTGGCTTTGATGTCTACATCGGGCTTCTTGTGTAGGGAACAAAACCAGACAACAACATTGGACCTAGGACAAATAACCAGGAGTTGCCAATGTTGGCTGCATTGGAAAATAGTTATTAGTAACAATGCAATCATTATTTAAATGCATTTATTAATGAAATTTTACTTACTTATTTAAGTAAGCTCCTAGGTAGACTTCTTTTTGAGATTCATGTATCCATCTTTGAATGTAATTTTGAGCATGATCTCGCGTATTCCCTGATCTCTGTATGCTCTGAGGCTCAAGGAGTCCATAGACAGAACCATGCTCGAATTCCATACATAACTCATTCAAAAACCTATTTTTGTTCAAATAAATGTAAATTGTTAATCACTTACAATTAAATAGGTAATTGACCTAAAATTACAATGTACTTACGTCATCCACAACTGTATAACACTGATATTAAGATATTGATTGCCACTCAATATCTCCCCAACATCACTATGATTTATGTAGATGGGGAACTGTTCATTATGCACCCCAAACAATCTCGCATCCCACGACACCTGGAAAGGATGTCTGAAAAGTAACAGGCTAACCTGTACCAAATTTAATAATGGATCATCATCAGGGACCGACCTATCATGAGGTTCAACTGGTTCCTTTGGTCTCTGTTTACAATCCTACACAATTAATAAATACAAGTTACTTGTAGTCAACAATTTATTCTATTCAATTGTATTGATTATACCAAAAAATAAAATCAATTAAAGAAGCTACCTCCCGTGCTACCTCCCATGAAACAGGCTTCACAAGATGACTCGGCCATGCAATGAAGGTGTTTAGGGCGTCCCCCACTAATTGAACCTCATTAGTCGGTAAAGGGACTCGAGCAGTAGAATCTAGAACCTCTTCAACCCCCACCTTGACCATATCATCCGTCAAACACTTGTGGTGTATGATTGAAGCCCCATGATAAACTCTCCCAATGGCCACCAAGCGGGGAGGCTGCTCATCAACATATAAGCCACACTGATCAGCTGTTGTGTCAGTGCCAGGCTCGTCCCCTGAGGGATGAATATCAGTACCAGCATAACTCCCCTTCGTGCTAACACGGGCACCGGAAGGAGCTACATATGGGTGAACATGCTCAGGCGGCTGCTGGGAGGTCATCTGGCTCAACTCCATTAACAATTCTCTCTTTAGCTCATCTTTAAACTCCTCTTTTAACTGCTCTCTGAACTCGTCTTTAAACTCCTCTTTAAACTCCTCTCTGAAGCTCTTTTTCAAGCTCTCTTTCAACGAAGCCACAAGCTCTGCAGTAATGGATGAAGAAGTATGCGAGCCACGTGATAGTGGTCCAAAGTAATGGTTAATGGTCACACCAACTCCAGCAGCACGAACACGACCACCGTGCTCCGGTCGACCAATAGCAGTGGTCAGTATATCCTGACGTCCATGGGGAACAAAGGTACCCTGTATGCACTACTCCTCTAGGGAATCCTACAAGCAAAAAAAGATAAAGGAGTCAACTTGTGTTGTTACTATATGTAGTTACATTTTAAGCTGCATAATAACTTACAATCCTATCAGCAACTTGTTGTGCTGCCTCAGATGTCATTTGCCCAGAACGTTTTGTACGGGCCTTCTTCCACTTCAAATGTCGTTTAATGGGAGATGGAGGATCAACTACACTTGTACTCCTAGATTCAGCAGCTTCAGCCTGTTTTTTCTTCATCTTCTCGGCCATCATGTTTTCCTCAAGCCATTCATAACCCCCACGAGACATCACATGTGGCATGTTGTTATGTTTCTGGATTTCTTGAGCCTTCTGTCTGATTTTCTGTGAATAATAAGACATACTTTCAGCAAAATAATTAATCAAATTTTGATATAGACAAATTAAAAAACATTGCCCACAACTTACCTGCCAAGCAGAAGTATTACGGCTGGCTTTAAATTCCCTCCACATGTCCTTCTCAATGCCAAATTTAACACAAGGAATGTCATCATCATCCTCATGTACCTCTTCCTCCTCATCACCCTTCTTTTTTTTCAGTGCATATTTCCTTGTAAGGTCTGTCTTAAACTGCCTCCATCTTGTTCCCACATGGGAAATAATTTTCCTCCTAGCCTTGGACGCTTCTGGAATATCAAATTGTTCCTTCAACAGAGAATCATATGTAACAGTCAATGACAATAATATGCAAGTTAAATACATACAATTACTATAACATAAAGAGTTTATTGAAAATACCAGAATGTCCTCCCAAATCATGTTCTTCTTAGTTTTCGGCACATGGTGCCAATCTTGATATGTAATATCAACCCTGTCTCAGGCAGCAATCCCCAAATAGGTCCTGAAATGTGATCTATTTGGACCTGAAGCTTTCCCAGTTGCAGGATTGACATCAACTCGTGGCTTCTCCCCAGATAAGCGTTTAGCAGTGAATTTTTTGAGTCGTGTGGATTGTCTAGTCCTCCTGGACGTAGACTCAGAAGGAGCTGATGACTTAGGATGAGGGGAACCTGGTGGTGTACCCATGTGCCTGTTCAAACAAACAAAAAATTAAGTGTTATTTGCAATTGTACAAAGTTTATAAATTGTAAATGGAGATAAAAAATAAGTTGACAAAATTATTAAAGTATACAATAACATAGACATTACTTATATAACATGGTTAGGTAGGAATGTTCTCCCATAAGCCTTCATCATGATCATGACGATTTGCGTGTACGCCATCCTCCTCATTTTCTTCAATGATGGTAGGCATGCGTGTGTAGAAAGAGGGAGGCTCACAAATATCAAGTGTTGAATAATCATTTTCATGAATAACACCGCTGGTTCTTCCTTGTAGAACCACTGACCACCTTGCATTACAGGGATCTTCGACATAAAACACTTGTTTTGCTTGTTCTGCCATGATGAAAGGCTCGTCCTTATAAGCAACCTTTGTAAGGTCTACAAAAGTGAATCCCAAATCATCAGTCTTCACACCGGTGTTGCTATCAACCCAATTACACTTAAAAACAGGCACTTTGAAAATAGTATAATCAACCTCCCATATTTCTTCAATCACCCCAAAGTAAGACATGGACCCCAATTTGGGGTTTTTATCTTTTGCACTAGAAAAGTGTTCTGATTCAGCCCGAAGACTAACCCCACTGTTTTGAACTGTACTCTTGTCATCTTGTGACTTCGTGTAGAATGAATACTTGTTGATATCATATGCCTTCCAAGTTGGAACATTTAGCTTAGGCCCATTTGCTAACCACTTTAACGTTTCAGAAGGATCATCAAGAGAAAAAATGATGTCTTTAAACCAGTTTAAGAAAGTTTTGTTATGCTCAATCAACACCCGATTCTTGTTCATTTTTGGGTAACTTGCCTTCACAAATTCTTTGTGTGCATTTATGTATGGGGTCACCTCATCGGTATTATTCAATATATACAAATGTGCTTCATTCAGTGCCTTGAGACCCATGGTTACAACAAGTAACCCTCGTGTACCCTTACCTCTCACTCTATTCTTGTGACGAGACTCAGGAACCCCGACAGGTTTCGTCTTCTCCATGTACTCTGAACAAAACTCAATAGCTTCTTCTGCAATGTACCTTTCAACAATGGATGCCTCAGGACGGTATTGATTCTTCGTATACCCTTTTAAGATCTTCATGTATCGCTCAATTGGGTACATCCACCTTAAATAAACGGGTCCACATAATCTAATCTCCCTCACTAGATGAACAATTAAGTGAACCATGATGTCAAAAAATGAAGGAGGAAAATACATCTCCAACTGACACAAGATAATAGCAGCCTCATTTTCCAAGTCATCCAACTTTACAGGGTCAATTACTTTGCTACATATTGCATTGAAGAATAAGCACAGGCGAGTTATGGCAACCCTGACCTTGTTAGGCAAGATGTTTCGTATCGCCACGGCTAGAATTTATTGCATCAAGACGTGGCAATCATGAGACTTTAAGCCAACTAATTTGAGATCCTTCATCGATACAAGACTCCTTACATTTGAAGAGTATCCCTGTGGCACCTTAACATCCCGTAGACACTGACAAAAACTTTTTCTCTCTTCTCTGGACAAAGTATGGCATGCTGGGGGCAAATATGTTCGTTTACCTTCTGACCTTGGATGTAACTGCTCACGTATACCCATCTCAACCAAATCTTGCCGAGCATTCAGACCATCCTTTGTCTTGCCTTTAATGTTAAGAAGCGTTCCGATTAAACTATCACACACATTTTTCTCCACATGCATAACATCTATACAATGTCTAACATCTAGATCGGACCAATATGGAAGATCAAAGAATATCGACCTCTTCTTCCATATTCTTTTCTCACTTGCATCCTTCTATTGCGTCTTCCTAAAGATATTTTGGATTTCCTCCACCCACTCATAAGCCTGCTTTCCAGTCAAAGGTATCGGTGCACTTACATCCTCTTGTCTTCCATTGAAAGCTTTTTTCAATTGCCGATACGGGTGATATGGTTTGAGAAATCTCCGATGCCTAGTGTAGACTGTCTTTCTTCCATGCTTGAGTTGCACGTAGCTTGTGTTTTCTTCACATATATGACATGCGTGATGCCCCTTAACACTATATCCACTCAAATTCCCATATGCTGGAAAGTCATTAATGGTACAAAATATCATTGCACGCAACTTGAAGGTTTCCTTGCGATTCCCATCAAAGACATCAACCCCTTCGTCCCACAACTTTCTCAAGTCTTCAATCAACAGACTTAGATAAACATCAATGTCATTTCCTGGCTGTCTTGGACCCGAAATCATCATAGACAACATAATGTATTTTCGCTTCATGCACAACCAAGGAGGCAGGTTGTAAATTACTAGCAAAACAGGCCATGAACTGTGGTTAGTACTTAAGTTACCAAAAGGATTCATTCCATCGGTAGCAAGTCCAAGCCTAAGGTTTCTTGACTCTTCCCCGAAATCTGGAAACAAATGATTAATATTGTCCCACTGGGGAGAATCAGCCGGATGCCGGAGCAATCCATCACATTTTCGACTATCTGCATGCCATGTCAGGTTTTTTGCGTCATCTCCATTAGCAAACAATCGTTTAAACCTTGGAATTATTGGAAGATACCAACACACCTTTGTTGGGGACTCTTTATTTGTGCTTTCATCACTACCACACGCGTCATCCTTCAATTTGTACCGTGACACTCCACACATGGGGCATTTATGCATATGTTCAAACTCATTTCTGTACAATATGCAATCATTAGGGCATGCATGTATTTTCTGATACTCCATACCCACTGGACACAGTATCTTCTTTGCCTCATAGTTATTTTTTGGCAACGTGTTATTTTTTGGAAGCATCGTTTTCAACACCTCAAGCAAATCAGTGAAGCTTTTATCACTCCACCCATATCTTGCCTTCAAATTGACCAAACTTAACACCGCTGACAACCGTGTGAAGTTGTTGCACCCTAGATACAAAGGCTTCTTCGAATCACTTTCCAATGCATCATACAAAGGGGCATGTGCTTGATGAAAAGACTCTTGTCCAACATCTCGGATCATATCCTTGATGAAAAGACTCTTGTCCAACATCTCGAATCATATCCTCTAATCGATCTCCCATTTCAACATCAACAACATCCTCTAATCGATCTCCCATTTCAACATCAACAACAGACTCAGTTTGGGACACCGTCGGCATGTCTATGAATTCACCATGCCATATCCATCTTGTATATGTTTGAAGAATCCCGTCACAGAGAAGATGTGTCCTTATGTCGTCCACGACATGTCGTCTCCCATTCAGACAGTTAACACAAGGACAATAATATTTTCCCCCCATATTTGGTGAATTTTGTTGAGCAAATTCCAAAAACTTTTCAACCCCATTCTCATACTCCTCAGTGATACGAATAGCTTTCATCCAACTTCGATCCATCTTTCCTTTTCTGTGATACTCACAAAATTATATCATGCATGACGATCTCACTTTTTCATAAAGGTGTGGCCCTATCCCATTCAGGAAGACATTTTTTATACTTAATTTGTACGTAGAGGTTAAGTCTCTTTTGTTAAATTTGACGAAATTTCAGCAGCATTTCGCATTGATCTCCAAGTACACGACATGAAAGCAGTGACATCAATTCCACAACAATCAAGTATGCACTTGGAGAACAAAACGAAATACACTAAACCGAAATTTTGTCAAATTTAACAAATGAGACTCAACCTCTACGTATGAATCAAGTATAAAAAAATGTGTCTTCCCAAACTGTCCAAACGGACAACTCAAGATTCAATACAACGATTAATCCAAACTTTCCGTATTAATCATTGTATTGAACCTCAAACGGGAAACTAAGGTTCACTCAAAATGCTTAACTTGCATATAAAATAATACTCATTAATTACACAAACAACTTATACAGCATTATTATAATTGTAACAACCACTGAAGTGTTAGAATGAGATACGTACCTGAAAAGATGCTCACTAACAATAACAAAGAATGCGGTGATGACGGTGGACACGACACAATCTCTGAAGGACAAGAACAACACCAACACAGGTACTCAATGCTCACTGCCTGTAGGTTAAGTTATTACAAAAATTATCATAATTATGATAATCATAATTATCGCAATAGAAATATTAGTTACAATGATAATTACATTTAATACACTTCAAACAGATGATGCGAAGCATACAATTCATAGATGATTGTAATTGTTTTAAAGACTAAAAACGAACATTGTCCTATTCGGAAGGACTTAGAACATATTTTAGAGAAGGCTTTAAACTTAGAAAGTAGTACCAAAAGATTAATTCATTTAATTATCCACACTTTGAAGTTTCTTCCGTTTTCAATCATGGCAGATATGGAGTAATGGCAAATACAAGAGTGTAGAACACAGAGCAGTGACAAATAAGAACAAGAGAAGGATTTCTTATGCATTATTTTTTTGCCCACAGGATGATGTGGAAGTTGAGCCCCTTGCTCATATGATAGATTCTCATAACCCCAAGTTGTACCAGAAAGTCAGGTATGGAGATTATTTGAGACAATCTATGAAGAGAAAAATGGAGGGAAAAGCACACATAGATGTGGCAATGATAGAGGATTCTGAATCTGATTTGAGGAATAAAGATGAATAAGAGAAGAAAAAGGCCCAATTAGAGAAATTGAGAATAGAGAAGAAAGTTTAGAAGTACTCTCTCATGCTGATTTATCAAAAGTCAATTGTGTTTGTATAATAATAAATACTACTATCATCTACATGAACTAGAGTAGAGTCCCTACTCTCTACTTAATGCAAGTCCTTGTCACTGAAATTTGGATTTCATTCTGATCCAACTTCTGTAATTTCTTCAGTTATTAATTCCACAAAGCTTGCAATCCTCATCTCAAGTTATCCTGAGAAGCATGGTACGTACTTTCCTTTATGAATCAAATCTAAACCAATTTAATCATTGATTGCAAACTTTTCTTGACAGTCACATCAATTCAGGGTGGACTGGAGTGAAAGGGATAGAAAGAGAAAGGTTAAATTAGAATTTTGTCCACTCATTCTTCCCTAAATTCCCAAACAAAAAAAATCAAAATTTTCCCAAACTAATCTACAATGCAGGACAAGTATTATATGTCAAAATTTCCCTAAATTGATACAAAATGTACAAATAATTTGGACCAACAGACAACAACAAACATGCGCAACAGACAACAACAAAATGTACGTTCCAAGTAGTTAACATTCAACAAATTGCCAAATATGCAGGCAGCAGCAACAGAAAATGCCAATTCCAACAGTTTGCAGAGAAGAATACAATGGCATTTGTACCTGTTATTGGCGCGCGACAGGACACTCTTGCGAGAAGAACAATGGTGACACGTTCGCAAGCAGGACACCTAGCAACACTGACAATGGTTTCGAACACCTTGCGAGATGAATAATCATGTTACGGTTTGGAACAAACAAGAAAAATCATGTTAGGGCCATGGTTTGGAACCAACAAAATGGGGAAAATGTTTTGTACCTCAATGTCACAAGCCACACCGACAATGGCGAAAATGCAAAAGGGGTTTAGCAATGAAGTGGAGGACGAAGCAATGGAGGCGCGACAATGGCGAAAAGGAACGTCGTGGAGGAGTCTGAGAACGACGAGGTCGTGGTCGCGAGGATTTCCACATAAGAAAGAAGGGTTCAGGCGTCAAAGTGTAAAAACAAAAGAGAAAGGGTTCAGGCGCGAGTCTGTGAAAACAAAAGAGAAATGGATACTTAACACATAGATAACATCGGTTATGAGGTATAACCGATGTTAACGAAGACGAATGACATCGTTTCACTAGAAAACCGATGTTAAATGCCTTTTTTGTATCTCCTATCAACATCGTTTCACTAGAAAACCGATGTTGAGCATCTCCTATCAACATCGTTTTCTAGTGAAACGATGTTGATAGGATATTTCAACATCGTTTCACACATAACCGATGTCAACATGTTGCTTATAATTTAAAAAATGCCACCGCGTTTCCATTGACATCGTTTTTTGGTCAACCGATGTTGATCCAGCGATGTAAAAACGCATTGTGTTAAATCCAAACAAAAAACCATACATTACTCACATTCATCAAATTCTAAACACAAATCCTAAGAAAGAGTGAGAGCAAAGAGACTTAGGGCAGAGAGCAGGGCAAGTGAGGGCATAGAGCAAATACGAACCTGCGGCCACGAAGGGGGCAGGAAGCAGCGGACACGGCAACGATGGAGACTCTGCGGCGTTGGCGGCACAAATGGTTCACGAGAGAGGAACAATGTGTGAGTCTGAAGTGAGAGTGCTTGGGCGCGAGGAAGAAGTGAAGTCACAGTGTTTGAATTAAAAAATAGATCAACATCGGTCTCTCATATAACCGATGTTGAGGACAATTAACCACATCGGTTATATTAGAAACGATGTTATATAAGTTCCTTTTATTTACAAAAACGCCACCGTGCATTTTTGACATCGCAATCGACATCGGTTATATGAGAACCGATGTTATATAAGTTCCTTTTATTTACAAAAATGCCACCTCGCATTTTTTGACATCGGTTCTCATATAACCGATGTCGATTGGACGATGTTGAATGCTTATTTTGTAGTAGTGATTATATAAGGTTAGTAACCGATTCTATAATTTAGGGATTAAACCACTCCGTAACAAGTGTGTTACTCTGCAAGCATCATCTGGAAAAGATATCCGCTAACATGTTGGCATAGCGGGATATAGATAGAGCTGTTAAAATGGGTCAGCCCGGCCCGTTGGGCCTAACCCACCTTTGCTCGCTTAATAGGTGGGCCAACCCAACCCAGCCCACTTCTTAGTGAGTTCATAAAATACTAGCCCGGCCTGGCCTGGCCCACCACAGGTTGGTGGGTTAAACGGGTCGGCCCACCTAATATAAAAATAATGAAAAATCATTTTAAAAAAACAAATTCCAACTTCTATCATGCTTCAAATTCAAAATTTTATAAAAGAATATTATCTTAGTAACAAATATTATTAATTACAACAAGTTTCAAGTCTTTTAAGTTTAATAAATAACAAATCTAAGAAATGAATAATTGCCTTAGAACCTAAAAAGGGTTTCTTTTTTTTTTTTTTGTAGCTAGCTAACTCGAGGGCCAACCCAGCCCACCATGGGTTCAACCTGGTGGGTTGGGTAATTTTTTTGCAATTATTGGAAAAGATTTTTTTTCAATCCAGCCTGGCCCTAACCCGTGGTGGGCCGGGTTGGCCCATGGGTTGTGACCCATTTTGACAGCTCTATGTATAGAGTTGAGACGTATACATATTGTCTAGATTCTAATACTATGCCAATGTAGCTGCAGCATGTCATCATGGTAGTCATTTATCATGGTAGCCTAAGAATTAGACAATTTACAATCAAGGTTGTTATATATGATTTAGGGATTTGTTATACAATTTGCATTATGAGATAAGGTTGTTATATATACATAACAATGCAATAATTAACGAAAGAAATGCATCTTGGTTGGCCAGATAAGACAAATGTCCTCAAGAGTCCTTTAGTGAAGTAATTTCCAGCAAGATACAAAATTTTCAATTTACTCTTTCAAGGTAATTCTTCGACCTTATTCCATTGTTTAATTTTTTTTTCATATTCCTTTATTGTAAGGTTGTTCATTTTGAATACCATTAAGGAACCACATGTGCTATAGTCCTTACGCAAGCAATGTTTGCATTGTAAATCAATTACGGTTGGAATGATGCAATGGACATGAGGCATATGGTACAACTATGATTGTCGATGATATGGTGAAAGACATCAAAAACAAAGTACAAATGAGTAATACATGAAGAAATAATGCATGTTAATGGATCAAACTTTGTTAGTGCTTGTGAGTTTTATCTTTAATTTCTATTTTTAAATTTGCATTGATAGGCTGGGACAATATCTGCTAATGGAGAGAGAGAGAGAGAGAGAGAGAGAGAGAGAATGGTTAGTTTATTGCAAAAACTATGAAGACAGTTACAAAGAGAAAGTAATCACAATTACATAAACTTTTTTTTATCTCATCACCCTATTGATATTATTCTATGCATGTTTTACTTATGGAGGATTTTTTTTTTCCTTTGATTTACTTTTCTTTATGGAGAAATGGATTATAGTTGTTTAATATCTTCATAATGAAATGCTTCCAAAAGCTTCCTTCAAAGTGTTCTTTTTTTCCCCTTATTTACACCCACATGAACTGTGGTAAGGACTACAGTGCTTGAATAAATACTATAATGCTCTTTAAACATATCATAATATTTTTTATTATATTAAAAAATTGTTTAAATTATCATGTTTTTAAATCACAAAAATTAGTTATAAATCTTCAAACACTGCACAAAGGATGTCTGTAGTTAAATGGCATTCTTATATTATGAACATTTCAAATTAATTTGAAAGAATTCATTTATAGATGGAAAAAAAATTGAATCGCTTTTTGTTAGATGTACAAGCCACAACTATAATTTTTTAGAGTAACTTTTTTTTCATCCAATCTAATTCTTCTATTATACTCATTACATTATTTTTTTTTTTGCTGACCATGGTATTGGTACGGAATATTCATCGTCGAAAGCAATGACTAAACTCCGTCGGGGATTATTCATCGCCGGAAGCAATGACTAAACTGCGTCGGGGACCGTGAGTGCACACCAAGGTGGGTATTCCCCTCTCAACATGGTTTATTCCATACCCAAAGTGGCATCACTAGGATTCAAACCCTGGACCATTTGGTTAAGGGACACAAGCCGCTACCACTTGTGCCAACCAATGTTGGTATGCTCATTATATTATATTAATAAAAGAAAGGTAGTAGAAGCAGAAAATTTTTATACAATTAAGGACTAATTTTTTTAGAGTAACTTTTTTTTTTTTCATTCAATCTAATTCTTCTATTATGCTCAAAATAAGAAAAAATGGTAATTAAATTATTTAGACAATTAAAGATATTTGTATGATCGACTGCCTAATTGCAATAAATTTGGAACAAATAACTAATTTATCTCCTATAATCGGGCAATATTGAGATGTTGATGTAATTTGTAACATTATTTTAACATATTTTAAAATATTTGAATTCGAATTTTAACATTTATTTTGACCTATTATTATTTTCCTTTCAATTATTTTTTCATTCTTTACTTAAATTCTTATATGTATTATAATATGTCATTAGATATTTTCTTCTATAAAGAATTAAAAAAAAAAAAGATATTTTCATCTATTCTTTCTATTTTATTGTCAATTTGAATTTGAAATTTAACATTTATTCTATTATCTTTTTCATTATCATTCTTAATTCTCATATGTATTGTAATTTGTCATATAATATGTTATACCTTTACATTTATTCTTTCCAACTACAATTATCTACTAAGAAACCAATGGATTCAGCTAAAGTAGCTCTTTAAACCAACCCTTATGTGAAAGCTAAGTGAAATGACACTAAAAAGGAACTGAGCAAACAAGTTTCCACCACTAAGCCAATTAGGAAAGTGACAACGAAGTCTTTATATGTTCTTATTTTGTTTAGGACTTTTATATATTTCATGAAATTTTAATGCTATTAACATTTGTGGTTGAGCAACTTAAGTCATACTTTTATTTTGTTAAGTATTTTTTTTACTGTCAAATGTGGTTAAGCAACTTTTTGTTTTTGTTTTTACTGATTATGGTATTGATACGAAGTATTTACTACTGGAAGCAGTGAATTTAAGTCATGCTTTTATTTTGTTATGTATTTTTTTTTGTTAAGTATTTGAATTTTATGTTTTATAACTATTAACTAATATATGTAATAAACATAAACTAAAATAACATTAGAATTTTAAAATATAATAGCATGCCCGTGCATCGCAGGGTCACCATACTAGTATAGATTAAATAACAAAGATTAATCAAGGTAACAAATTGAAAAATTCTTTCTTAGTTACGAATATTACAAATCGATTGGCAAAAAAAATCAATTTTAAAAGTTTATTTACATGAAGTTTGTGAGTTAGAAAAAAAATTATAGATTAACTATATTAAAATTAAACTATTATATATATATATATATATATATATATATATATATATATATATTACAATAAATATTTCTGAAACATTATTTTAATAAAAGTAGATTATCAATGATGAAAGTTATTTTAATAAAAATAATAAAGATGTTGTAATAATTTCTAAATTATAAAATAAAGGTTAATAAAGATTAAATTATACTAGTATGGATTAAATAGAAAAGATTATCCAAGATAAAAAAATTGAAAAATACTTTCTCAGATACAAATATCACAATTCAATTAGCTGAAAAATTTAAATAGTTAGTCGAATTTATTTTGAAAGATTAAATGCATTATTTACTTCAGATTAGTGTTTGTACCTTAACTATTTAAAATCAATATATATACTATTAAAATAAAAAAAATATTTAAAATAAAAATTGAATATTTTTCTCAATTAATATGCAATCTCAAATGGATTGTTTGAACCAAGGGGGTCTAGCTCAGTTGGTTGAGCAGGTGCGTGAGTGTTGTAAACCCCCTGGTCCTGTATTCGATTCCTACGGATAAAAAAAAGGATTGTTTGAAATTTTCAAATAATTATTGAAATTATTTTGATATATTAAATGTATTATTTAGTTCATATTAGTGTTTGTATCATAATTATTTAAATCCAATATATACCATTAAAATTTATCCATCAATTTGAAGAAACGAAAATTTTCAAGAATAATATATAGTATAGATTCATATAAATTATTCAAGTAAAAAAATTCAATTTTTTTTATATAAGTCAAGAATTTGAACTTTAATATATACTATGAAAATTACATTATTGTTTCATTTAAAATCAAAATAATTTCAATAATTATTTAAAATCAAATATATTGTATTACATTAAATGTTGATCAATTTAATTGGTCAACCAATTCATTTGAGATTGCACTTTAATTGATAATATATATCTGATTGTACACTTGAGATTGTTCTGAAATATAGAGAAATACACTAGAAGGGGGCTTGAATAGTGTATTTAAAATTTCTTTGAAAAAACTTTTGCTAATGTGAAGATAGTGTATCTTTGCGTTTTTCAAGAACTTAGTAAAACAGAAAATCAAGCTATCGTCCAGCAGATTAAAAACAACAGTCCAAAGAAACTACTCCTCTTCCTTTACGTTAGAATACACGTAATAGATAAACTTAGATAAAATGTGTATAGAAACCCTTTCGTAGTATGTTGAAGAGATAGTTTAAAAGAAATGCAATTAAGCTAGAAAGCGAGAGAATAGAACACTTAGTTTTATACTGGTTCACTCAACTGAGCTACGTCCAGTTCTCCTTCAAAAACTTTTGAAGGGTTCTACTAATCAAGATCTGATTACTCTCAAGTATTCTAACCTTGCCACTTCTGGCTACAAGTATTCTCTAGGCCACTTCTGGCACACCCTTAATCTTCCCTTGAGATTAAACACAAAACCCAAGTATTCTTTAACACTAAGCCACTCCTGGCTTTCCAAACAGAATAGTTTGAGAATAGAAAATAAGACTTAACTCTCACAGAGAGGATATTACAGAAAGTACGAATATATAGACTCGCTTAGCAAAGCTAAGATGAATTCTCTTTTTGCTTAAGTATAGATCGTCCAGTCGTTTTGACAGAGATTCAGCTCTTTATAAATTTTCCGTCAGTCTGATATGTGAGCTCATTCTTCTATATATAGGAAGCTTGTTGAAAGGTATCCGTTGAGGGATCTGTTCCTTTTCCTAGAGCGGTTCTTTCTGTAGCATATGACCATTGTCACGTTTTGACTTAGGGTGGAGAGATGGAAGTGACAGCCGTACTGTAGCGCCTCTCCTACTTGTACTTTTTCTGCAGAGAGAAGCTTCTTCTTTTCCTGTTCAGTACTATTCGAAAAAATCAAAACGAAAGGCATGTTAAAGTATGAGAGAGTGATCGTTGCCTTATATTGAATCAACTTGAAAACGTATTTTTAAGATAGGAACTACAGAGAAGATTATTCAAACGTTGGACGCTTGCTCTCACAGGAGCATTGGACGCTGCCTGTAGAATTCTTACAAAACACATTTTGGACGCTTTTCTTATTAAAAGCATAAAGTCCAGGTTTGAGAGATACAATACCATTGCGGAATTTGGACGACGTAAATCCTATAACACTCAAACTAGATCATTAGATACTTCAAAATTTATCCTTTAGTTGTTATCATCAAAACCGAAATACGAGGGGTTGGACATCGTCCAAGGTCTTAGAACCTAACATGTACAAGGTATCCACTGACTTTGTCGATGACTAATCTCTGTCAGGAACCTGATTGACCACCTTTAGTGGGGTTCTCCCCTCCCAACCACATTTTTTCTATCCGCAAGGCTCGAATCCGAGACCTTGCTTAAGGGACCGAGCCCAACACCAATCGGACCAACGACTTGTTGGTTAGTGAAATTATTTAACAATTTTATTATATAATTTTATTGATGTTGGTATCTAATTTTAATTTTAATATTTAAGTTTATGATGGAGGTTATGTATATTATATATGGTCAAGATGGTTTCGTTGATTGGTGCATAGTCTTATGTGTGGCACTTGATGGAAAATAAGGATGATGAGGTTGATTTTGGTTGAACGTCTGTCCTGGGGTTTGGAAGTGAAGTGTAAATGATGGTCATTGTTAGTTTGTAGAATTATATGATGCTATAACATGAAACCAAACATGTGAATATTTATCCAAAATTAATTTTAGACTCGGAATCAATTCTCCAACGTGAAACCAAACACACACACACACAATCTATGATATTTATGCAGATTTAATTTTGTTAAAAGTTAAGAGAAGTAGGGGACGAAATTGATCAGCAAAAGGCCAATTAATCTATTCAGAAAAAGGAGATATGTGTTTTGGTAAAATGATTAACCCAGAATACGCATTCCAGGTGTATTTAGGGATGGATCCATAAACCTATTAAAGGGTCCATTATTATTGACACGGTCCGTCGAAGTTCTCCTAAGTGGTGGATGTTCAGCCATCTCCTATTTGTCTATTCTTCTCCCCCACCCCTCCCTCTTTTCCTCACCTTGCGTGCCCCACTCATTCCCTCTTTTCACCTCCCTCTTCCTTCACCTTTTTCCTCTTCTTCTCTTCTCCCTCTCGCCTTCACTTCTCTTCTACCTTCGCTTCTCCCTCTTTCTTTCCCTCACTAGGTCTCGCCCTCTCGTCCCTCTTCTTCTTCCTCTTTTCAATTTCATTTTTTATTTTTATTTATTTACAGTTCAACAGAATCGTGATTTCGTTGTGTTGTTGTTTTTTCTAAATATTTTTTAATAATTTTATTAAAATTTATGTTAATAATTAAAATTAATGTAATTGGTAGTTTATATTTTTTTTAAATGTTTATTGTTAATGTATATTTTTTTGTTATTTTGAAAATGGTTATAAATATTTATTATTTTATTAAGAAATTTTTATTGTATTTAATGTTTTTATAAGTAAAATGTATTTTTAATTTAGTTAATGGTTTTTTTAAATTAATTTTTTTTATATTTATATTTTTTGTTAATGTTTATTTTTAATGTTTATTATTTTATTTTATTTTTTGCATATTACTTATGGCTCGCACGAAGTTCATTTTGCACGATCGTCGACGAGACCCCTCCACATTGGAGGAAAAGAGTGATGCTGGTGAGCCTGTCCAGCCATCTAGGGATTGATGTATGACAGCATCTGCACATCGTTACGCTGATGATGAGTGGCTACGTGCATTAGAACAACAACAACATGCACAACATGATAAGGATGTGCAACATGAGCCACAGATGCCACAAGTTAAGGCAGAGGTTCCAGAGGCTGAGGCAAAGGTGCGATAGGATGACCCAAAGGTACCACAGCCTGACCCAGAGGTACCAAAGATCCCGTTCGCAGACTGGATCATTGGACCACCATTTCCTGGAAGTCCTATGGACTTGACACTACTTAGGTCCTATAAGGACCATGTCACTAGCCATGTTTGATTAGTCAGGCCCGAACTAAGCTCCACAGTGGGAAGGTCATTCCTTACCCTACCTAGCCGTAAGTGAATGCGTATGTGGACACTCAGGCCTCAAGGGCCTTTATGAGGTGCGGTATATTGTTGCGAATAAAGGCATGGTGAATGCCTTTCTTAAGAGGTGGCATCAGGAGACATGCTCCTTCCATTTACCAGTTGGAGAGATCAGCATCACCCTTGATGATGTGTCTTGTCTGCTACACTTGCCTATCACAGGCATGCTGATTGCCCAGCCGATGACCCTTGAGAGGGAGCAGATTAGGGGGCTACTAAGGTCTGAGCTAGGCCTTTTGTCTGACAAGGAGGCAAATGCTACTACGAGAGCAGGACCCAGGGTACGCCTCACTTGGCTGGAGGAGTTGTACGAGAGATATGTTGCTTATGTGTCATATGTATGGGCTACGAGGGTGTATTTGTTGTACTTGGTTGGTAGTACGATATTCGCAGACAAGAGCTCGACGCATATGCACGTTGTCTACCTCCAGTACCTTAGCGATCTGTCTACTTACGGCCAGCACGCTTAGGGAGTAGATGCATTTGCGTACCTTTACGACCATCTTTCCTATGCGAGCTTGCGCGAGAGCAAGCAGTGTGGAGGTTATATGATGCTATTGATGGTAAGGAATTTTTAATTTTTGTTTACATAATTGTTTGTTTGTTTGTTAATATTATTTTATATTTGTTCCTAAAAATATATTCTTTGTTTTACAGGCATGGGTGTTTGAGCACCTGCCATCTATAGGCACTCGGGAGGAATTATCTTATGACCACATACTTCCGCTTGTTGCTAGATGGAAGCTGAAGGGGGTACCGACAAGGCTAAGAGGACCAGGGAGTTGCTGGATCAATTGCAAATGGATGATGTCATCTGGTCCCCATAGGAGGCACACAGGCAAGTTAGACCTCTTGTGTAATATCCCTAATTTACGGACCTTAGAAATAAATAATAAAGAGACATTTTTTTTAATGGAATAGCCTTTACATTTAATGGTTAAGGGATACCCTTAGGTATTATTAATAATAGTTACCTTTTTACAAGAGTTATCAGGAATGAGATAATAGGATCCATATGGGGAGCCAAGGCCCAAGGTGAGCTGAGGTCCACTTAGCCACATACACCACACACTTTATATAGAAAAGGAGAGGGAGAGTTAGAGAGAGAAGGAAAGAAAAAAAAGGAAAGGTAGAGAGAAGGAGGAGAAGAGAAGAAGAAGAGGAAGAAGGAAATGGAGCAGAGATCTGAAGACCCAGTGTCGGGAACTCATCTCTATGTGTCCCGGGAGGTGAGTGCTTTCCCCTAGTCCATCTCTACCCCGTTGATTTGCATGTTTTCCCCTTTTTCTCTTTTGAACCTTAGGTTTGGAGATTTTGGGTTTTTGGTTATTTTGTTTGATTAAGGGGTTTTTCTGGTCAATCAATCGGTTGGAAATATAATAAAAGTGTTTAGGGTTTGATTTATATGCGTGGGTGAGTCTTTGCATAGGGTTAGGATGAGTGGGTAAGCCATTGATGGCCATGGAGCTCGCAGGTCGCAGTCCCCTGTTTCGCTCATGCCCAGCACGAATTTTGGTGTTGCTGGGCGAGAGGGAGTCAAAATGGAACTTTCAGTTCCAGGGTTTTTCATGCCCAGCAGGACAGAGCATGCGCTGCTGAGCGTGATAAAGTCAGTAGCGATATTCATTTCCAGGAGAGCTCTGGCTCAACATGAAAGTTTGGCTCAGCACAAGAGCTTGCACGGCCGGGCATGGGGTTCTGGCTCAGCACGAGAGTTTGTGTAGCGGGGCTAGAATTTGGTTAATTGATATTCTTTTGAAACTTTTTCCCTTTTTATTTATATGATTTTAAAATGTTTATACAAATGTGGTATGTTTAATTATAAGATGATTATGTTGTTTTTGAAGTGTTTATATTATTGTAACGTAGTTGTAATAATCATGTTTTGATGAGATGACGATATATGTGAACTATGTGTTGGAACCATCCCTATATGTTAAAGAAGAGTTAGCTATGTCCTTTGGGAAGATTTTTATAGAAAAATGGTATACTTGGGAGGGTGAGTTTCACGCCAGAACTTCGGCCCACTAAAGCGACCCGGGGGTCTCGCCTAGTGGGATATCTTCCCAAGTACCACCCCTATGTTTTGACTCCGAATGGCGGGTTGGAGTGTTGAGAACTACTTCCCAAGAGGTTTAGTGACTCTTTTAGTGTATAGGGGATGGATTATTGTAGTGGTTGAGGATTGTTGATGTTGTTGAGATATATTTGGACCCTTAAGTCGGGCCATTAGAGATGGCGGGTATGGAGGTGCCATATCTCAGACTGTAAAGGACTCCAAATATGTTTTGATGCTGGAATACGGTGGGTGCACATAGTTGGTGCACCAAAATATTCCAAATGTTGTATTTGCATAGTTGGTGCGTAGGTGTGCATAGTTGGTGCACAAGCATATGAGTAGGAACGTAAGTTGAGGGCGTCCAAGTGGACTCTCAACCTAGTGCTGGAGGTTTTCGTGGTGGCTAACGGTGGGCCTATAGAATAGCCAAGTGGGCAAATTCCTATAGATGTAAGGTTTTGCAAACCTTACAGAGGTAAGTCAATACCCACACTTGTCTATATTCGATTAAATCCACACTTCCTCTGTAGGGTCAGCTCAAGGGACTCCTTGAATGGTCAGAATATACAGACTATGGTAGGGGATGGGGCCTATGAGGGACCGCTCATATGGTGTTAAAACTCCATGGAGTAGAGTCAGTGTTTGATGTTTGAGGTTGCCTATTTGCTTCTGGTGTATGTCAGTTGTGATGATGGTTGGTGATGATTGATTTATTATGAGACTTTTGATTGATGATGTCTAAATGTGATTTATGATGGTTGATGTATTATGGTGATTGTATTTGACGTCGTTGGCTATTGGTGTCTTATTGATGTACATGTATGAAATGATTTAATATAAATTTGTATCCTTTTATAAATCTATAGTTATTATATACAGTATTTTCTAAGTTTATAAAGTTTAGTTTTCTTCTGTTTTCCTTGATTGTAATATGTTTGTGTTATTATGTAATTATGTAATTACCTTGGGAAAAGATGTTATGCTTGATAGAGAGAATGATGTTTAGGTGCCTCAAGGCACTAGTGGTCATAGAGATTGTCAAGGTGATAAACTCTAGGTGCTTAAGTAAAGATTAAGGTATGGTCCAAGGAGATAGAAAAGATAATGAGATAGGTTCATAGTTGTGAGATAAAGTGTTTGAGAGAAGAAAAGTAGAAGCCATGAGAGTTAAGAAAAGGATCTCTAGAATAAAGAGTTAACCTAGAGTCCTTAGAGCACTCACTGAGACATTATGTCTCATCCCTTTTAGTTTCACGTTTTCACAGGTTTAGCAGGTGGATGCCTCACGGAAGGAGCTTGGAGCATGGAGTTGCTTATAAATGCTTATTTTATAAATGCTCACAATTGAAAAGCATTTCAGGCTGGCATATTGAATTATATAGAAATAATATTTTTTTTGTTAGCATTATTATTATAATAAAAAAAATTAGTATAGATCTTTTTTTAGTACAGATTATTATAATAAATGTGTTATAATGTATTAAAATTATACTTTTATTTACTTTTTTTAAAATATTAAGCATGTTGACCTATATAAAGGGTCAAGCTAAAAGCTAATTGAAGTTATGCCCTCTTAAGAGGCCTTATTACAAAATTGGCTTTCAAATAAGTTATCATGAATGTTACATTAGACACTAAAAATGAGTTTATATCATATAAATATGTTAGACTTGACTCTTATAAAACATAGTCTACCTATTTTCACTTTTGTCTCATGCTTTGAGTAGAAGTGATTTTAATTTTCATAGATTATAGTTTGTTTTACATAAAGCCTTTTCTCATTGGTCTATTAGCCTATGTAGAGAAAAGTTTGACTTAAATAAAAGTTTTGATTCGAAATAATTAAGCCTTTAAGTAGGTTAAGAGGTCAAGTCAAACTTTCAAATAAACCAAGTCAGGACTACAAATAAAGTATGTGATAGGTAATCGATTAGGCTTGGACCTTGAATTTTTCAAACAGATCAGACCTATTTAAGTAAAGCTTTGTTTGGCCCAACCTATTTCCACCCCTAACTATGAAACACCCACTATAAAAGAGAGAGAGAGAGAGAGAGAGAGAGAGAGACATTTGGTTATTGATTAATTTTTAAGTATTGATATAAATGATAGGCCATCATTGAGGCTCAATCAAAATGGCTAATATGATTTTTAATAAAAGTGCATTAATACCGTTTAATAATTTCTGATTCCTAATTCAGTGTCATTGGATAAAGTCTTAAATTAAGGTGAATTTTGCATAATCTTTAATAAAATACTTTTTTTTTTGTAATCAGGAGGTAAGGAGGTATATGCAGGGATTTTATTTGACACACAATTAATCTTTCTCTCACTGGGTCATCCAATTTTAGGATAAAGTTATACCTTCAATCGCGACTTCATGTTCAAGCTAGGAATCAAATCACAAACCTTGCTTAAGGGACAAAAGTGTCGAATCACTTGTGCCAATGACTTTTGGTATCTTTAATAAAATACTAAAATGTGGAATCAAATTCTTAATAATTCGTTAAATAAATTTGAGTATTGAACAAAAATATTAATAAAGTAACGATCTCATTTAAATAAATACTAGTACGTAGACCCATGTAATGCACAAGGAATTGGCGTTTTATTATTACTCTAATTTATATGTAATATTAAAAAAAATTATGGTAAATATATCTTTTATTAATTTGTAAATTTTTAAATGTATTTACTTTAATACTTATTATAAGAAAGGACTATTTTTTTTTTTTATCTGTAGGAATCGAAGACAGGTACCGGTGATTTACAACAACTCACACACCATGCTCAACCAACTGAGCTAAACCCCCTTGGTATAAGAATAGGACTATAAGTTTTAACAATATAAGTTTTAATAATATTAGTGAAATTAAGTACGATGATGTTTTTTTTTATTTATAAAAAATGATTATGTTTATTTTCATATTAATATTGTAGTGATATTTGTATTTTTTATATATGAATATATATAAATTGATAGTCCATATGATAATTCTTAAATGAAAATACTGTACAAAATATTAATGGTTTTTGTAACTATGATTTGATATTGTGCTTACTAAATCATTATTAGGGATAACAATGGGATGAGGTGTCCAGGTAGTATCCTTTCACGATCGTCCAATGAGATGAAAATACATCTCATGCCCACCTCATACTTGCACGAATATCTATTAAGCATATATCAATGAATTTTATAAATTTTTGCAAGTATATTCACGGGTATCTGTAAATATTAGTATAAAATAAAAACTCATCAAAATTAAATCATTTTCTTATCTTAATTTTAACTTCTAAATAAATGAAAGATACAAAAAGTGGGCCACCTATGTCGTCAAGGTTATTAAAACTGGGGAGAATTTCATTATATAGTGAAATAATTTTCCAACAACTAGTATATTTATGCCTGTTCGAGATGTCATGCTGCAAAACACCTTTTTTTTTATCAAATGAATAAGGAAATTATGAAAATCCAGATTTTACATATCCGATATGATGAAAATAAACAAGCTCTGTCCACTATATGTTTCACAACCACCAACTTTTGATGCAACCGCAGCTTCACATTGTCTTACTAGTCAGGGCTCTATTTTATGTATTTAGGAATAATTTATAGAATTTAATTTATTTTCATTGATAGAATGAAGGTTTTTACACTATTATTTAATAATAAATTATCATGGATAATAAAATTGTTGTCTATTATAATAATTATTTTAAATTTTATATTTAGAATGATTTCTAATTGATTGACGATATAGAAATTTTACATAAAAATCTTACACAAACAACATATCAAAACTAAACTCTTTTTTATTCATCCAAATAAAAATAGAACATAAAAACAGAAGAATTTAATTAAAATACACTAGTAGTAGCTTATAAAAAATACACTAATGGTATTATTATTTTTTACATTTTGATTCAAACATAAATTGTCATATACTAAATAAATAAAAACCTGAATTTTATCATAATAATTACCTTTTTCTTAAAAAAAATCATAATAATTACTTTAAATACAAAATCTGGTGAAATCAGATTCTGTGGACTTTCATATAATACACTTACCTACATTGATTATGTGATTTTCACATATATGGTTATAAAATCAACTAGAAATTCCTCCCATCTTCACTATTTAATAAGGATTCACCATTCATTCTAAATTCGTTAATTAGAAAATTCTCACTTTGGTGACTAGCTAGCTACACATAACCATGGCAAAACAAGTTTATGTTTTGATTTTGTTCCTGGTTCTTTTTTTTTTGTTCGTAAGTCTCTCTCTCTAGAGTGTGTATTAACATTGGTAAAAAAAATTATATATTTACATTTTTTAAGAATATATCTCATATCTTTGAATGTAATAACATTTACTTTTGATATAATTTGCAATTGTAGAAAAAATATCGATACAAGTTGCAACAGCACGATGCATAACTGAAACATTCGTAACTGGATGCACCTCTGACCCAACTTGTGTTCAAATGTGCCACACTCAAGGTTTTGATGATGGCAAATGCATAACGTCAAACTTTCATTGTATTTGCTTTAAAGGATGCTCCAAGGTGGAGGATGCTCACATGGGATGACATTGGCTCGAGTTAAGCCCTCACATCCAAGCATTGATAAAAGGCATTGAGAAACCTATGTATTAAGACTTAAGATTGAATCAATAAAGTTTATTTGCAAAAGATATTTTAGAAGAATTATGCATAGATTTCATGATCAAGATTGCTCAAAATCATATTTATAAATAGTCAATGTTTATACATTTCTAATGAGTAATCTCACTTTATTCCATCTTTCATCATTTTAATCTTTAATTTTTATTTTAAATAATAATATATAATTTGGAAATTGAAATTCTCACTTTTTTTTATTTTCTCAATTAATTCTTTCTCTTCTTTCCTTTAGATGTACACTAATATTTTAGCTTGTGCAATGCACAGGATAAATATTTATTTTTATACAATTAGAATTTATAATAAATAAATACTTTTTAATATATAAATTATATTATAATTAGAATTAGTAAAAAAGAATATTTTATAACATATAAATTATATTTTTATTTATGATAAACAATAAATATTGTAATGAAAAGTTATTTTAAGGTTTAATTACCCCTTTTGTCCTTATAGTTGCAACAATTTTCTCTTTTAGTCCCTATAGTTTAAAACATCTCATTTTGATCCCTACAGTTGGAATTTTTTAACTCTTTTGGTCATTGCCATCTAAAGTTTGAAATATAGAGAAATACACTAGAAGGGGGTTGAATAGTGTATTTATAATTTCTTTGAAAAACTTTAACTAATGTAAAGATAGTATATCTTAAGTTTTACCAGAACTTAGTAAAACTGAAGATTATGCTATCGTCCAGCAGTTTAAAATCAACAGTCCAATGAAACTGCTTTTTCTTGCTTTTCGTTAGAACACACGTAAAGGATAATCATATATAAAATGTGTAAGGAATCACTTTCGTAGTATGTTGAAGAGATAGTTTAATAGATATGCAAGTAAGTTAGAAAGCGAGAGAATAGAACACTTAGTTTTATACTGGTTCACTCAACTGAGCTACGTCCAGTTCTCCTTCAAAAACTTTTGAAGGGTTCTACTAATCAAGATCTGATTACTCTCAAGTATTCTAACCTTGCCACTTCTGGCTACAAGTATTCTCTAGGCCACTTCTGGCACACCCTTAATCTCCCCTTGAAATTAAACACAAACCCAAGTATTCTTTAACACTAAGCCACTCCTGGCTTTCCAAACAGAATTGTTTGAGTATAGAAAGTAAGACTTAACTCTCACAGAGAGGATATTACAGTAAGCACGAATATACAGAATCGCTTAGCAAAGCTAAGAAGAATGCTCTTTTTGCTTAAGTATTGATCGTCCAGTCATTTTGACGGAGATTCAGCTCTTTATCACTTTTTCGTCAGTTTGATACATGAGCTCATTCCTCTATATATAGTCAGCTTGTCGAAAGGTATCCGTTGAGGGATCTGTTCCTTTGCCAAGAGCGGTTCTCTCCATAGCATGTGACCGTTGTCACGTTTTGACTTAGGGTGAAGAGATAGAAGTGACAGCCGTACATTTAGCGCCTCTCCTACTTGTACTTTTTCTGCAGAGAGAAGCTTCTTCTTTTCCTGTTCAATACTATTCGAAAAATCAAACAGAATGGCATATTAAAATATGAGAGAGTGATCATTGCCTTATATTGAATCAACATTGAAAACGTATTTCCTTATAATATTATTTTAAGATAGAAACTACAGAGAGGGTTATTTAAACGTTGGACGCTTGCTCTCACAGGAGCATTGGACGCTGCCTGTAGAATTCTTACAAAACACATTTGGATGTTTTTCTTATTAAAACATAAAGTCCAGGTTTGAGAGATACAATACCATTGCGGAATTGGACGACGTAAATCCTATAACACTCAAACTAGATCATTAGATACTTCAAAATTTATCCTTTAGTTGTTATCATCAAAACCGAAATTCGAGGGGTTGGACATCGTCCAAGGTCTTAGAACCTAACAATCTCCCCCTTTTTGATGATGACAAATAATGGTAAATTTTGATGTTAACAGACACATAATCATATAAGAATACAATGAATCAAGTTAGAGATGATTATGTTATGCCAGTGTATAAATGTGAAATGAAGTACTCCCCTTGAGTTCAACATTTCTTATGCATCTGATAACAGAGAAATATAAAAGGCAAGTATATATCAGGTAGAACAAATATCAGAGTGAAAAACATATCAAGGATATGGATGCGGAATCTATGAAATAAACACCTCATGTTTTGATAAATAAGTCAATATATGCCAATATTTTTTATATACAGAGTGTTTAGCTATTTACTGCTATGACATCAAAATTCCAATTTCTCCCCCTTTGTCATTAACGAAAAGGTTTGAAAGATGGAAAATGATTGGGCCATCATGGTCACCTTATGGCTGTGGAGGTGGTTCTTGTGGTGGTGGTGGTGGTTGTTCTGGTGGTGGTTGTATTGGTGATGCTGGTTGGGGAGGATGTGGTTGGACGGGTGGAACTGCATGAGCAACTTGTCCAAGCAAGGTGGCTGTTGTATTTTGAATCTGGTTCACAAGCGTCTGGGAGAGACTCATGAACTGCTCAGTGATGGCATTCTGCAGCATCAGACGATGTTGATCAGCCTCAGCCTGTTGCCTTTGCTGAAAAGCTTGAAAAGCTGCTTTGGTCTCCAGCTATTTTTGCCTTAGAGCTTGTTGCACTATCTCGTGAACACGATCTTCTGTGACTCCTTGAGGTTCAGCAAATCGCAAGGGATGGATGCCCCTTGGACTTGAAGATCCGGTGGGAACCAGTTGTCGTGTGCCCGAATGTGCTTCAGTGGACGCATCAACAATGGGGAAGCTGGTGATATCTTCAGCAATAGGCTATGCTGCAGTTGCTTCCATTGGCTTGGATGCTTCAACAACGAGCTCTCTATCATCCTCGGACTTTCCAGATTGGACGGTAGGTTCTTCATGTGACGTGACAAAGTGTTCCACGTCCACTGGTACAGATGAGTCCAGGTCAAGATGAGCTAGCACCTTTGTTACTTTGGCAGATGCTTCATCCAGCTCTGCCTGTGTAGCTTTCGACTTAGCAACCGTATCTTCCTTTTCTATGGTTGCGGTCTCAGCTTCCTCAAGAGCCAGCTGCTCTAGACGAGCTTGTTCTGCTGCTGTGGCTTCTTCTGCTTTGTACTCCTCATGCAGAGTTTGGAGTTCCTCCACAAACTCTGTGCGATCCAGTGTTTGAAGATCAAACACTTTGTTGCTTCTGATTTTTGGCAATGTCTTTATTAACTCCAGATAATCATCTGAATCTTTCAGAAAGCAGGCAAAGGTGTCTGAGAAGTGGTGAGTCTTTGCTGGACGCAGCACCTCTATACCATGAGGGGGATGAACAAAGTCATCCTTGGAGCTGCCTGAGGATGAGGCTTGCTGGGAATCATTCCATAAGATCTGGCGCCAAAAGATAATGGAATCAAAGGTTCCGAGTGAACGCGTAAGCTTACCAGTCTTGTCAAATAGATGGCCCCAGGTGTGAGAGGATTTTTGCAGGGTTTCAACTTTCTCTTCCCTGCTGGGCATCTCAATGCCGTAGAACTTGTAGCCTTTCTTGCGACCAGCATCATATACAGGTAGTCTAGGATATACCCTGTCTGGTACAAACTTTATTTCTATGGCGCGGCTTATGTGAAGGTTTGGTGGGTAGGCGATGGCTTGGTTTGGTATATACATTTGTTGTAGAATTTTTCCAAGTTCATCATAGTCGCCTGGCTGGAAGTTTAGCACTGGGGTTCCAGCTGGTAGAGGCAGGAACTTTGTGATTGGAGTCCAGATTTGAACATCCTTAACCCACCCTGCATCTGGACGCTGCTTTGTTATAGAAGGGTCCAGACTTTCTTTAATGGCCAACTGCAACTCTGTAGCCAGTTCAATATCCTTGTTAACAGAGGACTTCTTGGACGATGCCTTCATCTTTCTTGGAGCCTTCCCTTTCTGCTCCGCAACCGTCTTGGTGAATCGAGAGGCAACTTCCACCTCTGGTTTCTGCAGATCTTCTGCTGCTGGATGCACTCTTTGCTGAGTTCCAGTTGGACAGGAGTAAGGATGAGGCATGCGTATCAAGTGTGGGTACACTTCTCTTGTCCAATCGGGCAGAGGGTTGCTGATGATCGTTCCTTTTGGCATAGCAGAATAAGCAGCTGAAAAAACTTGAGCGCAAACATACCTCGTCCACTCTAGTGCTGAGGCAGTAGTAAAATGCCGCTTCAAAGGCTCTTGTAGAGGCCTCCGGATCACATCACTTTTCTTACAGTAATTCTGGTCATTTCGTGTAAGGAATGCAACCGGGAAACGTTCTCTGTCTTTTTCTTCTTTGGTTTTCTGCTTGGGGGGTATAGTCCATGGGGATCATGTATCCCTCCATGCATCCCTTGGACGCACAAACTTGGACAGGTCCAAGCGAAGAGGTGGATGCTGGGTTGTTGATGTGGATGGAGCACTGAGTGTTGTTGGTAGTAGGGTGCTGGTGGATATGTTGTCGGTGTCTTGAGAGGAAGTTGGTAGAACTGCAATTCTCTTTGGCCTTGCTGCCTGAGTCTTTACTCGTCGTGGCACGTTAGT
The DNA here is from genome assembly GCA_026413185.1 of Pueraria montana var. lobata. Taxonomy (NCBI): domain Eukaryota; kingdom Viridiplantae; phylum Streptophyta; class Magnoliopsida; order Fabales; family Fabaceae; genus Pueraria; species Pueraria montana. Next base: position 20,213,009 of record CM048649.1, on the reverse strand, counting down.
AGGAAAGGGAATTGTTTTAGCAGGTTGTGCCTTCTGCTTCTTTTGCTGAGGACCCTCTGTCTCCTCTGCCTTCTTCATGATTTGACCAATTGGGATCTGGTCATCATCATCAGAGTCGTCCAGTAGTTGAAGCTTCCGAACCTTTTGCTTTTCTGGGGCAAGCTTTACTGGTGCTGCCCTTGGACGCTACTCTGCTTGAGCAGGTTTGGACGTATCAGTCCTTGGACGCTCCCCTGCTGGGGACTGAGCAGTGGGTGTGTCAGCATGTCTTTTCTTGGTTCTTCTTTCCTTTTCAGCGTCTTCCTCATGCTTCTGAAACATTTGTCGTGTGATCTTTTTGCCCTTCTGTTCCTCCATCAGCCTTTTGATCTTTTTGCCAATTCCAAGAAGATCAATCTCTTCTTCATCATCATTGGAGATGATCTTGCTCTGTTCATGTCGCTGCTTGTTGATGGTGTCTTCGTCCAGGTCCCTTAAGACCTTGGCTGTTAGCTTGATCTTCATAGGTTTTATGTTGGACTCACCAAACAGCTGTTGTGTTGCTACCATTGGCCCTTTCTTCACAATAGCTTCGTAAACTTCTTCTTCCAGTTCATCAAAGAAGCGTTGATAGACCTTCTGATCCCAGAAGATCTTGTTCATCAGGGTGGCGTAGAAAATGTCATCATTGCCACCCACAGACTTCATCATTCTCACGATATTGACGTAAATGATGTGAGGGAGATTGAAGGGAATGCCTTCCATAAGATGGAATATCACAAACTTGTGTAAGTCTGTGACTGAGTCCTTAGACCCAGCTTTGTGCAGGATACTCTTGTTGCACACCTGCTGCCAGATTTTTGCTTCCTCACACAGGTTCCTGTACTCAATCTTTATTGACTCGATGGATTTGGTCTTGCAAAGTACGGTCGCAACGTGATTGCCGTACTGCTTGGCCTAATCTGTTCTGTACTGGTTCTGCTCCCTAATGCAACCAGTTACCTTTGTAATGGTCTCGATGGACAGTGTCACCTCTCGTCCAAGAATCGTGGCCACGAGCTCCCTTGAGCTCTGGAACTTGGCATTTCTCCAGAACATTCTGATCAACTCAGGGAATATTTTCTGGTTTTCATTGAAGTAGCCTCGGATTCCACACTTCAGAAGGCTCTCATTCAGGTTCAGTCCCAGCTTCTCAAGCTTTTCGATGTCGAAGAAGTGCTCAATGTGCACTGTAGCAGCTCCTTGGCACACAACTGTGGTTTCAGGATAAGTGAGGACGTCGGGTTTCGAGTTGCTTGAGTTTGCAGAGTTTGCCATGCTAGTAAAGTTTGGATTTTTAGGTTTTCTGATAGGGTTTTGGGTTTCTGAGAGAGAGAGAGTGTGTGTGTGTGTTTAGGGTGATGGTATTCTCAGAGAAGATTGATATGGTGGCATTTTTCTGTGATTAAATGATAAGTGTATATTTGGGCTTTGTTTGGAAGATATGAAACGGTTTTGGGCTTTTTGAATATTTGAAAAGTAAATGACGCCATAAAACCCGCCATGATGAGACGTACGAAGAATATGGGTAACTGTGTACGGTTACTAACATTTTGGTGACTCAACATAGAGTATTAGCTCATACTTACTCTTAAAACGATCCGTTTTGATTATTTGAATCAAAAGAAAAGACTAAGATAAAAAAGACATCGTCCACATATTGGACTTAAGTGAAATATATGTAATGTATGTGCATGACTCTAGTGTTCCTTGGATGACATGTCCTTTGGACGCTATGGTTTTATTGGACGCATCATGTAGATGTTAATCATTCCTTTACAGAGTCCATGCCAAGTTTGTCCCTCAGAAGGATTAACTTGTCTTCAGTAAGGGGTTTGGTGAATATATCAGCAAGCTGATTATCTGTGGTTACAAAGTGTAATTCCACAGTACCCTTTTGAACATGGTCTCTTATAAAGTGATGTTGAATCTCTATATGTTTGGCCCTTGAATGCAATATGGGATTTTTAGAAAGATTTATGGCAACTTTACTATCACAGAAGATAGGAATGTTACTCTCATATATGTTGTAGTCCTCAAGTTGATGTTTGATCCATAAGATTTGAGAACAGCATTTTGCAGCTGAAATATACTCTGCTTCAGCAGTGGACAGAGCAATGGTTCCTTGCTTCTTGCATGTCCAGGAGACTAGATTACCACCGATGAAGTGAAACCCTCCACTGGTGCTTTTTCTTTCAATTCGATCTCCAGCATAATCAGCATCACAGTATCCTATTAACCTGAAATCTTTCTGCCTTTTGAAATATAACCCAAGGTTAGTGGTTCCAGCAAGATATCGAAAGATTCTTTTAACAGCAGTTAAGTGAACTTCCCTTGGATCAGATTGAAATCTGCCACATAAGCATACGCTGAACATGGTGTCAGGTCTGGACGCTGTGAGGTATAGGAGTGATCCTATCATACCTCTGTATAGAGTATTATCTACTTTCTTTGAGTTGTCATCCAGTCCAAGTACTGTTTTTGGATGCATAGGAGTTTTCATTGGTTTTGCATCGTCCAACTTGTACTTCTTTAGCAGCTCTTTGACATACTTAGTCTGATGTATATATATTCCCTTTTCAGTTTGTTTGATTTGGAGTCCAAGGAAGAATTTCAGCTCACCCATCATGCTCATCTCGAACTCTGTTTGCATTAATTTGGCAAAATCTTCACAGAGAGACTCGTTAGTGGCACCAAATATGATATCATCAACATATATTTGTGCAATAATAAAATCAGAAGGGTAGTCTTTGCGAAAAAATGTAGTGTCTACTTTTCCTCTTGAAAAACCATTTTCTGACAGAAATGTGCTGAGTTTTTCATACCAAGCTCTAGGGGCTTGTTTCAACCCATTTAAGGCTTTGTTAAGTTTAAAAACATGGTTTGGAAAATCATCACTTTCAAATCCTGGGGGTTGTTCCACATAGACTTCTTCCTTTATGAGTCCATTGAGGAATGCACTTTTTACGTCCATTTGATATAGCTTCATATTGCTATGAGCTGCAAATGACAGTCGAATGCGGATTGCCTCCAGATGTGCAACGGAAGCATAAGTTTCAGTATAATCTATACCTTCTTGTTGTGAGTAACCTTTTGCTACCAACCTTGCTTTGTTTCTCACAACATTACCTGCTTCGTCCAGCTTGTTTCTGAACACCCACTTTGCTCCTACAGCTTCTTTGTCGTTGGGAAGTTCTACTAGCTTCCAGACATTGTTCTTTTGAAATTGGTCAAGTTCTTCTTGCATTGCTTTGACCCAGCCTTCATCTTCTAAGGAATCGTCCATAGTCTTAGGTTCTATTTGAGATATGAATGCTGTGTGACCTTGCTGTCGTTGAAGTGAAGATCTGGTTTTGACTCTGTCTTTTGGATCTCCAATGATTTGCTCCTGTGGATGATGTTTCTTCATTTGCCAGGTACGTCCATTTGGTTCTCTTTGTTCTGTGACTGAACCATCCAGTGGTGCATTTGACTCTTCAACTGAGACATCATGGTCGGACGAATCTGATGACTTACTTGCATCATCCAATCTGAGATCTGCAAATGATTTGTCCAGCTCTGATAATTCCTTATCAGGCTTGTTGTCATTAAACTTCACATGGATAGCTTCTTCAACAACTAAGGTTCTAGAGTTATAAACTCTGTATGCCTTTGAAGTTTCAGAATATCCAAGCAGTATTCCTTCATCACACTTAGAATCAAATTTTCCCAGGTTATCCTTAGTGTTCAGAATGAAACATTGACATCCAAATGGATGGAAGTAGGATATGTTGGGTCTTCTACCCTTCCACAATTCATATGGAGTCTTTTTCAATATCGGCCTTATATAGATTCTGTTTTGTAAATAGCAGGCAGTATTCACTGCTTCAGCCCTGAAGTGTTTAGGGGTTGAATTATCATTCAACATGGTTCTGGCCATCTCCTGGAGTGACCTATTTTTCCTCTCAACTACACCATTCTGTTGTGGTGTTCTAGGTGTTGAGAAGTTGTGAAGGATACCATTATCCTCACAGAACCTTTGAAAACTTTCGTTTTCGAATTCACCCCCGTGATCACTTCTGATAGAAGTAATGCATACTCCTCTTTCATTTTGAACTCTTTTGCAGAGGTTATAAAAAGCCTTAAAGGACTCATCTTTGTGGGATAGGAATAAGACCCATGTCCATCTAGTATAGTCGTCCACTATAACTAATCCATATCTTTTACAACTTACCGAGGCTGTTCTTGTGGGTCCAACAGATCAATATGTAACAGCTCAAGAGGTCTAGAAGTGGAAACAATGTTTTTACTTTGAAAAGAACTTTTCACTTGTTTCCCTTTCTGACAAGCTTCACAAAGAAGATCATCTTTATATGACATACTTGGTAGTCCTCTTACGAGGTTGTGCCTGTTCAGCTTTGAGATCAACCTCAAGCTTGCATGACCAAGTCTTTTATGCCATAACCAATGATTTTCTTGTACAGAAACTAGGCATGATACATTTTGACTTGATAGTTCCCCAAGTTTAATCTTATACAGATTGCCTTGCCTCTTTGCGGTAAAGAGAAGGGACCCATCAGAGTTTTTGACTGTACATTCACCTTTGTTAAAGTCAACATTATATCCACTGTCACATAATTGGCTTATGCTAAGTAGATTATGTTTAAGACCTTTAACATAAAGAACTTTATCAATACAAGGATAGGGTGGTATACCAATCTTACCTACGCCAGCTATCATCCCTTTCTGATTCCCTCCAAAAGTGACTGTCCCACCAGTCTTGGGTAGGAGGCTTTGGAACATACACCTTTCTCCTGTCATGTGATGTGAGCACCCACTATCCAGGTACCATGATTGGAGTTTCTTTCCTGCTGTTAAGCATGTCTGCAACAGGAACAATTTTATCCTTAGGTACCCAGATTGACTTGGGTCCTTTTTTGTTAGCTCGAAGGGCATTGAATACTCCCTTCTTAGGCAGGTGTCTGCATTTGGATGTTATATGTCCAGGTTTCCCACAGAAGTAGCAAACATCTGTTTTCTCATCATGAATATATTTCTTTCCCTTATATCCATGTCCTGACCTGTCATTTGGTCTCTTACAACCTTCATATTTTAAAAGATTTTTGAGGTTGTCAGAGCCCTTGACAAAGTTTGACAGATCCTTCTTTAGGCTGTCAATTTCTTCACGAAGTTTTACAACATCATGTGGTTGACCTCTTAAGGAAGTATCTGTTTCAACTTTCAGAAGCTTCTCAACTAGCCTTTTGTTTTCTGCGTTGAGATTTCGAATCTCTATGGAAAGATTTCTTTCTCTAGCCCTTGAATCCTCATAGGATTTATAGGCTTGAGCAGCATCATTCCAGAGAGTTCGCCTCTCCATATTTGTAATTTCATTTTGCCTTGAGAGCTCTGTAAACTTTTTCTGTAAATCCTCCTTTTCACTTTCCAGTTGTCTAACACTTTTTTTAAAGCTTCTTTTTCTTTTGAAAGTGATTTGGATGATTTCTTTAAAGTTCTATAGGCCTTTGACAAAATAGAAGAGTTTGAAAGTAGTTCATGATAAGCTTCTTGAATTGAATCTATGTCATTAAAATCTACCTCATCTTCTTCTTCTGGTTCAGAAGAATCAGTTAAGGTGTCTGCCATCAGGCATATGTGTGCTTCCTCTTCTTCTCCATCGTCCGATGATGAGTCATCGTCCAGGTCTTCCCATGTGGACATAAGAACTTTCTTTCCCTTTCCTTTGCTGAAGAATTTCTTCTTCTTGTCCTTGCTTTTGTCGAGATCTGGGCATTCTGATTTGAAGTGTCCTGGCTTTTTGCATTCGTAGCATACAATTGGACTCTTCTCCTTCTTTTCTTTGAAGTCTTTCCTCTTTAGGTTTCTCCATCTGGATCCACCTTTCTTCTTCCACATAGCATGTATCCTTTTGGATATAAAGGATAGTTCATCATTCTCGTCTGAGTCATCATCTTCATATTGTTCGTCTGATGATGTTTCAGCTTGCATGGCTGTGGACGATGATGCTTTCCTTGGCTTCTGGACGCTGAGCGCCAGAGACTTATTTTTTTTACCATCACTATCTTGATGCAGTTCTAGTTCATGCACCTTGAGAGTTCCCACGAGTTCTTCTAGGGACATATCGTCCAGTTCCTTTTTTGTTCTCAAGGCTGTAACCTGTGGTCTCCATTTCCTAGGTAAACTTCTTAGAATTTTGTCAATATGTTCATAGTTATTGTAATCTTTACCATGTGCTCTAAGTTCATTTAGTATGGTTTGAAACCGTCCAAACATACTTTGTATGTCCTCGTTTTCTTCCATACTAAACAACTCATATTGACGAGTAAGGAGACTGAGTTTGTTACGTTTTACCTGAGTGGAACCCTCATACGTTAATGCAAGAGTGTCCCACATTTGTTTTGCGCTTTTGAGACTGTGCACCTTGTTGTATTCTTGTTCGCTTAGTGCACACATGATGATGTTTCTGGCTCTGGAGTTGAGATAAAATCTTTGTTTTTGCTCTTTCGTCCATCTAGCCTTTGGGATTTCGTTGAGGCTCGCATCAAGTGGAATATAGTCGCCCATCTCCACAACTTCCCACATGTCAATATGGCTAGATTCAAAGAATTCTATCATTCTTTGTTTCCAATAATCATATTTGACACCCTTGAAGAGTGGTGGTCTGTTCACAGCTTGTCCTTCGTTTTCCATCTTTCTCAGGATCTTTCCTCTGTACTGCTAAGTACTCAACCCAAGAGGTCGAGCTCTGATACCAACTGAAATATAGAGAAATACACTAGAAGGGGGGTTGAATAGTGTATTTATAATTTCTTTGAAAAACTTTAACTAATGTGAAGATAGTATATCTTAAGTTTTACCAGAACTTTGTAAAACTGAAGATTATGCTATCGTCCAACAGTTTAAAATCAACAATCCAATGAAACTGCTTTTTCTTGCTTTTCGTTAGAACACATGTAAAGGATAATCGTATATAAAATGTGTAAAGAATCACTTTCGTAGTATGTTGAAGAGATAGTTTAATAGATATGCAAGTAAGTTAGAAAGCGAGAGAATAGAACACTTAGTTTTATACTGGTTCACTCAACTGAGCTACCAGTTCTCCTTCAAAAACTTTTGAAGGGTTCTACTAATCAAGATCTGATTACTCTCAAGTATTCTAACCTTGCCACTTCTGGCTACAAGTATTCTCTAGGCCACTTCTGGCACACCCTTAATCTCCCCTTGAAATTAAACACAAACCCAAGTATTCTTTAACACTAAGCCACTCCTGGCTTTCCAAACAGAATTGTTTGAGTATAGAAAGTAAGACTTAACTATCACAGAGAGGATATTACAGTAAGCACGAATATACAGAATCGCTTAGCAAAGCTAAGAAGAATGCTCTTTTTGCTTAAGTATTGATCGTCCAGTCGTTTTGACGGAGATTCAGCTCTTTATCACTTTTTCGTCAGTTTGATACATGAGCTCATTCCTCTATATATAGTCATCTTGTCGAAAGGTATCCATTGAGGGATCTGTTCCTTTGCCAAGAGCGGTTCTCTCCATAGCATGTGACCGTTGTCACGTTTTGACTTAGGGTGAAGAGATAGAAGTGACAGCCGTACATTTAGCGCCTCTCCTACTTGTACTTTTTCTGCATAGAGAAGCTTCTTCTTTTCCTGTTCAATACTATTCGAAAAATCAAACAGAATGGCATATTAAAATATGAGAGAGTGATCGTTGCCTTATATTGAATCAACATTAAAAACGTATTTCCTTATAATAATATTTTAAGATAGAAACTACAGAGAGGGTTATTTAAACGTTGGACGCTTGCTCTCACAGGAGCATTGGACGCTGCCTGTAGAATTCTTACAAAACACATTTGGATGCTTTTCTTATTAAAACATAAAGTCCAAGTTTGAGAGATACAATACCATTGCGGAATTGGACGACGTAAATCCTATAACACTCAAACTAGATCATTAGATACTTCAAAATTTATCCTTTAGTTGTTATCATCAAAACCGAAATTCGAGGGGTTGGACATCGTCCAAGGTCTTAGAACCTAACAAAGTTGTCTAACGTCATTACATCTGATCCTTTAACCACAACAAAATTGAAACTGGCGGTGTAAAACTGCTAAAAAGATCTTAGTGGTTTTTAACCACCATAAATTAAAAAAAACAAAGTTTCTTTTTTCTTTATTTTCTTTTTTCTTCTTCTTCCCCTCGCACATTCTGACCTTTCTGCGTGCCCACCGCCGTCCTCTCCCATTGGCGACTTTTTGGCACTCCTGTACGACATGCTGGTGAAGAACATTATCTCCTTCAACAACCCAAACCTTGACGCAACATCACTAGTGTGTTGTTCGTGGTTGGACACATTACAGGAGGGGGTGGTGTTGCTCCAATTGGGAAAGCGCTTCAAGCATGATCATTGGTCCACCAACGCCAACAAGGCTCTCGACTTCTTCATGAAAGCCGCCGTATGTGGCTCTGCTTTGGCCATGGTAGATGCAAGCCACATTTATTCGGAAAGGGGAAAAAACATTTCGTTTGTTAATTTATGGAGGTTAAAAATCACCAAAAAAATTTGGTTTTGTAGCGGTTTTAAAGGATCTGGATGTGACGGTGTTAGGTGACTTTAGACAGTGAGGACCAAAAAGGGTTAAAAAAAACTACAACTATAGAGACTAAAAGTGGATGTTTTAAATTATATGAACTAAAAGAGAAAGTTGTTGCAACTATAAGGATAAAAAGTTAATTGTACCTATTTTAATTTTGAGTAAATTACACAGACCCCCCTTGAGGTTTGCTCTTATTACACCTAGCACCCCTCTATTTTTTTTTACATTACTTTGAGCATCCCTAAGGGGGGGTAAGTGCAATATTTTTTAAACCTGAGAGGAGGGTCAGTGTAATGATTTATGCCTATGAGGGGGGGTCGGCATAACGAAAATCCAAAAATTAAGGGGTTTCTTGTAGGATTAAAAAATGAAGGGGTATCAGGTGTAATAAAGGCAAACCTCAGGGGGTGTCCGTATAATTTACTCTTTAATTTTTTATAATTGCTTTTAAAAAAAGTATTGAGATTCAATTTAGAAATAAAAATGAAAAAGGCATATTGAAAGAAATAAGCCATTAAGAAAATTAAGAATGCAGGTAAAGATATATAGAGAGTGGTTTGAGAAAGAAACATTTAGGACTAGTTGTTAAACTAAAATTAAGAAATAGTTTTGAAAAGAAAAAAAAATTAATAAATTAAATTAAATGATCAATATAAAGGATTAAGATAAAACATATGGCTAAATAAGGGCAAAAATAATTTCTAAATACATTCTCATTCAAGGTAGGGATTCAAATTTATAGTATAAGAGTAGATTTTACACACTAATCCTACAACTAGCTAAAAAATTTGCCTTTCGAACTATATTTATTTTATTATTATGTATATTCTTGATCTTCTTAACCATTTAACACTTTTAATCTACTATATTTTATCTCTATCTCTAAATTAAATTTTGATTATGTTTTTAAAAAACATGTCAATAGTTAAAAATAACCTTATATCAAAATTAAATTATTTATAATAAATATAAAATATAATTTATATATTCTAAGATATTTATTTATTATAAATTTTAATTATAATATACTTTTTAAGTTAAAGTTAATTAATATAAAAAAAATATTTATCATATACAATGCTAAAATTAAAATACAAATTTCTAATTGTATAAAACATCATTCCAAGGGGTGGGGTTAACTCTCAATTAACATGTTTTTCATGCATTGGATACATAATTCCTTTTAAATGAGTAATTGATCAACTATTTATACTTGTTCATTAAATTCTGTTATTGATTCCATTAAATTCCATTATTACATCAACAAACATAGAATATGAGTGCCTTATTGATTCCATTAAATTCCGTTCATGGCAATGGAATAAGGTAAAGGGGGGCTTACTTATCCATTATTGGGATGGGTGTTGAATCCTAGAGCATGCATTGTTCTTAATTGAAATAAGAGGGGTTGGGTTGATTTTTCTAATATCTTGTTTATGCTTTTTTGTTATGACTTCTAAGCTTGGCACATTTTGTGCATGAATTTGAAGACATGGGATGCCATTTTTGAAATACCAATGTGTTACCTTTATCCTGTAAAAATTCCAGCTAAAAACAATTTTGGGAAGTGTTAGAAAACATAATTTCTTTGAACCATGTTCACTGTAAAGTCAAATTTGCTACTGTCAACTTGTAGGAATTTTTGAAAATTTTCTAGATGTCTATTTTATAATAGTGGTATCAGAGCAGTCGCATCTTTTGAACAAACCTATGGGGATAGGTCTGTTATGTTTTTGCTGTGCGATTGATATGATGGGTATAAGGCTTTAGCCAAGGTTATTCTCTAACTTGGTTTGGTCCTATGTTAGGATGGTGAGACCATGTAGACCTCCTCCTCCTCCATCTGATATGGCCCAAATGGCCCATGCTATAGAGGTGATGGCAGCTACAATGCAACAACAGAGTGCCACCATGGCTCATCAACATCAAGCAACTTTGGCACAGCTTGAGGCCACTCAAGTTGCTGCCCAAGCAGCAATTCCACCTGAATATCAAGGGTTAGTTGAATTCAAGAAGAATGCTCCCCCACAATTCAAAGGAGACTCTGATACAGATGTAGTTGATCACTGGATTAGGGAGCTAGAGAAGATCTTTAGGGCAATGGCATGTCCCGAAGATAGGAAGGTTACTTATGGCACTTATATGTTAGCTGACGAAGCAGAGTTCTGGTGGCATGGAACTCGACAAATGATGGAAGCACGTGGAGAACCCATCACTTGGGGAAACAAGAACTCTGCAGAAAGCTCTCCCTGAAGTTTCCCCAAGTGAGGGGTTCTCCACATGCTTCCATCATTTGTCGAGTTCCATGCCACTAGAACTCTGCTTCGTCAGCTAACATATAAGTGGCATAAGTAACCTTTCTATCTTTGGGACATGCCATTGCCCTAAAGATCTTCTCTAGCTCCCTAATCCAGTGATCAGCTACATCTGGATCAGAGTCTCCTTTGAATTGTGGGGGATCATTCTTACTGAATTCAGCTAACCCTTGATATTCAGGTGGAATTGCTGCATGAGCTGCTTGGGCAGCAACTTGAGTGGCCTCAAGCTATGCCAAAGCTGCTTGATGTTGATGAGCCATGGTGGCACTTTGTTGTTGCATTGCAGCTGCCATCACATCTATAGCATGGACCATTTAGGCCATATCAGATGGAGGAGGAGGAGGTCTAGGTGGTCTCACCATCCTAACATAGGACCAAACCAAGTTAGAGAATAACCTTAGCTAAAGCCTTATACCCATCATATCAATCACGCAGCAAAAACATAACAGACCTATCCCCATAGGTTTGTTCAAAAGATGTGACCAGCTCTGATACCACTATTGTAAAATAGACATCTAGAGAATTTTCTAAAATTCCTACAAGTTGACAGTACTGAATTTGACTTTACAGTGAACATGGTTCAAAGAAATTAAGTTTTCTAACACTTCCCAAACTTGTTTTGAGCTGGAATTTTTACAGGATAAAGGTAACACATTGGGATTTCAAAAATGGTATCCAATATCTTCAAATTCATTCCCAATTGTTCCCAGTAAAATTTTCTCTAACAGCCTAAATTTCGGACTCCAAATAGAGCTCCAAACCCTTGCCCTGTTCCTTTTCAAAATGTTAATTTAGAAGTTGTGCATGATAATTTGCATAATTTATATGGTTAAAAATATTGTTTTGTCTAGTTTTTAATGGTACAAACTTGAAAAAGAAAAGATAAGTACACAAGTGTAAAATTGGGAAAAACTGAGACATGTTCCAACAGAACACCAAAAACAGAACAGCCACATTGTGGGTCGCGGATGAGCCTCAAAACGAAGTTATCTTGATACAGTGTCAATAAAAGTTTCTCCATTTTGTGTCTATTTTCATTCAAAACAAATTTCATGAAAAACCAACGGTTAGATCTTCTGAAAATCACAAAACCGTGGGGACTGTACAGAGCTGGACGAACCAAACAGTCATTGCCACTTTATTTTGTGGTTTGATTTTCACATGCAAAGCTTACCAAATAATTTCAAGAAAATTTGAGCATGGTCTCCTTTGTTTTAGGAGCCTTCCCAATCAATTTCAAAGATTAAAACAATCCAAAGATAGTACATGCAAATCCCACACAGCCACTGCCAAAGGGTTCCTAACCCATTCCATCAATATCTCAAGTTCAAACACCAAGTAACACAACATAAACAACAAGATGGACATGCATGTTGTATGTGGTTGAGCCCCCTAACTCTCAACCACACTTAAACTGAAAATAGAATTCACAAGGAAGTTTCCCTTACCCTATACTCTTGAAATTTCTTAAAAGAGAAACTAGGAGGAGAAATTTGAGGTTCTTGAGTGATCCTTCCCTAATTTGTGCTATAGAATCTACTAGGAGGAACCTAAACCAACATCAAAACAAGCTTCAATCAAATTTTAACCCACCAACCAAGATTCTACATGACACCCATTTCATGTCTACTTGGTGGGAGAAGGAAAAAGAACTTAAGAGACCAAAGGAGAAGAGGGGTACTTACCAACTAGAAATCAATCAAAGAAGCTCTTGAGATTAAGGAAACAAAGTCCTCTTTGAGTGAATTTCAAAAACCCAATCTCTTGAGAGGAAAAGAGAAGCTTAGAGAGGGAGAAGAAAATGGAAGAAATGAGAGAAGTGAAGCTTTGCACGTCCAAAGCTTGGGTTTTATTTAAAAATTTTACATTTCGCACCTATACTTCCTCTAAGGACACCCCCTTCTCTTATATTTTTTTTTCTACAACTCAAGGAATTTACGTAAAAGTCCCAAAAATCTCACAATAACACTATGACACATAACAAAACATAGAACTTAAGTTAATTATTATATCAATCAACATAATTTAAATTTAATTTGCTCTTGCATTATTAATCAAACACTTAATCATATAATTAGGAAAACTACAACGTTACACCTTAACATCCTCTATCTACACTCCTCTCTCTTAACTAATAACACCTATGTGTATATGCAACATCCAATTAGCATAAAAAAAATAAACTCTTTAAACATCCAACAACACATAAACAATTTACTCCATTTCATTAATTATCCCATTAAATAACATAATTTAAATTTAATTTCTCTTATATCTTAAATCCAATACTTAATCATACATTATGAAAAATCACAATGTTACAGTTCCCCACGTGTGAATGCAATGGGGCCTTAAGTAATTTTTTTTTCTTTTTTGATGGAAACATTTAAAAATTAATATTTACATGATGTAATATAATTTTTTATTATTAATATTTTTATTAAATTTATGTATATATTTATATACAAATGAAAAAATACTTTTAAAGATAATAGTTTTTTAGACAATCATTTATATAAATTAAAATGATATAAGACATGTATAAATATAAAATTATCTGAATATATATATATATATATATATATATATATATATATATATATATTCAGATAATTATTTATATATATATATATATATATCTACTAAAATATACTTATATAAAATTTAAAAAAAAACATTAAAAACATAATAGTATAAAAAATGTAGATTGTAAACTTAATACCCGTGCAAGGCACTGGTTATTATGCTAGTTTTATTATATTTTACAATTTATATTATGAGTAAATCACATTTAAGGTCTCCTTGACCTCCACTACAAAATTTGCATCCCCTAATAAGATATATATACTTTAGGGCCTAAGGTTCAATAGACAATGATATGATTTTAGTTGGTCTAATTAGAATTGATATCCATTAAGTATTTCACTAGAAGGTCTCACATTCCTTCAATACCAAGTTTCCAATTCGCCTATAGTAGGCTTCTTAACAATTCAATTGTCTTTAATTACTTGATATCAATTGTTACGTTAAAGACTAACTATCAAGCATAGGACAATATAAAATCTTATTGAGTACCAATGATAATATTTTGAATCAATCACAACAAAATTAAAAATAAATTAACACTACAAGAAATTCACTAATTAGCGAGGGAAACATTCCTCGCTAATCCCTCGCTAATCGCATTAGCGAGGGATACTTCTTACTATAAAATAAGTTGCTAATTTGCGATGGGAATCCTTCTTCACAATCCTTCTCTAATTTTGTACAAATCCCTAGCAAATCCTTTGCAAATTTCCTCGCTAATCATGTGGTCAAATGTAGATAATCCCCTTGCTAATTAGCAACAACTGTCGCTCACTAACCCTTCGCAAATCATTCACAATTTATCCTATGCTAATCCCTCACAATACTTTCTTCGTTAATCATTCAATTTTCCCTTGTCACTTCCATGAACTTCTCCTCATAGATATACCCTCGTTATTCCTTCACTATTCCCTTGTTATTCCTTCGCTAAAATCCTTCGTTATTCTCCCACAAATCCCTCACCCTTAAACAAATTATTTCTTCGCACATGATTCCCTCGCTATTCTGTCACAAAAATATTCAAGTTGATTTTATTTCAGTGTACACCTATATCCAAAATTAAACAAAATTATCAAGGCATATTTCATTTATTACAGTACACTCTATATTTGAAATTAACACATGATATAACTGAACCTATATAAATCAAAGAAAAAAATAAAAAGCATGATTAACCCATAAATCATTAAGGTGCAGTAAACAAATGTTTCAACATAAATCAAAATCTGTCATAAAGTCTTACAAAGGATAATAAGAAAAACATTATTTAACCCAAAGTGCAATAACCAGATAAAAAAAGTAAACAATTCATTTTTTTAAGGCATGCAATATTTTATGTTCGAAAAAACTCCATCTGTGTCCGCATTTGTGCCTGCATCTCTTTCTTCATCTCCTTCAATTTTGCCTTCATCTCTGTTTGAGCCTTCAATTGTGCCTCCATCTGCAATATTTCTGACTTTGACTGTATTTGCAGCTGTGTTTGCATTTGCTCTCTCATTTGAAGCATCTGCTCTCTCATTTGAGACATCTGCTCTCTCATTTGAGACATCTGCTCCTCTCTCATTTGAGACATCTGCTCTTCTCTCATTTGAGACATCTGCTCTTGCATTTAAGACATTTGAAGGGTTGAAATTCCTATTGCAAGATTCAATTAATCTTTCTTTATCCCAAGTATAATGAGTCCCAATTAATCTTTCTTTATCATGGTAAATTTTGCACAATAAAATCTTGCTCTATCTAGATGTCTTCTTAAAGGCACAAAAAATAAGAATGATTTGTGGTGAATGCATATTTATGTGTGGCAGCTCTTAGCCAAAGTTGAAATTAAAACATAAAATTAAACTTCAAATTTGTGTGTGCGTGTGCGCGCGTGTGTATAGAGGCAACTAGATTGTTATATGCTTTTGGTCAAACAGAAGTAGAGCTACACACAAGACTAAGAATCTACATCTACAACATTTAAACAAATCTCAAAAGTTCATAAAACTAATTAATTTGGTTGGGAAGGGAGAGAACAGTGAACATCATGCATGACCTTGACCAATTTATGCCAAATTGCAAAAGAAAAAAAATGTGAAGAGAGAATTTAATGACATATTGTATAATGTTCTTTTGGAGGGGGGAACAAACAAAGGCAAGCTTGGCAGGAAGCATGTATATAAGGAAGAGAAAGCAAAGAAGCACAATTGAAAACATGTAATTTAGGGACTAACTTGGTTTGCATATAAAGAGGAACTTTTAGGAAGACTCTTATTTAGTGTTGAATAAGACTTAATTTACAGATGTTAGCATTTTATAAATAGCATCAATTGAATTAACTTTAGTTAATGGGACTCGGCTATGGCTTAGCATCCATTGTAGTATTATTCATTTGGCAATCTTTATAATATAATTAGCTTAGGAAGAGGATAATACATGAAGCAATAAAGTCGCTCGATGGTCAATAAAATAATTAGGTATGCATTTTAGTATAATAGTAGATATGTTATAAAGTTAAAAACAAAAGAGGAGGAACAATAAGAGTTTCTTTATTCTGAGATATTCCTTCCAACTTCTAATTTATTGTGTGTATCACTAAAATATTATACTATCCTTCTACACTAAAGGTGCGTATCAAGAGAATAAAGTATGCACAAAATAAAGTATGTACAAAAGAAAAATAAAAGGAAAAGGAATATATAGTTATAATAACACAATAATTGCAAAAGATAATCCAATAGCAAGAGAAGAAAGGGAAAAGAAGGATATGCACAGAATATTGTAATGATTAGAGTTCTTCACTATCCATAACAACAACGTCAAATCGACCAACTTCATTTTCTTTGGTCTTATCCTACCTATTTCATTCCTTTAAATTCGTCAATGAAAATAGGGAATATCAATCAACGTTGCAAACTTTAGGGAACAAAACTTACCACAATGAGTAAATTCTTTTGCTCCACAATACGCTAATTCTTCAATTTTTGGTTGGCCAAACTTCTGTGTAACTGGAACTTGATATAATGAATAACAAGTCATGGCTAAAAAAATTACATTTCAAGTCAAAAACATCTATATAAGAAGAAGAAAAGCTGAGGAATATAACTCAAATACCATTAAGTGATAACGAAAGGGAGAATGTGAAGACCAATGAGGACCCTTGCAAAGACGATTGAACCTAAACGCACCAAACAATCGTGAACCTAAACACACCAAACAATCAATTCAAACTAAAGGGAGAAGAGGAAACATACCTTTGACGAACCCTAGCAAAGAAGAAAGGTTACGAGTGTGTAACGGATGCTTATTTTGGATTGATGGAGGGGGATGGAGTGGAGGATGAAAATAATCCCTTGTTTGGTTTACAAAAATGAAGATGGGAGAGGATGACACATGATGGATCCCATTCCACTGTTTAATCCCATCTTCTTCTCCTCCCAAATTGGGGTGTAGAGGATGGAACGCTATTTATAAACTTATAAAATGTCTGATTTTTAACCTTATTAGATATATCGTGTGTAAATGTAATCATTGGCGCCACCACTTACTCAGATATTTTTGTTGTTGCCCGCTTAATTTATGTTTCTTGGTTCATGTTGGTGCCTAGCTGAACATCCATCTTCTATTGTTTTACTCGGATATTTTCAATCACATTGTTTTATTTATTATTATTTTATTACATATATATATATATATATTAATGTGACTTAATTTACTTGATATATAAATATCTTATAAATAGCATAACTTCTATGCTTTTAATTGTTCATTTAATTATTTTTAGTAAATAAAATTCCACTTACTATATTATATGTATAAAATAAAAGTATAATAATTTAAAAAGATTAGATTAAATCAATTGTTAACATATAGCAAAATTTAAATAATTTTAAAAACAAATTAATATTCATTTCAAGATATTTTTGTCAACCATAATAATTAAAATAACAATTTCTTAGATGTATAGTAAAGGTTAAAATAATTCATAATTATTTACTTAGAATAATAATTAAAGATAGTAATTAAGCGATATATTATTATTATTATTATTATTATTATTATTATTATTATTATTATTATTATTATTATTATTATTATTATTATTATTATTATTATATATGTCAATTTCTACAAATTATATTATTATATATTTAAATTTTCTATTTTAAAAAATGTTTTATAAAGTACATTTCAAAAAAAGTATTAGAAATTATAATTTTTCAATTTTTTATATTTTAATATGTGTTTCTAATAAATTTTAATGTATTCTATTGAATTTTTTCTATTTAAAAATGTTTTATAAATTACCTTTTATAAAAATATTAAAAAAAATTAATTTTTAATGTTGTATATTTTAATATGTATGTGTGTGATAGTTTTTTTTTATTTAATAATATATTTTTTTAATATGCATAGGCTTATTTGAAAATTCATAAGTTTAAGAAATATATATTAAGTTTAATAGTTAATAAGTATTTGTAGGCATACGGGAGTAGCTGCTACCACGACACAGGATTCGCGATAATCTCATGCAATTATAGTTTCTCTAAGAAAATTATAAAATATTTTCTTAATCATCAAGAATTTTAAATATTAAAATTACCTTACTTATTTGCATCACTTAAGGATTTAAATTTTTAAATGCTTAAATGTAATGAGAAATTTACTAAATAAATTTCAATATTGCCAATAATAAGACATAAAGATTTTTATTTCAAATGAAATTATCCTTACCCTATTTTTCTTGTAAAGATACTATCGTATATATTAACTTTTTCTCAACAATTACCAAAATGGTCAACGATTGCTTAAGCTTATTTTTCTCAGACATTTTAAATCTAAAATATTATAATATTAATTATAAAGTTTGTAAATTCTAGTTTTCATCTCTAAAATCAATTTGCTTCAATTTTTATTTCAAAACATATTCATCCCACTTCTGACATTTTTTTTTCTGAAAAAAAGTTTACACATATAAAGTTTTAAAGTCTCACTTACTATCACCGAGTGAGGATTATTTTTATTTTTATTTTTCTTTTAAAAACTTTAAGAATTTTCTTTCTTAGTCCATTAGTGAAGTACTATTTTAATATTTAGTTATTCTCTTAGTATTGAATCTTTAGCCTTTCTTCTGAGTATTAAATCTACGGCTTATCCTTTATTACTTAAAAGAATATACACCTAACAGAAATATTTACCCCCAAAAAACTTCAGGGATGATAATATAATTTCACATTCTAAAAAAGAGTCAAAATAATTAAAATCAAATAAATGTAACTTTTAAATTTAAATTCTATTACCGTCATAAATGCATTAAAAAAATAATAAACAAATTTTTAATTATCATTTATATAAAATTAGTAAATATAAAAGTAAATTAATAATTTCCATTATTAGATTTCTATCACAATAAAAAAAAGATTGCATAAATTTCATTTGTAAATAAAAATCACATTAAAAAGATAACAATCATCTTAGGAGAACAATAACAATCCTTTCCTTTATGGTAAATAATTGTGTTAATAATTTCATATGATAAATACCAATCACATTAAAAAGATAACAATCACATTAATAATTTTCATTATTATCTTTTTATCACAACGTTTATAATAATTTTCATTTGTAATTATAATCTTTCTATTTCTATTTCTTTTTCTATTTATCCTTTATTATTTTAAGGAATATACATCTAGCAGAAATATTTTTCCGGCAAAAATTTCAGGGATAATAATGTAATTTCACATTCTAAAAAAAATGTCACAATAATTAAAATCAAATAAATGTAACTTTTTAAATTTAAATTCTATTACCATCATAAATGCATTAAAAGAAATTAATAAATAGATTTTTAATTATCATTTATGTAAAATTAATAAATATAAAAGTAAAATAATAATTTCCATTATTAGCTTTCTATCACAATAACAAATGATTGCACAAATTTCGTTTGTAAATAAAAATCACATTAAAAAGATAACAATCATCTTATGAGAACGATAACGATCCTTTCCTTTATGGTAAATAATCAAGTTTATCATATGATAAATACCAATCACATTAATAATTTTCGTTATTATCTTTCTATCACAACGTTTATAATAATTTCTATTTGTAATTATAATATTTCTATTTCTATTTATATTGCACGTAAGTGTTCAATTTCTACCAGCTTTTTATTTTTCCTTTTTCTATTTCTTTTTTATTTCTTTTTTATTTAGTCTTTGTTTATCCTTTGTTCTTTGATTGCAGGTGTTTGTGACTCTGGGAAGGGCGAGAAATTGTTTTCCTCTTTGTAGCACATGGTTTGAACCTCACGTGCAATAAGCTGAGAAATCTTCCTTCAAAATAATTAGCTTAAAGTACCAATTTTACAGAACACAAAAATTCTTCTATTTATAGAACACATTTTGATTGCATTCCTAATTTTATGTTTGATAAAAGTACTATGATATTTGAATATCAATAATACTTTTTTTTTTACCAAATATATATCAATACTTATTTAATATAAAATGGAAATTTTTGTAATTGCCTAAATATAAGGTGTGATTACCAACAAAACAAGTCGTTGGTCCGAGTGGTGCTGGACTTGGTCCCCTTAAGCAAGGTCTCGGCAAAGCCGGTAGATACTCTGTACCAATAACATGGTACCAATATATATATATATATATATATATATATATGTGGATAGGATCAGTTTGCTCCAGGTGTAAGTCTAAAAACATACACCAAATCCTATCCATTAATTTTATTGAATCTGATGGTTCTGATTATTTTACTTCAAAAATTTAAAAAAAGTAATTAAGTGAGTCACGTTATCTCTCTTCCCTATCGTTTTCTTTCTATGCGTTTTCGTCCCAGCTTGTTTTAGAAACCTTTCTCTACGTTGATGCAGAAGCTAATTGATTGAAGGGAGTCTTTTTTTCTTCTTCTTAGTTTTCTTTTCAGCCAATTAGAATTCTTGGCACAATTCAAGATTGATTCGTCATCGCCCTTAAATTTCAAATTTTTTTCTTATCTTTTTTTTGTTGTCATTTCCGTTTTCACTTTATTCAAATTTCAAACGCTTTTCGGAGTGGTTTGAGAACCCATAGTCGAAAGACAAATTCTCCCTTTTGACATCTTAGTTTGATTATTTTGTAATCGTTTTGGAGCTAAGAGTTATCCGAATTCCACTTTGGCTAGCTAACAAGTATTTGAAATTCTAAATAATTAAATTAATTATTATGAATATATATTTGTAAATAAATACGTTTACTAAGATTAAGTTGCACTATTGAGCATCGTTCCAATTTTTTTTCTATTATTTTTTTACAAAGATTCTTATGTGTTATGTATTATAATTTGTCACATATATTTTGTTATATCTTTCTATTTATTTTATTTATTTATTGTGTACTCTAAATTGAAAAATAAATTCTCACCTAATTTTAATATAAATATAGACGAATGTGCTTCTCTTCTATTGTCAATTTGTCATGAATTTTCTCTCGATACTTCTTGAAAAATGATACCAAAGATGTATATGGTTTCTGATATTAAGCTTGAAGGATTGTGGTTGAGTACTGATTTCAATAACAAGAGCCAAGTGATTAGCCTCAATCGATTTGATTTTGTTGGATGACAAGGTAAGAGCATAAAATTGATAATAAAGAATATAACTTTTTTTTTATTTTCTTCTTTATTTGATATGTTTTTTTTTTTTTTTTTGCATTCTACTAAAATCCATGCTCTACCATAAGGAAAGATTATAATTTGAAAAGCTTTTGCATGAAGGCAAAGTGTATATAATGGAGAACTTTATTTTAGGCGGTCTAGTGAAAAAATGGAGAGTTACTAATCACAAATGGAAGTTAACTTTCATGTACCAAAGTAACAGACGCGAAGTGTGATAGCATTCCGATGAACTTTTATGAATTTGTTCCATTTTCAAAAATACTTTCTGCCTTTGATGAAGTATATTTGATGGGTGAGTTATAAACTATATTCATTTTTTAATTCTTAAATTGTTACATCGTATGCCAACAAATTATTTGAATTTTTTTACGGTACATTATTTTTGTTGAATTCTTACTTTTTTTTTAATTAAACTAGATGTGATTGGCCACATGGTTGAAAAGGATAATTTGAGAGAAACAGAGAATAATAGGAAAATGAGGAAACATATTGATGTGATTCTTAAAAATTTAGAGTGAGTAATTTAATATAATTTTTTTTTCAATTATGGCACTAGATCGTGCATCCCACGAGTCACCGTACTAGTTATAATAAAAGTAAACAAGTATGAGCGGAAAATTTTATGAAATTGAGTGACAAATTTTTAGAGATTTTTTTAATTCATAAAATTATATAAATATAATAATTAAGGTAATTAGAATACGTATATCTTCTAATTTGAAATAATTAAATTAATTACATATTAACATATATATTTAAGATTATTTTAAAATAAGATAATTAGATAATTTTAAATTAACTCTAATAATGACGGTGCACTATTGTGTATTTGAATTTATAATAATTTTAAAAGGTAGTATAATCACAATTGTTACAGAATATGTATGTGTTTAAGATAATTAAGGTGCAATGTTTGAATTTGAAATAATTAATACAAAATTTTTTAATTCTAAATAATTAGAACAAGAATAATAATGAATAATACATTTATCTTTTATTTTTTATAAACCTGAAATTTTTCCATATTAAAACAAATTTTAATCAATACTGACTGCAGTAAATTATAAATTATTTTGTTCCTTTTTATAAAAAAAATCCTTTTTTAGACTATAAATAATAAAAATCAAAGAGTTTTCTATATTGGCTTTGTGTTTTCAGGATTAGGTATATTAGGTAATTAGGTAATAAATGAAAAAATAAAAAAAAATATGTTATCTTGATTTCAATTTTCATTTTAAAAAAATTTAGAGATTAAACATAAAAATATTTCTAGAATTATTTTGATATCTTTTAGAATTTGTGAATTGTTATATATTATATAAGGTTAGTAACCGATTCTATAATTTAGGGATTAAACCACTCCGTAACAAGTGTGTTACTCTGCAAGCATCATCTGGAAAAGATATCCTCTAACATGTTGGCTTAGCGGGATATAGATAGAGCTGTTAAAATGAGTCAGCCCGGCTCGTTGGGCCTAACCCACCTTTGCTCGCTTAATAGGCGGGCCAACCCAACCTAGCCCACTTCTTAGTGATTTCATAAAATACTAGCCCGGCCTGGCCCACCACAGGTTGGTGGGTTAAACGGGTCGGCCCACCTAATATAAAAATAATGAAAAATCATTTAAAAAAAACAAATTCCAACTTCTATCATGCTTCAAATTCAAAATTTTATAAAAGAATATTATCTTAGTAACAAATATTATTAATTACAACAAGTTTCAAGTCTTTTAAGTTTAATAAATAACAAATCTAAGAAATGAATAATTGCCTTAGAACCTAAAAAGGGTTTTTTTTTTTTTTTTTTTGTAGCTAGCTAACTCGAGGGCCAACCCGGCCCACCATGGGTCCAACCTGGTGGGTTGGGTAATTTTTTTGCAATTATTGGAAAATATTTTTTTTCAATCCAGCCTGGCCCTAACCCGTGGTGGGCCGGGTTGGCCCATGGGTTGTGACCCATTTTGACAGCTCTATGTATAGAGTTGAGACGTATACATATTGTCTAGCTTCTAATACTATGCCAATGTAGCTGCAGCATGTCATCATGGTAGTCATTTATCATGGTAGCCTAAGAATTAGACAATTTACAATCAAGGTTGTTATATATGATTTAGGGATTTGTTATACAATTTGCATTATGAGATAAGGTTGTTATATATACATAACAATGCAATAATTAACGAAAGAAATGCATCTTGGTCGGCCAGATAAGACAAATGTCCTCAAGAGTCCTTTAGTGAAGTAATTTCCAGCAAGATACAAAATTTTCAATTTACTCTTTCAAGGTAATTCTTCGACCTTATTCCATTGTTTAATTTTTTTTCATATTCCTTTATTGTAAGGTTGTTCATTTTGAATACCATTAAGGAACCACATGTGCTATAGTCCTTACGCAAGCAATGTTTGCATTGTAAATCAATTACGGTTGGAATGATGCAATGGACATGAGGCATATGGTACAACTATGATTGTCGATGATATGGTGAAAGACTTCAAAAACAAAGTACAAATGAGTAATACATGAAGAAATAATGCATGTTTATGGATCAAACTTTGTTAGTGCCAGTGAGTTTTAACTTTAATTTCTATTTTTAAATTTGCATTGATAGGCTGGGACAATATCTGCTAATGAGAGAGAGAGAGAGAGAGAGAGAGAGAGAGAGAGAGAGAATGGTTAGTTTATTGCAAAAACTATGAAGACAGTTACAAAGAGAAAGTAATCACAATTACATAAACTTTTTTTTATCTCATCACCCTATTGATATTATTCTATGCATGTTTTACTTATGGAGGATTTTTTTTCCTTTGATTTACTTTTCTTTATGGAGAAATGGATTATAGTTGTTTAATATCTTGATAATGAAATGCTTCCAAAAGCTTCCTTCAAAGTGTTCTTTTTTCCCCCTTATTTTCCACCCACATGAACTGTGGTAAGGACTACAGTGCTTGAATAAATACTATAATGCTCTTTAAACATATCATAATATTTTTTTATTATATTAAAAAATGTTTAAATTATCATGTTTTTAAATCACAAAAATTAGTTATAAATCTTCAAACACTGCACAAAGGATGTATGTAGTTAAATGGCATTCTTATATTAAGAACATTTCAAATTAATTTGAAAGAATTCATTTATAGATGGAAAAAAAAAATTGAATCGCTTTTTGTTAGATGTACAAGCCACAACTATAATTTTTTAGAGTAACTTTTTTTCATCCAATCTAATTCTTCTATTATACTCATTATATTATTATTTTTTTTGCTGACCATGGTATTGGTACAGAATATTCATCGTCGAAAGCAATGACTAAACTCCGTCGGGGATTATTCATCGCCGGAAGCAATGACTAAACTGCGTCGGGGACCGTGAGCGCACACCAAGGTGGGTATTCCCCTCTCGACATGGTTTATTCCATACCCAAAGTGGCATTACTAGGATTCAAACCCTGGACCACTTGGTTAAGGGACACAAGCCGCTACCACTTGTGCCAACCAATGTTGGTATGCTCATTATATTATATTAATAAAAGGAAGGTAGTCGAAGCAGAAAATTTTTATACAATTAAGGACTAATTTTTTTAGAGTAACTTTTTTTTTCATTCAATCTAATTCTTCTATTACGCTCAAAATAAGAAAAAAATGGTAATTAAATTATTTAGACAATTAAAGATATTTGTATGATCGACTGCCTAATTGCAATAAATTTGGAACAAATAACTAATTTATCTCCTATAATCGGGCAATATTGAGATGTTGATGTAATTTGTCACATAATTTTAACATATTTTAAAATATTTGAATTCGAATTTTAACATTTATTTTGACCTATTATTATTTTCCTTTCAATTATTTTTTCATTCTTTACTTAAATTCTTATGTGTATTATAATGTCATTAGATATTTTCTTCTATAAAGAATAAAAAAAAAGATATTTTCATCTATTCTTTCTATTTTATTGTCAATTTGAATTTGAAATTTAACATTTATTCTATTATCTTTTTCATTATCATTCTTACTTAAATTCTCATATGTATTGTAATTTGTCATATAATATGTTATACCTTTACATTTATTCTTTCCAACTACAATTATCTACTAAGAAACCAATGGATTCAGCTAAAGTAGCTCTTTAAACCAACCCTTATGCGAAAGCTAAGTGAAATGACACTAAAAAGGAACTGAGCAAACAAGTTTCCACCACTAAGCCAATTAGGAAAGTGACAACGAAGTCTTTATATGTTCTTATTTTGTTTAGGACTTTTATATATTTCATGAAATTTTAATGCTATTAACATTTGTGGTTGAGCAACTTAAGTCATACTTTTATTTTGTTAAGTATTTTTTTTACTGTCAAATGTGGTTAAGCAACTTTTTGTTTTTGTTTTTACTGATTATGGTATTGATACGAAGTATTTACTACTGGAAGCAGTGAATTTAAGTCATGCTTTTATTTTGTTATGTATTTTTTTTTGTTAAGTATTTTTTGTTAAGTATTTGAATTTTATGTTTTATAACTATTAACTAATATATGTAATAAACATAAACTAAAATAACATTAGAATTTTAAAATATAATAGCATGCCCGTGCATCGCAGGGTCACCATACTAGTATAGATAAAATAACAAAGATTAATCAAGGTAACAAATTGAAAAATTCTTTCTTAGTTACGAATATTACAAATCGATTGGCAAAAAAAATCAATTTTAAAAGTTTATTTACATGAAGTTTGTGAGTTAGAAAAAAATTTATAGATTAACTATATTAAAATTAAACTATTATATATATATATATATTACAATAAATATTTCTGAAACATTATTTTAATAAAAGTAGATTATCAATGATGAAAGTTATTTTAATAAAAATAATAAAGATGTTGTAATAATTTCTAAATTATAAAATAAAGGTTAATAAAGATAAAATTATACTAGTATGGATTAAATAGAAAAGATTATCCAAGATAAAAAAATTGAAAAATACTTTCTCAGATACAAATATCACAATTCAATTAGCTGAAAAATTTAAATAGTTAGTTGAATTTATTTTGAAAGATTAAATGCATTATTTACTTCAGATTAGTGTTTGTACCTTAACTATTTAAAATAAATATATATACTATTAAAATAAAAAATTATTTAAAATAAAAATTGAATATTTTTCTCAATTAATATGCAATCTCAAATGGATTGTTTGAACCAAGGGGGTCTAGCTCAGTTGGTTGAGCAGGTGCGTGAGTGTTGTAAACCCCCTGGTACTGTCTTCGATACCTACGGATAAAAAAAAGGATTGTTTGAAATTTTCAAATAATTATTGAAATTATTTTGATATATTAAATGTATTATTTACTTCATATTAGTGTTTGTATCATAATTATTTAAATCCAATATATACCATTAAAATTTATCCATCAATTTGAAGAAACGAAAATTTTCAAGAATAATATATAGTATAGATTCATATAAATTATTCAAGTAAAACAATTCAATTTTTTTTTATATAAGTCAAGAATTTGAACTTTAATATATACTATGAAAATTACATTATTGTTTCATTTAAAATCAAAATAATTTCAATAATTATTTAAAATCAAATATATTGTATTACATTAAATGTTGATCAATTTAATTGGTCAACCAATTCATTTGAGATTGCACTTTAATTGATAATATATATCTGATTGTACACTTGAGATTGTACAAGGTATCCACTGAATTTGTCGATGACTAATCTCTGTCAGGAACCTGATTGACCACCTTTAGTGGGGTTCTCCCCTCCCAACCACATTTTTTCTATTCGCAAGGCTCGAATCCGAGACCTTGCTTAAGGGACCGAGCCCAACACCAATCGGACCAACGACTTGTTGGTTAGTGAAATTATTTAACAATTTTATTATATAATTTTATTGATGTTGGTATCTAATTTTAATTTTAATATTTAAGTTTGTGATGGAGGTTATGTATATTATATATGGTCAAGATGGTTTCGTTGATTGGTGCATAGTCTTATGTGTGGCACTTGATGGAAAATAAGGATGATGAGGTTGATTTTGGTTGAACGTCTATCCTGGGGTTTGGAAGTGAAGTGTAAATGATGGTCATTGTTAGTTTGTAGAATTATATGATGCTATAACATGAAACCAAACATGTGAATATTTATCCAAAATTAATTTTAGACTCGGAATCAATTCTCCAACGTGAAACCAAACACACACACACACAATCTATGATATTTATGCAGATTTAATTTTGTTAAAAGTTAAGAGAAGTAGGGGACGAAATTGATCAGCAAAAGGCCAATTAATCTGTTCAGAAAAAGGAGATATGTGTTTTGGCCAAATGATTAACCCAGAATACGCATTCCAGGTGTATTTAGGGATGGATCCATAAACCTATTAAAGGGTCCATTATTATTGACACGGTCCGTCGAAGTTCTTCTAGGTGGTGGATGTTCAGCCATCTCCTATTTGTCTATTCTTCTCCCCCACCCCTCCCTCTTTTCCTCACCTTACGTGCCCCACTCATTCCCTCTTTTCACCTCCCTCTTCCTTCACCTTTTTCCTCTTCTTCTCTTCTCCCTCTCGCCTTCACTTCTCTTCTACCTTCGCTTCTCCCTCTTTCTTTCCCTCACTAGGTCTCGCCCTCTCGTCCCTCTTCTTCTTCCTCTTTTCAATTTCATTTTTTATTTTTATTTATTTACAGTTCAACAGAATCGTGATTTCGTTGTGTTGTTGTTTTTTCTAAATATTTTTTTAATAATTTTATTAAAATTTATGTTAATAATTAAAATTAATGTAATTGGTAGTTTATATTTTTTAAAATGTTTATTGTTAATGTATATTTTTTTTGTTATTTTGAAAATGGTTATAAATATTTATTATTTTATTAAGAAATTTTTATTGTATTTAATGTTTTTATAAGTAAAATGTATTTTTAATTTAGTTAATGGTTTTTTTAAATTAATTTTTTTTATATTTATATTTTTTGTTAATGTTTATTTTTAATGTTTATTAGTTTATTTTATTTTTTGCATATTACTTATGGCTCGCACGAAGTTCATTTCGCACAATCGTCGACGAGACCCCTCCACATTGGAGGAAAAGAGTGATGCTGGTGAGTCTGTCCAGCCATCTAGGGATTGATGTATGACAGCATCTGCACGTTGTTACGCTGATAATGAGTGGCTACGTGCATTAGAACAACAACAACATGCACAACATGATAAGGATGTGCAACATGAGCCACATATGCCACAAGTTAAGGCAGAGGTTCCAAAGGCTAAGGCAGAGGTGCGATAGGATGACCCAAAGGTACCACAGCCTGACCCAGAGGTACCAAAGATCCCGTTCGCAGACCGGATCATTGGACCACCATTTCCTGGATGTCCTATGGACTTGACACTACTTAGGTCCTATAAGGACCATGTCACTAGCCATGTTTGATTAGTCAGGCCCGAACTAAGCTCCACAGTGGGAAGGTCATTCCTTACCCTACCTAGCCATAAGTGAATGCGTATGTGGACACTCAGGCCTCAAGGGCCTTTATAAGGTGCGGTATATTGTTGCGAATAAAGGCATGGTGAATGCCTTTCTTAAGAGGTGGCATCAGGAGACATGCTCCTTCCATTTATCAGTTGGAGAGATGAGCATCACCCTTGATGATGTGTCTTGTCTGCTACACTTGCCTATCACAGGCATGCTGATTGCCCAGCCGACGACCCTTGAGAGGGAGCAGATTAGGGGGCTACTATGGTCTGAGCTAGGCCTTTTGTCTGACAAGGAGGCAAATGCTACCACGAGAGCAGGACCCAGGGTACGCCTCACTTGGCTGGAGGAGTTGTACGAGAGATATGTTGCTTATGTGTCATATGTATGGGCTACGAGGGTGTATTTGTTGTACTTGGTTGGTAGTACGATATTCGCAGACAAGAGCTCGACGCATATGTACGTTGTCTACCTCCAGTACCTTAGCGATCTGTCTACTTACGGCCAGCACGCTTAGGGAGTAGATGCATTTGCGTACCTTTACGACCATCTTTCCTATGCGAGCTTGCGCGAGAGCAAGCAGTGTGGAGGTTATATGATGCTATTGATGGTAAGGAATTTTTAATTTTTGTTTACATAATTGTTTGTTTGTTTGTTAATATTATTTTATATTTGTTCCTAAAAATATATTCTTTGTTTTACAGGCATGGGTGTTTGAGCACCTACCATTTGTAGGCGCTCGGGAGGAATTATCTTATGACCACATACTTCCGCTTGCTGCTAGATGGAAGCTGAAGGGGGTACCGACAAGGCTAAGAGGACCAGGGAGTTGCTGGATCAATTGCAAATGGATGATGTCATCTGGTCCCCATAGGAGGCACACAGGCAAGTTAGACCTCTTGTGTAATATCCCTAATTTACGGACCTTAGAAATAAATAATAAAGAGACATTTTTTTAATGGAATAGCCTTTACATTTAATGGTTAACGGATACCCTTAGGTATTATTAATGATAGTTACCTTTTTACAAGAGTTGTCAGGAATGAGATAATAGGATCCATATGGGGAGCCAAGGCCCAAGGTGAGCTGAGGTCCACTTGGCCACATACACCACACACTTTATATAGAAAAGGAGAGGGAGAGTTAGAGAGAGAAGGAAAGAAAGAAAAGGAAAGGTAGAGATAAGGAGGAGAAGAGAAGAAGAAGAGGAAGAAGGAAATGGAGTAGAGATCTGAAGATCCAATGTCGGGAACTCATCTCTACGTGTCCCGGGAGGTGAGTGCTTTCCCCTAGTCCATCTCTACCCCGTTGATTTGCATGTTTTCCCCTTTTTCTCTTTTGAACCTTAGGTTTGGAGATTTTGGGTTTTTGGTTATTTTGTTTGATTAAGGGGTTTTTCGGGTCAATCAATCGGTTGGAAATATAATAGAAGTGTTTAGGGTTTGATTTATATGCGTGGGTGAGTCTTTGCATAGGGTTAGGATGAGTGGGTAAGCCATTGATGGCCATGGAGCTCGTAGGTCGCAGTCCCCTGTTTCGCTCATGCCCAGCACGAATTTTGGTGCTGCTGCGCGAGAGGGAGTCAAAATGGAACTTTCAGTTCCAGGGTTTTTCATTCCCAGCAGGACAGAGCATGCGCTGCTGAGCGTGAGAAAGTCAATAGCAATATTCATTTCCAGGAGAGCTCTGGCTCCATGAAAGTTTGTGCTACCAGGCATGAGAGTGTCAGCATGTGTATTTAACTCCAGGGGGGCTCTGGCACAGCATGAAAGTTTTGTGGCCGAGCATGGGGGCTCTGGCTCAGCACAAGAGCTTGCACGGCCGGGCATGGGGTTCTGGCTCAACACGAGAGTTTGTGCAGCCGGGCTAGAATTTGGTTAATTGATATTCTTTTGAAACTTTTTCCCTTTTTATTTATATGATTTTAAAATGTTTATACAAACGTGGTATGTTTAATTATAAGATGATTATGTTGTTTTTGAAGTGTTTATATTATTGTAACGTAGTTGTAATAATCATGTTTTGATGAGATGATGATATATGTGAACTATGTGTTGGAACCATCCCTATATGTTAAAGAAGAGTTAGCTATGTCCTTTGGGAAGATTTTTATAGAAAAATGGTATACTTGGGAGGGTGAGTTTCACGCCAGAACTTCGGCCCACTAAAGCGACCCGGGGGTCTCGCCTAGTGGGATATCTTCCCAAGTACCACCCCTATGTTTTGACTCCGAATGGCGGGTTGGAGTGTTGAGAACTACTTCCCAAGAGGTTTAGTGACTCTTTTAGTGTATAGGGGATGGATTATTGTAGTGGTTGAGGATTGTTGATGTTGTTGAGATATATTTGGACCCTTAAGTCGGGCCATTAGAGATGGCGGGTATGGAGGTGCCGTATCTCAGACTGTAAAGGACTCCAAATATGTTTTGATGCTGGAATACGGTGGGTGCACATAGTTGGTGCACCAAAATATTCCAAATGTTGTATTTGCATAGTTGGTGCGTAGGTGTGCATAGTTGGTGCACAAGCATATGAGTAGGCACGTAAGTTGAGGGCGTCCAAGTGGACTCTCAACCTAGTGCTGGAGGTTTTTGTAGTGGCTAACGGTGGGCCTATAGAATAGCCAAGTGGGTGAATTCCTATAGATGTAAGGTTTTGCAAACCTTACAGAGGTAAGTCAATACCCACACTTGTCTATATTCGATTAAATCCACACTTCCTCTGTAGGGTCAGCTCAAGGGACTCCCTGAATGGTCAGAATATACAGACTATGGTAGGGGATGGGGCCTATCAGGGATCGCTCATATGGTGTTAAAACTCCATGGAGTAGAGTCAGTGTTTGATGTTTGAGGTTTCCTATTTGCTTCTGGTGTACGTCAATTGTAATGATGGTTGGTGATGATTGATTTATTATGAGACTTTTGATTGATGATGTCTAAATGTGATTTATGATGGTTGATGTATTATGGTGATTGTATTTGACGTCGTTGGCTATTGGTGTCTTATTGATGTACATGTATGAAATGATTTAATATAAATTTGTATCCTTTTATAAATCTATAGTTATTATATACAGTATTTTCTAAGTTTATAAAGTTTAGTTTTCTTCTGTTTTCCTTGATTGGAATATGTTTGTGTTATTATGTAATTATGTAATTACCTTGGGAAAAGATGTTATGCTTGATAGAGAGAATGATGTTTAGGTGCCTCAAGGCACTAGTGGTCATAGAGATGGTCAAGGTGATAAACTCTAGGTGCTTAAGTAAAGATTAAGGTATGGTCCAAGGAGATAGAAAAGATAATGAGATAGGTTCATAGTTGTGAGATAAAGTGTTTGAGAGAAGAAAAGTAGAAGCCATGAGAGTTAAGAAAAGGATCTCTAGAATAAAGAGTTAACCTAGAGTCCTTAGAGCACTCACTGAGACATTATGTCTCATCCCTTTTAGTTTCACGTTTTCACAGGTTTAGCAGGTGGATGCCTCACGGAAGGAGCTTGGAGCATGGAGTTGCTTATAAATGCTTTTATAAATGCTTATTTTATAAATGCTCACAATTGAAAAGCATTTCAGGCTGGCATATTGAATTATATATAAATAATATTTTTTTTGTTAGCATTATTATTATAATAAAAAAATTTAGTATAGATCTTTTTTTAGTACAGATTATTATAATAAATGTGTTATAATGTATTAAAATTATACTTTTATTTACTTTTTTTAAAATATTAAGCATGTTGACCTATATAAAAGGGTCAACCTAAAAGCTAATTGAAGTTATGCCCTCTTAAGAGGCCTTATTACAAAATTGGCTTTCAAATAAGTTATCATGAATGTTACATTAGACACTAAAAATGAGTTTATATCATATAAATATGTTAGACTTGACTCTTATAAAACATAGTCTACCTATTTTCACTTTTGTCTCATGCTTTGAGTAGAAGTGATTTTAATTTTCATAGATTATAGTTTGTTTTACATAAAGCCTTTTCTCATTGGTCTATTAGCCTATGTAGAGAAAAGTTTGACTTAAATAAAAGTTTTGATTTGAAATAATTAAGCCTTTAAGTAGGTTAAGAGGTCAAGTCAAACTTTCAAATAAACCAAGTCAGGACTACAAATAAAGTATGTGATAGGTAATCGATTAGGCTTGGACCTTGAATTTTTTTAAACAGATCAGACCTATTTAAGTAAAGCTTTGTTTGGCCCAACCTATTTCCACCCCTAACTATGAAACACCCACTATAAAAGAGAGAGAGAGAGAGAGAGAGACATTTGGTTATTGATTAATTTTTAAGTATTGATATAAATGATAGGCCATCATTGAGGCTCA
Organism: Pueraria montana var. lobata; assembly: GCA_026413185.1. Classification (NCBI taxonomy): domain Eukaryota; kingdom Viridiplantae; phylum Streptophyta; class Magnoliopsida; order Fabales; family Fabaceae; genus Pueraria; species Pueraria montana. Next base: position 20,180,009 of record CM048649.1, on the reverse strand, counting down.
ATCAAAATGGCTAATATGATTTTTAATAAAAGTGCATTAATACCGTTTAATAATTTCTGATTCCTAATTCAGTGTCATTGGATAAAGTCTTAAATTAAGGTGAATTTTGCATAATCTTTAATAAAATACATTTTTTTTTTGTAATCAGGAGGTAAGGAGGTATATGCAGGGATTTTATTTGACACACAATTAATCTTTCTCTCACTGGGTCATCCAATTTTAGGATAAAGTTATACCTTCAATCGCGACTTCATGTTCAAGCTAGGAATCAAATCACAAACCTTGCTTAAGGGACAAAAGTGTCGAATCACTTGTGCCAATGACTTTTGGTATCTTTAATAAAATACTAAAATGTGGAATCAAATTCTTAATAATTCGTTAAATAAATTTGAGTATTGAACAAAAATATTAATAAAGTAACGATCTCATTTAAATAACTAGTACGTAGACCCATGTAATGCACAAGGAATTGGCGTTTTATTATTACTCTAATTTATATGTAATATTAAAAAAAATTAAGGTAAATATATCTTTTATTAATTTGTAAATTTTTAAATGTATTTACTTTAATACTTATTATAAGAAAGGACTATTTTTTTATCTGTAGGAATCGAAGACAGGTACCGGTGATTTACAACAACTCACACACCATGCTCAACCAACTGAGCTAAACCCCCTTGGTATAAGAATAGGACTATAAGTTTTAATAATATTAGTGAAATTAAGTACGATGATGTTTTTTTTATTTATAAAAAATGATTATGTTTATTTTCATATTAATATTGTAGTGATATTTGTATTTTTTATATATGAGTATATATAAATTGATAGTCCATATGATAATTCTTAAATGAAAATATTGTACAAAATATTAATGATTTTTATAACTATGATTTGATATTGTGCTTACTAAATCATTATTAGGGATAACAATGGGATGAGGTGTCCAGGTAGTATCCTTTCACGATCGTCCAATGAGATGAAAATACATCTCATGCCCACCGCATACTTGCACGAATATCTATTAAGCATATATCAATGAATTTTATAAATTTTTGCAAGTATATTCACGGGTATCTGTAAATATTAGTATAAAATAAAAACTCATCAAAATTAAATCATTTTATTATCTTTCTTTTAACTTCTAAATAAATGAAAGATACAAAAAGTGGGCCACCTATGTCGTCAAGGTTATTAAAACAGGGGAGAATTTCATTATATAGTGAAATAATTTTCCAACAACTAGTATATTTATGCCTGTTTGAGATGTCATGCTGCAAAACACCTTCTTTTTTTTTTTTATCAAATGAATAAAGAAATTATGAAAATCCAGATTTTACATATCCGATATGATGAAAATAAACAAGCTCTGTCCACTATATGTTTCACAACCACCAACTTTTGATGCAACCGCAGCTTCACATTGTCTTACTAGTCAGGGCTCTATTTTATGTATTTAGGAATAATTTATAGAATTTAATTTATTTTCATTGATAGAATGAAGGTTTTTACACTATTATTTAATAATAAATTATCATGGATAATAAAATTGTTGTCTATTATAATAATTATTTTACATTTTATATTTAGAATGATTTCTAATTGATTGACGATATAGAAATTTTACATAAAAATCTTACACAAACAACTTATCAAAACTAAACTCTTTTTTATTCATCCAAATAAAAATAGAACATAAAAACAGAAGAATTTAATTAAAATACACTAGTAGTAGCTTATAAAAACATACACTAATGGTATTATTATTTTTTACATTTTGATTCAAACATAAATTGTCATATACTAAATAAATAAAAACCTGAATTTTATCATAATAATTACCTTTTTCTTAAAAAAATCATAATAATTACTTTAAATACAAAATCTGGTGAAATCAGATTCTGTGGACTTTCATATAATACACTTACCTACATTGATTATGTGATTTTCACATATATGGTTATAAAATCAACTAGAAATTCCTCCCATCTTCACTATTTAATAAGGATTCACCATTCATTCTAAATTCATTAATTAGAAAATTCTCACTTTGGTGACTAGCTACACATAACCATGGCAAAACAAGTTTATGTTTTGATTTTGTTCCTGGTTCTTTTTTTTTTGTTCGTAAGTCTCTCTCTCTAGAGTGTGTATTAACATTGGTAAAAAAAAATTATATATTTACATTTTTTAAGAATATATCTCATATATTTGAATGTAATAACATTTACTTTTGATATAATTTGCAATTGTAGAAAAAATATCGATACAAGTTGCAACAACACGATGCATAACTGAAACATTCGTAACTGGATGCACCTCTGACCCAACTTGTGTTCAAATGTGCCACACTCAAGGTTTTGATGATGGCAAATGCATAACGTCAAACTTTTATTGTATTTGCTTTAAAGGATGCTCCAAGGTGGAGGATGCTCACATGGGATGACATTGGCTCGAGTTAAGGCCTCACATCCAAGCATTGATAAAAGGCATTGAGAAACCTAAGACTTATGATTGAATCAATAAAGTTTATTTGCAAAAGATATTTTAGAAGAATTATGCATAGATTTCATGATCAAGATTGCTCAAAAGCATATTTATAAATAGTCAATGTTTATACATTTCTAATGAGTAATCTCACTTTATTCCATCTTTCATCATTTTAATCTTTAATTTTAATTTTAAAGAATAATATATAATTTGGAAATTGAAATTCTCACTTTTTTTTTATTTTCTCAATTAATTCTTTCTCTTCTTTCCTTTAGATGTACACTAATATTTTAGCTTGTGCAATGCACAGGATAAATATTTATTTTTATACAATTAGAATTTATAATAAATAAATACTTTTTAATATATAAATTATATTATAATTAGAATTAGTAAAAAAGAATATTTTATAACATATAAATTATATTTTTATTTACGATAAACAATAAATATTGTAATGAAAAGTTATTTTAAGGTTTAATTACCCCTTTTGTCCTTATAGTTGCAACAATTTTCTCTTTTAGTCCCTATAGTTTAAAACATCTCATTTTGATCCCTACAGTTGGAATTTTTTAACTCTTTTGGTCATTGCCATCTAAAGTTGTCTAACGTCATTACATTTGATCCTTTAACCACAACAAAATTGAAACTGGCGGTGTAAAACTGCTAAAAAGATCTTAGTGGTTTTTAACCACCATAAATTAAAAAAAACAAAGTTTCTTTTTTCTTTATTTTCTTTTTTCTTCTTCTTCCCCTCGCACATTCTGACCTTTCTGCGTGCCCACCACCGTCCTCTCCCATTGGCGACTTTTTGGCACTCCTGTACGACGTGCTGGTGAAGAACATTATCTCCTTCAACAACCCAAACCTTGACGCAACATCACTAGTGTGTTGTTCGTGGTGGGACGCATTACAGGAGGGGGTGGTGTTGCTCCAATTGGGAAAGCGCTTCAAGCATGATCATTGGTCCACCAACGCCAACAAGGCTCTCGACTTCTTCATGAAAGCCGCCGTATATGGCTCTGCTTTGGCCATGGTAGATGCAAGCCACATTTATTCGGAGAGGGGAAAAAAACATTTCGTTTGTTAATTTATGGAGGTTAAAAATCACCAAAAAAATTTGGTTTTGTAGCGGTTTTAAAGGATCTGGATGTGACGGTGTTAGGTGACTTTAGACAGTGAGGACCAAAAAGGGTTAAAAAAAACTACAACTATATAGACTAAAAGTGGATGTTTTAAATTATATGAACTAAAAGAGAAAGTTGTTGCAACTATAAGGATAAAAAGGTAATTGTACCTATTTTAATTTTGAGTAAATTACACAAACCCCCCTTGAGGTTTGCTCTTATTACACCTAGCACTCCTCTATTTTTTTTTTACATTACTTTGAGCACCCCTAAGGGGGGGTAAGTGCAATATTTTTTAAACCTGAGAGGAGGGTCAGTGTAATGATTTATGCCTATGAGGGGGGTCGGCATAACGAAAATCCAAAAATTAGGGGGTTTCTTGTAGGATTCAAAAATGGAGGGGTATCAGGTGTAATAAAGGCAAACCTTAGGGGGTGTCCGTATAATTTACTCTTTAATTTTTTATAATTGCTTTTAAAAAAAAGTATTGAGATTCAATTTAGAAATAAAAATGAAAAAGGCATATTGAAAGAAATAAGCCATTAAGAAAATGAAGAATGCAGGTAAAGATATATAGAGAGTGGTTTGCCTTTCGAACTATATTTATTTTATTATTATGTATATTCTTGATCTTCTTAACCATTTAACACTTTTAATCTACTATATTTTATCTCTATCTCTAAATTAAATTTTGATTATGTTTTTAAAAAACATGTCAATTAGTTAAAAATAACCTTATATCAAAATTAAATTATTTATAATAAATATAAAATATAATTTATATATTCTAAGATATTTATTTATTATAAATTTTAATTATAATATACTTTTTAAGTTAAAGTTAATTAATATAAAAAAATATTTATCATATACAATGCTAAAATTAAAATACAAATTTCTAATTGTATAAAACATCATTCCAAGGGGTGGGGTTAACTCTCAATTAACATGTTTTTCATGCATTGGATACATAATTCCTTTTAAATGAGTAATTGATCAACTAGTTATACTTGTTCATTAAATTCCGTTATTGATTCCATTAAATTCCATTATTACATCAACAAACATAGAATATGAGTGCCTTATTGATTCCATTAAATTCCGTTCATGGCAATGGAATAAGGTAAATGGGGGCTTACTTATCCATTATTGGGATGGGTGTTGAATCCTAGAGCATGCATTGTTCTTAATTGAAATAAGAGGGGTTGGGTTGATTTTTCTAATATCTTGTTTATGCTTTTTTGTTATGACTTCTAAGCTTGGCACATTTTGTGCATGAATTTGAAGACATGGGATGCCATTTTTGAAATACCAATATGTTACCTTTATCTTGTAAAAATTCCAGCTAAAAACAATTTTGGGAAGTGTTAGAAAACATAATTTCTTTGAACCATCTTCACTGTAAAGTCAAAATCACTACTGTCAACTTGTAGGAATTTTTGAAAATTTTCTAGATGTCTATTTTATAATAGTGGTATCAAAGCAGTCGCATCTTTTGAACAAACCTATGGGGATAGGTCTGTTATGTTTTTGCTGTGTGATTGATATGATGGGTATAAGGCTTTAGCCAAGGTTATTCTCTAACTTGGTTTGGTCCTATGTTAGGATAGTGAGACCACGTAGACCTCCTCCTCCTCCATCTGATATGGCCCAAATGGCCCATGCTATAGAGGTGATGGCAGCTGCAATGCAACAACAGAGTGCCACCATGGCTCATCAACATCAAGCAACTTTGGCACAGCTTGAGGCCACTCAAGTTGCTGCCCAAGCAGCAATTCCACCTGAATATCAAGGGTTAGTTGAGTTCAAGAAGAATGCTCCCCCACAATTCAAAGGAGACTCTGATCCAGATGTAGTTGATCACTGGATTAGGGAGCTAGAGAAGATCTTTAGGGCAATGGCATGTCCCGAAGATAGGAAGGTTACTTATGGCACTTATATGTTAGCTGACGAAGCAGAGTTCTGGTGGCATGGAACTCGACAAATGATGGAAGCACGTGGAGAACCCATCACTTGGGGAAACAAGAACTCTGCAGAAAGCTCTCCCTGAAGTTTCCCCAAGTGAGGGGTTCTCCACATGCTTCCATCATTTGTCGAGTTCCATGCCACTAGAACTCTGCTTCGTCAGCTAACATATAAGTGGCATAAGTAACCTTTCTATCTTTGGGACATGCCATTGCCCTAAAGATCTTCTCTAGCTCCCTAATCTAGTGATCAGCTACATCTGGATCAGAGTCTCCTTTGAATTGTGGGGGATCATTCTTACTGAATTCAGCTAACCCTTGATATTCAGGTGGAATTGCTGCATGAGCTGCTTGGGCAGCAACTTGAGTGGCCTCAAGCTATGCCAAAGCTGCTTGATGTTGATGAGCCATGGTGGCACTTTGTTGTTGCATTGCAGCTGCCATCACATCTATAGCATGGGCCATTTAGGCCATATCAGATGGAGGAGGAGGAGGTCTAGGTGGTCTCACCATCCTAACATAGGACCAAACCAAGTTAGAGAATAACCTTAGCTAAAGCCTTATACCCATCATATCAATCACGCAGCAAAAACATAACAGACCTATCCCCATAGGTTTGTTCAAAAGATGTGACCAGCTCTGATACCACTATTGTAAAATAGACATCTAGAGAATTTTCTAAAATTCCTACAAGTTGACAGTACTGAATTTGACTTTACAGTGAACATGGTTCAAAGAAATTAAGTTTTCTAACACTTCCCAAACTTGTTTTGAGCTGGAATTTTTACAGGATAAAGGTAACACATTGGGATTTCAAAAATGGTATCCAATATCTTCAAATTCATTCCCAATTGTTCCCAGTAAAATTTTCTCTAACAGCCTAAATTTCGGACTCCAAATAGAGCTCCAAACCCTTGCCCTGTTCCTTTTCAAAATGTTAATTTAGAAGTTGTGCATGATAATTTGCATAATTTATATGGTTAAAAATATTGTTTTGTCTAGTTTTTAATGGTACAAACTTGAAAAAGAAAAGATAAGTACACAAGTGTAAAATTGGGAAAAACTGAGACATGTTCCAACAGAACACCAAAAACAGAACAGCCACATTGTGGGTCGCGGATGAGCCTCAAAACGAAGTTATCTTGATACAGTGTCAATAAAAGTTGCTCCATTTTGTGTCTATTTTCATTCAAAACAAATTTCATGAAAAACCAACGGTTAGATCTTCTGAAAATCACAAAACCGTGGGGACTGTACAGAGCTGGACGAACCAAACAGTCATTGCCACTTTATTTTGTGGTTTGATTTTCACATGCAAAGCTTACCAAATAATTTCAAGAAAATTTGAGCATGGTCTCCTTTGTTTTAGGAGCCTTCCCAATCAATTTCAAAGATTAAAACAATCCAAAGATAGTACATACAAATCCCACACAGCCACTGCCAAAGGGTTCCTAACCCATTCCATCAATATCTCAAGTTCAAACACCAAGTAACACAACATAAACAACAAGATGGGCATGCATGTTGTATGTGGTTGAGCCCCCTAACTCTCAACCACACTTAAACTGAAAATAGAATTCACAAGGAAGTTTCCCTTACCCTATACTCTTGAAATTTCTTAAAAGAGAAACTAGGAGGAGAAATTTGAGGTTCTTGAGTGATCCTTCCCTAATTTGTGCTATAGAATCTACTAGGAGGAACCTAAACCAACATCAAAACAAGCTTCAATCAAATTTTAACCCACCAACCAAGATTCTACATGACACCCATTTCATGTCTACTTGGTGGGAGAAGGAAAAAGAACTTAAGAGACCAAAGGAGAAGAGGGGTACTTACCAACTAGAAATCAATCAAAGAAGCTCTTGAGATTAAGGAAACAAAGTCCTATTTGAGTGAATTTCAAAAACCCAATCTCTTGAGAGGAAAAGAGAAGCTTAGAGAGGGAGAAGAAAATGGAAGAAATGAGAGAAGTGAAGCTTTGCACGTCCAAAGCTTGGGTTTTATTTAAAAATTTTACATTTCGCACCTATACTTCCTCTAAGGACACCCCCTTCTCTTATATTTTTTTTTCTACAACTCAAGGAATTTACGTAAAAGTCCCAAAAATCTCACAATAACACTATGACACATAACAAAACATAGAACTTAAGTTAATTATTATATCAATCAACATAATTTAAATTTAATTTGCTCTTGCATTATTAATCAAACACTTAATCATATAATTAGGAAAACTACAACGTTACAGAGAGGAAGGAAGAAAAGTGAGAAATGAGAGAAGGAGAAGAGGCTTGCTACGGTTAAAGCTGTGGGAGTATTTTAAACTTTTGATATTTGCACCTTAACATCCTCTATCTACACTCCTCTCTCTTAACTAATAACACCTATGTGTATATGCAACATCCAATTAGCATAAAAAAAATAAACTCTTTAAACATCCAACAACACATAAACAATTTACTCCATTTCATTAATTATCCCATTAAATAACATAATTTAAATTTAATTTCTCTTATATCTTAAATCCAATACTTAATCATACATTATGAAAAATCACAGTGTTACAGTTCCCCACGTGTGAATGCAATGGGGCCTTAAGTAATTTTTTTTTCTTTTTTGATGGAAACATTTAAAAATTAATATTTACATGATGTAATATAATTTTTTATTATTAATATTTTTATTAAATTTATGTATATATTTATATACAAATGAAAAAATACTTTTAAAGATAATAGTTTTTTAGACAATCATTTATATAAATTAAAATGATATAAGACATGTATAAATATAAAATTATCTGAATATATATATATATATATATATATATATATATATATTCAGATAATTATTTATATATATATATATATATATCTACTAAAATATACTTATATAAGATTTAAAAAAAAACATTAAAAACATAATAGTATAAAAAATGTAGATTGTAAACTTAATACCCGTGCAAGGCACTGGTTATTATGCTAGTTTTATTATATTTTACAATTTATATTATGAGTAAATCACATTTAAGGTCTCCTTGACCTCCACTACAAAATTTGCATCCCCTAATAAGATATATATACTTTAGGGCCTAAGGTTCAATAGACAATGATATGATTTTAGTTGGTCTAATTAGAATTGATATCCATTAAGTATTTCACTAGAAGGTCTCACATTCCTTCAATACCAAGTTTCCAATTCGCCTATAGTAGGCTTCTTAACAATTCAATTGTCTTTAATTACTTGATATCAATTGTTACGTTAAAGACTAACTATCAAGCATAGGACAATATAAAATCTTATTGAGTACCAATGATAATATTTTGAATCAATCACAACAAAATTAAAAATAAATTAACACTACAAGAAATTCACTAATTAGCGAGGGAAACATTCCTCGCTAATCCCTCGCTAATCGCATTAGCGAGGGATACTTCTTACTATAAAATAAGTTGCTAATTTGCGATGGGAATCCTTCTTCACAATCCTTCTCTAATTTTGTACAAATCCCTAGCAAATCCTTTGCAAATTTCCTCGCTAATCATGTGGTCAAATGTAGATAATCCCCTTGCTAATTAGCAACAACTGTCGCTCACTAACCCTTCGCAAATCATTCCCAATTTATCCTATGCTAATCCCTCACAATACTTTCTTCGTTAATCATTCAATTTTCCCTTGCCACTTCCATGAACTTCTCCTCATAGATATACCCTCGTTATTCCTTCACTATTCCCTTGTTATTCCTTCGCTAAAATCCTTCGTTATTCTCCCACAAATCCCTCACCCTTAAACAAATTATTTCTTCGCACATGATTCCCTCGCTATTCTGTCACAAAAATATTCAAGTTGATTTTATTTCAGTGTACACCTATATCCGAAATTAAACAAAATTATCAAGGCATATTTCATTTATTACAGTACACTCTATATTTGAAATTAACACATGATATAACTGAACCTATATAAATCAAAGAAAAAAATAAAAAGCATGATTAACCCATAAATCATTAAGGTGCAGTAAACAAATGTTTCAACATAAATCAAAATCTGTCATAAAGTCTTACAAAGGATAATAAGAAAAACATTATTTAACCCAAAGTGCAATAACCAGAAAAAAAAAGTAAACAATTCATTTTTTTAAGGCATGCAATATTTTATGTTTGAAAAAACTCCATCTGTGTCCGCATTTGTGCCTGCATCTCTTTCTTCATCTCCTTCAATTTTGCCTTCATCTCTGTTTGAGCCTTCAATTGTGCCTCCATCTGCAATATTTCTGACTTTGACTGTATTTGCAGCTGTGTTTGCATTTGCTCTCTCATTTGAAGCATCTGCTCTCTCATTTGAGACATCTGCTCTCTCATTTGAGACATCTGCTCCTCTCTCATTTGAGACATCTGCTCTTCTCTCATTTGAGACATCTGCTCTTGCATTTAAGACATTTGAAGGGTTGAAATTCCTATTGCAAGATTCAATTAATCTTTCTTTATCCCAAGTATAATGAGTCCCAATTAATCTTTCTTTATCATGGTAAATTTTGCACAATAAAATCTTGCTCTATCTAGATGTCTTCTTAAAGGCACAAACAATAAGAATGATTTGTGGTGAATGCATATTTATGTGTGGCAGCTCTTAGCCAAAGTTGAAATTAAAACATAAAATTAAACTTCAAATTTGTGTGTGCGTGTGCGCGCGTGTGTATAGAGGCAACTAGATTGTTATATGCTTTTGGTCAAACAGAAGTAGAGCTACACACAAGACTAAGAATCTACATCTACAACATTTAAACAAATCTCAAAAGTTCATAAAACTAATTAATTTGGTTGGGAAGGGAGAGAACAGTGAACATCATGCATGACCTTGACCAATTTATGCCAAATTGCAAAAGAAAAAAAATGTGAAGAGAGAATTTAATGACATATTGTATAATGTTCTTTTGGAGGGGGGAACAAACAAAGGCAAGCTTGGCAGGAAGCATGTATATAAGGAAGAGAAAGCAAAGAAGCACAATTGAAAACATGTAATTTAGGGACTAACTTGGTTTGCATATAAAGAGGAACTTTTAGGAAGACTCTTATTTAGTGTTGAATAAGACTTAATTTACAGATGTTAGCATTTTATAAATAGCATCAATTGAATTAACTTTAGTTAATGGGACTCGACTATGGCTTAGCATCCATTGTAGTATTATTCATTTGGCAATCTTTATAATATAATTAGCTTAGGAAGAGGATAATACATGAAGCAATAAAGTCGTTCGATGGTCAATAAAATAATTAGGTATGCATTTTAGTATAATAGTAGATATGTTATAAAGTTAAAAACAAAAGAGGAGGAACAATAAGAGTTTCTTTATTCTGAGATATTCCTTCCAACTTCTAATTTATTGTGTGTATCACTAAAATATTATACTATCCTTCTACACTAAAGGTGCGTATCAAGAGAATAAAGTATGCACAAAATAAAGTATGTACAAAAGAAAAATAAAAGGAAAAGGAATATATAGTTATAATAACACAATAATTGCAAAAGATAATCCAATAGCAAGAGAAGAAAGGGAAAAGAAGGATATGCACAGAATATTGTAATGATTAGAGTTCTTCACTATCCATAACAACAACGTCAAACCGACCAACTTCATTTTCTTTGGTCTTATCCTACCTTTTTCATTCCTTTAAATTCGTTAATGAAAATAGGGAATATCAATCAACGTTGCAAACTTTAGGGAACAAAACTTACCACAATGAGTAAATTCTTTTGCTCCACAATACGCTAATTCTTCAATTTTTGGTTGGCCAAACTTCTGTGTAACTGGAACTTGATATAATGAATAACAAGTCATGGCTAAAAAAATTACATTTCAAGTCAAAAACATCTATATAAGAAGAAGAAAAGCTGAGGAATATAACTCAAATACCATTAAGTGATAACGAAAGGGAGAATGTGAAGACCAATGAGGACCCTTGCAAAGACGATTGAACCTAAACGCACCAAACAATCATGAACCTAAACACACCAAACAATCAATTCAAACTAAAGGGAGAAGAGGAAACATACCTTTGACGAACCCTAGCAAAGAAGAAAGGTTACGAGTGTGTAACGGATGCTTATTTTGGATTGATGGAGGGGGATGGAGTGGAGGATGAAAATAATCCCTTGTTTGGTTTACAAAAATGAAGATGGGAGAGGATGACACATGATGGATCCCATTCCACTGTTTAATCCCATCTTCTTCTCCTCCCAAATTGGGGTGTAGAGGATGGAACGCTATTTATAAACTTATAAAATGTCTGATTTTTAACCTTATTAGATATATCATGTGTAAATGTAATCATTGGCGCCACCACTTACTCAGATATTTTTGTTGTTGCCCGCTTAATTTATGTTTCTTGGTTCAAGTTGGTGCCTAGCTGAACATCCATCTTCTATTGTTTTACTCGGATATTTTCAATCACAATGTTTTATTTATTATTATTTTATTATATATATATATATATATATATATATATTAATGTGACTTAATTTACTTGATATATAAATATCTTATAAATAGCACAACTTCTATGCTTTTAATTGTTCATTTATTTATTTTTAGTAAATAAAATTCCACTTACTATATTATATGCATAAAATAAAAGTATAATAATTTAAAAAGATTAGATTAAATCAATTGTTAACATTTTAAATAATTTTAAAAACAAATTAATATTCATTTCAAGATATTTTTGTCAACCATAATAATTAAAATAACAATTTCTTAGATGTATAGTAAAGGTTAAAATAATTCATAATTATTTACTTAGAATAATAATTAAAGATAGTAATTAAGAGATATATTATTATTATTATTATATATGTCAATTTCTACAAATTATATTAATATATATTTAAATTTTCTATTTTAAAAAATGTTTTATAAAGTACATTTCAAAAAAAGTATTAGAAATTATAATTTTTCAATTTTGTATATTTTAATATGTGTTTCTAATAAATTTTAATGTATTCTATTGAATTTTTTCTATTTAAAAATGTTTTATAAATTACCTTTTATAAAAATATTAAAAAAAATTAATTTTAATGTTGTATATTTTAATATGTATGTGTGTGATAGTTGTTTTTTTTATTTAATAATATATTTTTTTAATATGCATAGGCTTATTTGAAAATTCATAAGTTTAAGAAATATATATTAAGTGTAATAGTTAATAAGTATTTGTAGGCATACGGGAGTAGCTGCTACCACGACACAGGATTCGCGATAATCTCATGCAATTATAGTTTCTCTAAGAAAATTATAAAATATTTTCTTAATCATCAAGAATTTTAAATATTAAAATTACCTTACTTATTTGCATCACTTAAGGATTTAAATTTTTAAATGCTTAAATGTAATGAGAAATTTACTAAATAAATTTCAATATTGCCAATAATAAGACATAAAGATTTTTATTTCAAATGAAATTATCCTTACCCTATTTTTCTTGTAAAGATACTATCGTATATATTAACTTTTCTCAACAATTACCAAAATGGTCAACGATTGCTTAAGCTTATTTTTCTCAGACATTTTAAATCTAAAATATTATAATATTAATAATAAAGTTTGTAAATTCTAGTTTTCATCTCTAAAATCAATTTGCTTCAATTTTTATTTCAAAACATATTCATCCCACTTCTGACATTTTTTTTTTCTGAAAAAAAGTTTACACATATAAAGTTTTAAAGTCTCACTATCACCGAGTGAGGATTATTTTTATTTTTATTTTTCTTTTAAAAACTTTAAGAATTTTCTTTCTTAGTCCATTAATGAAGTACTATTTTAATATTTAGTTATTCTCTTAGTATTGAATCTTTAGCCTTTCTTCTGAGTATTAAATCTACGGCTTATCCTTTATTACTTAAAAGAATATACACCTAACAGAAATATTTACCCCCAAAAAACTTCAGGGATGATAATATAATGTCACATTCTAAAAAAGAGTCAAAATAATTAAAATCAAATAAATGTAACTTTTAAATTTAAATTCTATTACCGTCATAAATGCATTAAAAAAATAATAAACAAATTTTTAATTATCATTTGTATAAAATTAGTAAATATAAAAGTAAATTAATAATTTCCATTATTAGCTTTCTATCACAATAAAAAAAAGATTGCATAAATTTCATTTGTAAATAAAAATCACATTAAAAAGATAACAATCATCTTAGGAGAACAATAACAATCCTTTCCTTTATGGTAAATAATCGTGTTAATAATTTCATATGATAAATACCAATCACATTAAAAAGATAACAATCACATTAATAATTTTCATTATTATCTTTTTATCACAACATTTATAATAATTTTCATTTGTAATTATAATCTTTCTATTTCTATTTCTTTTTCTATTTATCCTTTATTATTTCAAGGAATATACATCTAGCAGAAATATTTTTCCCGCATAAATTTCAGGGATAATAATGTAATTTCACATTCTAAAAAAATGTCACAATAATTAAAATCAAATAAATGTAACTTTTTAAATTTAAATTCTATTACCGTCATAAATGCATTAAAAGAAATTAATAAATAGATTTTTAATTATCATTCATGTAAAATTAATAAATATAAAAGTAAAATAATAATTTCCATTATTAGCTTTCTATCACAATAAAAAAAGATTGCACAAATTTCGTTTGTAAATAAAAATCACATTAAAAAGATAACAATAATCTTATGAGAACGATAACGATCCTTTCCTTTATGGTAAATAATCAAGTTTATCATATGATAAATACCAATCACATTAATAATTTCCGTTATTATCTTTCTATCACAACGTTTATAATAATTTCTATTTGTAATTATAATATTTCTATTTCTATTTATATTGCATGTAAGTGTTCCATTTCTACCAGCTTTTTATTTTTCCTTTTTCTATTTCTTTTTTATTTAGTCTTTGTTTATCCTTTGTTCTTTGATTGCAGGTGTTTGTGACTCTGGGAAGGGCGAGAAATTGTTTTCCTCTTTGTAGCACATGGTTTGAACCTCACGAGCAATAAGGTGAGAAATCTTCCTTCAAAATAATTAGCTTAAAGTACTAATTTTTCAGAACACAAAAATTCTTCTATTTATAGAACACATTTTGATTGCATTCCTAATTTTATGTTTGATAAAAGTACTATGATATTTGAATATCAATAATACTTTTTTTTTACCAAATATATCAATACTTATTTAATATAAAATGGAAATTTTTGTAATTGCCTAAATATAAGGTGTGATTACCAACAAAACAAGTCGTTGGTCCGAGTGGTGCTGGACTTGGTCCCCTTAAGCAAGGTCTCGGCAAAGCCGGTAGATACTCTGTACCAATACATGGTACCAAAATATATATATATATATATATATATATATATATATATATATATATATATATGGGATAGGATCAGTTTGCTCCAGGTGTAAGTCTAAAAACATACACCAAATCCTATCCATTAATTTTATTGAATCTGATGGTTCTGATTATTTTACTTCAAAAATTTTAAAAAAGTAATTAAGTGAGTCACGTGATCTCTCTTCCCTATCGTTTTCTTTCTATGCGTTTTCGTCCCAGCCTGTTTTAGAAACCTTTCTTTACATTGATGCAGAAGCTAATTGATTAAAGGGAGCCCTTTTTTTATTCTTCTTAGTTTTCTTTTCAGCCAATTAGAATTCTTGGCACAATTCAAGATTGATTCGTCATCGCCCTTAAATTTCAAATTTTTTTCTTATCTTTATTTTTATTGTCATTTCCATTTTCACTTTATTCAAATTTCAAACGCTTTTCGGAGTGGTTTGAGAACCCATGGTCGAAAGACAAATTCTCCCTTTTGACATCTTAGTTTGATTATTTTGTAATCGTTTTGGAGCTAAGAGTTAGCCGAATTCCACTTTGGCTAGCTAACAAGTATTTGAAATTCTAAATAATTAAATTAATTATTATGAATATATATTTGTAAATAAATACGTTTACTAAGATTAAGTTGCATTATTGAGCATCGTTCCAATTTTTTTTCTATTGTTTTTTACAAAGATTCTTATGTGTTATGTATTATAATTTGTCACATATATTTTGTTATATCTTTCTATTTATTTTATTTATTTATTGTGTATTCTAAATTGAAAAATAAATTCTCACCTAATTTTAATATAAATATAGACGAATGTGCTTCTCTTCTATTGTCAATTTGTCGTGAATTTTCTCTCTATACTTCTTGAAAAATGATACCAAAGATGTATATGGTTTCTGATATTAAGCTTGAAGGATTGTGGTTGAGTACTGATTTCAATAACAAGAGCCAAGTGATTAGCCTCAATCGATTTGATTTTGTTGGATGACAAGGTAAGAGCATAAAATTGATAATAAAGCATATAACTTTTTTTTTTATTTTCTTCTTTATTTGATATGTTTCTTTTTTTTTTTTTGCATTCTACTAAAATCCATGCTCTACCATAAGGAAAGATTATAATTTGAAAAGCTTTTGCATGAAGGCAAAGTGTATATAATGGAGAACTTTATTTTAGGCGGTCTAGTGAAAAAATGGAGAGTTACTAATCACAAATGGAAGTTAACTTTCATGTACCAAAGTAACAGAGGCGAAGTGTGATAGCATTCCAATGAACTTTTATGAATTTGTTCCATTTTCAAAAATACTTTCTGCCTTTGATGAAGTATATTTGATGGGTGAGTTATAAACTATATTCATTTTTTAATTCTTAAATTGTTACATCGTATGCCAACAAATTATTTGAATTTTTTTACGGTACATTATTTTTGTTGAATTCTTACTTTTTTTTTAATTAAACTAGATGTGATTGGCCACATGGTTGAAAAGGATAATTTGAGACAAACAGAGAATAATAGGAAAATGAGGAAACATATTGATGTGATTCTTAAAAATTTAGAGTGAGTAATTTAATATAATTTTTTTTTCAATTATGGCACTAGATCGTGCATCCCACGAGTCACCGTACTAGTTATAATAAAAGTAAACAAGTATGAGCGGAAAATTTTATGAAATTGAGTGACAAATTTTTAGAGATTTTTTTAATTCATAAAATTATATAAATATAATAATTAAGGTAATTAGAATAAGTATATCTTCTAATTTGAAATAATTAAATTAATTACATATTAACATATATATTTAAGATTATTTTAAAATAAGATAATTAGATAATTTTAAATTAACTCTAATAATGACGGTGCACTATTGCGTATTTGAATTTATAATAATTTTAAAAGGTAGTATAATCACAATTGTTACAGAATATGTATGTGTTTAAGATAATTAAGGTGCAATGTTTGAATTTGAAATAATTAATACAAAATTTTTTAATTCTAAATAATTAGAACAAGAATAATAATGAATAATACATTTATCTTTTATTTTTTATAAACCTGAAAATTTTCCATATTAAAACAAATTTTAATCAATACTGACTGCAGTAAATTATAAATTATTTTGTTCCTTTTTATAAAAAAAATCCTTTTTTAGACTATAAATAATAAAAATCAAAGAGTTTTCTATATTGGCTTTGTGTTTTCAGGATTAGGTATATTAGGTAATTAGGTTATAAATGTAAAAATAAAAATAAAATATGTTATCTTGATTTCAATTTTCATTTTAAAAAAAAATTTAGAGATTATAAAAAGATTTCTAGAATTATTTTGATATCTTTCAGAATTTGTGAATTGTTATATATTATATAAGGTTAGTAACCGATTCTATAATTTAGGGATTAAACCACTCCGTAACAAGTGTGTTACTCTGCAAGCATCATCTGGAAAAGATATCTGCTAACATGTTGGCATAGCGGGATATAGATAGAGCTGTTAAAATGGGTCAGCCCGCCCATTGGGCCTAACCCACCTTTGCTCGCTTAATAGGTGGGTCAACCCAATCCAGCCCACTTCTTAGTGAGTTCATAAAATACTAGCCCGGCCTGGCCCACCACAGGTTGGTGGGTTAAACGGGTCGGCCCACCTAATATAAAAATAATGAAAAATCATTTAAAAAAAACAAATTCCAACTTCTATCATGCTTCAAATTCAAAATTTTATAAAAGATTATTATCTTAGTAACAAATATTATTAATTACAACAAGTTTCAAGTCTTTTAAGTTTAATAAATAACAAATCTAAGAAATGAATAATTGCCTTAGAACCTAAAAAGGGTTTTTTTTTTTTGTAGCTAGCTAACTCGAGGGCCAACCCGGCCCACCATGGGTTCAACCTGGTGGGTTGGGTAATTTTTTTGCAATTATTGGAAAAGATTTTTTTTCAATCCAGCTTGGCCCTAACCCGTGGTGGGCCGGGTTGGCCAGGTTGGCCCATGGGCTGTGACCCATTTTGACAGCTCTATGTATAGAGTTGAGACGTATACATATTGTCTAGCTTCTAATACTACGCCAATGTAGCTGCAGCTTGTCATCATGGTAGTCATTTATCATGGTAGCCTAAGAATTAGACAATTTACAATCAAGGTTGTTATATATGATTTAGGGATTTGTTATACAATTTGCATTATGAGATAAGGTTGTTATATATACATAACAATGCAATAATTAACGAAAGAAATGCATCTTGGTCGGCCAGATAAGACAAATGTCCTCAAGAGTCCTTTAGTGAAGTAATTTCCAGCAAGATACAAAATTTTCAATTTACTCTTTCAAGGTAATTCTTCGACCTTATTGTTTAATTTTTTTTCATATTCCTTTATTGTAAGGTTGTTCATTTTGAATACCATTAAGGAACCACATGTGCTATAGTCCTTACGCAAGCAATGTTTGCATTGTAAATCAATTATGGTTGGAATGATGCAATGGACATGAGGCATATGGTACAACTATGATTGTCGATGATATGGTGAAAGACTTCAAAAACAAAGTACAAATGAGTAATACATGAAGAAATAATGCATGTTTATGGATCAAACTATGTTAGTGCCTGTGAGTTTTAACTTTAATTTCCATTTTTAAATTTGCATTGATAGGCTGGGACAATATCTGCTAATGGAGAGAGAGAGAGAGAGAGAGAGAGAGAGACTGGTTAGTTTATTGCAAAAACTATGAAGACAGTTACAAAGAGAAAGTAATCACAATTACATAAACTTTTTTTTTATCTCATCACCCTATTGATATTATTCTATGCATGTTTTACTTATGGAGGATTTTTTTTTCCTTTGATTTACTTTTCTTTATGGAGAAATGAATTATAGTTGTTTAATATCTTGATAATGAAATGCTTCCAAAAGCTTCCTTCAAAGTGTTCTTTTTTTCCCCTTATTTTCCACCCACATGAACTGTGGTAAGGACTACAGTGCTTGAATAAATACTATAATGCTCTTTAAACATATCATAATATTTTTTATTATATTAAAAATTGTTTAAATTATCATGTTTTTAAATCACAAAAATTAGTTATAAATCTTCAAACACTGCACAAAGGATGTCTGTAGTTAAATGGCATTCTTATATTAAGAACATTTCAAATTAATTTGAAAGAATTCATTTATAGATGGAAAAAAAAAATTGAATCGCTTTTTGTTAGATGTACAAGCCACAACTATAATTTTTTAGAGTAACTTTTTTTCATCCAATCTAATTCTTCTATTATACTCATTATATTATTTTTTTTTTGCTGACCATGGTATTGGTACGGAATATTCATCGTCGAAAGCAATGACTAAACTCCGTCGGGGATTATTCATCGCCGGAAGCAATGACTAAACTGTGTCGGGGACCGTGAGCACACACCAAGGTGGGTATTCCCCTCTCAACATGGTTTATTCCATACCCAAAGTGGCATCACTAGGATTCAAACCCTGGACCACTTGGTTAAGGGACACAAGCCGCTACCACTTGTGCCAACCAATGTTGGTATGCTCATTATATTATATTAATAAAAGGAAGGTAGTCGAAGCAGAAAATTTTTATACAATTAAGGACTAATTTTTTTAGAGTAACTTTTTTTTTTCATTCAATCTAATTCTTCTATTATGCTCAAAATAAGAAAAAAATGGTGATTAAATTATTTAGACAATTAAAGATATTTGTATGATCGACTGCCTAATTGCAATAAATTTGGAACAAATAACTAATTTATCTCCTATAATAGGGCAATATTGAGATGTTGATGTAATTTGTCACATAATTTTAACATATTTTAAAATATTTGAATTCGAATTTTAACATTTATTTTGACCTATTATTATTTTCCTTTCAATTATTTTTTCATTCTTTACTTAAATTCTTATATGTATTATAATGTCATTAGATATTTTCTTCTATAAAGAATAAAAAAAAAGATATTTTCATCTATTCTTTCTATTTTATTGTCAATTTGAATTTGAAATTTAACATTTATTCTATTATCTTTTTCATTATCATTCTTACTTAAATTCTCATATGTATTGTAATTTGTCATATAATATGTTATACCTTTACATTTATTCTTTCCAACTACAATTATCTACTAAGAAACCAATGGATTCAGCTAAAGTAGCTCTTTAAACCAACCCTTATGCGAAAGCTAAGTGAAATGACACTAAAAAGGAACTGAGCAAACAAGTTTCCACCACTAAGCCAATTAGGAAAGTGACAACGAAGTCTTTATATGTTCTTATTTTGTTTAGGACTTTTATATATTTCATGAAATTTTAATGCTATTAACATTTGTGGTTGAGCAACTTAAGTCATACTTTTATTTTGTTAAGTATTTTTTTTACTGTCAAATGTGGTTAAGCAACTTTTTGTTTTTGTTTTTACAGATTATGGTATTGATACGAAGTATTTACTACTGGAAGCAGTGAATTTAAGTCATGCTTTTATTTTGTTATGTATTTTTTTTTGTTAAGTATTTTTTGTTAAGTATTTGAATTTTATGTTTTATAACTATTAACTAATATATGTAATAAACATAAACTAAAATAACATTAGAATTTTAAAATATAATAGCATGCCCGTGCATCGCAGGGTCACCATACTAGTATAGATTAAATAACAAAGATTAATCAAGGTAACAAATTGAAAAATTCTTTCTTAGTTGCGAATATTACAAATCGATTGGCAAAAAAAATCAATTTTAAAAGTTTATTTACATGAAGTTTGTGAGTTAGAAAAAAAATTATAGATTAACTATATTAAAATTAAACTATTATATATATATATATATATATATATATATATTACAATAAATATTTTTGAAACATTATTTTAATAAAAGTAGATTATCAATGATGAAAGTTATTTTAATAAAAATAATAAAGATGTTGTAATAATTTCTAAATTATAAAATAAAGGTTAATAAAGATTAAATTATACTAGTATGGATTAAATAGAAAAGATTATCCAAGATAAAAAAAATTGAAAAATACTTTCTCAGATACAAATATCACAATTCAATTAGCTGAAAAATTTAAATAGTTAGTCGAATTTATTTTGAAAGATTAAATGCATTATTTACTTCAGATTAGTGTTTGTACCTTAACTATTTAAAATCAATATATATACTATTAAAATAAAAAAAATATTTAAAATAAAAATTGAATATTTTTCTCTATTAATATGCAATCTCAAATGGATTGTTTGAACCAAGGGGGTCTAGCTCAGTTGGTTGAGCAGGTGCATGAGTGTTGTAAACCCCCTGGTACTGTCTTCTATTCCTATGGATAAAAATAAGGATTGTTTGAAATTTTCAAATAATTATTGAAATTATTTTGATATATTAAATGTATTATTTACTTCATATTAGTGTTTGTATCATAATTATTTAAATCCAATATATACCATTAAAATTTATCCATCAATTTGAAGAAACGAAAATTTTCAAGAATAATATATAGTATAGATTCATATAAATTATTCAAGTAAAAAAATTAAATTTTTTTTATATAAGTCAAGAATTTGAACTTTAATATATACTATGAAAATTACATTATTGTTTCATTTAAAATCAAAATAATTTCAATAATTATTTAAAATCAAATATATTGTATTACATTAAATGTTGATCAATTTAATTGGTCAACCAATTCATTTGAGATTGCACTTTAATTGATAATATATATCTGATTGTACACTTGAGATTGTACAAGGTATCCACTGACTTTGTCGATGACTAATCTCTGTCAGGAACCTGATTGACCACCTTTAGTGGGGTTCTCCCCTCCCAACCACATTTTTTCTATCCGCAAGGCTCGAATCCGAGACCTTGCTTAAGGGACCGAGCCCAACACCAATCGGACCAACGACTTGTTGGTTAGTGAAATTATTTAACAATTTTATTATATAATTTTATTGATGTTGGTATCTAATTTTAATTTTAATATTTAAGTTTGTGATGGAGGTTATGTATATTATATATGGTCAAGATGGTTTCGTTGATTGGTGCATAGTCTTATGTGTGGCACTTGATGGAAAATAAGGATGATGAGGTTGATTTTGGTTGAACGTCTATCCTGGGGTTCGGAAGTGAAGTGTAAATGATGGTCATTGTTAGTTTGTAGAATTATATGATGCTATAACATGAAACCAAACATGTGAATATTTATCAAAAATTAATTTTAGACTCGGAATCAATTCTCCAACGTGAAACCAAACACACACACACACACACACAATCTATGATATTTATGCAGATTTAATTTTGTTAAAGGTTAAGAGAAGTAGGGGACGAAATTGATCAGCAAAAGGCCAATTAATCTGTTCAGAAAAAGGAGATATGTGTTTTGGTCAAATGATTAACCCAGAATACGCATTCCAGGTGTATTTAGGGATGGATCCATAAACCTATTAAAGGGTCCATTATTATTGACACGGTCCGTCGAAGTTCTTCTAGGTGGTGGATGTTCAGCCATCTCCTATTTGTCTATTCTTCTCCCCCACCCCTCTCTCTTTTCCTCACCTTACGTGCCCCACTCATTCCCTCTTTTCACCTCCCTCTTCCTTCACCTTTTTCCTCTTCTTCTCTTCTCCCTCTCGCCTTCACTTCTCTTCTACCTTCGCTTCTCCCTCTTTCTTTCCCTCACTAGGTCTCGCCCTCTCGTCCCTCTTCTTCTTCCTCTTTTCAATTTCATTTTTTATTTTTATTTATTTACAATTCAACAGAATCGTGATTTCGTTGTGTTGTTGTTTTTTCTAAATATTTTTTAATAATTTTATTAAAATTTATGTTAATAATTAAAATTAATGTAATTGGTAGTTTATATTTTTTTAAAAATGTTTATTGTTAATGTATATTTTTTTGTTATTTTGAAAATGGTTATAAAGAGTTAACTTAGAGTCCTTAGAGCACTCACTGAGACATTATGTCTCATCCCTTTTAGTTTCACGTTTTCATAAGTTTAGCAGGTGGATGCCTCACGGAAGGAGCTTGGAGCATGGAGTTGCTTATAAATGCTTTTATAAATGCTTATTTTATAAATGCTCACAATTGAAAAGCATTTAAGGCTGGCATATTGAATTATATATAAATAATATTTTTTTTGTTAGCATTATTATAATAAAAAAATTTAGTATATATCTTTTTTTAGTACAGATTATTATAATAAATGTGTTATAATGTATTAAAATTATACTTATATTTACTTTTTTTAAAATATTAAGCATGTTGACCTATATAAAGGGTCAACCTAAAAGCTAATTGAAGTTATGCCCTCTTAAGAGGCCATATTACAAAATTGGCTTTCAAATAAGTTATCATGAATGTTACATTAGACACCAAAAATGAGTTTATATCATATAAATATGTTAGACTTGACTCTTATAAAACATAGTCTACCTATTTTCACTTTTGTCTCATGCTTTGAGTAGAAGTGATTTTAATTTTCATAGATTATAGTTTGTTTTACATAAAGCCTTTTCTCATTGGTCTATTAGCCTATGTAGAGAAAAGTTTGACTTAAATAAAAGTTTTGATTTGAAATAATTAAGCCTTTAAGTAGGTTAAGAGGTCAAGTCAAACTTTCAAATAAACCAAGTCAGGACTACAAATAAAGTATGTGATAGGTAATCGATTAGGCTTGGACCTTGAATTTTTTTAAACAGATCAGACCTATTTAAGTAAAGCTTTGTTTGGCCCAACCTATTTCCACCCCTAACTATGAAACAACCACTATAAAAGGGAGAGAGAGAGAGGGAGAGACATTTGGTTATTGATTAATTTTTAAGTATTGATATAAATGATAGGCCATCATTGAGGCTCAATCAAAATGGCTAATATGATTTTTAATAAAAGTGAATTAATACCGTTTAATAATTTCTGATTCCTAATTCAGTGTCATTGGATAAAGTCTTAAATTAAGGTGAATTTTGCATAATCTTTAATAAAATACTTTTTTTTTTTTTTTTGTAATCAGGAGGTAAGGAGGTATATGCAGGGATTTTATTTGACACACAATTAATCTTTCTCTCACTGGGTCATCCAATTTTAGGATAAAGTTATACCTTCAATCGCGACTTCATGTTCAAGCTAGGAATCAAATCACAAACCTTGCTTAAGGGACAAAAGTGTCGAATCACTTGTGCCAATGAGTTTTGGTATCTTTAATAAAATACTAAAATGTGGAATCAAATTCTTAATAATTCGTTAAATAAATTTGAGTATTGAACAAAAATATTAATAAAGTAACGATCTCATTTAAATAAATACTAGTACGTAGACCCATGTAATGCACAAGGAATTGGCGTTTTATTATTACTCTAATTTATATGTAATATTAAAAAAAATTAAGGTAAATATATCTTTTATTAATTTGTAAATTTTTAAATATATTTACTTTAATACTTATTATAAGAAAGGACTATTTTTTTTTATCTGTAGGAATCGAAGATAGGTACTGGTGATTTACAACAACTCACACACCATGCTCAACCAACTGAGCTAAACCCCCTTGGTATAAGAATAGGACTATAAGTTTTAACAATATAAGTTTTAATAATATTAGTGAAATTAAGTACGATGATGTTTTTTTTTTTATTTATAAAAAATGATTATGTTTATTTTCATATTAATATTGTAGTGATATTTGTATTTTTTATATATGAGTATATATAAATTGATAGTCCATATGATAATTCTTAAATGAAAATATTGTACAAAATATTAATGATCTTTATAACTATGATTTGATATTGTGCTTACTAAATCATTATTAGGGATAACAATGGGATGAGGTGTCCAGGTAGTATCCTTTCACGATCGTCCAATGAGATGAAAATACATCTCATGCCCACCTCATACTTGCACCAATATCTATTAAGCATATATCAATGAATTTTATAAATTTTTGCAAGTATATTCACGGGTATCTGTAAATATTAGTATAAAATAAAAACTCATCAAAATTAAATCATTTTCTTATCTTTCTTTTAACTTCTAAATAAATGAAAGATACAAAAAGTGGGCCACCTATGTCGTCAAGGTTATTAAAACTGGGGAGAATTTCATTATATAGTGAAATAATTTTCCAACAACTAGTATATTTATGCCTGTTCGAGATGTCATGCTGCAAAACACCTTTTTTTTTTTTTTTATCAAATGAATAAGGAAATTATGAAAATCCAGATTTTACATATCCGATATGATGAAAATAAACAAGCTCTGTCCACTATATGTTTCACAACCACCAACTTTTGATGCAACCGCAGCTTCACATTGTCTTACTAGTCAGGGCTCTATTTTATGTATTTAGGAATAATTTATAGAATTTAATTTATTTTCATTGATAGAATGAAGGTTTATACACTATTATTTAATAATAAATTATCATGGATAATAAAATTGTTGTCTATTATAATAATTATTTTAAATTTTATATTTAGAATGATTTCTAATTGATTGACGATATAGAAATTTTACATAAAAATCTTACACAAACAACATATCAAAACTAAACTCTTTTTTATTCATCCAAATAAAAATAGAACATAAAAATAGAAGAATTTAATTAAAATACACTAGTAGTAGCTTATAAAAAATACACTAATGGTATTATTATTTTTTACATTTTGATTCAAACATAAATTGTCATATACTAAATAAATAAAAACCTGAATTTTATCATAATAGTTACCTTTTTCTTAAAAAAAATCATAATAATTACTTTAAATACAAAATCTGGTGAAATCAGATTCTGTGGACTTTCATATAATACACTTACCTACATTGATTATGTGATTTTCACATATATGGTTATAAAATCAACTAGAAATTCCTCCCATCTTCACTATTTAATAAGGATTCACCATTCATTCTAAATTCATTAATTAGAAAATTCTCACTTTGGTGACTAGCTAGCTACACATAACCATGGCAAAACAAGTTTATGTTTTGATTTTGTTCCTGGTTCTTTTTTTTTGTTCGTAAGTCTCTCTCTCTAGTGTTCAAATGTGCCACACTCAAGGTTTTGATGATGGCAAATGCATAACGTCAAACTTTCATTGTATTTGCTTTAAAGGATGCTCCAAGGTGGAGGATGCTCACATGGGATGACATTGGCTCGAGTTAAGGCCTCACATCCAAGCATTGATAAAAGGCATTGAGAAACCTATGTATTAAGACTTAAGATTGAATCAATAAAGTTTATTTGCAAAAGATATTTTAGAAGAATTATGCATAGATTTCATGATCAAGATTGCTCAAAAGCATATTTATAAATAGTCAATGTTTATACATTTCTAATGAGTAATCTCACTTTATTCCATCTTTCATCATTTTAATCTTTAATTTTTATTTTAAATAATAATATATAATTTGGAAATTGAAATTCTCACTTTTTTTTTATTTTCTCAATTAATTCTTTCTCTTCTTTCCTTTAGATGTACACTAATATTTTAGCTTGTGCAATGCACAGGATAAATATTTATTTTTATACAATTAGAATTTATAATAAATAAATACTTTTTAATATATAAATTATATTATAATTAGAATTAGTAAAAAAGAATATTTTATAACATATAAACTATATTTTTATTTACGATAAACAATAAATATTGTAATGAAAAGTTATTTTAAGGTTTAATTACCCCTTTTGTCCTTATAGTTGCAACAATATTCTCTTTTAGTCCCTATAGTTTAAAACATCTCATTTTGATCCCTACAGTTGGAATTTTTTAACTCTTTTGGTCATTGCCATCTAAAGTTGTCTAACGTCATTACATCTGATCCTTTAACCACAACAAAATTGAAACTGGCGGTGTAAAACTGCTAAAAAGATCTTAGTGGTTTTTAACCACCATAAATTAAAAAAAAACAAAGTTTCTTTTTTCTTTATTTTCTTTTTTCTTCTTCTTCCCCTCGCACATTTTGACCTTTCTGCGTGCCCACCACCGTCCTCTCCCATTGGCGACTTTTTGGCACTCCTGTACGACGTGCTGGTGAAGAACATTATCTCCTTCAACAACCCAAACCTTGACGCAACATCACTAGTGTGTTGTTCATGGTGGGACGCATTACAGGAGGGGGTGGTGTTGCTCCAATTGGGAAAGCGCTTCAAGTATGATCATTGGTCCACCAATGCCAACAAGGCTCTCGACTTCTTCATGAAAGCCGCCGTATGTGGCTCTGCTTTGGCCATGGTAGATGCAAGCCACATTTATTCGGAGAGGGGAAAAAACATTTCGTTTGTTAATTTATGGAGGTTAAAAATCACCAAAAAAATTTGGTTTTGTAGCGGTTTTAAAGGATCCGGATGTGACGGTGTTAGGTGACTTTAGACAGTGAGGACCAAAAAGGGTTAAAAAAAACTACAACTATAGAGACTAAATGTGGATGTTTTAAATTATATGAACTAAAAGAGAAAGTTGTTGCAACTATAAGGATAAAAAGGTAATTGTACCTATTTTAATTTTGAGTAAATTACACAGACCCCCCTTGAGGTTTGCTCTTATTACACCTAGCACCCCTTTATTTTTTTTAATTACTTTGAGCACCCCTAAGGGGGGGGGGGGGGGGGGGTAAGTGCAATATTTTTTAAACCTGAGAGGAGGGTCAGTGTAATGATTTATGCCTATGAGGGGGGGTCGGCATAACGAAAATCCAAAAATTAGGGGGTTTCTTGTAGGATTCAAAAATGGAGGGGTATCAGGTGTAATAAAGGCAAACCTCAGGGAGGGTCCGTATAATTTACTCTTTAATTTTTGATAATTGCTTTTAAAAAAAGTATTGAGATTCAATTTAGAAATAAAAATGAAAAAGGCATATTGAAATAAATAAGCCATTAAGAAAATGAAGAATGCAGGTAAAGATATATAGAGAGTGGTTTGAGAAAGAAACATTTAGCACTAGTTGTTAAACTAAAATTAAGAAATAGTTTTGAAAAGAAAAAAAAATAATAAATTAAATTAAATGATCAATATAAAGGATTAAGATAAAACATATGGCTAAATAAGGGCAAAAATAATTTCTAAATACATTCTCATTCAAGGTAGGGATTCAAATTTATAGTATAAGAGTAGATTTTACACACTAATCCTGCAACTGGCTGAAAAATTTGCCTTTCGAACTATATTTATTTTATTATTATGTATATTCTTGATCTTCTTAACCATTTAACACTTTTAATCTACTATATTTTATCTCTATCTCTAAATTAAATTTTGATTATGTTTTTCAAAAACATGTCAATAGTTAAAAATAACCTTATATCAAAATTAAATTGTTTATAATAAATATAAAATATAATTTATATATTCTAAGATATTTATTTATTATAAATTTTAATTATAATATACTTTTTTAAGTTAAAGTTAATTAATATAAAAAAATATTTATCATATACAATGCTAAAATTAAAATACAAATTTCTAATTGTATAAAACATCATTCCAAGGGGTGGGGTTAACTCTCAATTAACATGTTTTTCATGCATTGGATACATAATTCCTTTTAAATGAGTAATTGCTCAACTATTTATACTTGTTCATTAAATTCCGTTATTGATTCCATTAAATTTCATTATTACATCAACAAACATAGAATATGAGTGCCTTATTGATTCCATTAAATTCCGTTTATGGCAATGAAATAAGGTAAAGGGGGGCTTACTTATCCATTACTGGGATGGGTGTTGAATCCTAGAGCATACATTGTTCTTAATTGAAATAAGAGGGGCTGGGTTGATTTTTCTAATATCTTGTTTATGCTTCATGACTTCTAAGCTTGGCACATTTTGTGCATGAATTTGAAGACATGGGATGCCATTTTTGAAATACCAATGTGTTACCTTTATCCTGTAAAAATTCCAGCTAAAAACAATTTTGGGAAGTGTTAGAAAACATAATTTCTTTGAACCATGTTCACTGTAAAGTCAAATTCGCTACTGTCAACTTATAGGAATTTTTGAAAATTTTCTAGATGTCTATTTTATAATAGTGGTATCAGAGCAGTCACATCTTTTGAACAAACCTATGGGGATAGGTCTGTTATGTTTTTGCTGTGTGATTAATATCATGGGTATAAGGCTTTAGCCAAGGTTATTCTCTAACTTGGTTTGGTCCTATGTTAGGATGGTGAGACCACGTAGACCCCCTCCTCCTCCATCTGATATGGCCCAAATGGCCCATGCTATAGAGGTGATGGCAGCTGCCATGACATCTATAGCATGGGCCATTTAGGCCATAT
The DNA here is from genome assembly GCA_026413185.1 of Pueraria montana var. lobata. Lineage (NCBI taxonomy): Eukaryota > Viridiplantae > Streptophyta > Magnoliopsida > Fabales > Fabaceae > Pueraria > Pueraria montana. Next base: position 20,150,777 of record CM048649.1, on the reverse strand, counting down.
CAGATGGAGAAGGAGGAGGTCTAGGTGGTCTCACCATCCTAACATAGGACCAAACCAAGTTAGAGAATAACCTTAGCTAAAGCCTTATACCCATCATATCAATCACGTAGCAAAAACATAACAGAGCTATCCCCATAGGTTTGTTCAAAAGATGTGACCAGCTCTGATACCACTATTGTAAAATAGACTTCTAGAGAATTTTCTAAAATTCCTACAAGTTGACAGTACTGAATTTGACTTTACAGTGAACATGGTTCAAAGAAATTAAGTTTTCTAACACTTCCCAAACTTGTTTTGAGCTGGAATTTTTACAGGATAAAGGTAACACATTGGTATTTCAAAAATGGTATCCAATATCTTTAAATTCATTCCCAATTGTTCCCAGTAAAATTTTCTCTAACAGCCTAAATTTCGGACTCCAAATAGAGCTCCAAACCCTTGCCCTGTTCCTTTTCAAAATGTTAATTTAGAAGTTGTGCATGATAATTTGCATAATTTATATGGTTAAAAATATTGTTTTGTCTAGTTTTTAATGGTACAAACTCGAAAAAGAAAAGATAAGTACACAAGTGTAAAATTGGGAAAAACTGAGACATGTTCCAACAGAACACCAAAAATAGAACAGCCACATTATGGGTCACGGATGAGCTCAAAACGAAGTTATCTTAACACAATGTCAATAAAAGTTTCTCCATTTTGTGTCTATTTTCATTCAAAACAAATTTCATGAAAAACCAACGGTTAGATCTTCTGAAAATCACAAAATCGTGGGGACTGTACAGAGCTGGACGAACCAAACAGTGATTGCCACTTTATTTTGTGGTTTGATTTTCACATGCAAAGCTTACCAAATAATTTCAAGAAAATTTGAGCATGGTCTCCTTTGTTTTAGGAGCCTTCCCAATCAATTTCAAAGATTAAAACAATCCAAAGACAGTACATGCAAATCCCACATAGCCACTGCCAAAGGGTTCCTAACCCATTCCATCAATATCTCAAGTTCAAACACCAAGTAACACAACATAAACAACAAGATGGACATGCATGTTGTATGTGGTTGAGCCCCGTAACTCTCAACCACACTTAAACTGAAAATAGAATTCACAAGGAAGTTTCCCTTACCCTATATGTAACATCCTCATTTTATTAATTGTACGCATTTATATATGTATATTATTAACATTTATGCACTATATTTTATAGAAACCTTATGTACATATTCTCTTAATGAAATTAATACAGTTCTACTCAGAAGAATTTTCTGAATTTCCAAATGTCTTTATTTTTGCCGAAATTAATAGTTGACTGGACTGCTATGTCAGACAGCTGTCCAGGATAAATTTTCAAGTATAGAATTTTGAACTCATTTATAAATTAAAAGAAAGGTAATAGAATATAGATTAAAAATATATACAGATAAAGAATTAAAATGCTTATTCAGAATTGTTAGGATTTTCTGAAAGTTAGAACTTTGAGGAATTATTACGGTAAAATTCTAAGACAGAAAATTTAGAGAAAATTCATAGGATATCTATAGAATTATCTAATAATTGTAATATACTTAGAATAATTATTAAAAATGTTTAACCAAGAAAATTTTAATTTAGAACCTTAACCAATCAAAAAGTGACAACTTAGGCTTTTCTAAGATCACTAAATTAAGCTAATTAGGCTTGGATTAAGAGATAAGTAAGACACTACCCCAAGGTTTTTGATAGTGAGGAATCCAATGGTGATGTTATTTTCTTCAAATTCTAATCACATTGTAAAATAATTAGCAGCCCTAATTACCTTCTAGAACTTTCTACAAAGTGCTTGAAATGTTGACTTTTGGGGTAGGCAAGTGACTTGGAACTCCTTGGCTGTCCAAGTGGGCTGGAAAGGCTTGGCAAGTGGACTTCCCTTGGTCCAAATGAGCTGCTGGACGTGCAGGGCAGCAGCTGGACTTGAAGGCAAAGTCCAATTTAGTTAATAATTTGTTTTAAGAAGCATTTAACTTAAGTAAAAGGAGAAAAAGTCACAAAAAGCTATTTTCTCTCAAAACAGAACCTTGAGCTCTCCAAACCCAGCAGCTGCAGTTTTCATTTCAATTTCATCTTAACTTCATCATCTCATCCCAAATTAAGAAACCAAACCATCCAAACTTCCTAAACCCTAAGCTAATCGGCAAAAAGGAAAAGAAATTGGAGGAAATCTCAAAAATTCATACAAGACCAAGGAGTGAGGGAGAAAGGAATTCAAGGGTTTTTCTTCAATTAAAGAGTTTAAGGTAAGGATCTAGGCATTTAATTTCAATTAGAACCCTTGGAATTAGAAGAAAACATGTTGTAGGCTTAGATTAAAATTTTGACCTAGAATCATGAAAACTTGAAATTGATTTAGGGGTTTTGTGTTTTTGATGCTTGTGATTGTAATTCATGGATTGGAATGATGTTTGATTGAATTTTTGATGTGTTGTGATGGTTGAAATTTGGTTTGTTGAATTTTGATTGAATTTGTGATTTGGTTGATTTTTGGTTGGAATTGGAAGTTGTTACTTTGGAAAATATGTTGAGAATGGTAGTGAGACCATTCGGCCAGCCCTAAATGCAAGGGATATTATGTGGAAATTTTTGTAAAATCAAGGGCAAAATGGTCATTTTACATGTAGGGACAAAATGGGAATTTTTGAAAAAGAGCAAGGGTAATTTGGTCATTTCAAAATTTAGGACATAGATGGAATTCTAGAAAAGATTAAGGGTATTTTAGTAACTTTACCTAATAGTGAATTTTTATAATTTTTATGTGATTGCTTAATATTAATTATTTGTTTATTAGCATCATTGTCATATTGCATAAGCTTGAGTTCTTAGAAAATACAAAGATTTCAAATGAGAAATGAGTATTTATGGGGGAATTGATTTCCAGGACTGTGTTGACTGACCGGACTGCGGTAGTCATGTATTTGAAAATATGATTGAGATTATGAACAGAGAACTGTGTTGACTGACCGGACTGCGGTAGTCATGTATTTGAAAATATGATTGAGATTATGAACAGAGAACTGTGTTGACTGACCGGACTGCGGTAGTCATGTATTTGAAAAGATGATTGAGATTATGAACAGAGAATATGATAGTCCTGAGAAATGGGTGAGCAGAGTAAGTTAGACAGGACTGTATAGTCTGTGATTATATAGTCTGTGGGGTGAGGGATATTGGCAATTCCACATGTGGCTGTAATTTGGACAGAGATGCTGCCGTGGTGGCCTTCCGGGTATCCTGACCTCCTAATTCTGTTTAGTTTATTCGCGTTTAGTAGGGGCTGATAGCTGAATTACAGATCGTAATGGTAGGCCAGTTTCTTACTAAACACTCAAAGGGGAAGTCTCCATGGAGCAGGGTCAAAATGAATTTGAGTCAAAAACTGCATTGCATAAATCATACTGCATTTAATTATGTGTGTAACTAATTAATTTGTTATGATATGTATTTGTTTGAAATTGTTTTAATTCTATGAGAAATTAAATGCCTGATCCTGTAATGCTGTCCCCAGATTCTAGGGGAGTGTGAATTGCAGGTGCTTGAAGATATAGTTAAATGATGAAGATGCAGAAATTCCAGAGCATATAGGATGGGACTATTTTGGGTAGACAATAATTTGTAGTAGTTAGAATTATTTTGTAGCAGTGTTTATATAAATTTTAATGATGTAAATTACAGAACATATTTTGGATTGTAAGAGATCGTATCAGAACTTTGAAATAAATATATAAAATGAATTAAATAGTTAAATTATGTTTTATAAAAAAAGGGGGGTTACATTAGTGGTATCAGAGCTCTGGTTATGCATCTCTAGGACTTGCGAGTAGTGGGTCTATTAGGTGTTTTGCTGTGTTACCCTGATTAGAATTGTTTGTTTGTTAAGAATATTATGGGAAAAAGGGTAGTAACTAGATCTGAAATTTTAAGACATGTAGAAATGAGAAGAGGAAGGCTAGTTATAAATCCTAGAGTTGAAACTAATAGTATAGCTGAGATGGCAGAAAGGAAGAAAGGAAATCTTGATAGAGTTGTGAGGGTGCACACTCAGGACTCAGTCGAGATGACTTTCTCTCCTAATGCTTAAAATTTTATTATTATTAGTATTGTTCAAGTTGGGTTATTTTCCATGTTACTTATATTGTGAATTTAAGACTTATAATCTTGAGTTAGTTGAGAAAGGAGATCTAAAGACCTGAGTTCGTAGATCAAGGTTGAGAATAGAGGTCCAAATATTTGAGTTTATAGGATAATAGTTGAGTTTGACAAAAGAAAGAAAACAAAGTTTTGAAGGTACCTTGATGTTTGGAATATGATGAGATGTTGAAAGTATGGTTATTGCCATATTGTTCTAATGGATGTTTTCATGTGTTTTGAAGGCTGAAACAGTGTATCGTAGTATAAATTTGTCACAGGATTGATATCTTAACTATTAGGACTTGAAATTTTGTGTTTTAGACATGAATTAGAACCAAAATAGTGCATTTTTCTGGTGCAGTAAAATAGCCTGCGGGTTTAATATATTTTATTACATTCCCATGGTGTAAGTGATGATTTAAGACTTGTATAATTGAGGTTATCAAGGATCCATGTTGTAGGTCTTAGTTGGTAGGTATATATATATGAGAATTCTTGATGGTCAAACCTTGATTAATAGGGTAGAATAGGACCCAAATGCTAAGTTAGTAGCAGTTGACCTAAGAATTTTTAAAGTTGAAAGAGTAAGTAATTGGAAGGCCTAAAGGTATGTGTATTGATGTTGGAAATTAAGCCTAAGTAACAATTAAATTGGTAGTAGTGAATTGGAGTAATTTGAGGTACTTTGAAAGTCATTCTAATGGTGACTTGTTGGAATTATAGTTCTAAAGTACAACTATAAGTTGAGGATGCTAATTATGTTTAAAATACCCTATACCTTGCTTGTTTCTGTGCCTACATCTAAACCAATCCTAACCTCTCAAATATGTTTGAATTGTATAATAACCATCAGAGATAGACCATTTGTTGTGAATTTGATTTGTTTGCCTATGACTAACCTTGATGTGATATTAGGAATGGATGGGTTAGCAGCCAACCATATTCTAATAGACTGTGCCTCTAAATCTGTGATTTTCCCTGAACTTGATGTTTCTAGACTTAAGCCTATCCAACCTAAGGAAATATCATTTAAAAGTGAAATTCAAAAAAATACATGTTATCATCTCTTGGAACTAAGGAGATAAAATTGAAATAGACTCTGTGTTAGTTGTAAATGATTATCCTGAAGTTTTTCCTGATGATGTTTCTGGTTTGTCTCTTGAAAGAGAAATAGAATTTAGTATAGATTTGATGTCTGGTACTAGACCAATTTCTATGCAACCATATAGAATGTCATTATTGAAATTAATTGAGTTAAAGAAACAATTGGAAGAATTATTAGAAAAACAGTTTGTAAGGCCTAGTGTGTCCATATGGTGAGCCCCAGTATTATTAGTTAAAAAGAAAGATGGAGGATCTAGGTTATGTATAGATTATAGACAATTAAATAAAGTAACTATAAAGAATAAATATCCTTGATCTAGAATAGATGTTATATTAATATATTCTAAAAATAAAGAAGAACATGAAAATCATCTTAGAATAAAATTAGAAATTTTAAAAGATAGAAAATTATATGCTAAATTGTTTAAGTGTGAATTTTGGTTGGAGGAAGTGAAAATTTTAGGACATGTAATTTCTAAAGATGGAATAAGTGTAGATTTTTCTAAGGTAGAAGCAATTTTAGAATGGGAAAGGCCTAAGACAGTAACTGAGATTAGTAGTTCTTAAGATTTGATGGATATTATAGAAGATTAATTGAAGGATTTTCTAAGATAGCTGAACCCTTAATAGAATTTTATTTGGAGTGAGAGTTGTGAGAAAATTTCGAAGAATTGAAACATAAATTGACTACCTCACTAGTTTTAGTTTTACCCGACCCAAATGAATCCTATGAGGTATACTGTGATGTTTCATCTCTAGGGTTAAGATGTGTGTTGATATAAAATAAGAAAGTGGTAGCTTATGCATCTAGGCGGTTGAAATCACATGAGAGAAATTATCCTACTCATGATTTGGAGTTAGCAGCTATAGTTTTTGCTTTGAAGATTTGGAGACATTATTTATATGGATCAATATTTGATGTATATATAGTGATCATAAGAGTTTAAAATATTTGTTTTAAAAAAAAAAAAAAAATTGGAAAGGAGAAAAAGAAGATGGATGGAGTTTATTAAAGATTATGATTTTCAATTAAGGTATCATCCAATAGAGGCTAATGTAGTAGAAGATGCTTTAAGTAGGAAAATTGTGCATATGTCAACTATGAGGATTAAAGAATTAGAGTTAATAGAATAATTTAGAGATTTAAATCTATGTACAGTTAGGAAAAAGGATAAAATTCCATTTGGAATTATTACCATCACTAATGAATTTTTGGAAGAAATTAGGAAGAAACAAGATGCAGATGAATGTATTCCAGAAAAGAAAGGATTAATGGGATCAGGTAAGGAAAAAGAATTTAATTTAGGAATGGATATAATTATTAGGTTTAAAATAGAATTTGTGTACCTAATGATCAAGAATTTAAGGAATTAATTTTGGAGGAAGGGCACAAAAGTAAACTTAGTATTCATCCTAGAACAACAAAAATATATAAAGATTTAAAGGGAATGTTTTGGTGGTCTAGGATGAAGAGAGATGTAGCAGAATATGTGGCTAGATGTTTAACATGTTAGAAAGCAAAGATTGAATATCAGAAACCCTTTGATCTGTTACATCCTTTAGAGATACCTATATGGAAACGGAATAGTATATCAATAGATTTTGTGGTAGGATTACCTAGAAAACATAGGAATTTTGATACCATTTGAGTAATTGTAGATAGATTAACTAAATTAGTACATTTTGCTTTCAATAAATATTAGGTATTCTTTAGAAAAAATAGCTTAATTGTACTTAAAGGAAATAATTAGATTATCTGGAGTACCTATTAGTATAGAGTCTAATAAAGACCCTAGCTTTGTTTTTAAATTTTTGGAAAGATTTTCAGAAAGCTTTAAGAAGTAAAATTTTATCTTAGTTTAGTATAACACCCTAAGATTGATGGTCAAACAGAAAGGACTATTCGGACATTAGAAGATCTCTTAAGAGCCTGTACATTAGAAGAGAAAGGAAAACCTAACATTTGAAACAAAGCCTATTAAGATTGAGGACAGAAGGATTAAGTACCTGAGAGGTAAAGAAATTTCTCTAGTTAAGGTTATTTGGGATGATATCAGAGGTGATGCTACATGGGAGTTAGAGGAAAAAATGAAAGAAACATATCCTCATTTGTTTGTATAGTTATTTTGTTGTATAGTTGTATGGTTATATATTTGTATTAGAAATTTCGAGGACGAAATTTTTATTAGTAGGGGAGAATTGTAACATCCTCATTTTATTAATTGTACGCATTTATATATGTATATTATTAACATTTATGCACTATATTTTATAGAAACCTTATGTACATATTCTCTTAATGAAATTAATACAGTTCTACTCAGAAGAATTTTCTGAATTTCCAAATGTCTTTATTTTTGCCGAAATTAATAGTTGACTGGACTGCTATGTCAGACAGCTGTCCAGGATAAATTTTCAAGTATAGAATTTTGAACTCATTTATAAATTAAAAGAAAGGTAATAGAATATAGATTAAAAATATATACAGATAAAGAATTAAAATGCTTATTCAGAATTGTTAGGATTTTCTGAAAGTTAGAACTTTGAGGAATTATTACGGTAAAATTCTAAGACAGAAAATTTAGAGAAAATTCATAGGATATCTATAGAATTATCTAATAATTGTAATATACTTAGAATAATTATTAAAAATGTTTAACCAAGAAAATTTTAATTTAGAACCTTAACCAATCAAAAAGTGACAACTTAGGCTTTTCTAAGATCACTAAATTAAGCTAATTAGGCTTGGATTAAGAGATAAGTAAGACACTACCCCAAGGTTTTTGATAGTGAGGAATCCAATGGTGATGTTATTTTCTTCAAATTCTAATCACATTGTAAAATAATTAGCAGCCCTAATTACCTTCTAGAACTTTCTACAAAGTGCTTGAAATGTTGACTTTTGGGGTAGGCAAGTGACTTGGAACTCCTTGGCTGTCCAAGTGGGCTGGAAAGGCTTGGCAAGTGGACTTCCCTTGGTCCAAATGAGCTGCTGGACGTGCAGGGCAGCAGCTGGACTTGAAGGCAAAGTCCAATTTAGTTAATAATTTGTTTTAAGAAGCATTTAACTTAAGTAAAAGGAGAAAAAGTCACAAAAAGCTATTTTCTCTCAAAACAGAACCTTGAGCTCTCCAAACCCAGCAGCTGCAGTTTTCATTTCAATTTCATCTTAACTTCATCATCTCATCCCAAATTAAGAAACCAAACCATCCAAACTTCCTAAACCCTAAGCTAATCGGCAAAAAGGAAAAGAAATTGGAGGAAATCTCAAAAATTCATACAAGACCAAGGAGTGAGGGAGAAAGGAATTCAAGGGTTTTTCTTCAATTAAAGAGTTTAAGGTAAGGATCTAGGCATTTAATTTCAATTAGAACCCTTGGAATTAGAAGAAAACATGTTGTAGGCTTAGATTAAAATTTTGACCTAGAATCATGAAAACTTGAAATTGATTTAGGGGTTTTGTGTTTTTGATGCTTGTGATTGTAATTCATGGATTGGAATGATGTTTGATTGAATTTTTGATGTGTTGTGATGGTTGAAATTTGGTTTGTTGAATTTTGATTGAATTTGTGATTTGGTTGATTTTTGGTTGGAATTGGAAGTTGTTACTTTGGAAAATATGTTGAGAATGGTAGTGAGACCATTCGGCCAGCCCTAAATGCAAGGGATATTATGTGGAAATTTTTGTAAAATCAAGGGCAAAATGGTCATTTTACATGTAGGGACAAAATGGGAATTTTTGAAAAAGAGCAAGGGTAATTTGGTCATTTCAAAATTTAGGACATAGATGGAATTCTAGAAAAGATTAAGGGTATTTTAGTAACTTTACCTAATAGTGAATTTTTATAATTTTTATGTGATTGCTTAATATTAATTATTTGTTTATTAGCATCATTGTCATATTGCATAAGCTTGAGTTCTTAGAAAATACAAAGATTTCAAATGAGAAATGAGTATTTATGGGGGAATTGATTTCCAGGACTGTGTTGACTGACCGGACTGCGGTAGTCATGTATTTGAAAATATGATTGAGATTATGAACAGAGAACTGTGTTGACTGACCGGACTGCGGTAGTCATGTATTTGAAAATATGATTGAGATTATGAACAGAGAACTGTGTTGACTGACCGGACTGCGGTAGTCATGTATTTGAAAAGATGATTGAGATTATGAACAGAGAATATGATAGTCCTGAGAAATGGGTGAGCAGAGTAAGTTAGACAGGACTGTATAGTCTGTGATTATATAGTCTGTGGGGTGAGGGATATTGGCAATTCCACATGTGGCTGTAATTTGGACAGAGATGCTGCCGTGGTGGCCTTCCGGGTATCCTGACCTCCTAATTCTGTTTAGTTTATTCGCGTTTAGTAGGGGCTGATAGCTGAATTACAGATCGTAATGGTAGGCCAGTTTCTTACTAAACACTCAAAGGGGAAGTCTCCATGGAGCAGGGTCAAAATGAATTTGAGTCAAAAACTGCATTGCATAAATCATACTGCATTTAATTATGTGTGTAACTAATTAATTTGTTATGATATGTATTTGTTTGAAATTGTTTTAATTCTATGAGAAATTAAATGCCTGATCCTGTAATGCTGTCCCCAGATTCTAGGGGAGTGTGAATTGCAGGTGCTTGAAGATATAGTTAAATGATGAAGATGCAGAAATTCCAGAGCATATAGGATGGGACTATTTTGGGTAGACAATAATTTGTAGTAGTTAGAATTATTTTGTAGCAGTGTTTATATAAATTTTAATGATGTAAATTACAGAACATATTTTGGATTGTAAGAGATCGTATCAGAACTTTGAAATAAATATATAAAATGAATTAAATAGTTAAATTATGTTTTATAAAAAAAGGGGGGTTACACTATACTCTTGAAATTTCTTAAAAGAGAAACTAGGAGGAGAAATTTGAGGTTCTTGAGTGATCCTTCCCTAATTTGTGCTATAGAATCTACTAGGAGGAACCTAAACCAACATCAAAACAAGCTTCAATCAAATTTTAACCCACCAACCAAGATTCTACATGACACCCATTTCATGTCTACTTGGTGGGAGAAGGAAAAAGAACTTAAGAGACCAAAGGAGAAGAGGGGTACTTACCAACTAGAAATCAATCAAAGAAGCTCTTGAGATTAAGGAAACAAAGTCCTCTTTGAGTGAATTTCAAAAACCCAATCTCTTGAGAGGAAAAGAGAAGCTTAGAGAGGGAGAAGAAAATGGAAGAAATGAGAGAAGTGAAGCTTTGCACGTCCAAAGCTTGGGTTTTATTTAAAATTTTTACATTTCGCACCTATACTTCCTCTAAGGACACCCCCTTCTCTTATATTTTTTTTTCTACAACTCAAGGAATTTACGTAAAAGTCCCAAAAATCTCACAATAACACTGTGGCACATAACAAAACATAGAACTTAAGTTAATTATTATATCAATCAACATAATTTAAATTTAATTTGCTCTTGCATTATTAATCAAACACTTAATTATACAATTAGGAAAACTACAACGTTACAGAGAGGAAGGAAGAAAAGTGAGAAATGAGAGAAGGAGAAGAGGCTTGCTACGGTTAAAGCTGTGGGAGTATTTTAAACTTTTGATATTTGCACCTTAACATCCTCTATCTACACTCCTCTCTCTTAACTAATAACACCTATGTGTATATGCAACATCCAATTAGCATAAAAAAAATAAACTCTTTAAACATCCAACAACACATAAACAATTTACTCCATTTCATTAATTATCCCATTAAATAACATAATTTAAATTTAATTTCTCTTATATCTTAAATCCAATACTTAATCATACATTATGAAAAATCACAGTGTTACAGTTCCCCACGTGTGAATGCAATGGGGCCTTAAGTAATTTTTTTTTTCTTTTTTGATGGAAACATTTAAAAATTAATATTTACAAGATGTAATATAATTTTTTATTATTAATATTTTTATTAAATTTATGTATACATTTATATACAAATGAAAAAATACTTTTAAAGATAATAGTTTTTTAGACAATCATTTATATAAATTAAAATGATATGAGACATGTATAAATATAAAATTATCTGAATATATATATATATATATATATATATATATATATATATATATATATCTACTAAAATATACTTATATAAAATTTAAAAAAAAAACATTGAAAACATAATAGTATAAAAAATGTAGATTGTAAACTTAATACCCATGCAAGGCACTGGTTATTATGCTAGTTTTATTATATTTTACAATTTATATTATGAGTAAATCACATTTAAGGTCTCCTTGACCTCCACTACAAAATTTGCATCCCCTAATAAGATATATATACTTTAGGGCCTAAGGTTCAATAGACAATGATATGATTTTAGTTGGTCTAATTAGAATTGATATCCATTAAGTATTTCACTAGAAGGTCTCACATTCCTTCAATACCAAGTTTCCAATTCGCCTATAGTAGGCTTCTTAACAATTCAATTGTCTTTAATTACTTGATATAAATTGTTACGTTAAAGACTAACTATCAAGCATAGGACAATATAAAATCTTATTGAGTACCAACAATAATATTTTGAATCAATCACAACAAAATTAAAAATAAATTAACACTACAAGAAATTCACTAATTAGCGAGGGAAACATTCCTTGCTAATCCCTCGCTAATCGCATTAGCGAGGGATACTTATAGATTAGCGAGGGATACTTCTTACTATAAAATAAGTTGCTAATTTGTGATGGGAATCCTTCTTCACAATCCTTCTCTAATTTTGTACAAATCCCTAGCAAATCCTTTGCAAATTTCCTCGCTAATCATGTGGTCAAATGTAGATAATCCCCTTGCTAATTAGCAACAACTGTCGCTCACTAACCCTTCGCAAATCATTCACAATTTATCCTATGCTAATCCCTCACAATACTTTCTTCGTTAATCATTCAATTTTCCCTTTCCACTTCCATGAACTTCTCCTCACAGATATACCCTCGTTATTCCTTCACTATTCCCTTGTTATTCCTTCGCTAAAATCCTTCGTTATTCTCCCACAAATCCCTCACCCTTAAACAAATTATTTCTTCGCACATGATTCCCTCGCTATTCTGTCACAAAAATATTCAAGTTGATTTTATTTCAGTGTACACCTATATCCGAAATTAAACAAAATTATCAAGGCATATTTCATTTATTACAGTACACTCTATATTTGAAATTAACACATGATATAACTGAACCTATATAAATCAAAGAAAAAATAAAAAGCATGATTAACCCATAAATCATTAAAGTGCAGTAAACAAATATTTCAACATAAATCAAAATCTGTCATAAAGTCTTACAAAGGATAATAAGAAAAACATTATTTAACCCAAAGTGCAATAACCAGATAAAAAAAGTAAACAATTCATTTTTTTAAGGCATGCAATATTTTATGTTCGAAAAAACTCCATCTGTGTCCGCATTTGTGCCTGCATCTCTTTCTTCATCTCCTTCAATTTTGCCTTCATCTCTGTTTGAGCCTTCAATTGTGCCTCCATCTGCAACTGCATTTGTGTTTGCAATTGCCTTTTCATCTGTTGTATTTCTGACTTTGACTGTATTTGCAGCTGTGTTTGCATTTGCTCTCTCATTTGAAGCATCTGCTCTCTCATTTGAGACATCTGCTCTCTCATTTGAGACATCTGCTCCTCTCTCATTTGAGACATCTGCTCTTCTCTCATTTGAGACATCTGCTCTTGCATTTAAGACATTTGAAGGGTTGAAATTCCTATTGCAAGATTCAATTAATCTTTCTTTATCCCAAGTATAATGAGTCCCAATTAATCTTTCTTTATCATGGTAAATTTTGCACAATAAAATCTTGCTCTATCTAGATGTCTTCTTAAAGGCACAAACAATAAGAATGATTTGTGGTGAATGCATATTTGTGTGTGGCAGCTCTTAGCCAAAGTTGAAATTAAAGCATAAAATTAAACTTCAAATTTGTGTGTGCGTGTGCGCGCGTGTGTATAGAGGCAACTAGATTGTTATATGCTTTTGGTCAAACAGAAGTAGAGCTACACACAAGACTAAGAATCTACATCTACAACATTTAAACAAATCTCAAAAGTTCATAAAACTAATTAATTTGGTTGGGAAGGGAGAGAACAGTGAACATCATGCATGACCTTGACAAATTTATGCCAAATTGCAAAAGAAAAAAAAATGTGAAGAGAGAATTTAATGACATATTGTATAATGTTCTTTTGGAGGGGGGAACAAACAAAGGCAAGCTTGGCAGGAAGCATGTATATAAAGAAGAGAAAGCAAAGAAGCACAATTGAAAACATGTAATTTAGGGACTAACTTGGTTTGCATATAAAGAGGAACTTTTAGGAAGACTCTTATTTAGTGTTGAATAAGACTTAATTTACAGATGTTAGCATTTTATAAATAGCATCAATTGAATTAACTTTAGTTAATGGGACTCGGCTATGGCTTAGCATCCATTGTAGTATTATTCATTTGGCAATCTTTATAATATAATTAGCTTAGGAAGAGGATAATACATGAAGCAATAAAGTCGTTCGATGGTCAATAAAATAATTAGGTATGCATTTTAGTATAATAGTAGATATGTTATAAAGTTAAAAACAAAAGAGGAGGAACAATAAGAGTTTCTTTATTCTGAGATATTCCTTCCAACTTCTAATTTATTGTGTGTATCACTAAAATATTATACTATCCTTCTACACTAAAGGTGCGTATCAAGAGAATCAAGTATGCACAAAATAAAGTATGTACAAAAGAAAAATAAAAGGAAAAGGAATATATAGTTATAATAACACAATAATTGCAAAAGATAATCCAATAGCAAGAGAAGAAAGGGAAAAGAAGGATATGCACAGAATATTGTAATGATTAGAGTTCTTCATTATCCGTAACAACAACGTCAAACCGACCAACTTCATTTTCTTTGGTCTTATCCTACACTTTTCATTCCTTTAAATTCGTTAATGAAAATAGGGAATATCAATCAACGTTGCAAACTTTAGGGAACAAAACTTACCACAATGAGTAAATTCTTTTGCTCCACAATACGCTAATTCTTCAATTTTTGGTTGGCCAAACTTCTGTGTAACTGGAACTTGATATAATGAATAACAAGTCATGGCTAAAAAAATTACATTTCAAGTCAAAAACATCTATATAAGAAGAAGAAAAGCTGAGGAATATAACTCAAATACCATTAAGTGATAACGAAAGGGAGAATGTGAAGACCAATGAGGACCCTTGCAAAGATGATTGAACCTAAACGCACCAAACAATCGTGAACCTAAACACACCAAACAATCAATTCAAACTAAAGGGAGAAGAGGAAACATACCTTTGACGAACCCTAGCAAAGAAGAAAGGTTATGAGTGTGTAACGGATGCTTATTTTGGATTGATGGAGGGGGATGGAGTGGAGGATGAAAATAATCCCTTGTTTGGTTTACAAAAATGAAGATGGGAGAGGATGACACATGATGGATCCCATTCCACTGTTTAATCCCATCTTCTTCTCCTCCCAAATTGGGGTGTAGAGGATGGAACACTATTTATAAACTTATAAAATGTCTGATTTTTAACCTTATTAGATATATCGTGTGTAAATGTAATCATTGGCGCCACCACTTACTCAGATATTTTTGTTGTTGCCCGCTTAATTTATGTTTCTTGGTTCATGTTGGTGCCTAGCTGAACGTCCATCTTCTATTGTTTTACTCGGATATTTTCAATCACATTGTTTTATTTATTATTATTTTATTATATATATATATATATATATATATTATGTGACTTAATTTACTTGATATATAAATATCTTATAAATAGCATAACTTCTATGCTTTTAATTGTTCATTTATTTATTTTTAGTAAATAAAATTCCACTTACTATATTATATGTATAAAATAAAAGTATAATAATTTAAAAAGATTAGATTAAATCAATTTTTAACATATAGAAAAATTTAAATAATTTTAAAAACAAATTAATATTCATTTCAAGATATTTTTGTCAACCATAATAATTAAAATAACAATTTCTTAGATGTATAGTAAAGGTTAAAATAATTCATAATTATTTACTTAGAATAATAATTAAAGATAGTAATTAAGAGATATATTATTATTATTATTATTATTATATATGTCAATTTCTACAAATTATATTAATATATATATTTAAATTTTCTATTTTAAAAAATGTTTTATAAAGTACATTTCAAAAAAAGTATTAGAAATTATAATTTTTCAATTTTGTATATTTTAATATGTGTTTCTAATAAATTTTAATGTATTCTATTGAATTTTTTCTATTTAAAAATGTTTTATAAATTACCTTTTATAAAAATATTAATTTTTTTTAATGTTGTATATTTTAATATGTATGTGTGTGATAGTTGTTTTTTTATTTAATAATATATTTTTTTAATATGCATAGGCTTATTTGAAAATTCATAAGTTTAAGAAATATATATTAAGTGTAATAGTTAATAAGTATTTGTAGGCATACGGGAGTAGCTGCTACCACGGATTCGCGATAATCTCATGCAATTATAGTTTCTCTAAGAAAATTATAAAATATTTTCTTAATCATCAAGAATTTTAAATATTAAAATTACCTTACTTATTTGCATCACTTAAGGATTTAAATTTTTAAATGCTTAAATGTAATGAGAAATTTACTAAATAAATTTCAATATTGCCAATAATAAGAAATAAAGATTTTTATTTCAAATGAAATTATCCTTACCCTATTTTTCTTGTAAAGATACTATCGTATATATTAACTTTTTCTCAATAATTACCAAAATGGTCAACAATTGCTTAAGCTTATTTTTCTCAGACATTTTAAATCTAAAATATTATAATATTAATTATAAAGTTTGTAAATTCTAGTTTTCATCTCTAAAATCAATTTGCTTCCATTTTTATTTCAAAACATATTCATCCCACTTCTAACATTTTTTTTTTCTGAAAAGAAGTTTACACATATAAAGTTTTAAAGTCTCACTTACTATCACCGAGTGAGGATTATTTTTATTTTTATTTTTCTTTTAAAAACTTTAAGAATTTTCTTTCTTAGTCCATTAATGAAGTACTATTTTAATATTTAGTTATTCTCTTAGTATTGAATCTTTAGCCTTTCTTCTGAGTATCAAATCTACGGCTTATCCTTTATTACTTAAAAGAATATACACCTAACAGAAATATTTACCCCCAAAAAACTTCAGGGATGATAATATAATTTCACATTCTAAAAAAGAGTCAAAATAATTAAAATCAAATAAATGTAACTTTTAAATTTAAATTCTATTACCGTCATAAATGCATTAAAAAAATAATAAACAAATTTTTAATTATCATTTATATAAAATTAGTAAATATAAAAGTAAATTAATAATTTCCATTATTAGCTTTCTATCACAATAAAAAAAAGATTGCATAAATTTCATTTGTAAATAAAAATCACATTAAAAAGATAACAATCATCTTAGGAGAACAATAACAATCCTTTCCTTTATGGTAAATAATCATGTTAATAATTTCATATGATAAATACCAATCACATTAAAAAGATAACAATCACATTAATAATTTTCATTATTATCTTTTTATCACAACGTTTATAATAATTTTCATTTGTAATTATAATCTTTCTATTTCTATTTATCCTTTATTATTTTAAGGAATATACATCTAGCAGAAATATTTTTCCCGCATAAATTTCAGGGATAATAATGTAATTTCACATTCTAAAAAAAATGTCACAATAATTAAAATCAAATAAATGTAAGTTTTTAAATTTAAATTCTATTACCGTCATAAATGCATTAAAAGAAATTAATAAATAGATTTTTAATTATCATTTATGTAAAATTAATAAATATAAAAGTAAAATAATAATTTCCATTATTAGCTTTCTATCACAATTAAAAAAGATTGCACAAATTTTGTTTGTAAATAAAAATCACATTAAAAAGATAACAATCATCTTATGAGAACGATAACAATCCTTTCCTTCATGGTAAATAATCAAGTTTATCATATGATAAATACCAATCACATTAATAATTTCCGTTATTATCTTTCTATCACAACGTTTATAATAATTTCTATTTGTAATTATAATATTTCTATTTCTATTTATATTGCACGTAAGTGTTCAATTTCTACCAGCTTTTTATTTTTCCTTTTTCTATTTCTTTTTTATTTAGTCTTTGTTTATCCTTTGTTCTTTGATTGCAGGTGTTTGTGACTCTGGGAAGGGCGAGAAATTGTTTTCCTCTTTGTAGCACATGGTTTGAACCTCACATGCAATAAGCTGAGAAATCTTCCTTCAAAATAATTAGCTTAAAGTACTAATTTTACAGAACACAAAAATTCTTCTATTTATAGAACACATTTTGATTGCATTCCTAATTTTATGTTTGATAAAAGTACTATGATATTTGAATATCAATAATACTTTTTTTTTTTACCAAATATATATCAATACTTATTTAATATAAAATGGAAATTTTTGTAATTGCCTAAATATAAGGTGTGATTACCAACAAAACAAGTTGTTGGTCCGAGTGGTGCTGGACTTGGTCCTCTTAAGCAAGGTCTCGGCAAAGCCGGTAGATACTCTGTACCAATAACATGGTACCAAAATATATATATATATATATATATATATATATATATATATATATATATATATATATATATATATATATGGGATAGGATCAGTTTGCTCTAGGTGTAAGTCTAAAAACATACACCAAATCCTATCCATTAATTTTATTGAATCTGATGGTTCTGATTATTTCACTTCAAAAATTTAAAAAAAGTAATTAAGTGAGTCACGTGATCTCTCTTCCCTATCGTTTTCTTTCTATGCGTTTTCGTCCCAGCCTGTTTTAGAAACCTTTCTCTACGTTGATGCAGAAGCTAATTGATTGAAGGGAGTCTTTTTTTTTTTCTTCTTAGTTTTCTTTTCAGCCAATTAGAATTCTTGGCACAATTCAAGATTGATTCATCATCGCCCTTAAATTTCAAATTTTTTTCTTATCTTTTTTTGTTGTTGTCATTTCCGTTTTCACTTTATTCAAATTTCAAACGCTTTTTGGAGTGGTTTGAGAACCCATAGTCGAAAGACAAATTCTCCCTTTTGACATCTTAGTTTGATTATTTTGTAATCGTTTTGGAGCTAAGAGTTAGCCGAATTCCACTTTGGCTAGCTAACAAGTATTTGAAATTCTAAATAATTAAATTAATTATTATGAATATATATTTGTAAATAAATACGTTTACTAAGATTAAGTTGCACTATTGAGCATCGTTCCAATTTTTTTTCTATTGTTTTTTTACAAAGATTCTTATGTGTTATGTATTATAATTTGTCACATATATTTTGTTATATCTTTCTATTTATTTTATTTATTTATTGTGTATTCTAAATTGAAAAATAAATTCTCACCTAATTTTAATATAAATATAGACGAATGTGCTTCTCTTCTATTGTCAATTTGTCATGAATTTTCTCTCGATACTTCTTGAAAAATGATACCAAAGATGTATATGGTTTCTGATATTAAGCTTGAAGGATTGTGGTTGAGTACTGATTTCAATAACAAGAGCCAAGTGATTAGCCTCAATCGATTTGATTTTGTTGGATGACAAGGTAAGAGCATAAAATTGATAATAAAGCATATAACTTTTGTTTTATTTTCTTCTTTATTTGATATGTTTTTTTTTTTTTTTTTTGCATTCTACTAAAATCCATGCTCTACCATAAGGAAAGATTATAATTTGAAAAGCTTTTGCATGAAGGCAAAGTGTATATAATGGAGAACTTTATTTTAGGTGGTCTAGTGAAAAAATGGAGAGTTACTAATCACAAATGGAAGTTAACTTTCATGTACCAAAGTAACAGAGGCGAAGTGTGATAGCATTCCGATGAACTTTTATGAATTTGTTCCATTTTCAAAAATACTTTTTGCCTTTGATGAAGTATATTTGATGGGTGAGTTATAAACTATATTCATTTTTTAATTCTTAAATTGTTACATCGTATGCCAACAAATTATTTGAATTTTTTTAAGGTACATTATTTTTGTTGAATTCTTACTTTTTTTTTAATTAAACTAGATGTGATTGGCCACATGGTTGAAAAGGATAATTTGAGAGAAACAGAGAATAATAGGAAAATGAGGAAACATATTGATGTGATTCTTAAAAATTTAGAGTGAGTAATTTAATATATATATTTTTTTTCAATTTTAGCACTAGATCGTGCATCCCACGAGTCACCGTACTAGTTATAATAAAAGTAAACAAGTAAGAGCGGAAAATTTTATGAAATTGAGTGACAAATTTTTAGAGATTTTTTTAATTCATAAAATTATATAAATATAATAATTAAGGTAATTAGAATAAGTATATCTTCTAATTTGAAATAATTAAATTAATTACATATTAACATATATATGTTTTAATTAAGGTAATTAAGATTATTTTAAAATAAGATAATTAGATAATTTTAAATTAACTCTAATAATGACGGTGCACTATTGTGTATTTGAATTTATAATAATTTTAAAAGGTAGTATAATCACAATTGTTACAGAATATGTATGTGTTTAAGATAATTAAGGTGCAATATTTGAATTTGAAATAATTAATACAAAATTTTTTAATTCTAAAATTAGAACAAGAATAATAATGAATAATACATTTATCTTTTATTTTTTATAAACCTGAAATTTTTCCATATTAAAACAAATTTTAATCAATACTGACTGTAGTAAATTATAAATTATTTTGTTCCTTTTTATAAAAAAAATCCTTTTTTAGACTATAAATAATAAAAATCAAAGAGTTTTCTATATTGGCTTTGTGTTTTCAGGATTAGGTATATTAGGTAATTAGGTAATAAATGAAAAAATAAAAAAAATATGTTATCTTGATTTCAATTTTCATTTTAAAAAAAATTTAGAGATTAAATATAAAAAGATTTCTAGAATTATTTTGATATCTTTCAAAATTTGTGAATTGTTATATATTATATAAGGTTAGTAACCGATTCTATAATTTAGGGATTAAACCACTCCGTAACAAGTGTGTTACTCTGCGAGCATCATCTGGAAAAGATATCCGCTAACATGTTGGCATAGCGGGATATAGATAGAGCTGTTAAAATGGGTCAGCCCGGCCCGTTGGGCCTAACCCACCTTTGCTCGCTTAATAGGTGGGCCAACCCAACCCATCCCACTTCTTAGTGAGTTCATAAAATACTAGCCCGGCCTGGCCCACCACAGGTTGGTGGGTTAAACGGGTCGGCCCACCTAATATAAAAATAATGAAAAATCATTTAAAAAAAACAAATTCCAACTTCTATCATGCTTCAAATTCAAAATTTTATAAAAGAATATTATCTTAGTAACAAATATTATTAATTACAACAAGTTTCAAGTCTTTTAAGTTTAATAAATAACAAATCTAAGAAATGAATAATTGCCTTAGAACCTAAAAAGGGTTTTTTTTTTTTTTTTTTTGTAGCTAGCTAACTCGAGGGCCAACCTGGCCCACCATGGGTTCAACCTGGTGGGTTGGGTAATTTTTTTGCAATTATTGGAAAAGATTTTTTTTCAATCCAGCCTGGCCCTAACCCGTGGTGGGCCGGGTTGGCCCACAGGTAGTGACCCATTTTGACAGCTCTATGTATAGAGTTGAGACGTATACATATTGTCTAGCTTCTAATACTACGCCAATGTAGCTACAGCATGTCATCATGGTAGTCATTTATCATGATAGCCTAAGAATTAGACAATTTACAATCAAGGTTGTTATATATGATTTAGGGATTTGTTATACAAGTTGCATTATGAGATAAGGTTGTTATATATACATAACAATGCAATAATTAATGAAAGAAATGCATCTTGGTCGGCCAGATAAGACAAATGTCCTCAAGAGTCCTTTAGTGAAGTAATTTCCAGCAAGATACAAAATTTTCAATTTACTCTTTCAAGGTAATTCTTCGACCTTATTCCATTGTTTAATTTTTTTTCATATTCCTTTATTGTAAGGTTGTTCATTTTGAATACCATTAAGGAACCACATGTGCTATAGTCCTTACGCAAGCAATGTTTGCATTGTAAATCAATTACGGTTGGAATGATGCAATGGACATGAGGCATATGGTACAACTATGATTGTCGATGATATGGTGAAAGACTTCAAAAACAAAGTACAAATGAGTAATACATGAAGAAATAATGCATGTTTATGGATCGAACTTTGTTAGTGCCTGTGAGTTTTAACTTTAATTTCTATTTTTAAATTTGCATTGATAGGCTGGGACAATATCTGCTAATGGAGAGAGAGAATGGTTAGTTTATTGCAAAAACTATGAAGACAGTTACAAAGAGAAAGTAATCACAATTACATGAACTTTTTTTTTATCTCATCACCCTATTGATATTATTCTATGCATGTTTTACTTATGGAGGATTTTTTTTTCCTTTGATTTACTTTTCTTTATGGAGAAATGGATTATAGTTGTTTAATATCTTGATAATGAAATGCTTCCAAAAGCTTCCTTCAAAGTGTTCTTTTTTTCCCCTTATTTTCCGCCCACATGAACTGTGGTAAGGACTACAGTGCTTGAATAAATACTATAATGCTCTTTAAACATATCATAATATTTTTTATTATATTAAAAAATTGTTTAAATTATCATGTTTTTAAATCACAAAAATTAGTTATAAATCTTCAAACACTGCACAAAGGATGTCTGTAGTTAAATGGCATTCTTATATTATGAACATTTCAAATTAATTTGAAAGAATTCATTTATAGATGGAAAAAAAATTGAATCGCTTTTTGTTAGATGTACAAGCCACAACTATAATTTTTTAGAGTAACTTTTTTTCATCCAATCTAATTCTTCTATTATACTCATTACATTATTATTTTTTTTGCTGACCATGGTATTGGTACGGAATATTCATCGTCGAAAGCAATGACTAAACTCCGTCGGGGATTATTCATCGCCGGAAGCAATGACTAAACTGCGTCGGGGACCGTGAGCGCACACCAAGGTGGGTATTCCCCTCGCAACATGGTTTATTCCATACCCAAAGTGGCATCACTAGGATTAAAACCCTGGACCACTTGGTTAAGGGACACAAGCCGCTACCACTTGTGCCAACCAATGTTGGTATGCTCATTATATTATATTAATAAAAGGAAGGTAGTCGAAGCAGAAAATTTTTATACAATTAAGGACTAATTTTTTTAGAGTAACTTTTTTTTTCATTCAATCTAATTCTTCTATTATGCTCAAAATAAGAAAAAAATGGTAATTAAATTATTTAGACAATTAAAGATATTATGATCGACTGCCTAATTGCAATAAATTTGGAACAAATAACTAATTTATCTCCTATAATCGGGCAATATTGAGATGTTGATGTAATTTGTCACATAATTTTAACATATTTTAAAATATTTGAATTCGAATTTTAACATTTATTTTGACCTATTGTTATTTTCCATTCAATTATTTTTTCATTCTTTACTTAAATTCTTATATGTATTATAATATGTCATTAGATATTTTCTTCCATAAAGAATTAAAAAAAAAGATATTTTCATCTATTCTTTCTATTTTATTGTCAATTTGAATTTGAAATTTAACATTTATTCTATTATCTTTTTCATTATCATTCTTACTTAAATTCTCATATGTATTGTAATTTGTCATATAATATGTTATACCTTTACATTTATTCTTTCCAACTACAATTATCTACTAAGAAACCAATGGATTCAGCTAAAGTTGAAATATAGAGAAATACACTAGAAGGGGGGTTGAATAGTGTATTTAAAATTTCTTTGAAAAACTTTTGCTAATGTGAAGATAGTGTATCTTTGCGTTTTTCAAGAACTTAGTAAAACAGAAAATCAAGCTATCGTCCAGCAGATTAAAAACAACAGTCCAAAGAAACTACTCCTCTTCCTTTACGTTAGAATACACGTAATAGATAAACTTAGATAAAATGTGTATAGAAACCCTTTCGTAGTATGTTGAAGACATAGTTTAAAAGAAATACAATTAAGCTAGAAAGCGAGAGAATAGAACACTTAGTTTTATACTGGTTCACTCAACTGAGCTACGTCCAGTTCTCCTTCAAAAACTTTTGAAGGGTTCTACTAATCAAGATCTGATTACTCTCAAGTATTCTAACCTTGCCACTTCTGGCTACAAGTATTCTCTAGGCCACTTCTGGCACACCCTTAATCTTCCTTTGAGATTAAACACAAAACCCAAGTATTCTTTAACACTAAGCCACTCCTGGCTTTCCAAACAGAATAGTTTGAGAATAGAAAGTAAGACTTAACTCTCACAGAGAGGATATTACAGAAAGTACGAATATACAGACTCGCTTAGCAAAGCTAAGATGAATGCTCTTTTTGCTTAAGTATAGATCGTCCAGTCTTTTTGACAGAGATTCAGCTCTTTATAAATTTTCCGTCAGTCTGATATGTGAGCTCATTCTTCTATATATAGGAAGCTTGTTGAAAGGTATCCGTTGAGGGATCTGTTCCTTTTCCTAGAGCGGTTCTTTCTGTAGCATATGACCGTTGTCACGTTTTGACTTAGGGTGGAGAGATGGAAGTGACAGCCGTACTGTAGCGCCTCTTCTACTTGTACTTTTTCTGCAGAGAGAAGCTTCTTCTTTTCCTGTTCAGTACTATTCGAAAAAATCAAAACGAAAGGCATGTTAAAGTATGAGAGAGTGATCGTTGCCTTATATTGAATCAACTTGAAAACGTATTTTTAAGATAGGAACTACAGAGAAGATTATTCAAACGTTGGACGCTTGCTCTCACAGGAGCATTGGACGCTGCCTGTAGAATTCTTACAAAACACATTTTGGACGCTTTTCTTATTAAAAGCATAAAGTCCAGGTTTGAGAGATACAATACCATTGCAGAATTGGACGACGTAAATCCTATAACACTCAAACTAGATCATTAGATACTTCAAAATTTATCCTTTAGTTGTTATCATCAAAACCGAAATACGAGGGGTTGGACATCGTCCAAGGTCTTAGAACCTAACAATCTCCCCCTTTTTTATGATGACAAATAACGGTAAATTTTGATGTTAACAGACACATAATCATATAAGAATACAATGAATCAAGTCAGAGATGATTATGTTATGCCAGTGTATAAAAGTGAAATGAAGTACTCCCCCTGAGTTCAACATTTCTTATGCATCTGATAACAAACAAAAAAATAAAAGACAAGTATATATCATATATAACAGATATCAGAGTGAAAAACATATCAATGATATGGATGCGGAATTTATGAAATAAACACCTCATGTTTTGATAAAGGAGCCAATATATGCCAATATATTTTTTTGATTACAGAGTGTACAGAGTGTTTAGCTATTTACTCTTATGACATCAAAATTCCAATTTCTCCCCCTTTGTCATTAACGAAAAGGTTTGAAAGATGGAAAAATGATTGGGCCATCATGGTCACCTTATGGCTGTGGAGGTGGTTCTTGTGGTGGTGGTGGTGGTTGTTCTGGTGGTTCTTGTATTGGTGGTGCTGGTTGTGGAAGTTGTGGTTGGACGGGTGGAACTGCATGAGCAACTTGTCCAAGTAAGGTGGCTGCTGTATTTTGAATCTGGTTCACAAGCGTCTGGGAGAGACTCATGAACTGTTCAGTGATGGCATTTTGCAGCATCAGACGATGTTGATAAGCCTCAGCCTGTTGCCTTTGCTGAAAAGCTTGAAAAGCGGCTTCGGTCTCCAGCTGTTGTTGCCTCAGAGCCTGTTGCACTATCTCGTGAACACGATCTTCTAAGACTCCTTGTGGTTCAGCAAATCGCAAGGGATGGATGCCCCTTGGACTTGAAGATCCAGTGGGAACCAGTTGACGTGTGCCCGAATGTGCTTCAGTGGATGCATCAACAATGGGGAAGCTGGTGATATCTTCAGCAATAGGTT
The DNA here is from genome assembly GCA_026413185.1 of Pueraria montana var. lobata. Lineage (NCBI taxonomy): Eukaryota > Viridiplantae > Streptophyta > Magnoliopsida > Fabales > Fabaceae > Pueraria > Pueraria montana. The sequence goes on along the minus strand of CM048649.1, from coordinate 20,125,471 downwards.
GTGCTGCAGATGCTTCCATTGGCTTGGATGCTTCAACACCGAGCTCTCTATCATCCTCGGACTTACCAGATTGGACGGTAGGTTCTTCATGTGACGTGACAAAGTGTTCGACGTCCACTGGTACAGATGAGTCCAGGTCAAGATGAGCTAGCACCTTTGTTACTTTGGCAGATGCTTCATCCAGCTCTGCCTATGTAGCTTTTGACTTAGCAACCGTATCTTCCTTTTCTATGGTTGTGGTCTCAGCTTCCTCAAGAGCCAGCTGCTCTAGATGAGCTTGTTCTGCTGCTGTGGCTTCTTCTGCTTTGTACTCCTCATGCAGAGTTTGGAGTTCCTCCACAAACTCTGTGCGATCCAGTGTTCGAAGGTCAAACACTTTGTTGCTTCTGATTTTTGGCAAAGACTTCATTAACTCTAGATAATCATCTGAATCTTTCAGAAAGCAGGCAAAGGTGTCTGAGAAGTGGTGAGTCTTGACTGGACGCAGCACCTCTATACCATGAGGGGGATGAACAAAGTCATCCTTGGAGCTGCCTGAGGATGAGGCTTGCTGGGAATCGCTCCATAAGATCTGGCGCCAAAAGATAATGGAATCAAAAGTTCCAAGTGAACGCGTAAGCTTACCAGACTTATCAAATAAATGACCCCAGGTGTGAGAGGATTTTTGCAGGGTTTCAACTTTCTCTTCCCTGCTTGGCATCTCAATGCCGTAGAACTTGTAGCCTTTCTTGCGACCAGCATCATATACAGGTAGTCTAGGACATACTCTGTCTGGTACAAACTTTATTTCTGTGGCGCGGCTTATGTACAGGTTTGGTGGGTAGGCGATTGCTTGGTTTGGTATATACATTTGTTGCAGAAGTTTTCCAAGTTCATCATAGTCGCCTGGCTGGAAGTTTAGCACTGGAGTTCCAGCTGGTAGAGGCAGGAACTTTGTGATTGGAGTCCAGATTTGAACATCCTTGACCCACCCTGCATCTAGACGCTGCTTCATTATGGACGGGTCCAGACTTTCTTTAATGGCCAATTGCAATTCTGCAGCCAGTTCAATATCTTTGTTAACAGAGGACTTCTTGGACGGTGCTTTCTTCTTTCTTGGAGCCTTCCCTTTCTGCTCCGCAACCGTCTTGGTGAATTGAGAGGCAACTTCCACCTCTGGCTTCTGTAGATCTTCTGCTGCTGGACGCACTCTTTGCTGAGTTCCAGTTGGACAGGAGTAAGGATGAGGCATGCGTATCAAGTGTGGGTACACTTCTCTCGTCCAATTGGGCAGAGGGTTGCTGATGATCGTTCCTTTTGGCATAGCATAATAAGCAGCTGAAAAAGATTCAGTGCAAACATACCTCGTCCACTCTGGTGCTGAGGCAGTAGTAAAATGCCGCTTCAAAGGCTCTTGCAGAGGCCTCTGGATCACATCACCTTCTTTACAGAAATTCTGGTCATTGCGTGTAAGGAATGCAACCGGGAAACGTTCTCTGTCTTTCTCTTCTTTGGTTTTCTGCTTGGGGGGTATAGTCCATGGGGACCATGTATCCCTCCATGCATCTCTTAGACGCACAAACTTGGACAGGTCCAAGCGAAGAGGTGGATGCTGGGTTGCTGATGTGGATGGAGCACTGGGTGTTGTTGGTAGAAGGGTGCTGGTGGATATGTTGTCGGTGTCTTGAGAGGAAGATGGTAGAACTGCAATTCTCTTTGGCCTTGCTGCCTGAGTCTTTACTCGTCGTGGCATATTAGTAGGAAAGAGAAGTGTTTTGGCAGGTTGTGCCTTCTGCCTCTTTTGCTGAGGACCCTCTGTCTCCTCTGCCTTCTTCATGATTTGACCAATTGGGATCTGGTCATCATCATCAGAGTCGTCCAGTAGTTGAAGCTTTCATACCATTTGTTTTTCTGGAGCAACCTTTACTGGTGCTGCCTTTGGACGCCTCTCAGCTTGAGCAGGTTTGGACGTATCAGTCCTTGGACGCTTCCCTGCTGGGGACTGAGCAGCAGATGTCTCAGCATGCCTTTTCTTGGTTCTTCTCTCCTTTTCAGCGTCTTCCTCATGCTTCTGAGACATTTGGCGTGTGATCTTTCTGCCCTCCTGTTCCTCCATCAGCCTTTTGATCTTTCTGCCAATACCCAGAAGATCAATCTCTTCTTCTTCATCATTGGAGATGATCTTGCTCTGTTCATGACGTTGCTTGTTGATGGTGTCCTCGTCCAGGTCCCTTAAGACCTTGGCTGTTAGCTTGATCTTCATAGGTTTTATGTTGGACTCACCAAACAACTGTTGTGTTGCTACCATTGGCCCTTTCTTCACAATAGCTTCGTAGGCTTCTTCTTCCAGTTCATCAAAGAAGCGTTTATAGACCTTCTGATCCTAGAAGATCTTGTTCATCAGGGCGGCATAGAAAATGTCATCATTGCCACCCACAGACTTCATCATTCTCACGATATTGACGTAGATGATGTGAGGGAGATTGAAGGGAATGCCTTCCATAAGATGGAATATCACAAACTTGTGTAAGTCTGTGACTGAGTCCTTAGACCCAGCTTTATGCAGGATACTCTTGTTGCACACCTGCTGCCAGATTTTTGCTTCCTCACACAGGTTCCTGTACTCAATCTTTATTGACTCGGGGGATTTGGTCTTGCAAAGCACAATCGCAACGTGATTGCCGTACTGCTTGGCCCAGTCTGTTTTGTACTGGTTCTGCTCCCTAATGCAACTAGTTACCTTTGCAATGGTCTCGATGGACAGAGTCACCTCTCGTCCAAGAATCGTGGCCACGAGCTCCCTTGAGCTCTGGAACTTGGCATTCCTCCAGAACATTCTGATCAACTCAGGGAATATTTTCTGGTTTTCATTGAAGTAGCCTCTGATTCCACACTTCAAAAGGCTCTCGTTCAGGTTCAGTCCCAGCTTCTCAAGCTTTTCGATGTCGAAGAAGTGCTTAATGTGCACTGTAGCAGCTCCTTGGCACACAACAGTGGTTTCTGGGTAGGTGAGGACGTCGAGTTCTCAGTTGCTTGAGTTTGCAGAGTTTGCCATGCTGGTAAAGTTTGGATTTTTAGGTTTTCGGAGAGGGTTTTGGGTTTCTGAGAGAAAGAGAGAGAGTGTGTTTAGGGTGATGATATTCTCAGAGAAGGTTGATATGGTTGTGTTTTTCTGTGAAGAATTGATAAGAGTATATTTGGGCTTTGTTTGGAGGATATGAAACGGTTTTGGGCTTTTTGAATATTTGAAAAAAGTATCTGACGCCATAAAACCCGCCATGATGAGACGTGCGAAGAATGTGGATAACTGTATACGGTTACAGGCATTTTGGTGACTCAGCATAGAGTATTAGCTCATACTTACTCTTAAAATGATCCATTTTGATTATTTGAATCAAAAGAAAAGATTAAGACAACAAAAAAACATCGTCCACATATTGGACTTAAGTGAAATATATGTAATGCATGTGCATGACTCTGGTGTTCCTTGGACGACATGTCCTTTGGACGCTATGGTTTTATTGGACGCATCATGTAGATGTTAATCATTCCTTTACAGAGTCCATGCCAAGTTTGTCCCTCAGAAGGATTAACTTGTCTTCAGTAAGGGGTTTGGTGAATATATCAGCAAGCTGATTATCTGTGGTTACAAAGTGTAATTCCACAGTACCCTTTTGAACATGGTCTCTTATAAAGTGATGTTTAATCTCTATATGTTTGGCCCTTGAATGCAATATGGGATTTTTAGAAAGATTTATGGCAGTTTTACTATCACAGAAGATAGGAATGTTACTCTCATATATGTTGTAGTCCTCAAGTTGATGTTTGATCCACAAGATTTGAGAACAGCATTTTGCAGCTAAAATATACTCTGCTTCAGCAGTGGACAAAGCAATAGTTCCTTGCTTCTTGCATGTCCAGGAGACTAGATTACCACCAATGAAGTGACACCCTCCACTGGTGCTTTTTCTTTCAATTCGATCTCCAGCATAATCAGCATCACAATATCCTATTAGCCTGAAGTCTTTCTGCCTTTTGAAATATAACCCAAGGTTAGTGGTCCCAGCAAGATATCGAAAGATTCTTTTAACAGCAGTTAAGTGAACTTCCCTTGGGTCAGATTGAAATCTGCCACATAAGCATACACTGAACATGATGTCAGGTCTGGATGCTGTGAGGTATAGGAGTGATCCTATCATTCCTCTGTATAGAGTATTGTCTACTTTCCTTGAGTTGTCGTCCAGTCCAAGTACTATTGTTGGATGCATAGGAGTTTTCATTGGTTTTGCATCGTCCAACTTGTATTTCTTTAGTAGCTCTTTGACATACTTAGTCTGGTGTATATATATTCCCTTTTCAGTTTGTTTGATTTGGAGTCCAAGGAAGAATTTCGGCTCACCCATCATGCTCATCTCGAACTCTGTTTGCATTAATTTGGTAAAATCTTCACAGAGAGACTCATTAGTGGCACCAAATATAATATCATCAACATATATTTGTGCAATAATAAAATCAGAAGAGTAGTCTTTGCGAAATAACGTAGTGTCTACTTTTCCTCTTGAAAAACCATTTTCTGACAGAAATGTGCTGAGTTTTTCATACCAAGCTCTGGGGGCTTGTTTCAACCCATATAATGCTTTGTTAAGTTTAAAAACATGGTTTGGAAAAGCATCACTTTCAAATCCTGGGGGTTGTTCCACATAGACTTCTTCCTTTATGAGTCCATTGAGGAATGCACTTTTTACGTCCATTTGATATAGCTTCATATTGCTATGAGCTGCAAATGACAGTAAAATGCGGATTACCTCCAGACGTGCAACAGGAGCATAAGTTTCAGTATAATCTATACCTTCTTGTTGTGAGTAACCTTTTGCTACCAACCTTGCTTTGTTTCTCACAACATTACCTACTTCGTCCAGCTTGTTTCTGAACACCCACTTTGCTCCTACAGCTTCTTTGTCGTTGGGGAGTTCTACTAGCTTCCAGACATTGTTCTTTTGAAATTGGTCAAGTTCTTCTTGCATGGCTTTGACCTAGCCTTCATCTTCTAAGGCATCGTCCACAGTCTTAGGTTCTATTTGAGATATGAATGCTGCGTGACCTTGCTGTCGTTGAAGTGAGGATCTGGTTTTGACTCTATCTTTTGGGTCTCCAATTATTTGCTTCTGTGGATGATGTTTCTTCATTTGCCAGTTTTGTCCATTTGGTTCTCTTTGTTCTGCGACTGGACGGTCCAGTGGTGCATTTGATTCTTCAACTGAGACATCATGGTTGGACGAATCTGATGACTTACTTGCGTCATCCAATCTGATATCTGCAAATGATTTGTCCAGCTCTGATAATTCCTTATCAGGCTTGTTGTCATTAAACTTCACATGGATAGCTTCTTCAACAACTAAGGTTCTAGAGTTATAAACTCTGTATGCCTTTGAAGTTTCAGAATAACCAAGCAGTATTCCTTCATCACACTTAGAATCAAATTTTCCTAGGTTATCCTTAGTGTTTAGAATGAAACATTGACATCCAAATGGATGTAAGTAGGATATGTTGGGTCTTCTACCCTTCCACAATTCATATGGAGTCTTTTTCAATATCGGCCTTATATAGATTCTGTTTTGTAAATAGCAGGCAGTATTCACTGCTTCAGCCCAGAAGTGTTTAGGGGTTGAATTATCATTCAACATGGTTCTGGCCATCTCCTGAAGTGACATGTTTTTCCTCTCAACTACACCATTCTGTTGTGGTGTTCTAGGTGTTGAGAAGTTGTGAAGGATACCATTATCCTCACAGAACCTTTGAAAACTTTCATTTTCGAATTCACCCCCATGATCACTTCTGATTGAAGTAATGTATACTCCTTTTTCATTTTGAACTCTTTTGCAGAGATTATAAAAGGCCTTAAAGGACTCATCTTTGTGGGATAGGAATAAGACCCATGTCCATCTAGTATAGTCGTCCACTATAACTAATCCATATCTTTTACCACTTACCGAGGCTGTTCTTGTGGGTCCAAACAAATCAATATGTAACAGCTCAAGAGGTCTAGAAGTGGAAACAATGTTTTTACTCTGAAAAGAACTTTTCACTTGTTTCCCTTTCTGACAAGCTTCACAAAGAAGATAATCTTTATATGACATACTTGGTAGTCCTCTTACGAGGTTGTGCCTGTTCAGCTTTGAGATTAACCTCAAGCTTGCATGACCAAGTCTTTTATGCCATAACCAATGATTTTCTTGTACAGAAACTAGGCATGATACATTTTGACTTGATAGTTCCCCAAGTTTAATCTTATACAGATTGCCTTGCCTCTTTGCGATAAAGAGAGGGGACCCATCAGAGTTTTTGACTGTACATTCACCTTTGTTAAAGGCAACATCATATCCACTGTCACATAATTGGCTTATGCTAAGTAGATTATGTTTAAGACCTTTAACATAAAGAACTTTATCAATACAAGGATAGGGTGGTATACCAATCTTACCTACGCCAGCTATCATCCCTTTCTGATTCCCTCCAAAAGTGACTGTCCCACCAGTCTTGGGTAGGAGGCTTTGGAACATACACCTTTCTCCCGTCATGTGATGTGAGCACCCACTGTCCAGGTACCATGATTGGAGTTTCTTTCCTGCTGTTAAGCATGTCTGCAATAGGAACAATTTTATCCTTAGGTACCCAGATTGACTTGGGTCCTTTTTTGTTAGCTCGAAGGGCATTGAATGCTCCCTTCTTAGGCAGGTGTCTGCATTTGGACGTTATATGTCCAGGTTTCCCACAGAAGTAGCAAACATCTATTTCCTCATCATGAATATATTTCTTTCCCTTATATCCATGTCCTGACCTGTCATTTGGTCTCTTACAACCTTCATATTTTAAAAGTTTTTTGAGGTTGTCAGAGCCCTTGACAAAGTTTGACAGATCCTTCTTTAGGCTGTCAATTTCTTCATGAAGTTTTACAACATCATGTGGTTGACCTCTTAAGGAAGTATCTGCTTCAACTTTCAGAAGCTTCTCAACTAGCCTTTTGTTTTCTGCGTTGAGATTTCGAATCTCTATGGAAAGATTTCTTTCTCTATCCCTTGAATCCTTATAGGATTTATAGGCTTGAGCAACATCATTCCAGAGAGTTCGCCTCTCCATATTTGTAGTTTCATTTTGCCTTGAGAGCTCTGTAAACTTTTTCTGTAAATCTTCCTTTTCACTTTCCAGTTGTCTAACACTTTCTTCTAAAGCTTCTTTTTCTTTTGAAAGTGATTTGGATGATTTCTTTAAAGTTCTATAGGCCTTTGACAAAATAGAAGAGTTTGAAAGTAGTTCATGATAAGCTTCTTGAATTGAATCTATGTCATTAAAATCTACCTCATCTTCTTCTTCTGGTTCAGAAGAATCAGTTAAGGTGTCTGCCATCAGGCATATGTGTGCTTCCTCTTCTTCTCCATCATCCGATGATGAGTCATCATCCAGGTCTTCCTATGTGGACATCAGAACTTTCTTGCCCTTTCCTTTGCTGAAGAATTTCTTCTTCTTGTCCTTGCTTTTGTCGAGATCTGGGCATTCTGATTTGAAGTGTCCTGGCTTTTTGCATTCGTAGCATACAATTGGAATCTTCTCCTTCTTTTCTTTGAAGTCTTTCCTCTTTAGGTTTCTCCATCTGGATCCACCTTTCTTCTTCCACATAGCATGTATCCTTTTGGATATAAAGGATAATTCATCATTCTCGTCTGAGTCATCATCTTCATATGTTTGTCTGATGATGTTTCAGCTTGCATGGCTTTGGACAATGATGCTTTCCTTGGCTTCTGGACGCTGAGCGCCAGAGACTTATTTTTCTTACCATCACTATCTTGATGCAGTTCTAGTTCATGCACCTTGAGGGTTCCCACGAGTTCTTCTAGGGACATATCGTCCAGTTCCTTTTTTGTTCTCAAAGCTGTAACCTGTGGTCTCCATTTCCTAGGCAAACTTCTTAGAATTTTGTCAATATGTTCATAGTTATTATAATCTTTACCATGTGCTCTAAGTTCATTTAGTATGGTTTGAAACCGTCCAAACATACTTTGTATGTCCTCGTTTTCTTCCATACTAAACAACTCATATTGACGAGTAAGGAGACTGAGTTTGTTACGTTTTACCTGAGTGGAACCCTCATATGTTAATGCAAGAGTGTCCCACATTTGTTTTGCGCTTTTGAGACTGTGCACCTTGTTGTATTCTTGTTCGCTTAGTGCACACATGATGATGTTTCTGGCTCTGGAGTTGAGATAAAATCTTTGTTTTTGCTCTTCCGTCCATCTAGCCTTTGGGAATTCGTTGAGGCTTGCATCAAGTGGAATATAATCGTCCATCTCCACAACTTCCCACATGTCAATATGGCTAGATTCAAAGAATGCTATCATTCTTTGTTTCCAGTAATCATATTTGACACCCTTGAAGAGTGGTGGTCTGTTCACAGCTTGTCCTTCGTTTTCCATCTTTCTCAGGATCTTTCCTCTGTACTGCTAAGTACTCAACCCAAGAGGTCGAGCTCTGATGCCAACTGAAATATAGAGAAATACACTAGAAGGGGGGTTGAATAGTGTATTTAAAATTTCTTTGAAAAAACTTTTGCTAATGTGAAGATAGTGTATCTTTGCGTTTTTCAAGAACTTAGTAAAACAGAAAATCAAGCTATCGTCCAGCAGATTAAAAACAACAGTCCAAAGAAACTACTCCTCTTCCTTTACGTTAGAATACACGTAATAGATAAACTTAGATAAAATGTGTATAGAAACCCTTTCGTAGTATGTTGAAGACATAGTTTAAAAGAAATACAATTAAGCTAGAAAGCGAGAGAATAGAACACTTAGTTTTATACTGGTTCACTCAACTGAGCTACGTCCAGTTCTCCTTCAAAAACTTTTGAAGGGTTCTACTAATCAAGATCTGATTACTCTCAAGTATTCTAACCTTGCCACTTCTGGCTACAAGTATTCTCTAGGCCACTTCTGGCACACCCTTAATCTTCCCTTGAGATTAAACACAAAACCCAAGTATTCTTTAACACTAAGCCACTCCTGGCTTTCCAAACAGAATAGTTTGAGAATAGAAAGTAAGACTTAACTCTCACAGAGAGGATATTACAGAAAGTACGAATATACAGACTCGCTTAGCAAAGCTAAGATGACTGCTCTTTTTGCTTAAGTATAGATCGTCCAGTCTTTTTGACAGAGATTCAGCTCTTTATAAATTTTCTGTCAGTCTGATATGTTAGCTCATTCTTCTATATATAGGAAGCTTGTTGAAAGGTATCCGTTGAGGGATCTGTTCCTTTTCCTAGAGCGGTTCTTTCTATAGCATATGACCGTTGTCACGTTTTGACTTAGGGTGGAGAGATGGAAGTGACAGCCGTACTGTAGCGCCTCTTCTACTTGTATTTTTTCTGCAGAGAGAAGCTTCTTCTTTTCCTGTTCAGTACTATTCGAAAAAATCAAAACGAAAGGCATGTTAAAGTATGAGAGAGTGATCGTTGCCTTATATTGAATCAACTTGAAAACGTATTTTTAAGATAGGAACTACAGAGAAGATTATTCAAACGTTGGACGCTTGCTCTCAGGAGCATTGGACGCTGCCTGTAGAATTCTTACAAAACACATTTTGGACGCTTTTCTTATTAAAAGCATAAAGTCCAGGTTTGAGAGATACAATACCATTGCAGAATTGGACGACGTAAATCCTATAACACTCAAACTAGATCATTAGATACTTCAAAATTTATCCTTTAGTTGTTATCATCAAAACCGAAATACGAGGGGTTGGACATCGTCCAAGGTCTTAGAACCTAACAAAAGTAGCTCTTTAAACCAACCCTTATGCAAAAGCTAAGTGAAATGACACTAAAAAGGAACTGAGCAAACAAGTTTCCACCACTAAGCCAATTAGGATAGTGACAACGAAGTCTTTATATGTTCTTATTTTGTTTAGGACTTTTATATATTTCATGAAATTTTAATGCTATTAACATTTGTGGTTGAGCAACTTAAGTCAGACTTTTATTTAGTTAAGTATTTTTTTTACTGTCAAATGTGGTTAAGCAACTTTTTGTTTTTGTTTTTACTGATTATGGTATTGATACGAAGTATTTACTACTGGAAGCAGTGAATTTAAGTCATGCTTTTATTTTGTTATGTATTTTTTTTTGTTAAGTATTTTTTGTTAAGTATTTGAATTTTATGTTTTATAACTATTAACTAATATATGTAATAAACATAAACTAAAATAACATTAGAATTTTAAAATATAATAGCATGCCCGTGCATTGTAGGGTCACCATACTAGTATAGATTAAATAACAAAGATTAATCAAGGTAACAAATTGAAAAATTCTTTCTTAGTTACGAATATTACAAATCGATTGGCAAAAAAAATCAATTTTAAAAGTTTATTTACATGAAGTTTGTGAGTTAGAAAAAAAATTATAGATTAACTATATTAAAATTAAACTATTATATATATATATATATTACAATAAATATTTCTGAAACATTATTTTAATAAAAGTAGATTATCAATGATGAAAGTTATTTTAATAAAAATAATAAAGATGTTGTAATAATTTCTAAATTATGAAATAAAGGTTAATAAAGATAAAATTATACTAGTATGGATTAAATAGAAAAGATTATCCAAGATAAAAAAATTGAAAAATACTTTCTCAGATACAAATATCACAATTCAATTAGCTGAAAAATTTAAATAGTTAGTCGAATTTATTTTGAAAGATTAAATGCATTATTTACTTCAGATTAGTGTTTGTACCTTAACTATTTAAAATCAATATATATACTATTAAAATAAAAAAAAATATTTAAAATATAAATTGAATATTTTTCTCAATTAATATGCAATCTTAAATGGATTGTTTGAACCAAGGGGGTCTAGCTCAGTTGGTTGAGCAGGTGCGTGAGTGTTGTAAACCCTCTGGTACTGTCTTCGATTCCTACGGATAAAAAAAGGATTGTTTGAAATTTTCAAATAATTATTGAAATTATTTTGATATATTAAATGTATTATTTACTTCATATTAGTGTTTGTATCATAATTATTTAAATCCAATATATACCATTAAAATTTATCCATCAATTTGAAGAAATGAAAATTTTCAAGAATAATATATAGTATAGATTCATATAAATTATTCAAGTAAAAAAATTAAATTTTTTTTATATAAGTCAAGAATTTGAACTTTAATATATACTATGAAAATTACATTATTGTTTCATTTAAAATCAAAATAATTTCAATAATTATTTAAAATCAAATATATTGTATTACATTAAATGTTGATCAATTTAATTGGTCAACCAATTCATTTGAGATTGCACTTTAATTGATAATATATATCTGATTGTACACTTGAGATTGTACAAGGTATCCACTGACTTTGTCGATGACTAATCTCTGTCAGGAACCTGATTGACCACCTTTAGTGGGGTTCTTCCCTCCCAACCACATTTTTTCTATCCGCAAGGCTCGAATCCGAGACCTTGCTTAAGGGACCGAGCCCAACACCAATCGGACCAACGACTTGTTGGTTAGTGAAATTATTTAACAATTTTATTATATAATTTTATTGATGTTGGTATCTAATTTTAATTTTAATATTTAAGTTTGTGATGGAGGTTATGTATATTATATATGGTCAAGATGGTTTCGTTGATTGGTGCATAGTCTTATGTGTGGCACTTGATGGAAAATAAGGATGATGAGGTTGATTTTGGTTGAACGTCTGTCCTGGGGTTTGGAAGTGAAGTGTAAATGATGGTCATTGTTAGTTTGTAGAATTATATGATGCTATAACATGAAACCAAACATGTGAATATTTATCCAAAATTAATTTTAGACTCTGAATCAATTCTCCAACGTGAAACCAAACACACACACACACACACACAATCTATGATATTTATGCAGATTTAATTTTGTTAAAAGTTAAGAGAAGTAGGGGACGAAATTGATCAGCAAAAGGCCCATTAATCTGTTCCGAAAAAGGAGATATGTGTTTTGGTCAAATGATTAACCCAGAATACGCATTCCAGGTGTATTTAGGGATGGATCCATAAACCTATTAAAGGGTCCATTATTATTGACACGGTCCGTCGAAGTTCTTCTAGGTGGTGGATGTTCAGCCATCTCCTATTTGTCTATTCTTCTCCCCCACCCCTCCCTCTTTTCCTCACCTTACGTGCCCCACTCATTCCCTCTTTTCACCTCCCTCTTCCTTCACCTTTTTCCTCTTCTTCTCTTCTCCCTCTCGCCTTCACTTCTCTTCTACCTTCGCTTCTCCCTCTTTCTTTCCCTCACTAGGTCTCGCCCTCTCATCCCTCTTCTTCTTCCTCTTTTCAATTTCATTCTTTATTTTTATTTATTTACAGTTCAACAGAATCGTGATTTCGTTGTGTTGTTGTTTTTTCTAAATATTTTTTAATAATTTTATTAAAATTTATGTTAATAATTAAAATTAATGTAATTGGAAGTTTATATTTTTTTTAAAATGTTTATTGTTAATGTATATTTTTTTGTTATTTTGAAAATGGTTATAAATATTTATTATTTTATTAAGAAATTTTTATTGTATTTAATGTTTTTATAAGTAAAATGTATTTTTAATTTAGTTAATGGTTTTTTTAAATTAATTTTTTTTATATTTATATTTTTTGTTAATGTTTATTTTTAATGTTTATTATTTTATTTTATTTTTTGCATATTACTTATGGCTCGCACGAAGTTCATTTCGCACGATCGTCGACGAGACCCCTCCACATTGGAGGAAAAGAGTGATGCTGGTGAGCCTGTCCAGCCATCTAGGGATTGATGTATGACAGCATCTGCACGTCGTTACGCTGATGATGAGTGGCTACGTGCATTAGAACAACAACAACATGCACAACATGATAAGGATGTGCAACATGAGCCATAGATGCCACATGTTAAGGCAGAGGTTCCAGAGGCTGAGGCAGAGGTGCGATAGGATGACCCAAAGGTACCACTGCTTGACCCAGAGGTACCAGAGATCCCGTTCGCAGACCGGATCATTGGACCACCATTTCCTGGAAGTCCTATGGACTTGACACTACTTAGGTCCTATAAGGACCATGTCACTAGCCATGTTTGATTAGTCAGGCCCGAACTAAGCTCCACAGTGGGAAGGTCATTCCTTACCCTACCTAGCCATAAGTGAATGCGTATGTGGACACTCAGGCCTCAAGGGCCTTTATGAGGTGCGGTATATTGTTGCGAATAAAGGCATGGTGAATGCCTTTCTTAAGAGGTGGCATCAGGAGACATGCTCTTTCCATTTATCAGTTGGAGAGATTAGCATCACCCTTGATGATGTGTCTTGTCTGCTACACTTGCCTATCACAGGCATGCTGATTGCCCAGCCGACGACCCTTGAGAGGGAGCAGATTAGGGGGCTACTAAGGTCTAAGCTAGGCCTTTTGTCTGACAATGAGGCAAATGCTACCACGAGAGCAGGACCCAGGGTATGCCTCACTTGGCTGGAGGAGTTGTACGAGAGATATGTTGCTTATGTGTCATATGTATGGGCTACGAGGGTCTATTTGTTGTACTTGGTTGGTAGTATGATATTCCCAGACAAGAGCTCGACGCATATGCACGTTGTCTACCTCCAGTACCTTAGCGATCTGTCTACTTATGGCCAACACGCTTAGGGAGTAGATGCATTTACGTACCTTTACGACCATCTTTCCTATGCGAGCTTGCGCGAGAGCAAGCAGTGTGGAGGTTATATGATGCTATTGATGGTAAGGAATTTTTAATTTTTGTTTACATAATTGTTTGTTTGTTTGTTTGTTTGTTTGTTAATATTATTTTATATTTGTTCCTAAAAATATATTCTTTGTTTTACAGGCATGGGTGTTTGAGCACCTGCCATTTATAGGCGCTCGGGAGGAATTATCTTATGACCACATACTTCCGCTTGCTGCTAGATGGAAGCTGAAGGGGGTACCGACAAGGCTAAGAGGATCAGGGAGTTGCTGGATCAATTGCAAATGGATGATGTCATCTGGTCCCCATAGGAGGCACACAGGCAAGTTAGACCTCTTGTGTAATATCCCTAATTTACGGACCTTAGAGATAAATAATAAAGAGACATTTTTTTAATGGAATAGCCTTTACATTTAATGGTTAAGGGATACCCTTATGTATTATTAATGATAGTTACCTTTTTACAAGAGTTGTCAGGAATGAGATAATAGGATCCATATGGGGAGCCAAGGCCCAAGGTGAGCTGAGGTCCACTTAGCCACATACGCCACACACTTTATATAGAAAAGGAGAGGGAGAGTTAGAGAGAGAAGGAAAGAAAGAAAAGGAAAGGTAGAGAGAAGGAGGAGAAGAGGAGAAGAAGAGGAAGAAGGAAATGGAGCAGAGATCTGAAGACCCAGTGTCGGGAACTCATCTCTACGTGTCCCGGGAGGTGAGTGCTTTCCCCTAGTCCATCTCTACCCCGTTGATTTGCATGTTTTCCCCTGTTTCTCTTTTGAACCTTAGGTTTGGAGATTTTGGGTTTTTGGTTATTTTGTTTGATTAAGGGGTTTTTCGGGTCAATCAATCGGTTGAAAATATAATAGAAGTGTTTAGGGTTTGATTTATATGCGTGGGTGAGTCTTTGCATAGGGTTAGGATGAGTGGGTAAGCCATTGATGGCCATGGAGCTCGCAGGTCGCAGTCCCCTGTTTCGCTCATGCCCAGCACGAATTTTGGTGTTGCTGGGCGAGAGGGAGTCAAAATGGAACTTTCAGTTCCAGGGTTTTTCATGCCCAGCAGGACAGAGCATGCGCTGCTGAGCGTGAGAAAGTCAGTAGCGATATTCATTTCCAGGAGAGCTCTGGCTCAGCATGAAAGTTTGTGCTACCAGGCATGAGAGTGTCAGCATGTGTATTTAACTCCAGGGGGGCTCTGGCTCAGCTCGAAAGTTTTGTGGCCGAGCATGGGGGATCTGGCTCAGCACAAGAGCTTGCACGGCCGGGCATGGGGTTCTGGCTCAGCACGAGAGTTTGTGCAGCCGGGCTAGAATTTGGTTAATTGATATTCTTTTGAAACTTTTTCCCTTTTTATTTATATGATTTTAAAATGTTTATACAAATGTGGTATTTTTAATTATAAGATGATTATGTTGTTTTTGAAGTGTTTATATTATTGTAACGTAGTTGTAATAATCATGTTTTGATGAGATGACGATATATGTGAACTATGTGTTGGAACCATCCCTATATGTTAAAGAAGAGTTAGCTATGTCCTTTGGGAAGATTTTTATAGAAAAATGGTATACTTGGGAGGGTGAGTTTCCCGCCAGAACTTCGGCCCACTAAAGCGACCCGGGGGTCTCGCCTAGTGGGATATCTTCCCAAGTACCACCCCTATGTTTTGACTCCAAATGGCGGGTTGGAGTGTTGAGAACTACTTCCCAAGAGGTTTAGTGACTCTTTTAGTGTATAGAGGATGGATTATTGTAGTGGTTGAGGATTGTTGATGTTGTTGAGATATATTTGGACCCTGAAGTCGGGCCATTAGAGATGGCGGGTATGGAGGTGCCATATCTCAGACTGTAAAGGACTCCAAATATGTTTTTGATGCTGGAATACGGTGGGTGCACATAGTTGGTGCACCAAAATATTCCAAATGTTGTATTTCCATAGTTGGTGCATAGGTGTGCATAGTTGGTGCACAAGCATATGAGTAGGCACGTAAGTTGAGGGCATCCAAGTGGACTCTCAACCTAGTGCTGGAGGTTTTCGTGGTGGCTAATGGTGGGCCTATAGAATAGCCAAGTGGGCAAATTCCTATAGATGTAAGGTTTTGCAAACCTTACAGAGGTAAGTCAATACCCACACTTGTCTATATTCGATTAAATCCACACTTCCTCTGTAGGGTCAGCTCAAGGGACTCCCTGAATGGCCAGAATATACAGACTATGGTAGGGGATGGGGCCTATGAGGGACTGCTCATATGGTGTTAAAACTCCATGGAGTAGAGTCAGTGTTTGATGTTTGAGGTTGCCTATTTGCTTCTGGTGTACGTCAGTTGTGATAATGGTTGGTGATGATTGATTTATTATGAGACTTTTGATTGATGATGTCTAAATGTGATTTATGATGGTTGATGTATTATGGTGATTGTATTTGACGTCGTTGGCTATTGGTGTCTTATTGATGTATGTAACCCCCTTCTAAATTAATTAATTTTACATCTAATACGTATAAAAAAAAAATATATAATTTCCAAGGAAAATAAATCCAATCCATTAAAGTTCAAAGTTTGCCTTTATAATTTACATTATTAAAATTTACAGAAAATACTAGTACAAAATTATTTCTAATTAATACAAAAGTATCTAAAACCAAAAACCCATATTCCTATAGCTCTGGAACATGTCTGCATCTGTGACTTCTAATTAATCTTCCAAGTACCTGCAATCACACTCCCCTAGAATCTGGGGACAGCATTACCGGATCAGGCATTTAATTTCTCATAGAATAAAACAATTTCAAACAATTACACATCATAACAATTTAATTAATTACACACATAATTAAATGCAGTATGATTTATGCAAATGCAATTTTTGACTCAAATTCATTTTTGACCCTGCTCCATGGAGACTTCCCCTTTGAGTGTTTAGTAAGTAACTGGCCTACCATTACGTACTGCAATTCAGCTATCAGCCCCTACTAAACGCGAATAAGCTAAACAGAATTAGGAGATCAGGATACCCGGAAGGCTACCACGACCGCAACTCAGTCCAGTTTCCAGCCACATGTGGAATTGCCAATATCCTTCACCCCACAGACTATATAATCACAGATTATACGGTCCTGTCTAACAAATTCTACTCAACCCAAAAATCCTTTCTCAATCATTTTCATTTCACATGACTACCGCAGTCCCGGTTAGTCAACAATTCATTTCTCAATCAGTTTCATTTCACATGACTACCGCAGTCCCGGTTAGTCAACAAAAGTCATTTCTCATAGATCAACTCAATTCTCATGACTACCACAGTCCTGGTTAGTCAACATAATTCTTTCTCATTTGATACTTTTATAAATCCCCCAAAAAGACTCATGCAAATGAATTTTTTTCATGATCACAATCAAATAAATAATTTGTACACATTAACATACAAGGATACAAAGATTTAAGCAATTTACATTATAACATTAGTATTTTTAATAATTTCCAAAAATGCCCTCAATCTTTTTCCAAAATACCCAATGTGTCCCTACATGTAAAATGACCATTTTGCCCTTGGTTTTATAAAAATTTCCACATAATATCCCTTGCATTTAGGGCTGGCCGAATGGTCTACAAGCCATTCTCAACAATTCTTCCAAAGCTACAAACTCCAATTCCAACCAAAATTCAATCAAATCACAATTTCAATCAAAATTCAACAAACCAATTTTCAACCATTACAACACCTTAAAAATTCAATCAAACATCATTCCAATCCATGAATTACAATCACAAGCATCAAAAATACAAAACCCCTAAATCAATTTCAAGTTTTCATGATTTTAGTTCAAATTTTTAATCTAAGCCTACAACATGTTTTCTTCTAATTCCAAGGGTTCTAATTGAAATTAAATGCCTAGATCCTTACCTTAGACTCTTTAATTGAAGAAAAAGCCTTGAATTCCTTTCTCCCTCACTCCTTGGTCTTGTAGGAATTTTTGAGATTTTCTCCAATTTCTTTCTCTACTAGCCGAATTATGTGAGGTAGGGTGAAGTTTGGATGGTTTGGTTTCTTAATTTGAGTTGAAATGATGATGTTAAGAAGAAATTGAAATGAAGAACTGCAGCTGCTGGTTTGAGAACTCACGGTTCTGTTTTGCCAAGTTTTTTCTCTTTTGTGACTTTTTGCCTTTTACTTAAGTTAAATGCTTCTAAAATCAAGTAATTAATTAAATTGAATTCTCCCTTCAGTTCCAGCAGCCCCCTGCACGTCCAGCCACCCTTATTGACCAAGGGAAATCAGTCACCAAGCCACTTGGACAGCCAAGGAGGCTTGCCTTGGTGACTTGCCACTTGCCTACCCCAAAAGTCAAAGTTTCAAGAAGTTTGTAGAAAATTCTAGAAGGTAATTAGGGCTGCTGATTATTTTACAATGTGATTAGAATTTGAAGAAAATAACACCACCATTGGATTCCTCACTATCAAAAACCTTGGGGTAGTGTCTTACTTATCTCTTAATCCAAGCCTAATTAGCTTAATTTAGTGATCTTACAAAAGCCTAAGTTGTCACTTTTTGATTGGTTAAGGTTCTAAATTAAATTTTTCTTGGTTAAACATTTTTAATAATTATTCTAAGTATATCACAATTATTAGATAATTCTATAGATATCCTATGAATTTTCTCTAAATTTTCTGTCTTAAAATTTTACCGTAATAATTTCTCAAAGTTCTAACTTTCAGAAAATCCTAACAATTCTGAATAAGCATTTTAATTCTTTATCTGTATATGTTTTTAATCTATATTCTATTACCTTTCTTTTAAGTTATAAATGAGTTCAAAATTCTATAGTTGAAAATTTATCCTGGACAGCTGTCTGACATAGCAGTCCAGTCAACTATCAATTTCAGCAAAAACAAAGACATTTGCAATTTCAGAAAATTCTTCTGAGTAGAACTGTATTAATTTCATTAAGAAAATATGTTCATAAGGTTCTATGAAATACATTGCATAAGTGTTCATAATGTACATATATAAATGCATACAAATAGTAAAAATGAGGATGTTACAATTCTCCCCTACTAATAAAAATTTCGTCCTCGAAATTTCTAATACAATTATACAACTAAATAACTATACAAACAAATGAGGATATGCTTCTCGCATTTTCTCCTCTAACTCCCATGTAGCATCACCTCTGATATCATCCCAAATAACCTTAACTAGAGAAATTTCTTTACCTCTCAGGTACTTAATCCTTCTGTCCTCAATCTTAACAGGCTTTGTTTCAAATGTTAGGTTTTCCTTTACCTGTATTTGATCAGGTTCAATGACATGTGAAGGATCTGAGATGTATTGTCTTAGTTGTGACACATGGAACACATCATGGAGGTTTGACAAAAAGGGTGGTAAGGCTATTTGATAGGCCATAGGTCCAATTTTTCTGAGAATTTGGTAAGGTCCAATAAATTTAGGAGTTAGTTTCTTAGACTTTATTGCTCTGCCAACCCCAGTTGTTGGTGTGACTTTCAAAAAGACATGTTCACTTTCTTGAAATTCCAAAGGTTTTCTTCTTTTATCTGCATAATTTTTCTGTCTACTCTGTGCAGTTTTCATTTTCTCCTGAATAAATTTTACTTTCTCAGTGGTTTGCTGAATAATGTCTGGACCTATTAAAAGATTCTCACCATCCTGATACCATACCAAAGGTGTCCTACATTTCCTACCATACAATGCTTCATAAGGAGCCATACCTATACTAGAATGATAACTATTATTATATGTAAATTCTACTAGAGGTAATATATCTTCCCAATTCCCTTTCTCTTCTAATGTACATGCTCTCAAAAGATCTTCTAATGATTGAATGGTTCTTTCTGTTTGGCCATCTGTCTGAGGGTGATATGCTGAACTAAGATGTAATCTACTTCCTAAGGCTTTCTGAAATTCTCTCCAAAATTTAGAAACAAATCTAGGATCTCTATCTGATACTATACTAGTAGGTACCCCATGTAATTTAACTATTTCTTTTATATACAATTGAGCCAATCTTTCTAAAGAATACCTAATATTTATTGGAAGAAAATGTGCTGATTTAGTTAATCTATCTACAATTACCCAAATAGAATCACAATTTTTATTAGTTCTAGGTAATCCTACTACAAAATCCATTGATATACTATCCCATTTCCACACAGGTATTTCTAAAGGTTGTAACATGCCAGAGGGTTTCTGATGTTCAATTTTTGCTTTTTGACAAGTTAAGCACCTAGCTACATATTCTGCCACATCTTTCTTCATCCTAGGCCACCAAAACATCTCTTTTAAATCTTTGTACATTTTTGTAGTTCCAGGGTGAATACTTAATTTACTTTTATGTCCTTCTTCTAAAATTAATTCTTTTAATTCTTGATTATTAGGTACACAAATTCTATTTTTAAATCTAATAATTCCATCTGTTCCCAAATTAAATTCTTTTACTTTATCTGTTCCTATTAATGCTTTCTTTTCTTGAATGAATGTATCTACATCTTGTTTCTTCCTAATATCTTCCAAAAAATCATTAGCAATGGTAATCCTTCCTAATTGAATTTTATCTTTTTCTCTAACTGTACACAAGTTCAAATCTCTAAATTGTTCTATTAATTCTAATTCTTTAATCATCATAGTTGACACATGTACAATTTTCCTACTTAAGGCATCTGCTACTACATTAGCTTTTCCTGGATGATACATTAATTGAAATTCATAGTCTTTAATAAACTCCATCCATCTTCTTTGTCTCATGTTAAGTTCCTTTTGATCAAACAAATATTTTAAACTCTTATGGTCACTATACACATTAAATTTAGACCCATACAAATAATGTCTCCAAATTTTCAAAGCAAAAACTATGGCAGCTAATTCTAAATCATGTGTAGGATAATTTCTCTCATGTGGTCTCAACTGCCTAGACACATATGCTACCACTTTCCTATTCTGCATTAACACACATCCTAACCCTTGATAAGAAGCATCACAATATACATCATAAGGTTCATTTGGGTCAGGTAAAATTAAAACTGGTGAGGTAGTCAATTTATCTTTCAACTCTTGAAAACTTTTCTCACAACTTTCACTCCACACAAAAAGTTGGTTTTTCCTAGTTAATTCAGTTAATGGTCCAGCTATCTTAGAAAACCCTTCAATAAATCTTCTATAATACCCAGCTAATCCTAAGAAACTCCTAATCTCAGTTACTGTTTTAGGTCTCTCCCATTCCAAAACCGCTTCTACCTTAGAAGGATCTACACTTATTCCCTCTTTAGAAATTACATGCCCCAAAAATTTTACTTCCTCTAACCAAAATTCACATTTAGACATCTTTGCAAATAATTTTCTATCTTTTAAAGTTTCTAATATTATTCTGAGATGATTTTCATGTTCTTCTTTATTTTTAGAATATATTAATATGTCATCTATAAATACTACTACAAAATTATCTAAATATTGTCTAAACACCCTATTCATATAATCCATAAACACGGCTGGTGCATTAGTTACTCCAAATGGCATCACTTGATATTCATAATGTCCATATCTAGTCCGAAAAGCAGTCTTGGGTATGTCTTCCTTTTTAACTCTAATTTGATGGTACCCAGACCTTAAATCTATTTTAGAAAAAATTGTTGCTCCCTTAAGTTGATCCATTAAATCATCTATTCTAGGTAAAGGATATTTATTCTTTATAGTTACTTTATTTAATTGTCTATAATCTATACATAACCTAGATCCCCCATCTTTCTTTTTAACTAATAACACTGGGGCTCCCCATGGTGACACACTAGGTCTTATAAATTGTTTTTCTAGCAACTCTTCCAATTGTTTCTTTAATTCAGTTAATTCCAATGGTGCCATTCTATAGGGTTGCATAGAGATTGGTCTAGTACCAGGTATCAAGTCAATGCTAAATTCTATCTCTCTCTCAGGAGGTAAACCAGGAACATCATCAGGAAAAACTTCAGGATACTCATTTACAACTAGCACAGAGTCAATTTCAATTTTATCTTCTTTAGTTCTAAGAGATGATAACATGTATTTTTGAATTTCACTTTTAAATGATATTTCTTTAGGTTGGACAGGTTTAAGTCTAGAAACATCAAGTTCAGGGAAAATCACAGATTTAGAAGCACAGTCTATTAGAATATGGTTGGCTGCTAACCAATCCATTCCTAATATCACATCAAGGTCAGTCAAAGGCAAACAAATCAAATTCACAACAAATGGTCTATCTCGGATGGTTATCACACAATTCAAACATATTTGAGAAGTTAGGATTGGTTTGGATGTAGGCACAGAAACAAGCAAAGTATAAGGTAATGGTGACACAACTAAGCTCAGATTCTCAACACAGTCATCAGATATAAACGAATGGGTAGCACCTGAATCAAATAATACAGTCAAGGACTTACCTTTCATTTGACCCTTGTCCTGAATAAGATCTGCAGACCGTGAAGCCTCAGTACCACTCAAGGTAAATACTCTTCCACTAGCTGTAGGTTTCTGGGTCTGTAAAGTTCTACCAGCTTAATCCCTTCTAGGTGCATAACAATCCCTAGATACATGACCTGGTTTTCCACAGTTGAAGCAAACAGGACCAGTTATAGGACAATCCTTTGCCATATGTCCCTTTCCACACTTCCAGCATTTAACTACCAAATGAGATCCTTGAAAATTTCCAGCCCCACCTACTCCTCCCATTGGTCTAAAACCACCTGTACCTACTCCTCCTCCAAAGCGCCCTGGTGGTGGTCTACTGTATGGTCTCTGAGGCTGAATATTTTTCCCTTTCATCATAGGACCTCCTCTTCCAAAATTACTCCTACCTGCATATCCCGCCATTTTGGATCTTTGCTCCCTTTTCATGTCTTCAATCACTTTGCACTGATCCATCAGTTCAGGGAACTCAGCAATCCTCAATGGAACTATGGCTTCCTTAATCTCATATCTTAAGCCTTTTTCATACCTCCTGCACTTCCATTCCTCATTTCCAGTTATCTGCAAGTATTTAGAATATTTGGCCAAAGATTCAAACTTAGAAGTATATTCAAGAATATTCATACTTCCCTGAGTCAAACTGATAAACTCTTCCTCTTTGGCCTGTCTCACAGTCTCTGGAAAATATTTCTCAAGGAACAAGGTCTTGAAGATATCCCAGGTGATCACTTCTCCCCTGTTCTCCCACATCCTCTGAGTAGCTTTCCACCACAACTTAGCATCACTCAGTAACTGAAAGGCTGCATGTGTCACCCTTCTCTCATCAGGACACTCCATAGCCACAAAAATATCCTCCAGATTCTGAATCCACTCTTCAGCTTTCTCTGGATCATACTCTCCCTTAAAGTAAGGTGGATCATGCCTCTTAAAATCTGTTAAAGTGGTCCTGTCAACAAGTGGAGGTGGATGCTGAGCTAGTGTCTGATTAGCCAACATCTCAGTCTGCTGAGTTACTGCATTAGCCATATCCCTCATGGCTCTGGCCATCTCAGCTATATTATCATTTCCAACTGTGGGATTTGTAGCTGGTCTTCCTCTTCCTCTTCCTCTTCCTCTTCCTGACATCTCTACCTGTCTAAAAAAAAATAATCTTTGATCCAGTTACTACCCTTATTCCTATAATATTCCTAACAAACAACTAAGCAACCAATTCATAGAAAACAACCAATTTCAATCAAAACAAACAATTCATATAAAACAACCAGTTTCAATCAAAGTAACACAGCAAATTACATAACAGACCAATTACTCACAAATCCTAGAGATGCATAACCAGAGCTCTGATACCACTAATGTAACCCCCTTCTAAATTAATTAATTTTACATCTAATACGTATAAAAAAAAAAAATATAATTTCCAAGGAAAATAAATCCAATCCATTAAAGTTCAAAGTTTGCCTTTATAATTTACATTATTAAAATTTACAGAAAATACTAGTACAAAATTATTTCTAATTAATACAAAAGTATCTAAAACCAAAAACCCATATTCCTATAGCTCTGGAACATGTCTGCATCTGTGACTTCTAATTAATCTTCCAAGTACCTGCAATCACACTCCCCTAGAATCTGGGGACAGCATTACCGGATCAGGCATTTAATTTCTCATAGAATAAAACAATTTCAAACAATTACACATCATAACAATTTAATTAATTACACACATAATTAAATGCAGTATGATTTATGCAAATGCAATTTTTGACTCAAATTCATTTTTGACCCTGCTCCATGGAGACTTCCCCTTTGAGTGTTTAGTAAGTAACTGGCCTACCATTACGTACTGCAATTCAGCTATCAGCCCCTACTAAACGCGAATAAGCTAAACAGAATTAGGAGATCAGGATACCCGGAAGGCTACCACGACCGCAACTCAGTCCAGTTTCCAGCCACATGTGGAATTGCCAATATCCTTCACCCCACAGACTATATAATCACAGATTATACGGTCCTGTCTAACAAATTCTACTCAACCCAAAAATCCTTTCTCAATCATTTTCATTTCACATGACTACCGCAGTCCCGGTTAGTCAACAATTCATTTCTCAATCAGTTTCATTTCACATGACTACCGCAGTCCCGGTTAGTCAACAAAAGTCATTTCTCATAGATCAACTCAATTCTCATGACTACCACAGTCCTGGTTAGTCAACATAATTCTTTCTCATTTGATACTTTTATAAATCCCCCAAAAAGACTCATGCAAATGAATTTTTTTCATGATCACAATCAAATAAATAATTTGTACACATTAACATACAAGGATACAAAGATTTAAGCAATTTACATTATAACATTAGTATTTTTAATAATTTCCAAAAATGCCCTCAATCTTTTTCCAAAATACCCAATGTGTCCCTACATGTAAAATGACCATTTTGCCCTTGGTTTTATAAAAATTTCCACATAATATCCCTTGCATTTAGGGCTGGCCGAATGGTCTACAAGCCATTCTCAACAATTCTTCCAAAGCTACAAACTCCAATTCCAACCAAAATTCAATCAAATCACAATTTCAATCAAAATTCAACAAACCAATTTTCAACCATTACAACACCTTAAAAATTCAATCAAACATCATTCCAATCCATGAATTACAATCACAAGCATCAAAAATACAAAACCCCTAAATCAATTTCAAGTTTTCATGATTTTAGTTCAAATTTTTAATCTAAGCCTACAACATGTTTTCTTCTAATTCCAAGGGTTCTAATTGAAATTAAATGCCTAGATCCTTACCTTAGACTCTTTAATTGAAGAAAAAGCCTTGAATTCCTTTCTCCCTCACTCCTTGGTCTTGTAGGAATTTTTGAGATTTTCTCCAATTTCTTTCTCTACTAGCCGAATTATGTGAGGTAGGGTGAAGTTTGGATGGTTTGGTTTCTTAATTTGAGTTGAAATGATGATGTTAAGAAGAAATTGAAATGAAGAACTGCAGCTGCTGGTTTGAGAACTCACGGTTCTGTTTTGCCAAGTTTTTTCTCTTTTGTGACTTTTTGCCTTTTACTTAAGTTAAATGCTTCTAAAATCAAGTAATTAATTAAATTGAATTCTCCCTTCAGTTCCAGCAGCCCCCTGCACGTCCAGCCACCCTTATTGACCAAGGGAAATCAGTCACCAAGCCACTTGGACAGCCAAGGAGGCTTGCCTTGGTGACTTGCCACTTGCCTACCCCAAAAGTCAAAGTTTCAAGAAGTTTGTAGAAAATTCTAGAAGGTAATTAGGGCTGCTGATTATTTTACAATGTGATTAGAATTTGAAGAAAATAACACCACCATTGGATTCCTCACTATCAAAAACCTTGGGGTAGTGTCTTACTTATCTCTTAATCCAAGCCTAATTAGCTTAATTTAGTGATCTTACAAAAGCCTAAGTTGTCACTTTTTGATTGGTTAAGGTTCTAAATTAAATTTTTCTTGGTTAAACATTTTTAATAATTATTCTAAGTATATCACAATTATTAGATAATTCTATAGATATCCTATGAATTTTCTCTAAATTTTCTGTCTTAAAATTTTACCGTAATAATTTCTCAAAGTTCTAACTTTCAGAAAATCCTAACAATTCTGAATAAGCATTTTAATTCTTTATCTGTATATGTTTTTAATCTATATTCTATTACCTTTCTTTTAAGTTATAAATGAGTTCAAAATTCTATAGTTGAAAATTTATCCTGGACAGCTGTCTGACATAGCAGTCCAGTCAACTATCAATTTCAGCAAAAACAAAGACATTTGCAATTTCAGAAAATTCTTCTGAGTAGAACTGTATTAATTTCATTAAGAAAATATGTTCATAAGGTTCTATGAAATACATTGCATAAGTGTTCATAATGTACATATATAAATGCATACAAATAGTAAAAATGAGGATGTTACAATGTACATGTATGAAATGATTTAATATAAATTTGTATCCTTTTATAAATCTATAGTTATTATATACAGTATTTTCTAAGTTTATAAAGTTTAGTTTTCTTCTGTTTTCCTTGATTGGAATATGTTTGTGTTATTATGTAATTATGTAATTACCTTGGGAAAAGATGTTATGCTTGATAGAGAGAATGATGTTTAGGTGCCTCAAGGCACTAGTGGTCATAGAGATGGTCAAGGTGATAAACTCTAGGTGCTTAAGTAAAGATTAACGTATGGTCCAAGGAGATAGAAAAGATAATGAGATAGGTTCATAGTTGTGAGATAAAGTGTTTAAGAGAAGAAAAGTAGAAGCCATGAGAGTTAAGAAAAGGATCTCTAGAATAAAGAGTTAACCTAGAGTCCTTAGAGCACTCACTGGGACATTATGTCTCATCCCTTTTAGTTTCACGTTTTCACAGGTTTAGCAGGTGGATGCCTCACGGAAGGAGCTTGGAGCATGGAGTTGCTTATAAATGCTTTTATAAATGCTTATTTTATAAATGCTCACAATTGAAAAGCATTTCAGGCTGGCATATTGAATTATATATAAATAATATTTTTTTTGTTAGCATTATTATTATAATAAAAAAATTTAGTATAGATCTTTTTTTAGTACAGATTATTATAATAAATGTGTTATAATGTATTAAAATTATACTTTTATTTACTTTTTTTTAAAATATTAAGCATGTTGACCTATATAAAGGGTCAACCTAAAAGCTAATTGAAGTTATGCCCTCTTAAGAGGCCTTATTACAAAATTGGCTTTCAAATAAGTTATCATGAATGTTACATTAGACACTAAAAATGAGTTTATATCATATAAATATGTTAGACTTGACTCTTATAAAACATAGTCTACCTGTTTTCACTTTTGTCTCATGCTTTGAGTAGAAGTGATTTTAATTTTCATAGATTATAGTTTGTTTTACATAAAGCCTTTTCTCATTGGTCTATTAGCCTATGTAGAGAAAAGTTTGACTTAAATAAAAGTTTTGATTTGAAATAATTAAGCCTTTAAGTAGGTTAAGAGGTCAAGTCAAACTTTCAAATAAACCAAGTCAGGACTACAAATAAAGTATGTGATAGGTAATCGATTAGGCTTGGACCTTGAATTTTTTAAACAGATCAGACCTATTTAAGTAAAGCTTTGTTTGGCCCAACCTATTTCCACCCCTAACTATGAAACACCCACTATAAAAGAGAGAGAGAGAGAGAGAGAGAGAGAGAGAGAGACATTTGGTTATTGATTAATTTTTAAGTATTGATATAAATGATAGGCCATCATTGAGGCTCAATCAAAATGGCTAATATGATTTTTAATAAAAGTGCATTAATACCGTTTAATAATTTCTGATTCCTAATTCAGTGTCATTGGATAAAGTCTTAAATTAAGGTGAATTTTTCATAATCTTTAATAAAATACTTTTTTTTTTTTGTAATCAAGAGGTAAGGAGGTATATGCAGGGATTTTATTTGACACACAATTAATCTTTCTCTCACTGGGTCATCCAATTTTAGGATAAAGTTATACCTTCAATCGCGACTTCATGTTCAAGCTAGGAATCAAATCACAAACCTTGCTTAAGGGACAAAAGTGTCGAATCACTTGTGCCAATGAGTTTTGGTATCTTTAATAAAATACTAAAATGTGGAATCAAATTCTTAATAATTCGTTAAATAAATTTGAGTATTGAACAAAAATATTAATAAAGTAACGATCTCATTTAAATAAATACTAGTACGTAGACCCATGTAATGCACAAGGAATTGGCGTTTTATTATTACTCTAATTTATATGTAATATTAAAAAAAATTAAGGTAAATATATCTTTTATTAATTTGTAAATTTTTAAATATATTTACTTTAATACTTATTATAAGAAAGGACTATTTTTTTTTATCTGTAGGAATCGAAGATAGGTACTGGTGATTTACAACAACTCACACACCATGCTCAACCAACTGAGCTAAACCCCCTTGGTATAAGAATAGGACTATAAGTTTTAACAATATAAGTTTTAATAATATTAGTGAAATTAAGTACGATGATGTTTTTTTTTTTATTTATAAAAAATGATTATGTTTATTTTCATATTAATATTGTAGTGATATTTGTATTTTTTATATATGAGTATATATAAATTGATAGTCCATATGATAATTCTTAAATGAAAATATTGTACAAAATATTAATGATCTTTATAACTATGATTTGATATTGTGCTTACTAAATCATTATTAGGGATAACAATGGGATGAGGTGTCCAGGTAGTATCCTTTCACGATCGTCCAATGAGATGAAAATACATCTCATGCCCACCTCATACTTGCACCAATATCTATTAAGCATATATCAATGAATTTTATAAATTTTTGCAAGTATATTCACGGGTATCTGTAAATATTAGTATAAAATAAAAACTCATCAAAATTAAATCATTTTCTTATCTTTCTTTTAACTTCTAAATAAATGAAAGATACAAAAAGTGGGCCACCTATGTCGTCAAGGTTATTAAAACTGGGGAGAATTTCATTATATAGTGAAATAATTTTCCAACAACTAGTATATTTATGCCTGTTCGAGATGTCATGCTGCAAAACACCTTTTTTTTTTTTTATCAAATGAATAAGGAAATTATGAAAATCCAGATTTTACATATCCGATATGATGAAAATAAACAAGCTCTATCCACTATATGTTTCACAACCACCAACTTTTGATGCAACCGCAGCTTCACATTGTCTTACTAGTCAGGGCTCTATTTTATGTATTTAGGAATAATTTATAGAATTTAATTTATTTTCATTGATAGAATGAAGGTTTTTACACTATTATTTAATAATAAATTATCATGGATAATAAAATTGTTGTCTATTATAATAATTATTTTAAATTTTATATTTAGAATGATTTCTAATTGATTGACGATATAGAAATTTTACATAAAAATCTTACACAAACAACATATCAAAACTAAACTCTTTTTTATTCATCCAAATAAAAATAGAACATAAAAACAGAAGAATTTAATTAAAATACACTAGTAGTAGCTTATAAAAAATACACTAATGGTATTATTATTTTTTACATTTTGATTCAAACATAAATTGTCATATACTAAATAAATAAAAACCTGAATTTTATCATAATAATTACCTTTTTCTTAAAAAAATCATAATAATTACTTTAAATACAAAATCTGGTGAAATCAGATTCTGTGGACTTTCATATAATACACTTACCTACATTGATTATGTGATTTTCACATATATGGTTATAAAATCAACTAGAAATTCCTCCCATCTTCACTATTTAATAAGGATTCACCATTCATTCTAAATTCGTTAATTAGAAAATTCTCACTTTGGTGACTAGCTAGCTACACATAACCATGGCAAAACAAGTTTATGTTTTGATTTTGTTCCTGGTTCTTTTTTTTTTGTTCGTAAGTCTCTCTCTCTCTAGAGTGTGTATTAACATTGGTAAAAAAAAATTATATATTTACATTTTTTAAGAATATATCTCATATCTTTGAATGTAATAACATTTACTTTTGATATAATTTGCAATTGTAGAAAAAATATCGATACAAGTTGCAACAGCACGATGCATAACTGAAACATTCGTAACTGGATGCACCTCTGACCCAACTTGTGTTCAAATGTGCCACACTCAAGGTTTTGATGATGGCAAATGCATAACGTCAAACTTTCATTGTATTTGCTTTAAAGGATGCTCCAAGGTGGAGGATGCTCACATGGGATGACATTGGCTCGAGTTAAGCCCTCACATCCAAGCATTGATAAAAGGCATTGAGAAACCTATGTATTAAGACTTAAGATTGAATCAATAAAGTTTATTTGCAAAAGATATTTTAGAAGAATTATGCATAGATTTCATGATCAAGATTGCTCAAAATCATATTTATAAATAGTCAATGTTTATACATTTCTAATGAGTAATCTCACTTTATTCCATCTTTCATCATTTTAATCTTTAATTTTTATTTTAAATAATAATATATAATTTGGAAATTGAAATTCTCACTTTTTTTATTTTCTCAATTAATTCTTTCTCTTCTTTCCTTTAGATGTACACTAATATTTTAGCTTGTGCAATGCACAGGATAAATATTTATTTTTATACAATTAGAATTTATAATAAATAAATACTTTTTAATATATAAATTATATTATAATTAGAATTAGTAAAAAAGAATATTTTATAAGATATAAATTATATTTTTATTTACGATAAACAATAAATATTGTAATGAAAAGTTATTTTAAGGTTTAATTACCCCTTTTGTCCTTATAGTTGCAACAATTTTCTCTTTTAGTCCCTATAGTTTAAAACATCTCATTTTGATCCCTCCAGTTGGAATTTTTTAACTCTTTTGGTCATTGCCATCTAAAGTTGTCTAACGTCATTACATCTGATCCTTTAACCACAACAAAATTGAAACTGGCGGTGTAAAACTGCTAAAAAGATCTTAGTGGTTTTTAACCACCATAAATTAAAAAAAACAAAGTTTCTTTTTTCTTTATTTTCTTTTTTCTTCTTCTTCCCCTCGCACATTCTGACCTTTCTGCGTGCCCACTGCCGTCCTCTCCCATTGGCGACTTTTTGGCACTCCTGTACGACGTGCTGGTGAAGAACATTATCTCCTTCAACAACCCAAACCTTGACGCAACATCACTAGTGTGTTGTTCGTGGTGGGACGCATTACAGGAGGGGGTGGTGTTGCTCCAATTGGGAAAGCGCTTCAAGCATGATCATTGGTCCACCAACGCCAACAAGGCTCTCGACTTCTTCATGAAAGCCGTCGTATGTGGCTCTGCTTTGGCCATGGTAGATGCAAGCCACATTTATTCGGAGAGGGGAAAAAAACATTTCGTTTGTTAATTTATGGAGGTTAAAAATCACCAAAAAATTTTGGTTTTGTAGCGGTTTTAAAGGATCTGGATGTGACGGTGTTAGGTGACTTTAGACAGTGAGGACCAAAAAGGGTTAAAAAAACTACAACTATAGAGACTAAAAGTGGATGTTTTAAAATATATGAACTAAAAGAGAAAGTTGTTGCAACTATAAGGATAAAAAGGTAATTGTACCTATTTTAATTTTGAGTAAATTACACAGACCCCCCTTGAGGTTTGCTCTTATTACACCTAGCACCCCTCTATTTTTTTTTTACATTACTTTGAGCACCCCTAAGGGGGGGTAAGTGCAATATTTTTTAAACCTGAGAGAAGGGTCAGTGTAATGATTTATGCCTATGAGGGGGGGTCGGCATAACGAAAATCCAAAAATTAGGGGGTTTCTTGTAGGATTCAAAAATGGAGGGGTATCAGGTGTAATAAAGGCAAACCTCAGGGGGTGTCCGTATAATTTACTCTTTAATTTTTTATAATTGCTTTTAAAAAAAGTATTGAGATTCAATTTAGAAATAAAAATGAAAAAGGCATATTGAAAGAAATAAGCCATTAAGAAAATTAAGAATGCAGGTAAAGATATATAGAGAGTGGTTTGAGAAAGAAACATTTAGGACTAGTTGTTAAACTAAAATTAAGAAATAGTTTTTGAAAAGAAAAAAAATTAATAAATTAAATTAAATGATCAATATAAAGGATTAAGATAAAACATATGGCTAAATAAGGGCAAAAATAATTTCTAAATACATTCTCATTCAAGGTAGGGATTCAAATTTATAGTATAAGAGTAGATTTTACACACTAATCCTGCAACTAGCTGAAAAATTTGCCTTTCGAACTATATTTATTTTATTATTATGTATATTCTTGATCTTCTTAACCATTTAACACTTTTAATCTACTATATTTTATCTCTATCTCTAAATTAAATTTTGATTATGTTTTTAAACAACATGTCAATAGTTAAAAATAACCTTATATCAAAATTAAATTATTTATAATAAATATAAAATATAATTTATATATTCTAAGATATTTATTTATTATAAATTTTAATTATAATATACTTTTTAAGTTAAAGTTAATTAATATAAAAAAATATTTATCATATACAATGCTAAAATTAAAATACAAATTTCTAATTGTATAAAACATCATTCCAAGGGGTGGGGTTAACTCTCAATTAACATGTTTTTCATGCATTGGATACATAATTCCTTTTAAATGAGTAATTGATCAACTATTTATACTTGTTCATTAAATTCTGTTATTGAATCCATTAAATTCCATTATTACATCAACAAACATAGAATATGAGTGCCTTATTGATTCCATTAAATTCCGTTCATGGCAATGGAATAAGGTAAAGGGGGCTTACTTATCCATTATTAGGATGGGTGTTGAATCCTAGAGCATTCATTGTTCTTAATTGAAATAAGAGGGGTTGGGTTGATTTTTCTAATATCTTGTTTATGCTTTTTTGTTATGACTTCTAAGCTTGGCACATTTTGTGCATGAATTTGAAGACATGGGATGCCATTTTTGAAATACCAATGTGTTACCTTTATCCTGTAAAAATTCCAGCTAAAAACAATTTTGGGAAGTGTTAGAAAACATAATTTCTTTGAACCATGTTCACTGTAAAGTCAAATTTGCTACTGTCAACTTGTAGGAATTTTTGAAAATTTTCTAGATGTCTATTTTATAATAGTGGTATCAGAGCAGTCGCATCTTTTGAATAAACCTATGTGGATAGGTCTATTATGTTTTTGCTGTGTGATTGATATGATGGGTATAAGGCTTTAGCCAAGGTTATTCTCTAACTTGGTTTGGTCCTATGTTAGGATGGTGAGACCACGTAGACCTCCTCCTCCTCCATCTGATATGGCCCATGCTATAGAGGTGATGGCAGCTGCAATGCAACAACAGAGTGCCACCATGGGTCATCAACATCAAGCAACTTTGGCACAGCTTGGGGCCACTCAAGTTGCTGCCCAAGCAGCAATTCCACCTGAATATCAAGGGTTAGTTGAATTCAAGAAGAATGCTCCCCCACAATTCAAAGGAGACTCTGATCCAGATGTAGTTGATCACTGGATTAGGGAGCTAGAGAAGATCTTTAGGGCAATGGCATGTCCCGAAGATAGGAAGGTTACTTATGGCACTTATATGTTAGCTGACGAAGCAGAGTTCTAGTGGCATGGAACTCGACAAATGATGGAAGCACGTGGAGAACCCATCACTTGGGGAAACAAGAACTCTACAGAAAGCTCTCCCTGAAGTTTCCCCAAGTGATGGGTTCTCCACGTGCTTCCATCATTTGTCGAGTTCCATGCCACTAGAACTCTGCTTCGTCAGCTAACATATAAGTGCCATAAGTAACCTTTCTATCTTTGGGACATGCCATTGCCCTAAAGATCTTCTCTAGCTCCCTAATCCAGTGATCAACTACATCTGGATCAGAGTCTCCTTTGAATTGTGGGGGATCATTCTTCCTGAATTCAGCTAACCCTTGATATTCAGGTGGAATTGCTGCATGAGTTGCTTGGGCAGCAACTTGAGTGGCCTCA
This sequence comes from Pueraria montana var. lobata, assembly GCA_026413185.1. Classification (NCBI taxonomy): domain Eukaryota; kingdom Viridiplantae; phylum Streptophyta; class Magnoliopsida; order Fabales; family Fabaceae; genus Pueraria; species Pueraria montana. The sequence goes on along the minus strand of CM048649.1, from coordinate 20,091,806 downwards.
AGCTATGCCAAAGCTGCTTGATGTTGATGAGCCATGGTGGCACTTTGTTGTTGCATTGCAGCTGCCATCACATCTATAGCATGGGCCATTTAGGCCATATCAGATGGAGGAGGAGGAGGTCTAGGTGGTCTCACCATCCTAACATAGGACCAAACCAAGTTAGAGAATAACCTTAGCTAAAGCCTTATACCCATCATATCAATCACGCAGCAAAAACATAACAGACCTATCCCCATAGGTTTGTTCAAAAGATGTGACCAGCTCTGATACCACTATTGTAAAATAGACATCTAGAGAATTTTCTAAAATTCCTACAAGTTGACAGTACTGAATTTGACTTTACAGTGAACATGGTTCAAAGAAATTAAGTTTTCTAACACTTCCCAAACTTGTTTTGAGCTGGAATTTTTACAGGATAAAGGTAACACATTGGGATTTCAAAAATGGTATCCAATATCTTCAAATTCATTACCAATTGTTCCCAGTAAAATTTTCTCTAACAGCCTAAATTTCGGACTCCAAATAGAGCTCCAAACCCTTGCCCTGTTCCTTTTCAAAATGTTAATTTAGAAGTTGTGCATGATAATTTGCATAATTTATATGGTTAAAAATATTGTTTTGTCTAGTTTTTAATGGTACAAACTCGAAAAAGAAAAGATAAGTACACAAGTGTAAAATTGGGAAAAAACTGAGACATGTTCCAACAGAACACCAAAAACAGAACAGCCACATTGTGGGTCGCGGATGAGCCTCAAAACGAAGTTATCTTGACACAGTGTCAATAAAAGTTGCTCCATTTTGTGTCTATTTTCATTCAAAACAAATTTCATGAAAAACCAACGGTTAGATCTTCTGAAAATCACAAAACCGTGGGGACTGTACAGAGCTGGACGAACCAAACAGTCATTGCCACTTTATTTTGTGGTTTGATTTTCACATGCAAAGCTTACCAAATAATTTCAAGAAAATTTGAGCATGGTCTCCTTTGTTTTAGGAGTCTTCCCAATCAATTTCAAAGATTAAAACAATCCAAAGATAGTACATGCAAATCCCACACAGCCACTGCCAAAGGATTCCTAACCCATTCCATCAATATCTCAAGTTCAAACACCAAGTAACACAACATAAACAACAAGATGGGCATGCATGTTGTATGTGGTTGAGCCCCCTAACTCTCAACCACACTTAAACTGAAAATAGAATTCACAAGGAAGTTTCCCTTACCCTATACTCTTGAAATTTCTTAAAAGAGAAACTAGGAGGAAAAAATTGAGGTTCTTGAGTGATCCTTCCCTAATTTGTGCTATAGAATCTACTAGGAGGAACCTAAACCAACATCAAAACAAGCTTCAATCAAATTTTAACCCACCAACCAAGATTCTACATGACACCCATTTCATGTCTACTTGGTGGGAGAAGGAAAAAGAACTTAAGAGACCAAAGGAGAAGAGGGGTACTTACCAACTAGAAATCAATCAAAGAAGCTCTTGAGATTAAGGAAACAAAGTCCTCTTTGAGTGAATTTCAAAAACCCAATCTCTTGAGAGGAAAAGAGAAGCTTAGAGAGGGAGAAGAAAATGGAAGAAATGAGAGAAGTGAAGCTTTGCACGTCCAAAGCTTGGGTTTTATTTAAAATTTTTACATTTCACACCTATACTTCCTCTAAGGACACCCCCTTCTCTTATATTTTTTTTTTCTACAACTCAAGGAATTTACGTAAAAGTCCCAAAAATCTCACAATAACACTATGGCACATAACAAAACATAGAACTTAAGTTAATTATTATATCAATCAACATAATTTAAATTTAATTTGCTCTTGCATTATTAATCAAACACTTAATCATACAATTAGGAAAACTACAACGTTATAGAGAGGAAGGAAGAAAAGTGAGAAATGAGAGAAGGAGAAGAGGCTTGCTACGGTTAAAGCTGTGGGAGTATTTTAAACTTTTGATATTTGCACCTTAACATCCTCTATCTACACTCCTCTCTCTTAACTAATAACACCTATGTGTATATGCAACATCCAATTAGCATAAAAAAAATAAACTCTTTAAACATCCAACAACACATAAATAATTTACTCCATTTCATTAATTATCCCATTAAATAACAATTTAAATTTAATTTCTCTTATATCTTAAATCCAATACTTAATCATACATTATGAAAAATCACAGTGTTACAGTTCCCCACGTGTGAATGCAATGGGGCCTTAAGTAATTTTTTTTTCCTTTTTGATGGAAACATTTAAAAATTAATATTTACAAGATGTAATATAATTTTTTATTATTAATATTTTTATTAAATTTATGTATATATTTATATACAAATGAAAAAATACTTTTAAAGATAATAGTTTTTTAGACAATCATTTATATAAATTAAAATGATATAAGACATGTATAAATATAAAATTATCTGTATATATATATATATATATATATATATATATATATATATACTAAAATATACTTATATAAAATTTAAAAAAAACATTAAAAACATAATAGTATAAAAAATGTAGATTGTAAACTTAATACCCGTGCAAGGCACTGGTTATTATGCTAGTTTTATTATATTTTACAATTTTTATTATGAGTAAATCACATTTAAGGTCTCCTTGACCTCCACTACAAAATTTGCATCCCCTAATAAGATATATATACTTTAGGGCCTAAGGTTCAATAGACAATGATATGATTTTAGTTGGTCTAATTAGAATTGATATCCATTAAGTATTTCACTAGAAGGTCTCACATTCCTTCAATACCAACTTTCCAATTCGCCTATAGTAGGCTTCTTAACAATTCAATTGTCTTTAATTACTTGATATCAATTGTTACGTTAAAGACTAACTATCAAGCATAGGACAATATAAAATCTTATTGAGTACCAACGATAATATTTTGAATCAATCACAACAAAATTAAAAATAAATTAACACTACAAGAAATTCACTAATTAGCGAGGGAAACATTCCTTGCTAATCCCTCGCTAATCGCATTAGCGAGGGATACTTCTTACTATAAAATAAGTTGCTAATTTGTGATGGGAATCCTTCTTCACAATCCTTCTCTAATTTTGTACAAATCCCTAGCAAATCCTTTGCAAATTTCCTCGCTAATCATGTGGTCAAATGTAGATAATCCCCTTGCTAATTAGCAATAACTGTCGCTCACTAACCCTTCGCAAATCATTCACAATTTATCCTATGCTAATCCCTCACAATACTTTCTTCGTTAATCATTCAATTTTCCCTTGCCACTTCCATGAACTTCTCCTCACAGATATACCCTTGTTATTCCTTCGCTAAAATCCTTCGTTATTCTCCCACAAATTCCTCACCCTTAAACAAATTATTTCTTCGCACATGATTCCCTCGCTATTCTGTCACAAAAATATTCAAGTTGATTTTATTTCAGTGTACACCTATATCCGAAATTAAACAAAATTATCAAGGCATATTTCATTTATTACAGTACACTCTATATTTGAAATTAACACATGATATAACTGAACCTATATCAATCAAAGAAAAAATAAAAAGCATGATTAACCCATAAATCATTAAGGTGCAGTAAACAAATGTTTCAACATAAATCAAAATCTGTCATAAAGTCTTACAAAGGATAATAAGAAAAACATTATTTAACCCAAAGTGCAATAACCAGATAAAAAAAGTAAACAATTCATTTTTTTAAGGCATGCAATATTTTATGTTCGAAAAAACTCCATCTGTGTCCGCATTTGTGCCTGCATCTCTTTCTTCATCTCCTTCAATTTTGCCTTCATCTCTGTTTGAGCCTTCAATTGTGCCTCCATCTGCAACTGCATTTGTGTTTGCAATTGCCTTTTCATCTGTTGTATTTCTGACTTTGACTGTATTTGCAGCTGTGTTTGTATTTGCTCTCTCATTTGAAGCATCTGCTCTCTCATTTGAGACATCTGCTCTCTCATTTGAGACATCTGCTCCTCTCTCATTTGAGACATCTGCTCTTCTCTCATTTGAGACATCTGCTCTTGCATTTGAGACATTTGAAGGGTTGAAATTCCTATTGCAAGATTCAATTAATCTTTCTTTATCCCAAGTATAATGAGTCCCAATTAATCTTTCTTTATCATGGTAAATTTTGCACAATAAATTCTTGCTCTATCTAGATGTCTTCTTAAAGGCACAAACAATAAGAATGATTTGTGGTGAATGCATATTTGTGTGTGGCAGCTCTTAGCCAAAGTTGAAATTAAAACATAAAATTAAACTTCAAATTTGTGTGTGCGTGTGCGCGCGTGTGTATAGAGGCAACTAGATTGTTATATGCTTTTGGTCAAACAGAAGTAGAGCTACACACAAGACTAAGAATCTACATCTACAACATTTAAACAAATCTCAAAAGTTCATAAAACTAATTAATTTGGTTGGGAAGGGAGAGAACAGTGAACATCATGCATGACCTTGACCAATTTATGCCAAATTGCAAAAGAAAAAAAATATGAAGAGAGAATTTAATGACATATTGTATAATGTTCTTTTGGAGGGGGGAACAAACAAAGGCAAGCTTGGCAGGAAGCATGTATATAAGGAAGAGAAAGCAAAGAAGCACAATTGAAAACATGTAATTTAGGGACTAACTTGGTTTGCATATAAAGAGAAACTTTTAGGAAGACTCTTATTTAGTGTTGAATAAGACTTAATTTACAGATGTTAGCATTTTATAAATAGCATCAATTGAATTAACTTTAGTTAATGGGACTCGACTATGGCTTAGCATCCATTGTAGTATTATTCATTTGGCAATCTTTATAATATAATTAGCTTAGGAAGAGGATAATACATGAAGCAATAAAGTCGTTCGATGGTCAATAAAATAATTAGGTATGCATTTTAGTATAATAGTAGATATGTTATAAAGTTAAAAACAAAAGAGGAGGAACAATAAGAGTTTCTTTATTCTGAGATATTCCTTCCAACTTCTAATTTATTGTGTGTATCACTAAAATATTATACTATCCTTCTACACTAAAGGTGCGTATCAAGAGAATAAAGTATGCACAAAATAAAGTATGTACAAAAGAAAAATAAAAGGAAAAGGAATATATAGTTATAATAACACAATAATTGCAAAAGATCATCCAATAGCAAGAGAAGAAAGGGAAAAGAAGGATATGCACAGAATATTGTAATGATTAGAGTTCTTCACTATCCGTAACAACAACGTCAAACCGACCAACTTCATTTTCTTTGGTCTTATCCTACCTTTTTCATTCCTTTAAATTCGTTAATGAAAATAGGGAATATCAATCAACGTTGCAAACTTTAGGGAACAAAACTTACCACAATGAGTAAATTCTTTTGCTCCACAATACGCTAATTCTTCAATTTTTGGTTGGCCAAACTTCTATGTAACTGGAACTTGATATAATGAATAACAAGTCATGGAAAAAAAAATTACATTTCAAGTCAAAAACATCTATATAAGAAGAAGAAAAGCTGAGGAATATAACTCAAATACCATTAAGTGATAACGAAAGGGAGAATGTGAAGACCAATGAGGACCCTTGCAAAGACGATTGAACCTAAACACACCAAACAATCGTGAACCTAAACACACCAAACAATCAATTCAAACTAAAGGGAGAAGAGGAAACATACCTTTGACGAACCCTAGCAAAGAAGAAAGGTTACGAGTGTGTAACGGATGCTTATTTTGGATTGATGGAGGGGGATGGAGTGGAGGATGAAAATAATCCCTTGTTTGGTTTACAAAAATGAAGATGGGAGAGGATGACACATGATGGATCCCATTCCACTGTTTAATCCCATCTTCTTCTCCTCCCAAATTGGGGTGTAGAGGATGGAACGCTATTTATAAACTTATAAAATGTCTGATTTTTAACCTTATTAGATATATCGTGTGTAAATGTAATCATTGGCGCCACCACTTACTCAGATATTTTTGTTGTTGCCCGCTTAATTTATGTTTCTTGGTTCATGTTGGTGCCTAGCTGAACGTCCATCTTCTATTGTTTTACTCGGATATTTTCAATCACATTGTTTTATTTATTATTATTTTATTATATATATATATATATTAATGTGACTTAATTTACTTGATATATAAATATCTTATAAATAGCATAACTTCTATGCTTTTAATTGTTCATTTATTTATTTTTAGTAAATAAAATTCCACTTACTATATTATATGTATAAAATAAAAGTATAATAATTTAAAAAGATTAGATTAAATCAATTGTTAACATATAGCAAAATTTAAATAATTTTAAAAACAAATTAATATTCATTTCAAGATATTTTTGTCAACCATAATAATTAAAATAACAAATTCTTAGATGTATAGTAAAGGTTAAAATAATTCATAATTATTTACTTAGAATAATAATTAAAGATAGTAATTAAGAGATATATTATTATTATTATTATTATTATTATTATTATTATTATTATTATTATTATTATTATTATTATATATGTCAATTTCTACAAATTATATTAATATATATTTAAATTTTCTATTTTAAAAAATGTTTTATAAAGTACATTTCAAAAAAGTATTAGAAATTATAATTTTTCAATTTTGTATATTTTAATATGTGTTTCTAATAAATTTTAATGTATTCTATTGAATTTTTTCTATTTAAAAATGTTTTATAAATTACCTTTTATAAAAATATTAAAAAAAATTAATTTTTAATGTTGTATATTTTAATATGTATGTGTGTGATAGTTGTTTTTTTTTTATTTAATAATATATTTTTTTAATATGCATAGGCTTATTTGAAAATTCATAAGTTTAAGAAATATATATTAAGTGTAATAGTTAATAAGTATTTGTAGGCATACGGGAGTAGCTGCTACCACGACACAGGATTCGCGATAATCTCATGCAATTATAGTTTCTCTAAGAAAATTATAAAATATTTTCTTAATCATCAAGAATTTTAAATATTAAAATTACCTTACTTATTTGCATCACTTAAGGATTTAAATTTTTAAATGCTTAAATGTAATGAGAAATTTACTAAATAAATTTCAATATTGCCAATAATAAGACATAAAGATTTTTATTTCAAATGAAATTATCCTTACCCTATTTTTCTTGTAAAGATACTATCGTATATATTAACTTTTTCTCAATAATTACCAAAATGGTCAACGATTGCTTAAGCTTATTTTTCTCAGACATTTTAAATCTAAAATATTATAATATTAATTATAAAGTTTGTAAATTCTAGTTTTCATCTCTAAAATCAATTTGCTTCAATTTTTATTTCAAAACATATTCATCCCACTTCTAACATTTTTTTTTCTGAAAAAAAGTTTACACATATAAAGTTTTAAAGTCTCACTTACTATCACCGAGTGAGGATTATTTTTATTTTTATTTTTCTTTTAAAAACTTTCAGAATTTTCTTTCTTAGTCCATTAATGAAGTACTATTTTAATATTTAGTTAGTCTCTTAGTATTGAATCTTTAGCCTTTCTTCTGAGTATTAAATCTACGGCTTATCCTTTATTACTTAAAAGAATATACACCTAACAGAAATATTTACCCCCAAAAAACTTCAGGGATGATAATATAATTTCACATTCTAAAAAAGAGTCAAAATAATTAAAATCAAATAAATGTAACTTTTAAATTTAAATTCTATTACCGTCATAAATGCATTAAAAAAATAATAAACAAATTTTTAATTATCATTTATATAAAATTAGTAAATATAAAAGTAAATTAATAATTTCCATTATTAGCTTTCTATCACAATAAAAAAAAAGATTGCATAAATTTCATTTGTAAATAAAAATCACATTAAAAAGATAACAATCATCTTAGGAGAACAATAACAATCCTTTCCTTTATGGTAAATAATCGTGTTAATAATTTCATATGATAAATACCAATCACATTAAAAAGATAACAATCACATTAATAATTTTCATTATTATCTTTTTATCACAACGTTTATAATAATTTTCATTTGTAATTATAATCTTTCTATTTCTATTTATCCTTTATTATTTTAAGGAATATACATCTAGCAGAAATATTTTTCCCGCATAAATTTCAAGGATAATAATGTAATTTCACATTCTAAAAAAATGTCACAATAATTAAAATCAAATAAATGTAACTTTTTAAATTTAAATTCTATTACCGTCATAAATGCATTAAAATAAATTAATAAATAGATTTTTAATTATCATTTATGTAAAATTAATAAATATAAAAGTAAAATAATAATTTCCATTATTAGCTTTCTATCACAATAAAAAAAGATTGCACAAATTTCGTTTGTAAATAAAAATCACATTAAAAAGATAACAATCATCTTATGAGAACGATAACGATCCTTTCCTTTATGGTAAATAATCAAGTTTATCATATGATAAATACCAATCACATTAATAATTTCCGTTATTATCTTTCTATCACAACGTTTATAATAATTTCTATTTGTAATTATAATATTTCTATTTCTATTTATATTGCACGTAAGTGTTCAATTTCTACCAGCTTTTTATTTTTCCTTTTTCTATTTCTTTTTTATTTAGTCTTTTTTATCCTTTGTTCTTTGATTGCAGGTGTTTGTGACTCTGGGAAGGGCGAGAAATTGTTTTCCTCTTTGTAGCACATGGTTTGAACCTCACGCGCAATAAGCTGAGAAATCTTCCTTCAAAATAATTAGCTTAAAGTACTAATTTTACAGAACACAAAAATTCTTCTATTTATAGAACACATTTTGATTGCATTCCTAATTTTATGTTTGATAAAAGTACTATGATATTTGAATATCAATAATACTTTTTTTTTTACCAAATATATATCAATACTTATTTAATATAAAATGGAAATTTTTGTAATTGCCTAAATATAAGGTGTGATTACCAACAAAACAAGTCGTTGGTCCGAGTGGTGCTGGACTTGGTCCCCTTAACCAAGGTCTCGGCAAAGGCGGTAGATACTCTGTACCAATAACATGGTACCAATATATATATATATATATATATATATATATATATATATATATATATATATATATATATATATGGGATAGGATCAGTTTGCTCCAGGTGTAAGTCTAAAAACATACACCAAATCCTATCCATTAATTTTATTGAATCTGATGGTTCTGATTATTTTACTTCAAAAATTTAAAAAAAGTAATTAAGTGAGTCACGTGATCTCCCTTCCCTATCGTTTTCTTTCTATGCGTTTTCGTCCCAGCTTGTTTTAGAAACCTTTCTCTACGTTGATGCAGAAGCTAATTGATTGAAGGGAGTCTTTTTTTCTTCTTCTTAGTTTTCTTTTCAGCCAATTAGAATTCTTGGCACAATTCAAGATTGATTCGTCATCGCCCTTAAATTTCAAATTTTTTTCTTATCTTTTTTTTGTTGTCATTTCCGTTTTCACTTTATTCAAATTTCAAACGCTTTTCGGAGTGGTTTGAGAACCCATAGTCGAAAGACAAATTCTCCCTTTTGACATCTTAGTTTGATTATTTTGTAATCGTTTTGGAGCTAAGAGTTATCCGAATTCCACTTTGGCTAGCTAACAAGTATTTGAAATTCTAAATAATTAAATTAATTATTATGAATATATATTTGTAAATAAATACGTTTACTAAGATTAAGTTGCACTATTGAGCATCGTTCCAATTTTTTTCTATTATTTTTTACAAAGATTCTTATGTGTTATGTATTATAATTTGTCACATCTATTTTGTTATATCTTTCTATTTATTTTATTTATTTATTGTGTATTCTAAATTGAAAAATACATTCTCACCTAATTTTAATATAAATATAGACGAATGTGCTTCTCTTCTATTGTCAATTTGTCATGAATTTTCTCTCAATACTTCTTGAAAAATGATACCAAAGATGTATATGGTTTCTGATATTAAGCTTGAATGATTGTGGTTGAGTACTGATTTCAATAACAAGAGCCAAGTGATTAGCCTCAATCGATTTGATTTTGTTGGATGACAAGGTAAGAGCATAAAATTGATAATAAAGCATATAACTTTTTTTTTATTTTCTTCTTTATTTGATATGTTTTTTTTTTTTGTATTCTACTAGAATCCATGCTCTACCATAAGGAAAGATTATAATTTGAAAAGCTTTTGCATGAAGGCAAAGTGTATATAATGGAGAACTTTATTTTAGGCGGTCTAGTGAAAAAATGGAGAGTTACTAATCACAAATGGAAGTTAACTTTCATGTACCAAAGTAACAGAGGCGAAGTGTGATAGCATTCCGATGAACTTTTATGAATTTGTTCCATTTTCAAAAATACTTTCTGCCTTTGATGAAGTATATTTGATGGGTGAGTTATAAACTATATTCATTTTTTAATTCTTAAATTGTTACATCGTATGCCAACAAATTATTTGAATTTTTTTACGGTACATTATTTTTGTTGAATTCTTACTTTTTTTTTAATTAAACTAGATGTAATTGGCCACATGGTTGAAAAGGATAATTTGAGAGAAACAGAGAATAATAGGAAAATGAGGAAACATATTGATGTGATTCTTAAAAATTTAGAGTGAGTAATTTAATATAATTTTTTTTTCAATTATAGCACTAGATCGTGCATCCCACGAGTCACCGTACTAGTTATAATAAAAGTAAACAAGTATGAGCGGAAAATTTTATGAAATTGAGTGACAAATTTTTAGAGATTTTTTTAATTCATAAAATTATATAAATATAATAATTAAGGTAATTAGAATAAGTATATCTTCTAATTTGAAATAATTAAATTAATTACATATTAACATATATATGTTTCAATTAAGGTAATTAAGATTATTTTAAAATAAGATAATTAGATAATTTTAAATTAACTCTAATAATGACGGTGCACTATTGTGTATTTGAATTTATAATAATTTTAAAAGGTAGTATAATCACAATTGTTACACAATATGTATGTGTTTAAGATAATTAAGGTGCAATATTTGAATTTGAAATAATTAATACAAAATTTTTTAATTCTAAAATTAGAACAAGAATAATAATCAATAATACATTTATCTTTTATTTTTTATAAACCTGAAATTTTTCCATGTTAAAACAAATTTTAATCAATACTGACTGCAGTAAATTATAAATTATTTTGTTCCTTTTTATAAAAAAAAAATCCTTTTTTAGACTATAAATAATAAAAATCAAAGAGTTTTCTATATTGGCTTTGTGTTTTCAGGATTAGGTATATTAGGTAATTAGGTAATAAATGTAAAAATAAAAAAAATATGTTATCTTGATTTCAATTTTCATTTTAAAAAAAAATTTAGAGATTAAATGTAAAAATATTTCTAAAATTATTTTGATATCTTTCAGAATTTGTGAATTGTTATATATTATATAAGGTTAGTAACCGATTCTATAATTTAGGTATTAAACCACTCCGTAACAAGTGTGTTACTCTGCAAGCATCATCTGGAAAAGATATCCGCTAACATGTTGGCATAGCGGGATATAGATAGAGCTGTTAAAATGGGTCAGCCCGGCCCGTTGGGCCTAACCCACCTTTGCTCGCTTAATAGGTGGGCCAACCCAACCCAGCCCACTTCTTAGTGAGTTCATAAAATACTAGCCCGGCCTGGCCCACCACAGGTTGGTGGGTTAAACGGGTCGGCCCACCTAATATAAAAATAATGAAAAATCATTTTAAAAAAACAAATTCCAACTTCTATCATGCTTCAAATTCAAAATTTTATAAAAGAATATTATCTTAGTAACAAATATTATTAATTACAACAAGTTTCAAGTCTTTTAAGTTTAATAAATAACAAATCTAAGAAATGAATAATTGCCTTAGAACCTAAAAAGGGTTTTTTTTTTTTTTTTTTTTTTTGTAGCTAGCTAACTCGAGGGCCAACCCGGCCCACCATGGGTTCAACCTGGTGGGTTGGGTAATTTTTTTTGCAATTATTGGAAAAGATTTTTTTTCAATCCAGCCTGGCCCTAACCCGTGGTGGGCCGGGTTGGCCCATGGGTTGTGACCCATTTTGACAGCTCTGTGTATAGAGTTGAGACGTATACATATTGTCTAGCTTCTAATACTACGCCAATGTAGCTGCAGCATGTCATCATGGTAGTCATTTATCATGGTAGCCTAAGAATTAGACAATTTACAATCAAGGTTGTTATATATGATTTAGGGATTTGTTATACAATTTGCATTATGAGATAAGGTTGTTATATATACATAACAATGCAATAATTAACGAAAGAAATGCATCTTGGTCGGCCAGATAAGACAAATGTCCTCAAGAGTCCTTTAGTGAAGTAATTTCCAGCAAGATACAAAATTTTCAATTTACTCTTTCAAGGTAATTCTTCGACCTTATTCCATTGTTTAATTTTTTTTCATATTCCTTTATTGTAAGGTTGTTCATTTTGAATACCATTAAGGAACCACATGTGCTATAGTCCTTACGCAAGCAATGTTTGCATTGTAAATCAATTACGGTTGGAATGATGCAATGGACATGAGGCATATGGTACAACTATGATTGTCGATGATATGGTGAAAGACATCAAAAACAAAGTACAAATGAGTAATACATGAAGAAATAATGCATGTTAATGGATCAAACTTTGTTAGTGCCTGTGAGTTTTAACTTTAATTTCTATTTTTAAATTTGCATTGATAGGCTGGGACAATATCTACTAATGGAGAGAGAGAGAGAGAATGGTTAGTTTATTGCAAAAACTATGAAGACAGTTACAAAGAGAAAGTAATCACAATTACATAAACTTTTTTTTTATCTCATCACCCTATTGATATTATTCTATGCATGTTTTACTTATGGAGGATTTTTTTTTCCTTTGATTTACTTTTCTTTATGGAGAAATGGATTATAGTTGTTTAATATCTTCATAATGAAATGCTTCCAAAAGCTTCCTTCAAAGTGTTCTTTTTTTCCCCTTATTTTACACCCACATGAACTGTGGTAAGGACTACAGTGCTTGAATAAATACTATAATGCTCTTTAAACATATCATAATATTTTTTATTATATTAAAAAATTGTTTAAATTATCATGTTTTTAAATCACAAAAATTAGTTATAAATCTTCAAACACTGCACAAAGGATGTCTGTAGTTAAATGGCATTCTTATATTATGAACATTTCAAATTAATTTGAAAGAATTCATTTATAGATGGAAAAAAAATTGAATCGCTTTTTGTTAGATGTACAAGCCACAACTATAATTTTTTAGAGTAACTTTTTTTCATCCAATCTAATTCTTCTATTATACTCATTACATTATTATTTTTTTTGCTGACCATGGTATTGGTACGGAATATTCATCGTCGAAAGCAATGACTAAACTCCGTCGGGGATTATTCATTGCCGGAAGCAATGACTAAACTGCGTCGGGGACTGTGAGCGCACACCAAGGTGGGTATTCCCCTCTCAACATGATTTATTCCATACCCAAAGTGGCATCACTAGGATTCAAACCCTGGACCACTTGGTTAAGGGACACAAGCCGCTACCACTTGTGCCAACCAATGTTGGTATGCTCATTATATTATATTAATAAAAGGAAGGTAGTCGAAGCAGAAAATTTTTATACAATTAAGGACTAATTTTTTTAGAGTAACTTTTTTTTTTTCAATCAATCTAATTCTTCTATTATGCTCAAAATAAGAAAAAATGGTAATTAAATTATTTAGACAATTAAAGATATTTGTATGATCGATTGCCTAATTGCAATAAATTTGGAACAAATAACTAATTTATCTCCTATAATCGGGCAATATTGAGATGTTGATGTAATTTGTCACATAATTTTAACATATTTTAAAATATTTGAATTCGAATTTTAACATTTATTTTGACCTATTATTATTTTCCTTTCAATTATTTTTTCATTCTTTACTTAAATTCTTATATGTATTATAATATGTCATTAGATATTTTCTTCTATAAAGAATTAAAAAAAAAAGATATTTTCATCTATTCTTTCTATTTTATTGTCAATTTGAATTTGAAATTTAACATTTATTCTATTATCTTTTTCATTATCATTCTTACTTAAATTCTCATATGTATTGTAATTTGTCATATAATATGTTATACCTTTACATTTATTCTTTCCAACTACAATTATCTACTAAGAAACCAATGGATTCAGCTAAAGTAGCTCTTTAAACCAACCCTTATGTGAAAGCTAAGTGAAATGACACTAAAAAGGAACTGAGCAAACAAGTTTCCACCACTAAGCCAATTAGGAAAGTGACAACGAAGTCTTTATATGCTCTTATTTTGTTTAGGACTTTTATATATTTCATGAAATTTTAATGCTATTAACATTTGTGGTTGAGCAACTTAAGTCATACTTTTATTTTGTTAAGTATTTTTTTTACTATCAAATGTGGTTAAGCAACTTTTTGTTTTTGTTTTTACTGATTATGGTATTGATACGAAGTATTTACTACTGGAGTAGTGAATTTAAGTCATGCTTTTATTTTGTTATGTATTTTTTTTTTGTTAAGTATTTGAATTTTATGTTTTATAACTATTAACTAATATATGTAATAAACATAAACTAACATAACATTAGAATTTTAAAATATAATAGCATGCCCGTGCATCGCAGGGTCACCATACTAGTATAGATTAAATAACAAAGATTAATCAAGGTAACAAATTGAAAAATTCTTTCTTAGTTACGAATATTACAAATCGATTGGCAAAAAAAATAATTTTAAAAGTTTATTTACATGAAGTTTGTGAGTTAGAAAAAAAATTATAGATTAACTATATTAAAATTAAACTATTATATATATATATATATATATATATATATTACAATAAATATTTCTGAAACATTATTTTAATAAAAGTAGATTATCAATGATGAAAGTTATTTTAATAAAAATAATAAAGATGTTGTAATAATTTCTAAATTATAAAATAAAGGTTAATAAAGATTAAATTATACTAGTATGGATTAAATAGAAAAGATTATCCAAGATAAAAAAATTGAAAAATACTTTCTCAGATACAAATATCACAATTCAATTAACTGAAAAATTTAAATAGTTAGTCGAATTTATTTTGAAAGATTAAATGCATTATTTACTTCAGATTAGTGTTTGTACCTTAACTATTTAAAATCAATATATATACTATTAAAATAAAAAAAATATTTAAAATAAAAATTGAATATTTTTCTCAATTAATATGCAATCTCAAATGGATTGTTTGAACCAAGGGGGTCTAGCTCAGTTGGTTGAGCAGGTGCGTGAGTGTTGTAAACCCCCTGGTACTGTCTTCGATTCCTACGGATAAAAAAAAGGATTGTTTGAAATTTTCAAATAATTATTGAAATTATTTTGATATATTAAATGTATTATTTACTTCATATTAGTGTTTGTATCATAATTATTTAAATCCAATATATACCATTAAAATTTATCCATCAATTTGAAGAAACGAAAATTTTCAAGAATAATATATAGTATAGATTCATATAAATTATTCAAGTAAAAAAATTCAATTTTTTTTATATAAGTCAAGAATTTGAACTTTAATATATACTATGAAAATTACATTATTGTTTCATTTAAAATCAAAATAATTTCAATAATTATTTAAAATCAAATATATTGTATTACATTAAATGTTGATCAATTTAATTGGTCAACCAATTCATTTGAGATTGCACTTTAATTGATAATATATATCTGATTGTACACTTGAGATTGTACAAGGTATCCACTTACTTTGTCGATGACTAATCTCTGTCAGGAACCTGATTGACCACCTTTAGTGGGGTTCTCCCCTCCCAACCACATTTTTTTCTATCCGCAAGGCTCGAATCCGAGACCTTGCTTAAGGGACCGAGCCCAACACCAATCGGACCAACGACTTGTTGGTTAGTGAAATTATTTAACAATTTTATTATATAATTTTATTGATGTTGGTATCTAATTTTAATTTTAATATTTAAGTTTGTGATGGAGGTTATGTATATTATATATGGTCAAGATGGTTTCGTTGATTGGTGCATAGTCTTATGTGTGGCACTTGATGGAAAATAAGGATGATGAGGTTGATTTTGGTTGAACGTCAGTCCTGGGGTTTGGAAGTGAAGTGTAAATGATGGTCATTGTTAGTTTGTAGAATTATATGATGCTATAACATGAAACCAAACATGTGAATATTTATCCAAAATTAATTTTAGACTCGGAATCAATTCTCCAACGTGAAACCAAACACACACACACACAATCTATGGTATTTATGCAGATTTAATTTTGTTAAAAGTTAAGAGAAGTAGGGGACGAAATTGATCAGCAAAAGGCCAATTAATCTGTTCAGAAAAAGGAGATATGTGTTTTGGTCAAATGATTAACCTAGAATACGCATTCCAGGTGTATTTAGGGATGGATCCATAAACCTATTAAAGGGTCCATTATTATTGACACGGTCCGTCGAAGTTCTTCTAGGTGGTGGATGTTCAGCCATCTCCTATTTGTCTATTCTTCTCCCCCACCCCTCCCTCTTTTCCTCACCTTGCGTGCCCCACTCATTCCCTCTTTTCACCTCCCTCTTCCTTCACCATTTTCCTCTTCTTCTCTTCTCCCTCTCGCCTTCACTTCTCTTCTACCTTCGCTTCTCCCTCTTTCTTTCCCTCACTAGGTCTCGCCCTCTCGTCCCTCTTCTTCTTTCTCTTTTCAATTTCATTTTTTATTTTTATTTATTTACAGTTCAATAGAATCGTGATTTCGTTGTGTTGTTGTTTTTTCTAAATATTTTTTAATAATTTTATTAAAATTTATGTTAATAATTAAAATTAATGTAATTGGAAGTTTATATTTTTTTTAAAATGTTTATTGTTAATGTATATTTTTTTGTTATTTTGAAAATGGTTATAAATATTTATTATTTTATTAAGAAATTTTTATTGTATTTAATGTTTTTATAAGTAAAATGTATTTTTAATTTAGTTAATGGTTTTTTTAAATTAATTTTTTTTATATTTATATTTTTTGTTAATTTTTATTTTTAATGTTTATTATTTTATTTTATTTTTTGCATATTACTTATGGCTCGCACGAAGTTCATTTTGCACGATCGTCGACGAGACCCCTCCACATTGGAGGAAAAGAGTGATGCTGGTGAGCCTGTCCAGCCATCTAGGGATTGATGTATGACAGCATCTGCACGTCGTTACGCTGATGATGAGTGGCTACGTGCATTAGAACAACAACAACATGCACAACATGATAAGGATGTGCAACATGAGCCACAGATGCCACAAGTTAAGGCAGAGGTTCCAGAGGCTGAGGCAGAGGTGCGATAGGATGACCCATAGGTACCACAGCCTGACCCAGAGGTACCAAAGATCCCATTCGCAGACCGGATCATTAGACCACCATTTCCTGGATGTCCTATGGACTTGACACTACTTAGTTCCTATAAGGACCATGTCACTGGCCATGTTTGATTAGTCAGGCCCGAACTAAGCTCCACAGTGGGAAGGTCATTCCTTACCCTACCTAGCCATAAGTGAATGCGTATGTGGACACTCAGGCCTCAAGGGCCTTTATGAGGTGCGGTATATTGTTGCGAATAAAGGCATAGTGAATGCCTTTCTTAAGAGGTGGCATCAGGAGACATGCTCCTTCCATTTATCAGTTGGAGAGATGAGCATCACCCTTGATGATGTGTCTTGTCTGCTACACTTGCCTATCACAGGCATGCTGATTGCCCAGCCGATGACCCTTGAGAGGGAGCAGATTAGGGGGCTACTATGGTCTGAGCTAGGCCTTTTGTCTGACAAGGAGGCAAATGCTACCACGAGAGCAGGACCCAGGGTACGCCTCACTTGGCTCGAGGAGTTGTACGAGAGATATGTTGCTTATGTGTCATATGTATGGGCTACGAGGGTGTATTTGTTGTACTTGGTTGGTAGTACGATATTCGCAGACAAGAGCTCGACGCATATGCACGTTGTCTACCTCCAGTACCTTAGCGATCTGTCTACTTACGGCCAGCACGCTTAGGGAGTAGATGCATTTGCGTACCTTTACGACCATCTTTCCTATGCGAGCTTGCGTGAGAGCAAGCAGTGTGGAGGTTATATGATGCTATTGATGGTAAGGAATTTTTAATTTTTGTTTACATAATTGTTTGTTTGTTTGTTTGTTTGTTAATATTATTTTATATTTGTTCCTAAAAATATATTCTTTGTTTTACAGGCATGGGTGTTTGAGCACCTGCCATTTGTAGGCGCTCGGGAGGAATTATCTTATGACCACATACTTCCGCTTGCTGCTGGATGGAAGCTGAAGGGGGTACCGACAAGGCTAAGAGGACCAGGGAGTTGCTGGATCAATTGCAAATGGATGATGTCATCTGGTCCCCATAGGAGGCACACAGGCAAGTTAGACCTCTTGTGTAATATCCCTAATTTACGGACCTTAGAAATAAATAATAAAGAGACATTTTTTTAATGGAATAGCCTTTACATTTAATTGTTAAGGGATACCCTTAGGTATTATTAATGATAGTTACCTTTTTACAATAGTTGTCAGGAATGAGATAATAGGATCCATATGGGGAGCCAAGGCCCAAGGTGAGCTGAGGTCCACTTAGCCACATACACCACACACTTTATATAGAAAAGGAGAGGGAGAGTTAGAGAGAGAAGGAAAGAAAGAAAAGGAAAGGTAGAGAGAAGGAGGAGAAGAGGAGAAGAAGAGGAAGAAGGAAATGGAGCAGAGATCTGAAGATCCAATGTCGGGAACTCATCTCTACGTGTCCCGGGAGGTGAGTGTTTTCCCCTAGTCCATCTCTACCCCGTTGATTTGCATGTTTTCCCCTTTTTCTCTTTTGAACCTTAGGTTTGGAGATTTTGGGTTTTTGGTTATTTTGTTTGATTAAGGGGTTTTTCGGGTCAATCAATCGGTTGGAAATATAATAGAAGTGTTTAGGGTTTGATTTATATGCGTCGGTGAGTCTTTGTATAGGGTTAGGATGAGTGGGTAAGCCATTGATGGCCATGGAGCTCGCAGGTCGCAGTCCCCTGTTTCGCTCATGCCCAGCACGAATTTTGGTGCTGCTGGGCGAGAGGGAGTCAAAATGGAACTTTCAGTTCCAGGGTTTTTCATGCCCAGCAGGACAGAGCATGCGCTGCTGAGCGTGAGAAAGTCAGTAGCGATATTCATTTCTAGGAGAGCTCTGGCTCAGCATGAAAGTTTGTGCTACCAGGCATGAGAGTGTCAGCATGTGTATTTAACTCCAGGGGGGCTCTGGCACAGCACGAAAGTTTTGTGGCCGAGCATGGGGGCTCTGGCTCAGCACAAGAGCTTGCACGACCGGGCATGGGGTTCTGGCTCAGCACGAGAGTTTGTGCAGCCGGGCTAGAATTTGGTTAATTGATATTCTTTTGAAACTTTTTCCCTTTTAATTATATGATTTTAAAATGTTTATACAAATGTGGTATGTTTAATTATAAGATGATTATGTTGTTTTTGAAGTGTTTATATTATTGTAACGTAGTTGTAATAATCATGTTTTGATGAGATGACGATATATGTGAACTATGTGTTGGAACCATCCCTATATGTTAAAGAAGAGTTAGCTATGTCCTTTGGGAAGATTTTTATAGAAAAATGGTATACTTGGGAGGGTGAGTTTCACGCCAGAACTTCGGCCCACTAAAGCGACCCGGGGGTCTCGCCTAGTGGGATATCTTCCCAAGTACCACCCCTATATTTTGACTCCAAATGGCGGGTTGGAGTGTTGAGAACTACTTCCCAAGAGGTTTAGTGACTCTTTTAGTGTATAGGGGATGGATTATTGTAGTGGTTGAGGATTGTTGATGTTGTTGAGATATATTTGGACCCTTAAGTCGGGCCATTAGAGATGGCGGGTATGGAGGTGTCGTATCTCAGACTGTAAAGGACTCCAAATATGTTTTGATGCTGGAATACGGTGGGTGCACATAGTTGGTGCACCAAAATATTCCAAATGTTGTATTTGCATAGTTGGTGCGTAGGTGTGCATAGTTGGTGCACAAGCATATGAGTAGGCACGTAAGTTGAGGGCGTCCAAGTGGACTCTCAACCTAGTGCTGGAGGTTTTTGTGGTGGCTAACGGTGGGCCTATAGAATAGCCAAGTGGGCGAATTCCTATAGATGTAAGGTTTTGCAAACCTTACAGAGGTAAGTCAATACCCACACTTGTCTATATTCGATTAAATCCACACTTCCTCTGTAGGGTCAGCTCAAGGGACTCCCTGAATGGTCAGAATATACAGACTATGGTAGGGGATGGGGCCTATGAGGGACCGCTCATATGGTGTTAAAACTCCATGGAGTAGAGTCAGTGTTTGATGTTTGAGGTTGCCTATTTGCTTCTGGTGTACGTCAATTGTGATGATGGTTGGTGATAATTAATTTATTATGAGACATTTGATTGATGATGTCTAAATGTGATTTATGATGTTTGATGTATTATGGTGATTGTATTTGACGTCGTTGGCTATTGGTGTCTTATTGATGTACATGTATGAAATGATTTAATATAAATTTGTATCCTTTTATAAATCTCTAGTTATTATATATAGTATTTTCTAAGTTTATAAAGTTTAGTTTTCTTCTGTTTTCCTTGATTGGAATATGTTTGTGTTATTATGTAATTATGTAATTACCTTGGGAAAAGATGTTATGCTTGATAGAGAGAATGATGTTTAGGTGCCTCAAGGCACTAGTGGTCATAGAGATGGTCAAGGTGATAAACTCTAGGTGCTTAAGTAAAGATTAAGGTATGGTCCAAGGAGATAGAAAAGATAATGAGATAGGTTCATAGTTGTGAGATAAAGTGTTTGAGAGAAGAAAAGTAGAAGCCATGAGAGTTAAGAAAAGGATCTCTAGAATAAAGAGTTAACCTAGAGTCCTTAGAGCACTCACTGAGACATTATGTCTCATCCCTTTTAGTTTCACGTTTTCACAGGTTTAGCAGGTGGATGCCTCACGGAAGGAGCTTGGAGCATGGAGTTGCTTATAAATGCTTTTATAAATGCTTATTTTATAAATGCTCACAATTGAAAAGCATTTCAGGCTGGTATATTGAATTATATATAAATAATATTTTTTTTTGTTAGCATTATTATTATAATAAAAAAATTTAGTATAGATATTTTTTTAGTACAGATTATTGTAATAAATGTGTTATAATGTATTAAAATTATACTTTTATTTACTTTTTTAAAAATATTAAGCATGTTGACCTATATAAAGGGTCAAGCTAAAAGCTAATTGAAGTTATGCCCTCTTAAGAGGCCTTATTACAAAATTGGCTTTCAAATAAGTTATCATGAATGTTACATTAGACACTAAAAATGAGTTTATATCATATAAATATGTTAGACTTGACTCTTATAAAACATAGTCTACCTATTTTCACTTTTTGTCTCATGCTTTGAGTAGAAGTGATTTTAATTTTCATAGATTATAGTTTGTTTTACATAAAGCCTTTTCTCATTGGTCTATTAGCCTATGTAGAGAAAAGTTTGACTTAAATAAAAGTTTTGATTCGAAATAATTAAGCCTTTAACTAGGTTAAGAGGTCAAGTCAAACTTTCAAATAAACCAAGTCAGGACTACAAATAAAGTATGTGATAGGTAATCGATTAGGCTTGGACCTTGAATTTTTTTAAACAGATCAGACCTATTTAAGTAAAGCTTTGTTTGGCCCAACCTATTTCCACCCCTAACTATGAAACACCCACTATAAAAGAGAGAGAGAGAGAGAGAGACATTTGGTTATTGATTAATTTTTAAGTATTGATATAAATGATAGGCCATCATTGAGGCTCAATCAAAATGGCTAATATGATTTTTAATAAAAGTGCATTAATACCGTTTAATAATTTCTGATTCCTAATTCAGTGTCATTGGATAAAGTCTTAAATTAAGGTGAATTTTGCATAATCTTTAATAAAATACTTTTTTTTTTTTTTGTAATCAGGAGGTAAGGAGGTATATGCAGGGATTTTATTTGACACACAATTAATCTTTCTCTCACTGGGTCATCCAATTTTAGGATAAAGTTATACCTTCAATCGTGACTTCATGTTCAAGCTAGGAATCAAATCACAAACCTTGCTTAAGGGACAAAAGTGTCGAATCACTTGTGCCAATGACTTTTGGTATCTTTAATAAAATACTAAAATGTGGAATCAAATTCTTAATAATTCGTTAAATAAATTTGAGTATTGAACAAAAATATTAATAAAGTAACAATCTCATTTAAATAAATACTAGTACGTAGACCCATGTAATGCACAAGGAATTGGCGTTTTATTATTACTCTAATTTATATGTAATATTAAAAAAAATTAAGGTAAATATATCTTTTATTAATTTGTAAATTTTTAAATGTATTTACTTTAATACTTATTATAAGAAAGGACTATTTTTTTATCTGTAGGAATCGAAGACAGGTACCGGTGATTTACAACAACTCACACACCATGCTCAACCAACTGAGCTAAACCCCCTTGGTATAAGAATAGGACTATAAGTTTTAATAATATTAGTGAAATTAACTACGATGATGTTTTTTTTATTTATAAAAAATGATTATGTTTATTTTCATATTAATATTGTAGTGATATTTGTATTTTTTATATATGAGTATATATAAATTGATAGTCCATATGATAATTCTTAAATGAAAATATTGTACAAAATATTAATGATTTTTATAACTATGATTTGATATTGTGCTTACTAAATCATTATTAGGGATAACAATGGGATGAGGTGTCCAGGTAGTATCCTTTCACGATCGTCCAATGAGATGAAAATACATCTCATGCCCACCTCATACTTGCACGAATATCTATTAAGCATATATCAATGAATTTTATAATTTTTTGCAAGTATATTCACGGGTATCTGTAAATATTAGTATAAAATAAAAACTCATCAAAATTAAATCATTTTATTATCTTTCTTTTAACTTCTAAATAAATGAAAGATACAAAAAGTGGGCCACCTATGTCGTCAAGGTTATTAAAACTGGGGAGAATTTCATTATATAGTGAAATAATTTTCCAACAACTAGTATATTTATGCCTGTTTGAGATGTCATGCTGCAAAACACCTTTTTTTTTTTATCAAATGAATAAAGAAATTATGAAAATCCAGATTTTACATATCCGATATGATGAAAATAAACAAGCTCTGTCCACTATATGTCTCACAACCACCAACTTTTGATGCAACCGCAGCTTCACATTGTCTTACTAGTCAGGGCTCTATTTTATGTATTTAGGAATAATTTATAGAATTTAATTTATTTTCATTGATAGAATGAAGGTTTTTACACTATTATTTAATAATAAATTATCATGGATAATAAAATTGTTGTCTATTATAATAATTATTTTAAATTTTATATTTAGAATGATTTCTAATTGATTGACGATATAGAAATTTTACATAAAAATCTTACACAAACAACATATCAAAACTAAACTCTTTTTTTATTCATCCAAATAAAAATAGAACATAAAAATAGAAGAATTTAATTAAAATACACTAGTAGTAGCTTATAAAAAATACACTAATGGTATTATTATTTTTTACATTTTGATTCAAACATAAATTGTCATATACTAAATAAATAAAAACCTGAATTTTATCATAATAATTACCTTTTTCTTAAAAAAATCATAATAATTACTTTAAATACAAAATCTGGTGAAATCAGATTCTGTGGACTTTCATATAATACACTTACCTACATTGATTATGTGATTTTCACATATATGGTTATAAAATCAACTAGAAATTCCTCCCATCTTCACTATTTAATAAGGATTCACCATTCATTCTAAATTCATTAATTAGAAAATTCTCACTTTGGTGACTAGCTAGCTACACATAACCATGGCAAAACAAGTTTATGTTTTGATTTTGTTCCTGGTTCTTTTTTTTTGTTCGTAAGTCTCTCTCTCTAGAGTGTGTATTAACATTGGTAAAAAAAAATTATATATTTACATTTTTTAAGAATATATCTCATATCTTTGAATGTAATAACATTTACTTTTGATATAATTTGCAATTGTAGAAAAAATATCGATACAAGTTGCAACAGCACGATGCATAACTGAAACATTCGTAACTGGATGCACCTCTGACCCAACTTGTTTTCATGATCAAGATTGCTCAAAAGCATATTTATAAATAGTCAATGTTTATACATTTCTAATGAGTAATCTCACTTTATTCCATCTTTCATCATTTTAATCTTTAATTTTAATTTTAAAGAATAATATATAATTTGGAAATTGAAATTATCACTTTTTTTTTATTTTCTCAATTAATTCTTTCTCTTCTTTCCTTTAGATGTACACTAATATTTTAGCTTGTGCAATGCACAGGATAAATATTTATTTTTATACAATTAGAATTTATAATAAATAAATACTTTTTAATATATAAATTATATTATAATTAGAATTAGTAAAAAAGAATATTTTATAACATATAAATTATATTTTTATTTACGATAAACAATAAATATTGTAATGAAAAGTTATTTTAAGGTTTAATTACCCCTTTTGTCCTTATAGTTGCAACAATTTTCTCTTTTAGTCCCTATAGTTTAAAACATCTCATTTTGATCCATACAGTTGGAATTTTTTAACTCTTTTGGTCATTGCCATCTAAAGTTGTCTAACGTCATTACATCTGATCCTTTAACCACAACAAAATTGAAACTGGCGGTGTAAAACTGCTAAAAAGATCTTAGTGGTTTTTAACCACCATAAATTAAAAAAAAACAAAGTTTCTTTTTTCTTTATTTTCCTTTTTCTTCTTCTTCCCCTCGCACATTCTGACCTTTCTGCGTGCCCACCGCCGTCCTCTCCCATTGGCGACTTTTTGGCACTCCTGTACGACGTGCTGGTGAAGAACATTATCTCCTTCAACAACCCAAACCTTGACGCAACATCACTAGTGTGTTGTTCGTGGTGGGACACATTACAGGAGGGGGTGGTGTTGCTCCAATTGGGAAAGCGCTTCAAGCATGATCATTGGTCCACCAACGCCAACAAGGCTCTCGACTTCTTCATGAAAGCCGCCGTATGTGGCTCTGCTTTGGCCATGGTAGATGCAAGCCACATTTATTCGGAGAGGGGAAAAAAACATTTCGTTTGTTAATTTATGGAGGTTAAAAATCACCAAAAAAATTTGGTTTTGTAGCGGTTTTAAAGGATCTGGATGTGACGGTGTTAGGTGACTTTAGACAGTGAGGACCAAAAAGGGTTAAAAAAAACTACAACTATATAGACTAAAAGTGGATGTTTTAAATTATATGAACTAAAAGAGAAAGTTGTTGCAACTATAAGGATAAAAAGGTAATTGTACCTATTTTAATTTTGAGTAAATTACACAAACCCCCCTTGAGGTTTGCTCTTATTACACCTAGCACCCCTCTATTTTTTTTTTACATTACTTTGAGCACCCCTAAGGGGGGGTAAGTGCAATATTTTTTAAACCTGAGAGGAGGGTCAGTGTAATGATTTATGCCTATGAGGGGGGGTCGGCATAACGAAAATCCAAAAATTAGGGGGTTTCTTGTAGGATTCAAAAATGGAGGGGTATCAGGTGTAATAAAGGCAAACCTCAGGGGGTGTCCGTATAATTTACTCTTTAATTTTTTATAATTGCTTTTAAAAAAAGAATTGAGATTCAATTTAGAAATAAAAATGAAAAAGGCATATTGAAAGAAATAAGCCATTAAGAAAATTAAGAATGCAGGTAAAGATATATAGAAAGTGGTTTGCCTTTCGAACTATATTTATTTTATTATTATGTATATTCTTGATCTTCTTAACCATTTAACACTTTTAATCTACTATATTTTATCTCTATCTCTAAATTAAATTTTGATTATGTTTTTAAAAAACATGTCAATTAGTTAAAAATAACCTTATATCAAAATTAAATTATTTATAATAAATATAAAATATAATTTATATATTCTAAGATATTTATTTATTATAAATTTTAATTATAATATACTTTTTAAGTTAAAGTTAATTAATATAAAAAAAATATTTATCATATACAATGCTAAAATTAAAATACAAATTTCTAATTGTATAAAACATCATTCCAAGGGGTGGGGTTAACTCTCAATTAACATGTTTTTCATGCATTGGATACATAATTCCTTTTAAATGAGTAATTGATCAACTATTTATACTTGTTCATTAAATTCCGTTATTGATTCCATTAAATTCCATTATTACATCAACAAACATAGAATATGAGTGCCTTATTGATTCCATTAAATTCCGTTCATGGCAATGGAATAAGGTAAATGGGGGCTTACTTATCCATTATTGGGATGGGTGTTGAATCCTAGAGCATGCATTGTTCTTAATTGAAATAAGAGGGGTTGGGTTGATTTTTCTAATATCTTGTTTATGCTTTTTTGTTATGACTTCTAAGCTTGGCACATTTTGTGCATGAATTTTAAGACATGGGATGCCATTTTTGAAATACCAATATGTTACCTTTATCCTGTAAAAATTCCAGCTAAAAACAATTTTTGGAAGTGTTAGAAAACATAATTTCTTTGAACCATCTTCACTGTAAAGTCAAAATCACTACTGTCAACTTGTAGGAATTTTTGAAAATTTTCTAGATGTCTATTTTATAATAGTGGTATCAGAGCAGTCGCATATTTTGAACAAACCTATGGGGATAGGTCTGTTATGTTTTTGCTATGTGATTGATATGATGGGTATAAGGCTTTAGCCAAGGTTATTCTCTAACTTGGTTTGGTCCTATGTTAGGATGGTGAGACCACGTAGACCTCCTCCTCCTCCATCTGATATGGCCCAAATGGCCCATGCTATAGAGGTGATGGCAGCTGCAATGCAACAACAGAGTGCCACCATGGCTCATCAACATCAAGCAACTTTGGCACAGCTTGAGGCCACTCAAGTTGCTGCCCAAGCAGCAATTCCACCTGAATATCAAGGGTTAGTTGAATTCAAGAAGAATGCTCCCCCACAATTCAAAGGAGACTCTGATCCAGATGTAGTTGATCACTGGATTAGGGAGCTAGAGAAGATCTTTAGGGCAATGGCATGTCTGGAAGATAGGAAGGTTACTTATGGCACTTATATGTTACCTGACGAAGCAGAGTTCTGGTGGCATGGAACTCGACAAATGATGGAAGCACGTGGAGAACCCATCACTTGGGGAAACAAGAACTCTGCAGAAAGCTCTCCCTGAAGTTTCCCCAAGTGAGGGGTTCTCCACATGCTTCCATCATTTGTCGAGTTCCATGCCACTAGAACTCTGCTTCGTCAGCTAACATATAAGTGGCATAAGTAACCTTTCTATCTTCAAGACATGCCATTGCCCTAAAGATCTTATCTAGCTCCCTAATCCAGTGATCAGTTACATCTGGATCAGAGTCTCCTTTAAATTGTGGGGGATCATTCTTCCTGAATTCAGCTAACCCTTGATATTCAGGTGGAATTGCTGCATGAGCTGCTTGGGCAGCAACTTGAGTGGCCTCAAGCTATGCCAAAGCTGCTTGATGTTGATGAGCCATGGTGGCACTCTGTTGTTGCATTGCAGCTGCCATGACATCTATAGCATGGGCCATTTAGGCCATATCAAATGGAGGAGGAGGAGGTCTAGGTGGTTTCACCATCCTAACATAGGACCAAACCAAGTTAGAGAATAACCTTAGCTAAAGCCTTATACCCATCATATCAATCACGCAGCAAAAACATAACAGACCTATCCCCATAGGTTTGTTCAAAAGATGTGACCAGCTCTGATACCACTATTGTAAAATAGACATCTAGAGAATTTTCTAAAATTCCTACAAGTTGACAGTACTGAATTTGACTTTAAAGTGAACGTGGTTCAAAGAAATTAAGTTTTCTAACACTTCCCAAACTTGTTTTGAGCTGGAATTTTTACAGGATAAAGGTAACACATTGGTATCTCAAAAATGGTATCCAATATCTTCAAATTCATTCCCAATTGTTCCCAGTAAAATTTTCTCTAACAGCCTAAATTTCGGACTCCAAATAGAGCTCCAAACCCTTGCCCTATTCCTTTTCAAAATGTTAATTTAGAAGTTGTGCATGATAATTTGCATAATTTATATGGTTAAAAATATTGTTTTCTCTAGTTTTTAATGGTACAAACTCGAAAAAGAAAAGATAAGTACACAAGTGTAAAATTGGGAAAAACTGAGACATGTTCCAACAGAACACCAAAAACAGAACAGCCACATTGTGGGTCGTGGATGAGCCTCAAAACGAAGTTATCTTGACACAGTGTCAATAAAAGTTGCTCCATTTTGTCTCTATTTTCATTCAAAACAAATTTCATGAAAAACCAACGGTTAGATCTTCTGAAAATCACAAAACCATGGGGACTGTACAGAGCTGGACGAACCAAACAGTCATTGCCACTTTATTTTGTGGTTTGATTTTCACATGCAAAGCTTACCAAATAATTTCAAGAAAATTTGAGCATGGTCTCCTTTGTTTTAGGAGCCTTCCCAATCAATTTCAAAGACTAAAACAATCCAAAGATAGTACATGCAAATCCCATATAGCCACTGCCAAAGGGTTCCTAATCCATTCCATCAATATCTCAAGTTCAAACACCAAGTAACACAACATAAACAACAAGATGGGCATGCATGTTGTATGTGGTTGAGCCCCCTAACTCTCAACCACACTTAAACTGAAAATAGAATTCACAAGGAAGTTTCCCTTACCCTATACTCTTGAAATTTCTTAAAAGAGAAACTAGGAGGAGAAATTTGAGGTTCTTGAGTGATCCTTCCCTAATTTGTGCTATAGAATCTACTAGGAGGAACCTAAACCAACATCAAAACAAGCTTCCATCAAATTTTAACCCACCAACCAAGATTCTACATGACACCCATTTCATGTCTACTTGGTGGGAGAAGGAAAAAGAACTTAAGAGACCAAAGGAGAAGAGGGGTACTTACCAACTAGAAATCAATCAAAGAAGCTCTTGAGATTAAGGAAACAAAGTCCTCTTTGAGTGAATTTCAAAAACCCAATCTCTTGAGAGGAAAAGAGAAGCTTAGAGAGGGAGAAGAAAATGGAAGAAATGAGATAAGTGAAGCTTTGCACGTCCAAAGCTTGGGTTTTATTTAAAAAATTTACATTTCGCACCTATACTTCCTCTAAGGACACCCCCTTCTCTTATATTTTTCTTTTCTACAACTCAAGGAATTTACGTAAAAGTCCCAAAAATCTCACAATAACACTATGGCACATAACAAAACATAGAACTTAAGTTAATTATTATATCAATCAACATAATTTAAATTTAATTTGCTCTTGCATTATTAATCAAACACTTAATCATACAATTAGGAAAACTACAACGTTACAGAGAGGAAGGAAGAAAAGTGAGAAATGAGAGAAGGAGAAGAGGCTTGCTACGTTAAAGCTGTGGGAGTATTTTAAACTTTTGATATTTGCACCTTAACATCCTCTATCTACACTCCTCTCTCTTAACTAATAATACCTATGTGTATATGCAACATCCAATTAGCATAAAAAAAATAAACTCTTTAAACATCCAACAACACATAAACAATTTACTCCATTTCATTAATTATCCCATTAAATAACATAATTTAAATTTAATTTCTCTTATATCTTAAATCCAATACTTAATCATACATTATGAAAAATCACAGTGTTACAGTTCCCCACGTGTGAATGCAATGGGGCCTTAAGTAATTTTTTTTTCTTTTTTGATGGAAACATTTAAAAATTAATATTTACATGATGTAATATAATTTTTTATTATTAATATTTTTATTAAATTTATGTATATATTTATATACAAATGAAAAAATACTTTTAAAGATAATAGTTTTTTAGACAATCATTTATATAAATTAAAATGATATAAGTCATGTATAAATATAAAATTATCTGAATGTATATATATTCAGATAATTATTTATATATATATATATATATATATATATATATCTACTAAAATATACTTATATAAAATTTTTTAAAAAAAACATTAAAAACATAATAGTATAAAAAATGTAGATTGTAAACTTAATACCCGTGCAAGGCACTGGTTATTATGCTAGTTTTATTATATTTTACAATTTATATTATGAGTAAATCGCATTTAAGGTCTCCTTGACCTCCACTACAAAATTTGCATCCCCTAATAAGATATATATACTTTAGGGCCTAAGGTTCAATAGACAATGATATGATTTTAGTTGGTCTAATTAGAATTGATATCCATTAAGTATTTCACTAGAAGGTCTCACATTCCTTCAATACCAAGTTTCCAATTCGCCTATAGTAGGCTTCTTAACAATTGAATTGTCTTTAATTACTTGATATCAATTGTTACGTTAAAGACTAACTATCAAGCATAGGACAATATAAAATCTTATTGAGTACCAATGATAATATTTTGAATCAATCACAACAAAATTAAAAATAAATTAACACTACAAGAAATTCACTAATTAGCGAGGGAAACATTCCTCGCTAATCCCTCGCTAATCGCATTAGCGAGGGATACTTCTTACTATAAAATAAGTTGCTAATTTGTGATGGGAATCCTTCTTCACAATCCTTCTCTAATTTTGTACAAATCCCTAGCAAATCCTTTGCAAATTTCCTCGCTAATCATGTGGTCAAATGTAGATAATCCCCTTGCTAATTTGCAACAACTGTCGCTCACTAACCCTTCGCAAATCATTCACAATTTATCCTATGCTAATCCCTCACAATACTTTCTTCGTTAATCATTCAATTTTCCCTTGCCACTTCCATGAACTTCTCCTCACAGATATACCCTCGTTATTCCTTCACTATTCCCTTGTTATTCCTTCGCTAAAATCCTTCGTTATTCTCCCACAAATCCCTCACCCTTAAACAAATTATTTCTTCGCACATGATTCCCTCGCTATTCTGTCACAAAAATATTCAAGTTGATTTTATTTCAGTGTACACCTATATCCGAAATTAAACAAAATTATCAAGGCATATTTCATTTATTACAGTACACTCTATATTTGAAATTAACACATGATATAACTGAACCTATATAAATCAAAGAAAAAATAAAAAGCATGATTAACCCATAAATCATTAAAGTGCAGTAAACAAATGTTTCAACATAAATCAAAATCTGTCATAAAGTCTTACAAAGGATAATAAGAAAAACATTATTTAACCCAAAGTGCAATAACCAGATAAAAAAAGTAAACAATTCATTTTTTTAAGGCATGCAATATTTTATGTTCGAAAAAACTCCATCTGTGTCCGCATTTGTGCCTGTATCTCTTTCTTCATCTCCTTCAATTTTGCCTTCATCTCTGTTTGAGCCTTCAATTGTGCCTCCATCTGCACCTGTATTTGTGTTTGCAATTGCCTTTGCATCTGTTGTGTTTGTGACTGTGACTGTATTTGCAGCTGTGTTTGCATTTGCTCTCTCATTTGAAGCATCTGCACTCTCATTTGAGACATCTGCTCTCTCATTTGAGACATCTGCTCCTCTCTCATTTGAGACATCTGCTTTTCTCTCATTTGAGACATTTGCTCTTGCATTTGAGACATTTGAAGGGTTGAAATTCCTATTGCAAGATTCAATTAATCTTTCTTTATCCCAAGTATAATGAGTCCCAATTAATCTTTCTTTATCATGGTAAATTTTGCACAATAAAATCTTGCTCTATCTAGATGTCTTCTTAAAGGCACAAACAATAAGAATGATTTGTGGTGAATGCATATTTGTGTGTGGCAGCTCTTAGCCAAAGTTGAAATTAAAACATAAAATTAAACTTCAAATTTGTGTGTGCGTGTGCGCGCGTGTGTATAGAGGCAACTAGATTGTTATATGCTTTTGGTCAAACAGAAGTAGAGCTACACACAAGACTAAGAATCTACATCTACAACATTTAAACAAATCTCAAAAGTTCATAAAACTAATTAATTTGGTTGGGAAGGGAGAGAACAGTGAACATCATGCATGACCTTGACCAATTTATGCCAAATTGCAAAAGAAAAAAAAATGTGAAGAGAGAATTTAATGACATATTGTATAATGTTCTTTTGGAGGGGGGAACAAACAAAGGCAAGCTTGGCAGGAAGCATGTATATAAGGAAGAGAAAGCAAAGAAGCACAATTGAAAACATGTAATTTAGGGACTAACTTGGTTTGCATATAAAGAGGAACTTTTAGGAAGACTCTTATTTAGTGTTGAATAAGACTTAATTTACAGATGTTAGCATTTTATAAATAGCATCAATTGAATTAACTTTAGTTAATGGGACTCGGCTATGGCTTAGCATCCATTGTAGTATTATTCATTTGGCAATCTTTATAATATAATTAGCTTAGGAAGAGGATAATACATGAAGCAATAAAGTCGTTTGATGGTCAATAAAATAATTAGGTATGCATTTTAGTATAATAGTAGATATGTTATAAAGTTAAAAACAAAAGAGGAGGAACAATAAGAGTTTCTTTATTCTGAGATATTCCTTCCAACATCTAATTTATTGTGTGTATCACTAAAATATTATACTATCCTTCTACACTAAAGGTGCGTATCAAGAGAATAAAGTATGCACAAAATAAAGTATGTACAAAAGAAAAATAAAAGGAAAAGGAATATATAGTTATAATAACACAATAATTGCAAAAGATCATCCAATAGCAAGAGAAGAAAGGGAAAAGAAGGATATGCACAGAATATTGTAATGATTAGAGTTCTTCATTATCCGTAACAACAACGTCAAACCGACCAACTTCATTTTCTTTGGTCGTATCCTACACTTTTCATTCCTTTAAATTCGTTAATGAAAATAGGGAATATCAATCAACGTTGCAAACTTTAGGGAACAAAACTTACCACAATGAGTAAATTCTTTTGCTCCACAATACGCTAATTCTTCAATTTTTGGTTGGCCAAACTTCTGTGTAACTGGAACTTGATATAATGAATAACAAGTCATGGCTAAAAAAATTACATTTCAAGTCAAAAACATCTATATAAGAAGAAGAAAAGCTGAGGAATATAACTCAAATACCATTAAGTGATAACGAAAGGGAGAATGTGAAGACCAATGAGGACCCTTGCAAAGACGATTGAACCTAAACGCACCAAACAATCGTGAACCTAAACACACCAAACAATCAATTCAAACTAAAGGGAGAAGAGGAAACATACCTTTGACGAACCCTAGCAAAGAAGAAAGGTTACGAGTGTGTAACGGATGCTTATTTTGGATTGATGGAGGGGGATGGAGTGGAGGATGAAAATAATCCCTTGTTTGGTTTACAAAAAATGAAGATGGGAGAGGATGACACATGATGGATCCCATTCCACTGTTTAATCCCATCTTCTTCTCCTCCCAAATTGGGGTGTAGAGGATGGAACGCTATTTATAAACTTATAAAATGTCTGATTTTTAACCTTATTAGATATATCGTGTGTAAATGTAATCATTGGCGCCACCACTTACTCAGATATTTTTGTTGTTGCCCGCTTAATTTATGTTTCTTGGTTCATGTTGGTGCCTAGCTGAACGTCCATCTTCTATTGTTTTACTCGGATATTTTCAATCACATTGTTTTATTTATTATTATTTTATTATATATATATATATATATATATATATATATATATATTAATGTGACTTAATTTACTTGATATATAAATATCTTATAAATAGCATAACTTCTATGCTTTTAATTGTTCATTTAATTATTTTTAGTAAATAAAATTCCACTTACTATATTATATGTATAAAATAAAAGTATAATAATTTAAAAAGATTAGATTAAATCAATTGTTAATATATAGCAAAATTTAAATAATTTTAAAAACAAATTAATATTCATTTCAAGATATTTTTGTCAACCATAATAATTAAAATAACAATTTCTTAGATGTATAGTAAAGGTTAAAATAATTCATAATTATTTACTTAGTATAATAATTAAAGATAGTAATTAAGAGATATATTATTATTATTATTATTATTATTATTATTATTATTATTATTATTATTATTATTATTATTATTATTATTATTATTATTATTATTATATATGTCAATTTCTACATATTATATTAATATATATTTAAATTTTCTATTTTAAAAAATGTTTTATAAAGTACATTTCAAAAAAAGTATTAGAAATTATAATTTTTCAATTTTGTATATTTTAATATGTGTTTCTAATAAATTTTAATGTATTCTATTGAATTTTTTCTATTTAAAAATGTTTTATAAATTACCTTTTATAAAAATATTAATTTTTTTTAATGTTGTATATTTTAATATGTATGTGTGTGATAGTTGTTTTTTATTTAATAATATATTTTTTTAATATGCATAGGCTTATTTGAAAATTCATAAATTTAAGAAATATATATTAAGTGTAATAGTTAATAAGTATTTGTAGGCATACGGGAGTAGCTGCTACCACGACACAGGATTCGCGATAATCTCATGCAATTATAGTTTCTCTAAGAAAATTATAAAATATTTTCTTAATCATCAAGAATTTTAAATATTAAAATTACCTTACTTATTTGCATCACTTAAGGATTTAAATTTTTAAATGCTTAAATGTAATGAGAAATTTACTAAATAAATTTCAATATTGCCAATAATAAGAAATAAAGATTTTTATTTCAAATGAAATTATCCTTACCCTATTTTTCTTGTAAAGATACTATCGTATATATTAACTTTTTCTCAATAATTACCAAAATGGTCAACGATTGCTTAAGCTTATTTTTCTCAGACATTTTAAATCTAAAATATTATAATATTAATTATAAAGTTTGTAAATTCTAGTTTTCATCTCTAAAATCAATTTGCTTCCATTTTTATTTCAAAACATATTCATCCCACTTCTAACATTTTTTTTTTCTGAAAAAAAGTTTACACATATAAAGTTTTAAAGTCTCACTTACTATCACCGAGTGAGGATTATTTTTATTTTTATTTTTCTTTTAAAAACTTTAAGAATTTTCTTTCTTAGTCCATTAATGAAGTACTATTTTAATATTTAGTTATTCTCTTAGTATTGAATCTTTAGCCTTTCTTCTGAGTATTAAATCTACGGCTTATCCTTTATTACTTAAAAGAATATACACCTAACAGAAATATTTACCCCCAAAAAACTTCAGGGATGATAATATAATTTCACATTCTAAAAAAGAGTCAAAATAATTAAAATCAAATAAATGTAACTTTTAAATTTAAATTCTATTACCGTCATAAATGCATTAAAAAAATAATAAACAAATTTTTAATTATCATTTATATAAAATTAGTAAATATAAAAGTAAATTAATAATTTCCATGATTAGCTTTCTATCACAATAAAAAAAAGATTGCATAAATTTCATTTGTAAATAAAAATCACATTAAAAAGATAACAATCATCTTAGGAGAACAATAACAATCCTTTCCTTTATGGTAAATAATCGTGTTAATAATTTCATATGATAAATACCAATCACATTAAAAAGATAACAATCACATTAATAATTTTCATTATTATCTTTTTATCACAACGTTTATAATAATTTTCATTTGTAATTATAATCTTTCTATTTCTATTTATCCTTTATTATTTTAAGGAATATACATCTAGCAGAAATATTTTTCCCGCATAAATTTCAGGGATAATAATGTAATTTCACATTCTAAAAAAAATGTCACAATAATTAAAATCAAATAAATGTAACTTTTTAAATTTAAATTCTATTACCGTCATAAATGCATTAAAAGAAATTAATAAATAGATTTTTAATTATCATTTATGTAAAATTAATAAATATAAAAGTAAAATAATAATTTCCATTATTAGCTTTCTATCACAATAAAAAAAGATTGCACAAATTTCGTTTGTAAATAAAAATCACATTAAAAAGATAACAATCATCTTATGAGAACGATAACAATCCTTTCCTTTATGGTAAATAATCAAGTTTATCATATGATAAATACCAATCACATTAATAATTTTCGTTATTATCTTTCTATCACAACGTTTATAATAAATTCTATTTGTAATTATAATATTTCTATTTCTATTTATATTGCACGTAAGTGTTCAATTTCTACCAGCTTTTTATTTTTCCTTTTTCTATTTCTTTTTTATTTCTTTTTTATTTAGTCTTTGTTTATCCTTTGTTCTTTGATTGCAGGTGTTTGTGACTCTGGGAAGGGCGAGAAATTGTTTTCCTCTTTGTAGCACATGGTTTGAACCTCACATGCAATAAGCTGAGAAATCTTCCTTCAAAATAATTAGCTTAAAGTACTAATTTTACAGAACACAAAAATTCTTCTATTTATAGAACACATTTTGATTGCATTCCTAATTTTATGTTTGATAAAAGTACTATGATATTTGAATATCAATAATACTTTTTTTTTACCAAATATATATCAATACTTATTTAATATAAAATGGAAATTTTTGTAATTGCCTAAATATAAGGTGTGATTACCAACAAAACAAGTTGTTGGTCCGAGTGGTGCTGGACTTGGTCCCCTTAAGCAAGGTCTCGGCAAAGCCGGTAGATACTCTGTACCAATAACATGGTACCAATATATATATATATATATATGTGTATATATATATATATGTATATGTATATATATATATGTATATATATATGGGATAGGATCAGTTTGCTCCAGGTGTAAGTCTAAAAACATACACCAAATCCTATCCATTAATTTTATTGAATCTGATGATTCTGATTATTTTACTTCAAAAATTTAAAAAAAGTAATTAAGTGAGTCACGTGATCTCTCTTCCCTATCGTTTTCTTTCTATGCGTTTTCGTCCCAGCCTGTTTTAGAAACCTTTCTCTAGGTTGATGCAGAAGCTAATTGATTGAAGGGAGTCTTTTTTTTTCTTCTTAGTTTTCTTTTCAGCCAATTAGAATTCTTGGCACAATTCAAGATTGATTCGTCATCGCCCTTAAATTTCAAATTTTTTTCTTATCTTTTTTTTTTGTTGTCATTTCCGTTTTCACTTTATTCAAATTTCAAACGCTTTTCGGAGTGGTTTGAGAACCCATAGTCGAAAGAAAAATTCTCCCTTTTGACATCTTAGTTTGATTATTTTGTAATCGTTTTGGAGCTAAGAGTTAGCCGAATTCCACTTTGGCTAGCTAACAAGTATTTGAAATTCTAAATAATTAAATTAATTATTATGAATATATATTTGTAAATAAATACGTTTACTAAGATTAAGTTGCACTATTGAGCATCGTGCCAATTTTTTTTCTATTGTTTTTTACAAAGATTCTTATGTGTTATGTATTATAATTTGTCACATATATTTTGTTATATCTTTCTATTTATTTTATTTATTTATTGTGTATTATAAATTGAAAAATAAATTCTCACCTAATTTTAATATAAACATAGACGAATGTGCTTCTCTTCTATTGTCAATTTGTCATGAATTTTCTCTCGATACTTCTTGAAAAATGATACCAAAGATGTATATGGTTTCTGATATTAAGCTTGAAGGATTGTGGTTGAGTACTGATTTCAATAACAAGAGCCAAGTGATTAGCCTCAATCGATTTGATTTTGTTGGATGACAAGGTAAGAGCATAAAATTGATAATAAAGCATATAACTTTTTTTTTTATTTTCTTCTTTATTTGATATGTTTCTTTTTTTTTTTTTTTTTGCATTCTACTAAAATCCATGCTCTACCATAAGGAAAGATTATAATTTGAAAAGCTTTTGCATGAAGGCAAAGTGTATATAATGGAGAACTTTATTTTAGGTGGTCTAGTGAAAAAATGGAGAGTTACTAATCACAAATGGAAGTTAACTTTCATGTACCAAAGTAACAGAGGCGAAGTGTGATAGCATTCCGATGAACTTTTATGAATTTGTTCCATTTTCAAAAATACTTTCTGCCTTTGATGAAGTATATTTGATGGGTGAGTTATAAACTATATTCATTTTTTAATTCTTAAATTGTTACATCGTATGCCAACAAATTATTTGAATTTTTTTACGGTACATTATTTTTGTTGAATTCTTACTTTTTTTTTAATTAAACTAGATGTGATTGGCCACATGGTTGAAAAGGATAATTTGAGAGAAACAGAGAATAATAGGAAAATGAGGAAACATATTGATGTGATTCTTAAAAATTTAGAGTGAGTAATTTAATATAATTTTTTTTTTCAATTATAGCACTAGATCGTGCATCCCATGAGTCACCGTACTAGTTATAATAAAAGTAAACAAGTATGAGCGGAAAATTTTATGAAATTGAGTGACAAATTTTTAGAGATTTTTTTAATTCATAAAATTATATAAATATAATAATTAAGGTAATTAGAATAAGTATATCTTCTAATTTGAAATAATTAAATTAATTACATATTAACATATATATGTTTTAATTAAGGTAATTAAGATTATTTTAAAATAAGATAATTAGATAATTTTAAATTAACTCTAATAATGACGGTGCACTATTGTGTATTTGAATTTATAATAATTTTAAAAGGTAGTATAATCACAATTGTTACACAATATGTATGTGTTTAAGATAATTAAGGTGCAATATTTGAATTTGAAATAATTAATACAAAATTTTTTAATTCTAAAATTAGAACAAGAATAATAATGAATAATACATTTATCTTTTATTTTTTATAAACCTGAAAATTTTCCATATTAAAACAAATTTTAATCAATACTGACTGCAGTAAATTATAAATTATTTTGTTCCTTTTTATAAAAAAAAATCCTTTTTTAGACTATAAATAATAAAAATCAAAGAGTTTTCTATATTGGCTTTGTGTTTTCAGGATTAGGTATATTAGGTAATTAGGTAATAAATGAAAAAATAAAAAAAAATATGTTATCTTGATTTCAATTTTCATTTTAAAAAAAATTTAGAGATTAAATATAAAAAGATTTCTAGAATTATTTTGATATCTTTCAGAATTTGTGAATTGTTATATATTATATAAGGTTAGTAACCGATTCTATAATTTAGGGATTAAACCACTCCGTAACAAGTGTGTTACTCTGCGAGCATCATCTGGAAAAGATATCCGCTAACATGTTGGCATAGCGGGATATAGATAGAGCTGTTAAAATGGGTCAGCCCGGCCCGTTGGGCCTAACCCACCTTTGCTCGCTTAATAGGTGGGCCAACCCAACCCATCCCACTTCTTAGTGAGTTCATAAAATACTAGCCCGGCCTGGCCCACCACAGGTTGGTGGGTTAAACGGGTCGGCCCACCTAATATAAAAATAATGAAAAATCATTTAAAAAAAACAAATTCCAACTTCTATCATGCTTCGAATTCAAAATTTTATAAAAGAATATTATCTTAGTAACAAATATTATTAATTACAACAAGTTTCAAGTCTTTTAAGTTTAATAAATAACAAATCTAAGAAATGAATAATTGCCTTAGAACCTAAAAAGGGTTTTTTTTTTTTTTTTTGTAGCTAGCTAACTCGAGGGCCAACCTGGCCCACCATGGGTTCAACCTGGTGGGTTGGGTAATTTTTTTGCAATTATTGGAAAAGATTTTTTTTCAATCCAGCCTGGCCCTAACCCGTGGTGGGCCGGGTTGGCCCATGGGTTGTGACCCATTTTGACAGCTCTATGTATAGAGTTGAGACGTATACATATTGTCTAGCTTCTAATACTACGCCAATGTAGCTGCAGCATGTCATCATGGTAGTCATTTATCATGATAGCCTAAGAATTAGACAATTTACAATCAAGGTTGTTATATATGATTTAGGGATTTGTTATACAAGTTGCATTATGAGATAAGGTTGTTATATATACATAACAATGCAATAATTAACGAAAGAAATGCATCTTGGTCGGCCAGATAAGACAAATGTCCTCGAGAGTCCTTTAGTGAAGTAATTTCCAGCAAGATACAAAATTTTCAATTTACTCTTTCAAGGTAATTCTTCGACCTTATTCCATTGTTTAATTTTTTTTCATATTCCTTTATTGTAAGGTTGTTCATTTTGAATACCATTAAGGAACCACATGTGCTATAGTCATTACGCAAGCAATGTTTGCATTGTAAATCAATTATGGTTGGAATGATGCAATGGACATGAGGCATATGGTACAACTATGATTGTCGATGATATGGTGAAAGACTTCAAAAACAAAGTACAAATGAGTAATACATGAAGAAATAATGCATGTTTATGGATCAAACTTTGTTAGTGCCTGTGAGTTTTAACTTTAATTTCTATTTTTAAATTTGCATTGATAGGCTGGGACAATATCTGCTAATGGAGAGAGAGAGAGAGAGAGAGAGAGAGAGAGAGAGAGAGAATGGTTAGTTTATTGCAAAAACTATGAAGACAGTTACAAAGAGAAAGTAATCACAATTACATAAACTTTTTTTTATCTCATCACCCTATTGATATTATTCTATGCATGTTTTACTTATGGAGGATTTTTTTTTCCTTTGATTTACTTTTCTTTATGGAGAAATGGATTATAGTTGTTTAATATCTTGGTAATGAAATGCTTCCAAAAGCTTCCTTCAAAGTGTTCTTTTTTTCCCCTTATTTTCCACCCACATGAACTGTGGTAAGGACTACAGTGCTTGAATAAATACTATAATGCTCTTTAAACATATCATAATATTTTTTATTATATTAAAAAATTGTTTAAATTATCATGTTTTTAAATCACAAAAATTAGTTATAAATCTTCAAACACTGCACAAAGGATGTCTGTAGTTAAATGGCATTCTTATATTAAGAACATTTCAAATTAATTTGAAAGAATTCATTTATAGATGGAAAAAAAAATTGAATCGCTTTTTGTTAGATGTACAAGCCACAACTATAATTTTTTAGAGTAACTTTTTTTCATCCAATCTAATTCTTCTATTATACTCATTATATTATTATTTTTTTTGCTGACCATGGTATTGGTACGGAATATTCATCGTCGAAAGCAATGACTAAACTCCGTCGGGGATTATTCATCGCCGGAAGCAATGACTAAACTGCGTCGGGGACCGTGAGCGCACACCAAGGTGGGTATTCCCCTCTCAACATGGTTTATTCCATACCCAAAGTGGCATCACTAGGATTAAAACCCTGGACCACTTGGTTAAGGGACACAAGCCGCTACCACTTGTGCCAACCAATGTTGGTATGCTCATTATATTATATTAATAAAAGGAAGGTAGTCGAAGCAGAAAATTTTTATACAATTAAGGACTAATTTTTTTAGAGACTTTTTTTTTCATTCAATCTAATTCTTCTATTATGCTCAAAATAAGAAAAAAATGGTAATTAAATTATTTAGACAATTAAAGATATTTGTATGATCGACTGCCTAATTGCAATAAATTTGGAACAAATAACTAATTTATCTCCTATAATCGGGCAATATTGAGATGTTGATGTAATTTGTCACATAATTTTAACATATTTTAAAATATTTGAATTCAAATTTTAACATTTATTTTGACCTATTGTTATTTTCCATTCAATTATTTTTTCATTCTTTACTTAAATTCTTATATGTATTATAATATGTCATTAGATATTTTCTTCCATAAAGAATTAAAAAAAAAAAGATATTTTCATCTATTCTTTCTATTTTATTGTCAATTTGAATTTGAAATTTAACATTTATTCTATTATCTTTTTCATTATCATTCTTACTTAAATTCTCATATGTATTGTAATTTGTCATATAATATGTTATACCTTTACATTTATTCTTTCCAACTACAATTATCTACTAAGAAACCAATGGATTCAGCTAAAGTAGCTCTTTAAACCAACCCTTATGCGAAAGCTAAGTGAAATGACACTAAAAAGGAATTGAGCAAACAAGTTTCCACCACTAAGCCAATTAGGAAAGTGACAACGAAGTCTTTATATGTTATTATTTTGTTTAGGACTTTTATATATTTCATGAAATTTTAATGCTATTAACATTTGTGGTTGAGCAACTTAAGTCATACTTTTATTTTGTTAAGTATTTTTTTTACTGTCAAATGTGGTTAAGCAACTTTTTGTTTTTGTTTTTACTGATTATGGTATTGATACGAAGTATTTACTACTGGAAGCAGTGAATTTAAGTCATGCTTTTATTTTGTTATGTATTTTTTTTTGTTAAGTATTTTTTGTTAAGTATTTGAATTTTATGTTTTATAACTATTAACTAATATATGTAATAAACATAAACTAAAATAACATTAGAATTTTAAAATATAATAGCATGCCCGTGCATCGCAGGGTCACCATACTAGTATAGATTAAATAACAAAGATTAATCAAGGTAACAAATTGAAAAATTCTTTCTTAGTTACGAATATTACAAATCGATTGGCAAAAAAAATCAATTTTAAAAGTTTATTTACATGAAGTTTGTGAGTTAGAAAAAAAATTATAGATTAACTATATTAAAATTAAACTATTATATATATATATATATATATATATATTACAATAAATATTTCTGAAACATTATTTTAATAAAAGTAGATTATCAATGATGAAAGTTATTTTAATAAAAATAATAAAGATGTTGTAATAATTTCTAAATTATAAAATAAAGGTTAATAAAGATAAAATTATACTAGTATGGATTAAATAGAAAAGATTATCCAAGATAAAAAAATTGAAAAATACTTTCTCAGATACAAATATCACAATTCAATTAGCTGAAAAATTTAAATAGTTAGTCGAATTTATTTTGAAAGATTAAATGCATTATTTACTTCAGATTAGTGTTTGTACCTTAACTATTTAAAATCAATATATATACTATTAAAATAAAAAAAATATTTAAAATATAAATTGAATATTTTTCTCAATTAATATGCAATCTCAAATGGATTGTTTGAACCAAGGGGGTCTAGCTCAGTTGGTTGAGCAGGTGCATGAGTGTTGTAAACCCTCTAGTACTGTCTTCGATTCCTACGGATAAAAAAAAGGATTGTTTGAAATTTTCAAATAATTATTGAAATTATTTTGATATATTAAATGTATTATTTACTTCATATTAGTGTTTGTATCATAATTATTTAAATCCAATATATACCATTAAAATTTATCCATCAATTTGAAGAAATGAAAATTTTCAAGAATAATATATAGTATAGATTCATATAAATTATTCAAGTAAAAAAATTAAATTTTTTTTATATAAGTCAAGAATTTGAACTTTAATATATACTATGAAAATTACATTATTGTTTCATTTAAAATCAAAATAATTTCAATAATTATTTAAAATCAAATATATTGTATTACATTAAATGTTGATCAATTTAATTGGTCAACCAATTCATTTGAGATTGCACTTTAATTGATAATATATATCTGATTGTACACTTGAGATTGTACAAGGTATCCACTGACTTTGTCGATGACTAATCTCTGTCAGGAACCTGATTGACCACCTTTAGTGGGGTTCTTCCCTCCCAACCACATTTTTTCTATCCGCAAGGCTCGAATCCGAGACCTTGCTTAAGGGACCGAGCCCAACACCAATCGGACCAACGACTTGTTGGTTAATGAAATTATTTAACAATTTTATTATATAATTTAATTGATGTTGGTATCTAATTTTAATTTTAATATTTAAGTTTGTGATGGAGGTTATGTATATTATATATGGTCAAGATGGTTTCGTTGATTGGTGCATAGTCTTATGTGTGGCACTTGATGGAAAATAAGGATGATGAGGTTGATTTTGGTTGAACGTCTGTCCTGGGGTTTGGAAGTGAAGTGTAAATGATGGTCATTGTTAGTTTGTAGAATTATATGATGCTATAACATGAAGCCAAACATGTGAATATTTATCCAAAATTAATTTTAGACTCGGAATCAATTCTCCAACGTGAAACCAAACACACACACACACACACAATCTATGATATTTATGCAGATTTAATTTTGTTAAAAGTTAAGAGAAGTAGGGGACGAAATTGATCAGCAAAAGGCCCATTAATCTGTTCAGAAAAAGGAGATATGTGTTTTGGTCAAATGATTAACCCAGAATACGCATTCCAGGTGTATTTAGGGATGGATCCATAAACCTATTAAAGGGTCCATTATTATTGACACGGTCCGTCGAAGTTCTTCTAGGTGGTGGATGTTCAGCCATCTCCTATTTGTCTATTCTTCTCCCCCACCCCTCCCTCTTTTCCTCACCTTACGTGCCCCACTCATTCCCTCTTTTCACCTCCCTCTTCCTTCACCTTTTTCCTCTTCTTCTCTTCTCCCTCTCGCCTTCACTTCTCTTCTACCTTCGCTTCTCCCTCTTTCTTTCCCTCACTAGGTCTCGCCCTCTCGTCCCTCTTCTTCTTCCTCTTTTCAATTTCATTCTTTATTTTTATTTATTTACAGTTCAACAGAATCGTGATTTCGTTGTGTTGTTATTTTTTCTAAATATTTTTTAATAATTTTATTAAAATTTATGTTAATAATTAAAATTAATGTAATTGGTAGTTTAGGATGTGCAACATGAGTCACAGATGCCACAAGTTAAGGCAGAGGTTCCAGAGGCTGAGGCAGAGGTGCGATAGGATGACCCAAAGGTACCACTGCTTGACCCAGAGGTACCAGAGATCCCGTTCGCAGACCGGATCATTGGACCACCATTTCCTGGAAGTCCTATGGACTTGACACTACTTAGGTCCTATAAGGACCATGTCACTAGCCATGTTTGATTAGTCAGGCCCGAACTAAGCTCCACAGTGG
Organism: Pueraria montana var. lobata; assembly: GCA_026413185.1. Classification (NCBI taxonomy): domain Eukaryota; kingdom Viridiplantae; phylum Streptophyta; class Magnoliopsida; order Fabales; family Fabaceae; genus Pueraria; species Pueraria montana. Next base: position 20,046,932 of record CM048649.1, on the reverse strand, counting down.
GAAGGTCATTCCTTACCCTACCTAGCCGTAAGTGAATGCGTATGTGGACACTCAGGCCTCAAGGGCCTTTATGAGGTGCGGTATATTGTTGCGAATAAAGGCATGGTGAATGCCTTTCTTAAGAGGTGGCATCAGGAGACATGCTCCTTCCATTTACCAGTTGGAGAGATGAGCATCACCCTTGATGATGTGTCTTGTCTGCTACACTTGCCTATCACAGGCATGCTGATTGCCCAGCCAACGACCCTTGAGAGGGAGCAGATTAGGGGGCTACTAAGGTCTGAGCTAGGCCTTTTGTCTGACAAGGAGGCAAATGCTACCACGAGAGCAGGACCCAGGGTACGCCTCACTTGGCTGGAGGAGTTGTACGAGAGATATGTTGCTTATGTGTCATATGTATGGGCTACGAGGGTGTATTTGTTGTACTTGGTTGGTAGTACGATATTCGCAGACAAGAGCTCGATGCATATGCACGTTGTCTACCTCCAGTACCTTAGCGATCTGTCTACTTACGGCCAACACGCTTAGGGAGTAGATGCATTTGCGTACCTTTACGACCATCTTTCCTATGCGAGCTTGCGCGAGAGCAAGCGGTGTGGAGGTTATATGATGCTATTGATGGTAAGGAATTTTTAATTTTTGTTTACATAATTGTTTGTTTGTTTGTTTGTTTGTTAATATTATTTTATATTTGTTCCTAAAAATATATTCTTTGTTTTACAGGCATGGGTGTTTGAGCACCTGCCATTTGTAGGCACTCAGGAGGAATTATCTTATGACCACATACTTCCGCTTGTTGCTAGATGGAAGCTGAAGGGGGTACCGACAAGGCTAAGAGGACCAGGGAGTTGCTGGATCAATTGCAAATGGATGATGTCATCTGGTCCCAATAGGAGGCACACAGGCAAGTTAGACCTCTTGTGTAATATCCCTAATTTACGGATCTTAGAGATAAATAATAAAGAGACATTTTTTTAATGGAATAGCCTTTACATTTAATGGTTAAGGGATACCCTTAGGTATTATTAATGATAGTTACCTTTTTACAAGAGTTGTCAGGAATGAGATAATAGGATCCATATGGGGAGCCAAGGCCCAAGGTGAGCTGAGGTCCACTTAGCCACATACACCACACACTTTACATAGAAAAGGAGAGGGAGAGTTAGAGAGAGAAGGAAAGAAAGAAAAGGAAAGGTAGAGAGAAGGAGGAGGAGAAGAGGAGGAGAAGAGGAAGAAGGAAATGGAGCAGAGATCTGAAGACCCAGTGTCGGGAACTCATCTCTACGTGTCCCGGGAGGTGAGTGCTTTCCCCTAGTCCATCTCTACCCCGTTGATTTGCATGTTTTCCCCTTTTTCTCTTTTGAACCTTAGGTTTGGAGATTTTGGGTTTTTGGTTATTTTGTTTGATTAAGGGGTTTTTCGGGTCAATCAATCGGTTGAAAATATAATAGAAGTGTTTAGGGTTTGATTTATATGCGTGGGTGAGTCTTTGCATAGGGTTAGGATGAGTGGGTAAGCCATTGATGGCCATGGAGCTCGCAGGTCGCAGTCCCCTGTTTCGCTCATGCCCAGTACGAATTTTGGTGTTGCTGGGCGAGAGGGAGTCAAAATGGAACTTTCAGTTCCAGGGTTTTTCATGCCCAGCAGGACAGAGCATGCGCTGCTGAGTATGAGAAAGTCAGTAGCGATATTCATTTCCAGGAGAGCTCTGGCTCAGCATGAAAGTTTGTGCTACCAGGCATGAGAGTGTCAGCATGTGTATTTAACTCCAGGGGGGCTCTGGCTCAGCACGAAAGTTTTGTGGCCGAGCATGGGGGATCTGGCTCAGCACAAGAGCTTGCACGGCCGGGCATAGGATTCTGGCTCAGCACGAGAGTTTGTGCAGCCGGGCTAGAATTTGGTTAATTGATATTCTTTTGAAACTTTTTCCCTTTTTATTTATACGATTTTAAAATGTTTATACAAATGTGGTATGTTTAATTGTAAGATGATTATGTTGTTTTTGAAGTGTTTATATTATTGTAACGTAGTTGTAATAATCATGTTTTGATGAGATGACGATATATGTGAACTATGTGTTAGAACCATCCCTATATGTTAAAGAAGAGTTAGCTATGTCCTTTGGGAAGATTTTTATAGAAAAATGGTATACTTGGGAGGGTGAGTTTCTCGCCAGAACTTCGGCCCACTAAAGCGACCCGGGGGTCTCGCCTAGTGGGATATCTTCCCAAGTACCACCCCTATGTTTTGACTCCGAATGGCGGGTTGGAGTGTTGAGAACTACTTCCCAAGAGGTTTAGTGACTCTTTTAGTGTATAGGGGATGGATTATTGTAGTGGTTGAGGATTGTTGATGTTGTTGAGATATATTTGGACCCTGAAGTCGGGCCATTAGAGATGGCGGGTATGGAGGTGTCGTATCTCAGACTGTAAAGGACTCCAAATATGTTTTGATGCTGGAATACGGTGGGTGCACATAGTTGGTGCACCAAAATATTCCAAATGTTGTATTTCCATAGTTGGTGCGTAGGTGTGCATAGTTGGTGCACAAGCATATGAGTAGGCACGTAAGTTGAGGGCGTCCAAGTGGACTCTCAACCTAGTGCTGGAGGTTTTCGTGGTGGCCAAAAGTGGGCCTATAGAATAGCCAAGTGGGCAAATTCCTATAGATGTAAGGTTTTGCAAACCTTACAGAGGTAAGTCAATACCCACACTTGTCTATATTCGATTAAATCCACACTTCCTCTGTAGGGTCAGCTCAAGGGACTCCCTGAATGGTCAGAATATACAGACTATGGTAGGGGATGGGGCCTATGAGGGACTGCTCATATGGTATTAAAACTCCATGGAGCAGAGTCAGTGTTTGATGTTTGAGGTTGCCTATTTGCTTCTCGTGTACGTCAGTTGTGATAATGGTTGGTGATGATTGATTTATTATGAGACTTCTGATTGATGATGTCTAAATGTGATTTATGATGGTTGATGTATTATGGTGATTGTATTTGACGTCGTTGGCTATTGGTGTCTTATTGATGTACATGTATGAAATGATTTAATATAAATTTGTATCCTTTTATAAATCTCTAGTTATTATATATAGTATTTTCTAAGTTTATAAAGTTTAGTTTTCTTCTGTTTTCCTTGATTGGAATATGTTTGTGTTATTATGTAATTATGTAATTACCTTGGGAAAAGATGTTATGCTTGATAGAGAGAATGATGTTTAGGTGCCTCAAGGCACTAGTGGTCATAGAGATGGTCAAGGTGATAAACTCTAGGTGCTTAAGTAAAGATTAAGGTATGGTCCAAGGAGATAGAAAAGATAATGAGATAGGTTCATAGTTGTGAGATAAAGTGTTTAAGAGAAGAAAAGTAGAAGCCATGAGAGTTAAGAAAAGGATCTCTAGAATAAAGAGTTAACCTAGAGTCCTTAGAGCACTCACTGAGACATTATGTCTCATCCCTTTTAGTTTCACGTTTTCACAAGTTTAGCAGGTGGATGCCTCACGGAAGGAGCTTGGAGCATGGAGTTGCTTATAAATGCTTATTTTATAAATGCTCACAATTGAAAAGCATTTCAGGCTGGCATATTGAATTATATATAAATAATATTTTTTTTGTTAGCATTATTATTATAATAAAAAAATTTAGTATAGATCTTTTTTTAGTACAGATTATTATAATAAATGTGTTATAATGTATTAAAATTATACTTTTATTTACTTTTTTTTAAAATATTAAGCATGTTGACCTATATAAAGGGTCAACCTAAAAGCTAATTGAAGTTATGCCCTCTTAAGAGGCCTTATTACAAAATTGGCTTTCAAATAAGTTATCATGAATGTTACATTAGACACTAAAAATGAGTTTATATCATATAAATATGTTAGACTTGACTCTTATAAAACATAGTCTACCTATTTTCACTTTTGTCTCATGCTTTGAGTAGAAGTGATTTTAATTTTCATAGATTATAGTTTGTTTTACATAAAGCCTTTTCTCATTGGTCTATTAGCCTATGTAGAGAAAAGTTTGACTTAAATAAAAGTTTTGATTCGAAATAATTAAGCCTTTAAGTAGGTTAAGAGGTCAAGTCAAACTTTCAAATAAACCAAGTCAGGACTACAAATAAAGTATGTGATAGGTAATCGATTAGGCTTGGACCTTGAATTTTTTAAACAGATCAGACCTATTTAAGTAAAGCTTTGTTTGACCCAACCTATTTCCACCCCTAATTATGAAACACCCACTATAAAAGAGAGAGAGAGAGAGAGAGAGAGAGAGAGAGAGAGAGAGAGACATTTGGTTATTGATTAATTTTTAAGTATTGATATAAATGATAGGCCATCATTGAGGCTCAATCAAAATGGCTAATATGATTTTTAATAAAGTGCATTAATACCGTTTAATAATTTCTGATTCCTAATTCAGTGTCATTGGATAAAGTCTTAAATTAAGGTGAATTTTGCATAATCTTTAATAAAATACTTTTTTTTTTTTGTAATCAGGAGGTAAGGAGGTATATGCAGGGATTTTATTTGACACACAATTAATCTTTCTCTCACTGGGTCATCCAATTTTAGGATAAAGTTATACCTTCAATCGCGACTTCATGTTCAAGCTAGGAATCAAATCACAAACCTTGCTTAAGGGACAAAAGTGTCGAATCACTTGTGCCAATGACTTTTGGTATCTTTAATAAAATACTAAAATGTGGAATCAAATTCTTAATAATTCGTTAAATAAATTTGAGTATTGAACAAAAATATTAATAAAGTAACGATCTCATTTAAATAAATACTAGTACGTAGACCCATGTAATGCACAAGGAATTGGCGTTTTATTATTACTCTAATTTATATGTAATATTAAAAAAAATTAAGGTAAATATATCTTTTATTAATTTGTAAATTTTTAAATGTATTTGCTTTAATACTTATTATAAGAAAAGGACTATTTTTTTTATCTGTAGGAATCGAAGACAGGTACCGGTGATTTACAACAACTCACACACCATGCTCAACCAACTGAGCTAAACCCCCTTGGTATAAGAATAGGACTATAAGTTTTAACAATATAAGTTTTAATAATATTAGTGAAATTAAGTACGGTGATGTTTTTTTTTATTTATAAAAAATGATTATGTTTATTTTCATATTAATATTGTAGTGATATTTGTATTTTTTATATATGAGTATATATAAATTGATAGTCCATATGATAATTCTTAAATGAAAATATTGTACAAAATATTAATGATTTTTATAACTATGATTTGATACTGTGCTTACTAAATCATTATTAGGGATAACAATGGGATGAGGTGTCCAGGTAGTATCCTTTCACGATCGTCCAATGAGATGAAAATACATCTCATGCCCACCTCATACTTGCACGAATATCTATTAAGCATATATCAATGAATTTTATAAATTTTTGCAAGTATATTCACGGGTATCTGTAAATATTAGTATAAAATAAAAACTCATCAAAATTAAATCATTTTCTTATCTTTCTTTTAACTTCTAAATAAATGAAAGATACAAAAAGTGGGCCACCTATGTCGTCAAGGTTATTAAAACTGGGGAGAATTTCATTATATAGTGAAATAATTTTCCAACAACTAGTATATTTATGCCTGTTCGAGATGTCATGCTGCAAAACACCTTTTTTTTTTTTTATCAAATGAATAAGGAAATTATGAAAATCCAGATTTTACATATCCGATATGATGAAAATAAACAAGCTCTGTCCACTATATGTTTCACAACCACCAACTTTTGATGCAACCGCAGCTTCACATTGTCTTACTAGTCAGGGCTCTATTTTATGTATTTAGGAATAATTTATAGAATTTAATTTATTTTCATTGATAGAATGAAGGTTTTTACACTATTATTTAATAATAAATTATCATGGATAATAAAATTGTTGTCTATTATAATAATTATTTTAAATTTTATATTTAGAATGATTTCTAATTGATTGACGATATAGAAATTTTACATAAAAATCTTACACAAACAACATATCAAAACTAAACTCTTTTTTATTCATCCAAATAAAAATAGAACATAAAAACAGAAGAATTTAATTAAAATACACTAGTAGTAGCTTATAAAAAATACACTAATGGTATTATTATTTTTTACATTTTGATTCAAACATAAATTGTCATATACTAAATAAATAAAAACCTGAATTTTATCATAATAATTACCTTTTTCTGTAAAAAAAATCATAATAATTACTTTAAATATAAAATCTGGTGAAATCAGATTCTGTGGACTTTCATATAATACACTTACCTACATTGATTATGTGATTTCACATATATGGTTATAAAATCAACTAGAAATTCCTCCCATCTTCACTATTTAATAAGGATTCACCATTCATTCTAAATTCATTAATTAGAAAATTCTCACTTTGGTGACTAGCTAGCTACACATAACCATGGCAAAACAAGTTTATGTTTTGATTTTGTTCCTGGTTCTTTTTTTTTGTTCGTAAGTCTCTCTCTCTAGAGTGTGTATTAACATTGGTAAAAAAAATTATATATTTACATTTTTTAAGAATATATCTCATATCTTTGAATGTAATAACATTTACTTTTGATATAATTTGCAATTGTAGAAAAAATATCGATACAAGTTGCAACAGCACGATGCATAACTGAAACATTCGTAACTGGATGCACCTCTGACCCAACTTGTGTTCAAATGTGCCACACTCAAGGTTTTGATGATGGCAAATGCATAACGTCAAACTTTCATTGTATTTGCTTTAAAGGATGCTCCAAGGTGGAGGATGCTCACATGGGATGACAATGGCTCGAGTTAAGGCCTCACATCCAAGCATTGATAAAAGGCATTGAGAAACCTATGTATTAAGACTTAAGATTGAATCAATAAAGTTTATTTGCAAAAGATATTTTAGAAGAATTATGCATAGATTTCATGATCAAGATTGCTCAAAATCATATTTATAAATAGTCAATGTTTATACATTTCTAATGAGTAATCTCACTTTATTCCATCTTTCATCATTTTAGTCTTTAATTTTTATTTTAAATAATAATATATAATTTGGAAATTGAAATTCTCACTTTTTTTTATTTTCTCAATTAATTCTTTCTCTTTTTTCCTTTAGATGTACACTAATATTTTAGCTTGTGCAATGCACAGGATAAATATTTATTTTTATACAATTAGAATTTATAATAAATAAATACTTTTTAATATATAAATTATATTATAATTAGAATTAGTAAAAAAGAATATTTATTTTATAACATATAAATTATATTTTTATTTACGATAAACAATAAATATTGTAATGAAAAGTTATTTTAAGGTTTAATTACCCCTTTTGTCCTTATAGTTGCAACAATTTTCTCTTTTAGTCCCTATAGTTTAAAACATCTCATTTGGATCCCTACAGTTGGAATTTTTTAACTCTTTTGGTCATTGCCATCTAAAGTTGTCTAACGTCATTACATCTGATCCTTTAACCACAACAAAATTGAAACTGGCGGTGTAAAACTGCTAAAAAGATGTTAGTGGTTTTTAACCACCATAAATTAAAAAAAACAAAGTTTCTTTTTTCTTTATTTTCTTTTTTCTTCTTCTTCCCCTCGCACATTCTGACCTTTCTGCGTGCCCACCGCCGTCCTCTCCCATTGGCGACTTTTTGGCACTCCTGTACGACGTGCTGGTGAAGAACATTATCTCCTTCAACAACCCAAACCTTGACGCAACATCACTAGTGTGTTGTTCGTGGTGGGACGCATTACAGGAGGGGGTGGTGTTGCTCCAATTGGGAAAGCGCTTCAAGCATGATCATTGGTCCACCAACGCCAACAAGGCTCTCGACTTCTTCATGAAAGCCGCCGTATGTGGCTCTGCTTTGGCCATGGTAGATGCAAGCCACATTTATTCGGAGAGGGGAAAAAAACATTTCGTTTGTTAATTTATGGAGGTTAAATATCACCAAAAAAATTTGGTTTTGTAGCGGTTTTAAAGGATCTGGATGTGACGGTGTTAGGTGACTTTAGACAGTGAGGACCAAAAAGGGTTAAAAAAAACTACAACTATATAGACTAGAAGTGGATGTTTTAAATTATATGAACTAAAAGAGAAAGTTGTTGCAACTATAAGGATAAAAAGGTAATTGTACCTATTTTAATTTTGAGTAAATTACACAGACCCCCCTTGAGGTTTGCTCTTATTACACCTAGCACCCCTCTATTTTTTTTTTACATTACTTTGAGCACCCCTAAGGGGGGGTAAGTGCAAGATTTTTTAAACCTGAGAGGAGGGTCAGTGTAATGATTTATGCCTATGAGGGGGGGGGGGGGGTCGGCATAACGAAAATCCAAAAATTAGGGGGTTTCTTGTAGGATTCAAAAATGGAGGGGTATCAGGTGTAATAAAGGCAAACCTCAGGGGGTGTCCGTATAATTTACTCTTTAGTTTTTTATAATTGCTTTTAAAAAAAAGTATTGAGATTCAATTTAGAAATAAAAATGAAAAAGGCATATTGAAAGAAATAAGCCATTAAGAAAATTAAGAATGCAGGTAAAGATATATAGAGAGTGGTTTGAGAAAGAAACATTTAGCACTAGTTGTTAAACTAAAATTAAGAAATAGTTTTGAAAAGAAAAAAAATAATAAATTAAATTAAATGATCAATATAAAGGATTAAGATAAAACATATGGCTAAATAAGGGCAAAAATAATTTCTAAATACATTCTCATTCAAGGTAGGGATTCAAATTTATAGTATAAGAGTAGATTTTACACACTAATCCTGCAACTAGCTGAAAAATTTGCCTTTCGAACTATATTTATTTTATTATTATGTATATTCTTGATCTTCTTAACCATTTAACACTTTTAATCTACTATATTTTATCTCTATCTCTAAATTAAATTTTGATTATGTTTTTAAAAAACATGTCAATAGTTAAAAATAACCTTATATCAAAATTAAATTATTTATAATAAATATAAAATATAATTTATATATTCTAAGATATTTATTTATTATAAATTTTAATTATAATATACTTTTTAAGTTAAAGTTAATTAATATAAAAAAAATATTTATCATATACAATGCTAAAATTAAAATACAAATTTCTAATTGTATAAAACATCGTTCCAAGGGGTGGGGTTAACTCTCAATTAACATGTTTTTCATGCATTGGATACATAATTCCTTTTAAATGAGTAATTGATCAACTATTTATACTTGTTCATTAAATTCCGTTATTGATTCCATTAAATTCCATTATTACATCAACAAACATAGAATATGAGTGCCTTATTGATTCCATTAAATTCCGTTCATTGCAATGGAATAAGGTAAAGGGGGGCTTACTTATCCATTATTGGGATGGGTGTTGAATCCTAGAGCATGCATTGTTCTTAATTGAAATAAGACGGGTTGGGTTGATTTTTCTAATATCTTGTTTATGCTTTTTTGTTATGACTTCTAAGCTTGGCACATTTTGTGCATGAATTTGAAGACATGGGATGCCATTTTTGAAATACCAATGTGTTACCTTTATCCTGTAAAAATTCCAGCTAAAAACAATTTTGGGAAGTGTTAGAAAACATAATTTCTTTGAACCATGTTCACTGTAAAGTCAAATTTGCTACGGTCAACTTGTAGGAATTTTTGAAAATTTTGTAGATGTCTATTTTATAATAGTGGTATCAGAGCAGTCGCATCTTTTGAACAAACCTATGGGGATAGGTCTGTTATGTTTTTGCTGTGTGATTGATGTGATGGGTATAAGGCTTTAGCCAAGGTTATTCTCTAACTTGGTTTGGTCCTATGTTAGGATGGTGAGACCACGTAGACCTCCTCCTCCTCCATCTGATATGGCCCAAATGGCCCATGCTATAGAGGTGATGGCAGTTGCAATGGAACAACAGAGTGCCACCACGGCTCATCAACATCAAGCAACTGTGGCACAGCTTGAGGCCACTCAAGTTGCTGCCCAAGCAGCAATTCCACCTGAATATCAAGGGTTAGTTGAATTCAAGAAGAATGCTCCCCCACAATTCAAAGGAGACTCTGATCCAGATGTAGTTGATCACTGGATTAGGGAGCTAGAGAAGATCTTTAGGGCAATGGCATGTCCCGAAGATAGGAAGGTTACTTATGGCACTTATATGTTAGCTGACGAAGCAGAGTTCTGGTGGCATGGAACTCGACAAATGATGGAAGCACGTGGAGAACCCATCACTTGGGGAAACAAGAACTCTGCAGAAAGCTCTCCCAGAAGTTTCCCCAAGTGAGGGGTTCTCCACATGCTTCCATCATTTGTCGAGTTCCATGCCACTAGAACTTTGCTTCGTCAGCTAACATATAAGTGGCATAAGTAACCTTTCTATCTTCGGGACATGCCATTGCCCTAAAGATCTTCTCTAGCTCCCTAATCCAGTGATCAGCTACATCTGGATCAGAGTCTCCTTTGAATTGTGGGGGATCATTCTTCCTGAATTCAGCTAACCCTTGATATTTAGGTGGAATTGCTGCATGAGCTGCTTGGGCAGTAACTTGATTGGCCTCAAGCTATGCCAAAGCTGCTTGATGTTGATGAGCCATGGTGGCACTCTGTTGTTGCATTGCAGCTGCCATCACATATATAGCATGGGCCATTTAGGCCATATCAGATGGAGGAGGAGGAGGTCTAGGTGGTCTCACCATCCTAACATAGGACCAAACCAAGTTAGAGAATAACCTTAGCTAAAGCCTTATACCCATCATATCAATCACGCAGCAAAAACATAACAGACCTATCCCCATAGGTTTGTTCAAAAGATGTGACCAGCTCTGATACCACTATTGTAAAATAGACATCTAGAGAATTTTCTACAAGTTGACAGTACTGAATTTGACTTTACAGTGAACATGGTTCAAAGAAATTAAGTTTTCTAACACTTCCCAAACTTGTTTTGAGCTGGAATTTTTACAGGATAAAGGTAACACATTGGTATTTCAAAAATGGTATCCAATATCTTCAAATTCATTCCCAATTGTTCCCAGTAAAATTTTCTCTAACAACCTAAATTTCGGACTCCAAATAGAGCTCCAAACACTTGCCCTATTCCTTTTCAAAATGCTAATTTAGAAGTTGTGCATGATAATTTGCATAATTTATATGGTTAAAAATATTGTTTTGTCTAGTTTTTAATGGTACAAACTCGAAAAAGAAAAGATAAGTACACAAGTGTAAAATTGGGAAAAACTGAGACATGTTCCAACAGAACACCAAAAACAGAACAGCCACATTGTGGGTCGCGGATGAGCCTCAAAACGAAGTTATCTTGACACAGTGTCAATAAAATTTGCTCCATTTTGTGTCTATTTTCATTCAAAACAAATTTCATGAAAAACCAACGGTTAGATCTTCTAAAAATCACAAAACCGTGGGGACTGTACAGAGCTGGACGAACCAAACAGTCATTGCCACTTTATTTTGTGGTTTGATTTTCACATGCAAAGCTTACCAAATAATTTCAAGAAAATTTGAGCATGGTCTCCTTTGTTTTAGGAGCCTTCCTAATCAATTTCAAATATTAAAACAATCCAAAGACAGTACATGCAAATCCCACACAGCCACTGCCAAAGGGTTCCTAACCCATTCCATCAATATCTCAAGTTCAAACACCAAGTAACACAACATAAACAACAAGATGGGCATGCATGTTGTATGTGGTTGAGCCCCCTAACTCTCAACCACACTTAAACTGAAAATAGAATTCACAAGGAAGTTTCCCTTACCCTATACTCTTGAAATTTCTTAAAAGAGAAACTAGGAGGAGAAATTTGAGGTTCTTGAGTGATCCTTCCCTAATTTGTGCTATAGAATCTACTAGGAGGAACCTAAACCAACATCAAAACAAGCTTCAATCAAATTTTAACCCACCAACCAAGATTCTACATGACACCCATTTCATGTCTACTTGGTGGGAGAAGGAAAAAGAACTTAAGAGACCAAAGGAGAAGAGGGTACTTACAAACTAGAAATCAATCAAAGAAGCTCTTGAGATTAAGGAAACAAAGTCCTCGTTGAGTGAATTTCAAAAACCCAATCTCTTGAGAGAAAAAGAGAAGCTTAGAGAGGGAGAAGAAAATGGAAGAAATGAGAGAAGTGAAGCTTTGCACGTCCAAAGCTTGGGTTTTATTTAAAATTTTTACATTTTGCACCTATACTTCCTCTAAGGACACCCCCTCCTCTTATATTTTTTTTCTACAACTCAAGGAATTTACGTAAAAGTCCCAAAAATCTCACAATAACACTATGGCACATAACAAAACATAGAACTTAAGTTAATTATTATATCAATCAACATAATTTAAATTTAATTTGCTCTTACATTATTAATCAAATACTTAATCATACAATTAGGAAAACTACAACGTTACAGAGAGGAAGGAAGAAAAGTGAGAAATGAGAGAAGGAGAAGAGGCCTGCTACGGTTAAAGCTGTGGGAGTATTTTAAACTTTTGATATTTGCACCTTAACATCCTCTATCTACACTCCTCTCTCTTAACTAATAACACCTATGTGTATATGCAACATCCAATTAGCATAAAAAAAATAAACTCTTTAAACATCCAACAACACATAAACAATTTACTCCATTTCATTAATTATCCCATTAAATAACATAATTTAAATTTAATTTCTCTTATATCTTAAATCCAATACTTAATCATACATTATGAAAAATCACAGTGTTACAGTTCCCCATGTGTGAATGCAATGGGGCCTTAAGTAATTTTTTTTTCTTTTTTGATGGAAACATTTAAAAATTAATATTTACAAGATGTAATATAATTTTTTATTATTAATATTTTTATTAATTTATGTATACATTTATATACAAATGAAAAAATACTTTTAAAGATAATAGTTTTTTAGACAATCATTTATATAAATTAAAATGATATGAGACATGTATAAATATAAAATTATCTGAATATATATATATATATATATATATATATATATATCTACTAAAATATACTTATATAAAATTTAAAAAAATAATTAAAAACATAATAGTATATAAAATGTAGATTGTAAACTTAATACCCATGCAAGGCACTGGTTATTATGCTAGTTTTATTATATTTTACAATTTATATTATGAGTAAATCACATTTAAGGTCTCCTTGACCTCCACTACAAAATTTGCATCCCCTAATAAGATATATATACTTTAGGGCCTAAGGTTCAATAGACAATGATATGATTTTAGTTGGTCTAATTAGAATTGAAATCCATTAAGTATTTCACTAGAAGGTCTCACATTCCTTCAATACCAAGTTTCCAATTCGCCTATAGTAGGCTTCTTAACAATTCAATTGTCTTTAATTACTTGATATCAATTGTTACGTTAAAGACTAACTATCAAGCATAGGACAATATAAAATCTTATTGAGTACCAACAATAATATTTTGAATCAATCACAACAAAATTAAAAATAAATTAACACTACAAGAAATTCACTAATTAGCGAGGGAAACATTCCTTGCTAATCCCTCGCTAATCGCATTAGCGAGGGATACTTCTTACTATAAAATAAGTTGCTAATTTGTGATGGGAATCCTTCTTCACAATCCTTCTCTAATTTTGTACAAATCCCTAGAAAATCCTTTGCAAATTTCCTCGCTAATCATGTGGTCAAATGTAGATAATCCGCTTGCTAATTAGCAACAACTGTCGCTCACTAACCCTTCGCAAATCATTCACAATTTATCCTATGCTAATCCCTCACAATACTTTCTTCGTTAATCATTCAATTTTCCCTTGCCACTTCCATGAACTTCTCCTCACAGATATACCCTCGTTATTCCTTCACTATTCCCTTGTTATTCCTTCGCTAAAAGCCTTCGTTATTCTCCCACAAATCCCTCACCCTTAAACAAATTATTTCTTCGCACATGATTCCCTCGCTATTCTGTCACAAAAATATTCAAGTTGATTTTATTTCAGTGTACACCTATATCCGAAATTAAACAAAATTATCAAGGTATATTTCATTTATTACAGTACACTCTATATTTGAAATTAACACATGATATAACTGAACCTATATAAATCAAAGAAAAAATAAAAAGCATGATTAACCCATAAATCATTAAGGTGCAGTAAACAAATGTTTCAACATAAATCAAAATCTGTCATGAAGTCTTACAAAGGATAATAAGAAAAACATTATTTAACCCAAAGTGCAATAACCAGATAAAAAAAGTAAACAATTCATTTTTTTAAGGCATGCAATATTTTATGTTCGAAAAAACTCCATCTGTGTCCGCATTTATGCCTGCATCTCTTTCTTCATCTCCTTCAATTTTGCCTTCATCTCTGTTTGAGCCTTCAATTGTGCCTCCATCTGCAACTGCATTTGTGTTTGCAATTGCCTTTTCGTCTGTTGTATTTCTGACTTTGACTGTATTTGCAGCTGTGTTTGCATTTGCTCTCTCATTTGAAGCATCTGCTCTCTCATTTGAGACATCTGCTCTCTCATTTGAGACATCTGCTCCTCTCTCATTTGAGACATCTGCTCTTCTCTCATTTGAGACATCTGCTCTTGCATTTGAGACATTTGAAGGGTTGAAATTCCTATTGCAAGATTCAATCTTTCTTTATCCCAAGTATAATGAGTCCCGATTAATCTTTCTTTATCATGGTAAATTTTGCACAATAAAATCTTGCTCTATCTAGATGTCTTCTTAAAGGCACAAACAATAAGAATGATTTGTGGTGAATGCATATTTGTGTGTGGCAGCTCTTAGCCAAAGTTGAAATTAAAACATAAAATTAAACTTCAAATTTGTGTGTGCGTGTGCGCGCGTGTGTATAGAGGCAACTAGATTGTTATATGCTTTTGGTCAAACAGAAGTAGAGCTACACACAAGACTAAGAATCTACATCTACAACATTTAAACAAATCTCAAAAGTTCATAAAACTAATTAATTTGGTTGGGAAGGGAGAGAACAGTGAACATCATGCATGACCTTGACCAATTTATGCCAAATTGCAAAAGAAAAAAAAATGTGAAGAGAGAATTTAATGACATATTGTATAATGTTCTTTTGGAGGGGGGAACAAACAAAGGCAAGCTTGGCAGGAAGCATGTATATAAGGAAGAGAAAGCAAAGAAGCACAATTGAAAACATGTAATTTAGGGACTAACTTGGTTTGCATATAAAGAGGAACTTTTAGGAAGACTCTTATTTAGTGTTGAATAAGACTTAATTTACAGATGTTAGCATTTTATAAATAGCATCAATTGAATTAACTTTAGTTAATGGGACTCGGCTATGGCTTAGCATCCATTGTAGTATTATTCATTTGGCAATCTTTATAATATAATTAGCTTAGGAAGAGGATAATACATGAAGCAATAAAGTCGTTCGATGGTCAATAAAATAATTAGGTATGCATTTTAGTATAATAGTAGATATGTTATAAAGTTAAAAACAAAAGAGGAGGAACAATAAGAGTTTCTTTATTCTGAGATATTCCTTCCAACTTCTAATTTATTGTGTGTATCACTAAAATATTATACTATCCTTCTACACTAAAGGTGCGTATCAAGAGAATAAAGTATGCACAAAATAAAGTATGTACAAAAGAAAAATAAAAGGAAAAGGAATATATAGTTATAATAACACAATAATTGCAAAAGATCATCCAATAGCAAGAGAAGAAAGGGAAAAGAAGGATATGCACAGAATATTGTAATGATTAGAGTTCTTCACTATCCGTAACAACAACGTCAAACCGACCAATTTCATTTTCTTTGGTCTTATCCTACCTTTTTCATTCCTTTAAATTCGTTAATGAAAATAGGGAATATCAATCAACGTTGCAAACTTTAGGGAACAAAACTTACCACAATGAGTAAATTCTTTTGCTCCACAATACGCTAATTCTTCAATTTTTGGTTGGCCAAACTTCTGTGTAACTGGAACTTGATATAATGAATAACAAGTAATGGCAAAAAAAATTACATTTCAAGTCAAAAACATCTATATAAGAAGAAGAAAAGCTGAGGAATATAACTCAAATACCATTAAGTGATAACGAAAGGGAGAATGTGAAGACCAATGAGGACCCTTGCAAAGACGATTGAACCTAAACGCACCAAACAATCGTGAACCTAAACACACCAAACAATCAATTCAAACTAAAGGGAGAAGAGGAAATATACCTTTGACGAACCCTAGCAAAGAAGAAAGGTTACGAGTGTGTAACAGATGCTTATTTTGGATTGATGGAGGGGGATGGAGTGGAGGATGAAAATAATCCCTTGTTTGGTTTACAAAAATGAAGATGGGAGAGGATGACACATGATGGATCCCATTCCACTGTTTAATAAAATCAGACATTTTATAAGTTTATAAATAGCGTTCCATCCTCTTCTCCTCCCAAATTGGGGTGTAGAGGATGGAACGCTATTTATAAACTTATAAAATGTCTGATTTTTAACCTTATTAGATATATCGTGTGTAAATGTAATCATTGGCGCCACCACTTACTCAGATATTTTTGTTGTTGCCCGCTTAATTTATGTTTCTTGGTTCATGTTGGTGCCTAGCTGAACGTCCATCTTCTATTGTTTTACTCGGATATTTTCAATCACATTGTTTTATTTATTATTATTTTATTATATATATATATATATATTAATGTGACTTAATTTACTTGATATATAAATATCTTATAAATAGCATAACTTCTATGCTTTTAATTGTTCATTTATTTATTTTTAGTAAATAAAATTCCACTTACTATATTATATGTATAAAATAAAAGTATAATAATTTAAAAAGATTAGATTAAATCAATTGTTAACATATAGCAAAATTTAAATAATTTTAAAAACAAATTAATATTCATTTCAAGATATTTTTGTCAACCATAATAATTAAAATAACAATTTCTTAGATGTATAGTAAAGGTTAAAATAATTCATAATTATTTACTTAGAATAATAATTAAAGATAGTAATTAAGAGATATATTATTATTATTATTATTATTATTATTATTATTATTATTATTATTATTATTATTATTATTATTATTATATATGTCAATTTCTACAAATTATATTAATATATATTTAAATTTTCTATTTTAAAAAATGTTTTATAAAGTACATTTCAAAAAAAGTATTAGAAATTATAATTTTTCAATTTTGTATATTTTAATATGTGTTTCTAATAAATTTTAATGTATTCTATTGAATTTTTTCTATTTAAAAATGTTTTATAAATTACCTTTTATAAAACTATTAAAAAAAATTTTAATGTTGTATATTTTAATATGTATGTGTGTGATAGTTTTTTTTTATTTAATAATATATTTTTTTAATATGCATAGGCTTATTTGAAAATTCATAAGTTTAAGAAATATATATTAAGTGTAATAGTTAATAAGTATTTGTAGGCATACGGGAGTAGCTGCTACCACGACACAGGATTCACGATAATCTCATGCAATTATAGTTTCTCTAAGAAAATTATAAAATATTTTCTTAATCATCAAGAATTTTAAATATTAAAATTACCTTACTTATTTGCATCACTTAAGGATTTAAATTTTTAAATACTTAAATGTAATGAGAAATTTACTAAATAAATTTCAATATTTCCAATAATAAGAAATAAAGATTTTTATTTCAAATGAAATTATCCTTACCCTATTTTTCTTGTAAAGATACTATCGTATATATTAACTTTTTCTCAATAATTACCAAAATGGTCAACGATTGCTTAAGCTTATTTTTCTCAGACATTTTAAATCTAAAATATTATAATATTAATTATAAAGTTTGTAAATTCTAGTTTTCATCTCTAAAATCAATTTGCTTCAATTTTTATTTCCAAACATATTCATCCCACTTCTAACATTTTTTTTTTCTGAAAAAAAGTTTACACATATAAAGTTTTAAAGTCTCACTTACTATCACCGAGTGAGGATTATTTTTATTTTTATTTTTCTTTTAAAAACTTTAAGAATTTTCTTTCTTAGTCCATTAATGAAGTACTATTTTAATATTTAGTTTTAATGTTTATAATTTCACATTCTAAAAAAGAGTCAAAATAATTAAAATCAAATAAATGTAACTTTTAAATTTAAATTCTATTACCGTCATAAATGCATTAAAAAAAATAATAAACAAATTTTTAATTATCATTTATATAAAATTAGTAAATATAAAAGTAAATTAATAATTTCCATTATTAGCTTTCTATCACAATAAAAAAAAAAGATTGCATAAATTTCATTTGTAAATAAAAATCACATTAAAAATATAACAATCATCTTAGGAGAACAATAACAATCCTTTCCTTTATGGTAAATAATCGTGTTAATAATTTCATATGATAAATACCAATCACATTAAAAACATAACAATCACATTAATAATTTTCATTATTATCTTTTTATCACAACGTTTATAATAATTTTCATTGGTAATTATAATCTTTCTATTTCTATTTCTTTTTCTATTTATCCTTTATTATTTTAAGGAATATACATCTAGCAGAAATATTTTCCCCGCATAAATTTCAGGGATAATAATGTAATTTCACATTCTAAAAAAATGTCACAATAATTAAAATCAAATAAATGTAACTTTTTAAATTTAAATTCTATTACCGTCATAAATGCATTAAAAGAAATTAATAAATAGATTTTTAATTATCATTTAAGTAAAATTAATAAATATAAAAGTAAAATAATAATTTCCATTATTAGCTTTCTATCACAATAAAAGAAGATTGCACAAATTTCGTTTGTAAATAAAAATCACATTAAAAAGATAACAATCATCTTATGAGAACGATAACAATCCTTTCCTTTATGGTAAATAATCAAGTTTATCATATGATAAATACCAATCACATTAATAATTTCCGTTATTATCTTTCTATCACAATGTTTATAATAATTTCTATTTGTAATTATAATATTTCTATTTCTATTTATATTGCACGTAAGTGTTCAATTTCTACCAGCTTTTTATTTTTCCTTTTTCTATTTCTTTTTTATTTCTTTTTTATTTAGTCTTTGTTTATCCTTTGTTCTTTGATTGCAGGTGTTTGTGACTCTGGGAAGGGCGAGAAATTGTTTTCCTCTTTGTAGCACATGGTTTGAACCTCACATGCAACAAGCTGAGAAATCTTCCTTCAAAATAATTAGCTTAAAGTACTAATTTTACAGAACACAAAAATTCTTCTATTTATAGAACACATTTTTATTGCATTCCTAATTTTATGTTTGATAAAAGTACTATGATATTTGAATATCAATAATACTTTTTTTTTACCAAATATATATCAATACTTATTTAATATAAAATGGAAATTTTTGTAATTGCCTAAATATAAGGTGTGATTACCAACAAAACAAGTTGTTGGTCCGAGTGGTGCTGGACTTGGTCCCCTTAAGCAAGGTCTCGGCAAAGCCGGTAGATACTCTGTACCAATAACATGGTACCAATATATATATATATATATATATATATATATATATATATATATATATATATATATATATATATATATATGGGATAGGATCAGTTTGCTCCAGGTGTAAGTCTAAAAACATACACCAAATCCGATCCATTAATTTTATTGAATCTGATGGTTCTGATTATTTTACTTCAAAAATTTAAAAAAAGTAATTAAGTGAGTCACGTGATCTCTCTTCCCTATCGTTTTCTTTCTATGCGTTTTCGTCCCAGCTTGTTTTAGAAACCTTTCTCTACTTTGATGCAGAAGCTAATTGATTGAAGGGAGTCTTTTTTTCTTCTTCTTAGTTTTCTTTTCAGCCAATTAGAATTCTTGGCACAATTTGTCATGAATTTTCTCTCGATACTTCTTGAAAAATGATACCAAAGATGTATATGGTTTCTGATATTAAGCTTGAAGGATTGTGGTTGAGTACTAATTTCAATAACAGGAGCCAAGTGAATAGCCTCAATCGATTTGATTTTGTTGGATGACAAGGTAAGAGCATAAAATTGATAATAAAGCATATAACTTTTTTTTTTATTTTCTTCTTTATTTGATATGTTTCTTTTTTTTTTTTTTTTTTTTGCATTCTACTAAAATCCATGCTCTACCATAAGGAAAGATTATAATTTGAAAAGCTTTTGCATGAAGGCAAAGTGTATATAATGGAGAACTTTATTTTAGGCGGTCTAGTAAAAAATGGAGAGTTACTAATCACAAATGGAAGTTAACTTTCATGTACCAAAGTAACAGAGGCGAAGTGTGATAGCATTCCGATGAACTTTTATGAATTTGTTCCATTTTCAAAAATACTTTCTGCCTTTGATGAAGTATATTTGATGGGTGGGTTATAAACTATATTCATTTTTTAATTCTTAAATTGTTACATCGTATGCCAACAAATTATTTGAATTTTTTTATGGTACATTATTTTTGTTGAATTCTTACTTTTTTTTTTAATTAAACTAGATGTGATTGGCCACATGGGTGAAAAGGATAATTTGAGAGAAACAGAGAATAATAGGAAAATGAGAAAACATATTGATGTGATTCTTAAAAATTTAGAGTGAGCAATTTAATATAATTTTTTTTTCAATTATAGCACTAGATCGTGCATCCCACGAGTCACCGTACTAGTTATAATAAAAGTAAACAAGTATGAGCGGAAAATTTTATGAAATTGAGTGACAAATTTTTAGAGATTTTTTTAATTCATAAAATTATATAAATATAATAATTAAGGTAATTAGAATAAGTATATCTTCTAATTTGAAATAATTAAATTAATTACATATTAACATATATATGTTTTAATTAAGGTAATTAAGATTATTTTAAAATAAGATAATTAGATAATTTTAAATTAACTCTAATAATGACGGTGCACTATTGTGTATTTGAATTTATAATAATTTTAAAAGGTAGTATAATCACAATTGTTACAGAATATGTATGTGTTTAAGATAATTAAGGTGCAATATTTGAATTTGAAATAATTAATACAAAATTTTTTAATTCTAAAATTAGAACAAGAATAATAATGAATAATACATTTATCTTTTATTTTTTATAAACCTGAAATTTTTCCATATTAAAACAAATTTTAATCAATACTGACTGCAGTAAATTATAAATTATTTTGTTCCTTTTTATAAAAAAAACAATCCTTTTTTAGACTATAAATAATAAAAATCAAAGAGTTTTCTATATTGGCTTTGTGTTTTCAGGATTAGGTATATTAGGTAATTAGGTAATAAATGTAAAAATTAAAAAAAAATATGTTATCTTGATTTCAATTTTCATTTTAAAAAAAATTTAGAGATTAAATATAAAAAGATTTCTAGAATTATTTTGATATCTTTCAGAATTTGTGAATTGTTATATATTATATAAGGTTAGTAACCGATTCTATAATTTAGGGATTAAACCACTCCGTAACAAGTGTGTTACTCTGCAAGCATCATCTGGAAAAGATATCCGCTAACATGTTGGCATAGTGGGATATAGATAGAGCTGTTAAAATGGGTCAGCCCGGCCCATTGGGCCTAACCCACCTTTTCTCGCTTAATAGGTGGGCCAACCCAACCCAGCCCACTTCTTAGTGAGTTCATAAAATACTAGCCCGGCCTGGCCCACCACAAGTTGGTGGGTTAAACGGGTCGGCCCACCTAATATAAAAATAATGAAAAATCATTTAAAAAAAACAAATTCCAACTTCTATCATGCTTCGAATTCAAAATTTTATAAAAGAATATTATCTTAGTAACAAATATTATTAATTACAACAAGTTTCAAGTCTTTTAAGTTTAATAAATAACAAATCTAAGAAATGAATAATTGCCTTAGAACCTAAAAAGGGTTTTTTTTTTTTTTTTTGTAGCTAGCTAACTCGAGGGCCAACCCGGCCCACCATGGGTTCAACCTGGTGGGTTGGTTAATTTTTTTTACAATTACTGGAAAAGATTTTTTTTCAATCCAGCCTGGCCCTAACCCGTGGTGGGCCGGGTTGGCCCATGGGTTGTGACCCATTTTGACAGCTCTATGTATAGAGTTGAGACATATACATATTGTCTAGCTTCTAATACTATGCCAATGTAGCTGCAGCATGTCATCATGGTAGTCACTTATCATGGTAGCCTAAGAATTAGACAATTTACAATCAAGGTTGTTATATATGATTTAGGGATTTGTTATACAATTTGCATTATGAGATAAGGTTGTTATATATACATAACAATGCAATAATTACGAAAGAAATGCATCTTGGTCGGCCAGATAAGACAAATATCCTCAAGAGTCCTTTAGTGAAGTAATTTCCAGCAAGATACAAAATTTTCAATTTACTCTTTCAAGGTAATTCTTCGACCTTATTCCATTGTTTAATTTTTTTTCATATTCCTTTATTGTAAGGTTGTTCATTTTGAATACCATTAAGGAACCACATGTGCTATAGTCCTTACGCAAGCAATGTTTGCATTGTAAATCAATTACGGTTGGAATGATGCAATGGACATGAGGCATATGGTACAACTATGATTGTCGATGATATGGTGAAAGACTTCAAAAACAAAGTACAAATGAGTAATACATGAAGAAATAATGCATGTTTATGGATCAAACTTTGTTAGTGCCTGTGAGTTTTAACTTTAATTTCTATTTTTAAATTTGCATTGATAGGCTGGGACAATATCTGCTAATGGAGAGAGAGAGAGAGAGAGAGAGAGAGAATGGTTAGTTTATTGCAAAAACTATGAAGACGGTTACAAAGAGAAAGTAATCACAATTACATAAACTTTTTTTTATCTCATCACCCTATTGATATTATTCTATGCATGTTTTACTTATGGAGGATTTTTTTTTCCTTTGATTTACTTTTCTTTATGGAGAAATGGATTATAGTTGTTTAATATCTTGATAATGAAATGCTTCCAAAAGCTTCCTTCAAAGTGTTCTTTTTTTCCCCTTATTTTCCACCCACATGAACTGTGGTAAGGACTACTTGGTAAGGACTACTTGGGACCGTGAGCGCGTACCAAGGTGGGTATTCCCCTCTCAACATGGTTTATTCCATACCCATAGTGGCATCACTAGGATTCAAACCCTGGACCACTTGGTTAAGGGACACAAGCCGCTACCACTTGTGCCAACCAATGTTGGTATGCTCATTATATTATATTAATAAAAGGAAGGTAGTCGAAGCAGAAAATTTTTATACAATTAAGGACTAATTTTTTTAGAGTAACTTTTTTTTTCATTCAATATAATTCTTCTATTATGCTCAAAATAAGAAAAAAATGGTAATTAAATTATTTAGACAATTAAAGATATTTGTATAATCGAATGCCTAATTGCAATAAATTTGGAACAAATAACTAATTTATCTCCTATAATCGGGCAATATTGAGATGTTGATGTAATTTGTCACATAATTTTAACATATTTTAAAATATTTGAATTCGAATTTTAACATTTATTTTGACCTATTATTATTTTCCTTTCAATTATTTTTTCATTCTTTACTTAAATTCTTATATGTATTATAATATGTCATTAGATATTTTCTTCTATAAAGAATAAAAAAAAAAGATATTTTCATCTATTCTTTCTATTTTATTGTCAATTTGAATTTGAGATTTAACATTTATTCTATTATCTTTTTCATTATCATTCTTACTTAAATTCTCATATGTATTGTAATTTGTCATATAATATGTTATACCTTTACATTTATTCTTTCCAACTACAATTATCTACAAAGAAACCAATGGATTCAGCTAAAGTAGCTCTTTAAACCAACCCTTATGCGAAAGCTAAGTGAAATGACACTAAAAAGGAATTGAGCAAACAAGTTTCCACCACTAAGCCAATTAGGAAAGTGACAACGAAGTCTTTATATGTTCTTATTTTGTTTAGGACTTTTATATATTTCATGAAATTTTAATGCTATTAACATTTGTGGTTGAGCAACTTAAGTCATACTTTTATTTTGTTAAGTATTTTTTTTTACTGTCAAATGTGGTTAAGCAACTTTTTGTTTTTGTTTTTACTGATTATGGTATTGATACGAAATATTTACTACTGGAAGCAGTGAATTTAAGTAATGCTTTTATTTTGTTATGTATTTTTTTTTGTTAAGTATTTTTTGTTAAGTATTTGAATTTTATGTTTTATAACTATTAACTAATATATGTAATAAACATAAACTAAAATAACATTAGAATTTTAAAATATGATAGCATGCCCGTGCATCGCAGGGTCACCATACTAGTATAGATTAAATAACAAAGATTAATCAAGGTAACAAATTGAAAAATTCTTTCTTAGTTGCGAATATTACAAATCGATTGGCAAAAAAATCAATTTTAAAAGTTTATTTACATGAAGTTTGTGAGTTAGAAAAAAATTATAGATTAACTATATTAAAATTAAACTATTATATATATATATATATATATATATATATTACAATAAATATTTCTGAAACATTATTTTAATAAAAGTAGATTATCAATGATGAAAGTTATTTTAATAAAAATAATAAAGATGTTGTAATAAATTCTAAATTATAAAATAAAGGTTAATAAAGATTAAATTAAACTAGTATGGATTAAATAGAAAAGATTATCCAAGATAAAAAAATTGAAAAATACTTTCTCAGATACAAATATCACAATTCAATTAGCTGAAAAATTTAAATAGTTAGTCGAATTTATTTTGAAAGATTAAATGCATTATTTACTTCAGATTAGTGTTTGTACCTTAACTATTTAAAATCAATATATATACTATTAAAATAAAAAAAAATATTTAAAATAAAAATTGAATATTTTTCTCAATTAATATGCAATCTCAAATGGATTGTTTGAACCAAGGGGGTCTAGCACAGTTGGTTGAGCAGGTGCGTGAGTGTTGTAAACCCCCTGATACTGTTTTCGATTCCTACGGATAAAAAAAAGGATTGTTTGAAATTTTCAAATAATTATTGAAATTATTTTGATATATTAAATGTATTATTTACTTCATATTAGTGTTTGTATCATAATTATTTAAATCCAATATATACCATTAAAATTTATCAATCAATTTGAAGAAACGAAAATTTTCAAGAATAATATATAGTATAGATTCATATAAATTATTCAAGTAAAAAATTCAATTTTTTTTATATAAGTCAAGAATTTGAACTTTAATATATACTATGAAAATTGCATTATTGTTTCATTTAAAATCAAAATAATTTCAATAATTATTTAAAATCAAATATATTGTATTACATTAAATGTTGATCAATTTAATTGGTCAACCAATTCATTTGAGATTGCACTTTAATTGATAATATATATCTGATTGTACACTTGAGATTGTACAAGGTATCCACTGACTTTGTCGATGACTAATCTCTGTCAGGAACCTGATTGACCACCTTTAGTGGGGTTCTCCCCTCCCAACCACATTTTTTCTATCCGCAAGCCTCGAATCCGAGACCTTGCTTAAGAGACCGTGCCCAACACCAATCGGACCAACGACTTGTTGGTTAGTGAAATTATTTAACAATTTTATTATATAATTTTATTGATGTTGGTATCTAATTTTAATTTTAATATTTAAGTTTGTGATGGAGGTTATGTATATTATATATGGTCAAGATGGTTTCGTTGATTGGTGCATAGTCTTATGTGTGGCACTTGATGGAAAATAAGGATGATGAGGTTGATTTTGGTTGAACGTCTGTCCTGGGGTTTGGAAGTGAAGTGTAAATGATGGTCATTGTTAGTTTGTAGAATTATATGATGCTATAACATGAAACCAAACATGTGAATATTTATCCAAAATTAATTTTAGACTCGGAATCAATTCTCCAACGTGAAACCAAACACACACACACACAATCTATGATATTTATGCAGATTTAATTTTGTTAAAAGTTAAGAGAAGTAGGGGACGAAATTGATCAGCAAAAGGCCAATTAATCTGTTCAGAAAAAGGAGATATGTGTTTTGGTCAAATGATTAACCCAGAATACGCATTTCAGGTGTATTTAGGGATGGATCCATAAACCTATTAAAGGGTCCATTATTATTGACACGGTCCGTCGAAGTTCTTCTAGGTGGTGGATGTTCAGCCATCTCCTATTTGTCTATTCTTCTCCCCCACCCCTCCCTCTTTTCCTCACCTTACGTGCCCCACTCATTCCCTCTTTTCACCTCCCTCTTCCTTCACCTTTTTCCTCTTCTTCTCTTCTCCCTCTCGCCTTCACTTCTCTTCTACCTTCGCTTCTCCCTCTTTCTTTCCCTCACTAGGTCTCGCCCTCTCGTCCCTCTTCTTCTTCCTCTTTTCAATTTCATTTTTTATTTTTATTTATTTACAGTTCAACAGAATCGTGATTTCGTTGTGTTGTTGTTTTTTCTAAATATTTTTTAATAATTTTATTAAAATTTATGTTAATAATTAAAATTAATGTAATTGGTAGTTTATATTTTTTTTAAAATGTTTATTGTTAATGTATATTTTTTTGTTATTTTGAAAATAGTTATAAATATTTCTTATTTTATTAAGAAATTTTTATTGTATTTAATGTTTTTATAAGTAAAATGTATTTTTAATTTAGTTAATGGTTTTTTTAAATTAATTTTTTTTATATTTATATTTTTTGTTAATGTTTATTTTTAATGTTTATTATTTTATTTTATTTTTTGCATATTACTTATGGCTCGCACGAAGTTCATTTCGCACGATCGTCGACGAGACCCCTCCACATTGGAGGAAAAGAGTGATGCTGGTGAGCCTGTCCAGCCATCTAGGGATTGATGTATGACAGCATCTGCACGTCGTTACGCTGATGATGAGTGGCTACGTGCATTAGAACAACAACAACATGCACAACATGATAAGGATGTGCAACATGAGCCACAGATGCCACAAGTTAAGGCAGAGGTTCCAGAGGCTGAGGCAGAGGTGCGATAGGATGACCCAAAGGTACCACAGCCTGACCCAGAGGTACCAAAGATCCCGTTCGCAGACCGGATCATTGGACCACCATTTCTTGGAAGTCCTATGGACTTGACACTACTTAGGTCCTATAAGGACCATGTCACTAGCCATGTTTGATTAGTCAGGCCCGAACTAAGCTCCACAGTGGGAAGGTCATTCCTTACCCTACCTAGCCATAAGTGAATGCGTATGTGGACACTCAGGCCTCAAGGGCCTTTATGAGGTGCGGTATATTGTTGCGAATAAAGGCATGGTGAATGCCTTTCTTAAGAGGTGGCATCAGGAGACATGCTCCTTCCATTTACCAGTTGGAGAGATGAGCATCACCCTTGATGATGTGTCTTGTCTGCTACACTTGCCTATCACAGGCATGCTGATTGCCCAGCCGATGACCCTTGAGAGGGAGCAGATTAGGGGGCTACTAAGGTCTGAGCTAGGCCTTTTGTCTGACAAGGAGGCAAATGCTACCACGAGAGCAGGACCCAGGGTACGCCTCACTTGGCTGGAGGAGTTGTACGAGAGATATGTTGCTTATGTGTCATATGTATGGGCTACGAGGGTGTATTTGTTGTACTTGGTTGGTAGTACGATATTCGCAGACAAGAGCTCGACGCATATGCACGTTGTCTACCTCCAGTACCTTAGCGATCTGTCTACTTACGGCCAGCACGCTTAAGGAGTAGATGCATTTGCGTACCTTTACGACCATCTTTCCTATGCGAGCTTGCGCGAGAGCAAGCAGTGTGGAGGTTATATGATGCTATTGATGGTAAGGAATTTTTAATTTTTGTTTACAGAATTGTTTGTTTGTTTGTTTGTTTGTTAATATTATTTTATATTTGTTCCTAAAAATATATTCTTTGTTTTACAGGCATGGGTGTTTGAGCACCTGCCATCTATAGGCGCTCGGGAGGAATTATCTTATGACCACATACTTCCGCTTGTTGCTAGATGGAAGCTGAAGGGGGTACCGACAAGGCTAAGAGGACCAGGGAGTTGCTGGATCAATTGCAAATGGATGATGTCATCTGGTCCCCATAGGAGGCACACAGGCAAGTTAGACCTCTTGTGTAATATCCCTAATTTACGGACCTTAGAAATAAATAATAAAGAGACATTTTTTTTAATGGAATAGCCTTTACATTTAATGGTTAAGGGATACCCTTAGGTATTATTAATAATAGTTACCTTTTTACAAGAGTTGTCAGGAATGAGATAATAGGATCCATATGGGGAGCCAAGGCCCAAGGTCAGCTGAGGTCCACTTAGCCACATACACCACACACTTTATATAGAAAAGGAGAGGGAGAGTTAGAGAGAGAAGGAAAGAAAGAAAAGGAAAGGTAGAGAGAAGGAGGAGAAGAGGAGAAGAAGAGGAAGAAGGAAATGGAGCAGAGATCTGAAGACCCAGTGTCGGGAACTCATCTCTACGTGTCCCGGGAGGTGAGTGCTTTCCCCTAGTCCATCTCTACCCCGTTGATTTGCATGTTTTCCCCTTTTTCTCTTTTGAACCTTAGGTTTGGAGATTTTGGGTTTTTTGGTTATTTTGTTTGATTAAGGGGTTTTTCGGGTCAATCAACCGGTTGGAAATATAATAGAAGTGTTTAGGGTTTGATTTATATGTGTGGGTGAGTCTTTGCATAGGGTTAGGATGAGTGGGTAAGCCATTCTCGTAGGTCGCAGTCCCCTGTTTCGCTCATGCCCAGCACAAATTTTGGTGCTGCTGGGCGAGAGGGAGTCAAAATGGAACTTTCAGTTCCAGGGTTTTTCATGCCCAGCAGGACAGAGCATGCGCTGCTGAGCGTGAGAAAGTCAGTAGCTTTCCAGGAGAGCTTTGGCTCAGCATGAAAGTTTGTGCTACCAGGCATGAGAGTGTCAGCATGTGTATTTAACTCCAGGGGGGCTCTGGCTCAGTACGAAAGTTTTGTGGCCGAGCATGGGGGCTCTGGCTCAGCACAAGAGCTTGCACGGCCGGGCATGGGGTTCTGGCTCAGCACAAGAGTTTGTGCAGCCGGGCTAGAATTTGGTTAATTGATATTCTTTTGAAACTTTTTCCCTTTTTATTTATATGATTTTAAAATGTTTATACAAATGTGGTATGTTTAATTATAAGATGATTATGTTATTTTTGAAGTGTTTATATTATTGTAACGTAGTTGTAATAATCATGTTTTGATGAGATGACGATATATGTGAACTATGTGTTGGAACCATCCCTATATGTTAAAGAAGAGTTAGCTATGTCCTTTGGGAAGATTTTTATAGAAAAATGGTATACTTGGGAGGGTGAGTTTCACGCCAGAACTTCGGCCCACTAAAGCGACCCGGGGGTCTCGCCTAGTGGGATATCTTCCCAAGTACCACCCCTATGTTTTGACTCCGAATGGCGGGTTGGAGTGTTGAGAACTACTTCCCAAGAGGTTTAGTGACTCTTTTAGTGTATAGGGGATGGATTATTGTAGTGGTTGAGGATTGTTGATGTTGTTGAGATATATTTGGACCCTTAAGTCGGGCCATTAGAGATGGCGGGTATGGAGGTGCCGTATCTCAGACTGTAAAGGACTCCAAATATGTTTTGATGCTGGAATACGGTGGGTGCACATAGTTGGTGCACCAAAATATTCCAAATGTTGTATTTGCATAGTTGGTGCGTAGGTGTGCATAGTTGGTGCACAAGCATATGAGTAGGCACGTAAGTTGAGGGCGTCCAAGTGGACTCTCAACCTAGTGCTGGAGGTTTTCGTGGTGGCTAACGGTGGGCCTATAGAATAGCCAAGTGGGCAAATTCCTATAGATGTAAGGTTTTGCAAACCTTACAGAGGTAAGTCAATACCCACACTTGTCTATATTCGATTAAATCCACACTTCCTCTGTAGGGTCAGCTTAAGGGACTCCCTGAATGGTCAGAATATACAGACTATGGTAGGGGATGGGGCCTATGAGGGACCGCTCATATGGTGTTAAAACTCCATGGAGTAGAGTCAGTGTTTGATGTTTGAGGTTGCCTATTTGCTTCTAGTGTACGTCAGTTGTGATGATGGTTGGTGATGATTGATTTATTATGAGACTTTTGATTGATGATGTCTAAATGTGATTTATGATGGTTGATGTATTATGGTGATTGTATTTGACATCGTTGGCTATTGGTGTCTTATTGATGTACATGTATGAAATGATTTAATATAAATTTGTATCCTTTTATAAATCTATAGTTATTATATACAGTATTTTCTAAGTTTATAAAGTTTAGTTTTCTTCTGTTTTCCTTGATTGTAATATGTTTGTGTTATTATGTAATTATGTAATTACCTTGGGAAAAGATGTTATGCTTGATAGAGAGAATGATGTTTAGGTGCCTCAAGGCACTAGTGGTCATAGAGATGGTCAAGGTGATAAACTCTAGGTGCTTAAGTAAAGATTAAGGTATGGTCCAAGGAGATAGAAAAGATAATGAGATAGGTTCATAGTTGTGAGATAAAGTGTTTGAGAGAAGAAAAGTAGAAGCCATGAGAGTTAAGAAAAGGATCTCTAGAATAAAGAGTTAACCTAGAGTCCTTAGAGCACTCACTGAGACATTATGTCTCATCCCTTTTAGTTTCACGTTTTCACATGTTTAGCAGGTGGATGCCTCACGGAAGGAGCTTGGAGCATGGAGTTGCTTATAAATGCTTTTATAAATGCTTATTTTATAAATGCTCACAATTGAAAAGCATTTCAGGCTGGCATATTGAATTATATATAAATAATATTTTTTTTGTTAGCATTATTATTATAATAAAAAAATTTAGTATAGATCTTTTTTTAGTACATATTATTATAATAAATGTGTTATAATGTATTAAAATTATACTTTTATTTACTTTTTTAAAAATATTAAGCATGTTGACCTATATAAAGGATCAAGCTAAAAGCTAATTGAAGTTATGCCCTCTTAAGAGGCCTTATTACAAAATTGGCTTTCAAATAAGTTATCATGAATGTTACATTAGACACTAAAAATGAGTTTATATCATATAAATATGTTAGACTTGACTCTTATAAAACATAGTCTACCTATTTTCACTTTTGTCTCATGCTTTGAGTAGAAGTGATTTTAATTTTCATAGATTATAGTTTGTTTTACATAAAGCCTTTTCTCATTGGTCTATTAGCCTATGTAGAGAAAAGTTTGACTTAAATAAAAGTTTTGATTCGAAATAATTAAGCCTTTAAGTAGGTTAAGAGGTCAAGTCAAACTTTCAAATAAACCAAGTCAGGACTACAAATAAAGTATGTGATAGGTAATCGATTAGGCTTGGACCTTGAATTTTTCAAACAGATCAGACCTATTTAAGTAAAGCTTTGTTTGGCCCAACCTATTTCCACCCCTAACTATGAAACACCCACTATAAAAGAGAGAGAGAGAGAGAGAGAGAGAGAGAGAGAGAGAGAGACATTTGGTTATTGATTAATTTTTAAGTATTGATATAAATGATAGGCCATCATTGAGGCTCAATCAAAATGGCTAATATGATTTTTAATAAAAGTGCATTAATACCGTTTAATAATTTCTGATTCCTAATTCAATGTCATTGGATAAAGTCTTAAATTAAGGTTAATTTTGCATAATCTTTAATAAAATACTTTTTTTTTTTTTTTGTAATCAGGAGGTAAGGAGGTATATGCAGGGATTTTATTTGACACACAATTAATCTTTCTCTCACTGGGTCATCCAATTTTAGGATAAAGTTATACCTTCAATCGTGACTTCATGTTCAAGCTAGGAATCAAATCACAAACCCTGCTTAAGGGACAAAAGTGTCGAATCACTTGTGCCAATGACTTTTGGTATCTTTAATAAAATACTAAAATGTGGAATCAAATTCTTAATAATTCGTTAAATAAATTTGAGTATTGAACAAAAATATTAATAAAGTAACGATCTCATTTAAATAAATACTAGTACGTAGACCCATGTAATGCACAAGGAATTGGCGTTTTATTATTACTCTAATTTATATGTAATATTAAAAAAAATTAAGGTAAATATATCTTTTATTAATTTGTAAATTTTTAAATGTATTTACTTTAATACTTATTATAAGAAAGGACTATTTTTTTTATCTGTAGGAATCGAAGACAGGTACCGGTGATTTACAACAACTCACACACCATGCTCAACCAACTGAGCTAAACCCCCTTGGTATAAGAATAGGACTATAAGTTTTAACAATATAAGTTTTAATAATATTAGTGAAATTAAGTACGATGATGTTTTTTTTTTTATTTATAAAAAATGATTATGTTTATTTTCATATTAATATTGTAGTGATATTTGTATTTTTTATATATGAGTATATATAAATTGATAGTCCATATGATAATTCTTAAATGAAAATATTGTACAAAATATTAATGATCTTTATAACTATGATTTGATATTGTGCTTACTAAATCATTATTAGGGATAACAATGGGATGAGGTGTCCAGGTAGTATCCTTTCACGATCGTCCAATGAGATGAAAATACATCTCATGCCCACCTCATACTTGCACGAATATCTATTAAGCATATATCAACGAATTTTATAAATTTTTGCAAGTATATTCACGGGTATCTGTAAATATTAGTATAAAATAAAAAATCATCAAAATTAAATCATTTTCTTATCTTTCTTTTAACTTCTAAATAAATGAAAGATACAAAAAGTGGGCCACCTATGTCGTCAAGGTTATTAAAACTGGGGAGAATTTCATTATATAGTGAAATAATTTTCCAACAACTAGTATATTTATGCCTGTTCGAGATGTCATGCTGCAAAACACCTTTTTTTTTTATCAAATCAATAAGGAAATTATGAAAATCCAGATTTTACATATCTGATATGATGAAAATAAACAAGCTCTGTCCACTATATGTTTCACAACCACCAACTTTTGATGCAACCGCAGCTTCACATTGTCTTACTAGTCAGGGCTCTAGTTTATGTATTTAGGAATAATTTATAGAATTTAATTTATTTTCATTGATAGAATGAAGGTTTTTACACTATTATTTAATAATAAATTATCATGGATAATAAAATTGTTGTCTATTATAATAATTATTTTAAATTTTATATTTAGAATGATTTCTATTTGATTGACGATATAGAAATTTTACATAAAAATCTTACACAAACAACATATCAAAACTAAACTCTTTTTTATTCATCCAAATAAAAATAGAACATAAAAACAGAAGAATTTAATTAAAATACACTAGTAGTAGCTTATAAAAAATACACTAATGGTATTATTATTTTTTACATTTTGATTCAAACATAAATTGTCATATACTAAATAAATAAAAACCTGAATTTTATCATAATAATTACCTTTTTCTTAAAAAAATCATAATAATTACTTTAAATACAAAATCTGGTGAAATCAGATTCTGTGGACTTTCATATAATACACTTACCTACATTGATTATGTGATTTTCACATATATGGTTATAAAATCAACTAGAAATTCCTCCCATCTTCACTATTTAATAAGGATTCACCATTCATTCTAAATTCATTAATTAGAAAATTCTCACTTTGGTGACTAGCTAGCTACACATAACCATGGCAAAACAAGTTTATGTTTTGATTTTGTTCCTGGTTCTTTTTTTTTGTTCGTAAGTCTCTCTCTCTAGAGTGTGTATTAACATTGGTAAAAAAAATTATATATTTACATTTTTTAAGAATATATCTCATATCTTTGAATGTAATAACATTTACTTTTGATATAATTTGCAATTGTAGAAAAAATATCGATACAAGTTGCAACAGCACGATGCATAACTGAAACATTCGTAACTGGATGCACCTCTGACCCAACTTGTGTTCAAATGTGCCACACTCAAGGTTTTGATGATGGCAAATGCATAACGTCAAACTTTCATTGTATTTGCTTTAAAGGATGCTCCAAGGTGGAGGATGCTCACATGGGATGACATTGGCTCGAGTTAAGCCCTCACATCCAAGCATTGATAAAAGGCATTGAGAAACCTATGCATTAAGACTTAAGATTGAATCAATAAAGTTTATTTGCAAAAGATATTTTAGAAGAATTATGCATAGATTTCATGATCAAGATTGCTCAAAATCATATTTATAAATAGTCAATGTTTATACATTTCTAATGAGTAATCTCACTTTATTCCATCTTTCATCATTTTAATCTTTAATTTTAATTTTAAATAATAATATATAATTTGGAAATTGAAATTCTCACTTTTTTTTTATTTTCTCAATTAATTCTTTCTCTTCTTTCCTTTAGATGTACACTAATATTTTAGCTTGTGCAATGCACAGGATAAATATTTATTTTTATACAATTAGAATTTATAATAAATAAATACTTTTTAATATATAAATTATATTATAATTAGAATTAGTAAAAACGAATATTTTATAACATATAAATTATATTTTTATTTACGATAAACAATAAATATTGTAATGAAAAGTTATTTTAAGGTTTAATTACCCCTTTTGTCCTTATAGTTGCAACAATTTTCTCTTTTAGTCCGTATAGTTTAAAACATCTCATTTTGATCCCTACAGTTGGAATTTTTTAACTCTTTTGGTCATTGCCATCTAAAGTTGTCTAACGTCATTACATCTGATCCTTTAACCACAACAAAATTGAAACTGGCGGTGTAAAACTGCTAAAAAGATCTTAGTGGTTTTTAACCACCATAAATTAAAAAAAACAAAGTTTCTTTTTTCTTTATTTTCTTTTTTCTTCTTCTTCCCCTCGCACATTCTGACCTTTCTGCGTGCCCACTGCCGTCCTCTCCCATTGGCGACTTTTTGGCACTCCTGTACGACGTGCTGGTAAAGAACATTATCTCCTTCAACAACCCAAACCTTGACGCAACATCACTAGTGTGTTGTTCGTGGTGGGACGCATTACAGGAGGGGGTGGTGTTGCTCCAATTGGGAAAGCGCTTCAAGCATGATCATTGGTCCACCAACGCCAACAAGGCTCTCGACTTCTTCATGAAAGCCGCCGTATGTGGCTCTGCTTTGGCCATGGTAGATGCAAGCCACATTTATTCGGAGAGGGGAAAAAAACATTTCGTTTGTTAATTTATGGAGGTTAAAAATCACCAAAAAATTTTGGTTTTGTAGCGGTTTTAAAGGATCTGGATGTGACGGTGTTAGGTGACTTTAGACAGTGAGGACCAAAAAGGGTTAAAAAAAAACTACAACTATAGAGACTAAAAGTGGATGTTTTAAATTATATGAACTAAAAGAGAAAGTTGTTGCAACTATAAGGATAAAAAGGTAATTGTACCTATTTTAATTTTGAGTAAATTACACAGACCCCCCTTGAGGTTTGCTCTTATTACACCTAGCACCCCTCTATTTTTTTTTACATTACTTTGAGCACCTCTAAGGGGGGGTAAGTGCAATATTTTTTAAACCTGAGAGGAGGGTCAGTGTAATGATTTATGCCTATGAGGGGGGGGTCGGCATAACGAAAATCCAAAAATTAGGGGGTTTCTTGTAGGATTCAAAAATGGAGGGGTATCAGGTGTAATAAAGGCAAACCTCAAGGGGTGTCCGTATAATTTACTCTTTAATTTTTTATAATTGCTTTTAAAAAAAGTATTGAGATTCAATTTAGAAATAAAAATGAAAAAGGCATATTGAAAGAAATAAGCCATTAAGAAAATTAAGAATGCAGGTAAAGATATATAGAGAGTGGTTTGAGAAAGAAACATTTAGGACTAGTTGTTAAACTAAAATTAAGAAATAGTTTTGAAAAGAAAAAAAAATTAATAAATTAAATTAAATGATCAATATAAAGGATTAAGATAAAACATATGGCTAAATAAGGGCAAAAATAATTTCTAAATACATTCTCATTCAAGGTAGGGATTCAAATTTATAGTATAAGAGTAGATTTTACACACTAATCCTGCAACTAGCTGAAAAATTTGCCTTTCGAACTATATTTATTTTATTATTATGTATATTCTTGATCTTCTTAACCATTTAACACTTTTAATCTACTATATTTTATCTCTATCTCTAAATTAAATTTTGATTATGTTTTTAAAAAACATGTCAATAGTTAAAAATAACCTTATATCAAAATTAAATTATTTATAATAAATATAAAATATAATTTATATATATTCTAAGATATTTATTTATTATAAATTTTAATTATAATATACTTTTTAAGTTAAAGTTAATTAATATAAAAAAATATTTATCATATACAATGCTAAAATTAAAATACAAATTTCTAATTGTATAAAACATCATTCCAAGGGGTGGGGTTAACTCTCAATTAACATGTTTTTCATGCATTGGATACATAATTCCTTTTAAATGAGTAATTGATCAACTATTTATACTTGTTCATTAAATTCTGTTATTGATTCCATTAAATTCCATTATTACATCAACAAACATAGAATATGAGTGCCTTATTGATTCCATTAAATTCCGTTCATGGCAATGGAATAATGT
Source organism: Pueraria montana var. lobata (assembly GCA_026413185.1). NCBI lineage: Eukaryota > Viridiplantae > Streptophyta > Magnoliopsida > Fabales > Fabaceae > Pueraria > Pueraria montana. Next base: position 20,010,383 of record CM048649.1, on the reverse strand, counting down.
AAAGGGGGGCTTACTTATCCATTATTGGGATGGGTGTTGAATCCTAGAGCATGCATTGTTCTTAATTGAAATAAGAGGGGTTGGGTTGATTTTTCTAATATCTTGTTTATGCTTTTTTGTTATGACTTCTAAGCTTGGCACATTTTGTGCATGAATTTGAAGACATGGGATGCCATTTTTGAAATACCAATGTGTTACCTTTATCCTGTAAAAATTCCAGCTAAAAACAATTTTGGGAAGTGTTAGAAAACATAATTTCTTTGAACCATGTTCACTGTAAAGTCAAATTTGCTACTGTCAACTTGTAGGAATTTTTGAAAATTTTCTAGATGTCTATTTTATATTAGTGGTATCAGAGCAGTCGCATCTTTTGAACAAACCTATGGGGATAGGTCTGTTATGTTTTTGCTGTGTGATTGATATGATGGGTATACGGCTTTAGCGAAGGTTATTCTCTAACTTGGTTTGGTCCTATGTTAGGATGGTGAGACCACGTAGACCTCCTCCTCCTCCATCTGATATGGCCCAAATGGCCCATGCTATAGAGGTGATGGCAGCTGCAATGCAACAACAGAGTGCCACCATGGCTCATCAACATCAAGCAACTTTGGCACAACTTGAGGCCACTCAAGTTGCTGCCCAAGCAGCAATTCCACCTGAATATGAAGGGTTAGTTGAATTCAAGAAGAATGCTCCCCCACAATTCAAAGGAGACTCTGATCCAGATGTAGTTGATCACTGGATTAAGGAGCTAGAGAAGATCTTTAGGGTAATGGCATGTCCCGAAGATAGGAAGGTTACTTATGGCACTTATATGTTAGCTGATGAAGCAGAGTTCTGGTGGCATGGAACTCGACAAATGATGGAAGCACGTGGAGAACCCATCACTTGGGGAAACAAGAACTCTACAGAAAGCTCTCCCTGAAGTTTCCCCAAGTGAGGGGTTCTCCACATGCTTCCATCATTTGTCGAGTTCCATGCCACTAGAACTCTGCTTCGTCAGCTAACATATAAGTGGCATAAGTAACCTTTCTATCTTTGGGACATGCCATTGCCCTAAAGATCTTCTCTAACTCCCTAATCCAGTGATCAGCTACATCTGGATCAGAGTCTCCTTTGAATTGTGGGGGATCATTCTTCCTGAATTCAGGTAACCCTTGATATTCAGGTGGAATTGCTGCATGAGCTGCTTGGGCAACAACTTGAGTGGCCTCAAGCTATGCCAAAGCTGCTTGATGTTGATGAGCCATGGTGGCACTTTGTTGTTGCATTGCAGCTGCCATCACATCTATAGCATGGGCCATTTAGGCCATATCAGATGGAGGAGGAGGAGGTCTAGGTGGTCTCACCATCCTAACATAGGACCAAACCAAGTTAGAGAATAACCTTAGCTAAAGCCTTATACCCATCATATCAATCACGCAGCAAAAACATAACAGACCTATCCCCATAGGTTTGTTCAAAAGATGTGACCAGCTCTGATACCACTATTGTAAAATAGAATCTAGAGAATTTTCTAAAATTCCTACAAGTTGACAGTACTGAATTTGACTTTACAGTGAACATGGTTCAAAGAAATTAAGTTTTCTAACACTTTCCAAACTTGTTTTGAGCTGGAATTTTTACAGGATAAAGGTAACACATTGGGATTTCAAAAATGGTATCCAATATCTTCAAATTCATTCCCAATTGTTCCCATTAAAATTTTCTCTAACAGCCTAAATTTCGGACTCCAAATAGAGGTCCAAACCCTTGCCCTGTTCCTTTTCAAAATGTTAATTTAGAAGTTGTGCATGATAATTTGCATAATTTATATGGTTAAAAATATTGTTTTGTCTATTTTTTAATGGTACAAACTCGAAAAAGAAAAGATAAGTACACAAGTGTAAAATTGGGAAAAACTGAGACATGTTCCAACAGAACACCAAAAACAGAATAGCCACATTGTGGGTCGCGGATGAGCCTCAAAACGAAGTTATCTTGACACAGTGTCGATCTCCATTTTGTGTCTATTTTCATTCAAAACAAATTTCATGAAAAACCAACGGTTAGATCTTCTGAAAATCACAAAACCGTGGGGACTGTACAGAGTTGGACGAACCAAACAGTCATTGCCACTTTATTTTGTGGTTTGATTTTCACATGCAAAGCTTACCAAATAATTTCAAGAAAATTTGAGCATGGTCTCCTTTGTTTTAGGAGCCTTCCCAATCAATTTCGAAGATTAAAACAATCCAAAGATAGTACATGCAAATCCCACACAGCCACTGCCAAAGGGTTCCTAACCCATTCCATCAATATCTCAAGTTCAAACACCAAGTAACACAACATAAACAACAAGATGGGCATGCATGTTGTATGTGGTTGAGCCCCCTAACTCTCAACCACACTTAAACTGAAAATAGAATTCACAAGGAAGTTTCCCTTACCCTATACTCTTGAAATTTCTTAAAAGAGAAACTAGGAGGAGAAATTTGAGGTTCTTGAGTGATCCTTCCTTAATTTGTGCTATAGAATCTACTAGGAGGAACCTAAACCAACATCAAAACAAGCTTCAATCAAATTTTAACCCACCAACCAAGATTCTACATGACACCCATTTCATGTCTACTTGGTGGGAGAAGGAAAAAGAACTTAAGAGACCAAAGGAGAAAAGGGGTACTTACCAACTAGAAATCAATCAAAGAAGCTCTTGAGATTAAGGAAACAAAGTCCTCTTTGAGTGAATTTCAAAAATCCAATCTCTTGAGAGGAAAAGAGAAGCTTAGAGAGGGAGAAGAAAATGGAAGAAATGAGAGAAGTGAAGCTTTGCACGTCCAAAGCTTGGGTTTTATTTAAAATTTTTACATTTCGCACCTATACTTCCTCTAAGGACACCCCCTTCTCTTATATTTTTTTTTCTACAACTCAAGGAATTTACGTAAAAGTCCCAAAAATCTCACAATAACACTATGGCACATAACAAAACATAGAACTTAAGTTAATTATTATATCAATCAACATAATTTAAATTTAATTTGCTCTTGCATTATTAATCAAACACTTAATCATACAATTAGGAAAACTACAACGTTACATAGAGGAAGGAAGAAAAGTGAGAAATGAGAGAAGGAGAAGAGGCTTGCTACGGTTAAAGCTGTGGGAGTATTTTAAACTTTTGATATTTGCACCTTAACATCCTCTATATACACTCCTCTCTCTTAACTAATAACACCTATGTGTATATGCAACATCCAATTAGCATAAAAAAAATAAACTCTTTAAACATCCAACAACACATAAATAATTTACTCCATTTCATTAATTATCCCATTAAATAACATAATTTAAATTTAATTTCTCTTATATCTTAAATCCAATACTTAATCATACATTATGAAAAATCACAGTGTTACAGTTCCCCACGTGTGAATGCAATGGGGCCTTAAGTAATTTTTTTTTCCTTTTTGATGGAAACATTTAAAAATTAATATTTACAAGATGTAATATAATTTTTTATTATTAATATTTTTATTAAATTTATGTAAATATTTATATACAAATGAAAAAATACTTTTAAAGATAATAGTTTTTTAGACAATCATTTATATAAATTAAAATGATATAAGACATGTATAAATATAAAATTACCTGTATATATATATATATATATATATATATATATATATATATATATACTTTTACACACACACACACACACAGATATATATATATATATATATCTACTAAAATATACTTATATAAAATTTAAAAAAAAACATTAAAAACATAATACTATAAAAAATGTAGATTGTAAACTTAATACCCGTGCAAGGCACTGGTTATTATGCTAGTTTTATTATATTTTACAATTTTTATTATGAGTAAATCACATTTAAGGTCTCCTTGACCTCCACTACAAAATTTGCATCCCCTAATAAGATATATATACTTTAGGGCCTAAGGTTCAATAGACAATGATATGATTTTAGTTGGTCTAATTAGAATTGATATCCATTAAGTATTTCACTAGAAGGTCTCACATTCCTTCAATACCAAGTTTCCAATTCGCCTATAGTAGGCTTCTTAACAATTCAATTGTCTTTAATTACTTGATATCAATTGTTACGTTAAAGACTAACTATCAAGCATAGGACAATATAAAATCTTATTGAGTACCAACGATAATATTTTGAATCAATCACAACAAAATTAAAAATAAATTAACACTACAAGAAATTCACTAATTAGCGAGGGATACTTCTTACTATAAAATAAGTTGCTAATTTGTGATGGGAATCCTTCTTCACAATCCTTCTCTAATTTTGTACAAATCCCTAGCAAATCCTTTGCAAATTTCCTCGTTAATCATGTGGTCAAATGTAGATAATCCCCTTGCTAATTAGCAACAACTGTCGCTCACTAACCCTTCGCAAATCATTCACCATTTATCCTATGCTAATAACTCACAATACTTTCTTCTTTAATCATTCAATTTTCCCTCCATGAACTTCTCCTCATAGATATACCCTCGTTATTCCTTCACTATTCCCTTGTTATTCCTTCGCTAAAATCCTTCGTTATTCTCCCACAAATCCCTCACCCTTAAACAAATTATTTCTTCGCACATGATTCCCTCGCTATTCTGTCACAAAAATATTCAAGTTGATTTTATTTCAGTGTACACCTATATCCGAAATTAAACAAAATTATCAAGGCATATTTCATTTATTACAGTACACTCTATATTTGAAATTAACACATGATATAACTGAACCTATATAAATCAAAGAAAAAATAAAAAGCATGATTAACCCATAAATCATTAAGGTGCAGTAAACAAATGTTTCAACATAAATCAAAATCTGTCATAAAGTCTTACAAAGGATAATAAGAAAAACATTATTTAACCCAAAGTGCAATAACCAGATAAAAAAAGTAAACAATTCATTTTTTTAAGGCATGCAATATTTTATGTTCGAAATAACTCCATCTGTGTCCGCATTTGTGCTTGCATCTCTTTCTTCATCTCCTTCAATTTTGCCTTCATCTCTGTTTGAGCCTTCAATTGTGCCTCCATCTGCAACTGCATTTGTGTTTTCAATTGCCTTTTCATCTGTTGTATTTCTGACTTTGACTGTATTTGCAGCTGTGTTTGCATTTGCTCTCTCATTTGAAGCATCTGCTCTCTCATTTGAGACATCTGCTCTCTCATTTGAGACATCTGCTCCTCTCTCATTTGAGACATCTGCTCTTCTCTCATTTGAGACATCTGCTCTTGCATTTGAGACATTTGAAGGGTTGAAATTCCTATTGCAAGATTCAATTAATCTTTCTTTATCCCAAGTATAATGAGTCCCAATTAATCTTTCTTTATCATGGTAAATTTTGCACAATAAAATCTTGCTCTATCTAGATGTCTTCTTAAAGGCACAAACAATAAGAATGATTTGTGGTGAATGCATATTTGTGTGTGGCAGCTCTTAGCCAAAGTTGAAATTAAAACATAAAATTAAACTTCAAATTTGTGTGTGCGTGTGCGCGCGTGTGTATAGAGGCAACTAGATTGTTATATGCTTTTGGTCAAACAGAAGTAAAGCTACACACAAGACTAAGAATCTACATCTACAACATTTAAACAAATCTCAAAAGTTCATAAAACTAATTAATTTGGTTAGGAAGGGAGAGAACAGTGAACATCAAGCATGACCTTGACCAATTTATGCCAAATTGCAAAAGAAAAAAAATGTGAAGAGAGAATTTAATGACATATTGTATAATGTTCTTTTGGAGGGGGGAACAAACAAAGGCAAGCTTGGCAGGAAGCATGTATATAAGGAAGAGAAAGCAAAGAAGCACAATTGAAAACATGTAATTTAGGGACTAACTTGGTTTGCATATAAAGAGGAACTTTTATGAAGACTCTTATTTAGTGTTGAATAAGACTTAATTTACAGATGTTAGCATTTTATAAATAGCATCAATTGAATTAACTTTAGTTAATGGGACTCGGCTATGGCTTAGCATCCATTGTAGTATTATTCATTTGGAAATCTTTATAATATAATTGGCTTAGGAAGAGGATAATACATGAAGCAATAAAGTCGTTCGATGGTCAATAAAATAATTAGGTATGCATTTTAGTATAATAGTAGATATGTTATAAAGTTAAAAACAAAAGAGGAGGAACAATAAGAGTTTCTTTATTCTGAGATATTCCTTCCAACTTCTAATTTATTGTGTGTATCACTAAAATATTATACTATCCTTCTACACTAAAGGTGCGTATCAAGAGAATAAAGTATGCACAAAATAAAGTATGTACAAAAGAAAAATAAAAGGAAAAGGAATATATAGTTATAATAACACAATAATTGCAAAAGATCATCCAATAGCAAGAGAAGAAAGGGAAAAGAAGGATATGCACAGAATATTGTAATGATTAGAGTTCTTCACTATCCGTAACAACAACGTCAAACCGACCAACTTCATTTTCTTTGGTCTTATCCTACCTTTTTCATTCCTTTAAATTCGTTAATGAAAATAGGGAATATCAATCAACGTTGTAAACTTTAGGGAACAAAACTTACCACAATGAGTAAATTATTTTGCTCCACAATACGCTAATTCTTCAATTTTTGGTTGGCCAAACTTCTGTGTAACTGGAACTTGATATAATGAATAACAAGTAATGGCAAAAAAAATTACATTTCAAGTCAAAAACATCTATATAAGAAGAAGAAAAGCTGAGGAATATAACTCAAATACCATTAAGTGATAACGAAAGGGAGAATGTGAAGACCAATGAGGACCCTTGCAAAGACGATTGAACCTAAACGCACCAAACAATCGTGAACCTAAACACACCAAACAATCAATTCAAACTAAAGGGAGAAGAGGAAACATACCTTTGACGAACCCTAGCAAAGAAGAAAGGTTACGAGTGTGTAACAGATGCTTATTTTGGATTGATGGAGGGGGATGGAGTGGAGGATGAAAATAATCCCTTGTTTGGTTTACAAAAATGAAGATGGGAGAGGATGACACATGATGGATCCCATTCCACTGTTTAATCCCATCTTCTTCTCCTCCCAAATTGGGGTGTAGAGGATGGAACGCTATTTATAAACTTATAAAATGTCTGATTTTTAACCTTATTAGATATATCATGTGTAAATGTAATCATTGGTGCCACCACTTACTCAGATATTTTTGTTGTTGCCCGCTTAATTTATGTTTCTTGGTTCATGTTGGTGCCTAGCTAAACGTCCATCTTCTATTGTTTTACTCGGATATTTTCAATCACATTGTTTTATTTATTATTATTTTATTATATATATATATATATATATATATATATATATATTAATGTGACTTAATTTACTTGATATATAAATATCTTATAAATAGCATAACTTCTATGCTTTTAATTGTTCATTTAATTATTTTTAGTAAATAAAATTCCACTTACTATATGATATGTATAAAATAAAAGTATAATAATTTAAAAATATTAGATTAAATCAATTGTTAACATATAGCAAAATTTAAATAATTTTAAAAACAAATTAATATTCATTTCAAGATATTTTTGTCAACCATAATAATTAAAATAACAATTTCTTAGATGTATAGTAAAGGTTAAAATAATTCATAATTATTTACTTAGAATAATAATTAAAGATAGTAATTAAGAGATATATTATTATTATTATTATTATTATTATTATTATTATTATTATTATTATTATTATTATTATTATATATGTCAATTTCTACAAATTATATTAATATATATTTAAATTTTCTATTTTAAAAAATGTTTTATAAAGTACATTTCAAAAAAAGTATTAGAAATTATAATTTTTCAATTTTGTATATTTTAATATGTGTTTCTAATAAATTTAAATGTATTCTATTGAATTTTTTCTATTTAAAAATGTTTTATAAATTACCTTTTATAAAAATATTAAAAAAATTAATTTTTAATGTTGTATATTTTAATATGTATGTGTGTGATAGTTGTTTTTTTATTTAATAATATTTTTTTAATATGCATAGGCTTATTTGAAAATTCATAAGTTTAAGAAATATATATTAAGTGTAATAGTTAATAAGTATTTGTAGGCATACGACAGTAGCTGCTACCACGACACAGGATTCGCGATAATCTCATGCAATTATAGTTTCTCTAAGAAAATTATAAAATATTTTCTTAATCATCAAGAATTTTAAATATTAAAATTACCTTACTTATTTGCATCACTTAAGGATTTAAATTTTTAAATGCTTAAATGTAATGAGAAATTTACTAAATAAATTTCAATATTGCCAATAATAAGACATAAAGATTTTTATTTCAAATGAAATTATCCTTACCCTATTTTTCTTGTAAAGATACTATCGTATATATTAACTTTTTCTCAATAATTACCAAAATGGTCAACGATTGCTTAAGCTTATTTTTCTCAGACATTTTAAATCTAAAATATTATAATATTAATTATAAAGTTTGTAAATTCTAGTTTTCATCTCTAAAATCAATTTGCTTCCATTTTTATTTCAAAACATATTCATCCCACTTCTAACATTTTTTTTTTTCTGAAAAAAAGTTTACACATATAAAGTTTTAAAGTCTCACTTACTATCACCGAGTGAGGATTATTTTTATTTTTATTTTTCTTTTAAAAACTTTAAGAATTTTCTTTCTTAGTCCATTAATGAAGTACTATTTTAATATTTAGTTATTCTCTTAGTATTGAATCTTTAGCCTTTCTTCTGAGTATTAAATCTATGGCTTATCCTTTATTACTTAAAAGAATATACACCTAACAGAAATATTTACCCCCAAAAAACTTCAGGGATGATAATATAATTTCACATTCTAAAAAAGAGTCAAAATAATTAAAATCAAATAAATGTAACTTTTAAATTTAAATTCTATTACCGTCATAAATGCATTAAAAAAATAATAAACAAATTTTTAATTATCATTTATATAAAATTAGTAAATATAAAAGTAAATTAATAATTTCCATTATTAGCTTTCTATCACAATAAAAAAAAAAAGATTGCATAAATTTCATTTGTAAATAAAAATCACATTAAAAAGATAACAATCATCTTAGGAGAACAATAACAATCCCTTCCTTTATGGTAAATAATCGTGTTAATAATTTCATATGATAAATACCAATCACATTAAAAAGATAACAACCACATTAATAATTTTCATTATTATCTTTTTATCACAACGTTTATAATAATTTTCATTTGTAATTATAATCTTTCTATTTCTATTTCTTTTTCTATTTTTCCTTTATTATTTTAAGGAATATACATCTAGCAAAAATATTTTTCCGGCATAAATTTCAGGGATAATAATGTAATTTCACATTCTAAAAAAAATGTCACAATAATTAAAATCAAATAAATGTAACTTTTTAAATTTAAATTCTATTACCGTCATAAATGCATTAAAAGAAATTAATAAATAGATTTTTAATTATCATTTATGTAAAATTAATAAATATAAAAGTAAAATAATAATTTCCATTATTAGCTTTCTATCACAATAAAAAAAGATTGCACAAATTTCGTTTGTAAATAAAAATCACATTAAAAAGATAACAATCTTCTTATGAGAACGATAACGATCCTTTCCTTTATGGTAAATAATCAAGTTTATCATATGATAAATACCAATCACATTAATAATTTCCGTTATTATCTTTCTATCACAACGTTTATAATAATTTCTATTTGTAATTATAATATTTCTATTTCTATTTATATTGCACGTAAGTGTTCAATTTCTACCAGCTTTTTATTTTTCCTTTTTCTATTTCTTTTTTATTTCTTTTTTATTTAGTCTTTGTTTATCCTTTGTTCTTTGATTGCAGGTGTTTGTGACTCTGGGAAGGGCGAGAAATTGTTTTCCTCTTTGTAGCACATGGTTTGAACCTCACGCGCAATAAGCTGAGAAATCTTCCTTCAAAATAATTAGCTTAAAGTACTAACTTTACAGAACACAAAAATTCTTCTATTTATAGAACACATTTTGATTGCATTCCTAATTTTATGTTTGATAAAAGTACTATGATATTTGAATATCAATAATACTTTTTTTTTTTTACCAAATATATATCAATACTTATTTAATATAAAATGGAAATTTTTGTAATTGCCTAAATATAAGGTGTGATTACCAACAAAACAAGTCGTTGGTCCGAGTGGTGCTGGACTTGGTCCCCTTAAGCAAGGTCTCGGCAAAGCCGGTAGATACTCTGTACCAATAACATGGTACCAATATATATATATATATATATATATATATATATATATATATATATATATGGGATAGGATCAGTTTGCTCCAGGTGTAAGTCTAAAAACATACACCAAATCCTATCCATTAATTTTATTGAATCTGATGGTTCTGATTATTTTACTTCAAAAATTTAAAAAAAGTAATTAAGTGAGTCACGTGATCTCTCTTCCCTATCGTTTTCTTTCTATGCGTTTTCGTCCCAGCCTGTTTTAGAAACCTTTCTCTACGTTGATGCAGAAGCTAATTGATTGAAGGGAGTCTTTTTTTTTTTCTTCTTAGTTTTCTTTTCAGCCAATTAGAATTCTTGGCACAATTCAAGATTGATTCGTCATCGCCCTTAAATTTCAAATTTTTTTCTTCTTTTTTCTGTTGTCATTTCCGTTTTCACTTTATTCAAATTTCAAACGCTTTTCGGAGTGGTTTGAGAACCCATAGTCGAAAGACAAATTCTCCCTTTTGACATCTTAGTTTGATTATTTTGTAATCGTTTTGGAGCTAAGAGTTATCCGAATTCCACTTTGGCTAGCTAACAAGTATTTGAAATTCTAAATAATTAAATTAATTATTATGAATATATATTTGTAAATAAATACGTTTACTAAGATTAAGTTGCACTATTGAGCATCGTTCCAATTTTTTTTCTATTATTTTTTACAAAGATTCTTATGTGTTATGTATTATAATTTGTCACATATATTTTGTTATATCTTTCTATTTATTTTATTTATTTATTGTGTATTCTAAATTGAAAAATAAATTCTCACCTAATTTTAATATAAATATAGACGAATGTGCTTCTCTTCTATTGTCAATTTGTCATGAATTTTCTCTCGATACTTCTTGAAAAATGATACCAAAGATGTATATGGTTTCTGATATTAAGCTTGAAGGATTGTGGTTGAGTACTGATTTCAATAACAAGAGCCAAGTGATTAGCCTCAATCGATTTGATTTTGTTGGATGACAAGGTAAGAGCATAAAATTGATAATAAAGCATATAACTTTTTTTTTTATTTTCTTCTTTATTTGATATGTTTTTTTTTTTTTTTTTTTTTTTGCATTCTACTAAAATCCATGCTCTACCATAAGGAAAGATTATAATTTGAAAAGCTTTTGCATGAAGGCAAAGTGTATATAATGGAGAACTTTATTTTAGGCAGTCTAGTGAAAAAATGGAGAGTTACTAATCACAAATGGAAGTTAACTTTCATGTACCAAAGTAACAGAGGCGATGTGTGATAGCATTCCGATGAACTTTTATGAATTTGTTCCATTTTCAAAAATACTTTCTGCCTTTGATGAAGTATATTTGATGGGTGAGTTATAAACTATATTCATTTTTTAATTCTTAAATTGTTACATCGTATGCCAACAAATTATTTGAATTTTTTTACGGTACATTATTTTTGTTGAATTCTTACTTTTTTTTTTAATTAAACTAGATGTAATTGGCCACATGGTTGAAAAGGATAATTTGAGAGAAACAGAGAATAATAGGAAAATGAGGAAACATATGGATGTGATTCTTAAAAATTTAGAGTGAGTAATTTAATATAATTTTTTTTTTCAATTATAGCACTAGATTGTGCATCCCACGAGTCACCGTACTAGTTATAATAAAAGTAAACAAGTATGAGCAGAAAATTTTATGAAATTGAGGGACAAATTTTTAGAGATTTTTTTAATTCATAAAATTATATAAATATAATAATTAAGGTAATTAGAATAAGTATATCTTCTAATTTGAAATAATTAAATTAATTACATATTAACATATATATGATTTAATTAAGGTAATTAAGATTATTTTAAAATAAGATAATTAGATAATTTTAAATTAACTCTAATAATGACGGTGCACTATTGTGGATTTGAATTTATAATAATTTTAAAAGGTAGTATAATCACAATTGTTACAGAATATGTATGTGTTTAAGATAATTAAGGTGCAATATTTGAATTTGAAATAATTAATACAAAATTTTTTAATTCTAAAATTAGAACAAGAATAATAATGAATAATACATTTATCTTTTATTTTTTATAAACCTGAAATTTTTCCATATTAAAACAAATTTTAATCAATACTGACTGCAGTAAATTATAAATTATTTTGTTCCTTTTTATAAAAAAAAATCCTTTTTTAGACTATAAATAATAAAAATCAAAGAGTTTTCTATATTGGCTTTGTGTTTTCAGGATTAGGTATATTAGGTAATTAGGTAATAAATGTAAAAATAAAAAAAATATGTTATCTTGATTTCAATTTTCATTTTAAAAAAAATTTAGAGATTAAATATAAAAAGATTTCTAGAATTATTTTGATATCTTTCAGAATTTGTGAATTGTTATATATTATATAAGGTTAGTAACCGATTCTATAATTTAGGGATTAAACCACTCCGTTACAAGTGTGTTACTCTGCAAGCATCATCTGGAAAAGATATCCGCTAACATGTTGGCTTAGCGGGATATAGATAGAGCTGTTAAAATGGGTCAGCCCGGCCCGTTGGGCCCACCTTTGCTCGCTTAATAGGTGGGCCAATCCAACCCAGCCCACTTCTTAGTGAGTTCATAAAATACTAGCCCGGCCTGGCCCACCACAAGTTGGTGGGTTAAACGGGTCGGCCCACCTAATATAAAAATAATGAAAAATCATTTAAAAAAAACAAATTCCAACTTCTATCATGCTTCGAATTCAAAATTTTATAAAAGAATATTATCTGAGTAACAAATATTATTAATTACAACAAGTTTCAAGTCTTTTAAGTTTAATAAATAACAAATCTAAGAAATGAATAATTGCCTTAGAACCTAAAAAGGGTTTCTTTTTTTTTTTTTGTAGCTAGCTAACTCGAGGGCCAACCCGGCCCACCATGGGTTCAACCTGGTGGGTTGGTTAATTTTTTTTGCAATTATTGGAAAAGATTTTTTTTCAATCCAGCCTGGCCCTAACCCGTGGTGGGCCGGGTTGGCCCATGGGTTGTGACCCATTTTGACAGCTCTATGTATAGAGTTGAGACATATACATATTGTCTAGCTTCTAATACTACGCCAATGTAGCTGCAGCATGTCATCATGGTAGTCATTTATCATGGTAGCCTAAGAATTAGACAATTTACAATCAAGGTTGTTATATATGATTTAGGGATTTGTTATACAATTTGCATTATGAGATAAGGTTGTTATATATACATAACAATGCAATAATTACGAAAGAAATGCATCTTGGTCGGCCAGATAAGACAAATATCCTCAAGAGTCCTTTAGTGAAGTAATTTCCAGCAAGATACAAAATTTTCAATTTACTCTTTCAAGGTAATTCTTCGACCTTATTCCATTGTTTAATTTTTTTTCATATTCCTTTATTGTAAGGTTGTTCATTTTGAATACCATTAAGGAACCACATGTGCTATAGTCCTTACGCAAGCAATGTTTGCATTGTAAATCAATTACGGTTGGAATGATGCAATGGACATGAGGCATATGGTACAACTATGATTGTCGATGATATGGTGAAAGACTTCAAAAACAAAGTACAAATGAGTAATACATGAAGAAATACTGCATGTTTATGGATCAAACTTTGTTAGGGCCAGTGAGTTTTAACTTTAATTTCTATTTTTAAATTTGCATTGATAGGCTGGGACAATATCTGCTAATGGAGAGAGAGAGAGAGAGAGAGAGAGAATGGTTAGTTTATTGCAAAAACTATGAAGACAGTTACAAAGAGAAAGTAATCACAATTACATAAACTTTTTTTTATCTCATCACCCTATTGATATTATTCTATGCATGTTTTACTTATGGAGGATTTTTTTTCCTTTGATTTACTTTTCTTTATGAAGAAATGGATTATAGTTGTTTAATATCTTGATAATGAAATGCTTCCAAAAGCTTCCTTCAAAGTGTTCTTTTTTTCCCCTTATTTTCCACCCACATGAACTGTGGTAAGGACTACAGTGCTTGAATAAATACTATAATGCTCTTTAAACATATCATAATATTTTTTATTATATTAAAAAATTGTTTAAATTATCATGTTTTTAAATCACAAAAATTAGTTATAAATCTTCAAACACTGCACAAAGGATGTCTGTATTTAAATGGCATTCTTATATTAAGAACATTTCAAATTAATTTGAAAGAATTCATTTATAGATGGAAAAAAAAATTGAATCGCTTTTTGTTAGATGTACAAGCCACAACTATAATTTTTTAGAGTAACTTTTTTTCATCCAATCTAATTCTTCTATTATACTCATTATATTATTTTTTTTTTGCTGACCATGGTATTGGTACGGAATATTCATCGTCGAAAGCAATGACTAAACTCCGTCGGGGATTATTCATCGCCGGAAGCAATGATTAAACTGCGTCGGGGATCGTGAGCGCTCACCAAGGTGGGTATTCCCCTCTCAACATGGTTTATTCCATACCCAAAGTGGCATCACTAGGATTCAAACCCTGGACCACTTGGTTAAGGGACACAAGCCGCTACCACTTGTGCCAACCAATGTTGGTATGCTCATTATATTATATTAATAAAAGGAAGGTAGTCGAAGCAGAAAATTTTTATACAATTAAGGACTAATTTTTTTAGAGTAACTTTTTTTTTCATTCAATCTAATTCTTCTATTATGCTCAAAATAAGAAAAAAATGGTAATTAAATTATTTAGACAATTAAAGATATTTGTATGATCGACTGCCTAATTGCAATAAATTTGGAACAAATAACTAATTTATCTCCTATAATCGGGCAATATTGAGATGTTGATGTAATTTGTCACATAATTTTAACATATTTTAAAATATTTGAATTCGAATTTTAACATTTATTTTGACCTATTATTATTTTCCTTTCAATTATTTTTTCATTCTTTACTTAAATTCTTATATGTATTATAATATGTCATTAGATATTTTCTTCTATAAAGAATAAAAAAAAAGATATTTTCATCTATTCTTTCTATTTTATTGTCAATTTGAATTTGAAATTTAACATTTATTCTATTATCTTTTTCATTATCATTCTTACTTAAATTCTCATATATATTGTAATTTGTCATATAATATGTTATACCTTTACATTTATTCTTTCCAACTACAATTATCTAATAAGAAACCAATGGATTCAGCTAAAGTAGCTCTTTAAACCAACCCTTATGCGAAAGCTAAGTGAAATGACACTAAAAAGGAACTGAGCAAACAAGTTTCCACCACTAAGCCAATTAGGAAAGTGACAACGAAGTCTTTATATGTTTTTATTTTGTTTAGGACTTTTATATATTTCATGAAATTTTAATGCTATTAACATTTGTGGTTGAGCAACTTAAGTCATACTTTTATTTTGTTAAGTATTTTTTTTTACTGTCAAATGTGGTTAAGCAACTTTTTGTTTTTGTTTTTACTGATTGTGGTATTGATACGAAGTATTTACTACTGGAAGCAGTGAATTTAAGTCATGCTTTTATTTTGTTATGTATTTTTTTTTTGTTAAGTATTTTTTGTTAAGTATTTGAATTTTATGTTTTATAACTATTAACTAATATATGTAATAAACATAAACTAAAATAACATTAGAATTTTAAAATATAATAGCATGCCCATGCATCGTAGGGTCACCATACTAGTATAGATTAAATAACAAAGATTAATCAAGGTAACAAATTGAAAAATTCTTTCTTAGTTGCGAATATTACAAATCGATTGGCAAAAAAAATCAATTTTAAAAGTTTATTTACATGAAGTTTGTGGGTTAGAAAAAAAATTATAGATTAACTATATTAAAATTAAACTATTATATATATATATATATATATATATATATATATATATATATATATATATTACAATAAATATTTCTGAAACATTATTTTAATAAAAGTAGATTATCAATGATGAAAGTTATTTTAATAAAAATAATAAAGATGTTGTAATAAATTCTAAATTATAAAATAAAGGTTAATAAAGATTAAATTATACTAGTAAGGATTAAATAGAAAAGATTATCCAAGATAAAAAAAATGGAAAAATACTTTCTCAGATACAAATATCACAATTCAATTAGCTGAAAAATTTAAATAGTTAGTCGAATTTATTTTGGAAGATTAAATGCATTATTTACTTCAGATTAGTGTTTGTACCTTAACTATTTAAAATCAATATATATACTATTAAAATAAAAAAATATTTAAAATAAAAATTGAATATTTTTCTCAATTAATATGCAATCTCAAATGGATTGTTTGAACCAAGGGGGTCTAGCTTAGTTGGTTGAGCAGGTGCGTGAGTGTTGTAAATCCCCTGGTACTGTCTTCGATTCCTACAGATAAAAAAAAAGATTATTTGAAATTTTCAAATAATTATTGAAATTATTTTGATATATTAAATGTATTATTTACTTCATATTAGTGTTTGTATCATAATTATTTAAATCTAATATATACCATTAAAATTTATCCATCAATTTGAAGAAACGAAAATTTTCAAGAATAATATATAGTATAGATTCATATAAATTATTCAAGTAAAAAAATTCAATTTTTTTATATAAGTCAAGAATTTGAACTTTAATATATACTATGAAAATTACATTATTGTTTCATTTAAAATCAAAATAATTTCAATAATTATTTAAAATCAAATATATTGTATTACATTAAATGTTGATCAATTTAATTGGTCAACCAATTCATTTGAGATTGCACTTTAATTGATAATATATATCTGATTGTACACTTGAGATTGTACAAGGTATCCACTGACTTTGTCGATGACTAATCTCTGTCAGGAACCTGATTGACCACCTTTAGTGGGGTTCTCCCCTCCCAACCACATTTTTTCTATCCGCAAGGCTCGAATCCGAGACCTTGCTTAAGGGACCGAGCCCAACACCAATCGGACCAACGACTTGTTGGTTAGTGAAATTATTTAACAATTTTATTATATAATTTTATTGATGTTGGTATCTAATTTTAATTTTAATATTTAAGTTTGTGATGGAGGTTATGTATATTATATATGGTCAAGATGGTTTCGTTGATTGGTGCATAGTCTTATGTGTGGCACTTGATGGAAAATAAGGATGATGAGGTTGATTTTGGTTGAACGTCTGTCCTGGGGTTTGGAAGTGAAGTGTAAATGATGGTCATTGTTAGTTTGTAGAATTATATGATGCTATAACATGAAACCAAACATGTGAATATTTATCCAAAATTAATTTTAGACTCGGAATCAATTCTCCAACGTGAAACCAAACACACACACACACAATCTATGATATTTATGCAGATTTAATTTTGTTAAAAGTTAAGAGAAGTAGGGGACGAAATTGATCAGCAAAAGGCCAATTAATCTGTTCAGAAAAAGGAGATATGTGTTTTGGTCAAATGATTAACCCAGAATACGCATTCCAGGTGTATTTAGGGATGGATCCATAAACCTATTAAAGGGTCCATTATTATTGACACGGTCCGTCGAAGTTCTTCTAGGTGGTGGATGTTCAGCCATCTCCTATTTGTCTATTCTTCTCCCCCACCCTCCCTCTTTTCCTCACCTTACGTGCCCCACTCATTCCCTCTTTTCACCTCCCTCTTCCTTCACCTTTTTCCTCTTCTTCTCTTCTCCCTCTCGCCTTCACTTCTCTTCTACCTTCGCTTCTCCCTCTTTCTTTCCCTCACTAGGTCTCGCCCTCTCGTCCCTCTTCTTCTTCCTCTTTTCAATTTCATTTTTTATTTTTATTTATTTACAGTTCAACAGAATCGTGATTTCGTTGAGTTGTTGTTTTTTCTAAATATTTTTTAATAATTTTATTAAAATTTATGTTAATAATTAAAATTAATGTAATTGGTAGTTTATATTTTTTTTAAATGTTTATTGTTAATGTATATTTTTTTGTTATTTTGAAAATGGTTATAAATATTTATTATTTTATTAAGAAATTTTTATTGTATTTAATGTTTTTATAAGTAAAATGTATTTTTAATTTAGTTAATGGTTTTTTAAATTAATTTTTTTTATATTTATATTTTTTGTTAATGTTTATTTTTAATGTTTATTAGTTTATTTTATTTTTTGCATATTACTTATGGCTCGCACGAAGTTCATTTCGCACGATCGTCGACGAGACCCCTCCACATTGGAGGAAAAGAGTGATGCTGGTGAGCCTGTCCAGCCATCTAGGGATTGATGTATGACAGCATCTGCACGTCGTTACGCTGATGATGAGTGGCTACGTGCATTAGAACAACAACAACATGCACAACATGATAAGGATGTGCAACATGAGCCACAGATGCCACAAGTTAAGGCAGAGGTTCCAGAGGCTGAGGCAGAGGTGCGATAGGATGACCCAAAGGTACCACAGCCTGACCCAGAGGTACCAAAGATCCCGTTCGCAGACCGGATCATTGGACCACCATTTCCTGGAAGTCCTATGGACTTGACACTACTTAGGTCCTATAAGGACCATGTCACTAGCCATGTTTGATTAGTCAGGCCCGAACTAAGCTCCACAGTGGGAAGGTCATTCCTTACCCTACCTAGCCATAAGTGAATGCGTATGTGGACACTCAGGCCTCAAGGGCCTTTATGAGGTGCGGTATATTGTTGCGAATAAAGGCATGGTGAATGCCTTTCTTAAGAGGTGGCATCAGGAGACATGCTCCTTCCATTTATCAGTTGGAGAGATGAGCATCACCCTTGATGATGTGTCTTGTCTGCTACACTTGCCTATCACAGGCATGCTGATTGCCCAGCCGACGACCCTTGAGAGGGAGCAGATTAGGGGGCTACTATGGTCTGAGCTAGGCCTTTTGTCTGACAAGGAGGCAAATGCTACCACGAGAGCAGGACCCAGGGTACGCCTCACTTGGCCGGAGGAGTTGTACGAGAGATATGTTGCTTATGTGTCATATGTATGGGCTACGAGGGTGTATTTGTTGTACTTGGTTGGTAGTACGATATTCGCAGACAAGAGCTCGACGCATATGCATGTTGTCTACCTCCAGTACCTTAGCGATCTGTCTACTTACGGCCAGCACGCTTAGGGAGTAGATGCATTTGCGTACCTTTACGACCATCTTTCCTATGCGAGCTTGCGCGAGAGCAAGCAGTGTGGAGGTTATATGATGCTATTGATGGTAAGGAATTTTTAATTTTTGTTTACATAATTGTTTGTTTGTTTGTTTGTTTGTTAATATTATTTTATATTTGTTCCTAAAAATATATTCTTTGTTTTACAGGCATGGGTGTTTGAGCACCTGCCATTTGTAGGCGCTCGGGAGGAATTATCTTATGACCACATACTTCCGCTTGCTGCTAGATGGAAGTTGAAGGGGGTACCGACAAGGCTAAGAGGACCAAGGAGTTGCTGGATCAATTGCAAATGGATGATGTCATCTGGTCCCCATAGGAGGCACACAGGCAAGTTAGACCTCTTGTGTAATATCCCTAATTTACGGACCTTAGAGATAAATAATAAAGAGACATTTTTTTAATGGAATAGCCTTTACATTTAATGGTTAAGGGATACCCTTAGGTATTATTAATGATAGTTACCTTTTTACAAGAGTTGTCAGGAATGAGATAATAGGATCCATATGGGGAGCCAAGGCCCAAGGTAAGCTGAGGTCCACTTAGCCACATACACCACACACTTTATATAGAAAAGGAGAGGGAGAGTTAGAGAGAGAAGGAAAGAAAGAAAAGGAAAGGTAGAGAGAAGGAGGAGAAGAGAAGAAGAAGAAGAAGAAGGAAATGGAGCAGAGATCTGAAGACCCAATGTCGGGAACTCATCTCTACGTGTCCTGGGAGGTGAGTGCTTTCCCCTAGTCCATCTCTACCCCGTTGATTTGCATGTTTTCCCCTTTTTCTCTTTTGAACCTTAGGTTTGGAGATTTTGGGTTTTTGGTTATTTTGTTTGATTAAGGGGTATTTCGGGTCAATCAATCGGTTGGAAATATAATAGAAGTGTTTAGGGTTTGATTTATATGCGTGGGTGAGTCTTTGCATAGGGTTAGGATGAGTGGGTAAGCCATTGATGGCCATGGAGCTCGCAGGTCGCAGTCCCCTGTTTCGCTCATGCCCAACACGAATTTTGGTGCTGCTGGGCGAGAGGGAGTCAAAATGGAACTTTCAGTTCCAGGGTTTTTCATGCCCAGCAGGACAGAGCATGCGCTGCTGAGCGTGAGAAAGTCAGTAGCGATATTCATTTCCAGGAGAGCTCTGGCTCAGCATGAAAGTTTATGCTACCAGGCATGAGAGTGTCAGCATGTGTATTTAACTCCAGGGGGGCTCTGGCACAGCACGAAAGTTTTGTGGCCGAGCATGGGGGCTCTGGCACAGCACGAAAGTTTTGTGGCCGAGCATGGGGGCTCTGGCTCAGCACAAGAGCTTGCACGACCGGGCATGGGGTTCTGGCTCAGCACGAGAGTTTGTGCAGCCGGGCTAGAATTTGGTTAATTGATATTCTTTTGAAACTTTTTCCCTTTTATTTATATGATTTTAAAATGTTTATACAAATGTGGTATGTTTAATTATAAAGATGATTATGTTGTTTTTGAAGTGTTTATATTATTGTAACGTAGTTGTAATAATCATGTTTTGATGAGATGACGATATATGTGAACTATGTGTTGGAACCATCCCTATATGTTAAAGAAGAGTTAGCTATGTCATTTGGGAAGATTTTTATAGAAAAATGGTATACTTGGGAGGGTGAGTTTCACGCCAGAACTTCAGCCCACTAAAGCGACCCGGGGGTCTCGCCTAGTGGGATATCTTCCCAAGTACCACCCGTATGTTTTGACTCCGAATGGTGGGTTGGAGTGTTGAGAACTACTTCCCAAGAGGTTTAGTGACTCTTTTAGTGTATAGGGGATGGATTATTGTAGTGGTTGAGGATTGTTGATGTTGTTGAGATATATTGTGACCCTTAAGCCGGGCCATTAGAGATGGCGGGTATGGAGGTGTCGTATCTCAGACTGTAAAGGACTCCAAATATGTTTTGATGCTGGAATACGGTGGGTGCACATAGTTGGTGCACCAAAATATTCCAAATGTTGTATTTGCATAGTTGGTGTGTAGGTGTGCATAGTTGGTGCACAAGCATATGAGTAGGCACGTAAGTTGAGGGCGTCCAAGTGGACTCTCAACCTAGTGCTGGAGGTTTTCGTGGTTGCTAACGGTGGGCCTATAGAATAGCCAAGTGGGCGAATTCCTATAGATGTAAGGTTTTGCAAACCTTACAGAGGTAAGTCAATACCCACACTTGTCTATATTCGATTAAATCCACACTTCCTCTGTAGGGTCAGCTCAAGGGACTCCCTGAATGGTCAGAATATACAAACTATGGTAGGGGATGGGGCCTATGAGGGACCGCTCATATGGTGTTAAAACTCCATGGAGTAGAGTCAGTGTTTGATGTTTGAGGTTGCCTATTTGCTTCTGGTGTACGTCAGTTGTGATGATGGTTGGTGATGATTGATTTATTATGAGACTTTTGATTGATGATGTCTAAATGTGATTTATGATGGTTGATGTATTATGGTGATTGTATTTGACGTCGTTGGCTATTGGTGTCTTATTGATGTACATGTATGAAATGATTTAATATAAATTTGTATCCTTTTATAAATCTATAGTTATTATATACAGTATTTTCTAAGTTTATAAAGTTTAGTTTTCTTCCGTTTTCCTTGATTGGAATATGTTTGTGTTATTATGTAATTATGTAATTACCTTGGGAAAAGATGTTATGCTTGATAGAGAGAATGATGTTTAGGTGCCTCAAGGCACTAGTGGTCATAGAGATGGTCAAGGTGATAAACTCTAGGTGCTTAAGTAAAGATTAAGGTATGGTCCAAGGAGATAGAAAAGATAATGAGATAGGTTCATAGTTGTGAGATAAAGTGTTTAAGAGAAGAAAAGTATAAGCCATGAGAGTTAAGAAAAGGATCTCTAGAATAAAGAGTTAACCTAGAGTCCTTAGAGCACTCACTGAGACATTATGTCTCATCCCTTTTAGTTTCACGTTTTCACAGGTTTAGTAGGTGGATGCCTCACGAAAGGAGCTTGGAGCATAGAGTTGCTTATTGGGACGAAGATTATTATAGTGTTGTATCTCCCAATGTTTGGGAGTTAGTTTATATTCAAATACCCTTCTGGTTATGTTTTGTATGGCACATAAGTTCCAAGAGCTTTGTATTAGATATGTTTTAAGTTTTATTTTTCCGCATAGTAAACTCTGATATCCTTATATTCTAAATTGTCAAAAATTTAGTAATATAAATAGGAAAAAGGTACACACCCCTTGGGGGTGTCACATTTTGGTATCAGAGCAGTTCGATTCAAATTGGGCTATGGTTAGTATTGTTGGATTAGATTGTATGTTCTGATAGTATAGTCAGATCAGTTTGAGTGTGATGGTTGTCTACCATGCTATAAAACCTGGTTTGCCTTGACATGGAGCATTGAGACTGATCACCTCAATACTTTGTGCACTGCAGGTAGGAATTATGGCAAGGTGAAACCGAAGCCTAGGACAGTCCTTTTTTAATCTCTTTGGACTAACCCCACCAAACCAAACCAACTTAAGACGGGAAACCTTAGGGAAAGTGGAGAGTACCCAAGGTGGGTTAGCTGTTGAAAACCAAAGTTCAGATTTATGGAATCCCAAAGTAAGAAACCACCATCCTTTAGGGGGGCTATGATCCTACTAAGGTAGGGTTATGGTTGAGGGAGATAGAGAGGGTCTGTGAGGGAATAGCTTGCTCATTTGAGCAGAGGGTGTGGCTTATGCCTCATTCATGCTAGAGGATGAGATTGAGCTTTGGTAGAGATGTGTGAAAGGTAAGATGGTTTTTTTTAGAATACCCTTGGAGTGGGAGAACTTCAAGATGGTATTTTCAAAGGAGTACATCATATGTGGTGAGAGACCACAAGAGGAAGTTCAGAGTATGCAGTGAAAGCGTGTCTCTGAGGAGAGAGAGAGTTTAGGATTTTACCAATATGAGAGAGAAAAAAAGAGTAAGGGTAAGGGAGTGTGACCTTTAGGATACCCAAGAGCTAAGGGATATCCCAAATGTAGTAAGCACCACAAGGGAGTTTAGAAAGGAACTAGTTGAACCAACACCATTATCCACAGTTTGGCTTTCTACTCTGTGTTAGGAGGACAAACTAAGATGATGGACCTACCCTAGGTATGTGTTCCCAATCCAACCTTTTATTGCTTTATGTTTTTAATGTATCATGTTTTCTTTGATTGTTTGAGCATCTTAGAAATATAGTGCTTCTTGTTTCCTTGGATGTGTGGCAAGTTTCTTTATGTTTTCCATTGCATGTTTTCTTCTGTGCTTGATGTGATGAACTTTTTTCGTAGGGATGATGTTGCACTTGGTGTGGCTTTTTCCAAGACCAACCAAGTTGTGTTTGTGATGTGATAGATGGTTTATGTTGTTATATCTGCTTGGTGAGTTTTCTGAGTTTTAGGTGAGCTTGTCAGGGAGAGAATATAGAGTCAGCTACACTCTTACCTTGGGAATGGGAAATAGAATATAGTCGGCCTGAGATGGATGAGTAGTGGCCTAGCTTTATATAGTTGACCTTCACAAGATAGAAGTATCATCCTAGATAGCTCAAGGAAATAGCAAGCCCTACATATTAGAGATCCCTACCAATACCTTAAGATAAGGATTGTAGAGATAAACAAAATATCCATCCTCAGTAGTATTTGGAATGGAAAGAGATAGAGTTGTTTAGAAGAAGAAAACCTTAGGAAGTGCATAGAGCGGGAGCCTATAGAAATAGAATTCCCTAATACTACCTACATCTTAAAGAGACTTATAAGCTAAGAGGATCACCATAACCTGAGGTTATGTTCAAGGGTTACACCTAGAATAGAGGAAGGAAGTTGTGATGGATAACTAGTAGATAGAACAAGCCTATCTTTATGGTTAGCTCTAGTGTGAGAAATGCGAGGAGTCTTTAAAGGCCTTAAGAGTAGGACCAACCAAAGTGGAGTTAAAAGGAAGTTACCAAACTCTCCATAGTTAAGGATAAGCTAAAGAACCATAGGTAAGGTAAGCTTGAAGGAACCAAGAGAATTAGAATGAAGTAGACACCCTTTTAGCCAAAGTTAGTACCTAAATGGTATGATTAGTGAAGGAGTAGAATGGTTACGGTAAGTGCCTAGCCAATAGTCACCAACCTAATTATAGCTTAAGCTTAAGAGGAAATACCATAAAAAATTTTAAGGATAAGCCTAGTCCAAAGCTCATTAGAGAATTGGATGTTTGGAAGTTAAGGAAAATAGGTATATGTCTTGTGAGAACCTTGAGACTAGGATCCTAGGAGTTGATGGTTACTATGAAATGTAGAGAAATACACTAGAAGGGGGGTCGAATAGTGTATTTAAATTTTCTTTGGAAAACTTTAGCTAGAATGAAGATAGTGTATCTTTTCGTTTTACAGAAGTTTAGTAAAATAAGAAAAATAAGCTATCGTCCAGTCGATTAAAAATAATCGTCCAAAGAAACTATTCTTCTTCTTTTTTGTTTAAATACACGTAATGGATAAACTTGGATAAAAAGGTGTATAGAAACTTTTTTCGTAATATGCTGAAGAGATAGTTTAAAAGAAATGCAAGTAAGCTAGAAGTTGAGTGAATAGAATATGTAGTTTTATACTGGTTCACTCAAGTGAGCTACGTCCAGTTCTCCTTCAAAAACTTTTCAAGGGTTCTACTAATCAAAACTGATTACACTCAAGTATTCTTAACTTTGCCACTTCTGGCTACAAGTATTCTCTAGGCCACTTCTGGCACACCCTTAATCTCTCCTTGAGATTAAACACAAAAACCAAGTATTCTTTAACACTAAGCCACTCCTGGCTTTCCAAACAGTAATGTTTGATATTGTAAATAAAATTTAACTCTCAATGAGAGGATATTACAATAAGAATGAGTGTATAGACTTGCTTAGCAAAGCTAAGATGAATGCTCTTTTTCGCTTATGGTCGTCCAGTCGTTTTTACAGGATTTCTTCTCTTTTTCAAAATTCTTGTCTTCTTGATACGTGAGCTCATCCTACTATATATAGGAAGTTTGTTGAAAGATATCCGTTGAGGATTCTGTTCCTTTTCCAAGAGCGATTCTTTCTGTAGCTTATTGCCGTTGTCACATTTTGACTTAGAGTGAAATGATGGATGTGACAACCGTACTCGTAGCGCCTCTCTCCTACTTGTACTTTCTCTGCAGAGAGAAGCTTCTTCTTTTCCTGTTCAGTACTTTTCGAAAAGATCATGGCACGTTAAAATATGATATAGTGAACGTTGCCTTATATTATAGAAAGCGTATTTTAAATGATAGTAACTACTGAGTGTTACTCAAGCGTTGGACGCTTGTTCTCACAAGAGCATTGGACGCTGCCTGTATGTTTCTTATAAAACACAATTGGACGCTCACTTTATTAAAACATAGAGTCCAGGTTTGAGAGATACAATACCATTGCGGGATTGGACGATGTAAATCCTATAACACTCAAACTAGATCATTAGATACTTCAAAATTTATCCTTTAGTTATTATCATCAAAACCGTAATAGGAGAGGTTGGACATCGTCCAAGGTCTTAGAACCTAACAATCTCCCCCTTTTTGATGATGACAAATAATGGTAAATTTTGATGTTAACAGACATATAATCATATAAGAATACAATGAGTCAAGTCAGAGATGATTATGTTATGTCAGAGTATAAAAGTGAAATGAAGTACTCCCCCTGAGTTCAACATTTCTTATGCATTAAATAACAGATATCAGATTCTAAAACATATCAATGATATGGATGCGGAATATATGAAAATAAACACCTCATGTTTTGATAAAGGAATCAGTATGTATATATTCAAACAAATATTTGAATACAAATGATTAGCTATTTATTCTCATCAAAAATTCCAATTTTCTCCCCCTTTGTCATTAACAAAAAGGTTTGAAAGATGGAAAAAAAAATGATGTGGCCATCATGGTCACCTTATGGCTGAGGAGGTGGCTCATGTGGTGGTGGTGGTTGTTCTGGTGGTGCTTGGTCTGGTGGTGCTGGTTGTGGAGGTGGAGGTTGGACTTGTGGTACCGGATGAGCAACGTGACCAAGTAAGGTGGCTGCTGTATGTTGAATCTGGTTCACGAGTGTCTGTGAGAGACCTATGAACTGCTCAGTAATTGTATTTTGCAGCACTAGACGATGTTGTTCGGCTTCAGCCCGTTGTCTTTGCTGAAAAGCTTGAAATGCGGCCTCAGTCTCCAGCTGTTGCTGCCTCAGAGCCTGTTGCACAATTTCATGAACACGTTCTTCTGAGACTCCTTGTGGTTCAGCAAATCGCAGAGGATTAATGCCCTTTGGACTTGAAGATCCAGTTGGAACCAGTTGATGTGTGCCTGAATGTGCTTCAGCAGAAGCCTCAACAATGGGGAGGCTTGTGACATCTTCAGCAATAGGCTGTGCTGCAGAGGCTTCCATTTGCTTGGACGCTTCAGCCACGAGCTCTCTATCATCCTCGGATCTATCAGACTGGACGGTAGCTTCCTCATGTGACGTTACAAAGTGTTCTACGTCCACTGGTACTGATGGGTCCAGGTCAAGATGAGCTAGCACCTTTGTCACCTTGGCAGAGGCTTCATCCAGTTCTGCCTGTGTCGCCTTTGATTTAGCAACCGTATCTTCCTTTTCCATGGTTGCTGTTTCAGCTTTCTCAAAAGCCAGCTGCTCAACACGAGCTTGTTCCACTGCTGCGGCGGCTTCTTCTGCAAGGTACTCCTCATGGAGAGTTTGGAGTTCCTCCACAAACTCCGTGCGTTCCAGTGTTCTGAGGTCAAACACCTTGTTGCTTCTGATTGTTGGCAGAGTCTTCATCAACTCCAGATAATCATCTGAATCCTTCAGAAAGCAGGCAAATGTGTCTGAAAAATGATTAGTCTTGACTGGACGCAGCACTTCTATCCCATGAGGGGGATGAACAAAATCATCCTTGGAACAGCCTGAGGATGAGGCTTGCTGGGAATCGTTCCATAGAATCTGGCGCCAAAAGGTTATGGAATCAGAGGTTCCAAGTTCACGCGTGAGCATACCAGACTCATCAAATAAATGACCCCAGCTGTAAGAAGATTTTTGCAGGGTTTCAACTTTCTCCTCCCTGCTGGGCATCTCAATGCCATAGAATTTGAAGCCTTTCTTGCGACCAGCATCATAGACAGGCAGTCTAGGACATACTCTGTCTGGTACGAACTTTATTTCCGTCGCTCGGCTTATGTGCATGTTTGGTGGGTAGGCGATTGCTTGATTTGGAATGTACATCTGTTGCAGAAGCTTTCCAAGATCATCAAAGTCGCTAGGCTGGAAGTTTAGTACTGGAGTTCCAGCTGGTAGTGGCAGAAACTTTGTGATTGGAGTCCAGATTTGAACATCCCTGACCCACTCTGCGCTTGGACGCTGCTGCGTTACTGAATGGTCCAGACTCTCTTTGATTGCTAATTGCAATTCTGCATCCAGCTCACTATCTTTGTTAGCAGAAGGCTTCTTGGACGGTGCCTTCTTTTTCTTTGGAGCCTTCCTTTTCTGCTCCGCAACCGTCTTGGTGAGACTAGAGGCAACTTCCACCTCTGGCTTCTGCAGATTTTCCGCTGCTGGACGCACTCTCTGCTGAGTTCCAGTTGGACAGATGTAAGGATAAGCCATGCGTACTAAGTGTGGATACACTTCTCTCGTCCAACTAGGCAGAGGATTGCTGATGATCGTTCCTTTGGGCATGGCATGATAAGCAGCTGACAAAGATTCATTGCAAACATACCTCATCCACTCAGGTGCTGAGGTAGTTGTATAATGCCGCTTTAGAGGCTCTTGCAGAGGCCTCTGGATCACATCATCTTCGTTACAGAGATTCTGATTATTGCATGTGAGGAATGCAACTGGAAAGCGTTCTCTGTCTTTCTCTTCTTTCGTTTTCTGCTTGGGGGGGATAGTCCATGGGGACCATGTATCCCTCCATGCATCTCTTGGACGCACAAACTTGGACAGGTCCAAGCGAAGAGGTGGTTGCTGGCTTGCTGATGTGGAAGGAGCACCTGATGTTGCTGGTAGAAGGGTGCTGGTGGACACATTTTCAGTGTCTTGAGAGGATGATGGTAGCACTTCAGTCCTTTTTGCCCTTTTTGCCTGAGTCTTCACTCTTCTTCGTGGCACATTAGCAAGAAAAGGAGGTGTTTGAGCAGGTTGTGCCTTTTGCTTCTTTTGCTGAGGACCTTCTGTCTCTTCTGCCTTCTTCATGATTCGACCAATTGGAATCTGGTCGTCATCTTCAGAGTCGTCCAGTAATTTAAGCTTTCGTACCCTTTGTTTTTCTGGAGCAACTTTCACTGGTGCTGCCTTTGGACGCTTCTCCTCTTGAGCAGGTTTGGACGTTTCAGTCCTTGGACGCTTTCCTGCTGGTGACTGAGCAACAGACTTCTCAGCATGCCTTTTCTTGGTCCTCCTCTCCTTCTCAGCATCTTCCTCATGCATCTGAGATGCTTGACGTGTGATCTTTCTACCTTGCTGTTCTTCCATTAGCCTTTTGATTTTTCTGCGAATGCCCAGTAGATCAATCTCTTCTTCGTCATCATTAGAGATGATCTTGCTCTGCTCATGCCTTTGCTTGTTGATGGTGTCCTCGTCCAGGTCCCTTAAGACCTTGGCTGTGAGCTTGATCTTCATCGGCCTTATGTTGGGCTCACCGAACAACTGTTGTGTTGCCACTATTGGCCCTTTCTTCACTATGGCTACATGGGCTTCTTCATCCAATTCATCATAGAAGCATTGATAAAGCTTCTGATCCCAGAGGATCCTGTTCAACAGGGCGGCATAGAAGATGTCATCATTCCCACCCACGGACTTCATCATCCTCACAATATTGATGTAGATGATGTGAGGGAGATTGAAGGGAATGCCTTCCATCAGATGGAATATCACAAACTTGTGTAAGTCTGTGACTGAGTCCTTAGACCCAGCTTTGTGCAGGATGCTTTTGTTGCACACCTGCTGCCATATTTTAGCTTCCTCGCACAGATTCTTGTATTCAATCTTCACCGACTCAGGGGTTTTGGACTTGCAAAGCACAGTCGCAACGAAGTCGCCGTACTGCTCTGCCCAGTTGGTTCTGTACTGGTTCCGCTCCCTGATGCCACCAGTTACCTTTGCTATGGCCTCGGTGGACAGCGTCACTTCTCGTCCAAGAAGATTGGCCACGAGCTCCCTTGGGGTCTGAAACTTGACATTCCTCCAGAACATCCTGATCAACTCTGGATAGATTTTCTGGTTGTCATTGAAGTAGCCTCTGATTCCACACTTCAGTAGGCTCTCTTTCAGATTTAGTCCTAGCTTCTCGAGCGCTTCAATGTCAAAGAAGTGCTCAATGTGCACCGTAGCAGCTCCTTGATGCACAACGGTAGTCTCAGGGTAGGTTAGGACCTCGAGTTCTGAGTTGCTTGAGTTTGTAGAGATTGCCATTCTTGTAAAGCTTGGATTTTTAGGTTTTCTGAGAGGGTTTTTGGGGTTTCTGGGAGAGAGAGAGAGAGAGTTTTTAGGTTTGATGGGTGTTTAGGTTTTCTCCGGTGAGGATTTGATAAGGTGGTGTTTGGGCTTTGTTTGGAGAATATGAAGCGGTTTTGTTTTTATTTTTGAATATTTGAAAAAAGTAACTGACGCCATAAAACCCGCCATGATGAGACGTGCAGAGGATTTGGGTAACTGTGTACGGTTACCGCCATTTAGGTGACTCAGCATAGAGTATTAGCTCATACTTATCCTCAAAACGATCCGTTTTATTAATTTGAATCAAAAGAAAAGACTAAGATAGAACGACATCATCCATATATTGGACTTTAATTGAAACGTATGTAATATATATATATGCATGACTCTAGTGTTCCTTGGACGACATGTCCTTTGGACGCTATGAAGTTATTGGACGCATCATGTAGATGTTAATCATTCCTTTACAGAGGCCATGCCAAGTTTGTCCCTCAGAAGGATTAACTTGTCTTCAGTAAGGGGTTTGGTGAATATATCAGCAAGCTGATTATCTGTGGTTACAAAGTGTAATTCCACAGTCCCCTTTTGAACATGGTCTCTTATAAAGTGATGTTTAATTTCTATATGTTTAGCCCTTGAATGCAATATGGGATTTTTAGAGAGATTTATGGCAGCTTTACTATCACAGAAGATAGGAATGTTACTCTCATATTTGTTGTAGTCCTCAAGTTGATGCTTGATCCACAAGATTTGAGAGCAGCATTTTGCAGCTGAGATATACTCTGCTTCAGCAGTGGATAGAGCAATAGTTCCTTGCTTCTTGCATATCCAGGAGACTAGGTTACCACCGACATCCTCCACTGGTGCTTTTTCTTTCAATGCGATCTCCAGCATAATCAGCATCACAATATCCTATTAGCCTGAAATCTTTCTCCCTTTTGAAATATAACCCAAGGTTAGTGGTTCCAGCAAGATATCGAAAGATTCTTTTAACAGCAGTTAAGTGAACTTCCCTTGGGTCAGATTGAAATCTGCCATATAAGCATACGCTGAACATGATGTCAGGTCTGGACGCAGTGAGGTACAGGAGTGATCCTATCATTCCTCTGTATAGAGTATTATCTACTTCCTTTGAGTTGTCGTCCAGTCCAAGAACTGTTGTTGGATGCATAGGAGTTTTCATTGGTTTTGCATCGTCCAACTTGTACTTCTTTAGCAGCTCTTTGACATACTTAGTCTGATGTATGTATATTCCCTTTTCAGTTTGTTTGATTTGGAGTCCAAGGAAGAATTTCAGCTCACCCATCATGCTCATTTCGAACTCTGTTTGCATTAATTTGGCAAAATCTTCACAGAGAGATTCATTAGTGGCACCAAATATGATATCATCAACATATACTTGTGCAATAATAAAATCAGAAGAATAGTCTTTGCGAAATAACGTAGTGTCTACTTTTCCTCTTGAGAAACCATTTTCTGACAGAAATGTGCTGAGTTTTTCATACCAAGCTCTAGGAGCTTGTTTCAACCCATATAGTGCTTTGTTGAGTTTAAAAACATGGTTTGGAAAAGCATCACTTTCAAATCCTGGGGGTTGTTCCACATAGACTTCTTCTTTTATGAGTCCATTGAGGAATGCACTTTTTACGTCCATTTGGTATAGCTTCATATTACTATGAGCTGCAAATGACAGTAAGATGCGAATTGCCTCCAGACGTGCAACAGGAGCATAGGTTTCAGTATAGTCTATACCTTCTTGTTGTGAGTAACCTTTTGCTACCAACCTTGCTTTGTTTCTCACAACATTACCTTCTTCGTCCAGCTTGTTTCTGAACACCCACTTTGCTCCCACAGCTTCTTTGTCGTTGGGGAGTTCTACTAGCTTCCAGACATTGTTCTTTTGAAATTGGTCAAGTTCTTCTTGCATTGCTTTGACCCATCCTTCATCTTCTAAGGCATCGTCCACAGTCTTAGGTTCTATTTGAGATATGAATGCTACATGACTTTGCTGTCGTTGAAGTGAAGATCTGGTTTTGACTCTGTCTTCTGGATCCCCAATGATTTGCTCCTGTGGATGATGTTTCTTCATTTGCCAGTTGCGTCCAGTTGGTTCTCTTTGTTCTTCGACTGGACGGTCCAGTAGTGCATTTGATTCTTCAACTGAGACATCATGTTTGGACGAATCTGATGACTTACTTGCATCGTCCAGCCTGATATCTGCAAATGATTTGTCTAGCTCTGATAATTCCTTATCAGGCTTGTTGTCATTAAACTTCACATGGATAGCTTCTTCAACAACTAAGGTTCTAGAGTTATAGACTCTGTACGCCTTTGAAGTTTCAGAATATCCAAGCAATGTTCCTTCATCACACTTAGAATCAAATTTTCCCAGGTTATCCTTAGTGTTCAGAATGAAACATTGACATCCAAATGGATGGAAGTAAGATATGTTGGGTCTTCTACCCTTCCACAATTCATATGGAGTCTTTTTCAATATCGGCCTTATATAAATTCTGTTTTGTAAATAACATGCAGTATTCACTGCTTCAGCCCAGAAGTGTTTAGGGGTTGAATTATCATTTAACATGGTTCTGGCCATTTCCTGAAGTGACCTATTTTTCCTCTCAACTACACTGTTCTGTTGTGGTGTTCTAGGTGTTGAGAAGTTGTGAAGGATACCATTATCCTCACAGAACCTTTGAAAACTTTCGTTTTCGAATTCACCCCCGTGATCACTTCTGATTGAAGTAATGCATACTCCTTTTTCATTTTGAACTCTTTTGCAGAGATTATAAAAAGCCTTAAAGGACTCATCTTTGTGGGATAGGAATAAGACCCATGTCCATCTAGTATAGTCGTCCACTATAACTAATCCATATCTTTTACCATTTACCGAGGCTGTTCTTGTGGGTCCAAACAGGTCAATATGTAACAGCTCTAGAGGTCTAGAAGTGGAAACAATGTTTTTACTTTGAAAAGAATTTTTCACTTGTTTCCCTTTCTGACAAGCTTCACAAAGAAGATCATCTTTATATGACATACTTGGTAGTCCTCTTACGAGGCTGTGCCTGTTCAGCTTTGAGATTAACCTCAAGCTTGCATGACCAAGTTTTTTATGCCATAACCAATGATTTTC
Organism: Pueraria montana var. lobata; assembly: GCA_026413185.1. Classification (NCBI taxonomy): domain Eukaryota; kingdom Viridiplantae; phylum Streptophyta; class Magnoliopsida; order Fabales; family Fabaceae; genus Pueraria; species Pueraria montana. The sequence continues at coordinate 19,977,375 of CM048649.1, read as the reverse complement.
TTGTACAGAAACTAGGCAAGATACATTTTGACTTGATAGTTCCCCAAGTTTAATCTTATATAGATTGCCTTGCCTCTTTGCAGTAAAGAGAAGGGATCCATCATAGTTTTTGACTGTACATTCACCTTTGTTAAAGGCAACATCATATCCACTGTCACATAATTGACTTATGCTAAGTAGATTGTGTTTAAGACCTTTAACATAAAGAACGTTATCAATACAGGGATAGGGTGGTATACCAATCTTACCTACGCCAGCTATCATCCCTTTCTGATTCCCTCCAAAAGTGACTGTCCCACCAGTCTTGGGTAGGAGGCTTTGGAACATACACTTTTCTCCCGTCATGTGATGTGAGCACCCACTGTCCAGGTACCATGATTGGAGTTTCTTTCCTGCTGTTAAGCATGTCTGCAACAGAAACAATTTTATCCTTAGGTACCCAGATTGACTTGGGTCCTTTTTTGTTAGCTCGAAGGGTATTGAATGTTCCCCTCTTAGGCAGGTGTCTGCATTTGGACGTTATATGTCCAGATTTCCCACAGAAGTAGCAAACATCTGTTTCTTCATCATGAATATATTTCTTTCCCTTGTATCCATGTCCTGACCTGTCATTTGGTCTCTTACAACCTTCATATTTTAAAAGTTTTTTGAGGTTGTCAGAGCCCTTGACAAAGTTTGACAGATCCTTCTTTAGGCTGTCAATCTCTTCATGAAGTTTTACAACATCATGTGGTTGACCTCTTAAGGAAGTATCTGCTTCAACTTTCAGAAGCTTCTCAACTAGCCTTTTGTTTTCTGCGTTGAGATTTCGAATCTCTATGGAAAGATTTCTTTCTCTATCCCTTGAATCCTCATAGGATTTATAGGCTTGAGTAGCATCATTCCATAGAGCTCGCCTCTCCATATTTGTAGTTTCATTTTGCCTTGAGAGCTCTGCAAACTTTTCTTGTAAATCTTCCTTTTCACTTTTCAGTTGTCTAACATTTTCTTCTAAAGCTTCTTTTTCTTTTGAAAGTGATTTGGATGATTTCTTTAAAGTTCTATAGGCTTTTGACAAGATAGAAGAATTTGAAAGTAATTCATGATAAGCTTCTTGAACTGAATCTAAGTCATTAAAATCTACCTCATCTTCTTCTTCTGGTTCTGAGGAGTCAGTTGAGGTGTCCGCCATCAGACATATGTGTGCTTCCTCCTCTTCTCCCTCGTCCGATGATGAGTCATCGTCCAGATCTTCCCATGTGGACATCAGGACTTTCTTGCCCTTTCCTTTGTTGAAGAATTTCTTCTTCTTGTCCTTGCTTTTCTCAAGATCTGGGCACTCTGATTTGAAGTGTCCTGGCTTTTTGCATTCGTAGCATATAATTGGACTCTTCTCCTTCTTTTCTTTGAAGTCTTTCCTCTTCAGGTTTCTCCATCTGGATCCACCTTTCTTTTTCCACATAGAATGTATTCTCTTGGATATAAAGGATAGTTCATCATTTTCGTCTGAGTCATCATCTTCATATTGTTCGTCTGATGATGTTTCAGCTTGCATGGCTTTGGACGATGATGCTTTCCTTGGCTTCTGGACGTTGAGCGCCAGAGACTTATTTTTCTTACCATCATTATCTTGATGCAGTTCTAGTTCATGCACCTTGAGGGTTCCCACAAGTTCTTCTAAGGACATATCGTCCAGTTCCTTCTTTGTTCTCAAAGCTGTAACCTGTGGTCTCCATTTCCTAGGCAAACTTCTTAGAATTTTGTCAATATGTTCATAGTTATTATAATCTTTACCATGTGCTCTAAGTTCATTTAATATGGTTTGAAACCGTCCAAACATACTTTGTATGTCCTCGTTTTCTTCCATACTAAACAGCTCATATTGACGAGTAAGGAGACTGAGTTTGTTACGTTTTACCTGAGTGGAACCCTCATATGTTAATGCAAGAGTGTCCCACATTTGTTTTGCGCTTTTGAGACTGTGCACCTTGTTGTATTCTTGTTCGCTTAGTGCACACATGATGATGTTTCTGGCTCTGGAGTTGAGATAAAATCTTTGTTTTTGCTCTTCCGTCCATCTAGCTTTTGGGATTTCGTTGAGGCTTTCATCAAGCGGAATATAATCGCCTATCTCCACGACTTCCCACATGTCAATATGGCTAGATTCAAAGAATGCTATCATTCTTTGTTTCCAGTAGTCATATTTGACACCTTTGAAGAGTGGTGGTCTGTTCACAGCTTGTCCTTCGTTTTCCATCTTTCTCAGGATCTTTCCTCTGTTCTGTTAAGAACTCAACCCAAGAGGTCGAGCTCTGATACCAACTGAAATGTAGAGAAATACACTAGAAGGGGGGTTGAATAGTGTATTTAAATTTTCTTTGGAAAACTTTAGCTAGAATGAAGATAGTGTATCTTTTCGTTTTACAGAAGTTTAGTAAAACAAGAAAAATAAGCTATCGTCCAGTCGATTAAAAATAACCGTCCAAAGAAACTATTCTTCTTCTTTTTCGTTTAAATACACGTAATGGATAAACTTGGATAAAAAGGTGTATAGAAACTTTTTCGTAATATGCTGAAGAGATAGTTTAAAAGAAATGCAAGTAAGCTAGAAGTTGAGTGAATAGAATATGTAGTTTTATACTGGTTCACTCAAGTGAGCTACGTCCAGTTCTCCTTCAAAAACTTTTGAAGGGTTCTACTAATCAAAACTGATTACACTCAAGTATTCTTAACTTTGCCACTTCTGGCTACAAGTATTCTCTAGGCCACTTCTGGCACACCCTTAATCTCTCCTTGAGATTAAACACAAAAACCAAGTATTCTTTAACACTAAGCCACTCCTGGCTTTCCAAACAGTAATGTTTGATATTGTAAATAAAATTTAACTCTCAATGAGAGGATATTACAATAAGAATGAGTGTATAGACTTGCTTAGCAAAGCTAAGATGAATGCTCTTTTTCGCTTATGGTCGTCCAGTCGTTTTTACAGGATTTCTTCTCTTTTTCAAAATTCTTGTCTTCTTGATACGTGAGCTCATCCTACTATATATAGGAAGTTTGTTGAAAGATATCCGTTGAGGATTCTGTTCCTTTTCCAAGAGCGATTCTTTCTGTAGCTTATTGTCGTTGTCACATTTTGACTTAGAGTGAAATGATGGATGTGACAGCCGTACTCGTAGCGCCTCTCTCCTACTTGTACTTTCTCTGCAGAGAGAAGCTTCTTCTTTTCCTGTTCAGTACTTTTCGAAAAGATCATGGCACGTTAAAATATGATATAGTGAACGTTGCCTTATATTATAGAAAGCGTATTTTAAATGATAGTAACTACTGAGTGTTACTCAAGCGTTGGACGCTTGTTCTCACAGGAGCATTGGACGCTGCCTGTATGTTTCTTATAAAACACAATTGGACGCTCACTTTATTAAAACATAGAGTCCAGGTTTGAGAGATACAATACCATTGCGGGATTGGACGATGTAAATCCTATAACACTCAAACTAGATCATTAGATACTTCAAAATTTATCCTTTAGTTATTATCATCAAAACCGTAATAGGAGAGGTTGGACATCGTCCAAGGTCTTAGAACCTAACATACTAAACTAGTCTAAGCATGAAATGAAAACCTTTTTAGTGAAAAGGAGATAGTTTTTCCAAAATGAGTTAGGGGAGAGTTATATATATTTTAAGGTTGAACTTACTTCTAAAGCCTTCAGTAAGATGAAATTGAATAAGATGAAACGAGAAAAAGTTGAAGAGCTTTGGGAAACTTCAAGAATAGGATTTCCTGGAGTTGTGTAGAGATAGACCACCTAAGAGTAGAGATAAGGAAAAGGAAAACATAGGATAAGATTACGAAGAAGCAGAATTATGAACGGACAAGTAGTTTGGAAGAAGCCTACCCTATGGTTAGAGCAATATAAAGGTTGAAACTATGAGTGGAATTCTAAGCTTGAATATTACCCTAGATGAACCATAAGAGTCAGATTTTCCTAAGTAGAGTTAAGGAAGAATCTTACAAGCTTTTACAAGTTGACACTTAATCCCAAAGTTGTTAGTGAGATGGACCAAAAAGATGAGAAATGGTTTAGGAGTGTTTAAAGATTTTGAGGCTAAGATAGGTTTATGTAAGTCATGGGACTAGATTGATTTTGAGCTAGCACCCGAAGAATGTAGACCTAGGATGGTCAATGGAGGATAAGTAGTTTCTTATAAGTGATGAAAGAGGATTAGACCTAAGAAAGCCTTATGTCTAAGAGAGGGTAGCAGGTGTTTCTTAAGATAGTATCCAAACTAGCATAGTGTTAGATCTTAAGGAACATATAGTGATTGTAGGAATGTGATTTTCTAGGAGAAAGTATAATCAAAGGTGGATGAATAGTTTGACAATGGTATTAGTTAGAATAGCCCTAGGAATAAGATTCCTTAGGACCTTGAAAGTATAGACATGTGGTTATATGAGGATCTAGTTAGGTTTCGATTTTCGAGGACGAAAATCTTTTGAGGAGGGGAGAAATGTAATATCCCTAATTTACGGACCTTAGAAATAAATAATAAAGAGACATTTTTTTATGGAATAACCTTTATATTTAATGGTTAAAGGATACCCTTAGGTATTATTAATAATAGTTACCTTTTTACAAGAGTTGTCAGGAATGAGATAATAGGATCCAGATGGGGAGCCAAGGCCCAAGGTGAGCTGAGGCCCACTTAGCCATATACACCACATACTTTATATAGAAAAGGAGAGGGAGAGTTAGAGAAAGAAAGAAAGAAAAGGAAAGGTAGAGAGAAGGAGGAGAAGAAGAGGAAGAAGGAAAAGAAGCAGAGATCTGAAGACCCAGTGACCCAGTGTCGGGAACTCATCTCTATGTGTCCTGGGAGGTGAGTGCTTTCCCCTAGTCCTTCCCTATCCCCTTGATTTTCACGTTTTCCCCTTTTTCTCTTTTGAACCTTAGGTTTGGAGATTTTGGATTTTTGGTGATTTTGTTTGATTAAGGGGTTTTTCGGGTCAATCAATCGGTTGGAAATGTAATAGAAGTGTTTAGGGTTTGATTTGTATGCTTGGGTGAGTCTTTGCATAGGGTTAGGATGAGCGGGTAAGCAATTGATGGCCATGGAGCTCGCAGGTAGCAGTCCCTTGTTTCGCTCATGCCCAGTACGAATTTTGGTGCTGCTGGGCGAGAGGGAGTCAGAATGGAACTTTCAGTTCCAGGATTTTTCATGCCCAGCAGGATAGAGCTTGCGCTGCCGGGCGTGAGAGAGTCAGTAGTGATATTCATTTCCAGGAGAGCTCTGGCTCAGCATGAAAGTTTGTGCTGATGGGGCATGACAGAGTTAGAATGTGTATTTAGCTCCAGGGGGCTCTGGCTCAGCACGAAATTTTTGCGGCCGGGCATGGGGGCTCTGGCTCAGTACGAGAACTTATGCGGTTAGGCATGGGGGTTCTGGCTCAGCACGAGAGTTTGTGCGGCCGAGCTAGAATTTGGTTAATTGATATTTTTTTGAAACTTTTTCCCTTTTTATTTATATGATTTTAAAATGTTTATACAAATGTAGTATATTTAATTATAAGATGATTATGTTTTTTTTGAGGTGTTTATATTATTGTAAGGTAGTTGTAATAATCATGTTTTGATGAGATGACAATATATGTGAACTATGTGTTGGAACCATCCCTATATGTTAAAGAAGAGTTAGCTATGTCCTTTGGGAAGATTTTTATAGAAAAATGGTATACTTGGGAGGGTGAGTTTCAAGCCAGAACTCCGGCCCACTAAAGCGATCAGGGGGTCTCGCCTAGTGGAATATCTTCCCAAGTACCACCCCTATGTTTTGACTTCGAATGGCGGGTTGGAGTGTTGAGAACTACTTCCCAAGAGGTTTAGTGACTCTTTTAGTGTATAGGGGATGGATTATTGTAGTGGTTGAGGATTGTTGATGTTGTTGAGATATATTTTGACCTTTAAGTCGGGCCATTGGATATGGCGGGTACGGAGGTGCCATATCTCAGACTGTAAGGGACTCCAAATCTGTTTTTATGCTAGAATACGGTGGGTGCACATAGTTGGTGCACCGAAATATTCCAAATGTTGTATTCGCACAGTTGGTGTGTAGGTTTGCACAGTTGGTGCATAAGCATATGAGTAGGCACGTAAGTTGAGGGAGTCCAGGTGGACTCTCAACCTAGTGCTAAAGGTTTTCGTGGTGGCTAACGGTGGGCCTATAGAATAGCCAAGTGGGCGAATTCCTATATATGTAAGGTTTTGCAAACCTTACAGAGGTAAGCCAATATCCACACTTGTCTATATTCAATTAAATCCACACTTCCTCCGTAGGGTCAGCTCAAGGGACTCCCTGAATGGTCAGAATATACAGACCATGGTAAGGGATGGGGCCTATGAGGGACTGCTCATATGGTGTTGAAACTCCATTGAGTAGAGTCAGTGTTTGATGTTTGAGGTTGCCTATTGGCTTCTGGTGTACATCAGTTGTGATGATGGTTGGTCATGATTGATTTATTATGAGACTTTTGATTGATGATGTCTAAATGTGATTTATGATGGTTGACGTATTATGGTGATTGTATTTGACGTCATTGGCTATTGGTGTCTTATTGATGTACATGTATGAAATGATTTAATATAAATTTGTATCCTTTTATAAATCTATAGTTATTATATACAGTATTTTCTAAGTTTATAAAGTTTATTTTTCTTCCGTTTTCCTTGATTGGAATATGTTTGTGTTATGGGTATGGATGGATCCAATGTAGGGATATTATGTAATTACCTTGGGAAAAGATGTTATGCTTGATAGAGAGAATGATGTTTAGGTGCCTCAAGGCACTAGTGGTCATAGAGATGGTCAAGGTGATAAACTCTAGGTGCTTAAGTAAAGATTAAGGTATGGTCCAAGGAGATAGAAAAGATAATGAGATAGGTTCATAGTTGTGAGATAAAGTGTTTAAGAGAAGAAAAGTATAAGCCATGAGATTTAAGAAAAGGATCTCTAGAATAAAGAGTCAACCTAGAGTCCTTAGAGCACTCACTGAGACATTATGTCTCATCCCTTTTAGTTTCATGTTTTCACAGGTTTAGCGGGTGGATGCCTCATGGAAAGAGCTTGGAGCATGGAGTTGCTTATTGGGACGAAGATTATTATAGTGTTGTATCTCCCAATGTTTGGGAGTTAGTTTATATTCAGATACCCTTCTGGTTATGTTTTGTATGGCACATAAGTTCCAAGAGCTTTGTATTAGATATGTTTTAAGTTTTATTTTTCCGCATAGTAAACTCTGATATCCTTATATTCTAAATTGTCAAAATTTAGTAATATAAATAGAAAAAGGTACACACCCCTTGGGGTGTTACATCTCGCAAACCAGACATACTATCATGGCCACATCATGTGCGGGACGGACATGTGACCCTATCTTCTAGAGAGGGTTTTGAGGCAGTTCAGGTACGCACAGGGGATTCCTCTGCCACCACCTCCTCGTCCTCTCTTTGAGAAATGTAGTGAGGTGTGGACCAAGTGGGAGCAGCATGTGGTGCAATTGGGTGAGCCTGTGCCACATGAGGCTCTATGGACCTGCACTTCCGACTACCTGGCATGGTATTATTGGCATTCACATCCATTTGTGATTCTGCCAAAGGAGGGAGAGGCACCACGGAGTCCAGTACATATCCCTCACTTCATACGACAGCCTCAACTTCAGCCTGATGCCCCTCTACCAGAGTATGTACCCGGTGCATATTACCCATGTGAGGTAACACAAACAGTTTTTCCAAAATTTGTTTTAATTTTTATCAAAAAATAATTACTAATTGTAATTTCAGTTTATGTAGGATTGATACCATATGATTCAAATTAAGGTAATTGTGATCATGATGATTTTTATAATTTGAACATTCAAATTAATAACATAAATATATATTATATAATATGATTCAAATTAATTGATAGTACTAATATAAATTCGAATTCAATTTTGGGTAAAAAAAATCAAATTCAATTATATTCAAATTAAGAAATTTCTCAAGATTTATGCTGATTTCGTAACATAATTAATGATATAATTGGTAATTTAAACAATATAAATATAACTAGTATTCTTCGTTATAAAACATGGATGATGACTACTTTAGAGTATTGATGTAAAAACCTAGGAATGATTTTATCTTTTTCTTCTTTTTACCATTGAAATAACATTGGTTATTTTATATTTTGAGGAACATGGAGAGGAACATCGAGAAATGATGATACATTGCATTAAGAAGTTAATTGATAGGTTTTGATACTTTATCTTATTTAATTTAATTATATATTGTTTTAATTTTATTTTTTTTGTTTCATTATTTCAATCAGGGAAGTTTTGCATCCATCTGCACGCACTGTGGTGCTTTTGCTGAAATAATTGGTAATTTAAACAATATAAATATAACTAGTATTCTTCATTATAAAACATGGATGATGACTACTTTAGAGTATTGATGTAAAAACCTAGGAATGATTTTATCTTTTTCTTCTTTTTACCATTGAAATAACATTGGTTATTTTATGTTTTGAGGAACATGGAGAGGAACATCGAGAAATGATGATACATTGCATTAAGAAGTTAATTGATAGGTTTTGATACTTTATCTTATTTAATTTAATTATATATTGTTTTAATTTTTTTTTTGTTTCATTATTTCAATCAGGGAAGTTTTGCTTCCATCTGCACGCACTGTGGTGCTTTTGCTGAAACAGCTTCTCATCTTTTCTTGGAGTGCTCTTTTGCTCGTGATCTTTGGACGTCTTTGGGGCACCTTATCCAGCGGAACTTTGATCTTTCATCCCCACTGCAGCTTCTGGAATTTGCCCAAACAGCGACGAGTTCTCAGGCTCTTGATGTTCTTCTCTCCTTAATGATACATTTGGCTGATCTTATTTGGTTTAGCAGAAATCACAGCAGATTCCATAATGGTCCTTTAACGAAAACTCTCATTTTGAACAAGACAATTGCTGCTGCTTCTTTATCTGGTAACTTCTCAACTGGAACCATGTCTAATTCTATGGAAGAGTTTGTTTTATTTAAAAAACTGCATGTGACTGGTCATACTAAACGCGCTCCCAAAATTATCCAAGTGAATTGGTATCCTCCTCTGCCGGAATGGATTAAATTAAATGTAATGTGGATGGGGCAGCAAAGGGATGTCCTGGCCCGGCTGCCTGTGGTGGTATTTTTAGGAATCATGTTGGTGATATGTTGGGATGCTTTGCTCTTTCCCTTCCCAATTTCATTGCTTTTCATGCTGAGTTACATGCTGCTATGACAGCAATTGAATTTGCTTCTGAAAAAGGTTGGTCGAAATTATGGATTGAATGCGATTCATTAGCCGTAGTGCAAGCCTTTGAGAACGTGGATATGGTGCCCTGGAAATTTAGAGCCCGTTGGAGGAATTGCATTACTCTTTCCCATTTAATGTCCTTCCGCATATCCCATATCTATAGAGAGGGAAATGGTTGCGCTGACAGTTTGGCAAATTATGCTCTTCAAGCTCATGGCTTTACTTGGTGGGATTCTTCTCCAAGCTTTATCCGGGAATCTTTGTGGAGAGATCGTCTTAGTCTTCCAAATTACAGATTCTGTTAGTCTTTTTGTTATGCGTTTCTAGGCTTTTAGTCTAGTGTTGATGTTTATCTTTTGATGTTTTTCATGGGGTTGTTTTCCCCATGTTCCTTCTTGTACTCTTTTTTCCTTTCGTTTAATAAAATTGGAGTCTGCTTCAGGTGATGAGTAGGACCTCTGGTGCCAACATAGTTGGGATGAGAGGTTCTATGGACACCTAAGTAGCTCTTTCTTCTTGCTTAAAAAAAAAAATCAGGGAAGTTTTGGATTTTGCACCACTCTTTTGGTACATGGTGTCAGTAGGATGCAAGTGGAGTATTCTCTATGGTGTGAATAATAGAATAAAAGGGGAGTGTTCTCTTTTATTATATGATATGCTTCAAGAGTGCAAAAAATTGTCACTACTAGAAGAAATTTGTTGCTACTATTAGATTCAATAAGAGCAGTAATTTATTTGTCTATATATAGAAAAAATTTTACTTCAAGAAAAAGACATTGTGAAATTTAAATTTATAGTTGTGTTATAATTTATTTTTTTTAAATGAGTTGTATTATAAAATAAACACATCTAATTATCTTTTATTATTTTTATTAATGAATAAGTTCCTTTTTGCAAAAATTTGAATTAGTTTTAGATTTTTTTAAGTAATACAACAAATTGACAACATATTCAACATACTTTATACATAAAAAAATTCATTCTCTCATCAATAAACACATGCATCACATGGGTACTATCTATATAATATTATATAAATGAAGGTTTTGCCACGTAAATTGATGTCACGTGACAACACCATATTGATTCTTTTCCAGCCGAAATGAAGACGATTTTATTTTTATTTTTTATTCACAAAAACAAATTGTTATATTTAATTGTAGTAATTAAGATGTGTATAATAAGTATATCTTCTTATTACATTAATCACTTAATCCATCAAATCTTAAATTAATTTTGACTCTATCATAAAAAATAAAACATAATCAATCTATTATTTACTTAGGTTTATTATAATAAATATTTTATTCTATTAATGATGCTAATAATATTTAATAATATATTATGAAAATTATCACTCAATTTATTTCATTCCTCCTTTAGTATTTTTTTATTATAAATTTTAGCTAATAATATATCTTTTTTTTAGGTGATATGTATATTTTTTTAACTAATTTGATTTTTTAATGCAATTTTGATTAATCAAAATAAAAAAATCACAATTTAATTTTTTTGTATTAACAATTTTTATATTAATTGTAAATATTACAATTGTAATACGATGGTATGATCTTATTAGTTGTAAATATCACAATTCTATTAGTATTTAATAATAAATATTTTATTCATAATTCTATTAATATTTACTAATAAATATTTTATTCTATTAACATGTAATAATAATATGAATCCTAAACCTTTTAATTCATAAAAATATATAATTATAGGTTATTACAATGAATATAATAAAAAATAAAAAATAAATAGTGACAACATTGTCACTATTTTTTTTTCTGACATATCAATTGAATTTTTTATTTTATTTTATTTTATTTTTTAATTCATAGGTGATTGCAATTAGAGTTGCTAAAAAAAATTGATTTAAAAAAATAATAACTATAACCAGTATTAACTAGTTATAAAATAACTGGTTATATATAACCAGTTATAAAAAAATACTTGTTTTATTTTTTCAAGTTAAAATACAGTTATCTATTTTTATTAAAGAATTGGTTATGATAATACTTGGTTTATAACCAGTTATTTCAAGTTTAACTTATTTCTCACTGAGTTAAACACGGAAAGAAGTACTCGACAATCAAGCGAATCCTCTCCCATTAAATATAATTGGAGAGTCTCCAATTTGAGAAAGGCATGCCGTTGGATTAAATGTGCGGCTGGGATTCCCTCAACTAAACTCACCGTTTTACTAAAACCTCTCAAACCTTTGTCCCCTAAACTCACTGTTTCACTAAAAAAAAGGCTCAAACCCTAATTTTCGTTTTTCCCCATTCCAGATCACGACTCCAGCTATCCGTGGGAGAACGACAAAGTTGTTTGGAAGTCCTCTATCTGCTCGTGTTCTTCATTGAAGTCTGATTCTGATGCGCATCGCACGTTGCCGTTCTCTTCCACGTGTTCCACACCCCGAAATACGACGAATGATATTTCTTCAAAAACATCATAGAGACCCAATTCTTCACCAAGAATCCACGAGCTCACCTCTTCTTCGTTATAAATATTTTACAATCCATGTTAATGGAATTTTGGTATGCTATATTTTTGTTACAATTGCTATAGCTGAATGGTTCTTCTAAAGTCTGATTATTTTCACGGAGAATGAGTCACGCATATGTATAACGGAGACGCTTGCTGCCACGGAGAATGAGTTTGCCGGAAAAAATGGAAAGAAATAGAGACGCGTTCATTAGAAAAGCGTTTAAGGGAGTCACTTAGAAGCGTTTAAAAAAAAAAAACACAACAACAATAATTGGACTTGGCACGTGAACTGTGAGCATAGGGGAGAATATATCCCAGCCACTCACTCATCTCATCCAACGGCTACAAATACGCTAATTGGAGACTTCCAATTATTTTTTATGGGAGAGGATCCATTCCCGACAATCAGACTCCTTCTTCGTACCTCAATTCAATCAACCAAAATCTTTTTTTTAATAATGGAGACACATTGCCTTATGGTTATTGCACCTGACGGTTAGTGCAACTCGTCATCGGGTCCTCTTTTTAATCTTACCAAAACCTTTTTCTTAAATTCTTATTTTCAAAATTTATTTAAATCATTATTTTTTTAGCTAACTTGTCATTTCACTATTTTTTTTTTTAAAATCTTTTATGATATTTGATATTTTTTAATGTTTCAAAATTTTATATTTACTTTTTGGGTTAAATATGTTTTTGGTCCTCCAAAAATATATTAGATTTGATTTTAGTCCTTTGAAAAAATTTCTTTGCATTTAATCCCTAGAATTTTAGAAATACTTTATTTTAGTCCTTTTCTTAACTGTTAAGAGCTAGGAGACAGTGCAGTGAGTGGATTCGATAGGGATGATGAGCTGAAATAAATAGTTGCATCGGCTCTGAATGGAACATATCCATCATAGGAACACTATTTTTTCCAACCTGCTCTTTTTTATTACTTTTTTACTCATTTTTTTAATTTTAATTAGTTAATTAATTCTATTTTTAATATTTTTAATTAGGCATGCTAAATCACTTCAAAATCGCTAGTTCAGATGACCATGTGATCACATTTAATTGTAGAAGCAAGTAGAGTTAAGAAAAGGACTAAAATTTGGTATTTCTAAAATTTTGGGGATCAAATACAAAGAAAAAAATTCAAAGTACTAAATCAAATTCTGTATATTTTCGGAGGACTAAAAATATATTTAATCCTTACTTTTTTACAAGTCATTTTTCCAATTTTTTTCTAAATAAATAGTAATTACAGTTCAATACATTTTAATAACACATACTTTTACATTTTAATAAAAATCAGTTTTTTTTTCAAAACTAGTAAAATAACCATTTATATAACCAATTATTTATTCATAACCAATTATATAACTGGTTTTAGATATAACCGGTTACATATTCATAACCAGTTATATAATCGATTTTTAAAAGCAATAACTGATTATGCGAAACTATAACTGGTTATACAAAACTAGTTATGATTATAGTTATAATAACCACTTATAATTTGGTTATTTAATAGTTATGGTTATGGTTATTAGAATAACCAAGCCATGAATAGCCCTAATTGCAATAAATTTACTCTAATTGAATTAATAAATTAAATCATTAAATTTTATATATATATATTGGTTTTATATAACATGGTAATCAAATTATTAAATTTTATGCAATATTTTTTGTAATTACAGTAATCAATTATTAAGTAATCAATTTTTCCATTTCTAATTCATAAAAAATATATAGTTATATTAATCAAGGTAATTATAATAAGTAAGATTTTCATTATTTGAACATTCAAATTGATAACACAAAATATATTTTAATTCAAATTAATTGATAATATATATATATATATATATATATATATATATATATATATATATAATTCTATTTTAAACTTATAATTTATAATAAATTCAAATTTAAAAAATCTTGTAAGATTTGAGATGAATTCATCTATAAATATCAGCATGTTGATGCTTTTCATTATCATCATTTCTTTTTTAATAGTCAATTGCTAATATAATTTCTTCTCTACTTTTTATTCAGTTTCAATGAAGAGACAAATACAAGCAAAAAACACTTATCTATCAATATTTATTTCTTTTTTTTTTTCTTCATACATTTTATCTTTTTATCATTTTTCTTTTTATTCATCTTTTTTCATTTAAGTAACTTTATATCTCTTTTTATGATTTTTTTATATATTTTTATCCAACATACGATATTTAAACTTTACTTGCTAACCTTTTTTTTATATTACAGTTTACACATTTGGAGATGAAACAAAAGACTTAAAAAGTGAATTTAAAAATGAAATAGAATTTTTATCATTTTGAAAATCAAACTTATTCAATCTTTAGATCCTAAACCGAGCATTATGATTATTTTCAATCACTTTTCTCTAAAAAATAAATTATTTTTTATTATACGAAATAATATTTTTACTAATAAGTTAATGTCCTGTGACATTAATAAGTTAACCAATAAGTTAAAATAAATTCAAGTCAGAATTTTCACTTCTTAATTTATTTTATTACTTAGTAACAAATTTAATTTAAGCATTTAATTAATATATAAAATTAAATATTAACTTGAATAAATATACTAATTAATACTTATATAATTAATAATTACTGAATTTAAATTACATTGTACCTATAATTAATAAATATTTAAAAAAAATCTTATTGTTTTCCAGTGTGAATCATATCACATATCAATACAAAATTTGTTTATTTTTAACCTCACTTAGATCTAATGTTTTAGATGCCTTTAATATTGTTCTCATTAATTAATTTTAATATTAATTCTATAAATAAAAAATTGAGTTAAATCAAATCAAATTCTACTTAAAATTATTCATACTCAAAATATCACAAATAAAAAAGTTTGTATAAACATAAATTAAAAATAACAGAATTTGTATATAAATCATCTATATTTTTAAATTAATATTTATCAATTTTTAATCTAATTCAAATTTAAACCAAAATTGTAACCAAAAAAAAGTATATAAAAAATTACTTGAATAATTCAAAAGTAATTTAAACCGTTTTTTTTTTCTAATTTTAAAAGTAACATTAATATTAAATTAAATTATGCCTAAATCAATCAAATATATACAAGTTTTACTAATAGGCTAATATCATGTGACAAACACTAAATTTATTCATTTTTCATTTAATTTTTAGTTAAAAGAATGAAATTTGACAATCAACTTCTAATGTTTTTAATATACTATTTTATATTTAACATATTTAAATATAAACATATTTTTTTATCATTAAATATAAACATATTAATATAGTAATATACTAATTTAGTAGTTATAATATTAGAATAAATTCAATATTTTTATTATAATTCTTGTATGAATATTATAATAATATTCGGTATTATAAGTATTATTCACTAATGAATATATTCAGTATTTATATTCAGTATTAAAAGCATTATATTCATTTTTGAGTGTTAGAATATTTATTTTTTCTTCTATAAGTATAATATTATATATATTATTTTAAAATTATCATTAAAATAAATTTTATTAAATAAAATATTTTTTAATATTTTAAAATTATTTAATATTGTATTAAATGTTTATGTTTTTATTTATTTATATTATCATTAAATTAATTTATTTTATAAAAATATTTGTATTGGATGAGATAACAAATTTTAAAAACTATTTAGTAAAAATATTTAAAAATTTTCATTTTATTTAACCCCAACTCATTGGGTCAGAGACTGATTCTATCATTCCCCATGTGTGAATGCTGTAACCCCCTTTTCTTATAAAACATAATTTAACTATTTAATTTATTTTATATATTTATTTCAAAGTTCTGATACGTTCTCTTACAATCCAAAATATGTTCTGTAATTTACATCATTAAAATTTATATAAACACTGTTACAAAATAATTCTAAGTACTACAAATTATTGTCTACCCAAAATAGTCCCATCCTATATGCTCTGGAATTTCTGCATCTTCATCATTTAACTATATCTTCAGACACCTGCAATTCACACTCCCCTAGAATCTGGGGACAGCATTACCGGATCAGACATTTAATTTCTCATACAATTAAAACAATTTCAAACAAATTCATATCATAACAAATTAATTAGTTACACATATAATTAAATGCAGTATGATTTATGCAAATGCAGTTTTTTGACTCAAACTCATTTTTTTGACTCAAAATCATTTTGACCCTGCTCCATGGAGACTTCCCCTTTGAGTGTTTAGTAAGTAACTGGCCTACCATTACGCTATGTAATTCAGCTATCAGCCCCTACTAAACGCGAATAAGCTAGCAGAATTAGGAGATCAGGATACCCGGAAGGCCACCACGGCAGCATCTCTGTCCAGATTACAGCCACATGTGGAATTGCCAATACCCTTCACCCCACAGACTATATAATCACAGACTATACAGTCCTGTCTAACTTACTCTGCTCACCCATTTCTCAGGACTATCATATTCTCTGTTCATAATCTCAATCATCTTTTCAAATACATGACTACCGCAGTCCGGTCAGTCAACATAGTCCTGGAAATCAATTCCCCCAAAAATACTCATTTTTCATGACTACCGCAGTCCCGGTTAGTCAACAAAATCATTTCTCATTTGAAAACTCATTTCTCATTTGAAATCTTTGTATTTTCCAAGAACTCAGACTTATGCAATATGATAATGATGCTAATTAACAAATAATTAATATTAATCAATCACATTAAAATTATAAAATTCACTAATTAACATTATAACATCAATACCTTAATAAATTACCAACTAGTCCTTTACTAGGTAAAATTACTAAACTTTTACTAAAATAATAATTATGTATTTACTATGAAAATTACTAAACTTTTACTAAAATACCAATTAAGTCTTTAATATGGAAAATTACTAAAATACCCCTATCTTTTTATAAATTTCCAATTTTGCCCTCAAAGGTGAAATTACTAAATTACCCTTACTATTTTCTAAAATTTCCCATTTTACCCTTGATCTTTTTATAAATTTCCGAATGTATCCCTAATTCTTCTAGAATCTATGAAATTACTTAATTATCCTCAATCTTTTTATAAAATTCCAATTGTATCCTTTAAATGTGAAATTACCTAATTAACCTCAACCTTTTTATACAATTCCAATTGTATCCTCTAAATGTGAAATTACCTAATTACCCTTATACTTTTTAATTATTGCCAAAAATGCCCTTAAACTTTTTCTAAAATTCCCAATGTGTCCCTACATGTGAAATGACTATTTTACCCTTGGTCATTTGAAAAATTCCACATGATATCCCTATCATTCTCATCATGGCCGTATGGCCTCCTTCACATTTCCAACAACATTTCCAAAACAACCAAGCAACTTTCCAATCAATAATCAACCAAATCAAGAAATCTCAATCAAGAACAAATTTCAATTTCCAATCAAGAACAAGCCAATCAATTAATTCCAATCCATCACAACACATCATGAATTCAATCAAACATGGATTCAAACAACAATTTCAAGCTTCTAACATCAATCATCTAAAAGCCCTAAATCAATTTCATCTTTTATTGAATCTTGATCAAATCTTGAAATTAGACCTAAGAACATGTTTCTATTAACTCCAATTGGTTTAAATTGAAATTAAATGCCAAGATCCTTACCTTAGATCCTTATTTTGAAGAGGAACCCTTGAATCTTCTTCTCCCTTTCTCCCTTGGTTTCTTGAAATTTTAAGGTTTTTCTTCAAATTTCTTCTCTTTGGACCGAAGCTATGTTAGAATTTGTGAGATTTAGGTTGGTTTCTTTCTTGATTTTGGTTGAAAAGATGAAGTGAAATGGAGGGGCAGCAGCTGCAGAAGCTCACGGGTTTGGGTTTCTTAAAGAGTTAAATTTTGTGCTTTTTGTTTTATATTAATTTCTATGTCTTTAATAAAAAGTTTTCTTCACCAAATTGAATGGCATTCACACGTCCAGCTGCTGCTGCTGCCTTGTTTCAATAGCAGCCAATTTGGACAAAAATCACAGCCACTTGCACGTTCAAGATGGCTTGCCTTGGTGACTTTTCAATTTGTGTCAAAAGTCAAAATTTTGGAAAATGGTAGATTAGTCTAGAAGGTCTTTTAGGGCTTTTAATTATCTTACAAACTAATTAGAATTTGAAGAAACTAACACCACCATTGGATTCCTCACTATCAAAAACCTTGGGGTAGTGTCTTACTTATCTCTTAATCCAAGTCTATTTAGCTTAATTTAGTGACATTAGAAACTTTGATTTGTCACCTTGTGATTGGTTAATACTCTAAATTTAATTTTTCTTGGTTAAACATTTTTAATAATTATTCTAGGTATATTACAATTATTAGATAATTCTATAGATGTCATACGAATTTTTTTCTTAATTTTCCACCTTAGAATTTTATCGTAAGAATTTCTCAAAGTTCTAACTTTCAGAAAATTCTAACAATTCGGAATTAGCATTTTAATTCTTTAACTGTATATATTTTTAATCTATATTCACTTACCTTTTTATTAAGTTACAGATTAGTCTAAAATTTTACACTTGAAAATTTATCCTGGACAGCTGTCTGACATACTGTCCAGTCAACAAGTAATTTCATTTCTCAACTGTATATATTTTAAATCTACATTAAATTCTTGATTTATTAGAGTACAGTTTAATCCAAAATGTTATATTGAAAATCTTATCCTGAACAGCTATCTGACACAACTGTCCGGTCAACAAGAAATTTAGGCCTAAACAAATGTATCAAAAGACTTAGAAAATTTTGCTGAGTAGAACTGCATAATTTGTAATATGAAAGTATGTACAGAAAATATTCTCTAAATACAGTACATAATTTCTTATAATATTTATAGAAAAATATTCATAAATAGTAAAATAAAAATGAGGGTGTTACAAATGCCGTGGGGCCTTAAGTAATTTTATTTTTCTTTTTGATGGAAACATTTAAAAAAAATATTTACAATATGTAATATAATTTTTTATTATTAATATTTTTATCAACTTTATGCATATATTTAAGTTATATACAAATGAAAATATTTTTTTAAAGATAATAGTTTTTTAGACAATCATTTATATAAATTAAAATGATATGAGACATGTATAAATATAAAATTATCTTAATATATATACATATATATTATTTATATTCATAATTATTTATATTTTTTTACATATTTATATATATATACTAAAATATACTTATATAAAATTAAAAAAAACATTAAAAAAACATAATAGTATAAAAAACGTAGATTGTATACTTAATACCCGTGCATGGCACTGGTTAATGTGCTAGTTTTATTATATTTTACAATTTTTTTTTTGGCAAGAAGAAAGAGCTACTAAGGTGTCCATAGAACCTCTAATCCCAACTATGTTGGCACCAGAGGACCTACTCCTCACCTGAAGCAGACTCCAAATTTATTAAACGAAAGGAAAAAGAGAGTACAAGAAGAAACATAGGGAAAACATCGAACCCCATGAAAAAGAAACATCAAAAGCTAAAGCTAAGGCTAGAAACATCAAAACTAGTCAAAAAGCCTAGAATCACAGTACAAAAAAGACTAACAGAATCTGTAATTTGGAAGACTAAGTCTATCTCTCCACAAAGCATCTCGGATAAAGCTTGGAGATGAATCCCACCAAGTAAAGCCATGAACTTGAAGTGCATAATTTACCAAACTGTCAGCGCAACCATTTCCCTCTCTATAGATATGGGATATACGGAAGGACATTAAACGGGAAAGAGCAATACAATTCCTCCAACGGGCTCTAAATTTCTAGGGCACCATATCCACCGCATCAAAGGCTTGAACTACTGCTAATGAGTCACACTCAAGCCATAATTTCGACCAACCTTTTTCAAAAGAAATTTCGATTGCTGTCATAACAGCATGTAACTCTGCATGAAAAGCAATGAAAATAGGAAGGGAAAGTGCAAAGCAGCCCAACAGATCACCAACATGATTTCTAAAAATACCACCACAAGCAGCCGGGCCAGGACATCCCTTCGCTGCCCCATCCACATTACATTTTATCCATTCAAGCAATGGAGGATACTGAAGTATAGAGAAATACACTAGAAGGGGGGTTGAATAGTGTATTTATAATTTCTTTGAAAAACTTTAACTAATGTGAAGATAGTATATCTTTTAGTTTTACAAGAACTTAGTAAAACAAAAGATTATGCTATCGTCCAGCAGTTTAAAAACAGCAGTCCAATGAAACTACTCTTCTTGCTTTTCGTTAGAACACACGTAATAGATAATCTTAGATAAAATGTGTAAAGAATCACTTTCGTAGTATGTTGAAGAGATAGTTTAATAGATATGCAAGTAAGCTAGAAAGTGAGAGAATAGAACACTTAGTTTTATACTGGTTCACTCAACTGAGCTACATCCAGTTCTCCTTCAAAAACTTTTGAAGGGTTCTACTAATCAAGATCTGATTACTCTCAAGTATTCTAACTTTGCCACTTCTGGCTACAAGTATTCTCTAGGCCACTTCTGGCACACCCTTAATCTCCCCTTGAGATTAAACACAGACCCAAGTATTCTTTAACACTAAGCCACTCCTGGCTTTCCAAACAGAATTGTTTGAGTATAGT
Organism: Pueraria montana var. lobata; assembly: GCA_026413185.1. NCBI lineage: Eukaryota > Viridiplantae > Streptophyta > Magnoliopsida > Fabales > Fabaceae > Pueraria > Pueraria montana. Next base: position 19,956,915 of record CM048649.1, on the reverse strand, counting down.
AAGACTTAACTCTCACAGAGAGGATATTACAGTAAGCACGAATATACAGAATCGCTTAGCAAAGCTAAGAAGAATGCTCTTTTTGCTTAAGTAATGATCGTCCAGTCGTTTTGACGGAGATTCAGCTCTTTATCACTTTTTCGTCAGTCTGATACATGAGCTCATTCCTCTATATATAGTCAGCTTGTCGAAAGGTATCCGTTGAGGGATCTGTTCCTTTGCTAAGAGCGGTTCTCTCCATAGCATGTGACCGTTGTCACGTTTTGACTTAGGGTGAAGAGATAGAAGTGACAGCCGTACATTTAGCGCTTCTCCTACTTGTACTTTTTCTGCAGAGAGAAGCTTCTTCTTTTCCTGTTCAATACTATTCGAAAAATCAAATAGAATGGCATATTAAAATGTGAGAGAATAATCGTTGCATTATATAGAATCAACATTGAAAACGTATTTCCTTATAATATTATTTTAAGATAGAAACTGCAGAGTGGGTTATATAGACATTGGACGCTTGCTCTCACAGAAGCATTGGACGTTGCCTTTAGAGTTCTTTCAAAACACATTTGGACGCTTTTCTTATTAAAACATAAAGTCCATGTTTGAGAGATACAATACCATTGCGGAATTGGACGACGTAAATCCTATAACACTCAAACTAGATCATTAGATACTTCAAAATTTATCCTTTAGTTGTTATCATCAAAACCAAAATTCGAGGGGTTGGACATCGTCCAAGGTCTTAGAACCTAACAATCTCCCCCTTTTTGATGATGACAAATAATGGTAAATTTTGATGTTAACAGACACATAATCATATAAGAATACAATGAATCAAGTTAGAGATGATTATGTTATGCCAGTGTATAAATGTGAAATGAAGTACTCCCCCTGAGTTCAACATTTCTTATGCATCTGATAACAGAGAAATATAAAAGGCAAGTATATATCAGGTATAACAGATATCAGAGTGAAAAACATATCAAGGATATGGATGCGGAATCTATGAAATAAACACCTCATGTTTTGATAAAGAAGCCAATATATGCCAATATTTTTTATATACAGAGTGTTTAGCTATTTACTTCTATGACATCAAAATTCCAATTTCTCCCCCTTTGTCATTAACAAAAAGGTTTGAAAGATGGAAAATGATTGGGCCATCATGGTCACCTTATGGCTGTGGAGGTGGTTCTTGTGGTGGTGGTGGTTGTTCTAGTGGCGCTTGTATAGGTGGTGCTGGTTGAGGAGGATGTGGTTGGATGGGTGGAACTGCATGAGCAACTTGTCCAAGAAAGGTGGCTGATGTATTTTGAATCTGGTTCACAAGCGTCTGGGAGAGACTCATGAACTGTTCAGTGATGGCATTCTGCAGCATCAGACGATGTTGACCAGCCTCAGCCTGAAGAGCTGCTTCGGTCTCCAGCTGTTGTTGCCTCAGAGCCTGTTGCACTATCTCGTGAACACGATCTTCTGAGACTCCTTGAGGTTCAGCAAATCGCAAGGGATGGATGCCCCTTGGACTTGAAGATCCGGTGGGAACCAGTTGTCGTGTGCCCGAATGTGCTTCAATAGATGCATCAACAATGGGGAAGCTGGTGATATCTTCAGCAATAGGCTGTGCTGCAGTTGCTTCCATTGGCTTGGATGCTTCAACAACGAGCTCTCTATCATCCTTGGACTTTCCAGATTGGACGGTAGGTTCTTCATTTGACGTGACAAAGTGTTCCACGTCCACTGGTACAGATGAGTCCAGGTCAAGATGAGCTAGCACCTTTGTTACTTTGGCATATGCTTCATCCAGCTCTGCCTGTGTAGCTTTCGACTTAGCAACCTTATCTTCCTCTTCTATGGTTGCGGTCTCAGCTTCCTCAAGAGCCAGCTGCTCTAAACGAGCTTGTTCTGCTGCTGTGGCCTCTTCTGCTTTGTACTCCTCATGCAGAGTTTGGAGTTCCTCCACAAACTCTGTGCGATCCAGTGTTCGAAGATCAAACACTTTGTTGCTTCTGATTTTTGGCAATGTCTTCAGTAACTCCAGATAATCATCTGAATCTTTCAGAAAGCAGGCAAAGGTGTCTGAGAAGTGATGAGTCTTTACTGGACGCAGCACCTCAATACCATGAGGGGGGTGAACAAAGTCATCCTTGGAGCTGCCTGAGGAGGAGGCTTTCTGGGAATCGTTCCATAAGATCTGGCACCAAAAGATAATGGAATCAAAGGTTCCGAGTGAACGCGTAAGCTTACCAGTCTTTTCAAATACATGACCCCAGGTGTGAGAGGATTTTTGCAGGGTTTCAACTTTCTCTTCCCTGCTGGGCATCTCAATGCCGTAGAACTTGTAGCCTTTCTTGCCACCAGCATCATATAAAGGTAGTCTAGGACATACCCTGTCTGGTACAAACTTTATTTCTGTGGCGCGGCTTATGTGAAGGTTTGGTGGGTAGGCGATGGCTTGGTTTGGTATATACATTTGTTGCAGAAGTTTTCCAAGTTCATCATAGTCGCCTGGCTGGAAGTTTAGCACTGGGGTTCCAGCTGGTAGAGGCAGGAACTTTGTGATTGGAGTCTAGATTTGAACATCCTTGACCCACCCTACATCTGGACGCTGCTTCGTTATAGAAGGGTCCAGACTTTCTTTAATGGCCAACTGCAACTCTGCAGCCAGTTCAATATCCTTGTTAACAGGGGACTTCTTGGACGGTGCCTTCATTTTTCTTGGAGCCTTCCCTTTATGCTCCGCAACCGTCTTGGTGAATCGAGAGGCAACTTCCACCTCTGGTTTCTGCAGATCTTCTGCTGCTGGACACACTCTTTGCTGAGTTCCAGTTGGACAGGAGTAAGGATGAGGCATGCGTATCAAGTGTGGGTACACTTCTCTCGTCCAATTGGGCAGAGGGTTGCTGATGATCGTTCCTTTTGGCATAGCAGAATAAGCAGCTGAAAAAACTTGAGCGCAAACATACCTCGTCCACTCTGGTGCTGAAACAGTAGTGAAATGCAGCTTCAAAGGCTCTTGTAGAGGCCTCCGGATCACATCACTTTTCTTACAGTAATTCTGGTCATTTCGTGTAAGGAATGCAACCGGGAAACGTTCTCTGTCTTTTTCTTCTTTGGTTTTCTGCTTGGGGGGTATGGTCCATGGGGACCAGGTATCCCTCCATGCATCCCTTGGACGCACAAACTTGGACAGGTCCAAGCGAAGATGTGGATGCTGGGTTGTTGATGTGGATGGAGCACTGGGTGTTGTTGGTAGTAGGGTGCTGGTGGATATGTTGTCGGTGTCTTGAGAGGAAGTTGGTAGAACTGCAATTCTCTTTGGCCTTGCTGCCTGAGTCTTTACTCGTCGTGGCACGTTAGTAGGAAAGGGAATTGTTTTAGCAGGTTGTGCCTTTTGCTTCTTTTGCTGAGGACCCTCTGTCTCCTCTGCCTTCTTCATGATTTGACCAATTGGGATCTGGTCATCATCATCAGAGTCCTCCAGTAGTTGAAGCTTCCGAACCTTTTGCTTTTCTGGAGCAAGCTTTACTGGTGCTGCCCTTGGACGCTGCTCCGCTTGAGCAGGTTTGGACGTATCAGTCCTTGGACGCTTCCCTGCTGGGGACTGAGCAGTGGATGTGTCAGCATGTCTTTTCTTGGTTCTTCTCTCCTTTTCAGCATCTTCCTCATGCTTCTGAGACATTTGTCGTGTGATCTTTCTGCCCTTCTGTTCCTCCATCAGCCTTTTGATCTTTTTGCCAATTCCAAGAAGATCAATCTCTTCTTCATCATTATTGGAGATGATCTTGCTCTGTTCATGTCGTTGCTTGTTGATGGTGTCCTCGTCCAGGTCCCTTAAGACCTTGGCTGTTAGCTTGATCTTCATAGGTTTTATGTTGGACTCACCAAACAGTTGTTGTGTTGCTACCATGGGCCCTTTCTTCACAATAGCTTCGTAAACTTCTTCTTCCAGTTCATCAACGAAGCGTTGATAGACCTTCTGATCCCAGAAGATCTTGTTCATCAGGGCGGCATAGAAAATGTCATCATTGCCACCCACAGACTTCATCATTCTCACGATATTGACGTAAATGATGTGAGGGAGATTGAAGGGAATGCCTTCCATAAGATGGAATATCACAAACTTGTGTAAGTCTGTGACTGAGTCCTTAGACCCAGCTTTGTGCAGGATACTCTTGTTGCACACCTGCTGCCAGATTTTTGCTTCTTCACATAGGTTCCTGTACTCAATCTTTATTGACTCGGTGGATTTGGTCTTGCAAAGCACGGTCGCAACGTGATTGCCGTACTGCTTGGCCCAGTCTGTTCTGTACTGGTTCTGCTCCCTAATGCAACCAGTTATCTTTGCAATGGTCTCGATGGACAGTGTCACCTCTCGTCCAAGAATCGTGGCCACGAGCTCCCTTGAGCTCTGGAACTTGGCATTTCTCCAGAACATTCTGATCAACTCAAGGAATATTTTCTGGTTTTCATTGAAGTAGCCTCTGATACCATACTTCAGAAGGCTCTCATTCAGGTTCAGTCCCAGCTTCTCAAGCTTTTCGATGTCGAAGAAGTGCTCAATGTGCACTGTAGCAGCTCCTTGGCACACAACTGTGGTTTCAGGGTAGGTGAGGACATCGGGTTCCAAGTTGCTTGAGTTTGCGGAGTTTGCCATGCTAGAAAAGTTTGGATTTTTAGGTTTTCTGATAGGGTTTTGGGTTTCAGAGAGAGTGTGTGTGTGTGTGTTTAGGGTGATGATAATCTCAGAGAAGATGGATACGGTGGTGTTTTTCTGTGATTAATTGATAAGTGTATATTTGGGCTTTGTTTGGAAGATATGAAACGGTTTTGGGCTTTTTGAATATTTGAAAAGTAAATGACGCCATAAAACCCGCCATGATGAGACGTGCGAAGAATGTGGGTAACTGTGTACGGTTACTAACATTTTGGTGACTCAGCATAGAGTATTAGCTCATACTTACTCTTAAAACGATCCGTTTTGATTATTTGAATCAAAAGAAAAGACTAAGATAAAAAAGACATCGTCCTCATATTGGACTTAAGTGAAATATATGTAATGCATGTGCATGACTCTAGTGTTCCTTGGACGACATGTCCTTTGGACGCTATGGTTTTATTGGACGCATCATGTAGATGTTAATCATTCCTTTACAGAGTCCATGCCAAGTTTGTCCCTCAAAAGGATTAACTTGTCTTCAGTAAAGGGTTTGGTGAATATATCAGCAAGCTGATTATCTGTGGTTACAAAGTGTAATTCCACAGTACCCTTTTGAACATGGTCTCTTATAAAGTGATGTTTAATCTCTATATGTTTGGCCCTTGAATGCAATATGGGATTTTTAGAAATTACTATCACATAAGATAGGAATGTTACTCTCATATATGTTGTAGTCCTCAAGTTGATGTTTGATCCACAAGATTTGAGAACAACATTTTGCAGCTGAAATATACTCTGCTTCAGAAGTGGACAGAGCAATGGTTCCTTGCTTCTTGTATGTCCAGGAGACTAGATTACCACCGACAAAGTGACACCCTCCACTGGTGCTTTTTCTTTCAATTCGATCTCCAGCATAATCAGCATCACAGTATCCTATTAGCCTGAAATCTTTCTGCCTTTTGAAATATAACCCAAGGTTAGTGGTTCTAGCAAGATATCGAAAGATTCTTTTAACAGCAGTTAAGTGAACTTCCCTTGGGTCAGATTGAAATCTGCCACATAAGCATACGCTGAACATGGTGTCAGGTCTGGACGCTGTGAGGTATAGGAGTGATCCTATCATACCTCTGTATAGAGTATTATCTACTTTCTTTGAGTTGTTGTCCAGTCCAAGTACTGTTGTTGGATGCATAGGAGTTTTCATTGGTTTTGCATCGTCCAACTTGTACTTCTTTAGCAGCTCTTTGACATACTTAGTCTGATGTATATATATTCCCTTTTCAGTTTGTTTGATTTGAAGTCCAAGGAAGAATTTCAGCTCACCCATCATGCTCATCTCGAACTCTGTTTGCATTAATTTGGCAAAATCTTTACAGAGAGACTCATTAGTGGCACCAAATATGATATCATCAACATATATTTGTGCAATAATAAAATCAGAAGAGTGTTCTTTGCGAAATAATGTAGTGTCTACTTTTCCTCTTGAAAAACAATTTTCTAACAGAAATGTGCTGAGTTTTTCATACCAAGCTCTAGGGGCTTGTTTCAACCCATATAAGGCTTTGTTAAGTTTAAAAACATGGTTTGGAAAATCATCACTTTCAAATCCTGGGGGTTGTTCCACATAGACTTCTTCCTTTATGAGTCCATTGAGGAATGCACTTTTTACGTCCATTTGATATAGCTTCATATTGCCATGAGCTGCAAATGACAGTAGAATGCGGATTGCCTCCAGACGTGCAACGGGAGCATAAGTTTCAGTATAATCTATACCTTCTTGTTGTGAGTAACCTTTTGCTACCAACCTTGCTTTGTTTCTCACAACATTACATGCTTCGTCCAGCTTGTTTCTGAACACCCACTTTGCTCCTACAGCTTCTTTGTCGTTGGGGAGTTCTACTAGCTTCCAGACATTGTTCTTTTGAAATTGGTCAAGTTCTTCTTGCATTGCTTTGACCCAGCCTTCATCTTCTAAGGCATCGTCCACAGTCTTAGGTTCTATTTGAGATATGAATGCTGTGTGACCTTGCTGTCGTTGAAGTGAAGATCTGGTTTTGACTCTGTCTTTTGGATCTCCAATGATTTGCTCCTGTGGATGATGTTTCTTCATTTGCTAGTTACGTCCATTTGGTTCTCTTTGTTCTGCGACTGGACCGTCCAGTAGTGCATTTGATTCTTCAACTGAGACATCATGGTTGGATGAATCTGATGACTTACTTGCATCATCCAATATGAGATCTGCAAATGATTTGTCCAGCTCTGATAATTCCTTATCAGGCTTGTTGTCATTAAACTTCACATGGACAGCTTCTTCAACAACTAAGGTTCTAGAGTTATAAACTCTGTATGCCTTTGAAGTTTCAGAATATCCAAGCAGTGTTCCTTCATCACACTTAGAATCAAATTTTCCCAGGTTATCCTTAGTGTTCAGAATGAAACATTGACATCCAAATGGATGGAAGTAGGATATGTTGGGTCTTCTACCCTTCCACAATTCATATGGAGTCTTTTTCAATATCGGCCTTATATAGATTCTGTTTTATAAATAGCAGGCAGTATTCACTGCTTCAGCCCAGAAGTGTTTAGGGGTTGAATTATCATTCAACATGGTTCTGGCCATCTCCTGGAGCGACCTGTTTTTCCTCTCAACTACACCATTCTGTTGTGGTGTTCTAGGTGTTGAGAAGTTGTGAAGGATACCATTATCCTCACAGAACCTTTGAAAACTTTCGTTTTCGAATTCACCCCCGTGATCACTTCTGATAGAAGTAATGCATACTCCTTTTTCATTTTGAACTCTTTTGCAGAGGTTATAAAAGGCCTTAAAGGACTCATCTTTGTGGGATAGGAATAAGACCCATGTCCATCTAGTATAGTCGTCCACTATAACTAATCCATATCTTTTACCACTTACCGAGGCTGTTCTTGTGGGTCCAAACAGATCAATATGTAACAGCTCAAGAGGTCTAGAAGTGGAAACAATGTTTTTACTTTGAAAAGAACTTTTCACTTGTTTCCCTTTCTGACAAGCTTCACAAAGAAGATCATCTTTATATGACATACTTGGTAGTCCTCTTACGAGGTTGTGCCTGTTCAGCTTTGAGATCAACCTCAAGCTTGCATGACCAAGTCTTTTATGCCATAACCAATGATTTTCTTGTACAGAAACTAGGCATGATACATTTTGACTTGATAGTTCCCCAAGTTTAATCTTATACAGATTGCCTTGCCTCTTTGCGGTAAAGAGAAGGGACCCATCAGAGTTTTTGACTGTACATTCACCTTTGTTAAAGGCAACATTATATCCACTATCACATAATTGGCTTATGCTAAGTAGATTATGTTTAAGACCTTTAACATAAAGAACTTTATCAATACAAGGATAGGGTGGTATACCAATCTTACCTACGCCAGCTATCATCCCTTTCTTTTTCCCTCCAAAAGTGACTGTCCCACCAGTCTTGGGTAGGAGGCTTTGGAACATACACCTTTCTCCTGTCATGTGATGTGAGCACCCACTGTCCAGGTACCATGATTGGAGTTTCTTTCCTGCTGTTAAGCATGTCTGCAACAGGAACAATTTTATCCTTAGGTACCCATATTGACTTGGGTCCTTTTTTGTTAGCTCGAAGGGCATTGAATACTCCCTTCTTAGGCAGGAGTCTGCATTTGGACGTTATATGTCCAGGTTTCCCACAGAAGTAGCAAACATCTGTTTCCTCATCATGAATATATTTCTTTCCCTTATATCCATGTCCTGACCTGTCATTTGGTCTCTTACAACCTTCATATTTTAAAAGATTTTTGAGGTTGTCAGAGCCCTTGACAAAGTTTGACAGATCCTTCTTTAGGTTGTCAATTTCTTCATGAAGTTTTACAACATCATGTGGTTGACCTCTTAAGGAAGTATCTGCTTCAACTTTCAGAAGCTTCTCAACTAGCCTTTTGTTTTCTGCGTTGAGATTTCGAATCTCTATGGAAAGATTTCTTTCTCTAGCCCTTGAATCCTTATAGGATTTATAGGCTTGAGCAGCATCATTCCAGAGAGTTCGCCTCTCCATATTTGTAGTTTCATTTTGCCTTGAGAGCTCTGTAAACTTTTTCTGTAAATCCTCATTTTCACTTTCCAGTTGTCTAACTCTTTTTTCTAAAGCTTCTTTTTCTTTTGAAAGTGATTTGGATGATTTCTTTAAAGTTCTATAGGCCTTTGACAAAATAGAAGAGTTTGAAAGTAGTTCATGATAAGCTTCTTGAATTGAATCTATGTCATTAAAATCTACCTCATCTTCTTCTTCTGGTTCAGAAGAATCAGTTAAGGTGTCTGCCATCAGACATATGTGTGCTTCCTCTTCTTCTCCATCGTCCGATGATGAGTCATCATCCAGGTCTTCCCATGTGGACATCAGAACTTTCTTGCCCTTTCCTTTGCTGAAGAATTTCTTCTTCTTGTCCTTGCTTTTGTCGAGATCTGGGCATTCTGATTTGAAGTGTCCTGGCCTTTTGCATTCGTAGCATACAATTGGACTCTTCTCCTTCTTTTCTTTGAAGTCTTTCCTCTTTAGGTTTCTCCATCTGGATCCACCTTTCTTCTTCCATATAGCATGTATCCTTTTGGATATAAAGGATAGTTCATCATTCTCGTCTGAGTCATCATCTTCATATTGTTCGTCTGATGATGTTTCAGCTTGCATGGCTTTGGACGATGATGCTTTCCTTGGCTTCTGGACGCTGAGCGCCAGAGACTTATTTTTTTTACCATCACTATCTTGATGCAGTTCTAGTTCATGCACCTTGAGAGTTCCCACGAGTTCTTCTAGGGACATATCATCCAGTTCCTTTTTTGTTCTCAAGGCTGTAACCCGTGGTCTCCATTTCCTAGGCAAACTTCTTAGAATTTTGTCAATATGTTCATAGTTATTGTAATCTTTACCATGTGCTCTAAGTTCATTTAGTATGGTTTGAAACCGTCCAAACATACTTTGTATGTCCTCGTTTTCTTCCATACTAAACAACTCATATTGACGAGTAAGGAGACTGAGTTTGTTACGTTTTACCTGAGTGGAACCCTCATATGTTAACGTAAGAGTGTCCCACATTTGTTTTGCGGTTTTGAGACTGTGCACCTTGTTGTATTCTTGTTCGCTCAGTGCACACATGATGATGTTTCTGGCTCTGGAGTTGAGATAAAATCTTTGTTTTTGCTCTTCCGTCCATCTAGCCTTTGGGATTTCGTTGAGGCTCGCATCAAGTGGAATATAGTCGCCCATCTCCACAACTTCCCACATGTCAATATGGCTAGATTCAAAGAATGCTATCATTCTTTGTTTCCAGTAATCATATTTGACACCCTTGAAGAGTGGTGGTCTGTTCACAGCTTGTCCTTCGTTTTCCATCTTTCTTAGGATCTTTCCTCTGTACTGCTAAGTACTCAACCCAAGAGGTCGAGCTCTGATGCCAACTGAAATATAGAGAAATATACTAGAAGGGGGTTGAATAGTGTATTTATAATTTCTTTGAAAAACTTTAACTAATGTGAAGATAGTATATCTTTTAGTTTTACAAGAACTTAGTAAAACAGAAGATTATGCTATCGTCCAGCAGTTTAAAAATAGCAGTCCAATGAAACTACTCTTCTTGCTTTTCGTTAGAACACACGTAATAGATAATCTTAGATAAAATGTGTAAAGAATCACTTTCGTAGTATGTTGAAGAGATAGTTTAATAGATATGCAAGTAAGCTAGAAAGCGAGAGAATAGAACACTTAGTTTTATACTGGTTCACTCAACTGAGCTACGTCCAGTTCTCCTTCAAAAACTTTTGAAGGGTTCTACTAATCAAGATCTGATTACTCTCAAGTATTCTAACTTTGCCACTTCTGGATACAAGTATTCTCTAGGCCACTTCTGGCACACCCTTAATCTCCCCTTGAGATTAAACACAGACCCAAGTATTCTTTAACACTAAGCCACTCCTGGCTTTCCAAACAGAATTGTTTGAGTATAGAAAGTAAGACTTAACTCTCACAGAGAGGATATTACAGTAAGCACGAATATACAGAATCGCTTAGCAAAGCTAAGAAGAATGCTCTTTTTGCTTAAGTAATGATCGTCCAGTCGTTTTGACGGAGATTCAGCTCTTTATCACTTTTTCGTCAGTCTGATACATGAGCTCATTCCTCTATATATAGTCAGCTTGTCGAAAGGTATCCATTGAGGGATCTGTTCCTTTGCCAAGAGCAGTTCTCTCCATAGCATGTGACCGTTGTCACGTTTTGACTTAGGGTGAAGAGATAGAAGTGACAGCCGTACATTTAGCGCTTCTCCTACTTGTACTTTTTCTGCAGAGAGAAGCTTCTTCTTTTCCTGTTCAATACTATTCAAAAAATCAAATAGAATGGCATATTAAAATGTGAGAGAATAATCGTTGCATTATATAGAATCAACATTGAAAACGTATTTCCTTATAATATTATTTTAAGATAGAAACTGCAGAGTGGGTTATATAGACGTTGGACGCTTGCTCTCACAGAAGCATTGGACGCTGCCTTTAGAGTTCTTTCAAGACATATTTGGACGCTTTTCTTATTAAAACATAAAGTCCAGGTTTGAGAGATACAATACCATTGCGGAATTGGACGACGTAAATCCTATAACACTCAAACTAGATCATTAGATACTTCAAAATTTATCCTTTAGTTGTTATCATCAAAACCGAAATTCGAGGGGTTGGACATCGTCCAAGGTCTTAGAACCTAACAGATACCAATTCACTGTGATAATTTTAGGCGTGCATTTAGTATGACCGGTAACACGAATTTTTTTAAATAAAACAAACTCCTCCATAGAATTAGACATGGTCCCAGCTGAGAAGTTACCGGATAAAGAAGCAGCAGCAATTGTCTTGTTCAAAATGAAAGTTTTCGATAAAGGGCCATTATGGAATCTACTGTGATTTCTGCTAAACCAAATAAGATCAGCCAAATGTATCATTTAGGAGATAAAAACATCAAGAGCCTAAGAGCTCGTTGTTGTTTGGGCAGTTTCCAGAAGCTGCAGAGGGGATGAAAGATCAATATTCCGCTGAATAAGGTGCCCCAAAGATGTCCAAAGATCACGAGCAAAAGAGCACTCCAAGAACAGATGAGCTGCTGTTTCGGCAAAAGCACCACAGTGAGAGCAAATGGAAGCAAATGAGATACCACATTTCTGGAGATTGTCATTCGTAGGCAATCTATTATAGATCCAGCGCCAAAAGAAAAAATCTTTTGAGGGAGGAATCCCAGCACGCCAAACCAACTTACTCCATGCTACTGGTTGTGTATGGGGTTGAAAAAACTTGATTGCATCTTTAAAAAGCAAAAGCCCCGAATCAGATGGGCACCACACCTGTACATCTTCAACTGCCTCCAAAGGAATGGTAACACCTTTAATTTGTTGAACCAATTGGGGGAAAAGATGCTCAAACAAAGGCGGAAAAACCCATTGCTTGTTAAAGAGAAAGTCTATTATATTTTACAATTTATGTTATGAGTAAATCACATTTAAGGTCTCCTTGACATCCACTACAAAATTTGCACCCCCTAATAAGATATATATACTTTAGGACCTAAGGTTCAATAGACAACGATATGATTTTAGTTGGTCTAATTAGAATTGATATCCATTAAGTATTTCACTAGAAGGTCTCACATTCCTTCAATACCAAGTTTCCAATTCGCCTATGGTAGGCTTCTTAACAATTCAATTGTCTTTAATTACTTGATATCAATTGTTACATTAAAGACTAACTATCAAGCATGGGACAATATAAAAGCTTATTGAGTACCAACGATAATATTTTGAATCAGTCACAACAAAATTAAAAATAAATTAACACTACAAGAAATTCACTAATTAGCGAGGGAAACATTCCTTGCTAATCCCTCGCTAATGCGATTAGCGAGGGATACTTCTTACTATAAAATAAGTTGCCAATTTGTGATGGGAATCCTTCTTCACAATCCTTCTCTAATTTTGTACAAATCCCTAGCAAATCCTTTGCAAATTTCCTCTCTAATCATGTGGTCAAATGTAGATAATCCCCTTGCTAATTAGCAACAACTGTCGCTCACTAACCCTTCGCAAATCATTCACAATTTATCCTATGCTAATCCCTTACAATACTTTCTTCGTTAATCCTTCATTTTTCCCCTGCCACTTCCATGAACTTCTCCTATATATCCCCTCACTATTCCTTCGCAAATATCCCCCTCACTATTCCCTCGCAAATATGTCCTCGCTATTCCTTCACAAATATCCCCTCACTATTCCCTCACAAATATGTCATCGCTATTCCTTTGCTTTTCCCTCACAAATATACTCTCATTATTCCTTCACTATTCCCTTGCTATTCCTTCGCTAAAATCCTTCGTTATTCTCCCACAAATCCCTCACCCTTAAACAAATTATTCCGCACATGATTCCCTCGCTATTCTGTCACAAAAATATTCAAGTTGATTTTATTTCAGTGTACACCTATATCTGAAATTAAACAAAATTATCAAGGCATATTTCATTTATTATAGTACGCTCTATATTTGAAATTAACACATGATATAACTGAACCTATATAAATCAAAGAAAAAAATAAAAAGCATGATTAACCCATAAATCATTAAAGTGCAGTAAACAAATGTTTCATCATAAATCAAAATCTGTCATAAAGTCTTACAAAGGATAATAAGAAAAACATTATTTAACCCAAAGTGCAATAACCAAACAAAAAAAGTAAACAATTCATTTTTTTAAGGCATGCAATATTTTATGTTCGAAAAAACTCCATCTGTGTCCGCATTTCTGCCTGCATCTCTTCCTTCAACTCCTTCAATTGTGCCTTCATCTCTGTTTGAGCCTTCAATTGTGCCTCCATCTGCACCTGCATTTGTGTTTGCAATTGCCTTTGCATCTGTTGCATTTGTGATTGTGACTGTATTTGCAGCTGTGTTTGCATCTGCTCTCTCATTTGAAGCATCTGCTCTCTCATTTGAGACATCTGCTCTCTCATTTGAGACATCTGCTCCTCTCTCATTTAAGACATCTACTCTTCTCTCATTTGAGACATTTGCTCTTGCATTTGAGACATTTGAAGGGTTGAAATTCCTATTGCAAGATTCAATTAATCTTTCTTTATCACAAGTATAATGAATCCCAATTAATCTTTCTTTATCATGGTAAATTTTGCACAATAAAATCTTGCTCTATCTAAATGTCTTCTTAAAGGCACAGACAATAAGAATGATTTGAGGTGAATGCATATTTGTGTGTGGCAGCTCTTAGCCAAAGTTGAAATTAAAACATAAAATTAAACTTCACATTTGTGTGTGTGTGTGTGTGCATGCACGCGTGTATAGAGGCAACTAGATTGTTATATTCTTTTTGTCAAACAGAAGTAGAGCTACACACAAGACTAAGAATCTACATCTACAACATTTAAACAAAACTCAAAAGTTCATAAAACTAATTAATTTGGTTGGGAAGGGAGAGAACAATGAACATCATGCATGACCTTGACCAATTTATGCCAAATTGCAACAAAAAAATGTGAAGAGAGAATTTAATGACATATTGTATAATGTTCTTTTGGAGGGGGGAAACAAACAAAGGCAAGCTTGGCAGGAAGCATGTATATAAGGAAGAGAAAGCAAAGAAGCACAATTGAAAACATGTAATTTAGGGACTAACTTGGTTTGCATACAAAGAGGAACTTTTAGGAAGACTCTTATTTAGTGTTGAATAAGACTTAATTTACAGATGTTAGCATTTTATAAATAGCATCAATTGAATTAACTTTAGTTAATGGGACTCGGCTATGGCTTAGCATCTATTGTAGTATTATTCATTTGGCAATCTTTATAATATAATTAGCTTAGGAAGAGGATAATACATGAAGCAATAAAGTCATTCGATGATCAATAAAACAATTAGGTATGCATTTTAGTATAATAGTAGATATGTTATAAAGTTAAAAACAAAAGAGGAGGAACAATAAAAGTTTCTTTATTCTGAGATATTCCTTCCAACTTCTAATTTATTGTGTGTATCACTAAAATATTATACTATCCTTCTACACTAAAGGTGCGTATCAAGAGAATGAAGTATGCACAAAATAAAGTATGTACAAAAGAAAAATAAAAGGAAAAGGAATATATGAAGGAGTTATAATAACACAATAATTGCAAAAGATCATCCAATAACAAGAGAAGAAAGGGAAAAGAAGGATATGCACAGAATATTGTAATGATTCGAGTTCTTCACTATCTGTAACAACAACGTCAAACCAGCCAACTTCATTTTCTTTGGTCTTATCCTACCTTTTTCATTCCTTTAAATTCGTTAATGAAAATAGGGAATATCAATCAACGTTGCAAACTTTAGGGAACAAAACTTACCACAATGAGTAAATTCTTTTGCTCCATAATACGCTAATTCTTCAATTTTTGGTTGGCCAAACTTCTGTGTAACTGGAACTTGATATAATGAATAACAAGTCATGGTTAAAAAAAATTACATTTCAAGTCAAAAACATCTATATAAGAAGAAGAAAAGCTGAGGAATATAACTCAAATACCGTTAAGTGATAACGAAAGGGAGAATGTGAAGACCAATGAGGACCCTTGCAAAGATGATTGAACCTAAACGCACCAAACAATCATGAACCTAAACACACCAAACAATCAATTCAAACTAAAGGGAGAAGAGGAAACATACCTTTGACGAACCCTAGCAAAGAACAAAGGTTACGAGTGTATGAAGGGTTGCGAGTGTGTAACTGATGCTTATTTTGGATTGATGGAGGGGGATGGAGTGGAGGATAAAAATAATCCCTTGTTTGGTTTACAAAAATGAAGATGGGAGAGGATGACACATGATGGATCCCATTCCACTGTCTAATCCCATCTTCTTCTCCTCCCAAATCGGGGTGTAGAGGATTGAACGCTATTTATAAACTTATAAAATGTCTGATTTTTTTAACCTTATTAGATATATCATGTGTAAATGTAATCATTTGGTGCCACCACTTACTCGGATATTTTTGTTGTTGCCCGCTTAATTTATTTGTTTCTTGGTTCATGTTGGTGCCTTACTGAACCTCCATCTTCTATTGTTTTACTCAAATATTTTCAATCACATTGTTTTATTTATTATTATTTTATTATATATATATATATATATATATATATATATTAATGTGACTAAATTTACTTGATATATAAATATCTTATAAATAGCATAACTTCTATGCTTTTAATTGTTCATTTAATTATTTTTAGTAAATAAAATTCCACTTACTATATTTTATGCATAAAATAAAAGTATAATAAGTGAAAAATATTATATTAAATCAATTGTTAACATATAACAAAATTTAAATAATTTTAAAAACATATTAATATTCATTTTAAGATATTTTTGTCAACCATAATAATTAAAATAACAATTTCTTAGATGTATAGTAAAGGTTAAAATAATTCATAATTATTTACTTAGAATAACAATTAAAGATAGAAATTAAGAGACAAATTATTATTATTATTATTATTATTATTATTATTATTATTATTATTATTATTATTATTATTATTATATATCTCAATTTCTACATATTATATTAATATATATTTAAATTTTCTATTTTAAAAAATGTTTTATAAAGTACATTTCAAAAACAGTAATAGAAAATTAATTTTGTATATTTTAATATGCGTTTCTAATAAATTTTAATGTATTCTATCGAATTTTTTCTATTTAAAAATGTTTTATAAATTACCTTTTATAAAAATATTAAAAAAAATTAATATTTAATGTTGTATATTTTAATATGTATGTGTGTGATAGTTGTTTTTTATTTAATAATTTTTTTAATATACATAGACTTATTTGAAAATTCATAAGTTTAAGAAATATATATTTAGTTTAATAAGTATTTGTAGGCATACGGGAGTAGCTGCTACTGATTCGCGATAATCTCAACGCAATTATAGTTTCTCTAAGAAAATTATAAAATATTTTCTTAATCATCAAGAATTTTAAATATTAAAATTATCTTACTTATTTGCATCACTTACGGATTTAAATTTTTAAATGCTTAAATGTAATGAGAAATTTACTAAATAAATTTCAATATTGCCAATAATAAGAAATAAAGATTTTTATTTCAAATGAAATTATCCTTACCCTATTTTTCTTGTAAAGATACTATCGTATATATTAACTTTTTCTCAATAATTACCAAAATGGTCAACGATTGCTTAAGCTTATTTTTCTCAGACATTTTAAATCTAAAATATTATAATATTAGTTATAAAGTTTGTAAATTCTAGTTTTCATCTCTAAAATCAATTTACTTCAATTTTTATTTCAAAACATATCCATCTCACTTCTAACGTTATTTTTTTTTTTTCTGAAAAAAAGTTTACACATATAAAGTTTTAAAGTCTCACTTACTATCACCGAGTGAAGATTATTTTTATTTTTTCTTTTAAAAGCTTTAAGAATTTTCTCTCCGTCGGGTACCGTGAGCGCACACTAAGGTGGGTATTCCCCTCCCAACATGGTTTATTCCATACCCAGAATGGCATCACCAGGATTCAAATCCTTGACCACTTGGTTAAGGGACACAAGCCGCTACCACTTGTGCCAACCAATGTTGCTACTATTTTAATATTTAGTTATTCTCTTAGTAATGAATCTTTAGCCTTTCTTCTAAGTATTAAATTTACGGCTTATCCTTTATTACTTAAAAGAATATACACCTAACAGAAATATTTCCCCCCAAAAAACTTCAGGGATGATAATATATTTCACATTCTAAAAAAAAGTCAAAATAATTAAAATCAAATAAATGTAACTTTTAAATTTAAATTCTATTACCGTCATAAATGCATTAAAAAAATAATAAACAAATTTTTAATTATCAATTATATAAAATTAGTATATATAAAAGTAAAATAATAATTTCCATTATTAGCTTTCTATCACAATAAAAAAAATTGCATAAATTTCATTTGTAAATAAAAATCACATTAAAAAAACAACAATCATCTTATGAGAACAATAACAATCCTTTCCTTTATGGTAAATAATCATGTTAATAATTTCATATGTAAATACCAATCACATTAAAAAGATAACAATCACATTAATAATTTTCATTATTATCTCTTTATCACAACGTTTCTAATAATTTCCATTTGTAATTATAATCTTTCTATTTCTATTTCTATTTCTATTTATTCTTTATTATTTTAGGGAATATACACCTAGCAAAAATATTTTTCCCGCAGAAATATTTTTCCCGCAAAAGATTCAAGGATAATAATGTAATTTCACATTCTAAAAAAAAGGTCACTATAATTAAAATCAAATAAATGTAACTTTTTAAATTTAAATTCTATTACCGTCATAAATGCATTAAAAGAAATCAATAAATAGATTTTTAATTATCATTTATGTAAAATTAATAAATATAAAAGTAAAATAATAATTTCCATTATTAGCTTTCTATCACAATAAAAAAAAAAAAAAGATTGTACAAATTTCGTTTGTAAATAAAAATCACATTAAAAATATAACAATCATATTATGAGAATCCTTTCCCTTATGGTAAATAATCAAGTTTATCATATGATAAATACCAATCACGTTACAAAGATAATAATCACATTAATAATTTCCGTTATTATCTTTCTATCACAACGTTTATAATAATTTTCATTTGTAATTATAATCTTTCTATTTCTATTTCTATTTATATTGCATGTAAGTGTAATCATTTCCATTTCTATCAGCTTTTTATTTTTCCTTTTTCTATTTCTTTTTTATTTCTTTTTTATTTAATCTTTGTTTAGTCTTTGTTTATCCTTTGTTCTTTGATTGCAGGTGTTTGTGGCTCTGGGAAGGGTGAGAAAATTTTTTCCTCTTTGTAGCACATGGTTTGAACCTCACGAGCAATAAGGTGAGAAATCTTCCTTCAAAATAATTAGCTACGACAAAAATTCTTTTATTTATAGAACACATTTTGATTGCATTCCTAATTTTATGTTTCATAAATGTACTATGATATTTGAATATCAATAATACTTTTTTTTTACCAAATGTTTATATCAATACTTATTTACTTATTTAATATAAAATGGAATTTTTTGTAATTGCCTAAATATAAGGTGTGATTACCAACATGTCGTTGGTCCGAGTGACACTGGACTTGGTCCTCTTAAGCAAGGTATCGGATTCGAGTTTTGTGGATGAAAAAAACGTGGTTGGAAAATTCTTTGCTTACCAAAAAAAAAAGATCAACTATTTATACTTGTTTAAAAGTCGTTTATGAATCTTGATAAATTCTGCCAATTTCTTGAGTCAAGTGCACTTTATTTCAAACAATCAGAATAAGGAGACTGTTTAGATGAGGACAAGGCTACGGATAGTGATGCAACTAAAATTTCAAACTATTAATGGGTTTCAATTGGTTAAATAGGATGGGATGAGATATGGTAAAGTTCTTAGTATCTGTCTTTGATTCTTAGAAATAATAAAAAATAAATAAAAATTACTATTTTTACATAAGTACAGAACTAGAATTATCAGAATAAAGAGACTACTGCTGCATGTATCTTGAGAAGAGGACGGTACGTGGGATAAGGAACTTATAGTGTGTTTGTGTAGACGTTCAATTAAACGTAACCGCATTCATCCAAAAGCTTTCCCTTCTTTGCTTTTGTGTTTTTGTTTCGGAAAACGCAAAATCTCCATTGAACTCACGTTCAACGGTTATCCAAACATGCTCTTAATTAGGTGATTTATGATGGATAAATTAATAATGGTGGTTAGATTATTAATTAATATTGAATAATATTGTAACTTTAACTATTATTTTTATCTATTAAAATTATTTTACATATTAACCCTTGTATTAAAGAGTTATTGTAACTTGTATTTTGCACCCAAACCAAACCCCTCGTTCCTTCAATCTCGTTGTCTAATTCTAAACACCGAAACATTAGACGATGTTGCATCAGCAGGGGGATTGTGTAGAATGAAATGGTGCAGCTGCCGTATTGACCACCCTCTCGGAAGGCAAGAGAGATGGATTGGAGTTGATGGTGTTGTCCATGGCAATTGATTGAAATATACGTTATTATTATTATTATTATTATTATTATTATTATTATTATTGCCTCCGTTCCTATTTATAGATAGGAATGGAGGTAATATTATGTTTTGGCTTTGCTAAGGATCGATATTGTAAAAGTATAATCACTTTTTTTAATTTTTCTATTGTCAATTAAAGAATAATTTAATGAAAATGATTTTGGATGGATCGAAATGAGGTGAATGCCCATTATGTATTCTCTTCACTGAGTTGGAGGAGGAAGAGCCAGAAGGACTATCACATGTAACTTGGAAGGGTCTTTTCTAATATTATCACTATTAATTTTTTAAAATATTTTTTTATCATGTTATAAATATAAAATATCTATCGATTTTGTTAATAACTAATCTTTGTTGAAAAATCTCATTGGTTACCTTTAATAGAGTTTTCCTTCTTAAATTAATTACTTTAAATGAACCAACTCCATTTAGATCGGTATTTGCAGAATTAATTTGTTTCAATTGATTTAGAAGTAAAATAATTTATATTTGAGTATTTTTATTCTAAAAGTAAATTAGTTTGCAAATTAATTTAGTTACAAATAACTTTAAAACAAAGTGATTTTTATTTTAGTATTTTTATTTTAAAAGCAAATTAAAAAACAATAAAAATTTAATACAACATAAACTACCTAAAATTATTTCAACTCAATTAATTTTAAACACAATAACTTAACATGAAATTTCAATCATACTCTCTTTTTCTTTTCTGGTAATTGGAATTAATTGAAATTACATTGAAATATAAACATGTTAAGTTTATATTTGAAATATAAACATGAAATTCCAATTAATTCTACGTGAATCCAATCATACTCTCTTTTTCTTTTCTGGTAATGGACTGAATTATCCTTAAGATATAATATTTGTCTAAATTCATTTTAACTCATTTTAATTGTTTTTAATTGATTCAACATGTATCCAAATATACCCTCTTTCTTTTTCTATTTTTCCTTTTTAGGTAATGGACTGAATTATCTTAAGAGGAGCTTTTGTTTGCAAACATATAACAAAGAGGCAGTATATTCACATGTAGAATGCCCAGCGTTTCAAAAGGTAGATTGTAAAATTCATTGCTCGTAATTCCAAAACGTGGTGTCATTTTATTTTATTTTCAGTGCACATTTAAGGCCACATCTTGCAAAAATCAGATAAAAAATCAAATCAAACTAAAAGTTATCCTGTGAATGACAGTAGTGAAGTTGCTCTGTTTCTATGAGTTGGAAGTTGAATTTAATTGGGTCACGGGTTGTGTTGGAAAATTACACAGCTACTTCATTCCTGTGCATTCACACAGCACAGATAGCTAGAAGGTTTTCTTCAGCAAACCATTATTGCACCTTGAGAAGAAAAGGGCAAAGGTTTACTTAAAAGATAAAATCAATTTTGGGTTGATGCTTCATCTTGAACTTGCATTTCTCTTTCTGACTCACGTTTGAAATTGGCTTCCAAACACTTTAAAATAGTGAAATTACATTGATATGGGTTAAGATCCACATTTGATTGTGTTCCAAACGTAGAATAGAGAGGAGAAAAAAGATTGAAATTTGAATTGAAGGTAAAGTGTAAGGAAGAGAAATTTTAAAATTTTGGTTCTTGTAGTCAACTTTTCTCTTCCTTTTTCCTTCAATTTTCTTTCAAACTAAACAAACCATTAAACTCGCATCTTATAAAATCATATCAACCAAAATCTGAAAACCTAAGCCATTACCAAAATATTTAACCTAACTCAACAAGAATTGCAACACAAAATATTGGTACACAATTGTCTGTTACCCTATCCGAACAGGCCAATATAAATCATTCACCTTTAAAATGTCAATCATTTTGAAAGGCAGTTTGTAAAATTCATGCTGGTAATTCCAAAATGGGTAACCAGGATAATATCCTTTTTTATTTTCTCTTCAGTGTACATGATGTGATCATTTAACCTCACATCTTTATAAAAATCAGATGAAGACCAAAATCTGAACCTAAACCACTACCAAATTAACAAGAATTGCAACACAACATACACTATTGGTGTTCAATTTTGAGCTCCCACCAATGCCATGTGCTCTATAAGGTCCAATACTCGGTTGCTGCAACACAAACCATTCAGAAAAATATCATTCAAAGGTCAGCATGAACAGAAATTCCTGCTATTAAAATTGGCCTACAAATCAGTGCTGGTATTAGTATACATACACAAAATGCACACATACCTGTAACCCCACTCATTGTCATACCACGAAACCAGCTTAACAAAGGAAGCACTAAGTGCAATGCCAGCCTTAGCATCAAAGATACTTGACCTGGGGAAAAGAATTCATTTTGAATAAGTCGTTTATTTAACAAATAATACATCCAAACAAGTAAATTCTAACTAGGGAAAGAGAAATGAAGGTTCAGTTTTCTTATGTGCAAATTAGAAATGTTTTGCACACATAGGAGTAAATGTGTCAACCAAACTGGGTATCTCAGATTCTATGGTGTCTCACTTTCCAACCAGAAAAATAATTCAGCAAAGTCCTGCCTTTAAAGGCAATATAGCAGAACATGATGTACCTTGAATCACCAACGAAGTCATTAGAGACAACATCCTCGTCTGTGTACCCAAGGATTCCTTTCAGTGGTCCCTCTGAAGCATACCTTCATATTTTTCAGTAGCAAAGTCATAGAAATCAAGCAAAAGGTTAGTACAGAACAATCACAGCAGAGAGAGTGGAGCAAAAAAGCAATAGACATACTTTATTGCTGCTTTAACATCTTCATAGGTAGCATTCTTCTTAAGCCGGCAAGTCAAGTCCACCACAGAAACATTAGGAGTCGGTACACGGAATGCCATCCCAGTGAGTTTTCCATTTAGCTCAGGAAGAACTTTCCCAACAGCCTGTGATTTCATAAAACAAACCCAATTTCATATACCAGTACTGAAAATAGTAAGCATAAAATATGTGTCCAACCATCTCTTACCTTCGCAGCACCAGTTGAACTTGGAATTATATTTTGAGCTGCTCCTCTTCCCCCTCGCCAATCCTTCATAGAAGGGCCATCCACAGTCTTTTGTGTTGCTGAGAAAAGAAAGAATTGGATGTTACCAATGCCACATGTGAACATATAAAGGGACGGTTTGACCGCAAGAGTAAAAGAAACTAGAGGCCACAATTAGCAAGTTTGGAAAAGAGACCTGTTGTTGCATGTACAGTTGTCATCAAACCTTCAACTATTCCAAACTCTTCATGAACCACCTGATGAATAATATAAATAGGAAAAGTTAGATGCTTTTACACAAGTTTCTGATGGGAGAAATGGAGGGGTGAGCACCATGTTAAAATCTTTATATGGACTAAATTGTTTCTAACACAGTGCCCCAATATGATATGCCCCCTCTGGTTTACATGTGTATGTGTTGGCTGAAACAAATAATGCTGGGCCACATATTTTTCATTCAAATAACTTCAGATAGATCAGCATTAACACCATTAAGTTCATTAAGAACTGGATTTATTTCAGTAGAAAATATTTAATCAAGGAAAATGTGCCAGTATAAGTTGAAGAACAGATAAAGTATATTTCATGTCTTAGACACACCCTAAACAGCTCATCATATCAGACCTCCCCTTTCAAGATGTGTTACAGAATCACCAAGATTTTTTGCCCATATTATTTTGCTCTTTAAGGAGGATTAAACCTTGAAGTTAAGTCTTACACCATCAAACTACAAACAAAAACATTAAACATTCTCATTACAGAGAAAGCCTTCGGTTCAATAAAGCTTGGCAATACATGATGCAATCAAACCTTGGCAAGAGGAGCAAGACAATTTGTTGTACAGCTTGCATTAGAAACAATGTCCATTTTTGGGTTGTATGTCTTCTCGTTCACTCCTACCACAAACATTGGTGCATCGGCAGATGGAGCTGATATTATGACTTTCTTGGCACCAGCCTAGTGTAAAAAGATAAAGCTCAAATTAAGATTTGATGGTGCAGAGAGAAAGACATGGGAGAAGAGAAGAATGAGAGAAAGATAGACAACACTTCATAAACAGGTAATTGAATACCTTCAAATGTGATGAAGCTTTCTCCAATGTTGTAAAAACTCCTGAAGACTCGATGACATAATCAGCCCCAAAATCACTCCATGGGATCTCTGCAGGATCTCTGAATACAGAAACAAAATTTGTAAACCATCAATAATATTGTAAACCAGTAACACTACAGAAACACTTCATAAACATGTTAATCTATTTTTTAGAACTCTTTAACACCAACAATAATATTGTAAATCAGTAACACATTTGTAACATCCATTTTAATTATCAGAGCTCAACTCATGATACCTTCTGCTCACAACTTGAACCTGCTTCCCATTTATTTCCAAAGTAGAATCATCCAAAGTCTTAATGGCCCCCTTGAATGGACCATGAGTAGAATCATATTTGAACATGTAAGCCTACAAGAGAAAAAGATTAAATGATGAAGCAAAATGTAAGGATGAAATAAATAGGGTCCAATTAAAAAGAGAGTGAATTAAATATAAACGAAAAACCAAGCATCAACCACAAATGAATTTAAAAAAAATCATGCAACAACAAATAAAATAAAACAAGATGAATTTATTGAAAAAATTGGAATGCAAGTGTACAACAATAGATTCACCAATTTCTCATAATGTTTTAGAACATCTATTGTCATAACATGTACTGCACAGTATGACTATCTATTTCTACAGTATACCACCTTAAATCCAGAAAATTACGAGCACAAATATTCCCATGTTCCCAACAAATGTCACAAGACAAGTGTACAACAATACATTCACCAATTTCTCATAATGTTTTAGAACATCTATTGTCATAACATGTACTGCACAGTATGACTATCTATTTCTACAGTATACCACCTTAAATCCAGAAAATTACGAGCACAAATATTCCCATGTTCCCAACAAATGTCACAAGACCTACTTCTCACAAGATTTTTGTCATATTTAACTCAATCTATATTCTATACTCCCTTATATTTAAAAGGAGTTTTGCTATTCTTACAACAAGAAATTGGGGGTTGAGCAAACAGATAAATTCCTCTTATATTGTACCGAAACAATAAAGTCCCTTTAATTTATAGTTCCATTTGAAATTTGGTCATACAAAGCAAAAGTAAATGAGGAAATATAAAAATAGAGCCATTGTATTTATTTATTTGTGTAATAAACACATGTTTTCAAACAGATCACAAATTGGATTCTCCTAAGATTAGACAAGGCTTCAGGTGAAAATAATATAATAATCTAAGTAAATCTCAAGATATGTAAAATAACAAGAGGCAAGAGGCATTAAACAACATAGACCGTAGTTGAAGAACATCCCAATTGAATCAGCATAACAGATACAAGACAAATTATGTCACTGCAAATTGGTAACACAGTAGGCATCCAAGATCAGAGAATTTTACTAACAAGTTTGGTTCAGCTTATTTTGAAGAAATAATCACTTGTTTATGCCAGCTTCCCAAGAGAGTTTTTTAAAAATAGGTGAGTATTTCTTCAACTTTAATCTTTACCAAACATGCTATAATATAAATCTAA
Organism: Pueraria montana var. lobata; assembly: GCA_026413185.1. Classification (NCBI taxonomy): domain Eukaryota; kingdom Viridiplantae; phylum Streptophyta; class Magnoliopsida; order Fabales; family Fabaceae; genus Pueraria; species Pueraria montana. The sequence goes on along the minus strand of CM048649.1, from coordinate 19,931,507 downwards.
ACCTTAAATGTTATGGAAACATGAAAAAGAAAAGCAAACAATTATGGGATAGATGTATATTTCACCATATATATACATAAACACATGCAAGAATATACAAATTTAATATATTCTACTAGTCTATAATCAGTACAACAGCCAAATTATGAACATAATATAATATAAGCAAAAGGATCATTAAGATAACTGCATGTACATACCATATATTTCGCGTCAATAAATGGATCATTAATTGCAACAACATCAATATCATCTCGGGAAGAAGCTACACGTAACACCAACCTTCCAATTCTACCAAAACCTGCACATTTCAGCATAAGTATATGTATGTTATCTAAAGACAAACAGAAAAATTCCATGAATAAGTCTTATGTTTTAAAACGAAGTTTTCATCTTCGACATAACTATATTTTAGATGATACTGTTTAACAGTTCTTTTGGGCTCAGGCAACTGATATGCAAGTTCCTAAGACCAAACTAGAAATAAGTAGAAGAATTAATAGTCTATTGTTGTTTTTCATTTATAACTTAATTGAGAAATCTAACTCAACGTTTTTGCAAAGCTCTTACAATAAAATCAGGATTTCACAAAAATATCACTTGAAATCTTTCTCTCAGGTTAAAGCATACAGATTCCAGTCAAAATTAGGCCATATTTGATTAACTTCATCAAACATTATTACCCGTGAAAGAGGAGCCTACCAATTTCATCTAAAGCAATTAGACAGTTTAAGGAATCTTTACAAAAATATTTACACATGTCAGTCTCATAAGCAACAGCAGTCACTTTGAATATAAAAAAGTTGAGTATTCTTATGAGTATCCTAAATAAAACCTGGATAAAATGAAAACATGGTATGGAAGGCAAAACTTGAAATAATTCATCGTCTATGAAGAATTTTGTATTCCGTGCAAAATTGAAAGCACGTAATAAAATTAAATGCAGCAAGTAAATACAAGAAACTACAAAGGGAGCTCTCATAACAAGAAAGTTACCATTTATTCCAACTCTTGTCTTCCCAGTGCTCCTTGATTCTAAACAGACCAACCAAAAGTGAGAATCAAGAAATTGCATGCAAATCACCTTAATCTAAACACAAATAGTGGTACTATTCTTACGCTGGGTGGGGAGAGGGATTTCTGTTGCAGTGGCTTTAATAGGCTGGATGCCATGAGCATTGCAGTTTCTGTGCAAACAGCAACACATCAGAAACACGAATAATAAAACCAAATACTATTAAAGGAACCAAAACAGGCAAATGAAAGAAAAGATGAGCTCTAGATAAAAAAGTGTGAGCTACTCAACTGTAAGACTAATGAGTCACATTGAATTGAAGTACCAAATATGCTGCTCTGTAATCCCTTAGATTTTAAACTACAACCCGAGGCATTGCTAAATACCTGAATCATACACCATAAATATAGATACGTTAATAAGAGGTTACATCAGCATAGACTACGAGAAGGAAACTTTTCTAAACAATCAAAGATTCACAAGCAGAAATTTTTCCTTAACATCTCTCACAAAATCTATTTTCTTCAGAAAACGCTACAACTTGTTCCCACCTACCCTGTTTTCCGAGCAACCAAACACAGGTTTCCACCAAATACAAAAACCAAACTTTGACAACTAAACAAAACAATAAAAAATACCAATAAATAAACAAACAAAACAAGAGAACAGTCCAAGGTTTTTTAAATTGCGGTCTCGTCATGACCCTTAACATTGCAAGGAATTGATGAGAAAAAAAAAATCGATTGTCTAACGTTCTTCAGTATTTTCAGTCGGACCATTTTTTAAAACATCAAAATGTTTATAAAAAAGTTTCCTTCAGATTTTCCCAGAAAACAAATAAACGAATATGAAAATCTGAAGTACGTTAGAGAATCGGTTTAAAAAAAAAAGTGTTAGTTCGTAACCAAACAGAGCTCAACAAATCCAAAAACAAGTACAAATTCGGAAAAACAAAAAACCAAAAACAAATAAAACAAACACCACTGCATGAACCGAAACACATTATGTCACAGCAGAGTCCAGTTCACAGTGTTACGAGATATTTCCGAACAAAATGCAGAAGAAAAAAAAAGGTGAAAAGTGAAAAACGGTGAGAGAATCGGTGACCTTGGAGCGATCGGAGGAGGAAGGAGCGAGAAGCGCGGATCTGAGGAGCGACGAAGCGGCCATTGGAGAAGGCGAAGGGAGCAAAAACCAAACCCTAGAAAATTGAAGAGTGTGTTGTTGAGGTTTTTGCACCAGCCACCGCAAGCTAAGAAGGAATAATAAGAAATAAGAAGAATGCGAATATGACACGGTTTTCTCGTTTTCTTTATACCTAGCGGAGCTTCTTATGGAATGCTGCCAATTACTCTTTCTTTCTCTCTCAAGTTTCAACGTCTTTCTTTCTCTCTCAAGTTTCAACGTCACTGTATATCACGGTATCACGCCCTTTTTGAAAACAGTGGTGGTTATCGGATGCGGACGAGTCTACGAGTCCACCTAACCTTCCTTCTAAGCACGCTTGAAAATAATAGAAAATAAAAGCATTATTATTATTATTAAATTAAATAATAAAAACTCATTTTCACCATTTTTCATATAAATTTAAATAACTGTAAAAAAAATTCAAGAATCCAATTGAAAAAAAAATTAGGAACTTATTTAAAAATGACAAATAATTTAGGGATCTAATTAAAAAACTATGAATGTCTGTAGGCCAATATTTTCACTCTGCTGGCAGAGGTGAGAATATTGGACTGCAAAGATTGGTAATTTTTTTAATTAGATACTTGAATTATTTGTTATTTTTAAATAGGTTCATGAAGTTTTTTTTTGTCAATTGGATCACTGAGCTTATATTTATTTTTTAATTAGGTCTTTGTTGGACCTAACAAGAACGTAATTAAAAAATAAATATAAGTTTAGAGATCAATTAAAAAAATCAAAAACTAAATTAAAAATTTAGTAAATATTTAGAGATTCCAAAATAATTAAACCTTTATTTTTCTACTTTTAGTGTGGCTCTTCGAAAACATGTTTGTTTGTTGGATGAATTTCGGGATAATTAGTTTGGTAAAGGGTAGAATGTTGCCGATTACTCTTACAATTTTATTTTATAAAATGAAAGATTGTTTTAAACTTTTAATTTTGAGTTTGGAAAATATTTTATCAAGATGGAAATCTATAATTTGTCTATCTATCTATAATCTATAATACATACAATTTGATCCCCTTAACCCCATCTATACATAATTTAATTATGTCCTCACCACATTTAAACAATTTACGTATTCTTTCCACATTCAAAGTTTACTAGCTTTTAAGTTTTAAGAAGAATGGATGCAGCTTTTTGGTCACAGGAGAATCTAACAGGTTGGGGTCTTTGTATTAGAGATCCCAGTGGTCAGGTTGTGAGTGCTAAGACAATGGTGCATAATGTCTGCTATGATGTTGTTCTTGGTGAGGCACTTGGATTATTGGAGGCTCTTAATTGAGTGAATTCATTGGGGATAAACTTCTTAATCATTCTGCTGATTTTTCTGAATTGGGGAGGGTCATGGCTGAATGTAATAAAATCCTCTCTGAAAATCAAAACTTTGGAGTAAAATTTATTAGGAGGCAAGTCAATATGGTGGCTCATGCTTTAGCACTGGTATCCATACTTTATGCTTCTCCTACTATATTCAGTAGTTTACCTCATTGTATTGCTGATTTGATTATGAATAAAATGGCTCAAGTCTCTTTCTGAAAAAAAAAAAAAGTTTAATTTCTATGTTAGGATTAAAAAACCTTTAGATTCTCAATCAATCAAAATTTATTATTGATTTGACTTTTTAAAAAATTATTATAAAAATCAATAAATTTATCATATATATATAGTAATTATTAATTAGATGAATATAAAAGACTTTTATATTGTTTGTGCATAGATTATTTGTTTTTTAAAAAATAATTATTTAAATTCACCTATTAAATGAATTATTCTAAACATGCACTCTTGATTGATTTGTTAATAAATAAATCTTTAATACATTGATGTATTATTTTTGCACATTATTTTTGTTAAAAAATAGTTTAATACATAGATATAGGATGTACTATTTTTACTTTTTACATATACGATGTACTAATTTTATACATTGATATATAACCTCTTTCAATTAGCAAAATAATCTAGTTTTATGGATGTCCGATAGACAGCTTCATTGTTTTTTAGCCATTTTGAAGTCAGTTAATTTGGTTTAATGGCTTTAATACCATTTAAGGTTACTACTCCCATGCTATTATAACTTGATTCATGGGTTTCTTTAGGGTAAAGAATAGTGCTCTGAATCAAAGAAAAAAATTGAAACTGTGAAAAGAGTTGTTTCTTAAAAGTTGAGTTTTCTCTTCTTCTTTTTTTATTCCAAGCAATTTTGAGTCTTTTGTGGGGGTTTTAATAATAAATTATCATGTATAATAAAATTATTGACTATTATAATAATTATTTTAAAATTTATATTTAGAATGATTTCTAATTGATTGACAATATAGAAATTTTACATAAAAATCTTACACAAACAATATATCAAAACTAAACTCTTTTTTATTCATCCAAATAAAAATAGAACATAAAAACAGAATAATTTAATTAAAATACACTAGTAGTAGCTTATAAAAAATACACTAATGGTATTATTATTTTTTTACATTTTCATTCAAACATAAATTATCATATACTAAATAAAAAACCTGAATTTTATCATAATAGTTACTTTTTTCTATAAAAAAAATCATAATAATTACTTTGAATACAAAATCCAGTGAAATCAGATTCTGTGCACTTTCATATAATACACTTACCTACATTGATTATGTGATTTTCACATATATGGTTACAAAATCAACTAGAAATTCCTCCCATCTTGACTATTTAATAAGGATTTACCATTCATTCTAAATTCATTAATTAGAAAATTATCACTTTGGTGACTAGCTAGCTACACAAAATCATGGCAAAACAAGTTTATGTCTCAATTTTGTTCATCATTCTCTCTTTTGCCCGTAAGTCTCTCTCTCTCTAGAGTGTGTGGGTATTAACATTGGTAAAAAAATTATATATTTACATTTTTTTTAAGAATATATCTCATATCTTTGAATGTAATAACATTTACTTTTGATATAATTTGCAATTGTAGAAGAAATATCGATACAAGTTGCAACAGCAAAATGCGTAACTAAACATTCGTAACTGGATGCACCTCTGACCCAACTTGTGTTCAGATGTGCCACACTCAAGGTTTTGATGATGGAAAATGCATAACGTCAAACTTTCATTGTATTTGCTTTAAAGGATGCTCCAAGGTGGAGGATGCTCATATGGGAAGACATGTGGCTCGAGTTAAGACCTCACATCCAAGCATTGATAAAAGGCATTGAGAAACCTATGTATTAAGACTTAAGATTGAACCAATAAAGTTTTATTTTGCAAAAGATATTTTAGAATAATTATGCATAGATTTCATGATCAAGATTGCTCAAAAGCATATTTATAAATAGTCAATGTTTACACATTTCTAATGAATAATCTCACTTTATTCCACCTTTCATCATTTTAATCTTTAATTTTTATTTTAAATAATAATTATATATAATTTGGAAAGTGAAATTCTCACTTTTTTTATTTTCTCAATTAATTCTTTCTCTTTTTTCCTTTAGATGTACACTAATATTTTAGCTTGTGCAATGCACAAGATAAATCTTTATTTTTATACAATTAGAATTTATAATAAATAAATACTTTTTAATATATAAGTTATATTATAATTAGAATTAATAAAAAAATATTTTATAACATATAAATTATATTTTTTATTTACGATAAACAATAAATATTGTAATGAAAAGTTATTTTTAAGGTTTAATTACCCTTCTTTTTGTCCTTATAGTTGCAACAATTTCCCCTTTTAGTCCCTATAGTTTAAAACATCTCATTTTGATCCCTATAGTTGGAATTTTTTAACTCTTTTTTGGTCATTGCCATCTAAAGTTGTCTAACGTCGTTACATTTGATCCTTTAAAACTGCTAAAAAGATCTTAATGATTTTTAACCACTATAAATTAAAAAACAAAGTTTCTTTTTTCTTTATTTTCTTTTTCCTTCTTCTTCCCCTCGCACATTCTGACCTTTCCGCGTGCCCACCGCCATCCTTTCCCATTGGTGACTTTTTGGCGCTCCCGTATGATGTTTTGGTGAAGATCATTATCTCCTTCAACAACCCAAACCTTGACGCAACATCACTAGTGTGTTGTTCGTGGTGGGACGCATTGTAGGTGGGGATGGTGTTGCTCCAATTGGGAAAGCGCTTCAAGCATGACCGTTGGTCCACCAACGCCAACAAGGCTCTCGACTTCTTCATGAAAGCCTAAAAGGTAATTGTACCTATTTTAATTTTTGATAATTGGGATGTTTTAAATTATAGAGACTAAAAGAGAAAGTTGTTGCAACTATAAGGATCAAAATGGTAATTGTACCTATTTTAATTTTTGATAATTGCTTTTAAAAAATATTGAGATTCAATTTAGAAATAAAAATTAAAAACTTATATTGAAAGAAATAAGTCATTAAGAAAATTAAGTATGTAGGTAAAGATATAAAGAGTGGTTTCAGAAAGAAACCTTTATGACTAGTGCAGGTAAATTTTGGCACCCATTGTGGGGCTCAAGTTAATTTTTCCTACGGCCTAACAGTAATGGTAACCACTCAAAGCAAGATGAATATGGATGTGGGAGTGTAAGCACATACAAATCAAGGACAGGGTGTAGAGCCACATGTCCTTATGGAAGACCAAACTAATCTTTCCTCAACAATTCGAGGATTGCAAGCGGAGATGCAAGCAATATGTCAACGACACGAAAAGGAAATAGAGATTCTTCAGTGTGAGAATGCTGAGATGAAAAGCCAATGTAAGACTTGGCAACCTTCGAATCAAATTGTAGGACCACAAGATGAAGCTGATACGAGTGCCCCTACTCAGACCCCCCACACTCATATTGTCATCCGACAAAGAGAGACGAGTAGGCAAGATGAAACACCTAGGGCATCGACTTTAACAGTGGCACCACAAGCAAACTCTCGACATCATTCGTTTATCTCGGGGATTATGGAGACTCCTCTTCCGCCAACATGGAAAAGCTTTACACTTGACAAATATGATGGGGCTACTGATCTAGATGAACATATTGATATCTATGTCACACAAGTTAACTTATACACCATAGAGGATGTTGTCCTTTGTTGGGTATTCCCTACTTCGGTAAAAGGACCAGTACTCAGCCGGTTCACTTGGCTTTCGCCAAACTCTATAGATTCTTTTGAAACTTTGGCAGCACACTTTGGTACACAATTTGCAACCAGCTGACCTCATTACTTGACCTATGTGATGTTAGTCAATATACACCAGGAGAAGAAACAGCCTTGATAACCTTTTATGGAGTGGTTTGGCAAGGTTACGTTAAACATATGGAACCTAGACCTAGTAGTGGCATTACACCATTTGGTCACGACTCTTTGTCCAGGACCATTCATCACCAACCTATGTAAAAAGCCAGCCACTAACATGGATGAATTGAGGAGGAGACAACAAAATACATGCAAATGGAGGAGTTAGCCAAATTTCATAACCAAGTTCGAGCATAAACTCTGAGGGGGATTCCCAGGAAAAAAAAAAAAAAGGTCCAAGACAAGCCCTTCAATGATAGAGATCACCAAGGTCCTTGTTATTCCCATTATACTCCACTCAATCAAAATCTATATAATAAAAAAAGAGATAAAAACAAATTTTAAATTAATTCATAATTAACAAACTTTTTAATAATGTTAGAATAATAAAACATAATTTAACTAATAATACCATAACAAAATTAAATAAGTATACGTTATACAATAATTTTATAAATAAAGTTATATATATAAAGTTGGTTTAAATTGAATTAGATTGTTTTTAAAAATAAATATAAAATTCGATCTAATTTTAAAAGAATAATTTTAAAATTTATTGTATTTTTTATTTTTTACAATTTTCATGTGAATGGATCACTCGTAGTAGGTAGAAGAACACGAGGGAGAATTGTGTCAAAAATATAAAAAAAAGAACACGAGGGAGAATTTAGGTATTTAAAAATTCAAACTCTTACATTAATAATAGATCTTCCATAAATAAACGGTTATGATCTTGAGGGTTCTAAAAATAGAGTGAGGGGTGATAGTAGGGAAGCTTATCCTCATAAGAGTGAGTTTGTTGTGTGTTGATGAACGGAGAACCTACGCGTCGTTTCCTCGAAAGACACGTTGGACAACTGTGTGTTTTTTGGGGCTTTTCCTCTCTCTTTTTGTGTGTGTTTGTCGTTTTCTCATTTCTATTTTTCTGATTTATTTATACTCACCTTGTTCGCGTCTACGTTTTTCTATGTTCCATCGTCCCAAGTTTTTTTGGCTGAATCATGTGCCACAAGTTCGATGTGTGCGTTATGTACAGTTATGCGTTTGATTCTGAGTTCTGATAATTTTAAACGAATAAAAAGATATTTTTCTCATTGGAATATTTAGAATTGATTATACTATTAAAGAAATAAAAATTATTTTAAAATGATAAAAATTGATTAATCCAAGTCTTATTTAGATAAATTTTTCAACAAATACTTATAAAAATAGGAAAGTAAAAAGAACTATTTTTTTTTTCCGTTAAGTTAAAATTTATAAAAGTTTTCTTATTCAAGGTCTGTTTGGAATGATTTTTAGTTGTAAGTCTTAAAATTTTCTAAAAACTACAACTATTTTTAGTTTTTAAAAATTAGTTTTAATTTTTTTCTAGCTTCTGGTTTCGAAATAAACTCACTTTTGAAACTTTTCTATCTTGTCAAAATTAGTTTAAGGGTGTATTTGAGTGTTGCGACAATAGTGATTAAGATGGTAGTTATAACGATGGCAACAACGATGCTAGGGTTGGTAACAACAACAACAATAGTGGTGGTGATGATAGTGAAAGTGGTGATAACGATGGTAACGGCAGAGAAAAGTCACTTAAATGTAATGAGAGTGTGTTTTTTTAAAAAAAAAAAATCAAAAATCAAATCCACAATTTTTTTAGTTTTGAAAATAAATGTAAAAGTATTTTGAAATTGAATTAAAAATATGTTTTATTTTGAAAATTGTATTTGAAAAAAAAATGTGGAACTACTTCAAACAACCTCTAACTTCCCTAAAAACTTATTTTAAGTTATCCATAAATTAATTTTAATTTAGGAAAGAAGTTTGATCTAGTTTACCTTTTTTTTTTTTTTTCTCTATAAGTGTTTATTGAAAACTTTATCCAAAATGCCTTAGTCTCTTTAAAATCCATGAAATATTTTAAATTAATTACATTAGTTTTTAAAAGATAAAATTATCACTTCATTATTTAAAATAATAAATTAATTGACTTTTTTTTTAATTTTTTTTTTTGTAAAAAATCATTATTTTTATCTTTTAAGATTAATGCAACTGATTCAAAATTTTCAAAGATTAAGATATTCATTTTAAAATTAATATCTCACTTACCTCTCTCTGAACTCTATTAGACTCTTGAAAAAAGACAAAACAAAAGATGAATCGATTGGCGTCAAAGTGTCAATTAAATACGGCTTATCTTACAAATAAAATTCAAATTTGTCAACATATTTTTATTTACGTATTGTGTTGAATTAATAACCAAAATGTTGACCCATGTAAGAAATATAAAACAGAATCTTATTATTATTATTAATTATACTCTAAGCGAACGTGCGGGTGTTTGTGACATGTTAAAGTGAGCAATAACATATTTGGTAGTCCAAAGGCCATGTTCGTCCTTTAGGCCTTTACTAACACGAAAGGTTATGGAATTTTTCAAATAAACATTTTCTGTTTAAATAAATCTACTTCCAGTATTTAATTTACAATTTCAATCTTAGCGTGGATTTGGATTATCATTAAAAAGAACTTAAATTATAATCTCTCTATATATAAAGTACTAGTAGTATAAACAAAGTATAAGATTATTTACATCCTCAGGTCACATATATAAACAAAAAAGCCTAACATATAACTTTTATTTAAAGTAAAAAAAAAATCTCAAAGTTTTCTCTAGGCCTCATTGACCTTGCCTACGGAAATTGATGGTAGATACTTCATACCAATGTCATATTGAGCTCTCAAAATTTGATTTCTCGACATTTCTTTTATCTAAAACCTTCAAATTTTTTATTTTCTATTCAAAATTTTATGAATTGAATTAATTATATTGGCCTTTACTCACGACATACCAACTAAAATATCAAATTTCATCCAAAGCAAACAAATAAAAAATCCCCCCTCTTCAATCCCCATTTTACATCTTATAAAATCTTTCAAACTAATCAATTTTCCATTCAATGTCTTACTTCTAAACCTTTAAAATTGATCAAGATTTTTTTTTAACAAAAAAAAAAAAGACTTAATCAATTAACATGGTGTAACATGGTTGACAGATAACTTTGTTCTTTTTTTTTTTGGATCACCATGACATTGTTGTGGATATTCATCAGCTTTGCTGATGATTAATATCCGCTGGGGAACTTGGCTGATAACCTTCAGTGGGGTCTCTCCTCTCAACCACGTTTTTTCCATCTACAAGGTTCAAATCTGAGACCTTGCTTAAGGAGACTAAGACTAGTTCCACTTGGACCAACGATTTGTTGGTATAATTTTGTCATTTAAACATGTGGTTAGGAGTTCGATCCTGGTCCATGCAAATAGAAAAATATCTGCTTGGAGAGGTCAACCTCTTGAATGGATTAATCATTGGCTTTTGACCAAGAAATGCCCTGGTTCAACAAAAAAAAAAAACTTGATCAATTTTCATTAAATTTCTCACTTCTAAACTTTTATAATGATTTATATCCCAAATTTATCAAAAACTATTTCAATATTTGAATATAAAACAATAATTTAAAGATTAAGTAGAAGAAAAAACTAAACTTGCTTACATTTACAAATAAAAATACTTAATCAACTAAAAAAAGTTAAAAACTAAAATCACATATAATCATAGAAAACTATAATTGCAATTTAGACTTTTAAACACTGTAGTTCCAAAAAATACTTGGAGGATCTAAAGTAAATTGGCATTTATCCAATTCTGTAGCTGCAATAGTTTTTTCATTTTGCATTTTCATTATAAGTTGCAAGCCAAAAACTGTACATTTGGTGTACATATAAAACCGCTGAAAATTTCGGATGGTTCAAGGTGGGGATGGTCCCTACAAGATGTAGACATGGCATGATAATGGAGAATTCAAGATTAAGAGGGAAGACAAGAGGCATAGGCAAATAGGGAACAACACATGCTCCCTTTCCTAACACCAAGAGTTACCAACAACCCACCAACCAATATTGAGAATAAAATAAGATATATGATGATGGTGGTGGCTGGGTTAGCTGAGATCAAAAAATGAGAAAGGTTACAAACTGTTGAATTGACCCATTGTTAGATACAGATGTATGGAGTAGGACAGGTACCTGACCTCAGCCTTTTTGAGAAGCTACACATGTGACTCATGTTGAGGAGTGTACAAAAGGGTTTCAAGGAATGGAATATGCTTCCAAAACTGAAAGAGGGTAATAAATTTTTATGGTGTATAGGGTTATTATTCTTATTTATATATACTTTAATTTCTTAACTACTGCCAATCTGTTTCAATATGTTATTTTTTTTGTTTTTAAATTAAATTTCAACATTCTTTTAAAAAAATGTCAATAATTAAAAATAACTTTATATTATAACTTAGTTAAATTGATAATTATAAATCTTGAATATAATTTATGCATTAAAAATATTTTTATTATAAATTTTAATTAAATATATATTAACATATCATACTTAGTTAAGATACTAATTGATTAGTAACACACTATTTAATACTATGTTTTAACTCATTTTTTTATTAGTTGAAATTTATACAGTCTAGTTACTTAGTTTTTTTTTTTGTTATCAGTATACAGTCTAGTTAGTTTGGAAATGAGACTCACAAAATAAAAAATAAAACTTATTTGGTGAGACTCACAAAAATTCCACCCAAATAAAAAAAAAATTATATCAGCAAGAGAGTGTTAAAAAGTGTGTTATACTGTTATTAACATTTCATTATGGATTGGTGTCAAAAAAAGGGAAAAAAAAAAACATTTCATTATGGATTAATTTTAAGCATAAGTCATGTTCTAAAGAGTTGGATATAGCTAGTTATGAATTTAATTTTACACGAGCAACTAAACCAATTAAATAGGATTGATAGAATTAGTTTTGATTCAATTCAAGTAAACTCGACAAAGAATGTACCTGTCAAAGCAACGTACTGGCTACTCATTACTTCCAATTCCAACTGGGCATGAACTATCCCATGCTGGGGATTGCTATTCTCACCCCCTAATTGCTATTCTCACCTCTACTTTTTCAAAATTTCATCAAAAGACATTCTTGCCTTTATTACCATTTCTTCACACCCCCTCCTTTCCTTCCCTGCTCTCTCTCTCTCTCCTTTTTCTATTTTTTCTTCACACCCCACATAATATTTTATGTTTTTTTTTAACTTTAAATTTTCTTAAAATTTTGTATAGATATATTTCAACTTAAATTGTTTTAAAATTGTGTGATATATGTATATATTATATGTATCCATTATGTAAGTTGTTTAGATTTTTATGTTATTATATATATATATATATATATATATATATATATATATATATATATATATATATATATATTTGTTATAAAATTAACAAATGCAATTTTGGTCTCCTTATTTTTTAAAGTCCATAATTTTGGTCTTTCTATTTTAAAATAAAAACATATAGTCTCCATATTTTTCAAAATCCCCAATTTTGGTCCCCTATTTTAAAATAGAGACATTTAGTCCCTAATTTTATAAAATCTACGATTTTGGTCCTTTTGTCAAATTGAAAGTGAACACGATTAAGAAATTAACGTTGACTATGGCTTGTATATTAAACAAATAATCTCCTATCATGTTAATAAATTTGGGTCACATCAGGTTAATCTGTTATTGGTTAATGTTTTGAATTTGATTGAATGACCAAAAATCGTGAATTTTACAAAATTGAAGGACCAAATGTCTCTATTTTTAAAATAGGAAGACTAAATTGTGGATTTTGAAAAATATGAGGACTAAATGTCTTTATTTTAAAATAGAAGAACCAAAATTAAAGATTTAAAAAAATAGAGGGACCGAAATTGCATTGAAGCCATTTATATTTTTTGCTAATTTAAATTTTTAATATTTTATATATGGATTTTTAAGTTTTAACATGGTTATTGAAATTCAAATTTAATTTTTTTAATATTCATATTTATTAAAAATAAATTTCAAAAACCTAAAAATAGAGATGACATTATTTAGAAAAAAGAAAAAAGAAAAAGAGATAACAAAGAAAGAAAAAGGATGTTCAAAAAGAAAAAAAATTTAAAAATATACTACATTTTTTTGGTACAGTAAAAATATACTACATTACATCAATGGAAATGTAATTTCGTTTTCAATGAATATAACGGAATTACATTTCCATTCTGCAAGTGTAAAAAAAAAAAAGTAACGGAATCATGTTTCCGTTGAATATTCAACAAAACGGAATTGTGCTTCCGTTACTTTGTTTTTACACCCCTTTATCGTAATGGAAACATAATTCTGTTGTCTAACTTTTTTTTCCAGCCCATTAACTACAATGGAAATATGATTCCGTTGTACAAATGTCCAACGAAATCATGTTTCCGTTGAATTAATTGTTTTCCACCCCATATATTGCAACGAAATCGTAATTCCGTTGTGTTACGTGAAGGTGAAAAAAATCTTAAAACATAATCGTGATTCTATTGTACATGTTACACAGCAAAATCATGATTCCGTGGAAAGGACACTTTTGGAATAAAAAAACTCACCCACGTGGGTGATGAGAATAGCAAAATTGAGGTGAGAATAGCAACTCCCTCCATGCTTCTTAATGGTTTTGGACATGGGCTTTGATGAATTTTCCAAAGGTTATTAAACTTCTTATAAAAGAGTAAAAATATGTTTGCATTTTTTTTTTGGGAAAGAAGTATTAATTTTTTAAAGTACTCATTTCAGCTTCTTTAGAAAATGATGATAAAATATTTTAATACAAACTTATTTGTCCTTGTATATTTTAAATGCATTTTTTTTATTAAAAGCAGAGACAAACAATTCTTAAATTAAAAATCTTTATCAACTTATTATTTTGTCTAGAAAAAATAACAAATTATCAGTTTATATTAGCCAAAACCATATTAAAAAAATTGTACTCCTAACTTCAGGAAAACAATTTTTACATACTTTACTTTTTATGTGGTCACATGCCTTCTATAGTTTGTATTCTGAATCTTCTGAATTTTTATATTTAATTGAATTAACATTTTAACTTTTTTATGCAAAGTATTTTTTTATTAATTTATTAATCAATCTTATTTTTTCAACAAATATAGACATAATCGGATAAATATTTACAAATCACTAACAAAACATCTTTTATCAAATAAATAAATTTATAAATTTTCTAAAACTGATATTTTAAACACCTGTACTTTTAATATTTTAAATTATTTTTAATGAAATAAATTTTTATAATTAAATTACTTGTATTTTATTTACCAATTAAATTTTAAATTACTTTCTAAATTGTAACAAGAAAAGTGAGTTTTTAAACGTATGAATGAGGTGTTTTTTTTTCAGGCCCATGGCAAGAGGCGTCAACCAATTACACCATGGAATGCCAAGTGTCGCTTTCTGAAACAATCCTCGCGGTAAAATAGTTTGGCATATTCTTTTGTTGCAATGGTAAATTGTTAAAAAAATATTGTTATTTGTTAATGGCCTAATGGGATTTATCCCAGACCTCATTCCTGCCAACAATTGTTCACCTTATGTTATCAATTCCTCCATTGTCAACTTTAGAAGGAAAATTTATCTCGTCTTCTTGCAAAGCCTTTTTGGTCTCTCTCTCACCTTGCAATTATATTGTAAGTATGCATATGATTTTAATTTGTTTATGTGGTATGGAAATGGTTGAATTGAAAAAATGTTGTTGCATCATGCTTGTGGCAAATGGGTATTCGTTCGAATATTCATGTGACATCTGAAAATAACATAATTATTTTGTGTTCTTTTTGGGGGAGAAATTTGGAATTGAGGGCCTTTGGATGTTTATATGATTTTCTACATGGTGTCTCAAATGTCAATCTTGAAAGGCCTAAATGTTGAGCAACACGATTTAATTAATCATTGTAACAATTGAATGGGGCTGCAAAAACTCTGCATGTTTTGATTTCTGACTTTGTTTGAGCTGCATTTCTTTTCTTTTTGAAAATAGATGCTATTTTGTTTGATCATTTAAAATGTATAATAATGTTTCAAGTAAATAGCAATTTTCAATTGTAATTAATCATTTACCTCTTTTTGTTACTGGATTTTTTTTAAGCGGCAATTTCTATTCTAATCGTTATTTTCTTCATCTCTATCATGGTTTGCATTTTAAATTTCTAATGTAGATAGTATGTGCTATTTCTCAATTCAATTTTAAATTTTTAATAATAATCAATATGCGTGGTGACTCCTCTATTGTGGTGAAGTATATGCATAAAGTAAACGAGTTTACATCATATTCTTACTCATTCCACAAGGGTATTAGTTGAACAATACCTGAAAATACTTTAGTTAATTTTGCATGAATTTGTCATTTTGAATCGAGATCTTGTGCTTTCAGATGATGAATATTGGAGTTGATTACCTTACAAGTCTTTCATTTTTATTCTCTTTCGACTTCTCTTTCCTCTGTCACCATCATCTTGCCACTTACATATCTTTTTCAGCAGAAATTATTGACCAGTCACATTATGTGCATGTTTGGATTAAATTTTGCAAACTTAAATTGGAGTTAAACTTAAGTTTGTAAACTGAGTTAACAAAAGTAACTCAAGTCTCGCTTTTGTAAAACTGAGTTTTTAGACAAAATTTTAATATGCAAACGTACATGAGGGTAGCCAAACATATTACGAAACTAAGTTTATTCTTTTAACTGAGTTTAGAGCACCCCAAACGAAAAACCAAACAGCCATATATTTGTGAATTTGGGAGTTTCTTGTTTTGTAGCTTCATCTCACATGAAAGGGTGTAGCTATGTCAACTTGATTTCCACTATTACTTTTATTTGAGGGTCTTTGGCCATATCACATGTAATGTTAACAATAACACATATAGTATCGAAGTAGTGTCTATATTATTATCTTTATTTTCTTATCTTTTATAAATTTCTTTTAGGTATCAACTGCACTTGATTCATTCATTAATTTCATCTTTCAGGATGGCTATCAGTTTCAGCTATTGGGATGATTGTGTTGGCCCCCAGGATTTTGAGGCAATGTGGAATGTACCTGAAGTGAGTGCTGAATGGTTAAAAGCTGGAGAAGAAAGAAGTCAAAAGGTTCACCTCTCACGTGATCCTGATGGGCAGCCATATTTAACACAAACTGAAATGAGGGTAAACACATTTCTTTATCTTAAGGATTTGACCAAGTTTTGAATTTCTAGGTGGCTGGCTACAACTTGTAATGAACACAAGTTTTATGATTTTTTGGTATATCTCTCAAACTGTTTCATAAAAGGTTTCTGATTGTGATGTAGGATACTCTTAGAAGATATTTGAGCCTTTAATTTTCAAAATTTGTAAATATCTAAACATGTTCACAAATGGAGATGAAATATTTATTTGTTGTAAGTTGTAACATCTATCATCTGCATGTCCAATTAGGTGTTTATAAGTAGTAAAAGTGCATTTTTTAATTAATACCGACCATTCAACAACATTTAAAAGAAGCTTTTCAAATACTTTTACCTGGGCTCAATTTGGATTAGCCTCTAACTTATAGAAGCTTTTCAGTTGTAAAATCTTACTGTTAAGACTTCTCTAAAGCAAAAATGCTGAGCTTTGTGAAGTTTACAACTTACAGGTGCATAGTGCTTATATAGAAGTTAAACGAGGGAGCTTTTAAAAAATTTGAGATGCATAAGTTAATTTTAACTTATTTGATCCGTTTTACCACTTTAATTCATTTTATTTTCTTTTTTTTAAAAGTGCTTGTTTAGAAGTTTATCCAAACTGACTCCCAATACAACAATGCTACTGATTGTAGCTTCTTAAGCTACCTATTAGAAGTAACTTTTGCAAAAGTGGCAATACTAAGCTTAAAATGTTTGGGTTATGCTTGATTGGTTGTTGGTATAATAATGATTTAAATTAAATAATTATCATAAATTCAGAGTATGGATATGCACACTAGTGAAATGATTGTTTTATGGTTCTAATATCTGAAATATAAGTGCCACTACCTTTAGGATATTAACTTTTTAAATGTTTCTATTCCTTCTATGATTATGGAGGTTCCTTAATTATAAAAATGTGAAGCCATGAAAGGTTATTAATTGCATTAAATGTGTATGATAGATTCAAAATATGTTTCCAGAGGATGATTGTTTGTTCCCTTGTTTTTTACTTTACATCATTTTGTGTACTTTCAGGCTGTAGCTGACATTATTATTAGCAGGCACTTTCATTCAGAGATTGATCCTGTAAGTCTTCTTTTAGTTTAACTATTTTATCATACTATTTATTTGTTTTTTTTTCCAAGTCCTAAATAAGATTGACTGATACTATTTTCATTATAATAAAAATATGGTCTTAGAAGTATCGGATGTCACTTTCTCTTTCTTTCCAACCAAGGACAAGAAACTATATATCTGTAATCCCAAATGTAGTGGTTTGCTCCATCAATGCAAAAAATTAACATGCATCCTCTACATGTAATCCCAACTGTAGTGGTTTCGGATCGTTGACTTTTTATTAATTGATTTTTTTTTTTTTTTTTTTAAGCAGTAGAGCATTTGATTTTCTGTATTTTTAATCTCACAGTTCCAAAAATAATATAGTCTAGGATTTGTTGAGGTTGATATCAAATATTGAAAACAGAAATAGGCAGTTAAGCACTCAATCCCTCAATCTTACCTAGCTGAGAAAAGGGATAAAAGAAGAACGTGTTTCAAGTTTGAATGTAGTCTGCTATATATGAAGTATTATAAGATCATATGGATGAGCTTCACATTCTTATCCTCTGATAGAATTTTAAGTTCCATTGAGATAAGTACCATAGGGCAGAGGTCTAGAGCAAATAGATTTTATTCCATGAAGGTTGGGATTAGCAGACAAATAATATGATCATAATTCATAACTCAAACCTTTCTTTTTTTTTGTTTTTTTTTTATCGGCAAATGTTAGTTTGTTAGTTTTGTTAGAAGTGTTAGTGGGAGGGATTCGAACTAACGACCTCTTCTTCCCCCCTTCTCCCTTCACCCTTAAGCCTCCCATTCCTAACCACCAAGCCAACCTTATATCTCCAAACCTTTCTTTTGTTTAGACTCTTTAAGTGGCCTTTTTATCTTTGTTGCAGGGCATGATCTGTGCTATTGCTGAACTTGAAAGTGATAGACAACTACTTGTTATGAATTCTAGCCACAAATCTAAAGAGCCTACTGTGGGGCTTATGCAACTCCTGCCCGAAACTACAGAGTGGTTGATGAGGTACTGGCTAGATGTTGATACCTTATCTCATGTACCTTATTTAATGATTATGTTTCACCAAGGTTGACTACAGCTTGCAGTGAATTAGGTTATTGTTATTATGAAGCAGAAGGGAATAGAGAATTCCTATTCAAACCATTTGTAAATGTATATTTTGGTGCTGCTTATATTAAATGGTTGTCAAACTTTGAGAACAAGTAAGTCACATATATTTCACACGATGAATGTATACAACGTGCATTGGCAATGAATATTGCCTAGTGGTTACCATGAGTTTTTGTTCTGAAATGTTTCTCACATTGAGGGGCATTGCTTTCAGAAAAAGAAGTGAAGAGTTTATTGTAAGGGCATATAAAGGTGGTACAAAGAAGGCAACTCATAAATCAACTTTGCGCTATTGGAAATGCTACCTTTCAGTTAAACAAACTTTTCCATTCAGGTACTGGTTCCTCTTTTTCCTTATTGATAAATTTTAGTTTATTTGAATTTTTTTGAACTTTCATTAGATAATATTTTGTGTGCATGCTACTGCACACTTCTGCTAATGCTTTCGAATCATGATTACTGAATCTCAACTAGTACTGATGTGGTGATGTGGGAGACAGATAGTATCAACTACAGTGCAATCAATTATGAGTTATAGTCTATTTTCTGGTTTAGAAGGAAAAACTCAAACTGAGGTTTGTTATTTAAAATGTCTTAATGATAATACTTTATCCTTGTTCAGAAAATCTGTTGATGACAGTCCCCCACCAATCAATGTTCCAGATCCTGCTCATTCTCATCCTATACCTTCATCAGAAAACTCAAAAGGTCACTTCCTTTCCCCCTATCCTTCAATTTTTAACATTTTACTTCTCAAGGGTGTGATGATGCACAAGGTGCTGCGTGCTTGATCTCATTATTTTGGTTTAAATTTGAAATCGGGGCTCATTCTAATATTACTTGATCCTGCTAGACCATCATTATTCAAGGTTATTAACTTAGTAGTTGTTTCATTAGTTAGTTTCTATTCCAGGCCTAGACTGGTTTAGTCATTTAGTGCTTAGGTCATAAAAGTTGGGTATTTGGTTGTGTATGAAGCATAAATTATACATCTATAATAGAGCAACCTTGCTGAAGTAATTCAATGAACTGATCATTGTTTGATCTTTTGTTCAAAAGGATTAGAAAGTGGTCATTGTATATCCAGAAAAGGATCCATTAGCCACTAAAGTGGTTAATGGTTAAATCACTTTATAACAGGATTAACTGCTCAATTGGTTAGCAAATCATTTTTCTGTTAAATCACCAGTTCTATTATGTGTTTATTATCCTGTTCATAATAGCTGAGTGCATTGTTTAAGTTGGAGTAATGAACACTTGGGATCAGGTAGTTGCCAACTTAAGGACCAAGTTGAGTAGTCAGCTACTCATAATATCCATATCATCCCAATAAACTGAAAAAACAATTGAATCCCTACTCAATTTTATTATTTAGTGTGTGTTTGGATTAGCTTATTTGGGGGAATAATCAACTTTTCAGTTTCCTGAATTGTCTCTTAAGAAAAAAACAACAACATTATTTCCCATAATTTAAGCTAAACCATGCCTAAACTATATATTACAAAATAACCTTTTGACAAAAATGTTAAAACAAAAAGAAACTGACTAAATACTAATGCTTCAACTTACTACACTAACAAGTTATGTACACCTAGAAGAATGTGGCTTTGAATTCATAATTTCTATTTTAGCAACTTGGTTTATATCTAGCTTTTTGTCCACTTCACAAAATGGAGTTATAAGTTTATAAGTTTTGATAGGATTTTAACTCCTAAGCAGCCCACAAATGAGAAACCTGTTCGGGTTTACACTTTACACCTATTATTCTTTAAAATAATTAAATTTGAATATTTTTAGAGCTAGTGAGATAATAGGTGGGGGCATGCAGTATTTTGTTAAGACTGCTATAGCAGAGAGTATTTTCTGGCTTGGGAGCATTGCTCTTATTTTCCTTGTATTGCCTTCCTCATACAAAAATATACCATCAGCCTTTTTTTTTCTTTCTTTTTGATTTATTGATAGGGATTCCCATCAAGTTTCTACTAATTTATTAATTGAATGGTGAGGGTCTGATTACTTAATATAATATTATCTACTTCAGTAAGGGAAGAATACATAACTGAATCTCATGAATATTTTTAGTAGGAAGATTTTGTGACTACCCTTTTTCTTAAGACAATGTTGGATTATCTATTTTAGATGTTCAGTTTATAATACAAATAGTGGTCCAATGCATGGAGTTCCACCATTGTGGGTGATGGGGAGGGTAAGATGTATGCAACCTTTCCCCCAAAATTGAAGAGGCTGTTTCAGCATCTATTATTTATAACCACCTGTGATAAGGTAGCTACAATATTGTGCTAAGGATCATCCTTGTGTTCAGTTTAGTTTATGTGGAAGCAAAATAAATGGCTTCAAGTAATATTTTCCGGCAAGTTTGTATTTTACCTCTTTTTTTTTTTTTTGTCCTGTGTTAGAGACCACGGGTGTCCCCCAACCCACTGGATTAGAGACTAATTTCGCTCGTGCTTGGTTGCCGCTGGCCCAAGAGAATTTTGCACATGAAGGGAATTGAACACGAATTCTTCTGTTAAATAGATCGTCCCCTTACATGTGAACGCAGCGAGACCTTACCTCTATAATTAAATTTGAATATTTTATTTTATAAAAAAGATTTCCACAAGCATTTAAAGAATGTAAGGAAAACCAAATAGATTGACAAATTGAGTTTCTCTTAGGAAAAGGGTGGCTCCTTTTGATGCCTTAGGGGCCATGCCCTTCCCAAATTTTTAAAACTCGACTTCTACATTTTTCTTTAAATTTTCAACTTGCACCCCTCAAATAAAAATTCTCATCTTGATCCCTTCACAATTTTCCTCTAGCTAGCTTTACCCGTGTGAATATAAATTGACAAGAAGCAGCACAAAGTCAAGCTCATGGCTGAATGTAGTTTCTGGTTCACAATGTAACGGACATAAACAAAAATCCTATGGACTATGGAATCTACATTTTGCACATAAACATGGGATGATTGGTTTCTGTGAAGGCCAAAGTTTCTTACAGAGGTGTACTAGTAGTAATTCTGGCATATAGTTATGCCTAAATATCCAATTAATATATACTTAAATACATTAGATAACTGTAAGTTCAAATTTTCTTGTCATTTCCATGGTTCTGACTTCTGAGTTTTTTGGCATCTAGTCTTGGAATGCTGGCTGTAGATGCTATAGGCATAAAATAAGATCAAGAAGCACTTGAAGGAGGCATAAAACTATAAAGAAAAAATGGGTAGTTTAAGGAGTTAGCTAATTATGTCTACTGATGAATGATATTGTCACTTTGCTGATAGATAAAAGTAATGTGCGTTAAATTGTAGAGATTGTGACATTACAGTCGCAAATTTAATGTTGATGGTTCTTTCTTGGATTGTGCCTTTGCTTTTAAGTAGATATTTATCATCAAATATTAATTCTTTATCTTTATTTTTTATGATATGTCTAAATTATATGAATATTGTTCTGAATATTGCAATCTTCCCTTCCATGATTTTAATTATACTATAACATATTCTTAAAATTAGCCTTTGACAAATTTTTTATATTTTTAATGAAGAGGCAAGTGTGAACAAATATTGGGATTCCAGAATATCCCCTGAAGATATGGAAGCTATGTGGAATCATCCTGAGGTTCGAAAAGAGTGGAATAAATCTAAACAAAAACATGGAAAGGTGCGGTTTGCACATGATGAAAACAAGAGACCATATCTTTCCCGAGTGGAAATGAAGGTATGAATATAGTATTACTGTGAGTAATTACATATCCACTTAAAAAGTTCAAGATAATAGTACTAATTTATTATCTTTTTAATTATGCCCTCATCTCTACCTAATTCTTAAATATTCTACAAACTTGTCATAAATGAGAGAGAATTAACATTGGAGGATATATCAAGAAGTTAAAATCAATTTTAACTTAAATGGGGATATTACTTCCATTCCTTAATTTGTGTTATCTTTCAAAGTGGACAAATGAAAAGAAATGAAGGGAGTATTAATGAATAAGTTTTGCATTACTTGGTGTCTTCTTTGTTGCATTTCCCTCGAGTTGCACATAATGAAAGTCTGTATAACTTTGATGGATAATAGTGCTTACTAGTTTCTAAAGTTTTTAGTACAACCTGATAACTTCATAATAAATAACTCTGAGGTAGAAGTTTGTTTGGAATTTTTGTAATGATTTCATTCTTTTAGGTAGCTTTTATCATATGGCTTTTACTATTTTGATGTTTCATTCCTTGTACTTTTTTGGTTATTTCACATAAAAATGATATTTTATTCTCTGTTTTTTCCCTACCTTTCTATTGACAATATTTTGAAATTTATAAGTTATAATTCTTATTTGGAACTTATTTATAATGGAGAAATGAATTGAAATTTGTTACTTAATCCTCAATAGAAAGAGTCTAACAATGAAACTTGTACTTTTTAAAAAGAAAACATCATTAATGCATCTTTTTTAGTAGCAAAAAATTAAAGTGAACATATCTTGCAACTTGTGAAGTGGGAACTAACTAATAAATGAAGGGATTTTTTCTGTTCCTTTTATTTTTTCTCACACCAAGCCAAAATGGGGCTCATGTTTTTGCCTCTTGTCCATTTAATGATAATAGCATACACTGTAATATTTAGTGTTTAAGAAATAAAATGAGTATGCAGTATGTGAGTCCTTATCATATTATTTTTTTTATTCTTACAGGGAATTGCAGATATAATTCTATTCAAATACCTCAGCACAGTGAAGATTAAATCCGTAAGTATATATAATTGGAGGAGTTTGGTTTTACTATAAATTGGAAATGATTAGGAAAAATGTAGTCCAAGCATACCTATAACACACATTGAACAAGGTTGAAAAGTTGAGAACCCTTTTGGTAGTAAACAATGTGTATAAAACAAAGTCCAAGCATACTGCTTTCAGGTAAGATGATGACAATTTGTTCTGAATTTATAATTTCATGCAAACTAACTGAATCTCTCACCACTAGCCCAATTCTATTGACTTGAATTCCATACATTTGACACTACTCACTAGAGTTTAACATATCTGTAGCAGGACATGTGTTATCCTGTCTTGATGTTGTACCCTATCATATTATATAAAGTTTAGGGTCACTAAGCTAAAAGAAGGAAATTTCAATACTTTTTTTTGAGTCTCCATTTTGAGATTATGACATCTAACAAATATTCAAAAATGCCCTTAAGACAAGATTATGGTATTTTCAGCTTTTCTTTGACTTGGTTAAAAAAAAGATGATACTTTCAAATTCAATATGTGCTTTTTGGACATGAATTTGTTGGTAATATATAATAATACATTAATTCCTTCTGATTTTTGTGGAATATTGTTTGGTGCACAGAGAGTAGTTTGTGCCATTGGGGAGGTTCTAAGCAAGCGTTTTGTACATGGAGTTGGAGAACGACCTGGGATAATGGGGATTGACTATTCCACTGCTTATTGGCTTTACTTGTATGTGTAACACATATCCAACATTATCCTTCTATAGAATGTATATTGATGAAACATTGCATCTATGTGTGTGTAATATACTTTGTTAATATTTGGAAATTTGTATAATTTTGAGATTAGACTAATATCTATTATCATCAATTTTAATAAGTACTGTGATGACATTCTTTTTAGCAAATATTTTTTACTTTGCCAAATTGTAGAGTTTAGTTATCTGTTTCAATGCCACCATTTAGAAGGCTTTTAGATACTACAAGTCTGCAACTACTATTGATATGCAATTATAAAGAAAGACTTGTATCTTAATTTTGCCAAAACTGGACATAATAGTATTTGAGCAATGCCCTTGTTTTTTCCTTTAAACTGATATCTGTGTTCAATGTCTTGTTTTGTTCAGGGAGTTGGGCTATAGGGCTTATAGACTTGAATCTGTTGATGATCTTAACAATCCATTTGTGTCCATGTACTTTGGTGCTGCCTATGTAGCATGGTTATCAGAATATGAAGGAAGGTATGTCTAATTTGATTACCCCACTAAAGATTTTTCTTTTAGGGTAGAAGTTACCCTACTCTGCAAATATTTTTCACTTTTAATCATTTAGTTGCATGAATGGCATTCCATGTCCATGTGTTATTCCAATCCCTCTTACTCTAATGGTCTGTTTGGTGGAGCTAAGAATTTTATGTTAGGGGTCAGAAACTAATTTATATTTTTGATTGGGCCAAACCACATGTTGTATACTTTTAAACTATTTTAGAAAATTTTAAAAATGTTCAAGAAATATTTTGAGGCTTATAGGGCCATGACCACACTAGTTTCCCCTTGTATCCATCCCTGTTGTTTGGATTTTGGAATAGGAGACTTTGTAGTGAATAAATTTGAAAGGAAACTAAAAATCGATAGGAATCTAAATAAGTAAATATTTCCCTTATTTTGGGACATACATATAGTGGGGAAAGGTCAGGGTAGGGGCAATGCCTAGTGTAAAGTCTCAATAGTCTATAACAAATTTATTTTAAAATATTACAAAGTGTGTGACCTGACTTGCAACATTTTTCTTAAAGAAAAGAGTAAGCATCCATCTTGGTCTTTCAAGATAAAGTGTCATTAGTTTGGTCCTTTAATAATGAATACATTGAAATAGTCTTTTAATGTCAAATTGTAACATCAACTTGATCCTTTTGGAGGAATAATCATGTAAAAAATAAATCAATTTTAATCATTACTGTCTTGTAATTCAGGGAAAGGACACCAGACTTTTTTGTTCAAGCATATTTTGTAGGGCCAAAAAATGTGAACCCTCAAGATACAAGCACCCTTTGGCTAAAATTTGAGGAAACTCTCAGCAAATATGAAGAAACAAAGAGGTACAAATTTTGAATGCTCACATTTTTCATAGGAATTTATATAGACACAATCGGATTTATTGACCTGAACTTGACCAAAGACAACTTTTCTTTCTCTCATAGAACATGTCACTTTTCATATTTAGGAAAATATACTTTTAGTCTTCAAGATAATTTTGGTTTTGATCCTTTAAAATATTTTATTAGATTTAGTCCTTGTAACATTTAAAATATTTGAAAATAATTCCTATCACCACTTTACAATAATGTGACATACATGTAGATGTGTCACGTTACATGTCACCTCAAAATGTTATATGCATGACATGTCACCTCTAACTAGTGATAATAGATTATAACCGTAAAAAAAATGAAAAGGATAATAGATTATAAAAAAATGTAAAATTTGTAAGGATCAAAACCAACAATTTTTTTTTTAAAAGACAAATTTTAAATGAAGTGGGGCTAAAAATATAGTTCATCCTTCATATTTTTGTGTGTGAATCGTAGTAGGATACTCTAATCATATGAATTTCTTTTTACAGGAATAGTGATAGCTGCTCTATCATGTAAGCTAACGACTACCTGCCAAATTATGATTACGAGGGACTCTATCCCAAACAGTTTATCTAGTATTTCATTTGAGAGCTGTGTAATTGTGACAGTGAAACCAATGGATTGATGTTGTAGAAAAGGAATCAAGAGAAGGAAAGAAAAGAAATTTATGTCCCAAGAAATGACTTACTTTCTTTATAAAACCGATTGTCATATAAATCTTTTTAAGTCAATACAATTCATTCAAAGGGAGTTATAAGGTTGATTTGGTGGTTGGGAAGGAGGGTTTAAGGTTTGAAGGGAGGAGGGGAGAAGAGGTTGTGGGTTCAAATCTCCCACTAACATTCTAACAAAAAATAACAACATTGGCTGATAAAAAAAATGTGATGAAGATGATGATGCAATTGAATTTCTTACCATATATAGTTCCAACTTTTACATTTGAGAAGACAACGAATACTAGATCAATTGAAAAATTTAGGCTAAATTGTAATTTTGGTCATTCTTTAATTCTTAATTCACGATTTTGGTTCTTTCAGTTTTTTTTCCTGCGATTTTAGTCCACAACTTTTAAAAAATTCACAATTTTGGTCCAACATTCAATTTTTTATATGTTTATTTTTCTTTTATTTTTTTACATTTTAATTAATTAAATTATTTTTAATTATTAAATGTTAATTTCTACCTCATCACAATACTATTACATCATTAGTCAACCATTAAATTAAACAGTTAATGTATGTAAAATTAAGGATTAGACCAAAATTACAGATTTTCTAAAATTTGGGGATCAAAATCATGGAAAACAAAATAAGAGACCAAATTTGTGGATAACAAATTAAAGGGAAACCAAAATTGTAATTTAGTAAAAAATTTATTGCTGTAAAAAAAAATGCAATTGAATTAATATCATATATAGTTCCAACTTTTACATTGGAGAAGATAATGAATATTAGATCAATTGAAATCTTGTCATTTTAATGTCTCCAAGTGCCTACGAATAATACTTTTTTTTTTTATCACAAAATACATTTGCACCCTACTTAGAAGTATTTCCCCTCGCTGTGTAAACAAATTTTAACACTTATGTACCAAAATGAAATATTAGTATTTGTGTAATATTTACTCATGAATTCGCTATCTCAGTTTAAGCTTGTTTAATTAAGGGATGTGTTATTGTATTAGGAGTGTAGTGAAATTTAATTAGTTTTCACGCTTTCGTATGCATAATTGACTCCAAAATCTATCATTTGGTTTTTGTATACTGTCTATATTTCTCAATAAAAAAAGTTTTTCCAAAAATTTAAATTTAAATATCAATTGAATAGTTTAACACATTGTAATTGAATGTTAGAAATCAATTATATATATATATATATATATATATATATATATATATATATATATATATATATATATAGGGTAAACTACCTTTTTAGTACCTGAAAGTGTAATCTACTGTCACTTAAGTCCCTGAAAGTATGAAACTGTCACTTTAGTCCCTGAAAGTACAATTTGTCTGTCACTTTAGTCTTTTTGATAAAAAAAATTTCTTTAAAATTAACGTTCGTGCTTACGTGATATGCTATTTACCTACGTGACATGTTATTCATGTAGTTAGATAACGTGTGATGTAGGCACAAACGTTAATTTTAAAGAATTTTTTTTATCAAAAGGACTAAAGTGATAAACAAATTGCACTTTTAGGGACTAAAGTGACATTTTCATACTTTCAGGGACTTAAGTGACACTGGATTACACTTTCGGGGACCAAAGTGACACTTCACCCTATATATATATTATCTTCAAATATGCTTATGATATATCATCTTATACTTTTAATATTAACCGAAGAGTTTAATTTAACTTTTTATCTCTTTCAAGGCTGCGTCTACTATGGGAAAGTAACACAAGTTTCCCACCGTGCGTAAGTAACCATGATCGTTGGATATAGACATTTTTTGAGATATGTGTGGGATTACCGTAGGAATAGCCACACTGGATTATATTAATAAAAAGTCCCTCTTCCTGTAGTCATTATTTCCCTTTTGCAATTTCTATCCCCTTTCCCTGTTTACTGTACACGAGGCACTCAATCAACGCTGCAAATTCATCATCTTCCACCTAAGTTGCTATGTAAGCAACTAATTTATTCCCCTCCATGGATGCAGTGCTGGGTATTCTCTCAATCCCTTAATCCAATCCCTTAAAAAACCTCCAACAAAGACCCACCTCCT
The DNA here is from genome assembly GCA_026413185.1 of Pueraria montana var. lobata. Classification (NCBI taxonomy): domain Eukaryota; kingdom Viridiplantae; phylum Streptophyta; class Magnoliopsida; order Fabales; family Fabaceae; genus Pueraria; species Pueraria montana. The sequence continues at coordinate 19,903,105 of CM048649.1, read as the reverse complement.
CCATTGAAGGAGAGAGAAAGAGTGGTGCAGAGGAGAGAGAAAAGAGTGGCGCAGAGGAGAGAGAGGGTTGCGCATCTGACGGTGGAGTAGGCCTGGTGGAACGCAGTCAAAGGTGTGGCTTCTCCTCCATCCTCTTTTTAGAATCGCTTTCGCTACCCCTGCAGCGAACATCTTGTGCCTACTGTGCGCGACGGTGCTAACAATATTGTGTTTTTGGTGCGATTGATTTCCACTGTTTTTGGTGCGATTGATTTCCGCTTTGAATCTCTACTGCTTTGAATCTATGTTTGAGGCTTGGTTTTTGCTTTAGATCTCACTTTGAATCTGCGCACAGTGGTCGAAGAGAAGGAGAGCGGAAGAAAAGAAGAGGAGATTAAAAAAGGAAAGGATGCCACCAGAAATCCTCTCCCACGACGGCAGATGGTGGTCGGCGGTGTTGGTTATGAAGAAGATAGGCTAAGAGGATGACCGAAGAGAATAGAGAAAGGGACAAATAAGAAAAAGATGAAAAAAAATAGTAAATAAAAAATGAAAAAGATAAAAATTATTCCAGTGTATGCATGTCTACGGTATATCTAAAAATTACCTAGATCTAATGGTCTTAGTTACTCATGCACAGTGGGAAACTTGTGTTGCTTTCCCACCGTAGACACAACCCTCTTTCAATCTATCATTTTCAACATCTTTAGTTTTAATTTGAATTTGAATATATAACACCCCTTGTTACTATTTAAAAATTCTATTTTCGAAATTAAGGAAATAAAATTAATTTTAATTTTTTAAAACATCCTTTCCAGAAGTTAGGGTAAATTTATTTTTTTCTTCAAATCATCATTACTTGAAATTCTAGGTGAAGCCCATCCTTATTAATTCATCATTATATTGAAATCCCCCCCCCCCCCCCCTTTTTTTTTCTTCGTAATATCGATCTTAATAAAACCAAATTCATTGTACAAGACATTAGATCCATTGTAAATATTTGAGCATTACAAAATTTCATTTAAACATCCTCAAATCCATCCTTAAACGAATTTAGTACCCAGAATATATATACGCTTCACATTCTTGAAACCAAATACGTTATACATTTGAGTCACATAAAAGTGAATGGTACATCATAGTATTATATCCTAGTCTACCCTCTTGTAAACAATAAAAGATTGAGTCTCGAAATAGTGACTCAATAAAATTCAAATCCTTTTATACCCACTTGAACTCATGAGGCATCTCCAGAGGATCCTCCCTTTCCTCAAACAAGTCCATCCATATTGATAACTCTTGTTGTAGCCTCTCCACTCCATCTTTAGCATTCGCACATAGCCATTCATCATTTGAAAAATAAGGGTGTATGGAGTGAGTTCCCCGCCTCCTCTAGAACCACAAACAAAGATGGACCTTTCGGTCACACATCAACCTACTAACCATGACGATGTGGTTTTCTAACTAACTTCACTCAAAATCCTAATTGGTTTCATTCACTAATCTCTTAACACAACACACTACAACCCAACCACTGGAACTCCTAGAGCTAAGTGGTCTTACAAAATTTTAAGTTGGATGACTATTGGAAGTACACCCTTTGCCACAGTACAATGACAGGGCTCTAACCAACATGGTTATGTCTCATATTTGTCAGGGTTGCCAATTTGGTTGTGTGAACCCTTGTCATAACTCGACGCCATACCCCCAAGGAATAGCAAGCCAACGATGATTCCCCAAGTACCACTCTGTGGTCATCCACTTTCTCTGAGAACTGACTTCTCAATGACTCTCCTCACCGGGATTGTCCTTCACAAGTCCTGTGGGATTCCTCTGTTAATAGTATATCATAGCGGTTAGTTGACTATAAGAGCATGAGGCCCCGCCTTCAGCTCCAAAATCATATTATTTGAAGATCCCATCTTCTCCACATCCCATGTTGTTTTAGCCATTCTAATTCCCCATTTTCCATAACTCAATCACTTATTATAGACAGAAATCCCCACACGACTACTTTAACGCTTGTTTCCACAACTAGCTTCCACAACTCATTTTTATTCCTCAAAATGCGTGCCATCTCGCCATGCGACACTACGAACGCGTCACGTCCACCACAGTCCTCGTACGAACACAATCCTCCATTTGTGAAAATTGAGCCAAATAATGTGCCCAATAAAGCCAATCTATGTGATTATAAATGTGCTTTCAAATGCATACATTTCACTTTCAATAAACCTCAGTATCTGAAATGTGCTTGTCTTGTTACTAAACAAAATTGTAATAAAATTTGCGTCAAATTTGATCAAATGCCCATCGATGCTGCCTACGATTGTATTACTGCTTGTGGCTTGACCAAGTCCATTGATGACACATTGGTATTCACCCCTATACAAAACTGACCTTTTTTATTATTGACTTTACATGTGTTTTTATAAGCTTTGTGAATTTAGTCCCTCCCAATTTTTTAAAGTTTGACTAAAAGTACAAGAACTATGAACACCTTTTTTTTTTATAAATCTTAAAAAAACAAAATCAGTCACATCAATTTGAAATGACGCTTTGTGCATATTTTCTCCACATACTTACGTTCCCAAAACAATCTATTACTGTAAAATGTTTTTTTTTTTTTTATAATAATTTAGTAAATAGTTATTTTTTATTATTAATTTGGAAAAAAAATCCTGATAAGAATCTTCAGGATACAAGTTACAAAAGGCATATGCAGCTTCCTGAGAGTCACCAATAACCCTTTGACAGAGAGCGATATAGGTTTGTAGCCTATCAAGCAAAAGCCTCCAAGAGAATGCCAACACCTTCTCTTCTGATGGTGCCTAGCTAAGGTGTTCAATACTTTTCTTTAGACATTGGAAAATTATATTTGGACACTCCAAATGCTATCCAACACTTAGTGAAAGAGAAAAAAGAGAGAGAAAAATTAGGTATGATAGGTGATCTAATGTAATAGGAAGAGAGAGATAGAAAGAAATAAAAGATATTGACAGAGTGTTTAAAATAATGGGGTGTCTAAATACCATTGTTCTTAAACATATATATATATACTTCATAGGGATCTCTTGTGTTGTGTTCTTTTCCCACTGTCTTTTACATACATAACTCCCATTGTGATATTGTATCAATATTTATGACTCGTTAATACCATGGTACTATTGAATTAAGAGTGCATAAGGAATCACAAGAACCAACTAGTAAGAGATAGTGAATGAGGATTTCTTTAAGAACTTAGTAGGATTTAAGAATGAATTTGAATATTGAGGGATGATAAAATTGAGATGATTATTTGAGATGTAAGTTAGTAAGAGAAGCTACATGATTAATAAGTGTTTGAGTGAAAGAGAAATTTCCATAAGACTTATTAATACTTAATAAGACTTTGGTGGTATAAGGATGGGTAAATGGAATGTCCTAAGGACATGTCCATTCATTTTGAATTCTTGATTGAGTATATGTTGTAACATCCCTAATTTACAGACCTTAGAAATAAATAATAAAGAGACATTTTTATGGAATAGCCGTTATATTTAATTGTTAAAGGATACCCTTAGGTATTATTCATAATAGTTACCTTTTTATAGGAGTTGTCAGGAATGAGATAATAGGATCTAGATGGAGAGCCAAGGCCTAAGGTGAGCTGAGGCCCACAAACACCACACACTTTATATAGATGAGAGAAGGGAGTGTTAGAGAGAGAAAGAAAGAAAGAAAGGGAAAGGTAGAGAGAAGGAGGAGAAGAAGAGGAAGAAGGAGACGGAGTAGAGATCTGAAGACCTAGTGCCCGGAGCTCATCTCTACATGTCCTGGGAGGTGAGTGTTTCCCCTTAGTCCTTCCCTATCCCCTTGATTTGCATGTTTTCCCCTTTTGCTCTTTTGAACCTTAGGTTTGGAGATTTTGAGTTTTTGGTGATTATGTTTGATTAAGGGGTTTTTCGGGTAAATCAATCGGTTGGAAATGTAATAGAAGTGTTTAGGGTTTGATTTGTATGCTTGGGTGAGTCTTTGCATAGGGTTAGGATGAGTGGGTATGCCATTGATGACAATGGAATTCGCAGGTCACAACCAGTTTTGCTCTGGCCCAACACGAATTTTGGTGCAGCTGGGCTAGAGGGCGTCAGAATGGAATATTCAGTTCCAGGGTCTTTCTGGCCCACAGGGTCTTTCTGGCCTAGTGGGACAGAGCTTGTGTGGCCAGGCCAGAGAGTGTCAGTAGCGAACATTCATTTCTAGAGGGGTTTTGGCCCAGCGTGAGAGTTTGTGCGGCCGGGCTAGAGAGTGTCAGAATGGGTATTTAGTTCCAGGAGGGCTCATGAGAGTTTGTGCTGCCGGGCTATAATTTGGTTAATTGAAATTCTCTTGAAACTTTCCCCTTTTGATTTATATGATTTTAAAATGTTTATACAAATGTAGTATGTTTAATTATAAGATGATTATGTTGTTCTTGAGATATTTATATTATGGTAAGGTAGTTGCATTATTGTTGTAATAATTATGTTTTGATGAGGTGGATGTATTATTATTGGGATGTATATGAATTATTGATGAGATGATGTTGATGAATGATAATCTTGTACTGTAACCATCCCTATATGTTAAAAAGGAGTTAGCTATGACCTTTAGGAAGATTTTATAGAAAAATGGTATACTTGGGAGGGTGAGTTTCACGCCAGAACTTCGTCTCACTAAAGCGACCCGGAGGTCTCCCCTAGTGAGATATCTTCCAGAGTACCACCCCTATGTTTTAACTCCAAATGGCGTGTTAGAGAGTTGAGAACTAATTCCCAAGAGGTTGAGTGACCTTTTTAGTGTATAGGGGATGGATTGTTGTCGTGGTTGAGGATTGTGGATTGTTAAGATGTATTTGAATCCTTAAGTTAGGCCATAGAAGATGGCGGGCACGGAGGTGGCGTATCTAAGACTGTAAGGGACTCCAAATATGTTTTGTCGCTGGAATACAGTGGGTGCATAATTGATGCATAGAAATATTCTGAATGTTGTAATTGCACTGTTGGTGCATAGGTGTGCACAGTTGGTGCACAGACATATGAGTAGGCACGTAAGTTGAGAGTGCTTGGTTGGCTCTTAACCTAGTATTGGGGGTTTTCGTGGTGGTTAACGGGAATGGGCCTATAGAATAGACGAGTGGGAAAATCCCTATAGATGTAAGGTCTTGCAAACCTACAGAGGTAAGCCACTATAACACTTGTCTATTTTCTATAAAACCACACTTTCCTCGTAGGGACAGCTCAAGGGACTCCCTGAATGGTCAGAATGTACAGACTATGGTAGGGGATGGCGCCTATGAGGGACCGCTCATATGATGTTGAAACTCCATGAAGTAGAGTCAGTCTTGATGACTGAGGTTGTCTAATGGTTTATGATATACATCATTTTGATGATGGATGTTGGTGTTTGTATTATGTTGTTGATGTTAGTTGAGGATTTATATTATGACTATGAGATGGGTGACTCATGATGTTGTTGTCTGTTGGTGGTTATTAATAAATAATATGAACTGGGTTTTTGTTATAAATTATGGTAATTATATACAGTATTTTCAAAGTACATAAAGTTTAGTTTCTTTCCTTTTCCTTGATTGGAATCTATTTACGTATATGTATAGATTGGTCCAACTTAGGGATAAATGAAGAGATGTTGAGATTATAGTTGTGAGTATGAGTCTCAAGAAAAGAAATGAGAAGCCATGAGAGTTAAGAAAAGGGTCTCTAGAATAGAGAGTCAACTTAGAGTCTTTAGAGCATTCACTTAGACATTATGTCTCATCCCTTTTAGTTTCATGTTATTACAGGCTAAGCAGATGGAGGAGCTCAAGGGAGAAGCTTGGAGCTGCTTGCATGAAAAAAAGATAATTATAGTTTTCTATCTCCCAATGTATGGGAGTTAGTTTATGTTCAAGTACCCTTTTTGGTTATGTTTTGTACGACACATAAGTGCCAAGAGCTTTGTATTAGATTTGTTTATGTAAGATATGTTTTAAGTTTTATTTTTCCGCATAGTAAACTCTGATATCCTTATATTCTAAAATTTCAAAATTTAGTAATATAAATAGGCAAAAGGTTTCACACCACTTAGGGTGTTACATATGTGGTTTACCATGAATGATCACGGAGTGGAGAAGAAGGAAATGTGTTTCCTTCTCTCGTACATAGGGACATTTAGATCCCATTGATGTGAATACCTATCTCACATAGTGAGAGGAGGAACCTTAAATGACTAACCCTAGTGGAATGTGTTTTAAAGTAAAGTTGGCCAGTGTAGCAAGTTTCGAGAATAGTTGCCTTTGGGCAACTAATAGAGAGAAATGGTGGAAACAGCAAAAGCAATTATGAATTTGACTCTTGAGGTTGGGTCAGGCTATTGAAGTTGTTTATGTGAAATCGACGATCGTTTTGAGTTGCACTGATGAATGGACAACTAATGCCCGGTTATGATTTTAATTAGTTGTGTATTGTACCAATGAGGATAAGCTCTACCGAATGGAAGATGTGCATCCTAGTGAGGAGTGACGAAGTGAGGAAAGTATCCAATGTAAGATGATTGGGCTGACTATAAAAGGTACTTGTGAATATGTTTGTCAAATGCTGTCCTGGGGGGAGATAAGGTGTTGAGTTATGAGACCTCTAAGCATGAGGGAATCACATAACCCGCTTGATGTCCCCGACTGTGCGAATGATGTCCATGTTATGGTTGAAAGTGTTCTATGTTATACCAACAGAACATGTACTCCCATATCCCAAACGATTATCACATAAGAATTCTATGACCTGGGAGGTCTAGAGGCAGTGGAGGCCCAAGTGTGAATGAAACCTAGATGGAGTTTTAGGATAACCCTATGGGTGGTGTTTGTGCTTAACACAGTGTTGTGGTTATTTATTTGTGTTTGTGGAAGCATATTGGTTCATTTTGTTTGTGGTATGAATGAGGGCGAAAGGCTCACCCATACAATTATTTTTGAAGGATGATGGATGACCCTATGTGAGTGATGAAGATGGCGTGGAAATGCTACGACAAGAGCTGTTGATGCTTAATGGATGTGATAGAAGAAGGAGTGGATCCCAGTGAGGCTAACTTGTAGGCGTAGTCAGGTATTTGGGTTTATAGTTTTGATTGAGTCACTGCTCTAAGTCCTAGTCTTCTCTTGTAAAAAAAGTGGGAAGATTAGGGATTAACATTATGATGTATCATTTTCATTTAGTTGACTCAATTGTAAAATGTTCATTTTGAAAGTCATAAATAGGTATTCATATTTGTTGTATTGTATTTCTTGAATGATCAATTGTTTTTATGTGAATGAATTTTTGCATTATATCTTAATGGATCGCCGTGAACATAAAGTTTTATAAAACGAGGGGCCTTTAAGATGAATGACGTTTCATTAATGAACGCTTTTAAACAAGTATTATTTAAAAATCATGGCTTATGTTTGACGTTTTAAGCTTTAAAGTTAAATAAAAATAAATTTTCTCCCATTTAGAAGGGTTATTTTCAATAATAAATTGTTTTATTTTGCAAAATTTTGAAAATAATAAGATCTTTAATCGTGACAAGGGGTGTTACAACGTACAAGAAAAAGGTTAAACTTATGTAGATCCTAACTATCAATAAAATACTACAATATTCGATACATTGTACATTTGTTAATTAATACTGTGTATAAAGGAATTTGTCCAGTCTTTAGAGAAAAAATCGTTGCAATAACCTTTTTTTTTATAATAATATTTTTTTATTAATCTGGAAGGTACAACTAATTTAAACAAACAAAATGAAAAATAAATTTGGATTGATTTTTTTTTTTTACTTTTGGAAATTTTTACTAAATAGTTTTATTGGAATTCTCAAAATAGAGAAATTCAAATCTAGAAAATATAAAAAATTCAAATTAAAAAAAATATAATTAATATTATACTAAATTAATTCATTCAAATAAATCAAAATTTCAAATATCAAATCCAACTTATTTATTATTTTACATAAATGTTAATATCTAGTATTTAAATTATAAAATTAAAGAAACCACCTTTACCATCAATAAATTTTCCATCTATCTATCAAACTAATCAAATGAACTTTTTAAAATAAAATATCATTTTCAAAACTTAACGCAAACAATTTTTTATTTAGCATAAAAGATTTTTGACTTGAAAATTGAACCTACACTCAAAACATTTAAAAATTCTTTATATACCACACTTTCTCTTTGCTTCTTTCATCTTGTGCCTCAAAAATCTTTCACACTTTTCTTTTCTTGCTTCTCGTCTCTTAGTTGAAGCTAGGCATAACTACCCTAACCAGTTGGTTTTTCCAAGGTTAGTTGTTGGTTTTACATGGTTTAATCACCATCATGATTGACCATGTTAGATTCACTTTTTCTTTAATTTTAATTAGTTGTTCATGATGTGACTATGTATTTTTATTTGTGAAATTTTTAATTATATTTCATGATTTATCCTTTCCTACACCATTTCCTTTAATTTCTCTCTGTCTTTGTAAATATGTAGATTTTTCACAATTCATTTGGTTTATCATTTATGTTTTATTCAGTTTGTTGCCCATGATATATAGTTTGTCATTTTTTTTAATGTTTTTTTTATTAATTACTTGTTGTACGCTAGTAGAAGGTTTAAGGGGATGAATTTTGTGTTGTATAAGTTGTTGGGTTATGAATTATTACTAAAATTTGAAACTTTGGAATATTCAGTGTTGGATTCCTAGTCTCTCTTTCATAAATCCACTCTCCTCTTGGGATGAGGCAAATACAATGAGGCTAAATTAATGCTGCCTCGATCCATTCCCTTTTGTTTGTCTTTCAAGGTTTTATACACAACTCATGAAATGCAATAAATGTTCTTATTTTTTAATAAAATAATTTTAAAGTTTTCTCTTTATCCTTTTTCATTTTTACTCCACAATAAATGCATACTAGTGTTAAATGTGTAAATTAAATTAAATTTAGGTGGAAGTATGCGTATTATTGATAAACAAGTAATTAATGTTATTTGAAAATGAGAAATGAATAGGAACAAATCTTTTCTAAAAAATCGACGCTTAAAAAGGAACAAAGGGAGTACTCTTTTTTAAGGAGCACTTGACTCTTTATGTTTGGCTTTTTTGTGTGTGTAAATTCCTCAAAAGAAAACATAGTATGAATCAATACATATTTAGACTGATAATTTTACATTTATATTATGTGTATACATTTTATTGTTAAAAAGAAAACAAGTCAACTAGGAGTGCCACAAAATCTTGGAAGAGCTTGATGCAGAATTTTGTTGAGGAGTTGAAGCTGGTTTACGTGCATTATTTTGTGTCTATAAATTGATGTTTATTTTCCTTGAAACATCACAACAAGAGTTTAACATTTATACAAAATTCTATGACATAGATTGTAAAGACTTGGAGAAGAGTTATGGCTAAGCACGAGATGAAAACAGTCGGAGTTGTGATTATGATGATGATTATAGTGGGCTTCGTGCAAGCTGATTACAATCCTCCATTTGTGAAAATTGAGCCAAATATTGTGCCTAATAAAGCCAATCTATGTGAATTTAAATGTTCTTTAAAATGTTTCAATTTCAATAAATCTCGGTATATGAAATGTTCTTGTGTTTGTGCTCAACAAAATTGTAATAAAATTTGTGCCAATTTTGATCAAATGCCCATCGATGCTGCATATGATTGTATTATTGCTTGTGGCTTGACCAAGTCCATTGATGACAACATTGGTATTCATCCTCTTAGAAAACTGACCTTTTTTTATTGTTATATTTTTTTTATAATCGAGTTAATTGTGTTTTTACATGTGTTTTTATTATTGACTTTATGTTTCAAATACTCGTGGTCTTGCAGCCCATGCAATAGATTCTTGCTTGCAAGAAGGCCAAAACAAGTAAGAGTTTGTTACAAAAATGTTTAGGAAAAAGATTGTTAGGAGAAATAATATTATTCATCCTTGTTTGTAACAAACAATTCCTAATAAATGAGTAACATCTAGTCTTTATTTTCCATAAATCTTTAGTCCAATTATTTTTCTTCATTTATCTCATGCCCCTTTCATGTGAGCAAATATATATGCTTGCAAATCAAGACACTGACAAGTTATTAGATCCAAATGCAAAAATGTATGTGCAAAAAATATTGATGACCAACATATTAAAAGCTTGAAAACTTTTTGTATGAGCTTGGCAACACACTCCACAAAACAAATCTAACTATTTTTTTTATATACAAATGTTCACCATGTAATAAATTATGTTTAAAATTTTCATTTTTGTAAACTAAATAAATTCTCTTTTTATGCATGATATTAAAATGGTAGACAATACTTGTAAGTGGTATTGTGCATATAATTTGTGTTGTCAACCAATATTTTTGGGAAAATTTTGTATACACTACTACAAATAGGGCTTTTTATGATGCCTTTTTACATGCATTCTATGAGAACCGATGTAAAACAAAAATGCGATGATAATTTTGTAAATAAGTAGATATTTTTTTCATCGATTATCAATATAACTTGCTAAGGGACTACACCCTAAATCCGGGTTTACATGTACTTGCTAAGGGACTACACTCTAAATCCGAGTTTACATGTATTTGTATTAGGCATAAGTTGTCCCTCTTTGTTATCAAGTTGTTTTGACTCCTTATGAGTAAATGCCTTGTGCATTCTACCCTCTTCCAAGTTGTACATTGATGTTGAATATTTTGTTCTGTCATTACTTTTCTTGTAAGAATAAGTCAAATGGACACATTTCAAGTGGTCTACTTTTGAGTAGCCTACTATTCTTGTAAATAAAATATCTCAGTTCTTAGTAGGGTCATTCGTTTTGTATGAATGATGTCTTGCCCATGATGTTTCTTCTAATCATATGGTAACCGAAACTTCTTTCAGTGTCTGTGTCTCTGGCAGAAATAAATTTATTGATCGTGTTCTGAGAAACTATATCAATGATGATTGAGTTGTCTTCAGTTCCAGTGAAGGTCATTCATTTCATGAGGATAAGTTGCCTTTTCTATCACTCTTGCTTTTGAAGCAAGATGAGTGTTTCAAAGGAAGAAAGAAAATCTTGATAAAGTTGTAAGGGTGCACACTCAGGACTCGGTCAAGATGACTTTCCCTCCTAATACCAAAGTTATGGAAATTTCAATTCATGTCATTTTATCCATCCTTGTGCTCCACTCTGTGAGGCGTGAGCCTATATTCTTGAGTTGGTTGAGAATAGAGGTTTGAAGGTTGGAGTTGGTGAATTGGAATTAATCTTAAGGGGAGGGAAAGGAAAAAGGAGTTTAACGGTGTCTTGATGTTTGTGGATACAATGAGAGGTGACAATTATAGTGTTATGACATGGTGTCGATGAATGTGTTCAAGTTATTAGATTGAAGGGAGTAGAGAAAATGAGGATTGATGGGTGGAATAAGAAATGAATGCTAGAAATAGTAGCCAAAAGTTTAAGATGGAAAATAAGTAATGGGAATGTTTGAGAGAGTGTGACTTAGATGTTAGAAGTGATCGAATTGGTAGTAGTGGGTTGAAGTGGTTTGAGAATAAGTTGGAAGTGATACTAATAGTGAAATAGTTTGAATAGGATACTAAGATGTAACCGAGAGTTAAGGACATGCCTAGTGATTTGCCTACAACTCATAGAATATGACAAACCTAAACCCTCAACGTTGAGTAGACTTAAGTTTAGTCGTGAGAAGAGCTGTGTGCTTACCTAGTAGCTTGAGTGGATTCCTGCCAAAACCCGCTCTATGTTAGTGAGCCTATAGCCTTAAGAGTGAATCTACTTAGATGAAAACTGTATATACTTTTTAGAAGGAACCATATATATGCTTTCATGGCGAAAAGGATAGTAAGTTAGAACTGAGCTCTACAATGGAAATAACTTCCTATAGGAGCCGTCTAAGACTAGCTATAGAAAAATATATTAGCCTAAGAATAGACAAAAAGGATTATGGCCCTAGCTTATCTTAACCATACGCTTAGTGAATTTCGGGGACGAAATTCCTAAAAGGAGGGGAGTATTGTAACACCCCAAAAATTTCAACCTATTAAGTCGGAACATGAGAGAGTTAATTGAAATTAATGGGAACTTAATTGTTTGTTTTAGATAAGAAAAGAATATACTTGGTGTAATTAAAATAAAGTTAGTAATTAATTGAGTGATTAAGAAAATAAAGGAAAATAAATAATATAGTAATTTCTTTATAAGGATCAAAGAGGAAAAACATTTATAAGAACAAAAACGTAAAAAGTTCTCTGCGAGTAACTTCCTTTAATTAATTCTCTAGAATTAATTCTCGATGGTTACTTTCTGTATAATTTGTTTGTAGGTCTGTTTATAAAATTCTTTGTAAGTGAGCTAGTCTGCTTTATTTTATTTAAAATGGTAACGTGCAGTGTGATAAGTATTTAAAATATTTAAATACTTAGATTCATCTGTATAATTGACAATTAGTTGGATTTTAAGTTTCGGTGAAAATAAAATAGCATGTGTTATTTTATTTGGATTGATGATGTGTGATTTAATGAAAATTTAAGTTTTCAGTATCTAAATTCATCGGTGAAAAATAGATATTATCTGTTTGAAATATTTGAGAAAAAGAATATGAATTCATCTATCAGTGGTAACTGTTAAAAATAAATAATAAAGATATCTAGAAATAAATTCCTTTGTTTGTGATTAATTGTTAGTAATGAATAATAAAAACATTTGTTGATGCGTATTAATTATTTATTTGACTGAAAATTTGTTTTAACCATTTTTGAACTCTGAAACTTGCGCGTCTAGTTACCTTTCGTAAAATTCATCTATGAGCAATTACTCTACAGAGAAAATTTTATGAAAGTAATTAAACAATTTTATAAAAATTATTTGATGTTTAAAAGTTTAGTTTTGAAAATTAAAATCGTGTTTCATTCCGACTACACAGTGTAATTCTACACTGTGTAGATTAACTTAGCACTCAACCTATCAAATCCTTCTCCCTACAGCCACTTTAATTTCCTGCAGCCCACCCCCTTTCTCTCTCTCCCTTCCACAGCTGTACACACCTCACATCACTCTATTCAACTTAACCTCTAACCAACCAAAACCACTTACCATCTAATCACTCACACAACCACTCAGCCAAGAGAAGAAAGAAAGACAGAAACTCTCCTCCCTCTCTCCTCCCCTCAGCTGGCCAAAACACACACACACCACAAAGACTCCATTTTTGCTCTCCTCTCAAGCTTTACATGTCCTAGATAGAGCCACCAAAAGCCAACACTCCTTTGAAAGAAAACAACCAGCTCCTTCTCCTCTTTCCAGCGAGCTCATCATCACTGTAAGGGGACTCTTTGATGGATTCAAAGTGGTTGGAGGTGGAGGATCCAGCCACTCTCACCCTAAATGCTTCCCATGTGAACTGATTGCATGAAATGTGTAGTTACATGTGTGTGATTGGTTTTGTTTTCTTTTATTTCTCTTTGGCAGTGGCTGTGACTGTGTCAAAAATCTTCTCCTCATCTTATTCTTGTCTAAAAATTGTGGGATGGCTCCAATGCAAAGGAGACCATGCCCAAATTTTGTTAGAAACTCACGCACTTTCAAGAAATTTTGAAAAAAAAAAAGTGGTGCTGGAAGTGGCTATCTCATGGTAGAAGCCCTGGACAGTGTTTATGTTTTTTATCATAACTTTTGATCTAGCCGTTAGATCTTGATGAAACTTGTCCCCAGTTGAAGTAGACTCAAAATGAACCAACTTTTCTTTTGAGACTATTGTGAGATAACCTAAAATGAAGGTTCATCTGTGACATGCAATGGGACTATTCTGCTTGTCAAAATCGGTTCGGGTAAGGTTCGGTTTTTGACCCTTTTAAACCAAATTAATGATCTTTTTAAAATCTAATTTTTGTTACTAAAACTAGACAAACAGAGCTTTAAAATGGTATAAGTTTCAAAAAATTTCATCCACAATTACTAATTTAACAGATTTTGAACCTGAGACATAGGTCTTAGTAAACAAATTACTGGCAAAAATGTAGGAGGAATTAGGATGCAAGTTTTACTTTTTATGAAAGGTATGAATGTTATATTTTTACCATAAAATTTGAGTAAAAATATCATTTGGGAAGGTTGAGAAAATTTCACATCTTTGAGGTATGCTCACTGTGAGGAGTATGCTGACCTGCAAACTTCTAGGAATTTTCATAATTTTTGTAGATTTAATCTGAGAGTGTGGGTTACCTTTTTGTAAAATAGGTTTCAAGATATTTAATTTGATATAAGAATTTCACCAAACAAAAATCGTTTGCTAAATTAATTTTGGACAGAGATTGGGTGCTGCCAGAGAGGAATTATGCTCTTAAAATTGCCTTGATATGTGATATTTGAACTATGATATAATTGAATGTGTGAATTAATTTTAAATATGTGCATGCAAGGCAGTGGGTAAAATTGACCCTTGCCTTAAATGATTATAAGATCCTTGAAATGTGAACCTAGGGGATCTCTGTGTGTGTGATTGTGCGTTTTGAAACGCTCTGTGGTACAGTCACGTGGACTGTAGTGTGAATTGAAATTATTTGTGATGTATGTGATCTGTGAGCATAAGACTCAAACGAGAGTGCTTGTGTGGACTAGGACACTGTCCTAGTAATCTGGGGAAAATTGTACCTGTAATAATAATATAAATTCCAACAATGAGAACAACTAATTTAGATTTGAGAGTTTATTTATTTTATAAGATTAGTTAATAAATGAACTCTTTAATTTGTGCTTTGGACTTAGATAAATATTCTAGGACCCTTGCGTGGAGGAATTGTCGGAAAGTATTAATTATTAAAATTTTAAGAAATTGAGAGGGTAAGGCACAAATAAAATGTAATAAAGAATCTTGATATGTGATGGCGATATGCGCCTTGAGAGTCGTGCAACGAGGAAATATGCATGTACGGCGGACTTGTGAAGGAAGTCGCGTGGGGCAATTCCGGCTGGAAGAAAGATCTAAAGATGTTGGCGGAGATTGAACAAAGTGATCACCAATGGGTGATGGAGAGCATATTCTCGTATGGTATAAATTTTTGTTGGAGCTAAGACAAGGTCTTGAGCTTGGCGTCGATTCGACTTGTCTTGTACCACCAGCAGCGGAAACCCACAGTGATGAGCAAAGATAATCTCCGAGAGAGAGAGTGCGAGGAGTAAGTCCTCGGAGTATGAATGACCATAGATTTGTACCTGGGAGATAATCGTGAGGCATTACGTCCTTGGAGGGTAGGTGTCGAGTTGTGACTACGTTCACATAAACCGACTCGGCGACCCTGACAATAACCACGAGAAAATCTCAGTTGGTGAGAGCCCACCTTATACCAAGGTGATGGTGTACTCCCAGCAGTCATTCCACTCAATGTAAGACCACTGAGTTCTGGGAGTTCCATTGGCAGCTGGCCAGTGTGTTACAGTTTACAGATAAAAGTCATGGAAACGACTAGGTTCCGAGTGTGAACGTTAGAGAACCACCCCGTAGTGGTTAGCAAGATTGTGTGTGACTTTTAAAGTCATTTTTGTGTGATTTTCTTGATGAAACATAGAGTTCACCCTTACGTTTTTATTTTAGGAACCGATGGCAATACCTGTGGAGATCACAAGGGGGCTATCCTCATCAGTGTCGTCGCTCTCATCATCATCTGTCTTTTCAGAGTGTTCTTGAAGAATTCATCGATACCCGCTATTGTTCCCGATGCCACACCATCCGAGGAGTTCACGATTGGACCGACGCTTCACGCCTTTTGCCGAATCCCTCTTACGTTAAAGAATTAGAGATGTAATTGGGTGAGAGTCAGTCTGGGGGATCCGCCACTAGTCGTGAACTTAGGGAACAGTGAGTCAAGGTTTTTATGAAGGATTTGGAGAATTTTGAGGAAGATTCTGTGAAGGATCCCGTGGACGATGACCACTAGATTTCTTCTCAGGGATCTTGTCAAAGATTTCCCGCTATCCTATTTCTTTGGATTAGTCTAACATGCAGAGTTGCGTTTAGAGATGACTGCTCTGAGACTAGATTTTTTTCCCTTTTATGTATTTGGATACGGGTAGACCTAGGTTTCAGATTTTACTATGTATATTCAATTTTCATACTCTATTACCCTATGTATTTGGTATATACCTTGAGCAATGTGTATATGTATATTGTTACTATTGCTCCGGAAAACATTTTGATGTATGAAATTCTCTATTTTATGCATATGTGTATACTTGATAACCAACCAATTTATCTCGTGTTCTTTATTTTATTAATTTGAAATTAAGTGCCCATTTATATTTGAAATGAGATTACAATTAGCTTCTTGCGAACGTAAATAACCAGTTTTAATTACTAAGTGGAATACAACTTTTGAACTTAAAATCTACATAAAACTTTTCTTTGTTTTTACAATTTGGAAAAATTCCAACTTAAATTTTTACAATTACGTTTGATTTGCGAAATTAAACAAACATTGGTGCTTTGTAAAATGAATAAATAAATAATCTCTTCTTTCTTTTACAAGAATTAAATGAAGTAACACGCTTATGAAATTAAAATGAGTTTAAAATGCAAATACATGTAAACCTGGATTTAGGGTGTTACACTAGCTATCATTCTGGCTTAGCCACAAAAGCAATAGAGAACTCTAGGAACGCTCTGGCTTAGCTAGCGATGCTGCTGGCTTAGCTAGAGAGCGAACTCTGCAATTCACAAGGGCACGAAATTAGCTAGATTTGGGACCAACTATGGCTTCCAAGCACTCTAAAACACACCAATCAAACCCTAAACACTTCTATTACATATATAATCGATTAATCTACTCAATCAACCCCTCAATCAAGCTTAATCTTGAAAATCCCTAAACTTCCTAACTTAGGTTTTCAAAAGGGGGAAAATGGGAAAACAACACAATAACAATTCAATCAACCAATATTTCAATATTACAACAAAATAGAGTGTAGGATAGAGCTTCCCTTACCTATGTGTCTCCAAGTTTAGGTCTTGAGAAAAGGAGAGAAAGGGCTTGAGCTCCACAAAGGGCTTCCTTCAACAACAACACCACCTCACCAAAACCCATGAAACACACTACAAGAAAAATACGATTTAGCGATCGACATGTTTGGTCGCTAAATTAAGAAAATCGGTCGCTGATTACCTTAGCGACTCAAACAGCGACCGAAAAAAAACGGTGGGCAAAACTCAAGTTGCTAAGTCATTTGCGACCGATACTATCATCGATCGCTGTTTTAGCGACCGTTATGTTCGGTCGCTGATAAAGATGACCGCGTCGCTGCCATATTGGTCGCACTTGGTGTTGGTTACCAATATAGCCACCAAATATGGGGGTCGCCAATTCGGTGGCTGAATTAAAATATAATAAATAAAAATGGGTCACAGGTTCGGTAGCTGAATTAAAATATAAAAATTTAAAAAGTTGGTCATAGATTCGGTCGCTGAATTAAAATAAATTTAAATATTAAAATTTAAAATTCGGTCTCTAATTCGGTCGCTAAATTCAGATTTTTTAAAAAAAAAAATCACTTTTTTAGCTTCTGTTTTGGTCGCTGAATTACCAATTTTTTTAAAAACAAAATGCAAATATCATCAATCATTGATTCAATCAATAAATTTATATCTTGACCTATTATATGAATAAAGTATTATTTGTAAAATAAAATTTCCTGTTACCTAATAAATAAATTTCTAACATTATTAAATTCACTAAATTAGGGAAACTATTACAATGTACATAAGGGTTACAGTTAATGTCCCTAAATTCAATTGATAAACTACAACACAAACTTTCATATATAAAAACGGTAAACATGCTATTAGATTTTATAAGGTCCCTCTCATGCATAAGATTGGCAATCAACCAAAGAACTATACATTGTAACATATAAAGAGGAAAAGATTCAAATACTTTAATGGGTACCGTAACTGAAAATTTTATTTAATCCTTGTGTATACCACACATGTGGTTATAAGAATTTTCAAGCCTCTCTATGTCAATAAATACAAATAGGTATTACAACTTTGACTCCATATTGCAAAGAGTCATGAAATTTCATCTTCACTACGAACATTTGCAACATCATCTTCAATACAAATAAGAGGATCATTACCAACCATAGCTAGAAGATTGTGACTAAGACTCATGTTGTGAACATAGAAATACAAAATTATTCTATAAACAAAAAGAAAAAATTACTCAAAAATGAATTAATACACTTTAATTAAATAACAATTAGTACTCATATACGTATCACTTAACTTCTTACTTACAAAAGTTCATGTCCTTTTCCACATATATAGATCACAAAGTTAATTTGAAATTGGCTTACCATTAATTTAAAATTGACTAAGTTTTGCAATTGAATTTTTACTTATGCATTTGATTTGAGGCTATCTTAGTGTTCTTTTTTTAATTTTTTAAAACAAGAATTCTGTCAAACACATAAAGCATGTATTGAGCCAATAATCTAATGGAAAACCTTAATTAGAAGACATAAAATATATCAAAAAGAAAAGAAACATCCTGAATTGATATAGCTTACGCATATAATTAATAGAGATATCATTACATGATTTTTATTTTGTATAAATCAATAATCCTTTAAATATTCCTTTAATAGTTTGAATCGGTGCTTTTCTTTTAAGTTAATAACTCACGACCTTTTCGGCTGATTTCAAAAGTTCTTATTCAAACAAATTTCAATCTATCTAAATCCAAACTGCTTCTATGTCATGAAATAATAATCTTGGTCTTGCCACCGTTGGGTCATGGGTTGATTAAGCTATTGAATTTTTTTTTAAGACAATCACGTCTTGACCTTAATGAAAGAGTAAAATTAAATTTGGAACTTTTAGAGCTTATGAGATACAACCATATAGTTAGTTTGCAATTCAAAATTGTAATCTACCTATTCTCAAAATGCTTCCTAAGTATGAGCAGAAAAATTAATCTATATGGGTCGGGTAGTGGGGAATTGTCTCAATCTACTTATTTCTTCTACTTCCTATCAAATTGACCTCGGGTAGAAAAAGGGCAAAGAAAAAGAATGATTTTTTTTTCTAGCTACTATATCAAGTAATTAATTAGTAAGGATTAATCTGATTCACAAAGCACTGCACAGGGGAGCATGGACCACTCATATTCTTTTTGTCTTATTCAATCTCATTCTTGTATCACACAAACATTGATATAAAATTAAACAAATTCCACATCATTGATCAAAATATTCACTTCAAATATCAAATGAATTAAAACTAATTCCACATCGAGATGAGAGACTGACACACATCAGATGACTGAGAGATCAAATTAGTAAATTAAATATGTAAAATAGATTTTTGTCAAATTTTAACTCAACTAATGTTTCAACTAATGCTATGACAGAATGTAATGAGTATTTGAAAAATACTCATGTAAATTCGGTTCATTCAATGGGAGAATCTTATTCCTCAATAGCCAAAACAAAGAAACAAAACAAAATTAAAAAGGGATTTACTACCAGAAAACTGCTATATACACAAGTAATACATCCAATTGTAGTAAACAGGCCAAAGAAAGAACAAGAGGAATGCTACTCACCCAAAAGTTCCAGTGACATTACAGGTAATACAAGATGAAGATGAACCCCAAGTAGCTAGTCCAAAATCTGAGAGGGATAAAAATAATTGAAATCAAGTGGGAAAATTTTGTTAAAATGTGAACACATCTACAAAATGATAAGCAAATACTTGAGAGGGTGTTCAAATGGGAACGTGAATCATCAAAATAGTAATTTTCATCCTACAACAACAAAAAAACAAATAAATATCAAAACATAATTGAGGTCTTGAACGTGTGAAGCCCCATTGGTGGGCATTTGGTGAAGGAGCCACGCATTAGATAAGAGGAGAAATTTGGAACCTTAAGTCTTAATGCAAAGATGGCCCTTGCCTACCAGAAAACGTAAAATAAATAAATTTAAATAAAAAAGTTTAAAATAAAGTAGAGATGCCACTGACCTTAACCATCCTTTGGTTCAAATAGATCTTGGTTCCCAAGTATATGGGCCTATACAATTCGTTGGTGAGATAAGCGATTTAAAGAACACAAGTACAAAATAATGTTAGAAGTCTAATGTTGATTAGAAAAAGACATTAGTGTTTGACTGTTTGCTACAAACACTTCTAGCTTATTAAAGAACACAAGTACAAAATAAATTTGTATGGATCAAATACAAACCACAATACACTAAATAAATAACTTCTTGCTTACTAAAAACATGGTTTTACTGATTTTATACATCAAAGAACAGAACCAGTGAAATTATGCAGCAAAATCACTTAATTCATGCATCAAACTCATAGTTTAAACATAGTTTGGTTCCATTCAAATTTTGTAATGACATGGCACCTTTTGTAACTTAAAATCATCATCATAAGCAAGTTAATTTCATGATTTAACATGCCAATCAAAACCAGACCCAACAGCCACGTTTTTTTATATATTCAAGATTTCTCAAGTGCCAAAACATGCCAAGATGACCTCCTTTGCTCACCAAATTTTAGGGGGATCATATACTAAACATAAGTCACTTAATTTTCAACAATTAGCACACTTTAAACATAGATTTCCACTATTATTTGCAGCAACAGAACAGAGAGAAATTATGCAGTAAAATTTCATAATTACATGCTTCAAATACATAATTTATGATCAATTTGAACTCCATTAAGTCTAAGAATCATATGGTACATTCCATAGCATAAAATCATGTCCCATGGCATGTTAAATTCATATTTTTTCATCAAGAAAAGGTGCAGGCAGCAGCACATATTTTCACTGTTCATATTGCACTTTCAAGTAGCAAATCACGTTCAAAAGACTTACAATGCTCTTACCAAATTTTAGAGGAATCATACAAATCAAAATACACTTAATAAGCAATAATTAGCTCACTAAAAACATGATTTTTACTGCCTTCAACAGCCACGTTTTTTTATATATTCAATATTTCTCAAGTGCCAAAACATGCCAAGATGACCTCCTTTGCTCACCAAATTTTAGGGGGATCATATACTAAACATAAGTCACTTAATTTTCAACAATTAGCACACTTTAAACATAGATTTCCACTATTATTTGCAGCAACAGAACAGAGAGAAATTATGCAGTAAAATTTCATAATTACATGCTTCAAATACATAATTTATGCTCAATTTGAACTCCATTAAGTCTAAGAATCATATGGTACATTCCATAGCATAAAATCATGTCCCATGGCATGTTAAATTCATATTTTTTCATCAAGAAAAGGTGCAGGCAGCAGCACATATTTTCACTGTTCATATTGCACTTTCAAGTAGCAAATCACGTTCAAAAGACTTACAATGCTCTTACCAAATTTTAGAGGAATCATACAAATCAAAATACACTTAATAAGCAATAATTAGCACACTAAAAACATGATTTTTACTGCCTTCAACAGCCACGTTTTTTTATATATTCAATATTTCTCAAGTGCCAAAACATGCCAAGATGACCTCCTTTGCTCACCAAATTTTAGGGGGATCATATACTAAACATAAGTCACTTAATTTTCAACAATTAGCACACTTTAAACATAGATTTCCACTATTATTTGCAGCAACAGAACAGAGAGAAATTATGCAGTAAAATTTCATAATTACATGCTTCAAATACATAATTTATGCTCAATTTGAACTCCATTAAGTCTAAGAATCATATGGTACATTCCATAGCATAAAATCATGTCCCATGGCATGTTAAATTCATATTTTTTCATCAAGAAAAGGTGCAGGCAGCATCACATATTTTCACTGTTCATATTGCACTTTCAAGTAGCAAATCACGTTCAAAAGACTTACAATGCTCTTACCAAATTTTAGAGGAATCATACAAATCAAAATACACTTAATAAGCAATAATTAGCTCACTAAAAACATGATTTTTACTGCCTTCAACAGCCACGTTTTTTTATATATTCAATATTTCTCAAGTGCCAAAACATGCCAAGATGACCTCCTTTGCTCACCAAATTTTAGGGGGATCATATACTAAACATAAGTCACTTAATTTTCAACAATTAGCACACTTTAAACATAGATTTCCACTATTATTTGCAGCAACAGAACAGAGAGAAATTATGCAGTAAAATTTCATAATTACATGCTTCAAATACATAATTTATGCTCAATTTGAACTCCATTAAGTCTAAGAATCATATGGTACATTCCATAGCATAAAATCATGTCCCATGGCATGTTAAATTCATATTTTTTCATCAAGAAAAGGTGCAGGCAGCAGCACATATTTTCACTGTTCATATTGCACTTTCAAGTAGCAAATCACGTTCAAAAGACTTACAATGCTCTTACCAAATTTTAGAGGAATCATACAAATCAAAATACACTTAATAAGCAATAATTAGCACACTAAAAACATGATTTTTACTGCCTTCAACAGCCACGTTTTTTTATATATTCAATATTTCTCAAGTGCCAAAACATGCCAAGATGACCTCCTTTGCTCACCAAATTTTAGGGGGATCATATACTAAACATAAGTCACTTAATTTTCAACAATTAGCACACTTTAAACATAGATTTCCACTATTATTTGCAGCAACAGAACAGAGAGAAATTATGCAGTAAAATTTCATAATTACATGCTTCAAATACATAATTTATGCTCAATTTGAACTCCATTAAGTCTAAGAATCATATGGTACATTCCATAGCATAAAATCATGTCCCATGGCATGTTAAATTCATATTTTTTCATCAAGAAAAGGTGCAGGCAGCATCACATATTTTCACTGTTCATATTGCACTTTCAAGTAGCAAATCACGTTCAAAAGACTTACAATGCTCTTACCAAATTTTAGAGGAATCATACAAATCAAAATACACTTAATAAGCAATAATTAGCTCACTAAAAACATGATTTTTACTGCCTTCAACAGCCACGTTTTTTTATATATTCAATATTTCTCAAGTGCCAAAACATGCCAAGATGACCTCCTTTGCTCACCAAATTTTAGGGGGATCATATACTAAACATAAGTCACTTAATTTTCAACAATTAGCACACTTTAAACATAGATTTCCACTATTATTTGCAGCAACAGAACAGAGAGAAATTATGCAGTAAAATTTCATAATTACATGCTTCAAATACATAATTTATGCTCAATTTGAACTCCATTAAGTCTAAGAATCGTATGGTACATTCCATAGCATAAAATCATGTCCCATGGCATGTTAAATTCATATTTTTTCATCAAGAAAAGGTGCAGGCAGCAGCACATATTTTCACTGTTCATATTGCACTTTCAAGTAGCAAATCACGTTCAAAAGACTTACAATGCTCTTACCAAATTTTAGAGGAATCATACAAATCAAAATACACTTAATAAGCAATAATTAGCTCACTAAAAACATGATTTTTACTGCCTTCAACAGCCACGTTTTTTTATATATTCAATATTTCTCAAGTGCCAAAACATGCCAAGATGACCTCCTTTGCTCACCAAATTTTAGGGGGATCATATACTAAACATAAGTCACTTAATTTTCAACAATTAGCACACTTTAAACATAGATTTCCACTATTATTTGCAGCAACAGAACAGAGAGAAATTATGCAGTAAAATTTCATAATTACATGCTTCAAATACATAATTTATGCTCAATTTGAACTCCATTAAGTCTAAGAATCGTATGGTACATTCCATAGCATAAAATCATGTCCCATGGCATGTTAAATTCATATTTTTTCATCAAGAAAAGGTGCAGGCAGCAGCACATATTTTCACTGTTCATATTGCACTTTCAAGTAGCAAATCACGTTCAAAAGACTTACAATGCTCTTACCAAATTTTAGAGGAATCATACAAATCAAAATACACTTAATAAGCAATAATTAGCTCACTAAAAACATGATTTTTACTGCCTTCAACAGCCACGTTTTTTTATATATTCAATATTTCTCAAGTGCCAAAACATGCCAAGATGACCTCCTTTGCTCACCAAATTTTAGGGGGATCATATACTAAACATAAGTCACTTAATTTTCAACAATTAGCACACTTTAAACATAGATTTCCACTATTATTTGCAGCAACAGAACAGAGAGAAATTATGCAGTAAAATTTCATAATTACATGCTTCAAATACATAATTTATGCTCAATTTGAACTCCATTAAGTCTAAGAATCATATGGTACATTCCATAGCATAAAATCATGTCCCATGGCATGTTAAATTCATATTTTTTCATCAAGAAAAGGTGCAGGCAGCATCACATATTTTCACTGTTCATATTGCACTTTCAAGTAGCAAATCACGTTCAAAAGACTTACAATGCTCTTACCAAATTTTAGAGGAATCATACAAATCAAAATACACTTAATAAGCAATAATTAGCTCACTAAAAACATGATTTTTACTGCCTTCAACAGCCACGTTTTTTTATATATTCAATATTTCTCAAGTGCCAAAACATGCCAAGATGACCTCCTTTGCTCACCAAATTTTAGGGGGATCATATACTAAACATAAGTCACTTAATTTTCAACAATTAGCACACTTTAAACATAGATTTCCACTATTATTTGCAGCAACAGAACAGAGAGAAATTATGCAGTAAAATTTCATAATTACATGCTTCAAATACATAATTTATGCTCAATTTGAACTCCATTAAGTCTAAGAATCGTATGGTACATTCCATAGCATAAAATCATGTCCCATGGCATGTTAAATTCATATTTTTTCATCAAGAAAAGGTGCAGGCAGCAGCACATATTTTCACTGTTCATATTGCACTTTCAAGTAGCAAATCACGTTCAAAAGACTTACAATGCTCTTACCAAATTTTAGAGGAATCATACAAATCAAAATACACTTAATAAGCAATAATTAGCTCACTAAAAACATGATTTTTACTGCCTTCAACAGCCACGTTTTTTTATATATTCAATATTTCTCAAGTGCCAAAACATGCCAAGATGACCTCCTTTGCTCACCAAATTTTAGGGGGATCATATACTAAACATAAGTCACTTAATTTTCAACAATTAGCACACTTTAAACATAGATTTCCACTATTATTTGCAGCAACAGAACAGAGAGAAATTATGCAGTAAAATTTCATAATTACATGCTTCAAATACATAATTTATGCTCAATTTGAACTCCATTAAGTCTAAGAATCATATGGTACATTCCATAGCATAAAATCATGTCCCATGGCATGTTAAATTCATATTTTTTCATCAAGAAAAGGTGCAGGCAGCATCACATATTTTCACTGTTCATATTGCACTTTCAAGTAGCAAATCACGTTCAAAAGACTTACAATGCTCTTACCAAATTTTAGAGGAATCATACAAATCAAAATACACTTAATAAGCAATAATTAGCTCACTAAAAACATGATTTTTACTGCCTTCAACAGCCACGTTTTTTTATATATTCAATATTTCTCAAGTGCCAAAACATGCCAAGATGACCTCCTTTGCTCACCAAATTTTAGGGGGATCATATACTAAACATAAGTCACTTAATTTTCAACAATTAGCACACTTTAAACATAGATTTCCACTATTATTTGCAGCAACAGAACAGAGAGAAATTATGCAGTAAAATTTCATAATTACATGCTTCAAATACATAATTTATGCTCAATTTGAACTCCATTAAGTCTAAGAATCATATGGTACATTCCATAGCATAAAATCATGTCCCATGGCATGTTAAATTCATATTTTTTCATCAAGAAAAGGTGCAGGCAGCAGCACATATTTTCACTGTTCATATTGCACTTTCAAGTAGCAAATCACGTTCAAAAGACTTACAATGCTCTTACCAAATTTTAGAGGAATCATACAAATCAAAATACACTTAATAAGCAATAATTAGCTCACTAAAAACATGATTTTTACTGCCTTCAACAGCCACGTTTTTTTATATATTCAATATTTCTCAAGTGCCAAAACATGCCAAGATGACCTCCTTTGCTCACCAAATTTTAGGGGGATCATATACTAAACATAAGTCACTTAATTTTCAACAATTAGCACACTTTAAACATAGATTTCCACTATTATTTGCAGCAACAGAACAGAGAGAAATTATGCAGTAAAATTTCATAATTACATGCTTCAAATACATAATTTATGCTCAATTTGAACTCCATTAAGTCTAAGAATCGTATGGTACATTCCATAGCATAAAATCATGTCCCATGGCATGTTAAATTCATATTTTTTCATCAAGAAAAGGTGCAGGCAGCAGCACATATTTTCACTGTTCATATTGCACTTTCAAGTAGCAAATCACGTTCAAAAGACTTACAATGCTCTTACCAAATTTTAGAGGAATCATACAAATCAAAATACACTTAATAAGCAATAATTAGCTCACTAAAAACATGATTTTTACTGCCTTCAACAGCCACGTTTTTTTATATATTCAATATTTCTCAAGTGCCAAAACATGCCAAGATGACCTCCTTTGCTCACCAAATTTTAGGGGGATCATATACTAAACATAAGTCACTTAATTTTCAACAATTAGCACACTTTAAACATAGATTTCCACTATTATTTGCAGCAACAGAACAGAGAGAAATTATGCAGTAAAATTTCATAATTACATGCTTCAAATACATAATTTATGCTCAATTTGAACTCCATTAAGTCTAAGAATCATATGGTACATTCCATAGCATAAAATCATGTCCCATGGCATGTTAAATTCATATTTTTTCATCAAGAAAAGGTGCAGGCAGCAGCACATATTTTCACTGTTCATATTGCACTTTCAAGTAGCAAATCACGTTCAAAAGACTTACAATGCTCTTACCAAATTTTAGAGGAATCATACAAATCAAAATACACTTAATAAGCAATAATTAGCTCACTAAAAACATGATTTTTACTGCCTTCAACAGCCACGTTTTTTTATATATTCAATATTTCTCAAGTGCCAAAACATGCCAAGATGACCTCCTTTGCTCACCAAATTTTAGGGGGATCATATACTAAACATAAGTCACTTAATTTTCAACAATTAGCACACTTTAAACATAGATTTCCACTATTATTTGCAGCAACAGAACAGAGAAATTATGCAGCAAAATTTCATAATTACATGCTTCAAATACATAATTTATGCTCAATTTGAACTCCATTAAGTCTAAGAATCATATGGTACATTCCATAGCATAAAATCATGTCCCATGGCATGTTAAATTCATATTTTTTCATCAAGAAAAGGTGCAGGCAGCATCACATATTTTCACTGTTCATATTGCACTTTCAAGTAGCAAATCACGTTCAAAAGACTTACAATGCTCTTACCAAATTTTAGAGGAATCATACAAATCAAAATACACTTAATAAGCAATAATTAGCTCACTAAAAACATGATTTTTACTGCCTTCAACAGCCACGTTTTTTTATATATTCAATATTTCTCAAGTGCCAAAACATGCCAAGATGACCTCCTTTGCTCACCAAATTTTAGGGGGATCATATACTAAACATAAGTCACTTAATTTTCAACAATTAGCACACTTTAAACATAGATTTCCACTATTATTTGCAGCAACAGAACAGAGAGAAATTATGCAGTAAAATTTCATAATTACATGCTTCAAATACATAATTTATGCTCAATTTGAACTCCATTAAGTCTAAGAATCATATGGTACATTCCATAGCATAAAATCATGTCCCATGGCATGTTAAATTCATATTTTTTCATCAAGAAAAGGTGCAGGCAGCATCACATATTTTCACTGTTCATATTGCACTTTCAAGTAGCAAATCACGTTCAAAAGACTTACAATGCTCTTACCAAATTTTAGAGGAATCATACAAATCAAAATACACTTAATAAGCAATAATTAGCTCACTAAAAACATGATTTTTACTGCCTTCAACAGCCACGTTTTTTTATATATTCAATATTTCTCAAGTGCCAAAACATGCCAAGATGACCTCCTTTGCTCACCAAATTTTAGGGGGATCATATACTAAACATAAGTCACTTAATTTTCAACAATTAGCACACTTTAAACATAGATTTCCACTATTATTTGCAGCAACAGAACAGAGAGAAATTATGCAGTAAAATTTCATAATTACATGCTTCAAATACATAATTTATGCTCAATTTGAACTCCATTAAGTCTAAGAATCATATGGTACATTCCATAGCATAAAATCATGTCCCATGGCATGTTAAATTCATATTTTTTCATCAAGAAAAGGTGCAGGCAGCAGCACATATTTTCACTGTTCATATTGCACTTTCAAGTAGCAAATCACGTTCAAAAGACTTACAATGCTCTTACCAAATTTTAGAGGAATCATACAAATCAAAATACACTTAATAAGCAATAATTAGCTCACTAAAAACAT
Source organism: Pueraria montana var. lobata (assembly GCA_026413185.1). Lineage (NCBI taxonomy): Eukaryota > Viridiplantae > Streptophyta > Magnoliopsida > Fabales > Fabaceae > Pueraria > Pueraria montana. The sequence continues at coordinate 19,874,642 of CM048649.1, read as the reverse complement.
GATTTTTACTGCCTTCAACAGCCACGTTTTTTTATATATTCAATATTTCTCAAGTGCCAAAACATGCCAAGATGACCTCCTTTGCTCACCAAATTTTAGGGGGATCATATACTAAACATAAGTCACTTAATTTTCAACAATTAGCACACTTTAAACATAGATTTCCACTATTATTTGCAGCAACAGAACAGAGAGAAATTATGCAGTAAAATTTCATAATTACATGCTTCAAATACATAATTTATGCTCAATTTGAACTCCATTAAGTCTAAGAATCATATGGTACATTCCATAGCATAAAATCATGTCCCATGGCATGTTAAATTCATATTTTTTCATCAAGAAAAGGTGCAGGCAGCATCACATATTTTCACTGTTCATATTGCACTTTCAAGTAGCAAATCACGTTCAAAAGACTTACAATGCTCTTACCAAATTTTAGAGGAATCATACAAATCAAAATACACTTAATAAGCAATAATTAGCTCACTAAAAACATGATTTTTACTGCCTTCAACAGCCACGTTTTTTTATATATTCAATATTTCTCAAGTGCCAAAACATGCCAAGATGACCTCCTTTGCTCACCAAATTTTAGGGGGATCATATACTAAACATAAGTCACTTAATTTTCAACAATTAGCACACTTTAAACATAGATTTCCACTATTATTTGCAGCAACAGAACAGAGAGAAATTATGCAGTAAAATTTCATAATTACATGCTTCAAATACATAATTTATGCTCAATTTGAACTCCATTAAGTCTAAGAATCGTATGGTACATTCCATAGCATAAAATCATGTCCCATGGCATGTTAAATTCATATTTTTTCATCAAGAAAAGGTGCAGGCAGCAGCACATATTTTCACTGTTCATATTGCACTTTCAAGTAGCAAATCACGTTCAAAAGACTTACAATGCTCTTACCAAATTTTAGAGGAATCATACAAATCAAAATACACTTAATAAGCAATAATTAGCTCACTAAAAACATGATTTTTACTGCCTTCAACAGCCACGTTTTTTTATATATTCAATATTTCTCAAGTGCCAAAACATGCCAAGATGACCTCCTTTGCTCACCAAATTTTAGGGGGATCATATACTAAACATAAGTCACTTAATTTTCAACAATTAGCACACTTTAAACATAGATTTCCACTATTATTTGCAGCAACAGAACAGAGAGAAATTATGCAGTAAAATTTCATAATTACATGCTTCAAATACATAATTTATGCTCAATTTGAACTCCATTAAGTCTAAGAATCGTATGGTACATTCCATAGCATAAAATCATGTCCCATGGCATGTTAAATTCATATTTTTTCATCAAGAAAAGGTGCAGGCAGCAGCACATATTTTCACTGTTCATATTGCACTTTCAAGTAGCAAATCACGTTCAAAAGACTTACAATGCTCTTACCAAATTTTAGAGGAATCATACAAATCAAAATACACTTAATAAGCAATAATTAGCTCACTAAAAACATGATTTTTACTGCCTTCAACAGCCACGTTTTTTTATATATTCAATATTTCTCAAGTGCCAAAACATGCCAAGATGACCTCCTTTGCTCACCAAATTTTAGGGGGATCATATACTAAACATAAGTCACTTAATTTTCAACAATTAGCACACTTTAAACATAGATTTCCACTATTATTTGCAGCAACAGAACAGAGAGAAATTATGCAGTAAAATTTCATAATTACATGCTTCAAATACATAATTTATGCTCAATTTGAACTCCATTAAGTCTAAGAATCATATGGTACATTCCATAGCATAAAATCATGTCCCATGGCATGTTAAATTCATATTTTTTCATCAAGAAAAGGTGCAGGCAGCAGCACATATTTTCACTGTTCATATTGCACTTTCAAGTAGCAAATCACGTTCAAAAGACTTACAATGCTCTTACCAAATTTTAGAGGAATCATACAAATCAAAATACACTTAATAAGCAATAATTAGCTCACTAAAAACATGATTTTTACTGCCTTCAACAGCCACGTTTTTTTATATATTCAATATTTCTCAAGTGCCAAAACATGCCAAGATGACCTCCTTTGCTCACCAAATTTTAGGGGGATCATATACTAAACATAAGTCACTTAATTTTCAACAATTAGCACACTTTAAACATAGATTTCCACTATTATTTGCAGCAACAGAACAGAGAAATTATGCAGCAAAATTTCATAATTACATGCTTCAAATACATAATTTATGCTCAATTTGAACTCCATTAAGTCTAAGAATCATATGGTACATTCCATAGCATAAAATCATGTCCCATGGCATGTTAAATTCATATTTTTTCATCAAGAAAAGGTGCAGGCAGCATCACATATTTTCACTGTTCATATTGCACTTTCAAGTAGCAAATCACGTTCAAAAGACTTACAATGCTCTTACCAAATTTTAGAGGAATCATACAAATCAAAATACACTTAATAAGCAATAATTAGCTCACTAAAAACATGATTTTTACTGCCTTCAACAGCCACGTTTTTTTATATATTCAATATTTCTCAAGTGCCAAAACATGCCAAGATGACCTCCTTTGCTCACCAAATTTTAGGGGGATCATATACTAAACATAAGTCACTTAATTTTCAACAATTAGCACACTTTAAACATAGATTTCCACTATTATTTGCAGCAACAGAACAGAGAGAAATTATGCAGTAAAATTTCATAATTACATGCTTCAAATACATAATTTATGCTCAATTTGAACTCCATTAAGTCTAAGAATCGTATGGTACATTCCATAGCATAAAATCATGTCCCATGGCATGTTAAATTCATATTTTTTCATCAAGAAAAGGTGCAGGCAGCAGCACATATTTTCACTGTTCATATTGCACTTTCAAGTAGCAAATCACGTTCAAAAGACTTACAATGCTCTTACCAAATTTTAGAGGAATCATACAAATCAAAATACACTTAATAAGCAATAATTAGCTCACTAAAAACATGATTTTTACTGCCTTCAACAGCCACGTTTTTTTATATATTCAATATTTCTCAAGTGCCAAAACATGCCAAGATGACCTCCTTTGCTCACCAAATTTTAGGGGGATCATATACTAAACATAAGTCACTTAATTTTCAACAATTAGCACACTTTAAACATAGATTTCCACTATTATTTGCAGCAACAGAACAGAGAGAAATTATGCAGCAAAATTTCATAATTACATGCTTCAAATACATAATTTATGCTCAATTTGAACTCCATTAAGTCTAAGAATCATATGGTACATTCCATAGCATAAAATCATGTCCCATGGCATGTTAAATTCATATTTTTTCATCAAGAAAAGGTGCAGGCAGCAGCACATATTTTCACTGTTCATATTGCACTTTCAAGTAGCACATCACGTTCAAAAGACTTTCAATGCTCTTACCAAATTTTAGAGGAATCATACAAATCAAAATACACTTAATAAGCAATAATTAGCTCACTAAAAACATGATTTTTACTGCCTTCAACACCGCAAAACAGCAAAGAAATATACAGAGGAACAAGAAATATACATCAAAGAGCTGAAAAGGAAAAGGAATACAACATGAATCAAAGGAAAATACAAGGAAATAGAAGAAATACAACCCAAAATAACAAATATAACATGAAACAACAAAGGAATCAAAGCCTCACTCCCCCTTACCAAGAGAGTGGGTTCGGATTCACCAAGGAGGAGGAGAGGAAGGCAAGAGCTCCGAGCTTGTAGCCTCGGTGGTGCTTGCAAAGAAGAAAGGTGGAAGCTTTGGAACTCAACAATGGAGTTTTGGGTGTTTGAGAGGAAGAAGATGAGTGAGAGAAGAGAGAGATTGAAAGAGAGGGCTGAGAGAAAAAAAATAAGAGTGTGTTGGGAGAAAGAGAAACTGTCGAGAATGGAGAGAGAGAAGGTGAAGAGGAAAGTAATTCAAGCATTGAAGGATTACTCATTTATAGGCATATATTTAGGCTTTTTAATTTATTGTGAAATTTGAATTGGCACAAGTGGTATGTGTGAGAGATGGGGCTGACGGATTGGGCTGGGAGAGAGCCTGGTCCGGATCAAAATTTTTATTTGGGTCACACTACTTGTATCTGTTAGTTTATACGAATTGTCGGTATAAGTTTATACGTGTAATTTCTAACTTTTGTTCAAATAAATTTATTTTGAGTTGAAAATTTTTAAGAGGCTTGAATTGTATTTATTATTAATTATCGTGAATTAAAATTAAATTTTTATAATTAATTTCGAAATTTTAATATTTATTTAAGTATTTTTTAGTTAAAATTCATATTAAATTCGTTTTAGCTCAATAAATTCTCAAATTTTTATGGAAATTATATTTTTATGTATTTAACCCAAAAATGAACTGACTTTGTCAGTTTCATCAAGTTTTAATATTTTTCCTATACTGGCTGACTCATTAGCAGACTATCTAGAACGTTTTGTAAAATTTCTCAAAAAGCTCTAAATTTTCTGAGAAATCATACTAACCTTATTTAGACCTATAAAACATGATTCTAAGTTCAAATAATTATTTTGTAATCATTTGAGACTTTTCCTCATTTCTTCCATAAATACAAACAATTAGGTACTCAATCGTTGTTTTAGTAGTTATCCGAACTTTGGCCCGAAATAATTATTAAAAATTCACGATTAAGTAGAATATGAAATGTTGATCACAATAGTGTGAATCAATATTTCAGTATTCTGTCTTGATTTCTCAATATTAAATTATTAATAATAAAAAATAAACAGAATAAAAATGAGGGTGTTACACCCGGATCACCATCCAAATCATTTAACAAAACTAAGCTATTAGCATTAAAACACTTATATTCTTTATTTTTCTAAACAAAGAGCATTACTCTCAGCCTTAGCTCTATGCACCTACTCTCCATTATGCCTAGAACAGAAACTAGACCCTTACCCCCCACAACACCAAAATTCCAACACATGCCATCTGACCACAACACTACAAATTCACACGAACTAGATTGAGACCCTATGGGCACCATCAAACCCATGAGTCACCAAACCCCATTTACGTAAAATGATTACTATAAATTAATAGTAATTAATTAAGGTAAATTAATACAAAATAAGTAGATCAAGTATATATTTTTTATAAAATTGTAAAATTATTTTATGCTACCTTAAATAAATTAAATTTGTCCTTAAATGTAGAAATAATTATTTACGTAATCTTCTTCTTCTTTTTTTTTTTTTTTATCATACTTAATCTTCTTCTTATATGTCATGAATTATTCAATGATAGGATTAAATAATACTTTAATATAAACAAATCTAAAAAAAAAAGAATATTAACAAATACTTTTTTTTGTTAAAATTCTTCAACGTATAATAAATTTTAAAATAAAAAAATCGTATATTATGTTATAAAATATTATTTATAATTAATTAAATACTAATATGTTAATTTGAGTATTGCACAAGACATATATTTATTACATAATTAAAATTTATAATAAATAAATGTTATTAATATGTAAATACTATAGGACTATTAAATATTTAAATACGTTTGACACATAAATTTAAATTATATTATTAATTAAAATATTAAAATTAAATAATTATTATTCAAATAATTTTAAAGAAAATTATTTGAATAATAATTATAATTTTAAAAAACTTATAATTTTTATTTAAATATTTTTAAAAAAAATTATATGTAATTAGTATTTTAGCATGTGCATTGCACAAAATTAATATTTATTTTATTCAACTAAGAAGTTAAATTAAACAATTCAGTTGATATTAAAAGTATAAGATGATATTCAAATCTATTAGTGTTACACTTAGGCCTTAGTAGGCTTTGCTCAATCATCAATATTACACCTAGGCCTTATTAGGTTTTGGTCAATCATTAATGTTGCACTTGGCCCATATTGGGCCTTGGTCATACATCAGTATTACACTTGAACCTTATTGGGTCTCAATCAATCATTAGTGTTACACTTGGACCTTATTAGGCCTTAACCAACCATCAGTGTTACACTTGGGCTTTATTGGGTCTTAATCAATCATTAATGTTACACTTGGGCCTTATTGGGCCTTGGTCAATCATCAATGTTGCACTTGAGCCTTATTGGGTCTTGGACAAACTTCACTATTATACTTGGGCCTTATTAGGCCGTAATCAATCATCAGTATTACACTTTGTCCTTATTGGATTGTAATCAATCATTAGTGTTACACTAGGGCCTTATTTGGTCTTGGTCAATCATCAATATTACACGTAGGCCTTATTGAGCATTGGTCAATTATCAATGTTGCATTTAGGCCTTATTGGGCCTTGGTCAATCATCAGTGTCACACTTAGGCCTTATTGGGCCTTGGTCAATCATTAGTGTTACACTTGGACTTTATTGGGTCTTAATAAATCATTAGTGTTACACTTGGGCATTGGTCAATCATTGATATTACACCTAGGCCTTATTGGGCCTTGGTTAATCATCAATGTTGCAATTTGGCCATATTGGGCCTTGATCAATTATCAATGTTGCATTTAGGCCTTATTGGGCCTTGGTCAATCATCAGTGTCACACTTAGGCCTTATTGGGCCTTGGTCAATCATTAGTGTTACACTTGGACTTTATTGGGTCTTAATAAATCATTAGTGTTACACTTGGGCATTGGTCAATCATTGATATTACACCTAGGCCTTATTGGGCCTTGGTTAATCATCAATGTTGCAATTTGGCCATATTGGGCCTTGATTAATCATCAATATTACACTTGGGCCCTATTGGGCCCTGGTCAATCATTAGTGTTACACTTGGACTTTATTGGGTCTTAGTCAATCATTATTATTACAGTTAGACGTTATTAGGCCTTGGACAAATCATTAGTGTTAAACTTGGACCTTATTGGGCCTTGGTTAATCATTAGTGTTACAATTGTACCTTATTGGGGCCTTGGTCAATAATTGGTGTTACACTTGGGCCTTATTGGGCCTTGGTCAATCATCAGTATTACACACTGGCCTTTCTAGATCTTAGTCAATCATTGGTGTTTACAATTGTACCTTATTGGGCCTTGTATTTATAATGTTATATTCTCATTCTTATTTATTATTTGTAATATATGTGAAATATTTATTATATTTTTTTTTATATTTTTAGGTTTATTTTTACAAAAAATTATAGACCTATTATTATTTATAATTTTAGTTATATAAAATATTTATTATATTATTAATATTGATATTTTCAAATTTATTTTATAGGATAAAATATGATTTTAGCCCTTATAAAATTTTTAAGGTCCAATTTTAGTCCCTCAAAAATATTTTATCCTATATTTTGGTCCTTTTAATTTGAAAATGTTCCACCTTTTAGTTTTGAAAGTGGTTTAAATGGTGTTTTTTAACCACTATTAACATGCCAACATGTAAAGTGCCTTTATTTTTTAAAAAAAATAAAAACTATGTTGTAAGACATATTTATGTTAAATCTTTTTTTAAAAAATTTAAGAAAATAAAATTTAAAAAATCACATCCTAAATCATTTTATAATTATTATATTATTATTATTATTATTATTATTATTATTTATATTTTTCATTATATATGAGATATTTACATTAGTATAATTAGGAATATAAATATCAAAATAGCGACTGAATTAGTTTCGGTCGCTAAAATGGTATAAACTAAAGAGCATTCCCTTTGCAATGCAATTTAAAATTATTTTGAGTGAAATAGCGACCGAAAAAAATTCGGTCGCTAAACAATAAATATATCTTGTTTTTTAGCACCGAAATCAATTCGGTCGCTAAACAATAAAATATGTTATTTTCATCCACTGAAATGGACTCTGTCGCTGTTTTTTACATCATTATTTCTATTAGCGACGGAATTTCTTACGGTCGCTGAGTCAAATAAAATAGTGGTCGCAATTTCGGTCGCTAGAATTTTCAATAAAACAATTTGCAATAAATCAACCATATTGCGACCGAATTTGTGACTAATATTGTTGACACCGAAAAGTTTGTCACAAAAGTGGTCGCTAATTTGTGTAAATGACAAATATTGTTATCAGTGGCAAATCGGTCGCAGTTAGAGACCAATGTTTTTCGGTCGCTAATTTCGGTGGCTAATCAGTGATTTTCTGGTAGTGAACACCACCCAAAACAACACAAGATGAGAAATTGCACTAATACCCATTATGGGTCAACCCAAGGGAAGAAGAATGAAGAGAGAAAGAGAGCTCACCATTCCAATAATGGGACCCCAAGCTCAAGAAAAAGGAACGAAGCATCTTGTCTTGAAGAGGAATCAAGCCTCATCCTTGAGAGAGAGTGGGAAAACTCCTTGTGGGTGAAGGAGAAAATGAGAAAATGGGGAAACTTTGAGAGAATAGAGGAAAAGAGAGCACTTAAGAAATGAGTGTGCCTCTAGGTATAAGGTTACTCATAAAAGAGGGGAAGGAAAGAGGGAATGGGCCTTCTCACTAAAGCCCATGGCCTATCCCAACACAACTTAACCCATCTCTCCACACAACATAAAACATCATCTACTCGATTTATATTTTTCAACAACATAAAATAAATTTAATTATTCTTGCAATATAAAAAATCACTTAATCATGTAATTACGAAAATCACAGTGTTACATAACTAGCCTAACCAGTTGGTTTTTCCAAGGTTAGTTGTTGGTTTTACATGGTTTAATCACCATCATGATCGACCATGTTAGATTCACTTTTTCTTTAATTTTAATTAGTTGTTCATGATGTGACTATGTATTTTTATTTGTAATTTTTTTAATTATCTTCCATGATTTATCCTTTCCTACATCATTTCCTTTAATTTCTCTTTGTCTTTATAAATGTGTAGATTTTTCACAATTCATTTGGTTTATCATTTATGTTTTATTCAGTTTGTTGCCCATGATATATAGTTTGTCATTTTTTTTTTGTTTTTTAAAATCATTTTTTTTATTAATTACCTGTTGTATGCTAGTAGAAGGTTTTAGGGGATGAATTTTGTGTTGTATAAGTTGTTGGGTTATGAATTATTACTAAAATTTGAAACTTTGGAATATTCAGTGTTGGATTCCTAGTCTCTCTTTCATAAATCCACTCTCCCCTTGGGATGAGGCAAATACGGTGAGGCTAAATTAATACTACCTCGATCCATTCCCTTTTGTTTGTCTTTTAAGGTTTTATACACAACTCATGAAATGCAATAAATGTTCTTGTTTTTTAATAAAATAATTTTAAAGTTTTCTATTTACCCTTTTTTCATTTTTACTCCACAATAAATGCATACTAGTTGTAAATGTGTAAATTAATTTAAATTTGGGTGGAAGTACGGGTATTATTCATAAACAAGTAATTAATGTTATTTGAAAATGAGAAATGAATAGGAACAAATATTTATTAAAAAATCGACGCGTAAAAAGGAACAAAGGGAGTACTCTTTTTTAAGGAGCGCTTGACTATTTATGTTTGCCTTTTTTGTGTGTGTATTTTAAGGAGTGCTTGACTATTTATGTTTGGCTTTTTTGTGTGTGTAAAATCCTCCAAATTTGGAAGTTACATTAGACCTCTTTTAATTAAAGTTGAGCAGACTGAAACCATTTAAAAAGTCAAAGCTCTTTTAATGCATATATTTTTTATTTATAAAACTCAAACTCAATATCTTATTTGAGCCTGAAGTATGCAACTACATTGTCTCTTGTAGAGGATACTTGTTGTCTTTACCTAAAATTTAGAATGATAAATTTATTATTTAGTTTCAATCTTTTATAAGGTTATCCAATGATGAATAAATGAGAAGCTGTTTTTTTTAATTTTATTTTCTTAGATTAAATTCTTCACTATTCGTTTTGACTTCTTCATTAATTGGTTTGAATATTTTCAATTTCAGCATTATTGAAGTAAAAAATTAATGCAATTTATATCTTTGACGTATTGCATTTTGTAGTTTATTTTTCTATAAGTGTTTTATATTTTTACTTTTTCATTAATTTTTTTGTCAATTAATTAAGTTAGAACATAGTATGAATCTATACATATTTAGACTGATAATTTTACATTTATATTATGTGTATACATTTTATTGTTAAAAGAAAACAAGTCAACTAGGAGTGCCACAAAATCTTGGAAGAGCTTGATGCAGAATTTTGTTGAGGAGTTGAAGCTGGTTTACATGCATTATTTTGTGTCTATAATTTGATGTTTATTTTCCTTGAAACATCACAACAAGAGTTTAACATTTATACAAAATTCTATGACATAGATTGTAAAGACTTGGAGAAGAGTTATGGCTAAGCACGAGATGAAAACAGTCGGAGTTGTGATTATGATGATGATTATAGTGGGCTTCGTGCAAGCTGATTACAATCCTCCATTTGTGAAAATTGAGCCAAATATTGTGCCTAATAAAGCCAATCTATGTGAATTTAAATGTGCTTTAAAATGTTTCAATTTCAATAAATCTCGGTATATGAAATGTGCTTGTCTTTGTGCTCAACAAAATTGTAATAAAATTCACGCCAATTTTGATCAAATGCCCATCGATGCTGCCTATGATTGTATTACTGCTTGTGGCTTGACCAAGTTCATTGATGACAACATTGGTATTCATCCTCTTAGAAAACTGACCTTTTTTTAATGTTATATTTTTTTTATAATCGAGTTAATTGTGTTTTTACATGTGTTTTATTATTGACTTTATGTTTCAGATACTCGTGGTCTTGCAGCCCATGCAATAGATTCTTGCTTGCAAGAATGCCAAAACAAGAGTTTGTTACAAAAATGTTTAGGAAAAATATTGTTAGGAGAAATAATATTATTCATCCATGTTTGTAACAAACAATTCTTAATAAATGAGTAGCATCTAGTCTTTATTTTCCATAAATCTTTTGTCCAATTATTTTTCTTCATTTGTCTCATGCCCCTTTCATGTGAGCAAATATATATACTTGCAAATCAAGACAATGACAAGTTATTAGATCCAAATGCAAAAATGTAAGTGCAAAAAATATTGATGACCAACATATTAAAAGCTTAAAATTCTTTTGTATGTGTTGGAGATCCCACATCGACTAGTGATAAGGCCAAAATAGTGTATATAAGTGGGGGCAACCCTCACCTTACAAGCCGGTTTTGTAAGGTTGAGTTAGGCCCATAATCCACTTTCTAAGATGGTATCAGAGCCTATCTTAGCGATTTGTTGTTGGGCCAATTGTGCCTTGTTGTGGGCCTATCGTGCCACCCGCTATCGTGCCGCTATCGGATCACCCGCAGATGTCTAGTCCTGCAAACTTCACGCTCGAGATGTCCAGTCCTCGGCGTGAGGGGGGTGTGTTGGAGATCCCACATCGACTAGTGATAAGGCCAAAATAGTATATATAAGTGGGGGCAACCCTCACCTTACAAGCCGGTTTTTTAAGGTTGAGTTAGGCCCATAATCCACTTTCTAAGCTTGGTAACACACTCCACAAAACAAATCTAACTATTTTTTTTTATATACAAATGTTCACCTTGTAATAAATTATGTTTAAAATTTTCATTTTCGTGAACTAAATAAATTCTCTTTTTATGCATGATATTAAAATGGTAGACAATACTTGTAAGTGGTATTGTGCATATAATTTGTGTTGTCAACCAATATTTTTGGAAAAATTTTGTATACACTACTACAAATAGGGCTTTTTATGATGCCTTTTTACATGCATTCTATGAGAACCGATGTAAAACAAAAATGCGATGATAATTTTGTAAATAAGTAGATATTTTTACATTGATTATCAATATAACTTGCTAAGGGACTAAAGGTAAAAAGAAGTTAAGGGACTAAAAGTAAGGATGAAAAAAATTAAGGGATGTTGACTAGTAAAAAAGGTTCGGGAACTTAAAAAAGAAATCTTAAAAATTTTAGGGACTAAAAAGATAATAAACCCAAAGAAAATAAGAATAAGATGATCTTTACTATAGGTACAAGCTCATGTAGTGGGTCAAAAAAAGAAACGATGCAATTTACAAATAAAGATGAACCAAATTAATACTGAGAATAAAGTAATAAAAAGAATGAGAATCCAAGTCATTTGTTCACCTCTCACATGATCCCAATGGACATCCATATTTAACACAAACTGAAATGAGGGTAAACACATTTCTCTATCTTAAGGATTTAACCAAGTTTCAAATTTCTAGGTGGCTGTCTTCTACTTGTTATAATAAACACAAGTGTTATGTTTTTTTTGGTAAACCTCTCAAAGTTTTTCATAAAGGTTTCTGATCGTGATGTAGGATACTCTTAGAAGAAATTTGATCCTTTAATTTTCAAAATTTGTGTAAATATATAAACATATTCACAAATGGAGATGAAATATTTATTTGTTGTAAGTTGTAACATCTATTATCTGCATGTCCAATTAGATGTTTATAAGTAGTAAAAGTGCTTTTTTTTTTTTTTTTAATTAATACCAACCATTCAACAACATTTAAAAGAAGCTTTTCAAATACTTTTACCTGGGCTCAATTTGGATTAGCCTCTAACTTATAGGAGCTTTTCAATTTTAAAATCTTACTGTTAAGACTTCTCTAAAGCAAGAATGCTGAGCTTTGTGAAGTTTACAACTTATGGGTGCCTAGTGCTTATACAAAAGTTAAATGAGGGATCTTTTAAAAAATTTGAGGTGCATAAGTTAATTTAAACTTGTTTAATACGTTTTACCTCTTTAATTCATTTTATTTTATTTTAGTTTTTTAGATTGCTTGTTTAGAAGTTTATCCAAACTGACTCCCAGTACAACAACGCTTCTGATTGTAGCTTATTAAGCTACCTATTAGAAGTAACTTTTGCAAAAGTGGCAATACTAAGCTTGAAAAGTTTGGGTTATGCTTGATTGGTTGTTGGTATAATAATGATTTGAATTAAATAATTATCATAAATTCAGAGTATGCATATGCACCCTTAGTGAAATGATTGTTTTATGGCTCTCATCTCTGAAATATAAGTGCCACTCCCTTTCGATCGGATATTAAATTTTTAAATGTTTCTATTCCTTCTATGATTATGGAGCTTCCTTAATTATAAAAACGGGAAGTCATGAAAGGTTATTAATTGCATTAAATGAAATGTGTATCATAGATTCAAAATATGTTGCCAGATGATGATTGTTTATTCCCTTGTTTTTTACTTTACATCATTTTGTGTACTTTCAGGCTGTAGCTGACATTATTATTAGCAGGCACTTTCATTCAGAGATTGATCCTGTAAGTCTTCTTTTAGTTTAAGTATTTTATCATATTATATTATTTATTTGTTTTTTTCCCAGTCCTAAATAAGACTGACTGAATAAAAATATGGTGTTGTAGGTTTCGGATGTCACTTTCTCTTTCTTTCCAACCAAGGACAACAAGAAACTACAAACCTGTAATCCCAAATGTAGTGGTTTGCTCCATCAAAGCAAATCTTTTTTTAAAATTAACATGCATCCTCTACATGTGTGATATTTTATTTTCACCCAAGTCAATTTAACACTTTATTATTGACTTTTTATTCATTGATTTTTTTTCTTTCTTTTTAGCAGTAAAGCATTTAAATTTCTGTATTTTTCATCTTTCAGTTCTGTTCCAAAAATAATATAGTCTAGGATTTGTTGAGGTTGATATCAAATATTGAAAACATAAATAGGCAGTTAAGCACTCAATCCCTCAATCTTACCTAGCTGAGAAAGGGGATAAAAGAAGAACGTGTTTCAAGTTTGAATGTAGTCTGCTATATATGAAGTATTATAAGATCATATGGATGAGCTTCACATTGTTATTCTCTGAGATAAGTACCATAGGGCAGAGGTCTAGAGCAAATAGATTTTATTCCATGAAGGTTGGGATTAGCAGACAAATAATATGATCATAATTCATAACTCAAACCTTTCTTTTGTTTTTTTTTTTATCGGCAAATGTTAGTTTGTTAGTTTTGTTAGAAGTGTCAGTGGGAGGGATTCGAACTAACGATCTCTTCCTCCCCCCTTCTCCCTTCACCCTTAAGCCTCCCATTCCTAACCACCAAGCCAACCTTATATCTCCAAACCTTTCTCTTGTTTAGACTCTTTAAGTGGCCTTTTTATCTTTGTTGCAGGGCATGATCTGTGCTATTGCTGAACTTGAAAGTGATAGACAACTACTTGTTATGAATTCTAGCCACAAATCTAAAGAGCCTACTGTGGGGCTTATGCAACTCCTGCCCGAAACTACAGAGTGGTTGATGAGGTACTGGCTAGATGTTGATACCTTATCTCATGTACCTTATTTAATGATTATGTTTCACCAAGGTTGACTACAGCTTGCAGTGAATTAGGTTATTGTTATTATGAAGCAGAAGGGAATAGAGAATTCCTATTCAAACCATTTGTAAATGTATATTTTGGTGCTGCTTATATTAAATGGTTGTCAAACTTTGAGAACAAGTAAGTCACATATATTTCACATGATGAATGTATACAACGTGCATTGGCAATGAATATTGCCTAGTAGTTACCATGAGTTTTTGTTCTGAAATGTTTCTCACATTGAGGGGCATTGCTTTCAGAAAAAGAAGTGAAGAGTTTATTGTAAGGGCATATAAAGGTGGTACAAAGAAGGCAACTCATAAATCAACTTTGAGCTATTGGAAATGCTACCTTTCAGTTAAACAAACTTTTCCATTCAGGTACTGGTTCCTCTTTTTCCTTATTGATAAATTTTAGTTTATTTGAAGTTTTTTGAACTTTCATTAGATAATATTTTGCGTGCATGCTACTGCACACTTCTGCTAATGCTTTCGAATCATGATTACTGAATCTCAACTAGTACTGATGTGGTGATGTGGGAGACAGATAGTATCAACTACAGTGCATTCAATTATGAGTTATAGTCTATTTTCTGGTTTAGAAGGAAAAACTCAAACTGAGGTTTGTTATTTAAAATGTCTAATGATAATACGTTATCCTTGTTCAGAAAATCTGTTGATGACAGTCCCCCACCAATCAATGTTCCAGATCCTGCTCATTCTCATCCTATACCTTCATCAGAAAACTCAAAAGGTCACTTCCTTTCCCCCTATCCTTCAATTTTTAACATTTTACTTCTCAAGGGTGTGATGATGCACAAGGTGCTGCGTGCTTGATCTCATTATTTTGGTTTAAATTTGAAATTGGGGCTCATTCTAATATTACTTGACCCTGCTAGACCATCATTATTCAAGGTTATTAACTTAGTAGTTGTTTCATTAGTTAGTTTCTATTCCAGGCCTAGACTAGTTTAGTCATTTAGTGGAGCTAAGAATTTCATGTTAGGGGTTAGAAACTAATTTATAGTTTTGATTGGGCCAAACCACATGTCGTATACTTTTTAGGAGAAAATGGGTTATGCACTAATAGTGTAAAATAATTTTATACTGTCATCCAATCACAACCCACCATGTATAGTATGTTTGTTCAGTTTTACAATAACTACCTTAGAAGTCATACCAACGGTGATTTTTGATTGAATGACAGTGTAAAACAGTTTTATACTGTCAATGCATGACCATTAAACTCTACTTTTAAACTATTTTAGAAAATTTAAAAAATGTTCAAGAAATACTTTGAGGCTTATAGGGCCATGACCACACTAGTTTCCCCTTGTATCCATCCTTGCTGTTTGGATTTTGGAATAGGAGACTTTGTAGTGAATAAATTTGGAAGGAAACTAAAAATCGATAGGAACTAAATAAGTAAATGTTCCCTTATTTTGGGACATGTATGTAGTGGGGAAGGGTCAGGGTAGGGGCAATGCGTAGTGTAAATTGAGGGTCAAATTTATTTTAAAATATTACAAAGTGTGTGCCCTGACTTGCAACATTTTTCTTAAAGAAAAGAGTAAACATCCATCTTGGTCTTTCAAGATAAAGTGTCATTAGTTTGGTCCTTTACATTGAAATAGTCGTTTAATGTCAAATTTTAACATCAACTTGATCCTTTTGGAGGAATAATCATGTCAAAAATTGACATGGATGAACTAATTAATTTAATGTCAAAGTTTGATACTGAAAGATCATCTTGACATGTTTTGAAGACTAAATTGATGGCACTTGAATTTTGGAGAACTAAAATATGTGTTTACAGGACAGAAAATAAATCAATTTTAATCATTGCTGTCTTTGTAATTCAGGGAAAGGACAACAGACTTCTTTGTTCAAGCATATTTTGTAGGGCCAAAAAATGTGAACCCTCAAGATACAAGCACCCTCTGGCTAAAATTTGAGGAAACTCTCAGCAAATAAGAAGAAACAAAGAGGTACAAATATTGAATGCTCACATTTTTCATAGGAATTTATATAGACACAACCGGACTTATTGACCTGAACTTGACCAAAGACAACTTCTCTTTCTCTCATAGAACATGTCGTTTTTCATATATAGGAAAATATACGTTTAGTATTCAAGATAATTTTGGTTTTGATCCTTTAAAATATTTTATTAGATTTAGTCCTTGTAAATTTTAAAATATTTAAAAATAATTCCTATCACCACTTTACAATAATCATGTAGACATGTCACGTCACATGTCACCTCAAAATTGTTAATATGAAATGTTATATGCATGACATGTCACCACTAACTAGTGATAATAGATTATAAAAAAAATTAAAAATTTGTAAGGATCAAAACCAACAATTTTTTTTTACAAGACAAATTTTAAATGAAGTGGAGCTAAAAATATAGTTCATCCTTCATATTTTTTGTGTGAATCGTAGTAGGATAATCTAATCATATGAATTTCTTTTTACAGGAGTAGTGATAGCTGCTCTATCATGTAAGCTAACAACTACTTGCCAAATTATGATTACGAGGAGTCTATCCCAAACAGTTTATCTAGTATTTCATTTGAGAGCTGTGTAATTGTGACAGTGAAACCCAATGGATTGATGTTGTAGAAAAGGAATCAAGAGAAGGAAAGAAAAGACATTTATATCCCAAGAAATGACTTACTTTCTTTATAAAACCAGTTGTCATAGAAATCTTTTGAAGTCAATACAATTCATTCAAAGGGAGTTATAAGGTTGATTTGGTAGTTGGGAAGGAGGGTTTAAGGGTTGAAGGGAGGAGGGGAGAAGAGGTTGTGGGTTTGAATCTCCCACTAACATTGTAACAAAAACTAACAACATTGGCTGATAAAAAAATGTGATGATGATGATGATGCAATTGAATTTCTTACCATATATAGTTCCAACTTTTACATTTGAGAAGATAACGAATACTAGATCAATTGAAAAATTTATGCTAAATTGTAATTTTGGTCATTCTTTAATTTTTAATTCACGATTTTGGTTCTCTTATTTTTTTTCCTACGATTTTAGTCCATAGATTTTAGAAAATTCACAATTTTGGTCCAATATTCAATTTTTTATATGTTTATTTCTTTTATTTTTTTTTTATGTTTTAATTAATTAAATTATTTTTAATTGTTAAATGTTAATTTCTACCTCATCACAATACTATCACATCATTAGTCAACCATTAAATTAAATGGTTAATGTATGTAAAATTAAGGATTAGACCAAAATTACAGATTTTCTAAAATTTGGGGATCAAAATTGAGGTAAACAAAATAGGGGGGTGGGGACCAAATTTGTGGATAAAAAATTAAAGGAAAATCGAAATTTCAATTTAGTCAAAAATCTATTGCATTGTAAAAAAATAATAATAATGCAATTGAATTCTTATCATATATAGCTCCAACTTTTACATTGGAGAAGATAATGAATACTTGATCAATTGAAAAAGTTATTGTATTGCAATAATAATAATAATGATGCAATTGAATTTCTTATCATATATAGTTCCAGCTTTTACATTGGAGAAGATAATGAATATTAGATCAATTGAAATCTTGTCATTTTAATGTCTTCAAGTGTCTACGAATAATACTTTTCTATCACAAAATACATTTGCACCCTACTTAGAAGTATTTCCCCTCGCTATGTAAACAAATTTTAACACTTATGTACCAAAATGAAATATTAGTATTTGTGTAATTACTCATGAATTCGCTATTTCAGTTTAAGCTTGTTTAATTAACGGATATATTATTGTATTAGGAGTGTAGTGAAATTTAATTAGTTTTCACCCTTTCGTATGCATAATTGACTCTAGAATCTATCATTTGGGTTTTGTATACCGTCTATATTTCTCAATAAAAAAAAATTTCCAAAAATTTAAATTTTAATATCAATTGAATAGTTTAACAAATTGTAACTAAATGTTAGAAATCAATTTTAAATATATATATCTTCAAAATTCAAATATACTAATGATATATCATCTTATACTTTTAATATTAATTGAAGAGTTTAATTTAACTTTTTATCCTTTTTAATCTATCATTTTCAACATTTTTAGTTTTAATTTGAATTTGAATTTTTTTTTAAAAGAAATTATCAATAGTTAAAAATAATAATATACCACAACATAAATTATTTATCATAAATCTAAAATATAATTTATATGTTAAAGTATTTATTAATTAATTTTTTTAATTATAATATAATTTATATATTTAAAAATATGTATTTATTATAAATCATAAATTTTAGTTGTATAAAATAGATATTTATTGTGTGCAATGCACATGATAAAATACTAGTATAATATAAAAGTAGAATAAAAATGAGAATTTTGTAAAATTAAAATGATCAAAGGTGGAATATAGTGAGATTATTCGTTAGGAATAAACATTGATGCTTTATAAATATGCTTGCGAGCACTCTCAATCATGAAATCTACACATAATTTTTCTAAAATATCAATTGCAAATAAACTTTATTGATTCAATCTTAAGTCTTAACACAAATATTTCTCAAAGCTTTTTATCATTTGATGGATGAGGTCTTAACTTGATCCTCCTATTCACCCACACAGGTACGAAGCTAGACTTTGATCGTAGGTGGCCAAATACACAAAATGAAATTCATTCAATAAATATATATGCATCAATTTTCATACAAAATATTCACAATTTAATGTTTCAAGACATTAATTACATTAATAATATATCAAAACATGAAATGTTCTTTTGCATGTCACAAAATACTTCACAAGAATCTTTGCCTTGAATGCATCCCAAGTGATGACGTCTTCAACAGTTGGCATGGATTGACGAGTGTACTTCCATCAATCCTTCGCTTCTCTACTCAACATGAAAGTTGCAAAAGTAACCTTGTGCTCCTCATAACATGCCATTGCTTAAAAAATCTTCTCAATCTCTGAGAGCTAGAGTTGAGTTCCTTTAGGGTCAAAAGCTCCATTGAACTTCAGCGGGTTGTTCTTTTTGAATGCGGTCAACCCACGGTGTTTGGTGGGTCCCACTTCACAATCTTGCACCAAATTTTGTAAGACAACAGTCTTCCTCTCCAACAGCTGTTGAGTTGAACCACTGGGTCTTCCAACCATAACTTCTTGAAAACAATCCTATTAATTCTAAAGAAATGATCACATCACAACAATCCTAATCCCACATTCCAATCTCAAGATAGCAACGTGAGAACACACAATAGACAATTTTCATTTCCCAAGACGGAGGTGTGAAAACAAACAATTCAAACAAATTTCATCTCACATAAATGTTTTTCACAGACAATGCAAGAACAAACAAATCATCTAAATTGCTGC
Organism: Pueraria montana var. lobata; assembly: GCA_026413185.1. NCBI lineage: Eukaryota > Viridiplantae > Streptophyta > Magnoliopsida > Fabales > Fabaceae > Pueraria > Pueraria montana. Next base: position 19,854,954 of record CM048649.1, on the reverse strand, counting down.
CAATGGACAATCAGTACTAGATCACACAACAAACAATGGTTAAGTCCATACTCCATACTTGGTAGGACAAACTGCTCTGGTGCTACTTTATTGTAACACCCAAATTTAGGGTATCACAATTATAGACAAATAAACATTTATGCAATCATTATTTAAAACTCAATTAACTACTCAATATCTTTAATCAATTTTACAAGTATACTTTTACACAATGCAATTAAATTTTAGCTTAATTAGGATTTTACTGATATTTTCCATATAAGCTCATACAAAGTTTTTAAATTTTTCTTAATTAGCTAAATTATATTTTCAATTGTAACTAATTTCAATATCTATCTTAGCTACTACAAAATATATTAACACATGCATCTATTATATTTTGAGTTGCAAATTCTTAGGGTGTTAAAAGTATGAAAGTATAGAGACCTAGACAAAGTTTGACTAAAAGTACAAGAATTAAAAACACATTTTTATTATAAATCTTAAGATCAGTCACGCCAATTGTATATCCTCCTTTCTGTTTTTAATAATATTTACATGTGTTGCAATTGATTGTTAGAGGAAGTGGTGCCAACCTGGTTGGGATGACTGCCTCTACAGTCATTTGCACACATTTTACATAAAAAAAAAATCAATCACGTCAATTTGAATTGATGCTTTGTGTCTATTTTCTCCACATACTTACGTTCCCAAAACAATCTATTACGGTAAAATGTTTTTTATTTTTTGATAATAATTTAGTAAATAGTTAATTTGGAAAAAAAATCCTGATAAGAATCTTTAGGATGCAAGTTACAAAAGGCACATGCAGCTTGCTAAGAGTCACAAATAACCCTCGGACACAAAGCAATACGGGTTTGTAGCCTATTAAGCGAAAGCCTCCATGAGAATGCCAACACCTTCTCTTCTGAAGGTGCCTAGCTAAGGTGCTCATACATTTTCTTTAGACACAGGAAAATTATATTTGGACACTCCAAATGCTATCCAATACTTAGTGAAAGAGAGAAAAAAGAGAGAAAAATATAGGTATGATAGGTGATATAATGCGATAGGAAGAGAGAGAGAGAGAAAGAAATAAAAGATATTGACAAAATGTTTAAAAAATGGTGTGTCTACATATCATTGTTCTTAAACACACACACATACTTCATAGGGATATCTCGTGTTGTGTTCTTTTCCCATTGTCTTTTACGTACATAACTCCCATTGTGATATTGTACTGATATTTATGACTCATTAATATCATGATACTATTGAATTAAGAGTGCACAAGGAATCACAATAACCAACTGGTAAGAGATAGTGAATGAGGATTTCTTTAATAACTTAGTAGGATTTAAGAGTGAATTTGAATATTGAGGGATGATAAAATTGAGATGAGGATTTGAGATGTAAGTTAGTAAGAGAAGTTACATGATTAATAAGTGTTGAGTGAAAGAGAAATTTCCGTTATACTTATTAATACTTAATAAGACTTTGGTGGTATAAGGATGGGTAAATGGAATGTCCTAAGGACATGTCCATTCATTTTGCATTCTTGATTGAGTATGTGGTTTACCATGAATGATCATGTAGTGAAGGAAAGGTGTTTCCTTCTCTCGTACATAGGGACATATAGATCCCATGGATGTGAATACCTATCTCAGATAGTGAGAAACCTTAAATGACTAGCCCTACTGGAATGTATTTTAAAGTAAAGTTGGCTAGTGTGGCAAGTTTAGAGAATAGTTGCCTTTGGGCAAGTAGTAGAGAGAAATGCTATGACTAAAATAGTTGCCTTTGGGCAAGTTTCAGAGTGATGAAGATGGCGTGGAAATGCTATGACAAGAGTCGTTGATGCTAGATGGATGTGATAGAAGAAGGAGTGGATCCCAATGAGGCTGCCTTGTAGGCTTAGTCGGGTATTTGGGTTTATAGTTTTGATTGAGTCACTGCTCCGAGTCTTAGTCTTTTCTTGTAAAAATGTGGGTAGACTAGGGATTAACATTATGATGTATCATTTTCATTCAGTTGACTCAATTGTAAAATGTTCATTTTGAAAGTCATAAATATGTATTCATATTTGGTTTATTGTATTTCCTGAATGATCAATTGTTTTTATGTGAATGAATTTTTGCATTATATATTAATGGATCGCCGAGAACATAATGTTTTATAAAATGAGGGGCCTTTAAGATGAACAGCGTTTCATTAATGAACGCTTTTAAACAAGTATTATTTCGAAAGGATGGTTTGTGTTTGACGTTTCAAGCTTTAAAGTTAAATAAACATAAATTTACTCCCGTTTAGAAGGGTTATTTTCAATAATCAATTATTTTATTCTGCAAAATTTTAAAAATAATAAGAAAATCTTTACTTGTAACGAGGGGTGTTACAACGTACAAGAAAAGTTTAAACTTATGTAGATCCTAACTATCAATAAAATACTAAAATAGTCAATATGTTGTACACTTGTTAATTAATACCGTGTATAAATGAATTTGTCCAGTCTTTAGAGAGTAAACAATCTTGCAATAACCTTTTTTTTTATAATAATATTTTTTTATTAATCTGAAAGGTACACCTAATTTAAGCAAACAAAATGCTAAATAAATTTGGATTGATTTTTTTTTTTTTACTTTTGGAAATTTATACTAAAATGTTTTATTGGAATTCTCAAAGTACACAAATTCATATCTAGAAAATATAAAAAAAAAATCAAATTCAACAAAATATAATAAATATTATACTTAATTAATTCATTCAAATAAATCAAAATTTCAAATTTCAAATTTCAAATTTCAAATCCAACTTATTTATTATTTTACATAAATGTTAATATCTAATATTTAAATTATAAAATTAAAAGAAACCACCTTTACTATGAATAAATTTTCTATATATCTATCAAACTAATCAAATTAAAAATAAAATATCATTTTCAAAACTTAACATAAACAATTTTTTATTTAGCATTAAAGATTTTTGACTTGAAAATTGAACCTACACTCAAAACATTTAACAATTCTTTATATACCACACTTTCTCTTTGCCTCTTTCTTCTTGTGCCTCAAAATCTCTCACTCTTTTCTGTTCTTGCTTTTCCTCTCTTAGTTGAAGCTAGGCATAACTAGCCTAACCAATTGGTTTTTCCAAGGTTAGTTGTTGGTTTTTCATGGTTTAATCACCTTTATGACCATGTTAGATTCACTTTTTCTTTAATTTTAATTAGTTGTTCATAATGTGACTATATTTTTTATTTGTGAGTATTTTAATTCTCTTTCATGATTTATCCTTTCCTACATCATTTCCTTTAATTTCTATTTGTCTCCGTAAATGTGTAGATTTTTCACAATTCATTTGGCTTATCATTTGTTTTATTCAGTTTGTTGCCCATAATAGATAGTTTGTCATTTTTTTGTGTTTTTTAAAATGTTTTTTTTTTATTAATTACTTGTTGTACTCTAGTAGAAGGGTTTAAGGGGATGAATTTTGTGTTGTATAAGTTGTTGGGTTATGAATTATTGCTAAAATTTGAAACTTTGGAATATTCAGTGTTGGATTCAGAGTCTCTCTTTTCATAGTCTCTTTTATTCATAGTACCTCCATTCCTTTTTGTTTGTCTTTTAAGGTTTTAAACACAATTCAAGAAATGCAATAAATGTTCTTGTTTTTTAAAAAATAGTTTTAAAGTTTTCTATTTATCCTTTTTCATTTTTACTCACAATAAATGCATACTAATTGTAAATGTGTAAATTAATTTAAATTTAGGTGGAAGTAAGCGTATAATTGATAAACAAGTAATTAAAGTTATTTGAAAAAGACCAATGAATAGGAACAAATATTTTCTAAAAAAATCGACGCTTAAAAAGGAATGAATGGAGTACTCTTTTTTAAGGAGCACTTGACTCTATATGTTTGACTTTTTTTGTTGTTGTTGTAAAATCCTCAAAATTTGGAAGTTATATTAGACCTCTATTAATTAAAGTTGAGCCAAGTGAAACCATTTAAAAAGTCAAAGCTCTTTTATTGCATATATTTTTTAGGCTTAAATAACTTTTAGGTTCCTGATAAATTTCTAAATTTTGCTGTGGGTCCCTGATAAATATTTTCGTTGTTTTGAGTCCCTGATATATCAAAAATTTTGTTTTGAGTCCCTACCGTCAGTTAAGTGATGACGTGATACCATCCGAACAGATTTTTCCCAATATATATCAACCATTGAGATGGTGTCACATCATGACTTAACTGACGGTAGGAACTCAAAACAAAAGTTTTTGATATATCAGGGACTCAAAACAACGAAAAAATTTAGGCTAAATTACTTGTATGGTCCCTTATCTTTATTTTAGTTTGCAATTTAGTCCTTTACTTTTTAAAAGTTGCATAATGGTCCCTTATCTTTATTTTAAATAATTTAGCCAAAAATTTATCAGGGACCCAAAGCAAAATTCAAAAATTTATCAAGGACCTAAAAGTTATTCAAGCCTATTTTTTATTTATAAACTCAAACTCAATATTTTTCAGGAATTTGAGTCTTAAGAATGCAACTACGTTGTCTGTCGTAGAGGATACTTGTTGTCTTTACCTAAAATTTAAAATGATAAATTTATTATGGGTTAACTAAGTTTTTAGTTCCTAAACATTTTCAAATTTTGGTTTTTAGTTCCTAAACTTTAGTTTGACAAGTCAAGGTCCCTAAACTTTTTAAAATTTTGATTTTTAGTCCCTAAACTTTAGTTTGACCAGTCAAGGAACCTAAACTTTTTAAATATTCGGTTTTTAGTCCCTAAACTTTTTAAAATTCGGTTTTTAGTCCCTGAAATCTCATTAATTCAGGAACTAAAAACTGAATTTTTTAAAAGTTTAGGGACTAAAAACCAAATTTTTAAAAAGTTTAGGGACTTTGACCGGTCAAAATTTTGTTCAGGGACTAAAATCCAAATTTTTAAAAAGTTTAGGGACCTTGACCAATCAAACTAAAGTTTAGGGGACTAAAAACCGAATTTTGAAAAAGTTTAGGGACTAAAAACTTAGCTAACCCATTTATTATTTAGTTTCAATCTTTTATAAGATTATCCATTGATGAATAAATGAGAAACTATTTTTATTTATTTTATTTTTTTAGATTAAATTCTTCACTATTCCTTTTGACTTCTTCATTAATTGGTTTGAATATTTCCTATATTATTGAAGTAAAAAATTAATGCAATTATATCTTTGACATATTGTATTTTTTTGTTTATTTTTCTATATTTGTTTTATATTTTTACTTTTTCATTAATTTTTTTGTCAATTAATTAAGTTAGAACATAGTATGAATCAATGCATATTTAGACTGATAATTTTACATTTATAACTAGATTTTTTGACCTATGCGTTGCACGGGGTAAACAGAATTATTAATAACTTTTATTTAGATTTTGCATTATATGTAATATAATATTATATTTTTTCTCTTCATACTTTAATAAAAAAATATTCATCTCCATTTATTATATTTTTTTATACTTTTCATGTTCGTAAAATAAAACATTCAATAAATTATTTAAATTAAGAAAGAGACATCATAAAAAAATACATTCAAATTAAAATTATTATAACAAAAAAAATATTATTTTACCATAATAATTTAGAAATTAATGTGACTTCAGGTAAATTGTTTATCCCGGAAATTAAGTGGAAATTTCTATTTGGTTTTATAAAAAAATCAACACTATGTCATATATTTTATATATAATTTTTATTTTAATATATTGGCACATAAATATCAATGTCTAAAAGAAAATTAAAATTTGTTCAAGTAGAAGAAAATCATGAATAATTTATTTAAGTTAGATGATAATAAATAAATGAATAATTATTTGCTTAAAAATTAATTTTAGACACTAATTTGTGTGGAGAAAATAATAGTGATTATTTTGATTTAATTTAATTTTTGTTATGTAATTAAATATATATTAATTATGAAAAATAAATTTTAACTTTGATTAGACAAAAATCCTTAGTAAAAAGTTTATTTCCGCAAATTCAGTCTAAATTTTTCTACTTGTTTTTATAAAAAAATGTTCATTCTTGTGTGTTATATTTTAAATGTAAAGTTACGTCTAAATTTCTTTTGATACTTTCATGAAAAATATTCATCCCCATTTGTTATTATTCTTTTCATATTTTCTATGTTCATAAAATAAAATATTCAAGAAATTATTTAAATAAGTAAAGAAACAGCCATAAAAAATACATTAAAATTAAAATTATTATAATAAAAAATTATAATTTTATCTTAATAATTTAAATATTAAGGTGACTTTAGTTAAATTGTTAATCTCCGTGAATTAAGTTAAAATTTCTACTTACTTTTATAAGAAAAAAAATACTCATTCACATTTAATTAAGTGGAAATTTCTATTTGGTTTTATAAAAAAATCAACACTACTTCTAAAGGAACCCAATTAAATGACACAATTACCATTCACATTTAATTCTTAAAATCCACATACTAAAAATATTTTTTTTTTATAAACTTAATCATTAAAATTTTATATGACTACCAAATATAATCACTTATATAATGTTACTACCAAATATTTAATGTAATTACCAGAGTTACCGGTAATAATTATAAATTAATAATTATAATTTAAATTATATTATATGCAATGATTATGTCTTATAATCACTTGCTTATAATTTAGAAATTATATATATATATATATATATATATATATATATATAATTTAAATAATACTGAATTATGGGTAATCATTTATGTATTATCCTATTTTATAAATATAATATAATATATTAAATATATAGATGTAAAAAAGTATAATATTTGAATGATATATTATATATATTATTTGATTATTATATATACTTATATTTATAAGTATTAATTTTAAGCATAATATATATTTATTTATATCTTTATAAAAGAAGATGATTGAAGGTATCATGGAAATAATTAATTTGAATGCATTAAAGTGTATATGATAATAATAATAATAATAAAATAAAAAAAATAAAAAATAATAATAATAATAATAATAATAATAATAATAATAATAATAATAATAATAATAATAATAATAATAACCAAACCACATCTTTATAAAGAAAAAGCAGACTAACAATTGATAAAGATATTAATGAAGGAATTAGGAAATATAGATATAAAAAATAATTTAATTTGGTTAAATAAAATATATTTTTAATTTTAATTGATTTGTTATAAGAGTTAACAGTTAACACAATGATTCATTAAAAAAGTTAGGAAATATAGATATAAAAATTTATATCAGGGCAAATAATATATAAGCCAAAAATAAAATATATTAAAACAATATTACGTTTAATAAATGTGTTGCACTGAAATACCTTTAATACCCAAAATTTGGGCGAGAAATTAATTGCTCTAAAATATTATTAATACCTGAAAATAAATTGTATTTAAGTATCATTAATTGCTTTAAAAATATCATTAATACCTCAAAAAATATGAGGCTGTATAATTACATACTTACCCTTAAAATGGGTGGGAAAATTGGATTTACTAAATTACCCTCGACTCTTACTTTTATATATATAACGATAAAGATAAGTATTAATTTAAGCATAATATATATTTATTTATATCTTTATAAGAGAATATGATTGAAGGTATTATGGAATTAATTAATATGAATGCCTTAAAATGTATACGATAATAATAATAATAATAATAATAATAATAATAATAATAATAATAATAATAATAACCAAACCAAATCTTTATAAGGAAAAAGCAAACTAACAATTGATAAAGATATTAATGAAGGAATTAGGAAATATAAATATAAAAAATTAATTTAATTTGGTTAAATAAAATATATTTTTAATTTTAATTGATTTGTTATAAGAGTTAACAGTTAACAAAATGATTCATTAAAAAAGTTAGGAAATATAGATATAAAAGTTTATATCAGGGCAATTAATATATAAGCCAAAAGTAAAATACATTAAAATAATATTACGTTATTACGTTTAATAAATGCATTGCACTGAAATACCACTAATACCCAAAATTTGGGCGAGAAATCAATTGCTCTAAAAATATCATTAATACCTGAAAATAATTTGTATTTAAGTATCATTAATTGCTTTAAAAATATCATTAATACCTCAAAAAACATGAGGCTGTATAATTACATACTTACCCTTAAAATGGGTGGAAAATTTGGATTTACTAAATTACCCTCAACTCTTACTTTTATATATATAAAGATAAAGATAAGTATTAATTTTAAGCATAATATATATTTATTTATATCTTTATAAAAGAAGATGATTGAAGGTATTATGGAAATAATTAATTTGAATGCATTAAAATGTATATAATAATAATAATAATAATAATAATAATAATAATAATAATAATAATAATAATACCAAATCTTTATAAAGAAAAAGTAGACTAACAATTGATAAAGATATTAATGAAGGAATTAGGAAATATAGATATAAAAAATTAATTTAATTTGGTTAAATAAAATATATTTTTTAATTTTAATTGATTTGTTATAACTGTTAACCGTTAACACAATGATTCATTAAAAAAGTTAGGAAATATAGATATAAAAATTTATATCAGGGCAATTAATATATGCTCCAAAAATAAAATAGATGAAAATAATATTACGCGTAATAAATGCGTTACAGTGAAATACCATTAATATCCTAAATTTGGGTAGGAAATTAATTGCTCTAGAAATATCATTAATACCTCAAAATAATTTGTATTTAAGTATCATTAATTGCTTTAAAAATATCATTAATACCTCAAAAACATGAGGCTGTATAATTACATATTTACCCTTAAAATGGGCGAGAAAATTGGATTTACTAAATTACTCTTAACTCTTACTTTTATATATATAAATATATGTGTATATATTTTATTGTTAAAAGAAAACAAGTCAACTAGGCATGGCACAAATTCTTGGAAGAGCTTGATGCATAATTTTGTTGAGGAGTTAAAGCTAATTTACATGCATTATTTTGTGTCTATAAATTGATGTTTATTTTCCTTGAAACATCACAAGAGTTTAACATTTATACAAAATTCTTTGACATAGATTGTAAGACTTGGAGAAGAGTTATGACTAAGCATGAGATGAAAACAACCGGAGTTGTGATTATGATGATGATTATAGTGGGCTTCGTGCAAGCTGATTACAATCCTCCATTTGTGAAAATTGAGCCAAATAGTGTGCCTAATAAATTCAATCTATGTTTATTTAAATGTGATTTTAAATGTTTCAATTTCAATAAATCTCGGTATCTGAAATGTGCTTGTCTTTGTGCTTTACAAAATTGTCAAAAAATTTGCCACCATTATGATCAAATGGCCATTGATGCTACCTACGATTGTATTACTGCTTGTGGCTTGACCAAGTCTATTGATGACAACATTGGTATTCATCCTCTTTCAAAACTGACCTTTTTTTAATGTTTTATTTTTTTATAATCGAGTTAATTATGTTTTTACATGTGTTTTCATCGTTGACTTTACGTTTCAGATGCTCGTGGTCTTGCAGCCTATGCAATAGATTCTTGCTTGCAAGAGTGCCAAAACAAGTAAGAGTTTGTTACAAAAATGTCTAGGAAAAAAATTGTTAGGCGAAATAATATTCATCCATGTTTGTAATAAACAATTCTTAATAAATGGGTAACATCTAGTCTTTATTTTTTGTAAATCCTTTGTCCAATTATTTTTCTTCACTTGTCTCATGCTTGCAAATCAAGACACTAACAAGTTATTAGATCCAAATGCAAAATGTATGTGCAAAAAAATCTTGATGACCAACCTATTAAAAGCATGATTTTTTTTTTTGTATATATGAGCTTCACAACACACTCCAGAAAACAAATCTAACTTTTTTTTTTAAATGTTCACCCTTGTAAAAAATTATGTTTAAAACTTTCATTTTTGTGAACTAAATAAATTCTCTTTTTATGCCTGATATTAAAATGGTAGATGATACTTGTAAGTGGTATTATGCATATAATTTGTGTTGTCAACCAATGTAAAACTAAAACACGATGATAATTTTGTAAATAAGTAGATATTTTTACATTAGTTGTCAATATAACTTGCTAAGGGACTAAAAGTAAGGATAAAAAAAGTTAAGGGGCTAAAAGTAAGGATGAAAAAAACATTAAGGGACGTTGACTAGTAAGAAAAGTTTAGGAACTAAAAACAGAAATCCTAAAATTTTAGGGACTAAAAAGATAATAAACCCAAGAAAATAAGAATAAGATGATCAATACTATAGGTACAAGCTCATGTAGTGGGTCAAAAAAAGAAATGATGCAATTTGCAAATAAAGATGAACCAAATTAATACTGAGAATAAAGTAATAAAAAGAATGAGAATGCAAGTCATATGCTAAGCACAACATGAAGTAATATAATAAAGTATGAAAAGAAAATTGTTAGAATCGAAGACATTTGATGCGTAAAATATGATTGCAAAGGGCAAGTGTACCCTACGCGTAGTAACAACGGACCTAAGTCCAGATATCGTACCCAAAGGACTAGAGGAGTTCCCAAAATAATTTGATTTTATAAAAACTAAACAATTCAAAGTAACCATCAATTTGAGAGAAGATATCAAGTATTCCATGCTAAAGGAAGAAAATAATAAGTGAACAGTATTTTATCAGGAACAATTTCAATTAAACAACCCAAGATTGTGACTTCACTTGTACCCCAATTCACCCCAGTTCATGTTTTAAGAAAAACCTTTAATGATTCTATAATTGCCAATTCTCTAAAATTATTAAGCAGCCTATGGTCAAGGTCTGATTAACGTATTTTCTCTAAATTAATTATCAATTGATCATAGAAAAACTAATTTAGAGAAAATGATTTAAGCACCAAGGGATTGATTAAAAGAATTAATCAATTGGAAAATAACACAACCATTTTGGTCATTCTGATTATATTAATTCAGTTCCTTTACAGGTCAATTATCCACAAACAGAAGCTCACTGACATGTGATTAAAAAGGATTTAGATTGATCAGTTCTAATTAATAATAAAAACAGTAAAGGAACACAATTATCTGAATACATCAAGGAATTTCATTAAAACAGAACCAAGGGGCAAGGTACAATTACATCACAGTCTGGGCTTTGGGAAAATTAGCCACTCATGATCAGATAATAGCAAACAATCACCATAGAAGGCATAAAAATTACAAAAGGGATCAAAACCTTACAGTGAAGAACCCAAATGATGATCTCTATCCTTCCTCTCAGCAAAGAGCTTCTTAAAAAATCATTATCTCACTTAGAACCTCTTAATTAAGAAACAAAACAAAAGGTATCCTAACTCTCACTTCCCATTTTCTATTTATAATACTCAAAATGTAACTGACACAAGGGAAGTAGCACGACCGTGCTCTTTGAGCGGGCAAAATTCAAATTCCGAATCCTAAGTGTAACATGGCCGTGCTCTGAGAAGCATGGCCGTTCTCGGAAAACTCTGACATTGTTGACTTCTTTGAGCTTTTGAGAGCACGACCATTCTTGACGTTGGTTGCCAAAATATGAAAATTAGAACACATCCTCCTTCAGAGTTAGCATGGGCGTTCTACTCTCATAACATCAACACGACCGTGCTGAATGGAGCATGATCGTTCTCCACAATGGTGCTCTTTTCTGTCTCTTTTCTAGCTTATTTTAGCTATTTTCCACATTTTCCAACTGTGCCCTGTTTGTTTCACACTTAGCACCAAATCATGAGTTTTGCCAAGAAAATTATTCAAAATTAAAGCAATTCAAGGCTAATACTCTCCCTAAGACATAGACAAATGTTTATCAACATTAGAAGATGTCTAACCCCTCAAAAATCTTATAGTTTTGATGATAACAAAGGTATTAAAATTTGATTGACTAATGGATTTCATTGAGTATTAATAGGAACATATTCGTCTAGAACAATTTTTGTATTGAGTTTTCTAACTTTAACTATGCTATGATCATGTTATTTATGCGTCCAATACAACTTTATGAAATCTGGTACTTGTTTGCTTAAAAGAATAATCTAGCGTCCAATGTGCTATAATTGAACAAGCATCCAAAAGTATTTATGAAAACTAGCATCCAAAGTGCCAAGTCTTTTGAACGTCCAAATTGGAGCTAAGAAACTTACACTTTGCTTTATATTAAAGTTAGAGGCGTTCAAAAAGGCTTAACAAAACAAGATAAAAAAGAAAAAATGTGTTTTTATTAATCACTATATTTTTGGTCAAACTTGATCTAGGTCCCTGTACTTTCGTATCGATGAATTTGGTTCTCAAGCTTTAACAAATCATGTGAGTTTAGTACCTCCCAATTTTGAAAAACACGATGAATTATTAGAAAGGAAGAACTAAATTCACATGATTTGAAAAACATGAACTTTATTTAAGATTCACACACACACACACAATATATATATATATATATATATATATATATATATATATATATATATATATATAGGAGGGATCCACTTACTCCAAGAGTAACTCTAAGGGAGTTACTCTTCATCCTTACCATCCATTTTCTTGAAATCTAATGGTTAGGATTAGTTACTTATTACAACCATTAGATTTCAAGAAAATGGATGGTGAGGGAGTAAGTGGATCCCTCCTCATGCACACACACACACACACACACACACACACGCACACATACACACTTCATAGGGATGTCTCGTGTTGTGTTCTTTTCCCACTGTCTTTTACGTACATAACTCCCATTGTGATATTGTATTAATATTAATGAGTCATTAATATATCATGATACTATTGAATTAAGAGTGCATAAGGAATCACAATAACCAACTAGTAAGAGATAGTGAATGAGGATTTCTTTAAGAACTTAGTAGGATTAAGGGTGAATTTGAATATTGAGGGTGTAGGATCGAAGCAACAGATCTAGAGGGGGGTGAATAGATCTTTCAATCTTTTTCAATCAAAATCTCTTTTATCTTCAAAAACTCCAATTCACCTTCCTTCTTTATAAAGAATCCAAGTATTCTTAAAAAGGTTTTCAGAAAAGATTTTAATGGATATTCAACTCAGATTAAATTCAGAGTTATTCCAATTAAAAGAAGTTTATTGGGAAAAGTTAAGCTAATAACCTTGATAATTTGAATATGCAAGAATGTGTAGATTAAAGAAAGAATGCTCAAGATTTTTATACTGGTTCAGTCATAAAGACCTACATCCAGTTGATCCAACATCCTGTTAGATCTTTCACTGTTTCAAATTTCGAGTTACATGCACACCACACACACAAGAAACTTGAAATCAGAAAAACTTTCTAGACTTGAACCCTACAAGTAAAGAAAGAAACGCCTAATAGAACCCTACTATTAGATTCTAAAAACTCTATTCAGAATTCAAACATTCTTTGTTAAAAACAAAAGTTTAAGAACAAATTCACCTAATATGTGAGGATCTGAAAGAATTCAGCATGTGTTCATCAAGTAGTTTCCATGTAGAGATTATTTTTCATGTAGAAATCAACATCTTGTTATAAAATATGAAATCAGCCCTTCACCCTTGATATGAGCTCACTTTTGAGTCATGAAGATTTAGAACGTTTTAGGAAGCACACATGACTCAGAAAAAAGTGGGTTATTTATAAATTTTTCAAAGTGTAACAGCTTTAATCGATTAAATCGAGACGTAATCAATTAAATTGTTCATATGAGCTCAGGGTGGTTTTTGGATAGTGTGGTAATTGATTAAATTGTTGATGTAATCGATTATCCTGTTACTTTCCTTCCTTTGGCTTGGTTTCAGGTCAGTTGCTCATTTCAGTTGTAATCGATTACCAATTGTTGTAATCAGTTAAAAAAGTGGTGAGTTTTTCAACAATTTTAGCTAAGACCTTTGTGTAATCGATTATCCTATGGTGTAATCGATTACCAAGTGTCTCAGTTTCAAAATATGACCAGAAACGGAGCTCAAGGATTATGGCATCTATTTTAATCAACATAAGCATGAATTTTTCATAAAATCTTAATCTAGCACATCATGCCTAATACTAAAAACAATCAATACAGATGCCACACATGTTAAATGTGTTTGGCATGTAAAATGTTCATCATGGATCAAAATCAAAAACTAAAACTAAACTTGATATCTTCAAGGGATTGTTAACAGAGGGATGATAAAATTGAGATGAGGATTTGAGATGTAAGTTAGAATGAGAAGTTACATGATTAATAAGTGTTGAGTGAAAGAGAAATTTCCATTATACTTATTAAAACTTAATAAGACTTTGGTGGTATAAGGGTGGGTAAATGGAATGTCCTAAGGACATGTCCATTCATTTTGCATTCTTGATTGAGTATGTGGTTTACCATGAATGATCATGGAGTGGAGAAGAGGGAAAGGTGCTTCCTTCTCTCGTGCATAGGGACATATAGATCGCATGGATGTGAATACCTATCTCACATAATGAGATAAGGAACCTTAAATGACTAGCTCTAGTGGAATGTGTTTTAAGGTAAAGTTGGTTGGTGTGGCAAGTTCAGAGAATAGTTGCCTTTGGGCAAGTAGTAGAGAGAAATGGTGGAAACGGCATAAGCAATTACGAATATTGGCTCTTGAGGTTGGTTTAGGCTCTTGAAGCTGTTTATGTGAAAGCGGCGATCATTTTGTATTGTATCGATGAATGGATAACTAATGCCTATTTATGATTTCAATTATTAGTGTATTGTACCAATGAGGATAAGCTCTATCGAATGGAAGATGTAGTTCCTAGTGAGGAGTGGCAAAGTGAGGAGAGTATCCAATATAAGATGATTTGGTTGACTACAGGAGGTACCTACGGATATGTTTGTCGGATGCTGTCCTGGGGGGAGATAAGGTGTTGAGTTGTGAGACCTCTGGGCATGAGGGAATCACATAACCGGCTTGATGTCCCTGACTGTGCGAATGATGTCCATGTTATGGTCGAAAGTGTTCTGTTATACCAACAGAACATGTACTCCCATATCGTCACCCAAACGATTATCACATAAGACCTCTGTGACTTGGGAGGACTAGAGGCAGTGAGGGCCCAAGTGTGAATGAAACCTAGATGGAGGTGTAGGATAACCCTATGAGTTGTGTCTGCGCTTAACCATGGTGTTGTGGTTAGTTATTTGTGTTTGTGGAACCATATTGGTTTGTTTTGTTTGTGGTATGAATAAGGGCAAAAGACTCACCCATACAATTATTTTTCAAAGGATGATGGATGACCCTGTGTGAGTGATGAAGATGTAGTGGAAATGCTACGACAAGAGTCGTTGATACTAAATGGACGTGATAGAAGAAGGAGAGGATCCCGATGAGGCTGCATTATAGGTTTAGTCAGGTATTTGGGTTTATAGTTTTGATTGAGTCACTGCTCTGAGTCGTAGTATTTTCTTGTAAAAATGTGGGTAGACTAGGGATTAACATTATGACGTATCATTTTCATTTAGTTGACTCAATTGTAAAATGTTCATTTTGAAAGTCATAAATATGTATTCATATTTGTTGTATTGTATATCCTGAATGATCAATTGTTTTTATGTGAATGAATTATTGCATTATATCTTAATGGATCGCCGAGAATATAATGTTTTATAAAATGAGGGGCCTTTAAGATGAACGATGTTTCATTAATGAACACTTTTAAACAAGTATTATTTAGAAAGGATGGTGTATGTTTGACGTTTCAAGCTTTAAATTTAAAGAAAAATAAATTTACTCTCGTTTAGAAGGGTTATTTTCAATAATCAATTATTTCATTATGCAAAATTTCAAAATAATATGAAAATCTTTAATTGTAACAAGTGGCGTTACAACATACAAGAAAAGTTTAAACTTGTGTAGATCCTAACTATCAATAAAATACTAAAATATTCGATACGTTGTACATTTATTAATACTATGTATAAATGAATTTGTCCAGTCTTTAGATGTCACGACCCAAAATCTAATCGTGATCGGCGCACAGACCAATCCTAAAACATTAAGGGATGTTGACTAGTAGGAAAAGTTTAGGAACTAAAAACATAAATCCTAAAAATTTTAGGGACTAAAAAGATAATAAATCCAAGAAAATAAGAATAAGATGATAGATACTATAGGTACAAGCTCATGTAGTGGGTCAAAAAAAGAAATGATACAATTTACAAATAAAGATTAACCAATAGATTTAAAAATTCACACAACATTGGTTCCACCATTTAGAACTTGACCTTGTATTTAGACCTGCATCTAAATTGAACCTGTGACAATAAACTATATATCTAGAGACCAAAAATTTATACCACACAACATCTTTATCTACCAAGAAATGCCACCTCCATTTTGCAAGTAATTATAAACACAAATTAAAAATGTTAAGATTTTTTATGCCTAACCCACTACTTTTCTTTGGCTGGCACACCTTGTCCCAACCTCATAAACATGGAAAATCATTGAATATTGAACACAATTAATTCAAGACCCTGACATTTGTTGGGGAAAACCACACGCCTCTTTATTAATCACAATGAGAAAAAGCATGCAACTGAAGAATAAAGGCAACACCATAAATAAAATAAGAACAGATCACAACTTTATTTAACGTGGTTCGGCCCCTCATGTCTACATCCACACAATTTATTTTGTTAACGTGGTTCAGGCAACTTTGTTTAATATGGTTCGGGCCCTCATCCCTATATCCACAACAAGTTTTCTAGAGAAACTTATAAACCCTCCATTTACATGACCCCCCTCTCTCACTTAGGGTGGTGACCCCCTCTTCAGCCTAAGTGATTCTTCTCATCTCAAGCACTTCTATTTATAGACCTTCTATTTATAGACCTAACATCATAATCCTAAAAGAGGAAGCAAATCCCTAATTTACCAATAATATCTTTAAATCTAAACAAATCCTAAAGATTAGATAATATCTTTTAAAATCTAAACAAATCCTAGAGATTTGAAATTACAATGAATTGTTTCCCAACAATCCCTCCCTCAATTAAAATTTTCTAATTTCATCTTCAACTTCTGATGCTAGTCACAACACTTCTGCTTTGCACAAATTGGTATGTTTCCCCATTTGCTCTTCATCATGAGTATTTGATGGTCTCGACTTGTCGACTTGTACCGCCAACTACCTCCATTGGAACACGCCGTTTGACTACCAAATCGCCAAGAAGACTTTTGACACAAGGATTCCACAGGATCCACCATCAGCAGCTTCTTGAAGCTTCAATACTCTTCTCTGGTCATCAGGCTGCAGGAACCATTTCCACACAAGGATTCCACACAATCGACCATCAACAGCTTCTTGAAGCTTCAATACTCTTCTTTGGTCATCAGGCCACAGGAACCATTAGCTTTAATACCACTTGTTGGGAAAACCACACGACTCTTTATTAATCTGAATGAGAAAAAGCATACAACTGAAGAATAAAGACAACACCATAAATAAAATAAGAACAAATCACAACTTTATTTAACGTGATTCGGCCCCTCATGCCTACATCCACTTAGTTTATTTTGTTAACGTGGTCCAGGCAACTTTGTTTAATGTGGTTCGGGCCCTCATCCCTACATCCACAACAAGTTTTCTGGAGAAACTTGTAAACCCTCCCTTCACATAACCCTCCTCTCTCACTTAGGGTGGTGACCCCCTCTTCAGCCTGATTGATTCTTCTCATCTCAAGCACTTCTATTTATAGACCTAGTATCCTAATCCTAAAAGAGGAAGGAAATTCCTAATTTACAGATAATATCTTTAAATCTAAACAAATCCTAAAGATTAGATAATATCTTTTTAAATCTAAAAAAATCCTAGAGATTTGAAATTACAAATTTTGAATTATTTCCTAACAACATTACATTAAGAAAACCTCATGTCTGTGACCTTCTCTTTGGATGGTGCCTAAGGGAGTAGGTGTTCATAACTTCTCTTTAAACAAATATATACTTCATATAGGGATCTATCGTGTTGTGTTCTCTTGTGACAAATGTAAAGATGAGAAAAACAAATAAAGTATATATGTTCTATTCCTACGTACATAACTTCCATTGTGATATTGTATTGATATTTATGACTCGTTAATATTACACAAGATTTATTTCAATGCATCCTATTTTTAAGTTTACCCCACATTGACAACTGACATAATTCTTTGTCAATGGGAATTGACATGACTAATTCTAAGTTTTTGCAATGAAAACAAAACTCAGCCTAAAATCTGGCCTCTTTATTCCAAATTGATAACTAACATAACTTGATTAAACCATAACTTTTTGCGAAAAAAATATTATTTTTATAATGTGAATGTTATAATTGAAAATTAAAAAAAAAACTCCCGAATCCCCTATATCCAAAACCCTCCCTATGGCTATCAGACATATCTGAAAATCATAACTTTTATCCCCTCGTGACAAGAACCAGAGAAAGAAACAAGAGGCTCATATTCTAATTTTATTCCGAGTCTTGCTAATCATTATAAACTATATATGAGTTAATTAATTTTAATATAATAATTATTTTCTTTTCAATAAAAATATTTCCTTTTATTTGGTCAATTAATTAGTACTGTTTAGCCTTTTATTATTACTATTATTATTTATTCCCTAAGTCTCATTTTATGAGGTTTTAGCAAAATAATTTGTTCTATTTTGATTGTCATTTTACAATATTAATCAAGTATTAAATATTTTTTTTCTATTGTATTATTAACCATTTATTGTGGAATGAGAAAATAAAAAATATAGATGAAAGAGAGTTTACTTAATATGAAAAACAAGGAATATATTAGAAAATTGTATAATATTTTGATTGTAAAATTTAAAATATTAATTACATTTCTACTTTTATTCTTAGTCTGGTTAATTTTTTCATAGAAGTAATGAAAATCATATTCTAATATTATTCAGAGAAAGAAACAAGTCACATGGTGAAGCCTAGAATTGAGACAAAAAAATATAGTGCCGCATATAATTGCAGTCATTTAAGGCAAGGCAATATATATGGCTCTAGTGGAAGTTGCGAGTAACTAATGCAAAAGGCAATGTGATGATATTTGCAATTACAATTTGCGAACGAAACGAAACGCGTGAAGCCGTGTCGTTAGCACACTCAACTCAACTCTTTCATTTGCCTTAGCTTTGTTGAGAATTGTTTAGTTCAACAGATTTTATGTTTGTTTAGTTGTTTTGGTGAGAAAGTCATGGACCACCATCATCCCAATTCAAATGCCTAGCCTAAATACTTTCTTTCTCTTTTGGATAGGCCAAGTGATGATGAGCCACAAAGTTAATATATATTGTGAACATTGAAACAGTGTGGTGTTGCAACAGAGTATATATATATTATTATTAATTTATTAATATTGAGAATTAATACGCATACTCTCGCCCATTAATTTCATGTTTGGGTTGCAATTAATGGTGTTTAATTAGTAGTCCCATGTGAAGTTCAGATAGTGCAAAGCAAGCAGAAATAATCACAGGTAGATATATAATCACAAAGGCAACCAGAATATATACGCAAGCATTTTATTATAACTTATGAGTGAAGTAGCCACAAAACATATAGCTAAAATTAAAAGCCACAAAAAACAAATACAGAAAGAAATTAAGGTGAAGATGGTGTCCACCCATATTACTGCTTGAATTGCATCCACTCAAGCAATAACAGTGAAAGTCATCAATGCACGTTCCATTATGATAGCCCTGTGTGTGGCATAATTTCACACACAGCGGCTCAGATGTGCATTGATGAAGAAACGTTTCGTGTCTTGGTACACATTGTGCTGTCGCAACATGTACCGATGTTTGTTCTACAACTGCAAATCATATCAAAATTAAGAACATGTGTTATTACGTTTAAAGATGTGAATATATATAATCTTAAAAAGAAAAGATGTGATATATAAAATTTTCACTAATTACGAGAAAAAAAGAGAACCATCAACAAAAGCGAGACCAACAATGCTAGTTTTGCCATAATCTAAAATTATTTGAGAAGAAAGAAAAATAAATACCATAATTAATCTGCCACTACCTTAATGATAATAATGAATTGAGAAAGCACACCGCTTAGCAAATGGTAATAATCACAGTAAAAGTAACAAAGAAATAAAATGACAGAAACATTGGGTATATATGAGAGACGATGCAAATAAATATAAAGCAATTTATTAGTGAGAATAAAACAATAAAAAGAATGAGAGTGCAGGTTATATGCTAAGCACAACATGAAGTAAGTAATATAATAAAGTATGAAAAGAAAAATAAGAGAGAAAAAGGAAGAGGACGTAAACCTAGCTCGATGAAGCGAAGAGTAGGAGATGGTTTAGGGTTTAGGATTGTGTGTGTGTGTGTGTGTGTGTGTGTTTTTTTTTTGTCAGCAAAAAATTGAATTGAAAATGGGTACTAGGAGTACCAGAAAAACATTTACATATTACAGAGAAAGATGTAACAGGTTCCCTCGTTGGTTACAAAGCATTTATGATTCCCTCTGAGATAAATGTAGAGTAACCAACCCAATACCAATAAACCTATACCTCCCCCAATAAAAAAATGTCATACTCACATTAGGGAGAATCATCCAATCCCCACAAACAAAAAATAGAATTATGAATTTAAAAGCAACCAATCCCATCCCTCATTGATATCAGAATTCGTGCATCCTGGAATTAATTACATTGACCACCAAGAGACATAAAGACCAGCTTAAATTATCAGAATTCCCGCCTATGCAATGGTTCATAGTTTATGTGATTGCATGCATCATCGGTCCAAAATCCCTTGTTTCCACTTTACCCATTACATTTGCGAGGAAGCTTTGTCCATCTCCTTCCAAAAAGCCGAATTTTACCCTCCAGCAGCAACGAAACATGCTGCTATGTTTGCTTGCCATTGAGAAAAGGAGACCATAAAATCCTTTGTTCCATCCTTCAGCCAAAAATGAGTCCTCCTAGACCTTACACTCGTCCAAGGGTATATCTTTGAATACTATTTGATTTCTGTGGCCCCATATACTCCATACAACCGCACACCAAACCGTCCTCCACATCTCGTTCCTGGTTTTTGAAGCTCCATCAATAACATGTTGCCAAAAATGTGATTCTACATCATTTGGAGGAACCACAGAGCAACCAATAACAATGTACCATCGATGCCACACATGCAGAATCTTTGGCCAAGACAAAAGAATATGTTGAATATTTTCCTCAACTACACCGCAAAAAGGACAACTGAAATTGTTGTCCGTGATCTGAATACCCCTTTTGTGCAGATTATCTCTTGTTGTGATAGTATTAATAGCTTATCTCCATAAGAAAAAAACAAACTTTAGGAGGTACCTTCAGTTTCTAGACCACAATACAGAAGGGAGAAGGTTGGGAAATGAACTAGAGGTCGTGTAGAACTCGATAGCCCAAACTGACTGTGTAAGATCCTGAGGAATCCGCTTGCCATATCCATCTATCCGTCCTTGAGGAGTTAAACTTGGCCCTGTGCAAGTACCTTTCAAATTCTTCAAAAATGGGGACCTCCCACTGTAGCCACTCTCTCCTCCATCTAAACTTCCACTTCCATTCATTAACCATCCATTCGCCCATATCACTCACCCTAGCATCTTGTTGCATTGAGACCATGACAACCTTGGAAACTTGTGTGCTAAAATTTGTCCCTCAATCCATTCATCCTCCTAGAATTTTGTACTGCACCGGTCGCCTATCTCCCACAAAATTGAGTTGTCAAACCACCAGTTGTCATTATCTCCCCCACATACCGAGCCTAGGTCCCTCCACCAAACTGAAGCTTGACGATTTCTTCCGCCCCTAGCTAACCCTCTCCATCCCCCATACTTAGCCTCCAAAATATCTTGCCAAAGACTCCCCTTTTGTGAGAAGAGAGACCATTTCCATTTAGCTAACAAAGCATGATTAAAAATGGATAGGTCTTTGATCCCTACACCTCCATTATTTTTGGGATAACATAAGCGCTTCCAACTAACCCATGCCACTTTTCTATGTCCATCCTCACATCCCCATAAAAAGTTCCTTTGAAGGGAGACCAAAACATTTTTTACTTTTTTTTGGTAATTTGACAAAAGATTAGAAAAAGAGTGGCAAGGCGGATAAAACGGAATTAATAAGGCACACCTTTCCCGCAAAAGACAATTGTCTATGTTTCCACTTTGCCAATTTCTTCTTAACTTTGTCAACAATAGGCTTCCAGGTTCCTTCTTTTCTTGGGTTTGCTCCAATATGAATACTTAAGTATGTAAAAGGTATATCCATCAACCTACAATTAAGTAGATTTGCATACCTTTGAGCCACCCCTTATCCACTCCAAACACCCCCCGCACAACTTTTGAAGAAATTCACTTTGAGGACCGAAAGCAACTCAAAACTCCTCAATATGCTTTTGATAGTGACCACATTCTTAAAGTTAGCCTCTCCAATAAAAATGGTGTCATCCGCGTATTGCAAGATACTAACCTCCACTTTGTTCTTCCCCACTTTATACCCATGAAAAAGATTCCTCCTCCTTGCCTCCCTCATCTAACAACTAAGCCCCTCCGCCACCACAAGGAAAAGGAAAGGTGCCAAAGGATCACCTTGTCGTAAGCCCTTTTGAAAGTTGAACTCTTGTGTTGGACTCTCATTCACCAAAATAGAAACCGTGTCGGACGTTGGGCAACTTGAAATCCATCCCACCCATTTATCATAACATCCCAACCTCTTGAGCATGTAAAGAAGAAACTCCCAATTAACCGAGTCGTAAGCCTTTTCATAGTCCACCTTAAAGAGCAATAGCTTCTTCCTTCTTCTCTTAGCATCATCTACCACCTCATTGGCTACCACCACACTATGGAGTAGGTATCTCTCACCAAGGAAAGCACTTTGTGATATATCAATGACATAGGATAAAACTCTTTTAAATCTTTGAGCCAAAATCTTTGATATAATCTTATACATACAACCCACCAAGGATATAGGCCTAAAATCACCTAAACCTTGAGGGTCTACTACCTTAGGGATCAAAGATATGAAAGAAGCGTTAGTACCTCTTGGGAAAACTCCGTGAGAATGAAATTCATTTAAGAATCTCATGACATCTTCTTTGATGACTCCATAAAAATGTTTAATGAACTTGAAATTGAAACCATCGGCTCCTAGACTCTTGAAGCTACCACATTTCCAAATAGCTTCTTTTACTTCCTTCTCCTCAAATTTGGACACTAACCATTCCCTATTCCTTTGTGAAATTTTATCAAAATTTACTCCATCCAAAAGTGGTCTTACACATCCTTCCTCGGTAAATCTCTTTTGAAAGAAATTTTTTACCTCCACCTTGACTTGACTAGGATCCTCCACCCATGCACCATCAACGTGTACCCCCCTCAAAGTGTTCTTCCTTCTCTTCCATGTGAGAGTAGAATGAAAATATCTAGTATTGCTATCCCCTTCCTTCAACCATTTGGATCTAAATTTTTGTCTTAAAAGGGATTCATTGTAGGATGCAAGCTTACAAAATTCATCTTAGAATTGCCTCTTAAGAGTCTTCTCTTCTTCGGATAAGTCCCTAATATCTTCTAACTTGTCCAACTCATTCATCTTTTTTCCCACTTCCAAGTATTGTTCTTGTAAGTTCCCAAAGTGCACCTTATTCCACTCTTTTAATTTTGTTTTGAGACCTTTCAACTTCTCTTTGAGCACAAAAGCCCCCCATCCTTGTACCTCCAATCCCTTCCAAGTGTCCTCCACTAAATTTCTAAACTCCTTATCCTCCAACCAACAATCCAAGACCCTAAATGGTTTGGGTCCCTAATCAAGATTATTGATTTTCATCAACAACAAACAATGGTCCTAAACATTCCTATCCAAGACATATTGTGAACACCCTGACCACATTTGCATTCATTCCCTTGTAACAAGGAATCTATCAAGTCGACTTTTTGCTCTTCCGTTTTTCCTATACCATGTGTATCTTCTCTTTGCCATTGGAATATCAATCATCCCCAAATCTTCTATGACTTTATTGAACACCCTTATATCACTTCCTCTATATTCTCCTCTACCCTCCCCCCATCTTTCATTTTGATTCCTAACACTATTGAAGTCACCCATCAAACACCATAGAGTTACATTGCTACTCTCATTTTTCTCCCTCAATTCCTCCTACATTTTCTTTTTGCCCTCCAAACAACACGGTGCATATATGTTAACCAATACCACTATCCTCCTAGCTGCATTCCACACCCCTTCAACTCCAATATAACCTCCTCCTACAAAGGATTGAGTTATTTGGAATTCATCTTTGTCCCACATGCAAATCAAACCCCCTGATGAATTTGTGGCTGGACTTTCAATCCACCCGACTCTCGGATCACCCCATAAATTGAAACACATTTATGAAGGTATAGTCTCCTTCTTTGTCTCTTGTAAGCTTAAAAATTGGATCCCCTCCTTTACCATTAGATTTCTTACAACCCTTCCTTTTATCCTTCCCCCCAACCCCCTTATATTAAAAGACAACAGCTTTATGGTATAACTTCATTACTCCCCTCCTTTTGGCACCCATGTTTCTTTTTTGCCTCCGTACGATCCTTTCTTAGCTCGACCAACTTCTTCACCATAACAACATCTTCTCCCCCAAAAGTAACACCCAGTGTCTTCCCAATATCCCAAATTCTTCTAGCCTCCATTTCATCATTTTTTAGCCAAGGTTGTTTGTTGCAATTCCTAATATCTGCATATGACAGTATGTAGATGCAGGAATGGTGTGCTTTCCTCAACTCCCTTCTTGTTAACGACACCAGGCTACCATTAGAACATGACAACCGCACCTTAAGACCCCCTTCATTTGAGTTTTGATATTCTCCAATAGCCCCCTGCAAACACCTTCTATCATAATAGGCCCAATTACTGTGGCATTCTTGTCTTCACTGAAACCATCTACCTCCTGGGCCTTAGTGCCATCTTCATATGTCCTCGATATAAATTCTTTCGTATTGGGCTTCATGTTTGTCACACTAACAGATGCAACCGGGTTACTGTTTTCACCCCTAGAATATACACTACAATCATTTTGGGCAGCCAAAGGCCCAACAATATGTTGAACCACTGCTAGTGACTTTGACTTGGATTGTTTAATACTGCCCACATCGTCAACAGATACCTCTTCATCATACTTCCCCTCTCGAGCCACACACCCTCCCTTTTCATATCCTTTTTGTTGTAACACCACCACTTCAGAGTGATTTAATCTGCTTTTTCCTTGGTCAGGAAAGAGTCCCCTATTTTTATGTATCATTTGTTCTGTTGATGTGCTTCCGCCCTCATTTACTACACGCAAAACCCCTCTAGATGTAACATCAGTTGCTAAATCCTGGTCCTTCTCCTGCAATTCTATAACCTTTTCTGACACCTTTTTTTTTTAACAAGCACGACCACCTCCTCCATCACCCAAACATTGCAACGACTTCCATTAATCATGATTTGTTTCGCTTGGTTTACTGAGACAGGTGATGATACTTTCACGAGGATTCTAGCAAAATCTAATTGATCCCATATCTTTTGTATCTTCGTCCATAGTGATGTATACCCCTATCGAGCCAACAATCTGTTTGAAACACTCCTCCCCTCAAGTGGTTAAGGGAACCCCTGTGATTCTCAACCATGCTAATATGTTATTTGAGCGGATCTCCATTGACCTTTTTTGTATGGATGTAAAGAAAGACCATATGCCTTCCTTTGTGTTTACATCTACTCTCTGCTCCCTATCTTCCTCTATCCCCGAGATCAACACAAGATCATCCCCTAAGTATTAAGTTAACCTCACCCTTTTTTCGTCCATACGTAACACTCGTTCAACTTGTCAAAACTTGACGGGTCCTTAAGAGTACCCCCACCCAACACTTGTTCAACCATTCATTCTTCTCCTCCACTCAGATTGTTTGTACCCCCCACTGTTCCTCTATTCTCTTTTCGCTTTGTTGATTCCGCTTTACTTGCCATATAGATCTGTTGGTCCCTGTCTGTACATTCGTCGTAGCTATTTTCTATTGTTGTTGAAGGTGATAACCCATTGGCCCCTTTTACCGAGATACGGGTCACTCCCTTTCCCCTGTCGGTAAGGTTGTCTCTAACTCGTCCTCTTGTATTTGGGGATATTAACCTTCATTTTCACATTTCCAATCATAATCTTGTCAAGCTCCCACTCCAATTTCTTTTCATCCTTCACCTCCAAGAACCTAACAAATCTGTATCACTCTCCCCAGTAATTCTTCCTCTCAGCAATGAAAACTTTTCGGACTTTACCCCATTGCTGGAATACCCTCCACAAGTCCATCTTGTTGAAAGCATCAGGAAACCTTGAAAAGAAAAACGTAGTGGTATCTATTTTTTGCCCTCTCTTCCTTCTGACAACTGTTCTCCACCCTCCGTCCTCCGCTTCCCATCCTCGTCCTTCACTCCTACCCTCGTCCTCCGTAGTCATGACTTTTACAAATGTAGCAATCCCTTAAGGTAGCAATGGTTAGGGTTGTGTGTGTTGTATTTGTGAGAATGTGAGGTGAGTGAAGTATGAAGTGTGAATGAGTGTATATATAATATTGGAGAGAATTAATATTTAAAACATCTCTACAATCATATAATATACAATTTATTACTTGTCAAAACTATATCAAAACATATTCTAACGGGATTCAAGGGACCAATCCCTACTCCTTGAAACTATTTGTGACATAAAAGAATTGAAATTCTTCCTCCCCTTACCTCTATTTCACAATTTTGTAGCACCAAATTAGAGAAGAGCTTTGTCTACTACTTGATTACTCCACCACTTAATGGCACACCAACACTAATTTTCCTTTCTGAGCTTTGTAGAGTAGAGAAAATGAAATGGAAGGCAGAAAGATTTCTAGTGTTGCTCGGCCAGTGTGAGGGAAATGGGAGAGGTAAGGCTATTTATAATTGAGTGAGAAGCAATTGTGGTCATAAATGAAACACCTACCATTAGATTGTGTGGTAAAAAAATTAAGTAAAAGGACATTAATTGGATATTTATCTTATATATATAGACACACACACACACACACACATGTCTTTATCCATTTTGGTCTAACATAGATACTTTAAAGGACAAAAGTTAAACTTTTCAAATTTTGGGGACCAAATTGAAAACAAAAATTCGAAGGACTAAAATTATTTTATCCAATTTCTAATTCTGACCTATTTTTTATTTGATAAAAAATTGATAGCCTTCTATATAAAAATGATCATTTCAAAAATATTCTTAAAAAATTTGAAAATGAATAACAGATCATTTAAAGGTTTAGGATGTAATGAAGACAACTTCAAGAGTCTTATATAGACAAATGGGAAAACGGATAGTCTTACTTAATTTCAAAGCAACATTTATTAAGTAAAAAGTAGACTAATAAGTCATATCACTAATATTCAACATATTGAATCAATTTATGAAGATTGGATAGGAGTTAACAATCAAACGAGAAATATTGAGCTACCAAGGTGTCAACTTTATGAAGGACAAGGGAGTGATAATCAATATCAATTGCAGGGCATCACAAAATTATTTGTACAATGTATGGGTTGGTCCAACTATGGTAAATGACAAGGGCTTTGTTTAATTACTTGGTTTAGAGGAGACATGTAGCGTAAGCAAATGAGAAAACCTTTACTCAAACATGGAAAAGCATTGAATATTGAATACAACTCAAGACCGTGGCATTACAAAGAAATAAACTCAGGACCGTGACCTTCTCTTTGGATGCTGCCTGAGGGAGCTAGTGTCATACCTTTTCTTTAGAGATATATATTATTTATATGGATCAATTGTGTACTTATCTTGTGATAAAGGTAAAGATGAGAAAAAAAAAAAAACATATAAAGTATAAGAAACGTCAAACATGGGGAAATATCTAACTTCACTAACAATGGGGCCGGAAGCCTTGTTTTCACCATTCCCCACCTTAGAATTGAATGATCCGACAAATTGGTTTTCCAATTACCCTTAATTGGTTTAAAGAAAGAGACATCAGAATTAATTTTATAACAAGGCATGGACCTTTTTATGAGTGCGAGTTGTGCATAGTTTATTAGGTCACTACAACCAGAAGAGCTTAATTTGAACATAAAATGCTAAGGATTGTGTTTGATATATATACAAGTATTTTAGCTTCTACAATACACAATATAAATGTTTGCTTTATATAACTAAATTTTTTAATAAATAAATACTTTTAAATATATAAATTATATTATAATTAAAATTTATAACATATAACAATTTTTGAACATATAAATTATATTTTAGATTTATGATAAATAATTTATATTGTGATTCAAGATTATTTTTAACTATTGATAATTATTTTAAAAAAATTGAAATTCAACTTAGAAATAAAGATGAAATTGATATTGGAAAAGATAGAAAATTAAGAAAATTTTCTAATAACGTTCTTCTTAAACTCCTAAAACACATTGAAGAATAGTTTCTTAAAAAACTCTGATTGTAAATAGTTGTTCTAATTTGTATTTTGTATATATAGATGATATAGAAGAAATGGTTTTGCTGGCTCTATTGTGCAATTGTGGACTTTTCTAACCTCACACCAACAAAATCCATCTCACCCGGAAGAAAAAAAATAAAAAAGAACTTCCGTGTATATATATATATATATATATATATATATATATGATTGTGACGACCAAGACTAAGGTGGACCACTTAATAAGTGGTTCATCATGCACCACAAATAATAACCCTTAGATTAATCTTGTTTTCACAACACTATGGTGTACTTGCCACATTGTAACACCACCTCTTTTCCTCTCTCCACCAATCCTTGCTGCCAACTGCCGTCCACCGCCGCCGGTGACGATTTTCGGCGGCGGTGCACCTTCCGAACTGAAGCATAGATCTGAAAGAGAAAGTGTGTTGCAGCATAGATCTGAAAGAGAAAAATCAATTTCTGAACAGCAGATCTGAAACCCTCCCTTTGTTTTCCCTCTCATCGAAAGAATCTTTGTCTCTCTTTCACTCACTCACTCACCAACATCTCAATCTCCATTCCAACCTCAGTCCCACTTTCCCCAACCCGATTCGAACTCAAACCCAAACCCTCTGAATTTCACCTTCGTCGGCAAAGTTCTCGCATTCAAGTGCTTCACTGCGCTCTCTCGGTGCCTCCTCTCCCTCGCCACGGCGGACTACCTCGGCGACCGCATCCACCCCCACTTGCACATCGAGGTGATTGAGTTCATTCGGGATTGAGTAATTTTTCTAGCTTTTTTGTGATATTTTGCTCATAGCCTTTTCAGGAGGGGTGCCTTAGTTAGATCTTCAGAGATTGGCATGCTGTAATGTGTGCTTCTTGATTTTTTTTTTAATTTATGTGACGATGGTATTACCAGCAACGGCACGGGGTTCAATGGAAATGACGAAAATTCGTGCGCCGGCGAGGTATAGATGGTGAGAGGGAGGGTCCAAAAATATTATGGTACTGAAGGTGCATGTAATAAGATAAATATGAGATTAATCTAGTGGTTTAAAAATGTGGTGCATTGTGGACCACTTGTTAAAGTGGTCCATGCTAGAAAGTCGTCTGATTGTGACTGGCACAATTATGATATCATAATAACTTTTATATAAGCCAATGAATGATGTGTAATTTTTTGTGAATTTAATAGGGGTATCTATATTCGGAATGTGATCCTTACGGATTCTGTCACGGGTCACCAAGATTACTACTTATGTTGTTGAACTGTTGAAAGCTTCACATGATCAACCACATGGTCTTTGAACAGGTGAATGATCATAAGAGAGAATTGAATTTGCATGCTGAGAAGAATTAATTTGGGTCGAGGAGGGAGAATTTATTGAGCCTCACCTAGAAGAGTATAGTTGCAGTTGCAACTCACACATAGCCTCTTTAATTTTCTATAGCTTTAAACTTTAGTATGAAACCGGAAATTAATATTGGAGAGTGTAGGTGTTAAGAAGCTTTAACCACTAGGGAAAGTTTTGATTCTTTTGTGTACTATTCAACCATTTATTCTACTTACTTGGAACTTGGAAAAATCATGCATATACTTTAATTATTGCCGTTATTCTTATTCCAAACAATTTGACATTACAAGAAGGCAAATTCTAAGGGCAACCAAACAAATTGAAGGACAGATGAATAGGGAACATCTAACATGAGGAAGTATCTAACTTCACAATAATGAGATAGTATAACTTTTCATTCATTTTAAGATTTAATATCCCCTAACATCTCATACGGCCACATCCATTTGACCATTGATACTTAAAAGTTAGAACAGAAGATTCAAATCTAAACCTTTGTCTTTTTTTTACCAAAAAAATGGAATAAAACAGTGTTGAGGTTTCATTGTGATTAGGTTGCAGAAGCGTTGCGACATTTTGTATGATTAAAATTCATACTACAATTTAGAACCATGGTTGGAAAGAAAGAGTAAGTGACATCCGAAACCTCTATACCACCATATTTTTATTGCATCTAACTACTATCCTTAAATTAATGTATAAACATATTTTGGTCCGGATATCTCTATCTAACTAAGGGTCAATATATTCCAATCCTCATTTAATTTTGATCTCAGCTATGAGCTAAGCCAGGCACCACCATCATTATATCTTATTTTATTCTCATTCTTACTACTGGTTGGTGGGTTGTCGGAAATTAACTCTTGTGATCTTAGTTAGGAAGGTCACAGCTTGTGCTCTTATCTAAACCTTAATATCAATAAAATTCATTTGGCTTTTAAAAAAAAACTCTTGTGATCTTAGTGTTAGATGTGATGTTGACCTTAAATAATGCAAGGTTTGAAGTTGGGTTGGGTTCTCGTTAAGTAACACAAAACCTTGTGTAGCACTCAGAATTACTCTGTAAATTAGTCAGATTCACCATCACTTATTTAATAAAATATTTTAATATTTACCTTAGTTTTTAAATTAAAATAAGAAAGATTCAATATTAAGTAAAAATTAAATTCTCTCCGTCAAAAAAAAGAAAAGTAAAAATTAAATTCTCATGCTCGTTTTAACTTTTAAATAAAAATGTGATGCAAATTTCTGGAGAAATCTCGTAAAGTGAATCACGAGAAGCAAAAGGCGTTGCAGCAACACTATAAATAACTTTGGAGCCTTCAATAGTAATGTGCACTTCCACAGATCAAATAAAGCTTAAGCCTTTGCAAAAGCAAATATCAGCATTTGCATACAAGTCTCCATGTTAGTAACAACTTCCAGCCTCCACATTTCAACCAATCAACCTTTCCCATATTTTCTATGTTAGTGTGTGTTTGGATACGAGTTGGATTTAACCCAAATGGCTTTTAAAAAAAAAGCTTCTCTCACATAGCTTTTGGATTTTTGCCTTGGAACGTACAATTTCTCCGTTGAACGTGGTTTCAACGCCAATCCAAACATCACTTTTCTATGTAACTTGAAACTTGAAAGCCTCTTTGCTAGCTATATCACCATTTATCACCAAAGACGACGACACCCACAATGTCAAAACAACAGTCTCATCACAAGGCCATTTCCCTGCAGGTTCTTTAATTCTTGTTTCCGTAAATGTAATTGTGCTGCTTATTAATTCTTGTTTATGTAAATGTCACTATGAATCTTTGATGGTTGTAAATATATGATGTGACTGTGTTGGTTGTTAATTGTTGTTTCTATTAATGTGTTTGTAAATTTGTAATTAATTTGTAATATCCTAATAGGAAACTTTTGGTTTAATTATTTCAGCTTTGAGTTATTGAAATATGGATGATTTTGAGGCTGCATTAGATGAAAGTGTTGAGGTTGAGGTTGATGTTGATGTGGACCAAAATCACATTTCTAATAATGAAGAAGATGAACCCGTTGACTCTAGAAGGCCAAATAAAAGGTGTAGAATTTTTTTTTTTGGATTTTCATTAGGCCCGCGGACTGGCCCGTTTATCCACGGACTTCGCGGAGCGGATATGGATTTTAAAAAGTAGACCATTTAACTCGCGGAGTGGGCTTATCCGGCCCGTATAAAATGCGGGCTTTGCGGACCGGGCCTTAAACGGGTCGGACCGTTCCGCATACCCACCCCTACTTCTATGAATAAGATTAATTAGCCGGACACAGAAGAAAATTAGAAATGCAATTAGTAATTTAAATTTTATAAAAAAATATTATACAATATTTTAATACATCCTTTACCTTCTCTTTATTCCTCGCCAGCTCACCGCTCTTTTATAATGCACATAACAAACATACACTTCTGCACCGAGCTCTCCCTCTCAATTTTCTTTTTTCATCACTCTTTCACTTAGGCACGTACTCTCTCACTCTGCCATTTCAATATCACTAAAACACAAATAGCACAATAGAGCTTTCCCTCTCATTTTTTCTTTTTCCATCACCCCCACACTTAGGCACGTACTCTCTTTTGTCTCACTCTTTCTCATTCATTATCACTAAAAGACAAAGGCACCACTCACGCTCCACTCATCTCAAATTCTCACAGGATGTTCTCACATTATTATGGGAAATTTACGTACACTATTTTTCATAAAGTTATAATAATGCAAGGTTGGAGTTGCTATATTTTCATGGGTTCAAAGCACTTGCTATATTTTCAACAACAGAATAATAATGCAAGGTTGTAGTTGGGACCAAGGGTTCCCAATTAAGGAACAGGGAAGAAAAATTAAAAATAAAATAAAATAAAAAATGAGTTATCCAGAAATGGCTCATTTCTAGAAATATCTTATATAACATTTATTTACAAATCATTTTCTAAGACTCGTGACTGATTTACCGAAGGTAATAATGCAGGTGAAAATTGCACAAAACCTTGTGTACCACTCAGAATTAATTACTCTGAAAGTTAGTCAGATTTACCACCACTTATTTTAATAAAATATTGTAACGTTTACATTATTTTTTAAACTAAAATAAGAAAGATTAATATTAAATAAAAATTAAATTCACATGCTCGTCTTAACCCTTTATTAAAAACAGTGATGCAAATTTCTGGAGAAATCTCATAAAAGTGAATCGGGAGAAGCAAAAGCCGGTGCTGCAACTCTATAAATAGCTTGGATCCTTCAATTGCAATGTGCACTTCCACAAAACAAATAAAGCCTTTGCAAAAGCAAATATGCATCAGCATTTGTATACAAGCCTCCATCTCCATGTTACTAACAATTTCCAGCCTCCACATTTTAGCTAATCAACCTTTCCCATATTTTCTACACACTAACACTTTTCTATGTAACTTCCTTCCTCCACCGAGCCATAGTATATAGAGCAGCTTTGACGTTCCTTCCTCCTCATTACGAGATTTCTTTCTCACTTCCTTTGTGGGAATTGAAAGCCTCTTTGCTGACCATTAGTTAGGAGAAATATGTCTTGCTGAAAAATTCCCTAGACTATATCTCATCTCTTCTCATCAAAAGGGAGAAATCAAAGTCTTTGGGGAATGGGGAACTTCGGGGTGGGAGTAGAATTTAATTTGGAGAAGGAGTTTGTTTGAGTGGGAACAATGCCAAGTAGTAGAACTTCAACATATGCTGAATAATGTTGCCTTTGTGTGTGGTATAGATGATACGTGGATCTGGGAGGTAGACACTTCAGGCACTTTCTCTATTAAGACAGCCTACACAGCTCTACATGGAGATCTAGTGGGTTCACAAAAGGTGGATTTAATGCAGTATATTTGGGATCTTAAAATTCAGCCAAAGGCAAGATTTTTGATCTGGAGATTGATGCTCAATAGACTACCAACTAAAGATAACCTCAGAAGAAGAAATATTATTGATAATTCTGTTGACTGCTTGTGTTCTTTCTGTTTTGAAGTTGAAGAATCGGTTGAGCATTGCTTTTTCACTTGTAACAAGGTTTCTAAGATTTGGTTAAAGTGCTATGAGTGGCTAAATGTATCAACTGCTCTGTCACAGACACCAAAAAGTCACTTATGGCAACACATAATGTTTAATATGTCAAAAAAGGAGATGGATATGTGGTGGATAATTTGGGCTGCAGTGGTATGGTGTATTTGGACCAATAGGAATAATTGCATTTTTAAAGGTGGGTCGTTCAATCAGGAAGCACTTATGCAGAACATCTATTTCACATCATGGTCTTGGATAAAAGGTAGATTCCAAGAGTTTAACTACTCTTTTAACCAATGGACAGTGGCAATCGGGGCATGCATCTTCGGAAGACAGATTTGACAATATTCCCATCCTTTGTAGAGCTCACCAGTTGTGATGTGGTTCAATTGCAATGATTTTATAACTTCTTGGCAGTGGGTAGATGAAATAGATATACTCTTGTTCTGCTGGATTAGATTGTTTTGTTTTTTGGAACTTGGTGGTAGTGGGAGCATGTATTGGGCTGTTGGGGTAACAATACTCTTGTATGCCTTCTTGGTTACTTTATATTTATTCCTTCATCTTGGTATAAATATATTCTAACTGTAGAAGTTGCTTTTGCAGTGGATTTTTATGTATGTATTTATCACTTTGGTACTTATGGTGCCACATAATAAAAGTTTTTTGCCGATAAAAAAAACACATTAGCCCTTGACCTGTGAGTGAACCTAAACTCTATGTCACCATTTATCACCCACTTGGCCATTTTATTCTTTCTTTCGTTTGTTTGTTCTTCCCTGTCCTGGAATGAACTCTTCCACCACATCTTCTCCCTCTAACTTAATTAAATCTGAGCTCTTAACTTTAAGAATCAAACCGTAGACCGCCACACTGTTTTACTTGTTTCAAAATTATATATCTTAAATTAATTTTCCTAAGTACAACATCCAAGGTAATATATACTAAGCCTTGTTTTCCATTCCAATAGTTTTATCCCTTCACCTTTCCGGTTAATCAAATATTTACTAAGAGTACCCTGAGACATATACTCATAAACAAGAATTCTCTCACTTTCATTTAAGCAAAACCCCATGAGTGCAACCAAATTTCTATATCGAACTTTACTGAGCACTTCAATTTCGGCCTTGAATTGACTTAGTCTTTTCTCATCCCACAATCCTGATTGCATCTTTTTTACTGCAATCATTGTTCCATCACGCAACTCTCCTCTCTAGACAGTGTCAAAACTCTCCTTCCCCAATATGTTTCCTTCACTGAAATTGTTGGTTTCTTCCCTCAAAACTTGAATTAAAATTAACATGTCACAGTTGGGACTTAAAATTGGTTTTTTGAGTTTAACAAGGATGCCCCCCTCTTGACGATGAAGAAATTGAAGGTGAGACTGGTTTCTTAAAATTGTTATTCTAAATATATATGTGGGATTTCTTTCCATCTATGAATTCTTCAAGTTAATCCTCTTTGTTTTTAGTTCCTTTTTGGAGCTATAAGTGCAATTTGCTTTGTTTGCTGGTTGTTGTCCGTTCTTGGTAAAAGTCACTAAAATATTCTCCCTGTGCTTCATATAGTGTGAATGTTTCATGCATTTTGCAAGTGGAAATTATATAAAGTAACACCTTTCTCAATATTGAGTACTGTAATTATATATATGCTTGTCAATCATTATACTTGTAAATTATTTGTTTGTAACACACCCCCCATCTGCAGTTGCTGAAGATGATGCATCCTTAGTAAAGCACATTGGCCAAAGTTTAAGATTTTCTGCAGTTGAGATTTCTTTCTCATCTCTTATGCTCAAATGGTCAAATTTAGTTCTTGATGTACCCGTTCTGTCTAGCAGACGGAATCTCATATTGTTACGTAGGCAAGAAGGGAGGAACAAACACAAGCTGCTTATGAGGATGCTATGTTTGGTGCTACAGCACTTCCACCTCCCATTATCAGTACAGACACAGCGAGCCTGAAAGAGAGAATGAGGAGGTTGATAAGCAATTTTCTAAGCCACGGTGCACATGGATAAGCATAACAAATAATTCAAGTAATTAACCCCGTTATATTTGGTTGCAGGTGCTGTCCAAGCAAAAGGGATCCTGAGGAAAATGTCACATGGTTTGTAAGTCCCGTTAGTAACATGTTAAATTCAATTGAAGTTTTGGGGTAATTAGTAATCAGCAATTAGAGTAAAGAAAACATATATTGAGGAAGTTAGGTGGGGTTTGGCACTGTGTACAAGGAGAATTGTGTGATGGGACGAAGATTGCAGTGAAAAGGATGCAATCACGATTGATAGATGAGAAAAGACTGAGTCAATTCAAGGCCGAAATTGAAGTGTTTAGTAAGGTTCGATACAGAAATTTAGTTGCACTCACGGGTTTTGCTTAAATGAAAGTGAGAGACTTATTGTCTGAGTACATGCGATATTCTTTGTGCATGTTTGATTAAAAAGGGGAAGGGATAAAACCACTGGAGTGGAAGATAAGGCTTAGTATTGCCTTAGACGTTGTATTTAGGGTAATTATTTTTTAAGAAAAATATATGATTTTGAAACATGTAAAATGGTATAATAATTGATTTTGTTGAGTGTGCCTTTCCCTGTCTTTCTAACTTCACTTTAATTAATTCAACTGATGCATTGAGCTGGCAAATGTGGAGCATAAAAATCATAAAAATGGCATAGCAGCAACAAACAAGATCAACAAAAAATATATTGGATAATGGCAATGGAAAAATAGTGATGGACTTGTCAATTTCAATGGGAGAAAAATCTATAAAAGAAATTAATTGAAGACTTAAGATTTCACTCATTTTATTTCACACAGTGTTTCAAGTCATGAATAACTTGAGTTACTTTTCTAACTTGGTTTAAAATACAAATTATATAATAATGTGCAAAGAAGAATTGCAAATTTTTTTTTTTTTCAGAAGATCACTGCAAAGTAGTAAATGGGATCAAGTCATTAATATGTGATGTCATTCTTAATAAATTCAGAAGAGATCTTTGATATTTTCTTCAGTATTTATCCACAAAGGAGAGAGTGAAATCATCTGATAAAATTGTAAATGTTGGAGTAATTCACAGGAAGATCACCAATATGTCAGACCTCTGAATAAGAAAAAAAGTACACATAATTATTAGCAATATCACAATCCTATGAGAAGCGCGTATATATATTCAAATTTATGTCTATATGAGAGAGAGAAAAATAACAAATTAAAACTTAAATTTAGGGTTATTAAAGATTCATTCAGTCAATGAAGCAGTAAGTCCCCACCTCTCATTCATTTAATATGAATAAGAAATACAATAGAGAGCTCAATTAATATAAAACTATAGCTGGTAAAACTGTGTCCTATTTCTCAGAAAGGCATTTTTCAAACAATCTCTCAACAGAAGAAATAATGATCATCCACCTCACTATTATAAGGAAAGTGCTTTTCTACAACCATTGATGAAAAAGAATGGTTCGGGTAACAGAAGCTGTGAACAATTTTATTTTTTTTGGTAAAGTGTAAATAAAGTATTTAAAGGCACATCTAATCCTCTTGGTTAGATAATATCCATCAAATTAATAACACATTATATTCGCAAAGTGCATTGAAGTGGAGCTAAATTCACTCATGAGTAGATTAACAAATCCAGGACAACAATAAACAAAATTAATAGCGGTATCTATATTTGGATTAATGTGTTTTTTTGGATTCTGTCACGAGTCACAAAGATTAATTACTACTTAAGTTGTTGATCTGTTGAAGGCTTCACATGATCAACCACATGTTTGGACAGTGAATGATAAGAGAGAATATGAATTTGCATGCTGAGAGGAATTTGGGTCGAGGAGGGAGTATTTATTGAGCCTCACCTAGAAGAGTATAGTTGCAATTGCAGCTCACACATGGCCTCTTTTTCTATAGCCTTAAATTTTAGTATGATAAGGGAAATTAATATTGGAGAGTGTAGGTGTTGATAAGCTTTGACCACAATGGAAAGTTTTGATTCTTGTATCTACTATTCAACCCTTTATTCTACTTACTTGGAAGTTGGGAGAGATCATACATACACTTTAATTATCACCATTATTCCAAACAATTAGATATAACAAGAAAGCAAATTCTAAAGGGTAGCCAAACAAATTGAAGGACAGATGAATAGGGAACATCTAACATGAGGAAGTATCTAACTTCACTATAATAATAAGGAAGCCTTGTTTTCAATATTGATGTATACATAAAAAATTCAATTGCTAGGATTAATAACCTGAAACCATAGTATAGATTTTATGGTAAAGTTTTTTTTTTTTTTTTATCCGTAAGAATAGAAGACAGGTAGCGAGAGGTTCACAACAACTCACACACCTTACTCAACCAACTGAGCTAGACTCCTCGGTAGATTTTATGGTTAAGTTTAAATACTTACAAAGTGGTCATATGAAATAAGAATTTCTAAAATGAAACATATTGTACTTTAAGTAAATATTTATTTTTCATATAGAACATATATGTAATTAATATGACTATCCAACATTAATTTTTAGTTAACACAGGTTGAAATTCTGAATGATTATAAGAGAAAAAAAAGGTTTTACTAACTGAATGTGTTAAAAATACTGATTTTAAAAAATAATATTTTTTTAGCAAAAAAAATACAATAATACATTAGTTATTTTAAAATTTTGGTTTTAATATTGTATTTCATTTTAAAATTGATATGGCTCAAGAGTTGTTTTATTGTCTTACAAGAAATGGATTAGTGGGTAGTGTGCTAACTGATAAACTAAAATTTATTGTAATTATATATATTTAGAGTGCCCAACAACTTGTACCATGAGTGTGTAATGAAAGAGAAAACAATGGATATTGGGGTCTAACCCCACACTAATTTTTCAACATGTCATCATACTAGTACTAGCTAGTCAAGTAGCTAGTCAAGTGCCAAATTTATTATGGGCAATTTACGTACACTATTTTTTATGAAGTTATAACCCATGGCTTTATTTCAAACTAGACATGGCAACGGGGCGGGGCAGGGACGGGTTTTGCCTTCCACGTCCCCCTCCCCGACTCCCCAGACCGTCCCCGACCCTGTCCCCGATCCTCAACGGGATAAAAAATCAGTACCCATCCTCGTCCCCAATGGGGATCGAGTTTCCCCGCCCCAGCCCCATCCCCATCCCCGCTTTCATAGGTACCAAAAGCAACACCAGCAAGATGCACATAATGCACAACAGCAACATCATCAACAAAGCCGCACGCAAGGTGCGTGAGAAAAAAGGTGAGGCAGCATCACTTAAACTATGGATCTCCCTCTGATAGCATATCCAAATTCTTTTGTAGTTGCAGAGCACTCGGCGAGGTGTAATTGTGGAGTTAACATATTTGTCTGGTAGCATATCTGCGCATGCCCCCCTTGAACAAACCTCCATGTGTAGTGTATTGATAAATGAAATGTTGTGCACTGCACTCTAAAAATGTGCGACAATGAAATAAAAAGAGAAAGGAAGGGGGGAAATGGAAACGTTGCAGACAAGTGAAACACATAATGATTTAAATTTTTAATATTAGCGAGCGGGTTCGAGGACGGGGACGGGAATATCAACATCCTGATGCGTAAAATGCGTTCGCAAAGGGCAAGCGTACCCTATGCAGTAGTAACAGTGAACTCTAGGAGTCCGGATATCGAACCCAAAGGTCCAGTCGCATTCCCAAATAATTAATTTCATAAATAATTAAGCAATCCTGAATTTAAAATCAAATTGAGAGGAATGGTGTTCAATTATTCTTTTCAAAAGAAAGAGAATTGGAGCAGAAAGATTAATGTGAGAACAATTATAATAAAGAAGCCTAGGATTATGGTTTCACATGTACCCCTTTTCCCCTAATTATAATCTCAATTAAATCCCTAAATGCATTACTTTCCTGTGACCTCTTAAATTTGTTAATTAACAATTAATCATAGTTAATAATGCTATTTCCCCTAATTTAATTCCCAATTGATCATAGGTGAATTAATTTAGAGCAAATGATGAATCTCATAAAGATTGATTAACAGGTTAATCTACTGGAAATTCATACAATAGGTTTGATCATGCAAATTGTACAAATCCAATCACTTCATAGTTCAGTTAATCACAAGCAATTGACCATAGACAAGAGATTAACTTATGTTTGGACTGATGATCGATCCTAAAAAGCAATAAAAGCAGTGAAGAGATACAAATAACTGAATAACATCGAGGTTTTATTAAAATCAGAACCGGGGTACAAAGGTACAGTTACATCACAATCCAGAGCTAAGAGAAACTAGCCACTCATGTTCATCGTTAAGCTAGAAAACTCAAAAGAAGACATAAAGATTACAAAAGGGAAGAAACTTTACAGTGGTGATCCCCAATGGTACTCTCTACGTCCTCCCGCAGCTCAGAGTCTCTCACAGGACCTCTTTCTCACTTAGAACCCTCAGTTTTCAAAATAGAACAAAGGATAAAAATAAAAGGGTTTCTCAGCTCCTATTTATAATAATTCAAAATTCAAATGGCCTGGCAGTGCAACTTACCACGGCCCTGGTAAAATGACCACGGCCATGGTCCTTGCATGGTACTCAAGGTCCAATTCTGCTACGCAACCAGCATGGCCATGGTCCTTGAGTTACTTCAATTCTGGCCTTTTTTTCTTGGTCCTCCAGATAGTGACATTTTTCTCCAAAAAGTGCAATTTTCAACTTTTTTCCTCATGAAGCCTCTTAACTTTTTTCCTCACATCAAAATACAATCAAAATCCAGTTTATCACATCCCCATACCCGTCCCCAACTTTGAAACTCAGGTAATACTCGTCCCCGTCCCCGAACCCGGTCAAAACGGGGAAAACCCGTCAAACTCGGGGAGGGTTCGGGCGAGTACCCACGGGTACGGATCCCGTTGCCATGCCTATTTCAAATGATTGATTCATGGATATTCATTATTACTAGCTATTGGTTGGTGGGTTTATTGGAAATTAACTCTCGTCTTAGATGTGATGTTTCCTATTTGCCTATGATGCAACTGAGGTACCCCGTACCCTCCTCCCTCTAATATTTGACATAACTTATCTATTCTAGTTACCCACCCACTTACTTGACCTTCTAGGCCATGTACAAATGCAAATTTTGGAGTCATATAATCAACATCCTAAGAATTCCATTACAATAAATTCAAATTCAAGTATGAAGGTAGGTGTAGGTGGCTATTAATTAAAGAGTACCAACTTTTTCCTATTTTGGAAAGTCTCTTTCCTACTCTCACCTTTTTCTTTTTTGTGTATGAGTTTCTATTAATAACCTTTGGCTTTATTATTAGACTACATTGCAATTTTGGTCCCCTATAATTTCTAATTTGCAATTTTGGTCCCCCTGTTTTAAAATATTTGTAATTTTCATCCAATCTTCAATTTTGTATATGTTTCTTTCCTTTTATTTTGGTCCAATTGAATTCTAAACCTAACATATTCATTTAAGAAATCATAAAAAAATAATTTATTTAAGGCTTAAATATGTTTCAGGTCCCTGATATATTAGCGAATTTTGCGTTGAGTCCCTATTAAAGTTTTGCTTTTTGTTTGGTCCCCAATAAATTTTTTATTTTGTTTTTGGTCCCTAAAGCACTATCTAAACCACTTTTTAAAGCAATTTAAAGTGTTTTAGATAGCGCTTTAGGGACCAAAAACAAAATAAAAAATTTATTGGGAACCCAACAGAAAGAAAAAATTTAATAGGGACCCAACGCAAAATTCGCTAATATATTAGGGACCCGAAACATATTTAAGCTTTTATTTAATTAAAATATAAAAAATAAATAAATAAATGTATGCAAAATTGAAGATTGAACCAAAATTGTGAAATTTTGAAAATAAGGAGACCAAAATCGCGAAAAAAAAATAAGGGGACTAAAATCTTGAATTAAGAATTATAGAGGGACCAAAATTATAATTTAGCCTTATTATTATTAATTGGCCTTGCTCAGTCTCCCCTCTATTTATATATTGGTGCACTGCTAAGAAAGGGAAGGAAAATAAGGTAAGTGATTACTTCCCCTTCAGTTGTTGATAGTTTATATATTTTCTCTTGTTTTTCTTTTTACTTGCACATACACAAACAATCTTATGGCATGAATGACGTTTTTACTATTGGTTTACTAACTTTCTTGTGGTGCCAGACCCTCTCTCATTCTTTCAAACTCTAAGATTTCACACAGACTCATAACCTCAGCCCTCTCTGACACATACCATCTCTCTTACACTTCCTCCGTCAAAGGTTTGCCAAGTCCTCTTCCTCTGTCAAAGGTTTGCCAAGTCCTCTTCCTCTTTCTCTCTTATTTTGCTTTTCATACGCCATTCTCATTCTTTTATTTCTTATTTTCTTTTTCTTTTTTTGTGTTAAATCTGTTGTACGTAATACATATGGCTTGCCTTTTTTTTTCTTCTTCGGCTTCATTCTATACATGCCATCATTGATCTATGCTGCTAAAGCCAAGTGTTCATGTTAGAAACATAGGCATGCCCCAATTATTTGATATGTTTATTTATAACGAGGGGTTGTCTGATTTATAATGATATAAGATATTTTATATATAGCCAACATTATAATTCACTTTTCACTCTCTCTCAATCCTTTTTTTTTTTTTTTTTTTGTCTTAATCATAAGTAGATGAAGGAACCTCCTGAATACTACTAATGATTTAGCACCTCACCCCTCTAACTTAAATCTGAATCTCTCAACTTCTCTCTTATTTTTCTTTTCATAGGTGATTTTATAATTTCATGTTGTGCTTAGCGCATGACCTATATACAATTAATAAAACAAATCACTCTCATACTCCTTCTACTAAGGCTCTACCCACGTCTCACCTTACACAATCACACTCGCTCACAGAGGATCCATGATTCCATGCCACGTGGATGGCCGCATATAGGGGTGGCACTCTCTGCACCACCGACTAAGCCATCTAGATATTTCTCCAACGCAACTCTGGCAAGGTGGAAAGCAACGAAAGAAGAAGGCTCAGCTCTTTCTGGTGGTTGAGTTGGTGGTACAGAGAGTACGACCCCAAATGCGGATATAAGATTCACTCATTCTCAAACCAAACCTGATGATTGAAATAGTTGTTGCATTTTCAATACTGACTAAAGGTGGTCACACTGTATATAATAAACGAAGCACGCGTAAAGAAGGGTTGAATTATGTGTATATAACTAAAAGAGATACGATAACAAAAAACTTATTTTGTGTATGGAAAATCGAAACAAAAAGGAACAAGAGTTTAGAAAGATCACCCAGAGAGTTTATCCAAGTCACACTTCAAAGAGAAAGTTATGTCCAAATATTCCTATGTAACATCCTATTTAAGACCCGTGTAATATTTTCATTAATAATTATAAAAATAATATTTACTTTGTTTGCAAAGCCATACTTTATTTTTTACTAAGCAATTGCTTCCATGCCTTTCTCTGCTGTAGTCTTAGTGTTATTTATGACCGCTGATTCGTTTAAAGTGTCCTCTCTTCCGGT
Organism: Pueraria montana var. lobata; assembly: GCA_026413185.1. Taxonomy (NCBI): domain Eukaryota; kingdom Viridiplantae; phylum Streptophyta; class Magnoliopsida; order Fabales; family Fabaceae; genus Pueraria; species Pueraria montana. Next base: position 19,811,485 of record CM048649.1, on the reverse strand, counting down.
CTAGCTTTCATTGCCTAGTTCTTTTTTTTGTAGAAATCTTGCAAAGTTGGATTTATATTATATATAGAGCAGCTTTGAGGTTCCAAAAAAGAGCATTGTGAAGAATCATATTTAACAACAAGGGGCCATTCTTCAAAGCAAATGGAGGCACAAGTTGAAAGTGTTTCCTCTAAACGTATGACAGCTATTCAGATTGTGAACCAAAACCTTTAGGGCTCTCTCCCCAAGGAGCTTGAGAAGCTAACAGTGTTGGAATGTTTTGAATGCCAAAGCAATAGTCTTACGAGGCCATTCCCCTACCTCTCAAAATCCTTACAGATCGAGGCTTATAATCCATGACAACAAGTTCAGCTACATTCCCAATGGTTTACATGTTACAGACCCATTTATTTTTCTTAAAATAATTATCCTAAATATAACTAAGCTTTGTTTTCCATTCTAATGATTTTACCTCTTTACCTTTCCTGTTAATCAACCTGAGGCATATACTCACTTCCATGAAATCTCTCACTTCCATGCTTGCATGGAAGTGAGAGACTTCTTCTCTATGAGTATATGTCTTAGGGTGTTCTATTTAAGATAATTATTTTAAGAAAAATAAATGATTTTGAAACATGTAAAATAATGTGATAATTGATCTGCTGAGTGAAGCTTTCCCTTTGTTTCTAACTTTACTTTTACCTAATTCAGTTGAAGCATTGGGCTGGCAAATGTGGAGTATAAAAATAATAAAATGGCATATTAGCAACAAACTAGATCAATGGAAAATATATGGAACCACTTTAATTAATGACAATGGATAAAGAATGATGGACTTGTCCATTTTAATGTGAAAGAAAAAACTATAATAAAATTAATTGAAGACTTAAGATTTCACTCATTTTATTTCACACAGTATTCTCAAGTCATGAGTAACTTATAGTTACTTTTCTAAATTAGTTTGAAATACAATATAACAACGTGCAAAGAAGAATTTTAAATTAAAATTTTCCCTGCAAAACAATAAATGAGATTAAGCCATTAATATGTGATGTCATCCTTAATAAAATCAGAAGAGTTCCTTGATATTATTTTTCAGAATTAATCCGCGAAGGAAAGAGTGAAGTCATGTGATAATGTTGTAAATGTTGGAGAAATTCCGTAGGAAGAGTAATATATAGACCTCTGAATAAGAAAAAAAAAAGTACACATAAACCTTATTAATTAATATCCCAATCCTATGAGAAACACATGTATAAATTTAAATTTCAGTCTATTAGAGAGAAAAAATACAAAATTAAAACTTAAATTTAGGGTTATTAAATATTCATTCAATTGATGAATAACTCTTTCAAAACAATCTCTCAACAGGAGAAATAATTTGCTGCAAGAAATTAACATTTAATATATCCATATTACCCACCAACAAGGTCCTCACATCAGGATTAAGAATCGAATCCACGTCCTTGTGGGATATGAATTCGTCCCTTACCAAATGAAGCCACCATTGTTGGCAATAAAACATCAAACTGAAACTACTTGAAGAGTTGAAGTTGAGAAGGCATCAATGGTTGAGACATAGATTGAGCATATACCATGTAATGAGTTCAATTATCTAGATGAGTTACTAGACAGTCTTCCTCCAAAAGGGGAAGATGTTAATCATGATGAGTTCAACCACTTAAACCAAACCAAAGGAGAATTTTTTTTTTTTCAAATAAATTTGCTTGTCTTAAACTCATTATTTCGTTAACTAAAATTTCTTAACCCATTTAATTTAAGAGTACCAAGAGAATGAGGGTTACAGACACTTATATAAAAATGATCATCCCCAATATCACTATTTTAAGGAAAGTGTGCTTTTCTACAGCCATTGATGACAAAGAATGGTTGGGGTAACGAAAGCTGTCAGTAAGGTATTGCATGGCACATCTAATCACTCTTTAGACGATGCATCAAATAACACATTATACTCGCCACGTGTATTTAAGTGGAGCTAAATTCACTCATGAGTAGATTAAAAATTCCAGGGAATTTCATCCTAATTAAATGGTTTCAAACTTTAATCTCTTTTAAATTTTATAAAACATCTCACTTTACACTCAATTTCTCTTCATTTGTCTAATTATGTGGTGAGTCTTGTTGTAATATTATTATAATTAGTTCCAATATTTATTAATTACTAGTTGTATTTTAAAAGTTTAGATTATATTTTAATAGATTAGTTATCCATTTTCCCTTTTTATATTTTCCTAATAGCACTTTTGGGTCAATACTAATGGTGTCTTAAGACCCAATCTTGTACACGGGTCCTCACACTCTAGTCTTTATCCTTCTTTTAAGTTATTTCCTAATTCCTCCACCTAGTGTGGCCCAAGCCACAAAATCCATTAGTAGCTTTAACAGTTTTGCAATTTTTTTCTTTTATTATTATTATTATTATTATTATTATTATTATTATTATTAGCGGAAACACAGGCATTGCCACGCCTGTGTGTCCGCATTTTTATTGTGCTAACCGGGGACAGAACCAGGAAAAAATGTTATGGGGGGCAAAATTAACCATGAGTACGTTGCAATTACATTAAAAAAAATGTACAGTTAAAAGCAAGCACAATTTGATAGACAATTACAATAATGTAATCGAATCCATATATATCATGTGATACGGTCACACCTTAAATTTTTTCTTTCACTATTCAGGTCAAGATTTTGCATGTTGCTACTTGCTTTTCATTGTCGAACATAGAAATACTCAAACATCAATAAATAATAGGAAAGAGGAAATTAGGAATGAAGGATGAAGAATATCACCATAAGTTAAGAATTTTTATGATTTTATTTGTCTAAATTTTTAGGATTATTTTATTTACAAACAATCACACACATGATTGTGTTCTAGCATAAGATAGATATTTGTTTCAAACTTCTAAATTAGAACAAAGTCTAACATTGCCATAATATAAAAAGAAATTACCTCAGCATTAAAAAAGTGCTAAGAGAGCATAAAAACTTGTTAGACTAAATAGAGACAAAGTTTTTCATTCACCCAGAAGTAATTTTAGAGGGGGCGAATTTTTTTTTCAAACTGAATATTAAGAGGTTTATGTTTTTTTAGGGGGGCGGCTGCCCCCTTAGCCTTCCTCCTAGTTCCATCCCTGGTGCTAACACATTTTTATCGCATTCAATTTAATATATTATAACAATTTTTATTGCAATAAATTTAGTATATTTTAAAAAAAAAATTATTATGCATTTACATGTATAATTTTTTTTTCTGACAACATGTTTATGTATGCACTTTTTAAACTGAATATTAAATTGTGTCTCTGATGGACACTATTTACAACTGAATATTAAATAATTATAAGTCTCTAAAAGTGCATGTATATTGTGCTAAATTGGATTATGCATTAACATATATATTAATTTTAGATTAATATTTTCTTTTCTAAATACATGTTTATCTATACACATTTTTTTTTTACTTTTGATGCCTCTATTGTTTACAATTATATTGTAATTTAATAATATTTTTTTCATTGCATGAAATTGTACTATAATAGTATAAAATACTTTTATTAGTATATACACAGACGTAGAAATGTTAGAAATATTACATTATACATAACTGTAAAACATTCATAAAAGTTAAAGGAAAGATATTTATTTACAATTACAGTTGCTTTGTATTCATAAAATCTTTTATTGAAGAATTTAATAAGTTATTTTGATACACTGTGATAAAACTTTAAATTTATCACTTAATATCATTTGAAAGACTATTTTGTAAAGACTATTTTTTTTAAAGAATTTCCATTTTGTAAAGACTCTTAAACCTAAACTTTTTTTAAAGATTATTTTTTGGAAAGAATTTAACTCATTAAGTTTTTTAATAAAGTTAAGATTATAATGTCTTTTAATTAAACTAAATTAAATTATTATTCGTTTACTTTAAACGATTATAAAGGGTTAGAATGAAGCATTTGGGGAGAAAATGGCAAAGGTAATCATTTGCAGATATGAGAGTATGACATAAGTAAATCTTAGTTATTACAAGAGGTTGTGAACACCACTAAATTCAGCACACATTTCTTGCCCTTGTCCTCAATCAGGAGGATCATGAAAATGGCAAACACAATGCCATTGTGAGTTCCTTGATGAAGAACTCACATTCCTTGGCAAACACAATACATGCATCACTAGATATTATCCTTACATCTTCATCCATTTTCATGATCCTCCCAATCGAGGATAGAGGCAGGGAATGGGTGTTGAAGTTGGTGGTGCTCACAACCTCTCGGTATTGTTGAGCCTAGAAGTTCTAGAGTTGATTATGCTCGTGGATGTTTTGGGGGAACATGAAGGTGCTTGTTGGTTGGCACTTTCAGTACGATTATTAAGGTTCCATGGGAAGAGTGTGTTCGTGCTAGCTTGTGACATGGGCTCAAGAATTGGGGGCATGTAATGCCATGTGTTGGTTGCGTTCACACTGATTTGTCAAAGGCCTGGGCTTCAGAACGTGAACCAACCAATCTTGCTGATCTTCTTTGTCCGTTTAAGTGCATGATATTGTTGTGAACTAGGAAGTGTACCTTAACGGACAAATGGAATCAGCAAGATTGGTCAGTTCTCAACCCCAAGTCTATTTGACAAATTAGCGCGAACGCAACTAGCACGTCATCACAAACCACCAAATTCTCGAGCCCATGTGACAAGCCAGCAGGAACACTCTCATCCCATGCACTACTAGAAAAGTTGTCATTATCGACGGCCAATATTTGTCGGTAAGCACAAAAATCCGTCGGTAATTACGAATTTCCGATAGACAAAAATTTCGTCGGTAATTTTGGTGTCGGAAAAAATCATCGGCGGAATTTTATATTCCGTCGGTAATTTTTGACAGATTTATCAGTGGAAAATATCCGTCGGTAATTACTGACGGATTTCTCCATCGGTAATTACCGACAGAAATATTTGTCGGTACATATCAATTGGTTTACCGATGGATATTCCGTCGGTAGTTACCGACAGATATTTCCATTAATAATTATCGATGGAGAAATCCGTGGGTAATTACCGATGAACTTTTCCGTCGGTAATTACCTGCAAAAAAAATTTTGGTAAATTTGCAAAAAAAATTTTGGTAAATTTTCGACAGATTAGCCGTCGATAAAAAAATATATTTTTAAAAAAATAATTTCCTTTATTTTTAAATAATTAAATTTTTTTATATAAATCATGTTAGAAAATGGATAGCATAGTTAAAAATAAAATATAAATACATTCAACTAAAGCTTGAACAATTGTTAAACAAATCCAACAATATAAAATCTTATTCATTTAAATATATTTGCAATCCATTAGCAAAAAAAAGTAAAAACATTTTTCCTAAGCTCAAAGGGGTACATTTGATACAAATTAAATTTAAGTATTCTAAATAAGAAGTACAAAATACAAATTTGTAACAACTCCGAGTGCAATACTTGTTTTAACCACTCATTGGAGGAACAATTCACAATTACGAGCATAACTTCCATGCTTAAGCTCTGCTGCCATTCTTGACCCAAGGCAAGATTGTGCCAAGCATCCACATCAACTTGTTTTGTCTCCCATCTGATCAAGATAGCAAAACATAGTTAGTAGTCAAGAAAACTATCTATTAAAAAATAGTCAAATAATGTGATACTATATAGATAACTATTTCAGACAAAAAAAAATTAAAAAGAGTAAAACTAATAAATAGTAAAATCTTTCTATGCGCTACATTTTATCATTAAATATATATAATATAGTCCTAATGTATTAGACCATAATCTTAAAGATTGTGCTATTCTATTCTACATTACATATTGGCCATGATAAACAAATCCCATCCCCGTCAATAGTCACCATTACTATTATTCCTAAGCCACTAAAAAGTAATAAAATTGCATATTTTTCGCGCACAATAAAAATAGAAAACTATTAACTTGTTGAGGAAACACAATCAATTAAAAAAAATAGTCTTTCAAATTTACCTTGGAGAAACATGCATCTCTTATGAACTTAATGCCACCTGTTAGATGTAGGATATTATCATAGTAATATTAGACAATAATGATAATCTATTTATATAATGGAGTGAGAACTATAGACATATACAAGCATACAATGTTTAGTACCTAATTGCAGTCACTGAATTGCAATAGTCTCCTGTGTTATGTATTATACTGCTAAGTGACAATTGAATTGGACATTCAATTAGCTATGCATGACCAAAGAATTTTCCATTATTATACTTTTCTCTCTTCCAATGTTGTTTTAGTGGTAGGTTCTAATTAAGCATGAAACATCTCTTATGGTATACTAGAAATTAAGAAAAAGATTTCAGTGATGAATCAAAATCTATGGCTTTTGTAGCATTAATAAACCATTTGTTTTGTAAGATATCGGAGTCTAAATCAAGAACTAACATAATCAAATAAAATAGCCAAAAGAATTTTGGTGCTCAGGCATTCCATCCCAACTTCCACTGCTAAATAACCTCACTGATAATAATGGAAATTAAAAAGAAGAAAGACATAAGAATTTGATAAGAAAGTAAAAGCATAGCAGCATAGTGAAATACTTGATAAAAATAGGTGGGTGTATTACTTACATAAGAATTTGATTGCAAACTTGACAGAATAACCAATTCTCATTGATCCCGCCGCACTTGTCACAGAAGGAGAATCAAGAACTATAATAGCTTCATTGATCAACAAAAAAATTAAGTTAATATTAATTTATATATTAACAATAATAACTGAACAAAAAAATATTCAATACTAAACTTATTGATGACATAGCTCAAAACATTCTGAAAGAAAATGTCAAGATAGTTGCTAAGTATACAATTTTAGAACTTCGAAGCTACATAGCCAGAATTGCAAACCATTCCAGAGTACTCAGAAAAAAAAATCTGCACATATATACTACGAACTATAGACGAAAATCTATATACCAAAAATATTGTAATTAGAAGTAAAAATAGAAAGGAAAAATGGAAATGTTTTCTCAAATCAGACAACTTAGATAACTTTTATATTTCTCAAATCAGCCGATTTCCACAATTGCAGTCGCATTTTTCGCAATATCAAGGATTGAAACTAAACCACGATTGCTCTTTGGTATCTTAATTAAATTCTTCATATCATAAGTTTAGATAGAAAAAATTGGCACGAATGAAGCAAAATATAAATGAGTGAGTTGTACACATACTCGGTGACTAGAATATATGCTCAAAGAGTACTCTAACCATGTCAAGTCCACACTTGACTCTGAGCAGATTGCGCGTATGGCTACATCCAGATCAATCATAGATTGCAAAGTCTGAATAGACTTGGATGCCTCTGCCAAATCATGAACCTACCATCAAACAATCAACTACAATCCATTTTCAAATTCACGACAACAAATGGCATCAATTGAAAACAAGTTTAAATCAAGGATTCTCAGTATTTCTATCAATATTGGTCTGAATTATAACGAAATAAATAAAAGCTCAAAGGATTAGAATAAAGGCAATTATAACAGGAATTCCACTAGTTAGAGAATAATACTGACAAATCAGCGTAATTGATACACAGCTAGGACCTTCATAAATTATTTGGGCAATTGCCCTTAACATTGCTCCCACATGTGCAATGTTAAACTATAAAAAAGAACTGCACACGAACTTTGGTTCTAAGAGTTGGACCAACTATTTTCCTCACTGTAGCATTTTCACAAACACCTAATAAGCTTATTAATACTTGGTAAATTTTTCTTCTTCCAAACTTTTGCATTGTGCTTCTGGAGTTTTCGATTTTAATCCACAATAGAGCCCTCTCTAATTTTACCAGTGCATGCAGAGAAAATGTAAGAAAAATGTGTAGAAAAATGAAATTCGTAGCAGAGAAAATGTAAGAAGCAATAATCCATAGCTTTGTGGTTTAAAAACCTACCTTAAAATGTGTCGAGTGTTATTCTTCCGGCGAACTTGAAGGCAACGCCCAAGCAACGAAAGAGAGGGGAGACGAGAGAGCAGACGCGTGAGAAAAGTGGAGAGAACGCATCTGCACTCTGAGAATGCATCTGCGATCTTTTGCAGTGTTTATGAGCAGCGATTAGTGTTTGTGTGGGCGTCGAAACAAGAACGAGAGGGAGGTGCCGTCAAATGAGACCCACTGATGGTTGCTTCAGCGGAGCTGTGATTAGGTCAAATGAGACCCACTAACATTGAGTCCATCTTTTGTTAAAGTTTTTCTTTGGTGCTCATCTTTTGTTAAAGTTTAACATTTTTTTAAAATTAATAATAATTTTAAGCTTTTTTTATTCAATCAACATAATTTTAAGCTGAACAGAATATGTTTTAAATAAATAATAGTCCCACTAACATTGAATCTATCTTTTTCTTTTTTATTATCATATTATATAAATTAATATTCACTATGGTCTTAAATAAGAATTAACTTATTCTTAAATTAATGTTATATTATTAAATTGAGTATTAATTTTGAATTTTTAGAGCAACTTAAATTTTACTCAATTATAACATTTATAATAATTAATTAATACTTTTTTTATCAAATATAATTAATTAATACTAATAATTAATAATATACCAATTATAATTTAATACCATGACAATATATTGTAGAAATTAATTATTATAAATGTTATATTATTAAATCTTTGTATTAAATTATGAATTTCAATGTGTGGTTATTTCGTTTGTGACTAGGCTAGGGATAAAATAATTTATAGTAATTTATTTAAAATTATAGTTAAGAGGAGAAAATTAAAAAAAAAAACATATTATACATATTTATCAATTTATTTAAATTTCTATATATTATATTAATATATTTATTTAAATTTATCTATTTTTAAACATATTTTAGGCTTAAATATGTTTTTAGTCACTCAAATGTGGGTCATTATTTTTTTAGTCCTCCAAATTTGAAATTGCTTTTTTTAGTTCCTAGAATTCGCAAAATGTTCTTTCGAGGCCCTCTGCGCAGTGTGAGCCAAACTAGGGAATAAGAGATTCGCAATTTGTTACAATTTTTTTCGCCATAATTTGATTTTCTATTTTAAATTTTAAAGTACGATTTCTGACGATTTTAAATCGACAGAATCAAGTCAATAAAAGAAATTAAAGTAGTTTTTAAAGTAATTAATGAGTTTTTAATTTTTTTATTAACTTGATTATGGCAATTTTTAACCACCGGAAAATCGTACTTTAAAATATAAAATAAAAAATCAAATTATGACGATCAAAAGTTGTCATAAATTGCAAATCTCTTATTCCCTGTTTGACGCACACTATGCAGAGGGACTAAAAAGAGCATTTTGCGAATTCTAGGGACTAAAAAAAACAATTTCAAATTTGGAGGACTAAAAAAATAATGACCCACATTTGCGGGATTAAAACCATATTTAAGCTCATATTTTATAAACCTTTTTAATCAATAATAAGAATAATAAAACTTTTAATATATATAATTATATTTAACAAAGTTAAGCATGCAAATCTTCTTGGGTATTTAGAGATTTTATTAGCCTTTTTTATTTGCTAGCATTTCCCAATACGATTGTTCTCCTTCTCTCTCTTTAATATTTTTTCATTTTATCATTACCGACGGATATATATATACCGACGAAATTCATTATCAACGAAAAATCGGTCGGTAATTTTCATTGGTAAATTTAAATTACCGACGGATTTATATCTGTAGGGTAAATATCCGTCGGTAATTTCAAATTACCTACGGATTCATTTTCTGTCAATAATATTCGTCAGTAAATTTATATTTCCGACGGATTTAAATCCGTCGGTAATTAGCCTTTTTCTTGTAGTGATGCCACCATCCCTCACCAATTCTGAAATTGATTCAACCTTAATAATTGTACCGAGAGGCCTAACCAACCAAATCTTAGATGTTCCCCAAAACATCCACGAGCAGAGTCAACCCTCCAACTTTTGGTCCCCACAATATCGAGAGGTTGTGAACACCACCGACTTCAATACACATTTCCTGCCCATGTCGTCAATCAGAAGAATCATGAAAATGGCAAACACAATGCCATTGTGAGTTCCTTGATGAAGAACTTACATACCTTGACAAACACAATGCATGCATCACCAGATATCATCCTTACATCTTCATCCATTTTCATGATCCTCCCAATCGGTGATAGAGGCACGAAATGAGTGCTTAAGTCGGTGGTGTTCATAACTTCTCGATATTGTTGAGCCCAGAAGTTCGAGAGTTGACTCTGCTCATGGATGTTTTAGGGAACATGAAGGTGCTGGTTTTTTGCATCTTTCAATACGATTATTAAGGTTGAATCGACTACAGAATTGGTGAGGGGTGGTTCCATGGGAATAATGTGTTCGTGCTGGCATGTGATATGGGCTCGAGAATTGGTGGCGGGTGATGCCTTGTGCTGATTGCATTCATGCTAATTTGTCAAATAGGCCTGGGCTTGAGAACCTGAACTAGCCAATCTTGCTGATCTTCTTTGTCTGTTTAAGTGCATGATGTTGTTGTGAACTATGAAGTGTACCTTAGTGGACATAGAAGATCAACAAGATTGGCAAGTCCTCGTTCTCAAGCCCAACGTTGTTTGACAAATCAAAGTGAATGCAACCAGCACATGGCATCGCCCACCACCAAATTCTCGAGCCCATGTGACAACCCAACAGGAACACTCTCATCCCATGCCACCATCCCTCACCAATTCAGAAACTGATTGAACCTTAATAATCGTACCGAAAGGCCTAACCAACCAATACCTGGATGTTCCCCAAAACATGCACGAGCAGAGTAACCTCTCCAACTATTGGTCCTCATAATACCGAGAGGTTGTAAACATCATCGACTTCAGCACATATTTCTTGCCCATGTCCTCGATTAGAAGGATCATGAAAATGGCAAACACAATGCCATTGTGATTTCCTTGATGAAGAACTCACATGCCTTGGCAAACACAATGCATGCATCACCAGATATCATCCTTACATCTTCATCCATTTTCATGATCCTCCCAATCGGCGATAGAGGCAGGGAATGGGTGTTGAAGTCGGTGGTGCTCACAACCTCTTAGTATTGTTGAGCCCAAAAGTTCTAGAGTTGACTATACTCGTGGATGTCTTGGGGAACATGCAGGTGCTGGTTGGTTAGGCCTTACAGTACGATTATTAAGGTTGAATCGACTACAAAATTGGTGAGGGGTGGTTCCATGGGAAGAGTGTGTTCGTGCTAGCTTGTGACATGGGCTCAAGAATTGGGGGCGGGCGATGCCATGTGCTGGTTGCATTCATGCTGATTTGTCAAACAAGCTTAGGCTTGAGAACGTGAACTAGCCAACCTTGTTGATCTTCTTTGTCCGTTTAGGTGCATGATGTTGTTGTGAACTAGGAAGTGTACCTTAACAGACAAAGAAACTCAGCAAGTTTTGTCAATTCTTGTTCTTAAGCCCATGTTTGTTTGACAAATTAGCATGAATGCAACCAGCACATGGTATCACCCACCACCAATTTCTCGGGCCCATGTGATAAGCCAGCACGAACACACTCATCCCATGCCACCATCCCTCACCAATTCTGAAACTGATTCTGTAACACCCCGAAAATTACAACCCAAATAAGTATGAATGTGAGAGATTTAATTAGAAAATTTTCTTGTTGGGGAGAATTATAACGTTGTGATTTTCCTAATTATATGATTAAGAGATTGATTAATAATGAAAGAGCAAACGAAATTTAAATTATGTTGATTGATATAATAATTAACTTAAGTTCTATGTTTTGTTATGTGCCATAGTGTTATTGTGAGATTTTGGAACTTTTACGTAAGTTCCGTAAGTTGTAGAAAAAAAAAATAATAAGAGAAGGGGGTGTCCTTAGAGGAAGGGTGGGTGCAAATAGCAAAATTGTAAAATAATCTCACATAAGAGACATAAACAGCTTCTCTTTCCCTCATTCTTCATTCTTCTCTCCTTCCTCCCCGAAACCCTCTGCACTCTCTCCTCCTTCTCTCTAAATATTCTGCATCTTCTCTCTAATATTTGAGCCTCCAAATCAAAGTTTCTACCGATTAATCTTGGATATATCATAGAGGGAGACTAGAGCTACCCAACCAACCTATTTTTGTTGCATTTGGTGGAAGAAACTAGGAGGTATGGAGGGGTTTTCTTCTTCCCTAAGCTATTTCCTTATTTTCTTGTTAAATATGGATTGTGGCTGTTGTTGATGGTCTGCAAATACCATGGTTATTTTGAAAAACCCGAAATAAGCTAGTTGTGATTTGTGTCCTATGACTGTGTGGATTTTTCGTCTCCATTTTCGTGCATGTTTTTGAGGATGTAAATACATTTTCCTATGTTTTGATGCCTCTGGATGTCGTGGTATTTTTTTCATATTTTTTTGAGCACTGTAACTATTTTTACCGGAATTATTTTCGAAAACTGTTGATTCTAAGAATGGGATTGTTTTGATTTTTACAAGAATTTTGGGACGTGATTTTGGAAAAACTGGAATCATGAGTTCATTTTATGTATCATGAGGGTCATCTCTGAAATTTTGTAAGGTTAGAAAATCCTGGAAAGTATTTTTAGTGATTTAATGTTGGAAAAACTGAATAGCTGGACAGCAGAGAAATTGAATGTAGAAAATTACTTGTTGTGAGAATTTGGTCTTGAGAAAATTTAGTAATACTTTTTTGACCATGTTCAATATCCATGGATTTTCTCAGAATTTTGTAAGTACCGTTTGTAATTATTTACATTTTCTTATTGAAAACTCTGTTCTGGAGGAATAATGATTTGGAAATTCAAAAAGGGTATTTTTGGTGGATTTTTGGTACTTAGGAAATTATATGTAATGGTCCACATGTTGGAGACATTCTCTGTAAAATTTCACATAAAACGAATTTGATATGCTATTTTCTAAAAATATGGAATTGTGTTTTACAGAGCATGTCCAGCCACTGTTTTTGATTCAAAAATAATATTTGTGGGTTTAATTTTCGTGAGATAAATTTATATGATGAAATATGAATGATGTATAGTTTCTCTGTAAAATCTCATGAAATTGCAAATTGATATGATGTATCAAATAATTTTTGGTGTGTGTGTACAGCTCTATGTGTCCACATGAAATTTAATTGTATTAATTGTGTATTTGGTTTTAATGCTTTTAATTGTACTTGTTAAGGAATAATTTCACCTAAAAAGGGAAGTTTCCATAGAAATATGAATGCAATGATTTGTGATGGATTGAGTTTGAGTTATTGGATTATTGGTTATTAATGATTGTTCTATTATTAACTGTGAATTGGAGACCGGGAGGAATGTGATCCTCGGGCAAAGAGTGCTGGAATTTGTTTGTGCATGTGAATTGCTTGTATCAGTGAGAGCTCATATTCAGTACTGTCAAAGAGAAATATTTGGGAGAAAAACCCTAAAATTTCAAGAAGACAAAGGAGAAAGGGAGAAAAGGGATTCAAAGGTTTCTCCATCAAACTAAGGATTCTAGGTAAGGATCATGGCATTTAATTTCATTTTAGACCATTTGGAATGTAGAAAAAACATGTTGTTAAGTTTAGATTCAAGATTTAATCAAGAACCATGAAAAGATGAAATTGATTTTGGGTTTTTATATAATTGATATTAGAAGCTTGAAATAATTGTTTGGAACCATGTTTGATTGATTGGATGATATGTTGTGATGGATTGAAATTGATTGGTTGGTTTGTTGTTGGATTGAAATTGCTTGATTTGGCTTGATTGTGTTGTGAATGATGTTGGAAATTGTTGAATGTTTATATTTTTGTAGGTGATTGTTTAAAATTACTTATTTAATTGTGATTATTAACATATTGCATATGCATGAGTCTTTTTGGGGGATTTATAAATATTCAAGTGAAAAATAATTGATGTTGGCTAACCGGGACTGCGGTAGCCATGAAAATGAAAAAGAAAGAAAAGAAAAGAAAAGAAAGAATAAATGTTGACTAACCGGGACTGCGGTAGTCATGAGAAACGAGTTGATATATGAGAAATGATTTTGTTGACTAACCGGGACTGCGGTAGTCATGTGAAATGAATATGATTTGAGAATTGAATCTTTGGGGTGAGCAGAATAAGTTAGACAGGGCTGTATAGTCTGTGATTATATAGTCTGTGGGGTGAAGGATATTGGCAATTCCACATGTGGCTGGAAACTGGACTGAGTTGCGGTCGTGGTGGCCTTCCGAGTATCATGATCTCCTAATTCAGTCTAGTTTATTCACGTTTAGTAGGGGATGATTGCTGAATTGCAGTGCGTAATGGTAGGCCAGTTTCTTACTAAACACTCAACGGGGAAGTCTCCATGGAGCAGGGTCAAAAATGATTTTGAATCAAAAACAGTGGCTGGACATGCTCTGTAAAACACAATTCCATATTTTTAGAAAATAGCATATCAAATTCGTTTTATGTGCAATTTTACAGAGAATGTCTCCAACATGTGGACCATCACATATATTTCCTCAGTACCAAAAATCCACCAAAAATACCCTTTTTGAATTTCCAAATCATTATTCCTCCAGAACAGAGTTTTCAATAAGAAAATGTAAATAATTACAAAAGGTACTTACAAAATTCTGAGAAAATCCATGGATATTCCACATGGTCAAAACAGTATTACTAAATTTTCTCAAGACCAAATTCTCACAAAAAGTAATTTTCTACATTCAATTTCTTTGTTGTCCAGCTATTCAGTTTTTCCAACATTAAATCACTAAAAATACTTCCCAGGCTTTTCTGACATTACGAAATTTCAGAGATGACCCTCATGATACACAAAATGAACTCATGGTTCCAGTTTTTCCAAAATCACGTCCCAAAATTCTTGTAAAAATCAAAACAGTCCCATTCTCAGAATCAACAGTTTTCGGAAATAATTCCGGTAAAAATAGTTACAGTGCTAAAAAAAATCTGAAAAAAATACCACGACATCCAAAGGCATCAAAACATAGGAAAATGTATTTACATCCTCAAAACACATGCACGAAAATGGAGACGAAAAATCCACACAGTAACAGGACACAAATCACAACTAGCTTATTTCGGGTTTTTCAAAATAACCATGGTATTTACAGACCATCAACAACAGCCACAATCCATATTTAACAAGAAAACAAGGAAATAGCTTCGGAAAGAAGAAAACCCTTCCATACCTCCTAGTTTCTTCCACCAAATGCAACAAAAATAGGTTGGTTGAGTAGCTCTAGTCTCCCTCTATGATATATCCAAGATTGATCGGTAGAAACTTTGATTTGTCGGCTCAAATATTAGAGAGAAGATGCAGAATATTTAGAGAGAAGGAGGAGAGAGAGCAGAGGGTTTCAGGGAGGAAGGAGAGAAGAATGAAGAATGAGGGAAAGAGAAGCCGTTGACGTCTCTTATGTGAGATTATTTTGCAATTTTGGTAGTTGCAGCCACCCTTCCTCTAAGGACACCCCCTTCTCTTATTATTATTTTTTTCTACAACTTACGGAACTTACGTAAAAGTTCCAAAATCTCACAATAACACTATGGCACATAACAAAACATAGAACTTAAGTTAATTATTATATCAATCAACATAATTTAAATTTCGTTTGCTCTGTCATTATTAATCAATCTCGTAAAATCGCAAACTTAAAATGCGCGTAGTTTTCAAACTGTAACTCCGATTTGGGTGAAACCAAAACTCACAATCTTGTTTTTAAGTGAAATAAATCTGTTTTTGGGTTCTAAAATGAACAGACCACTGTATCATAAGATTGCTTCCCAAAATCACCTCTTAGAAAGCTCAATTCAAGGGAAATCCTTAGGTGAAAGACTTGTTCTTGACCTAGAGGCCTACCTAGTAGTTTACCTACAACTTATATAGGATACATTAACTCTAAATCTTCAATGTTGAGTAGATTTAAGTATTGCCTTGAAGATAGCTATATTGTCTACCTAGTAGCTTAGATAGATTTCTATCGAATCCACTCTATGTTAGTGAGCCTATAGCCTTGAGAGTGAATCTGCTTAGATGAAAACCATATATACCCTTTGAGAACGAACCTTATCTATGCTTTGTGTTGGAGAAAGAGATAGTAAGTTAGAAACGAGCCCCTTAAGAGGAACACTTCCTTTTGGGAGAAGTCTAAGACTAGCTGTAGAAAAATAGATTGGCCTGAGAGTAGGCAAAGATGATTATGGCCCTAGCTTACTTTAACCTTACGCTCAGTGAATTTCAGGGACGAAATTCCTTAAAGGAGGGGAGTATTGTAACACCCCAAAAATTACAACCCAAATAAGTATGAACATGAGAGATTTAATTAGAAAATTTTCTTGTTGGGGAGAATTGTAACGTTGTGATTTTCCTAATTATATGATTAAGAGATTGATTAATAATGAAAGAGCAAACAAAATTTAAATTATGTTGATTGATATAATAATTAACTTAAGTTCTATGTTTTGTTATGTGCCGTAGTGTTATTGTGAAATTTTGGAACTTTTACGTAAGTTCCGTAAGTTGTAGAAAAAAAAATAATAAGAGAAGGGGGTGTCCTTAGAGGAAGGGTGGCTGCAAATAGCAAAATTGCAAAATAATCTCACTTCAGAGCCGTGAACAGCTTCTCTTTCCCTCATTTTTCATTCTTCTCTCCTTCCTCCCCGAAACCCTCTGCTCTCTCTCCTCCTTCTCTCTAAATATTCTGCATCTTCTCTCTAATATTTGAGCCTCCAAATCAAAGTTTCTATCGATTAATCTTGGATATATCATAGAGGGAGACTAGAGCTACTCAACCAACCTTTTTTTGTTGCATTTGGTGGAAGAAACTAGGAGGTATGGAGGGGTTTTCTTCTTCCCTAAGCTATTTCCTTATTTTCTTGTTAAATATGGATTGTGGTTGTTGTTGATGGTCTGTAAATACCATGGTTATTTTGTAAAACCCGAAATAAGCTAGTTGTGATTTGTGTCCTGTGACTGTGTGGATTTTTCGTCTCCGTTTTCGTGCATGTTTTTGAGGATGTAAATACATTTTCCTATGTTTTGATGCCTCTGGATGTCGTGGTATTTTTTTCAGATTTTTTTGAGCACTGTAACTATTTTTACCGGAATTATTTTCGAAAACTGTTGATTCTGAGAATGGAACTGTTTTGATTTTTACAAGAATTTTGGGACGTGATTTTGGAAAAACTGGAACCATGAGTTCATTTTATGTATTATGAGGGTCATCTATGAAATTTTGTAAGCTCAGAAAAGCCTGGGAAGTATTTTTAGTGATTTAATGTTGGAAAAACTGAATAGCTGGACAGCAGAGAAATTGAATGTAGAAAATTATTTTTTGTGAGAATTTGGTCTTGAGAAAATTTATTAATACTTTTCTGACCATGTGGAATATACATGGATTTTCTCAGAATTTTGTAAGTAACTTTGTAATTATTTACATTTTCTTATTGAAAACTCTGTTCTGGAGGAATAATGATTTGGAAATTCAAAAAGGATATTTTTGGTTGGTTTCTGGTACTGACGAAATTATATGTGATGGTCCACATGTTGGAGACATTCTCTGTAGAATTTCACATAAAACGAATTTGATATGCTATTTTCTAAAAATATGGAATTGTGTTTTACAGAGCATGTCCAGCCACTGTTTTTGATTCAAAAATAATATTTGTGGGTTTAATTTTCGTGAGATAAATTTATATGATGAAATATGAATGATGTATAGTTTCTCTGTAAAATCTCATGAAATTGCAAATTGATATGATGTATCAAATAATTTTTGGTGTGTGTGTACAGCTCTATGTGTCCACATGAAATTTAATTGTATTAATTGTGTATTTGGTTTTAATGCTTTTAATTGTACTTGTTAAGGAATAATTTTGTAACCCCCCTTCTAATTAATTAATTTCCATCTAAAATCTATAAAAAGAATTTACCATTAAAATAAATACATTCCATTAAAGTTTAAAGTTTGTCATTATAATTTACATTATTAAAATTTACAGAAAATACTACTACCAATTTATTTCTAATTAATACAAAAGTATCTAAAGCCAAAAACACCCATTCCTATAGCTCTGGAAAATATCTGCATCTTTAACTTCTAATTGATCTTCAAAATACCTGCAATTCACACTCCCCTAGAATCTGGGGACAGCATTACCGGATCAGGCATTTAATTTCTCATACAATTAAAACAATTTCAAGCATATACATATCCGATACAAATTAGCCGTTCTCACACATAATTAAATGCAATATGATTTATGCAAATGCAATTTTTGACTCAAAATCATTTTTGACCCTGCTCCATGGAGACTTCCCCTTTGAGTGTTTAGTAAGTAACTGGCCTACCATTACCTCATGTAATTCAGCTATCAGCCCCTACTAAACGCGAATAAACTAGACAGAATTAGGAGGTCAGGATACCCGGAAGGCCACCACGACAGTATCTGCGCTCCAGATTACGGTCCTCTGTGGAATTGCCAATATCCTTCACCCCACAGACTATATAATCACAGACTATACGGTCCTGTCTAACTTACTCTGCTCACCCATTTCTCAGGACTATCATATTCTCTGTTTATAATCTCAATCATCTTTTCAAATACATGACTACCGCAGTCCGGTCAGTCAACACAGTTCTCTGTTCATAATCTCAATCATATTTTCAAATACATGACTACCGCAGTCCGGTCAGTCAACACAGTCCTGGAAATCAATTCCCCCAAAAATACTCATTTCTCATTTGAAATCTTTGTATTTTCCAAGAACTCAAACGTATGCAATATGACAACGATACTTATAAACAAATAATTAATATTAATCAATCACATAAAATTTATAAAAATTCACTATTTTGCATCATAACATCAATACCTTAATAAAATACTAACTAGTCCTTTACTAGGAAAAATTACTAAACTTTTACTAAAAATGCCAATTATTCTTTACTATGGAAATTACTAAAATACCCCTATCTTTTTCTAAAATTCCAATTTTGCCCTCAAAGGGTGAAATTACCAAATTATCCTTACTATTTTCTAAAATTTCCCATTTTGCCCTTGATCTTTTTATGAAATTCCAAATATGTCCCTAATTGTTCTAGAATCTATGAAATTACCTAATTATCCTCAATCTTTTTATAAAATTCCAATTGTGTCCTCTAAATGTGAAATTACCTAATTAACCTCAATCTTTTTATAAAATTCCAATTGTATCCTCTAAATGTGAAATTACCTAATTAACCTCAATCTTTTTATAAAATTCCAATTGTATCCTCTAAATGTGAAATTACCTAATTACCCTTATACTTTTTAATTATTGCCGAAAATGCCCTTAAACTTTTTCTAAAATTCCCAATGTGTCCCTACATGTGAAATGACTATTTTACCCTTGGTCATTTGAAAAATTTCCACCTAGCACCCTTTCAATTCCTTCATGGCCGTGAATGATTTTTTTCTCAAAATTTCCAACATCTCAAAATCAACCAAGCAATTTCAATCACAAACAAACCAATCAAAGTTCAATTCAATCATAACACATCATCAATATCAATCAAACATTACATCAAACACCAATTTCACACTTCTAACATCAAATTTATATAAGCCCCAAATTCAATTTCATGGCTCTTGATCAATTCTTGAATTTAAACATCAAGACATGTTTTTCTACATTCCAAGTGGTCTAAATTGAAATTAAATGCCATGATCCTTACCTAGAATCCTTAGTTTGATGAAGAAATCCCTTGAATCCTTTTCTCCCTTGCTCCCTTGGTTTCTTGAAATTTTTAGAGTTTTCTTCTAATTCTTTCCTTTTTGGCCGATTGAAATTGGATGAGGGGGAAAGGTGAGATGGGTTTCTTTCTTGAATTTAGAAACTAAGATGAAGAGAAAATGGAGTTTAAGATGAAGTGAAATGGGGGCTGTAGCTGCCTTAGAAGCTCACGGTTTGTGGGAAAGGAAAAACTAGCTTTTTGGTTTCTTTATCTTTGATTGTCTTATGCTTTTATAAACAAAATTTTCTGCACCAAATTTAATAAACACCACACGTCCACTGCAGTGCTTTGGGCAGCTAATTTTGGCCAGAATTCAGCCCACTTGGACGTTCAACTTGGTGCCTTGTGTGGTTTGCTTTTTGCTTTGTTTAATTAGTCAAAAAAAGTAGGAAAAAGTAGCATTTTCTAGAAAATTCTAGGGCTTTTTAATTATCTTACAAACTAATTAGAATTTGAAGAAACTAACACCACCATTAAATTCCTCACTATCAAAAACCTTGGGGTAGTGTCTTAACTATCTCTTAATCAAGGTCTAATTAGCTTAATTTAATTACATTAGAAATGTCAATTTGTCAAATTTTGATTGGTTAATACTTTTCTTTTTCTTTTTCTTAGTTAAACAATTTTAATAATTATTCTAAGTATGTTATAATTAATAGATAATTCTATAGATGTCATATAGATTTTATCTTAATTTTCTACCTTAAAATTTTACCGTAATAATTCCTTAGAGTCCTAATTCTCAAAAAATTCTAATAATTCGAAACTAGCATTTTGATTCTTCAACTGTATATATATTTCATCTATATTCAATTACCTTTTTATTAAGTTACAGATTAGTCCAAAATTTTACACTTGAAAATTTATCCTGGACAGCCGTCAGACACAACGGTCCAGTCAACAAGTAATTCATTTCTCAACTGTATATATTTTAAATCTACATTAAATTCTTGATTTATTAGAGTACAGTTTAATCCAAAATGTTATACTGGAAAATCTTATCCTGGACAGCTGTCTGACACAACTGTCCGATCAACAAGAAATTTATGTATAAACAAAAGTATTAAAAGACTTAGAAAATTTTACTGAATAGCACTGTATTAATTTTATTATGAAAATAGGTACAGAAAGTTTCTATAAAATACAGTACATCATTTCTCATAATATTTATATAAAAATATTTACAAATGGTAAAGTAGTAAAATTGAGGATGTTACAATTCTCCCCTACTAATAAAAATTTCGTCCTCGAAATTTCTAATACAATTATACAAACAATTGAGGATATTTTTCTCTCATTTTTCTCTTCTAAGGTATAGGCTCTTAAGAAATCTTCTAATGTCTGAATAGTCCTTTCTGTTTGACCATCAATCTGAGAGTGGTATACTGAACTAAGATGTAATTTACTTCCTAAAGCTTTATGAAGTTCTCTCCAAAATTTAGAAACAAATCTAAGGTCCTTATCCAACACTATACTATTAGGTACTTCATGTAATCTAACTATTTCCTTTATGTACCATTGACCTAATCTTTATAAAGAGTAACTAATATTTATTAGAAGAAAATGTGCTGATTTAGTTAATCTATCTACAATTACCCAAATAATATCACAATTCCTATTTGTTCTAGGTAATCCTACCACAAAATCTATTGATATACTATCCAATTTCCATATAGGTATCTTCAAAGTTATAACATGTCAGATGGTTTCTGATGTTCAATATTTACTTTCTGACACATTAAACATCTAGTTACATATTCTGCTACATCTCTCTTCACCCTAGGCCACCAAAACATCTCCTTTAAATCTTTATACATTTTTGTATTTCTAGGTTGAATACTAAATTTACTTGTGTCATTCCTTCCAAAATCAATTCCTTTAATTCTTGAATGTTAGGTACATAAATTCTATTTTTAAACCTAATAATTGCATCCATTCCTAAATTAAATCCTTTTACTTTATCTGTTCTTATTAATCCTTTTTTTTTTTTTTAAATAAATTCATCTACATCTTGTTTCTTCCTAATTTCTTTCAAAAATTCATTAGTGATAATAATCATTCCTAATTGAATTTTTCTTTTTATCCTTTTCCTAATGTACATAAATTCAAATCTCTAAATTGTTCTACTAATTCTAATTCTTTAATCATCATGGTTGATCTATGTACAATTTTCCTACTTATAGCATCTGCTACTACATTAGCTTTTCTTGAATGATACATTACTGAAAATCATAATCCTTAATAAACTCCATCCATATTCTTTGTCTCGTATTCAATTCTTTTAATCAAACAATTGTTTTAAACTCTTATGGTCACTATATACATTAAATCTAGATCCATATAAATAATGTCTCCAAATCTTCAAAGTAAAAACTATAGCTGCTAACTCCAAATCATGAGTAGGATAATTTCTCTCATATGTTTTCAACTGCCTAGATGCATAAGCTACCCCTTTCCTATTTTACATTAACACACATCCTAACCCTAGAGATGAAACATCACAATATACCTCATAGGATTCATTTGGGTCGGGTAAAACTAAAACTAGTGAGGTAGTCAATTTATGTTTCAATTCTTAGAAAATTTTCTCACAAGTCTCACTCCAAATAAAATTCTATTAAGGGTCCAGCTATCTTAGAAAATCCTTCAATCAATCTTCTATAATATCCGGTTAATCCCAAGAAACTCCAAATTTTAGTTACTGTTTTAGGTCTGTCCCATTCCAAAAACCGCTTCTACCTTAGAAAAATCTACACTTATTCCATCTTTAGAAATTACATGTCCTAAAGTTTTCACTTCCTCCAACCAAAATTCACACTTAGACAATTTAGCATATAATTTTCTATCTTTTAAAATTTCTAATATTATTCTAAGATGATTTTCATGTTCTTCTTTATTTTTAGAATATATTAATATATATCATCTATTCTAGATCAAGGATATTTATTCTTTATAGTTACTTTATTTAATTGTCTATAATCTATACATAACATAGATCCTCCATCTTTCTTTTTAACTAATAATACTGGGGCTCACCATAGGGACACACTAGACCTTATAAACTATTTTCCTAATAATTCTTCCAATTGTTTCTTTAACTCAGTTAATTCCAATGGTGACATCCTATATGGTTGCATAGAAATTGGTCTAGTACCAGGCATCCAATCTATACTAAATTCTATTTCTCTTTCAGGAGGTAAGCCAAAATACATCATCAGGAAAAATTTCAGAATATTCATTTACAACTGGCACAGAGTCTATTTTAATTTTATCTTCATTAGTTCCAAGAGATGATAACATGTATTTTTGAATTTCACTTTTAAATGATATTTCTTTAGGTTGGACAGGTTTAAGTCTAGAAACATCATGTTCAGGGAAAATCAAAGATTTAGAGGTACAATCTATTAGAATATGGTTGGTTGCTAACCAATCCATTTCTAATATCACATCAAGGTCAGTTAAAGGTAAACAAATCAAGTTCACAACAATGGTCTATCTCTGATGGTTATCACATCATCTATCAGAATATCTAATCATATCCTAATATTACATCAAAGTCACTTTAAGGTAAACAACCAAGTTTACAACAAGAGTATATCTCTAATATTTATCACACAATTCAAACCTATGTTACATGTTAGTATTGGTTTAGATATAGGTACAAAATAAGCAAAGGTTAGGGCAAAGGTAACACAACTAAATTCAGATTCTTAATACACAATGTCTAATGATTGTGTTAGCACCTAAATCAAACAACACAGTCAAGGATTTATCTTACATTTGTCCTTGTCCTATATCAGATCTTCAGACTGAGAGCAACAGCACCACTCAAGGTAAAACTATTCCAGTCCGATTCTTTCTTGGTGAACGACATTCTTTAGATATATGACCTGGTTTTCCACATTCAAAGCAAACTGGACCAGATAGAATACAATCCTTTGCCGAATGTCCCTTTCCACATCTCCAACATCTAATTGCTAACTGGGATTTTTGAGAATTCCCAGCTCCACTTACTCCTCCTATAGGTCTAAATCTAACTGTACTTCCTCCTCCTCTAGAATGCCACTGTGGGGGCCTACTATATGGTTTCTGTGGTTGAATATTTTTCCTTTTCTGTATAGAACCTATTCTTCCTAATTTACCTCTACCTTCATATCCAGCCATCTTGGATCTTTGCTCCCTTTTCATATCTTCTATTACTTTGCATTGATCCATTAATTCAGGAAACACAGAAATCCTCAATGGAACTATTGCTTCCTTAAGTTCATATCTCAATCCCTTTTCATACCTTCTGCATTTCCATTGCTCATCCCCAGAAATTTGTAAATATTTGGAATATTTTGCCAGAGATTCAAACTTAGCGGTATAATCAGGAACAGTCATACTCCCTTGAGTTAAACTAATAAATTCTTCCTCTTTAGCCTGTCTAACAGTCTCTGGAAAATATTTCTCAAGAAACAGGGTCTTGAAAATATCCCAGGTGATCACTTCTTCTCTATTCTCCAACATCCTCTGAGTAGATTTCCACCACAGTCTGGCATCACCAAGCAACTGGAAGGCTGCATGTGATACTCTCCTCTCATCAGGACACTTCATGGCTACAAAAATATCCTCTAAGTTCTGGATCCACTCTTCAGCTTTTTCTGGATCATATTCTCCTTTAAAATAAGGTGGATTATGCTTTTTAAAATCTGTCAAAGTGGTCCTATCAGCAGGTGGTGGTTGATGCTGAGTTATTGCCTGATTAGCTAATATCTCAGTCTGATGGGTCACAGCATTAGCCATATCCCTCATGGCTCTTGCCATCTCAGCTATACTATCATTTTCATCCCTGGGATTTGTAACTGGTCTTTCCCTTCCTCTTCCTGCCATTTCTACCTGTCTAAACAAAATCTAAAATCTAATTACTACCCTTTTTCCCAAAACAAACAATTCATACAAAACAAACAATTTCACCTATAAGGAACATGGAAATTTAACCCAACTTGGTCAATAAAAATATCTAGTATTAGGAGGAAAAGTCATCTCGACTGAGTCCTGAGTGTGCACCCTCACAACTCTATCAAGATTTCCTTTCTTCCTTACTGCCATCTCTACATATCTTAGAACCTCAAGTCTAGTTACTATCTTTTTTTTTTTTTTTTTTTCATAATATTATTAACAACCAATCAGTTCTAATCAGGATAACACAACAGAACACCTAATAGACCCACTACTCACAAGTCCTAGAGATGCATAACCAGAGCTCTGATACCACTAATGTAACCCCCCTTCTAATTAATTAATTTCCATCTAAAATCTATAAAAAGAATTTACCATTAAAATAAATACATTCCATTAAAGTTTAAAGTTTGTCATTATAATTTACATTATTAAAATTTACAGAAAATACTACTACCAATTTATTTCTAATTAATACAAAAGTATCTAAAGCCAAAAACACCCATTCCTATAGCTCTGGAAAATATCTGCATCTTTAACTTCTAATTGATCTTCAAAATACCTGCAATTCACACTCCCCTAGAATCTGGGGACAGCATTACCGGATCAGGCATTTAATTTCTCATACAATTAAAACAATTTCAAGCATATACATATCCGATACAAATTAGCCGTTCTCACACATAATTAAATGCAATATGATTTATGCAAATGCAATTTTTGACTCAAAATCATTTTTGACCCTGCTCCATGGAGACTTCCCCTTTGAGTGTTTAGTAAGTAACTGGCCTACCATTACCTCATGTAATTCAGCTATCAGCCCCTACTAAACGCGAATAAACTAGACAGAATTAGGAGGTCAGGATACCCGGAAGGCCACCACGACAGTATCTGCGCTCCAGATTACGGTCCTCTGTGGAATTGCCAATATCCTTCACCCCACAGACTATATAATCACAGACTATACGGTCCTGTCTAACTTACTCTGCTCACCCATTTCTCAGGACTATCATATTCTCTGTTTATAATCTCAATCATCTTTTCAAATACATGACTACCGCAGTCCGGTCAGTCAACACAGTTCTCTGTTCATAATCTCAATCATATTTTCAAATACATGACTAACGCAGTCCGGTCAGTCAACACAGTCCTGAAAATCAATTCCCCCAAAAATACTCATTTCTCATTTGAAATCTTTGTATTTTCCAAGAACTCAAACGTATGCAATATGACAATGATACTTATAAACAAATAATTAATATTAATCAATCACATAAAATTTATAAAAATTCACTATTTTGCATCATAACATCAATACCTTAATAAAATACTAACTAGTCCTTTACTAGGAAAAATTACTAAACTTTTACTAAAAATGCCAATTATTCTTTACTATGGAAATTACTAAAATACCCCTATCTTTTTCTAAAATTCCAATTTTGCCCTCAAAGGGTGAAATTACCAAATTATCCTTACTATTTTCTAAAATTTCCCATTTTGCCCTTGATCTTTTTATGAAATTCCAAATATGTCCCTAATTGTTCTAGAATCTATGAAATTACCTAATTATCCTCAATCTTTTTATAAAATTCCAATTGTGTCCTCTAAATGTGAAATTACCTAATTAACCTCAATCTTTTTATAAAATTCCAATTGTATCCTCTAAATGTGAAATTACCTAATTAACCTCAATCTTTTTATAAAATTCCAATTGTATCCTCTAAATGTGAAATTACCTAATTACCCTTATACTTTTTAATTATTGCCGAAAATGCCCTTAAACTTTTTCTAAAATTCCCAATGTGTCCCTACATGTGAAATGACTATTTTACCCTTGGTCATTTGAAAAATTTCCACCTAGCACCCTTTCAATTCCTTCATGGCCGTGAATGATTTTTTTCTCAAAATTTCCAACATCTCAAAATCAACCAAGCAATTTCAATCACAAACAAACCAATCAAAGTTCAATTCAATCATAACACATCATCAATATCAATCAAACATTACATCAAACACCAATTTCACACTTCTAACATCAAATTTATATAAGCCCCAAATTCAATTTCATGGCTCTTGATCAATTCTTGAATTTAAACATCAAGACATGTTTTTCTACATTCCAAGTGGTCTAAATTGAAATTAAATGCCATGATCCTTACCTAGAATCCTTAGTTTGATGAAGAAATCCCTTGAATCCTTTTCTCCCTTGCTCCCTTGGTTTCTTGAAATTTTTAGAGTTTTCTTCTAATTCTTTCCTTTTTGGCCGATTGAAATTGGATGAGGGGGAAAGGTGAGATGGGTTTCTTTCTTGAATTTAGAAACTAAGATGAAGAGAAAATGGAGTTTAAGATGAAGTGAAATGGGGGCTGTAGCTGCCTTAGAAGCTCACGGTTTGTGGGAAAGGAAAAACTAGCTTTTTGGTTTCTTTATCTTTGATTGTCTTATGCTTTTATAAACAAAATTTTCTGCACCAAATTTAATAAACACCACACGTCCACTGCAGTGCTTTGGGCAGCTAATTTTGGCCAGAATTCAGCCCACTTGGACGTTCAACTTGGTGCCTTGTGTGGTTTGCTTTTTGCTTTGTTTAATTAGTCAAAAAAAGTAGGAAAAAGTAGCATTTTCTAGAAAATTCTAGGGCTTTTTAATTATCTTACAAACTAATTAGAATTTGAAGAAACTAACACCACCATTAAATTCCTCACTATCAAAAACCTTGGGGTAGTGTCTTAACTATCTCTTAATCAAGGTCTAATTAGCTTAATTTAATTACATTAGAAATGTCAATTTGTCAAATTTTGATTGGTTAATACTTTTCTTTTTCTTTTTCTTAGTTAAACAATTTTAATAATTATTCTAAGTATGTTATAATTAATAGATAATTCTATAGATGTCATATAGATTTTATCTTAATTTTCTACCTTAAAATTTTACCGTAATAATTCCTTAGAGTCCTAATTCTCAAAAAATTCTAATAATTCGAAACTAGCATTTTGATTCTTCAACTGTATATATATTTCATCTATATTCAATTACCTTTTTATTAAGTTACAGATTAGTCCAAAATTTTACACTTGAAAATTTATCCTGGACAGCCGTCAGACACAACGGTCCAGTCAACAAGTAATTCATTTCTCAACTGTATATATTTTAAATCTACATTAAATTCTTGATTTATTAGAGTACAGTTTAATCCAAAATGTTATACTGGAAAATCTTATCCTGGACAGCTGTCTGACACAACTGTCCGATCAACAAGAAATTTATGTATAAACAAAAGTATTAAAAGACTTAGAAAATTTTACTGAATAGCACTGTATTAATTTTATTATGAAAATAGGTACAGAAAGTTTCTATAAAATACAGTACATCATTTCTCATAATATTTATATAAAAATATTTACAAATGGTAAAGTAGTAAAATTGAGGATGTTACAAATTTCACCTAAAAAGGGAAGTTTCCATAGAAATATGAATGCAATGATTTGTGATGGATTGAGTTTGAGTTATTGGATTATTGGTTATTAATGATTGTTCTATTATTAACTGTGAATTGGAGACCGGGAAGAATGTGATCCTCGGGCAAAGAGTGCTGGAATTTGTTTGTGCATGTGAATTGCTTGTATCAGTGAGAGCTCATATTCAGTACTGTCAAAGAGAAATATTTGGGAGAAAAACCCTAAAATTTCAAGAAGACAAAGGAGAAAGGGAGAAAAGGGATTCAAAGGTTTCTCCATCAAACTAAGGATTCTAGGTAAGGATCATGGCATTTAATTTCATTTTAGACCATTTGGAATGTAGAAAAAACATGTTGTTAAGTTTAGATTCAAGATTTAATCAAGAACCATGAAAAGATGAAATTGATTTTGGGTTTTTATATAATTGATATTAGAAGCTTGAAATAATTGTTTGGAACCATGTTTGATTGATTGGATGATATGTTGTGATGGATTGAAATTGATTGGTTGGTTTGTTGTTGGATTGAAATTGCTTGATTTGGCTTGATTGTGTTGTGAATGATGTTGGAAATTGTTGAATGTTTATATTTTTGTAGGTGATTGTTTAAAATTACTTATTTAATTGTGATTATTAACATATTGCATATGCATGAGTCTTTTTGGGGGATTTATAAAGATTCAAGTGAAAAATAATTGATGTTGGCTAACCGGGACTGCGGTAGCCATGAAAATGAAAAAGAAAGAAAAGAAAAGAAAAGAAAGAATAAATGTTGACTAACCGGGACTGCGGTAGTCATGAGAAACGAGTTGATATATGAGAAATGATTTTGTTGACTAACCGGGACTGCGGTAGTCATGTGAAATGAATATGATTTGAGAATTGAATCTTTGGGGTGAGCAGAATAAGTTAGACAGGGCTGTATAGTCTGTGATTATATAGTCTGTGGGGTGAAGGATATTGGCAATTCCACATGTGGCTGGAAACTGGACTGAGTTGCGGTCGTGGTGGCCTTCCGAGTATCCTGATCTCCTAATTCAGTCTAGTTTATTCGCGTTTAGTAGGGGATGATTGCTGAATTGCAGTGCGTAATGGTAGGCCAGTTTCTTACTAAACACTCAACGGGGAAGTCTCCATGGAGCAGGGTCAAAAATGATTTTGAATCAAAAACAGTGGCTGGACATGCTCTGTAAAACACAATTCCATATTTTTAGAAAATAGCATATCAAATTCGTTTTATGTGCAATTTTACAGAGAATGTCTCCAACATGTGGACCATCACATATATTTCCTCAGTACCAAAAATCCACCAAAAATACCCTTTTTGAATTTCCAAATCATTATTCCTCCAGAACAGAGTTTTCAATAAGAAAATGTAAATAATTACAAAAGGTACTTACAAAATTCTGAGAAAATCCATGGATATTCCACATGGTCAAAACAGTATTACTAAATTTTCTCAAGACCAAATTCTCACAAAAAGTAATTTTCTACATTCAATTTCTTTGCTGTCCAGCTATTCAGTTTTTCCAACATTAAATCACTAAAAATACTTCCCAGGCTTTTCTGACATTACGAAATTTCAGAGATGACCCTCATGATACACAAAATGAACTCATGGTTCCAGTTTTTCCAAAATCACGTCCCAAAATTCTTGTAAAAATCAAAACAGTCCCATTCTCAGAATCAACAGTTTTCGGAAATAATTCCGGTAAAAATAGTTACAGTGCTCAAAAAAATCTGAAAAAAATACCACGACATCCAAAGGCATCAAAACATAGGAAAATGTATTTACATCCTCAAAACACATGCACGAAAATGGAGACGAAAAATCCACACAGTAACAGGACACAAATCACAACTAGCTTATTTCGGGTTTTTCAAAATAACCATGGTATTTACAGACCATCAACAACAGCCACAATCCATATTTAACAAGAAAACAAGGAAATAGCTTCGGAAAGAAGAAAACCCTTCCATACCTCCTAGTTTCTTCCACCAAATGCAACAAAAATAGGTTGGTTGAGTAGCTCTAGTCTCCCTCTATGATATATCCAAGATTGATCGGTAGAAACTTTGATTTGTCGGCTCAAATATTAGAGAGAAGATGCAGAATATTTAGAGAGAAGGAGGAGAGAGAGCAGAGGGTTTCAGGGAGGAAGGAGAGAAGAATGAAGAATGAGGGAAAGAGAAGCCGTTGACGTCTCTTATGTGAGATTATTTTGCAATTTTGGTATTTGCAGCCACCCTTCCTCTAAGGACACCCCCTTCTCTTATTATTATTTTTTTCTACAACTTACGGAACTTACGTAAAAGTTCCAAAATCTCACAATAACACTATGGCACATAACAAAACATAGAACTTAAGTTAATTATTATATCAATCAACATAATTTAAATTTCGTTTGCTCTGTCATTATTAATCAATCTCGTAAAATCGCAAACTTAAAATGCGCGTAGTTTTCAAACTGTAACTCCGATTTGGGTGAAACCAAAACTCACAATCTTGTTTTTAAGTGAAATAAATCTGTTTTTGGGTTCTAAAATGAACAGACCACTGTATCATAAGATTGCTTCCCAAAATCACCTCTTAGAAAGCTCAATTCAAGGGAAATCCTTAGGTGAAAGACTTGTTCTTGACCTAGAGGCCTACCTAGTAGTTTACCTACAACTTATATAGGATACATTAACTCTAAATCTTCAATGTTGAGTAGATTTAAGTATTGCCTTGAAGATAGCTATATTGTCTACCTAGTAGCTTAGATAGATTTCTATCGAATCCACTCTATGTTAGTGAGCCTATAGCCTTGAGAGTGAATCTGCTTAGATGAAAACCATATATACCCTTTGAGAACGAACCTTATCTATGCTTTGTGTTGGAGAAAGAGATAGTAAGTTAGAAACGAGCCCCTTAAGAGGAACACTTCCTTTTGGGAGAAGTCTAAGACTAGCTGTAGAAAAATAGATTGGCCTGAGAGTAGGCAAAGATGATTATGGCCCTAGCTTACTTTAACCTTACGCTCAGTGAATTTCAGGGACGAAATTCCTTAAAGGAGGGGAGTATTGTAACACCCCGAAAATTACAACCCAAATAAGTATGAACATGAGAGATTTAATTAGAAAATTTTCTTGTTGGGGAGAATTGTAACGTTGTGATTTTCCTAATTATATGATTAAGAGATTGATTAATAATGAAAGAGCAAACAAAATTTAAATTATGTTGATTGATATAATAATTAACTTAAGTTCTATGTTTTGTTATGTGCCGTAGTGTTATTGTGAGATTTTGGAACTTTTACGTAAGTTCCGTAAGTTGTAGAAAAAAAAATAATAAGAGAAGGGGGTGTCCTTAGAGGAAGGGTGGCTGCAAATAACAAAATTGCAAAATAATCTCACTTCAGAGCCGTGAACAGCTTCTCTTTCCCTCATTTTTCATTCTTCTCTCCTTCCTCCCCGAAACCCTCTGCTCTCTCTCCTCCTTCTCTCTAAATATTCTGCATCTTCTCTCTAATATTTGAGCCTCCAAATCAAAGTTTCTACCGATTAATCTTGGATATATCATAGAGGGAGACTAGAGCTACTCAACCAACCTTTTTTTGTTGCATTTGGTGGAAGAAACTAGGAGGTATGGAGGGGTTTTCTTCTTCCCTAAGCTATTTCCTTATTTTCTTGTTAAATATGGATTGTGGTTGTTGTTGATGGTCTGTAAATACCATGGTTATTTTGTAAAACCCGAAATAAGCTAGTTGTGATTTGTGTCCTGTGACTGTGTGGATTTTTCGTCTCCGTTTTCGTGCATGTTTTTGAGGATGTAAATACATTTTCCTATGTTTTGATGCCTCTGGATGTCGTGGTATTTTTTTCAGATTTTTTTGAGCACTGTAACTATTTTTACCGGAATTATTTTCGAAAACTGTTGATTCTGAGAATGGAACTGTTTTGATTTTTACAAGAATTTTGGGACGTGATTTTGGAAAAACTGGAACCATGAGTTCATTTTATGTATTATGAGGGTCATCTATGAAATTTTGTAAGCTCAGAAAAGCCTGGGAAGTATTTTTAGTGATTTAATGTTGGAAAAACTGAATAGCTGGACAGCAGAGAAATTGAATGTAGAAAATTATTTTTTGTGAGAATTTGGTCTTGAGAAAATTTATTAATACTTTTCTGACCATGTGGAATATACATGGATTTTCTCAGAATTTTGTAAGTAACTTTGTAATTATTTACATTTTCTTATTGAAAACTCTGTTCTGGAGGAATAATGATTTGGAAATTCAAAAAGGATATTTTTGGTTGGTTTCTGGTACTGAAGAAATTATATGTGATGGTCCACATGTTGGAGACATTCTCTGTAGAATTTCACATAAAACGAATTTGATATGCTATTTTCTAAAAATATGGAATTGTGTTTTACAGAGCATGTCCAGCCACTGTTTTTGATTCAAAAATAATATTTGTGGGTTTAATTTTCGTGAGATAAATTTATATGATGAAATATGAATGATGTATAGTTTCTCTGTAAAATCTCATGAAATTGCAAATTGATATGATGTATCAAATAATTTTTGGTGTGTGTGTACAGCTCTATGTGTCCACATGAAATTTAATTGTATTAATTGTGTATTTGGTTTTAATGCTTTTAATTGTACTTGTTAAGGAATAATTTCACCTAAAAAGGGAAGTTTCCATAGAAATATGAATGCAATGATTTGTGATGGATTGAGTTTGAGTTATTGGATTATTGGTTATTAATGATTGTTCTATTATTAACTGTGAATTGGAGACCGGGAGGAATGTGATCCTCGGGCAAAGAGTGCTGGAATTTGTTTGTGCATGTGAATTGCTTGTATCAGTGAGAGCTCATATTCAGTACTGTCAAAGAGAAATATTTGGGAGAAAAACCCTAAAATTTCAAGAAGACAAAGGAGAAAGGGAGAAAAGGGATTCAAAGGTTTCTCCATCAAACTAAGGATTCTAGGTAAGGATCATGGCATTTAATTTCATTTTAGACCATTTGGAATGTAGAAAAAACATGTTGTTAAGTTTAGATTCAAGATTTAATCAAGAACCATGAAAAGATGAAATTGATTTTGGGTTTTTATATAATTGATATTAGAAGCTTGAAATAATTGTTTGGAACCATGTTTGATTGATTGGATGATATGTTGTGATGGATTGAAATTGATTGGTTGGTTTGTTGTTGGATTGAAATTGCTTGATTTGGCTTGATTGTGTTGTGAATGATGTTGGAAATTGTTGAATGTTTATATTTTTGTAGGTGATTGTTTAAAATTACTTATTTAATTGTGATTATTAACATATTGCATATGCATGAGTCTTTTTGGGGGATTTATAAAGATTCAAGTGAAAAATAATTGATGTTGGCTAACCGGGACTGCGGTAGCCATGAAAATGAAAAAGAAAGAAAAGAAAAGAAAAGAAAGAATAAATGTTGACTAACCGGGACTGCGGTAGTCATGAGAAACGAGTTGATATATGAGAAATGATTTTGTTGACTAACCGGGACTGCGGTAGTCATGTGAAATGAATATGATTTGAGAATTGAATCTTTGGGGTGAGCAGAATAAGTTAGACAGGGCTGTATAGTCTGTGATTATATAGTCTGTGGGGTGAAGGATATTGGCAATTCCACATGTGGCTGGAAACTGGACTGAGTTGCGGTCGTGGTGGCCTTCCGAGTATCATGATCTCCTAATTCAGTCTAGTTTATTCGCGTTTAGTAGGGGATGATTGCTGAATTGCAGTGCGTAATGGTAGGCCAGTTTCTTACTAAACACTCAACGGGGAAGTCTCCATGGAGCAGGGTCAAAAATGATTTTGAATCAAAAACAGTGGCTGGACATGCTCTGTAAAACACAATTCCATATTTTTAGAAAATAGCATATCAAATTCGTTTTATGTGCAATTTTACAGAGAATGTCTCCAACATGTGGACCATCACATATATTTCCTCAGTACCAAAAATCCACCAAAAATACCCTTTTTGAATTTTCAAATCATTATTCCTCCAGAACAGAGTTTTCAATAAGAAAATGTAAATAATTACAAAAGGTACTTACAAAATTATGAGAAAATCCATGGATATTCCACATGGTCAAAGCAGTATTACTAAATTTTCTCAAGACCAAATTCTCACAAAAAGTAATTTTCTACATTCAATTTCTTTGCTGTCCAGCTATTCAGTTTTTCCAACATTAAATCACTAAAAATACTTCCCAGGCTTTTCTGACATTACAAAATTTCAGAGATGACCCTCATGATACATAAAATGAACTCATGGTTCCAGTTTTTCCAAAATCACGTCCCAAAATTCTTGTAAAAATCAAAACAGTCCCATTCTCAGAATCAACCATTTTTGAAAATAATTCCGGTAAAAATAGTTACAGTGCTCAAAAAAATCTGAAAAAAATATCACGACATTTAGAGGCATCAAAACATAGGAAAATGTATTTAAATCCTCAAAACACATGCACTAAAATGGAGACGAAAAATCCACACAGTCACAGGACACAAATCACAACTAGCTTATTTCGGGTTTTTCAAAATAATCATGGTATTTACAGACCATCAACAACAGCCACAATCCATATTTAACAAGAAAACAAGGAAATAGCTTACGAAAGAAGAAAACCCCTCCATACCTCCTAGTTTCTTCCACCAAATGCAACAAAAATAGGTTGGTTGAGTAGCTCTAGTCTCCCTCTATGATATATCCAAGATTAATCGGTAGAAACTTTGATTTGGAGGCTCAAATATTAGAGAGAAGATGCAGAATATTTAGAGAGAAGGAGGAGAGAGAGCAGAGGGTTTCGGGGAGGAAGGAGAGAAGAATGAAGAATGAGGGAAAGAGAAGCTGTTGACGTCTCTAATGTGAGATTATTTTGCAATTTTGGTATTTGCAGCCACCCTTCCTCTAAGGACACCCCTTCTGTTATTATTATTTTTTTCTACAACTTACGGAACTTACGTAAAAGTTCCAAAATATCACAATAACACTATGGCACATAACAAAACATAGAACATAAGTTAATTATTATATCAATCAACTTAATTTAAATTTCGTTTGCTCTTTCATTATTAATCAATCTCTTAAAATCGTAAACTTAAAATGCGCGTAGTTTTCAAACTGTAAATCCGATTTGGATGAAACCAAAACTCACAATCTTGTTTTTAAGTGAAATAAATCTGTTTTTGGGTTCTAAAATGAACAGATCATTGTATCATAAGATTGCTTCCCAAAATCACCTCTTAGAAAGCTTAATTCAAAGGAAATCCTTAGGTGAAAGACTTGTTCTTGACCTAGAGGCCTACCTAGTAGTTTACCTACAACTTATATAGGATACATTAACTCTAAATCTTCAATGTTGAGTAGATTTAAGTATTGCCTTGAAGATAGCTATATTGTCTACCTAGTAGCTTAGATAGATTTCTACTTTATGTTTGTGAGCCTATAGCCTTGAGAGTGAATATGCTTAGATGAAAACCATATATACCCTTTGAGAACGAACCTTATCTATGCTTTGTGTTGGAGAAAGAGATAGTAAGTTAGAAACGAGCCCCTTAAGAGGAACACTTCCTTATGGCAAAAGTCTAAGACTAGCTGTAGAAAAATAGATTGGCCTGAGAGTAGGCAAAGATGATTATGGCCCTAGCTTACTTTAACCTTACGCTCAGTGAATTTCGGGGATGAAATTCCTTAAAGGAGGGGAGTATTGTAACACCCCGAAAATTACAACCCAAATAAGTATGAACGTGAGAGATTTAATTAGAAAATTTTCTTGTTGGGGAGAATTGTAACGTTGTGATTTTTCTAATTATATGATTAAGAGATTGATTAATAATGAAAGAGCAAACAAAATTTAAATTATGTTGATTGATATAATAATTAACTTAAGTTCTATGTTTTGTTATGTGCCATAGTGTTATTGTGAGATTTTGGAACTTTTACGTAAGTTCCGTAAGTTGTAGAAAAAAAAATAATAAGAGAAGGGGGTGTCCTTAGAGGAAGGGTGGCTGCAAATAGCAAAATTGCAAAATAATCTCACTTAAGAGTCATGAACAGCTTCTCTTTCCCTCATTCTTCATTCTTCTCTCCTTCCTCCCCGAAACCCTCTGCTCTCTCTCCTCCTTCTCTCTAAATGTTCTGCATCTTCTCTCTAATATTTGAGCCTCCAAATCAAAGTTTCTACCGATTAATCTTGGATATATCATAGAGGGAGACTAGAGCTACTCAACCAACCTTTTTTTTGTTGCATTTGGTGGAACAAACTAGGAGGTATGGAGGGGTTTTCTTCTTCCCTAAGCTATTTCCTTATTTTCTTGTTAAATATGGATTGTGGCTGTTGTTGATGGTCTGTAAATACCCTGGTTATTTTGAAAAGCCCGAAATAAGCTAGTTGTGATTTGTGTCCTGTGACTGTGTGGATTTTTCGTCTCCGTTTTCGTGCATGTTTTTTAGGATGTAAATACATTTTCCTATGTTTTGATGCCTCTGGATGTCGTGGCCTTTTTTCAGATTTTTTTGAGTACTGTAACTATTTTTACCGGAATTATTTTCGAAAACTGTTGATTCTGAGGATGGGACTGCTTTGATTTTTACAAGAATTTTGGGACTTGATTTTGGAAAAACTGGAACCATGAGTTCATTTTATGTATCATGATGGTCATCTCTGAAATTTTGTAAGGTCAGAAAAGCCTGGGAAATATTTCTAGTGATTTAATGTTGGAAAAACTGAATAGCTGGACAGAATAGAAATTGAATGTAGAAAATTACTTTTTGTGAGAATTTGGTCTTGAGAAAATTTAGTAATACTTTTCTGACCATGTGGAATATCCATGGATTTTCTCAAAATTTGGTAAGTACCTTTGTAATTATTTACATTTAATTATTGAAAACTCTGTTCTGGAGGAATAATGATTTTGAAATTCAAAAAGGGTATTTTTGGTGGATTTTTGGTACTGAGGAAATTATATGTGATGGTCCACATGTTGGAGACATTCTCTGTAAAATTTCACATAAAACAAATTTGATATGCTATTTTCTAAAAATATGGAATTGTGTTTTACAGAGCATGTCCAGCCACTGTTTTTGATTCAAAAATAACATTTGTGGGTTGAATTTTCGAGAGATAAATTTATATGATGAAATATGAATGATGTATAGTTTCTCTGTAAAATCTAATGAAATTTCACATTGATATGATGTATCAAATAATTTTTGGTGTGTGTGTTCAGCTCTATGTGTCCACATGAAATTTAATTGTATTAATTGTGTATTTGGTTTTAATGCTTTTAATTGTACTTGTTAAGAAATAATTTCACCTAAAAAGGGAAGTTTCCATAGAAATATGAATGCAATGATTTGTGATGGATTGAGTTTGAGTTATTGGATTATTAGTTATTAATGATTGTTCTATTATTAACTGTGAATTGGAGACCGGGAGGAATGTGATCCTCGGGCAAAGAGTGCTGGAATTTGTTTGTGCATGTGAATTGCTTGTATCAGTGAGAGCTCATATTCAGTACTGTCAAAGAGAAATATTTGGAAGAAAAACCCTAAAATTTCAAGAAGACAAAGGAGAAAGGGAGAAAAGGGATTCAAAGGTTTCTCCATCAAACTAAGGATTCTAGGTAAGGATTATGGCATTTAATTTCATTTTGGACCATTTGGAATGTAGAAAAACATGTTGTTAAGTTTAGATTCAAGATTTAATCAAGAACCATGAAAAGATGAAATTGATTTTGGGTTTTTATATAATTGATATTAGAAGCTTGAAATAATTGTTTGGAACCATGTTTGATTGATTGGATGATATGTTGTGATGGATTGAAATTGATTGGTTGGTTTGTTGTTGGATTGAAATTGCTTGATTCGGCTTGATAGTGTTGTGAATGATGTTGGAAATTGTTGAATGTTTATATTTTTGTAGGTGATTGTTTAAAATTACTTATTTAATTGTGATTATTAACATATATGCATACGCGTGAGTCTTTTTGGGAGATTTATAAAGATACAAGTGAAAAATAATTGATGTAGGCTAACCAGGACTGCGGTAGCCATGAAAATGAAAAAGAAAGAAAAGAAAAGAAAAGAAAGAAAAGAAAGAATAAATGTTGACTAACCGGGACTGCGGTAGTCAGGAGAAACGAGTTGATATATGAGAAATGATTTTGTTGACTAACCGGGACAGCGGTAGTCATGTGAAATGAATATGATTTGAGAATTGAATCTTTGGGGTGAGCAGAACAAGTTAGACAGGGCTGTATAGTCTGTTATTATATAGTCTGTGGGGTGAAGGATATTGGCAATTCCACATGTGGCTGGAAACTGGACTGAGTTGCGGTCGTAGTAGCCTTCCGGGTATCCTGATCTCCTAATTCAGTCTAGTTTATTCGCGTTTAGTAGGGGATGATTGCTGAATTGCAGTGCGTAATTCTAGGCCAGTTTCTTACTAAACACTCAAAGGGGAAATCTCCATGGAGCAGAGTCAAAAATGATTTTGAATAAAAAACAGTGGCTGGACATGCTCTGTAAAACACAATTCCATATTTTTAGAAAATAGCATATCAAATTCGTTTTATGTGCAATTTTACAAAGAATGTCTCCAACATGTGGACCATCACATATATTTCCTCAGTACCAAAAATCCACCAAAAATACCCTTTTTGAATTTCCAAATCATTATTCCTCCATAACAGAGTTTTCAATAAGAAAATGTAAATAATTACAAAAGGTACTTACAAAATTATGAGAAAATCCATGGATATTCCACATGGTCAAAAAAGTATTCCTAAATTTTCTCAAGACCAAATTCTCACAAAAAGTAATTTTCTACATTCAATTTCTCTGCTGTCCAATTATTCAGTTTTTCCAACATTAAATCACTAAAATACTTCCCAGGCTTTTCTGACCTTACAAAATTTCAGAGATGACCCTCATGATACATAAAATGAACTCATGGTTCCAGTTTTTCCAAAATCACGTCCCAAAATTCTTGTAAAAATCAAAACAGTCACATTCTCATAATCAACAGTTTTCGAAAATAATTTCGGTAAAAATAGTTACATTGCTCAAAAAAATCTTAAAAAAATACCACGACATCCAGAGGCATCAAAACATAGGAAAATTTATTTACATCCTCAAAACACATGCACGAAAATGGAGACGAAAAATCCACACAGTCACAGGACACAAATCACAAATAGCTTATTTCGGGTTTTTCAAAATAACCATGGTATTTACAGACCATCAACAACAGCCACAATCCATATTTAACAAGAAAACAAGGAAATAGCTTAGGAAAGAAGAAAACCCCTCCATACCTCCTAGTTTCTTCCACCAAATGCAACAAAAATAGGTTGGTTGAGTAGCTCTAGTCTCCCTCTATGATATATCCAAGATTAATCGATAGAAACTTTGATTTGGAGGCTCAAATATTAGAGAGAAGATGCAAAATATTTAGAAAGAAGGAGGAGAGACAGCAGAGGGTTTCGGGGAGGAAGGAGAGAAGAATGAAGAATGAGGGAAGGGAAGTTGTTGACGTCCCTGAAGTGAGATTATTGTGCAATTTTGCTATTTGCAGTAACCCTTCCTCTAAGGACACCCCCTTCTCTTATTATTATTTTTTTCTACAACTTACGAAACTTACGTAAAAGTTCCAAAATCACACAATAACACTATGGCACATAACAAAACATAGAACTTAAGTTAATTATTATATCAATCAACATAATTTAAATTTCGTTTGCTCTTTCATTATTAATCAATCTCTTACAATCGCAAACTTAAAATGCGCGTAGTTTTCAAACTGTAACTCCGATTTGGATGAAACCAAAACTCACAATCTTGTTTTTAAGTGAAATAAATCTGTTTTTGGGTTCTAAAATGGACAGATCACTGTATCATAAGATTGCTTCCCAAAATCACCTCTTAGAAAGCTCAATTCAAGGGAAATCCTTAGGTGAAAGACTTGTTCTTGACCTAGAGGCCTACCTAGTAGTTTACCTACAACTTATATAGGATACATTAACTCTAAATCTTCAATGTTGAGTAGATTTAAGTATTGCCTTGAAGATAGCTATATTGTCTACCTAGTAGCTTAGATAGATTTCTACTCTATGTTAGTGAGCCTATAGCCTTGAGAGTGAATCTGCTTAGATGAAAACCATATATACCCTTTGAGAACGAACCTTATCTATGCTTTGTGTTGGAGAAAGAGATAGTAAGTTAGAAACGAGCCCCTTAAGAGGAACACTTCCTTATGGCAGAAGTCTAAGACTAGCTGTAGAAAAATAGATTGGCCTGAGAGTAGGCAAAGATGATTATGGCCCTAGCTTACTTTAACCTTACGCTCAGTGAATTTCAGGTACGAAATTCCTTAAAGGAGGGGAGTATTGTAACACCCCAAAAATTACAACCCAAATAAGTATGAACGTGAGAGATTTAATTAGAAAATTTTCTTTTGGGGAGAATTGTAACGTTGTGATTTTCCTAATTATATGATTAAGAGATTGATTAATAATGAAAGAGCAAACAAAATTTAAATTATGTTGATTGATATAATAATTAACTTAAGTTCTATGTTTTGTTATGTGCCATAGTATTATTGTGAGATTTTGGAACTTTTACGTAAGTTCCGTAAGTTGTAGAAAAAATAATAATAAGAGAAGGGGGTGTCCTTAGAGGAAGGGTGGCTGCAAATAGCAAAATTGCAAAATAATCTCACTTCAGAGCCGTGAACAGCTTCTCTTTCCCACATTTTTCATTCTTCTCTCCTTCCTCCCCGAAACCCTCTGCTCTCTCTCCTCCTTCTCTCTAAATATTCTGCATCTTCTCTTTAATATTTGAGCCTCCAAATCAAAGTTTCTATCGATTAATCTTGGATATATCATAGAGGGAGACTAGAGCTACTCAACCAACCTTTTTTTGTTGCATTTGGTGGAAGAAACTAGGAGGTATGGAGGGGTTTTCTTCTTCCCTAAGCTATTTCCTTATTTTCTTGTTAAATATAGATTGTGGTTGTTGTTGATGGTCTGTAAATACCATGGTTATTTTGTAAAACCCGAAATAAGCTAGTTGTGATTTGTGTCCTGTGACTGTGTGGATTTTTTTTCTCCATTTTCGTGCATGTTTTTGAAGATTTAAATACATTTTCCTATGTTTTGATGCCTCTGGATGTCGTGGTATTTTTTTCAGATTTTTTTGAGCACTGTAACTATTTTTACCGGAATTATTTTCGAAAACTGTTGATTCTGAGAATGAGACTGTTTTGATTTTTACAAGAATTTTGGGACGTGATTTTGGAAAAACTGGAACCATGAGTTCATTTTATGTATTATGAGGGTCATCTCTGAAATTTTGTAAGCTCAGAAAAGCCTGGGAAGTATTTTTAGTGATTTAATGTTGGAAAAACTGAATAGCTGGACAGCAGAGAAATTGAATGTAGAAAATTATTTTTTGTGAGAATTTGGTCTTGAGAAAATTTATTAAAACTTTTCTGACCATGTGGAATATACATGGATTTTCTCAGAATTTTGTAAGTAAGTTTGTAATTATTTACATTTTCTTATTGAAAACTCTGTTCTGGAGGAATAATGATTTGGAAATTCAAAAAGGATATTTTTGGTTGGTTTCTGGTATTGAGGAAATTATATGTGATGGTCCACATGTTGGAGACATTCTCTGTAAAATTTCACATAAAACGAATTTGATATGCTATTTTATAAAAATATGGGATTGTGTTTTACAGAGCATGTCCAGCCACTGTTTTTGATTCAAAAATAATATTTGTGGGTTTAATTTTCGTGAGATAAATTTATATGATGAAATATGAATGATGTATAGTTTCTCTGTAAAATCTCATGAAATTTCAAATTGATATGATGTATCAAATAATTTTTGGTGTGTGTGTACAGCTCTATGTGTCCACATGAAATTTAATTGTATTAATTGTGTGTTTGGTTTTAATGCTTTTAATTGTACTTGTTAAGGAATAATTTCACCTAAAAAGGGAAGTTTCCATAGAAATATGAATGCAATGATTTGTGATGGATTGAGTTTGAGTTATTGGATTATTGGTTATTAATGATTGTTCTATTATTAACTGTGAATTGGAGACCGGGAGGAATGTGATCCTCGGGCAAAGAGTGCTGGAATTTGTTTGTGCATGTGAATTGCTTGTATCAGTGAGAGCTCATATTCAGTACTGTCAAAGAGAAATATTTGGAAGAAAAACCCTAAAATTTCAAGAAGACAAAGGAGAAAGGGAGACAAGGGATTCAAAGGTTTCTCCATCAAACTAAGGATTCTAGGTAAGGATCATGGCATTTAATTTCATTTTGGACCATTTGGAATGTAGAAAAACATGTTATTAAGTTTAGATTCAAGATTTAATCAAGAACCATGAAAAGATGAAATTGATTTTGGGTTTTTATATAATTGATATTAGAAGCTTGAAATAATTGTTTGGAACCATGTTTGATTGATTGGATGATATGTTGTGATGGATTGAAATTGATTGGTTGGTTTGTTGTTGGATTGAAATTGCTTGATTTGGCTTGATTGTGTTGTGAATGATGTTGGAAATTGTTGAATGTTTATATTTTTGTAGGTGATTGTTTAAAATTACTTATTTAATTGTGATTATTAACATATTGCATATGCATGAGTCTTTTTGGGGGATTTATAAAGATTCAAGTGAAAAATAATTGATGTTGGCTAACCGGGACTGCAGTAGCCATGAAAATGAAAAAGAAAGAAAAGAAAAGAAAAGAAAGAATAAATGTTGACTAACCGGGACTGCGGTAGTCATGAGAAACGAGTTGATATATGAGAAATGATTTTGTTGACTAACCGGGATTGCGGTAGTCATGTGAAATGAATATGATTTGAGAATTGAATCTTTGAGGTGAGCAGAATAAGTTAGATAGGGCTGTATAGTCTGTGATTATATAGTCTGTGGGGTGAAGGATATTGGCAATTCCACATGTGGCTGGAAACTGGACTGAGTTGCGGTCGTGGTGGCCTTCCGAGTATCCTGATCTCCTAATTCAGTCTAGTTTATTTGCGTTTAGTAGGGGATGATTGCTGAATTGCAGTGCGTAATGGTAGGCCAGTTTCTTACTAAACACTCAAAGGGGAACTCTCCATGGAGCAGGGTCAAAAATGATTTTGAATAAAAAACAGTGGCTGGACATGCTCTGTAAAACACAATTCCATATTTTTAGAAAATAGCATATCAAATTCGTTTTATGTGCAATTTTACAGAGAATGTCTCCAACATGTGGACCATCACATATATTTCCTCAGTACCAAAAATCCACCAAAAATACCCTTTTTGAATTTCCAAATCATTATTCCTCCAAAACAAAGTTTTCAATAAGAAAATGTAAATAATTACAAAAGGTACTTACAAAATTCTGAGAAAATCCATGGATATTCCACATGGTCAAAGCAGTATTACTAAATTTTCTCAAGACCAAATTCTCACAAAAAGTAATTTTCTATGTTCAATTTCTTTGCTGTCCAGCTATTCAGTTTTTCCAACATTAAATCACTAAAAATACTTCCCAGGCTTTTCTGAGATTACAAAATTTCAGAGATGACCCTCATGATACATAAAATGAACTCATGGTTCCAGTTTTTCCAAAATCACATCCCAAAATTCTTGTAAAAATCAAAACAGTCCCATTCTCAAAATCAACCGTTTTTGAAAATAATTCCGGTAAAAATAGTTACAGTGCTAAAAAAAATCTGAAAAAAATACCACGACATTCATAGGCATCAAAACATAGGAAAATGTATTTAAATCCTCAAAACACATGCACGAAAATGGAGACAAAAAATCCACACAGTCACAGGACACAAATCACAACTAGCTTATTTCAGGTTTTTCAAAATAATCATGGTATTTACAGACCATCAACAACAGCCACAATCCATATTTAACAAGAAAATAAGGAACTAGCTTAGGAAAGAAGAAAACCCCTCCATACCTCCTAGTTTCATCCACCAAATGCAACAAAAATAGGTTGGTTGAGTAGCTCTAGTCTCCCTCTATGATATATCCAAGATTAATCGGTAGAAACTTTGATTTGGAGGCTCAAATATTAGAGAGAAGATGCAGAATATTTAGAGAGAAGGAGGAGAGAGAGCAGAGGTTTTCGGGGAGGAAGGAGAGAAGAATGAAGAATGAGGGAAAGAGAAGCTGTTGACGTCTCTAATGTGAGATTATTTTTCAATTTTGGTATTTGCAGCCACCCTTCCTCTAAGGACACCCCCTTCTCTTATTATTATTTTTTCTACAACTTACGGAACTTACGTAAAAGTTCCAAAATCTCACAATAACACTATGGCACATAACAAAACATAGAACTTAAGTTAATTATTATATCAATCAACATAATT
Source organism: Pueraria montana var. lobata (assembly GCA_026413185.1). Classification (NCBI taxonomy): domain Eukaryota; kingdom Viridiplantae; phylum Streptophyta; class Magnoliopsida; order Fabales; family Fabaceae; genus Pueraria; species Pueraria montana. The sequence continues at coordinate 19,766,863 of CM048649.1, read as the reverse complement.
TAAATTTCGTTTGCTCTGTCATTATTAATCAATCTCTTAAAATCGCAAACTTAAAATGCGCGTAGTTTTCAAACTGTAACTCCGATTTGGATGAAACCAAAACTCACAATCTTGTTTTTAAGTGAAATAAATCTATTTTTGGGTTCTAAAACGAACAGACCACTGTATCATAAGATTGCTTCCCAAAATCACCTCTTAGAAAGCTCAATTCAAGGGAAATCCTTAGGTGAAAGACTTGTTCTTGACCTAGAGGCCTACCTAGTAGTTTACCTACAACTTATATAGGATACATTAACTCTAAATCTTCAATGTTGATTAGATTTAAGTATTGCCTTGAAGATAGCTATATTGTCTACCTAGTAGCTTAGATAGATTTCTACTCTATGTTAGTGAGCCTATAGCCTTGAGAGTGAATCTGCTTAGATGAAAACCATATATACCCTTTGAGAACGAACCTTATCTATGCTTTGTGTTGGAGAAAGAGATAGTAAGTTAGAAACGAGCCCCTTAAGAGGAACACTTCCTTGTGGCAGAAGTCTAAGACTAGCTGTAGAAAAATAGATTGGCCTGAGAGTAGGCAAAGATGATTATAGCCCTAGCTTACTTTAACCTTACGCTTAGTGAATTTCAGGGACGAAATTCCTTAAAGGAGGGGAGTATTGTAACACCCCGAAAATTACAACCCAAATAAGTATGAACGTGAGAGATTTAATTAGAAAATTTTCTTGTTGGGGAGAATTGTAACGTTGTGATTTTCCTAATTATATGATTAAGAGATTGATTAATAATGAAAGAGCAAACAAAATTTAAATTATGTTGATTGATATAATAATTAACTTAAGTTCTATGTTTTGTTATGTGCCATAGTGTTATTGTGAGATTTTGGAACTTTTACGTTGTAACATCCTCATTTTATTAATTGTACGCATTTATATATGTATATTATTAACATTTATGCACTACATTTTATAGAAACCTTATGTACATATTCTCTTAATGAAATTAATACAGTTCTACTCAAAAGAATTTTCTGAATTTCCAAATGTCTTTATTTTTGCCGAAATTAATAGTTGACTGGACTGCTATGTCAGACAGCTGTCCAGGATAAATTTTCAAGTATAGAATTTTGAACTCAATTATAACTTAAAAGAAAGGTAATAGAATATAGATTAAAAATATATACAGATAAAGAATTAAAATGCTTATTCAGAATTGTTAGGATTTTCTGGAAGTTAGAACTTTGAGGAATTATTACGGTAAAATTCTAAGACAGAAAATTTAGAGAAAATTCATAGGATATCTATAGAATTATCTAATAATTGTAATATACTTAGAATAATTATTAAAAATGTTTAACCAAGAAAATTTTAATTTAGAACCTTAACCAATCAAAAAGTGACAACTTAGGCTTTTCTAAGATCACTAAATTAAGCTAATTAGGCTTGGATTAAGAGATAAGTAAGACACTACCCCAAGGTTTTTGATAGTGAGGAATCCAATGGTGATGTTATTTTCTTCAAATTCTAATCACATTGTAAAATAATTATCAGCCCTAATTACCTTCTAGAAATTTCTACAAAGTGCTTGAAATGTTGACTTTTGGGGTAGGCAAGTGACTTGGAACTCCTTGGCTGTCCAAGTGGGCTGGAAAGGCTTGGCAAGTGGACTTCCCTTGGTCCAAATGAGCTGCTGGACGTGCAGGGCAGCAGCTGGACTTGAAGGCAAAGTCCAATTTAGTTAATAATTTATTTTAAGAAGCATTTAACTTAAGTAAAAGGAGAAAAAGTCACAAAAAGCTATTTTCTCTCAAAACAGAACCTTGAGCTCTCCAAACCCAGCAGCTGCAGTTTTCATTTCAATTTCATCTTAACTTCATCATCTCATCCCAAATTAAGAAACCAAACCATCCAAACTTCCTAAACCCTAAGCTAATCGGCAAAAAGGAAAAGAAATTGGAGGAAATCTCAAAAATTCATACAAGACCAAGGAGTGAGGGAGAAAGGAATTCAAGGCTTTTTCTTCAATTAAAGAGTTTAAGGTAAGGATCTAGGCATTTAATTTCAATTAGAACCCTTGGAATTAGAAGAAAACATGTTGTAGGCTTAGATTAAAATTTTGACCTAGAATCATGAAAACTTGAAATTGATTTAGGGGTTTTGTGTTTTTGATGCTTGTGATTGTAATTCATGGATTGGAATGATGTTTGATTGAATTTTTGATGTGTTGTGATGGTTGAAATTTGGTTTGTTGAATTTTGATTGAATTTGTGATTTGGTTGATTTTTGGTTGGAATTGGAAGTTGTTACTTTGGAAAATATGTTGAGAATGGTAGTGAGACCATTTGGCCAGCCCTAAATGCAAGGGATATTATGTGGAAATTTTTGTAAAATCAAGGGCAAAATGGTCATTTTACATGTAGGGACAAAATGGGAATTTTTGAAAAAGAGCAAGGGTAATTTGGTCATTTCAAAATTTAGGACATAGATGGAATTCTAGAAAAGATTAAGGGTATTTTAGTAACTTTACCTAATAGTGAATTTTTATAATTTTTATGTGATTGCTTAATATTAATTATTTGTTTATTAGCATCATTGTCATATTGCATAAGCTTGAGTTCTTAGAAAATACAAAGATTTCAAATGAGAAATGAGTATTTATGGGGGAATTGATTTCCAGGACTGTGTTGACTGACCGGACTGCGGTAGTCATGTATTTGAAAATATGATTGAGATTATGAAAAGAGAACTGTGTTGACTGACCGGACTGCGGTAGTCATGTATTTGAAAATATGATTGAGATTATGAACAGAGAACTGTGTTGACTGACCGGACTGCGGTAGTCATGTATTTGAAAAGATGATTGAGATTGTGAACAGAGAATATGATAGTCCTGAGAAATGGGTGAGTAGAGTAAGTTAGACAGGACTGTATAGTCTGTGATTATATAGTCTGTGGGGTGAGGGATATTGGCAATTCCACATGTGGCTGTAATTTGGACAGAGATGCTGCCGTGGTGGCCTTCCGGGTATCCTGACCTCCTAATTCTGTTTAGTTTATTCGCGTTTAGTAGGGGCTGATAGCTGAATTACAGATCGTAATGGTAGGCCAGTTTCTTACTAAACACTCAAAGGGGAAGTCTCCATGGAGCAGGGTCAAAAATGAATTTGAGTAAAAAAAATTGCATTTGCATAAATCATACTGCATTTAATTATGTGTGTAATTAACTAAATTGTTATGATGTGTAATTGTTTGAAATTGTTTTAATTCTATGAGAAATTAAATGTCTGATCCTGTAATGCTGTCCCCAGATTCTAGGGGAGTGTGAATTGCAGGTGCTTGAAGATATAGTTAAATGATGAAGATGCAGAAATTCCAGAGCATATAGGATGGGACTATTTTGGGTAGACAATAATTTGTAGTAGTTAGAATTATTTTGTAGCAGTGTTTATATAAATTTTAATGATGTAAATTACAGAACATATTTTGGATTGTAAGAGATCGTATAAGAACTTTGAAATAAATATATAAAATGAATTAAATAGTTAAATTATGTTTTATAGAAAAAAAGGGGGTTACATTAGTGGTATCAGAGCTCTGGTTATGCATCTCTAGGACTTGCGAGTAGTGGGTCTATTAGGTGTTTTGCTGTGTTACCCTGATTAGAATTTTTTGTTTGTTAAGAATATTATGGGAAAAAGAGTAGTAACTAGATCTGAAATTTTAAGACATGTAGAAATGAGAAGAGGAAGGCTAGTTATAAATCCTAGAGTTGAAACCAATAGTATAGCTAAGATGGCAGAAAGGAAGAAAGAAAATCTTGATAAAGTTGTGAGGGTGCACACTCAAGACTCAGTCGAGATGAATTTCTCTCCTAATGCTTAAAATTTTATTATTATTAGTATTGTTCAAGTTGAGTTATTTTCCATGTTTCTTATTTTGTGGATTTAAGAGTTATAATCTTGAGTTAGTTGAGGAAGGAGATCTATTTATAGATCAAGATTGAGAATAGAGGTCCAAATATTTGAGTTTATAGGATGAGTTTAACAAAGGAAAGAAAATAAAGTTTTGAAGGCTGAAACAGTGTATCGTAGTATAAATTTGTCACAGGATTGATATCTTAACTATTAGGACTTGAAATTTTGTGTTTTAGACATGAATTAGAACCAAAATAGTGCATTTTTCTGGTGCAGTAAAATAGCCTGCGGGTTTAATATGTTTAATTACATTCCCATGGTGTAAGTGATGATTTAAGACTTGTATAATTGAGGTTATCAAGGATCCATGTTGTAGGTCTTAGTTGGTAGGTATATATATATGAGAATTCTTGTTGGTCAAACCTTGATTAAGAGAGTAGAATAGGACCCAAATACTAAGTTAGTAGAAGTTGTCCTAAGAATATTTTTAGTTGAAAGAGTAAGTGATTGGAAGACCTAAGGGTGTGTGTCTTGATGTTGGAAATTCAAGTAACAATTAAATTGGTAGTAGTGAATTGGAGTAATTTGAGGTATTTTGAAAGTCTTTCTAATAGTGATTTGTTGGAATTAGGGTTCTAAAGTACAGCTGTAAGTTGAGGATGTTAATCATGTTTAAAATCCTAACCTCTAAAATACGTTTGAATTGTGTGATAACTATTAGAGATAGATCATTTGTTGTGAACTTGAGTTGTTTGCCTTTAACTGACCTTGATGTGATATTAGGAATGGATTGGTTAGCAACCAACCATATTCTAATAGATTGTGCCTCTAAATCTTTGATTTTCCCTGAACATGATGTTTCTAGACTTAAGCCTATCCAACCCAAAGAAATATCATTTAAAAGTGAAATTCAAAAATACATGTTATCATCTCTTGGAACTAAAGAAGATAAAAATTGAAATTGAATCTGTGCTAGTTGTAAATGAGTATCTTGAAGTTTTTCCTGAGGATGTTTCTAGTTTACCTCCTGAGAGAGAGATAGAATTTAGCATTGACTTGATGCCTGGTACTAGACCAATCTCTATGCAACCCTATAGAATGGCACCATTGGAATTAAATGAATTAAAGAAACAATTGGAAGAGTTGCTAGAAAAACAATTTATAAGACCTAGTGTGTCACCATGGGGAGCCTCAGTGTTATTAGTTAAAAAGAAAGATGGGGGATCTAGGTTATGTATAGATTATAGACAATTAAATAAAGTAACTATAAAGAATAAATATCCTTGATCTAGAATAGATGTTATATTAATATTCTAAAAATAAAGAAGAACATGAAAATCATCTTAGAATAAAATTAGAAATTTTAAAAGATAGAAAATTATATGCTAAATTGTCTAAGTGTGAATTTTGGTTGGAGGAAGTGAAAATTTTAGGACATGTAATTTCTAAAGATGAACTAAGTGTAGATTTTTCTAAGGTAGAAGCAGTTTTAGAATGGGAAAGGCCTAAGACAGTAACTGAGATTAGTAGTTCTTAAGATTTGATGGATATTATAGAAGATTGATTGAAGGATTTTCTAAGATAGCTGAACCCTTAATAGAATTTTATTTGGAGTGAGAGTTGTGAGGAAATTTTCGAAGAATTGAAACATAAATTGACTACCTCACTAGTTTTAGTTTTACCCGACCTAAATGAATCCTATGAGGTATACTGTGATGTTTTATCTCTAGGGTTAAGATGTGTGTTGATATAAAATAGGAAAGTGGTAGCTTATGCATCTAGGCGGTTGAAATCACATGAGAGAAATTATCCTACTCATGATTTGGAGTTAGCAGCTATAGTTTTTGCTTTGAAGATTTGGAGACATTATTTATATGGATCAATATTTGATGTATATATAGTGATCATAAGTGTTTAAAATATTTGTTTAAAAAAAAAAAATTGGAAAGGAGACAAAGAAGATGGATGGAGTTTATTAAAGATTATGATTTTCAATTAAGGTATCATCCAAGAGAGGCTAATGTAGTAGAAGATGCTTTAAGTAGAAAAAATTGTGCATATGTCAACTATGAGGATTAAAGAATTAGGATTAATAGGATAATTTAGAGATTTAAATTTGTGTACAGTTAGGAAAAAAAAATTCAATTAGGAAGGATTACTAATGATTTTTGGAAGAGATTAAGAAGAAACAAGATGTAGATATATTTATTCAAGAAAAGAAAGCATTAATAGGAACAAATAAAGTAAAAGAATTTAATGTAGGAACAGATGGAATTATTAGATTTAAAAATAGAATTTGTGTACCTAATAATCAAGAATTTAAGGAATTAATTTTGGAGGAAGGGCACAAAAGTAAACTTAGTATTTATCCTAGAACAACAAAAATATATAAAGATTTAAAGGGAATGTTTTGGTGGTCTAGGATGAAGAGAGATGTAGCAGAATATGTGGCTAGATGTTTAACATGTTAGAAAGCAAAGATTGAATATCAGAAACCCTTTGATCTGTTACATCCTTTAGAGATACCTATATGGAAACGGAATAGTATATCAATGGATTTTGTGGTAGGATTACCTAGAACACATAGGAATTTTGATACCATTTGAGTAATTGTAGATAGATTAACTAAATTAGTACATTTTGCTTTCAATAAATATTAGGTATTCTTTAGAAAAATTAGCTTAATTGTACTTAAAGGAAATAATTAGATTATCTGGAGTACCTACTAGTATAGAGTCTAATAAAGACCTAGCTTTGTTTTTAAATTTTTGGAAAGATTTTCAGAAAGCTTTAAGAAGTAAAATTATATCTTAGTTTAGTATAACACCCTAAGATTGATGGTCAAACAGAAAGGACTATTCGGACATTAGAAGATCTCTTAAGAGCCTGTACATTAGAAGAGAAAGGAAAACCTAACATTTGAAACAAAGCCTATTAAGATTGAGGACAGAAGGATTAAGTACCTGAGAGGTAAAGAAATTTCTCTAGTTAAGGTTATTTGGGATGATATCAGAGGTGATGCTACATGGGAGTTAGAGGAAAAAATGAAAGAAACATATCCTCATTTGTTTGTATAGTTATTTTGTTGTATAGTTGTATGGTTATATATTTGTATTAGAAATTTCGAGGACGAAATTTTTATTAGTAGGGGAGAATCGTAACATCCTCATTTTATTAATTGTACGCATTTATATATGTATATTATTAACATTTATGCACTACATTTTATAGAAACCTTATGTACATATTCTCTTAATGAAATTAACACAGTTCTACTCAAAAGAATTTTCTGAATTTCCAAATGTCTTTATTTTTGCCGAAATTAATAGTTGACTGAACTGCTATGTCAGACAGCTGTCCAGGATAAATTTTCAAGTATAGAATTTTGAACTCAATTATAACTTAAAAGAAAGGTAATAGAATATAGATTAAAAATATATACAGATAAAGAATTAAAATGCTTATTCAGAATTGTTAGGATTTTCTGGAAGTTAGAACTTTGAGGAATTATTACGGTAAAATTCTAAGACAGAAAATTTAGAGAAAATTCATAGGATATCTATAGAATTATCTAATAATTGTAATATACTTAGAATAATTATTAAAAATGTTTAACCAAGAAAATTTTAATTTAGAACCTTAACCAATCAAAAAGTGACAACTTAGGCTTTTCTAAGATCACTAAATTAAGCTAATTAGGCTTGGATTAAGAGATAAGTAAGACACTACCCCAAGGTTTTTGATAGTGAGGAATCCAATGGTGATGTTATTTTCTTCAAATTCTAATCACATTGTAAAATAATTAGCAGCCCTAATTACCTTCTAGAAATTTCTACAAAGTGCTTGAAATGTTGACTTTTGGGGTAGGCAAGTGACTTGGAACTCCTTGGCTGTCCAAGTGGGCTGGAAAGGCTTGGCAAGTGGACTTCCCTTGGTCCAAATGAGCTGCTGGACGTGCAGGGCAGCAGCTGGACTTGAAGGCAAAGTCCAATTTAGTTAATAATTTATTTTAAGAAGCATTTAACTTAAGTAAAAGGAGAAAAAGTCACAAAAAGCTATTTTCTCTCAAAACAGAACCTTGAGCTCTCCAAACCCAGCAGCTGCAGTTTTCATTTCAATTTCATCTTAACTTCATCATCTCATCCCAAATTAAGAAACCAAACCATCCAAACTTCCTAAACCCTAAGCTAATCGGCAAAAAGGAAAAGAAATTGGAGGAAATCTCAAAAATTCATACAAGACCAAGGAGTGAGGGAGAAAGGAATTCAAGGCTTTTTCTTCAATTAAAGAGTTTAAGGTAAGGATCTAGGCATTTAATTTCAATTAGAACCCTTGGAATTAGAAGAAAACATGTTGTAGGCTTAGATTAAAATTTTGACCTAGAATCATGAAAACTTGAAATTGATTTAGGGGTTTTGTGTTTTTGATGCTTGTGATTGTAATTCATGGATTGGAATGATGTTTGATTGAATTTTTGATGTGTTGTGATGGTTGAAATTTGGTTTGTTGAATTTTGATTGAATTTGTGATTTGGTTGATTTTTGGTTGGAATTGGAAGTTGTTACTTTGGAAAATATGTTGAGAATGGTAGTGAGACCATTTGGCCAGCCCTAAATGCAAGGGATATTATGTGGAAATTTTTGTAAAATCAAGGGCAAAATGGTCATTTTACATGTAGGGACAAAATGGGAATTTTTGAAAAAGAGCAAGGGTAATTTGGTCATTTCAAAATTTAGGACATAGATGGAATTCTAGAAAAGATTAAGGGTATTTTAGTAACTTTACCTAATAGTGAATTTTTATAATTTTTATGTGATTGCTTAATATTAATTATTTGTTTATTAGCATCATTGTCATATTGCATAAGCTTGAGTTCTTAGAAAATACAAAGATTTCAAATGAGAAATGAGTATTTATGGGGGAATTGATTTCCAGGACTGTGTTGACTGACCGGACTGCGGTAGTCATGTATTTGAAAATATGATTGAGATTATGAAAAGAGAACTGTGTTGACTGACCGGACTGCGGTAGTCATGTATTTGAAAATATGATTGAGATTATGAACAGAGAACTGTGTTGACTGACCGGACTGCGGTAGTCATGTATTTGAAAAGATGATTGAGATTGTGAACAGAGAATATGATAGTCCTGAGAAATGGGTGAGCAGAGTAAGTTAGACAGGACTGTATAGTCTGTGATTATATAGTCTGTGGGGTGAGGGATATTGGCAATTCCACATGTGGCTGTAATTTGGACAGAGATGCTGCCGTGGTGGCCTTCCGGGTATCCTGACCTCCTAATTCTGTTTAGTTTATTCGCGTTTAGTAGGGGCTGATAGCTGAATTACAGATCGTAATGGTAGGCCAGTTTCTTACTAAACACTCAAAGGGGAAGTCTCCATGGAGCAGGGTCAAAAATGAATTTGAGTCAAAAAAATTGCATTTGCATAAATCATACTGCATTTAATTATGTGTGTAATTAACTAAATTGTTATGATGTGTAATTGTTTGAAATTGTTTTAATTCTATGAGAAATTAAATGTCTGATCCTGTAATGCTGTCCCCAGATTCTAGGGGAGTGTGAATTGCAGGTGCTTGAAGATATAGTTAAATGATGAAGATGCAGAAATTCCAGAGCATATAGGATGGGACTATTTTGGGTAGACAATAATTTGTAGTAGTTAGAATTATTTTGTAGCAGTGTTTATATAAATTTTAATGATGTAAATTACAGAACATATTTTGGATTGTAAGAGATCGTATCAGAACTTTGAAATAAATATATAAAATGAATTAAATAGTTAAATTATGTTTTATAGAAAAAAAGGGGGTTACATACGTAAGTTCCGTAAGTTGTAGAAAAAAATAATAATAAGAGAAGGGGGTGTCCTTAGAGAAAGGGTGGTTGCAAATAGCAAAATTTCAAAATAATCTCACTTAAAAGCCGTGAACAGCTTCTCTTTCCCTCATTCTTCATTCTTCTCTCCTTCTCTTCATTCTTCTCTCCTTCTGCTCTCTCTCCTCCTTCTCTCTAAATATTCTGCATCTTCTCTCTAATATTTGAGCCTCCAAATCAAAGTTTCTACCGATTAATCTTGGATATATCATAGAGGGAGACTAGAGCTACTCAACCAACCTATTTTTATTGCATTTGGTGGAAGAAACTAGGAGGTATGGAGGGGTTTTCTTCTTCCCTAAGCTATTTCCTTATTTTCTTGTTAAATATGGACTGTGGCTGTTGTTGATGGTCTGTAAATACCATGGTTATTTTGAAAAACCCGAAATAAGCTAGTTGTGATTTGTGTCCTGTGACTGTGTGGATTTTTCGTCTCCATTTTCGTGCATTTTTTTTAGGATATAAATATATTTTCCTATGTTTTGATGCCTCTGGATGTCGTGGCATTTTTTTCAGATTTTTTTTAGCACTGTAACTATTTTTACCGGAATTATTTTCAAAAACGGTTGATTTTGAGAATGGGACTATTTTGATTTTTACAAGAATTTTGGGACGTGATTTTGGAAAAACTGGAATCATGAGTTCATTTTATGTATCATGAGGGTCATTTCTGAAATTTTGTAAGGTCAGAAAAGCCTGGGAAGTATTTTTAGTGATTTAATGTTGGAAAAACTTAATAGCTGGACAGCAGAGAAATTGAATGTAGAAAATTACTTTTTGTGAGAATTTGGTCTTGAGAAAATTTAGTAATACTTTTTTGACCATGTGAAATATCCATGGATTTTCTCAGAGTTTTGTAAGCACATTTTGTAATTATTTACATTTTCTTATTGAAAACTCTGTTCTGGAGGAATAATGTTTTGGAAATTCAAAAAGGGTATTTTTGGTGGATTTTTGGTACTGAGGAAATTATATGTGATGGTCCACATGTTGGAGACATTCTCTGTAAAATTTCACATAAAACAAATTTGATATGCTATTTTCTAAGAATATGGAATTGTGTTTTACAGAGCATGTCCAGCCATTGTTTTTTATTCAAAAATAATATTTGTGGTTTAATTTTCCTGAGATAAATTTATATGATGAAACATGAATGATGTATAGTTTCTCTGTAAAATCTCATGAAATTTCAAATTGATATGATGTATCAAATAATTTTTGGTGTGTGTGTACAGCTCTATGTGTCCACATGAAATTTAATTGTATTAATTGTGTATTTGGTTTTAATGCTTTTAATTGTATTTGTTAAGGAATAATTTCACCTAAAAAGGGAAGTTTCCATAGAAATATGAATGGAATGATTTGTGATGGATTGAGTTTGAGTTATTGGATTATTGGTTATTAATGATTGTTCTATTATTAACTGTGAATTGGAGACCGGGAGGAATGTGATCCTCGGGCAAAGAGTGCTGGAATTTGTTTGTGCATGTGAATTGCTTGTATCAGTGAGAGCTCATATTCAGTACTGTCAAAGAGAAATATTTGGGAGAAAAACCCTAAAATTTCAAGAAGACAAAGGAGAAAGGGAGAAAAGGGATTCAAAGGTTTCTCCATCAAACTAAGGATTCTAGGTAAGGATCATGGCATTTAATTTCATTTTAGACCATTTGGAATGTAGAAAAACATGTTGTTAAGTTTAGATTCAAGATTTAATCAAGAACCATGAAAAGATGAAATTGATTTTGGGTTTTTATATAATTGATATTAGAAGCTTGAAATAATTGTTTGGAACCATGTTTGATTGATTGGATGATATGTTGTGATGGATTGAAATTGATTGGTTGGTTTGTTGTTGGATTGAAATTGCTTGATTTGGCTTGATTGTGTTGTGAATGATGTTGGAAATTGTTGAATGTTTATATTTTTGTAGGTGATTGTTTAAAATTACTTATTTAATTGTGATTATTAACATATTGCATATGCATGAGTCTTTTTGGGGGATTTATAAAGATTCAAGTGAAAAATAATTGATGTTAGCTAACCGGGACTGCGGTAGTCATGAGAAACGAGTTGATATATGAGAAATGATTTTGTTGACTAACCGGGACTGCGGTAGTCATGTGAAATGAATATGATTTGAGAATTGAATCTTTGGGGTGAGCAGAACAAGTTAGACAGGGCTGTATAGTCTGTGATTATATAGTCTGTGGGGTGAAGGATATTGGCAATTCCACATGTGGCTGGAAACTGGACTGAGTTGCGGTCGTGGTGGCCTTCCGAGTATCCTGATCTCCTAATTCAGTCTAGTTTATTCGCGTTTAGTAGGGGATGATTGCTGAATTGCAGTGCGTAATGGTAGGCCAGTTTCTTACTAAACACTCAAAGGGGAAGTCTCCATGGAGCAGGGTCAAAAATGATTTTGAATCAAAAACAGTGGCTGGACATGCTCTGTAAAACACAATTCCATATTTTTAGAAAATAGCATATCAAATTCGTTTTATGTGCAATTTTACAGAGAATGTCTCCAACATGTGGACCATCACATATATTTCCTCAGTACCAAAAATCCACCAAAAATACCCTTTTTGAATTTCCAAATCATTATTCCTCCAGAACAGAGTTTTCAATAAGAAAATGTAAATAATTACAAAAGGTACTTACAAAATTCTGAGAAAATCCATGGATATTCCACATGGTCAAAATAGTATTACTAAATTTTCTCAAGACCAAATTCTCACAAAAAGTAATTTTCTACATTCAATTTCTCTGCTGTCCAGCTATTCAGTTTTTCCAACATTAAATCACTAAACATACTTCCCAGGCTTTTCTGACCTTACAAAATTTCAGAGATGACCCTCATGATACATAAAATGAACTCATGGTTCCAGTTTTTCCAAAATCACGTCCCAAAATTCTTGTAAAAATCAAAACAGTCACATTCTCAGAATCAACAGTTTTCGAAAATAATTCCGGTAAAAATAGTTACATTGCTAAAAAAAATCTGAAAAAAATACCACGACATCCAGAGGCATCAAAACATAGGAAAATTTATTTACATCCTCAAAACACATGCACGAAAATGGAGACGAAAAATCCACACAGTCACAGGACACAAATCACAACTAGCTTATTTCGGATTTTTCAAAAGAACTATGGTATTTACAGACCATCAACAACAGCCACAATCCATATTTAACAAGAAAATAAGGAAATAGCTTAGGAAAGAAGAAAACCCCTCCATACCTCCTAGTTTCTTCCACCAAATGCAACAAAAATAGGTTGGTTGAGTAGCTCTAGTCTCCCTCTATGATATATCCAAGATTAATCGATAGAAACTTTGATTTGGAGGCTCAAATATTAGAGAGAAGATGCAGAATATTTAGAGAGAAGGAGGAGAGAGAGCAGAGGGTTTCGGGGAGGAAGGAGAGAAGAATGAAGAATGAGGGAAAGAGAAGCTGTTGACGTCTCTAATGTGAGATTATTTTGCAATTTTGGTATTTGCAGCTACCCTTCCTCTAAGGACACCCCCTTCTCTTATTATTATTTTTTTCTACAACTTACGGAACTTACGTAAAAGTTCCAAAATATCACAATAACACTATGGCACATAACAAAACATAGAACATAAGTTAATTATTATATCAATCAACTTAATTTAAATTTCGTTTGCTCTTTCATTATTAATCAATCTCTTAAAATCGCAAACTTAAAATGCGCGTAGTTTTCAAACTGTAACTCCGATTTGGATGAAACCAAAACTCACAATCTTGTTTTTAAGTGAAATAAATCTGTTTTTGGGTTCTAAAATGAACAAATCATTGTATCATAAGATTGCTTCCCAAAATCACCTCTTAGAAAGCTTAATTCAAAGGAAATCCTTAGGTGAAAGACTTGTTCTTGACCTAGAGGCCTACCTAGTAGTTTACCTACAACTTATATAGGATACATTAACTCTAAATCTTCAATGTTGAGTAGATTTAAGTATTGCCTTGAAGATAGCTATATTGTCTACCTAGTAGCTTAGATAGATTTCTACTTTATGTTTGTGAGCCTATAGCCTTGAGAGTGAATATGCTTAGATGAAAACCATATATACCCTTTGAGAACGAACCTTATCTATGCTTTGTGTTGGAGAAAGAGATAGTAAGTTAGAAACGAGCCCCTTAAGAGGAACACTTCCTTATGGCAGAAGTCTAAGACTAGCTGTAGAAAAATAGATTGGCCTGAGAGTAGGCAAAGATGATTATGGCCCTAGCTTACTTTAACCTTACGCTCAGTGAATTTCGGGGACGAAATTCCTTAAAGGAGGGGAGTATTGTAACACCCCGAAAATTACAACCCAAATAAGTATGAACGTGAGAGATTTAATTAGAAAATTTTCTTGTTGGGGAGAATTGTAACGTTGTGATTTTCCTAATTATATGATTAAGAGATTGATTAATAATGAAAGAGCAAACAAAATTTAAATTATGTTGATTGATATAATAATTAACTTAAGTTCTATGTTTTGTTATGTGCCATAGTGTTATTGTGAGATTTTGGAACTTTTACGTAAGTTCCGTAAGTTGTAGAAAAAAAAAATAATAAGAGAAGGGGGTGTCCTTAGAGGAAGGGTGGCTGCAAATAGCAAAATTGCAAAATAATCTCACTTAAGAGTCGTGAACAGCTTCTCTTTCCCTCATTCTTCATTCTTCTCTCCTTCCTCCCCGAAACCCTCTGCTCTCTCTCCTCCTGCTCTCTAAATATTCTGCATCTTCTCTCTAATATTTGAGCCTCCAAATCAAAGTTTCTACCGATTAATCTTGGATATATCATAGAGGGAGACTAGAGCTACTCAACCAACCTTTTTTTGTTGCATTTGGTGGAAGAAACTAGGAGGTATGGAGGGGTTTTCTTCTTCCCTAAGCTATTTCCTTATTTTCTTGTTAAATATGGATTGTGGCTGTTGTTGATGGTCTGTAAATACCCTGGTTATTTTGAAAAATCCGAAATAAGCTAGTTGTGATTTTTGTCCTGTGACTGTGTGGATTTTTCGTCTCCGTTTTCGTGCATGTTTTTGAGGATGTAAATATATTTTCCTATGTTTTGATGCCTCTGGATGTCGTGGTATTTTTTTTCAGATTTTTTTGAGCACTGTAACTATTTTTACCGGAATTATTTTCGAAAACTGTTGATTATGAGAATGGGACTGTTTTGATTTTTACAAGAATTTTGGGACGTGATTTTGGAAAAACTGGAACCATGAGTTCATTTTATGTATTATGAGGGTCATCTCTGAAATTTTGTAAGCTCAGAAAAGCCTGGGAAGTATTTTTAGTGATTTAATGTTGGAAAAACTGAATAGCTGGACAGCAGAGAAATTGAATGTAGAAAATTATTTTTTGTGAGAATTTGGTCTTGAGAAAATTTATTAATACTTTTCTGACCATGTGGAATATACATGGATTTTCTCAGAATTTTGTAAGTAACTTTGTAATTATTTACATTTTCTTATTGAAAACTCTGTTCTGGAGGAATAATGATTTGGAAATTCAAAAAGGATATTTTTTGTTGGTTTCTGGTACTGAGGAAATTATATGTGATGGTCCACATGTTGGAGACATTCTCTGTAAAATTTCACATAAAACGAATTTGATATGCTATTTTCTAAAAATATGGAATTGTGTTTTACAGAGCATGTCCAGCCACTGTTTTTGATTCAAAAATAATATTTGTGGGTTTAATTTTCGTGAGATAAATTTATATGATGAAATATGAATGATGTATAGTTTCTCTGTAAAATCTCATGAAATTTCAAATTGATATGATGTATCAAATAATTTTTGGTGTGTGTGTACAGCTCTATGTGTCCACATGAAATTTAATTGTATTAATTGTAACATCCTCATTTTACTATTTGTTCACATTTATATATGTACATTATGAACACTTATGCACTGTATTTTATAAAACTCTATGAACATATTTTCTTAATGAAATTAATACAGTTCTACTCAGAAGAATTTTCTGAATTTCTAAATGTCTTCGTTTTCGCTGAAATTAATTGTTGACTGGACTGCTATGTCAGACAGCTGTCCAGGATAAATTTTCAAGTATAGAATTTTGAACTCAATTATAACTTAAAAGAAAGGTAATAGAATATAGATTAAAAATATATACAGATAAAGAATTAAAATGCTTATTCAGAATTGTTAGGATTTTCTGAAAGTTAGAACTTTGAGAAATTATTACGGTAAAATTTTAAGACAGAAAATTTAGAGAAAATTCATAGGATATCTATAGAATTATCTAATAATTTTAATATACTTAGAATAATTATTAAAAATGTTTAACCATGAAAAATTTAAATTAGAACCTTAACCAATCAAAAAGTGACAACTTAGGCTTTTCTAATGTCACTAAATTAAGCTAATTAGGCTTGGATTAAGAGATAAGTAAGACACTACCCCAAGGTTTTTGATAGTGAGGAATCCAATGGTGGTGTTATTTTCTTCAAATTCTCATTAGTTTGTAAGATAATTAACAGCCCTAAATTATTCTAGAAAATTCCATTAAATTACCTACAAATGTTGACTTTTGACCTTTTGGAAGGCAAGTCACTTGCTGCACTCCTTTGGCTGTCCAAGTGGATGGGGAAGCTTGGAGAACTGATCTCCCTTGACCAATAGGGGCTGCTGGACGTGCAGGAGCTGCTGGATGTGAAGGAAACATCCAATTTGGTTAATTCTTGGTTTAATGAAGCAAATAACTTAAGAAAAAAAGGCAAAAAGTCACAAAAGCTATTTTTCTCTCCAAAACAGAACCGTGAGCTTCCTTACCCAGCAGCTGCAGCTCTTGACTTCATTTCATCTTAACTTCACCATTTCAACTCAAATTAAGAAACCAAACCATCCAAACTTCCAAAACACAAAGCTTATTCGGCTAGTAGAGAAAGAATTGGAGAAAATCTCAAAAATTCCTACAAGACCAAGGAGTGAGGGAGAAAGGAATTCAAGGCTTTTTCTTCAATTAAAGAGTCTAAGGTAAGGATCTAGGCATTTAATTTCAATTAGAACCCTTGGAATTAGAAGAAAACATGTTGTAGGCTTAGATTAAAAATTTGAACAAGAATCATGAAAACTTGAAATTGATTTAGGGGTTTTGTGTTTTTGATGCTTGTGATTGTAATTCATGGATTGGAATGATGTTTGATTGAATTTTTAAGGTGTTGTAATGGTTGAAATTTGGTTTGTTGAATTTTGATTGAAATTGTGATTTGATTGAATTTTGGTTGGAATTGGAGTTTGTAGCTTTGGAAGAATTGTTGAGAATGGCTTGTAGACCATTCGGCCAGCCCTAAATGCAAGGGATATTATGTGGAAATTTTTATAAAACCAAGGGCAAAATGGTCATTTTACATGTAGGGACACATTGGGTATTTTGGAAAAAGATTGAGGGCATTTTCGGAAATTATTAAAAATACTAATGTTATAATGTAAATTGCTTAAATCTTTGTATCCTTGTATGTTAATGTGTACAAATTATTTATTTGATTGTGATCATGAACAAAATTCATTAGCATGAGTCTTTTTGGGGAATTTATAAAAGTATCAAATGAGATAGAATTATGTTGACTAACCAGGACTGTGGTAGTCATGAGAATTGAGTTGATCTATGAGAAATGACTTTTGTTGACTAACCGGGACTGCGGTAGTCATGTGAAATGAAACTGATTGAGAAATGAATTGTTGACTAACCGGGACTGCGGTAGTCATGTGAAATGAAAATGATTGAGAAAGGATTTTTGGGGTGAGTAGAATTTGTTAAACAGGACCGTATAATCTGTGATTATATAGTCTGTGGGGATAAGGATATTGGCAATTCCATATGTGGCTGTAATCTGGACAGAGATGTGGTCGTGGTGGCCTTCCTGGGTATCCTGATCTCCTAATTCTGTTTAGTTTATTCGCGTTTAGTAGGGGCTGATGGCTGAATTGTTGTACGTAATGGTAGGCCAGTTACTTACTAAACACTCAAAGGGGAAGTCTCCATGGAGCAGGGTCAAAAATGAATTTGAGTCAAAAATTGCATTTGCATAAATCATACTGCATTTAATTATGTGTGTAATTAATTAAATTGTTATGATGTGTAATTGTTTGAAATTGTTTTATTCTATGAGAAATTAAATGCCTGATCCGGTAATGCTGTCCCCAGATACTAGGGGAGTGTGATTGCAGGTATAAAGAAGAATAATTAGAAGTCACAGATGCAGACATGTTCTAGAGCTATAGGAATATGGGTTTTTGGTTTTTAGATACTTTTGTATTAATTAGAAAATTTTTTGTAATAGTATTTTCTGTAAATTTTAATAATGTAAATTATAATGACAAACTTTGAACTTAATGGATTGTATTTATTTTCCTTGGAAACTATTTTTTTTTTATTAGAGGTAAAATTAATTAATTAGAAGGGGGTTACATTAATTGTGTATTTGGTTTTAATGCTTTTAATTGTACTTGTTAAGGAATAATTTCACCTAAAAAGGGAAGTTTCCATAGAAATATGAATGCAATGATTTGTGATGGATTGAGTTTGAGTTATTGGATTATTGGTTATTAATGATTGTTCTATTATTAACTGTGAATTGGAGACCGGGAGGAATGTGATCCTCGGGCAAAGAGTGCTGGAATTTGTTTGTGCATGTGAATTGCTTGTATCAGTGAGAGCTCATATTCAGTACTGTCAAAGAGAAATATTTGGAAGAAAAACCCTAAAATTTCAAGAAGACAAAGGAGAAAGGGAGACAAGGGATTCAAAGGTTTCTCCATCAAACTAAGGATTCTAGGTAAGGATCATGGCATTTAATTTCATTTTGGACCATTTGGAATGTAGAAAAACATGTTATTAAGTTTAGATTCAAGATTTAATCAAGAACCATGAAAAGATGAAATTGATTTTGGGTTTTTATATAATTGATATTAGAAGCTTGAAATAATTGTTTGGAACCATGTTTGATTGATTGGATGATATGTTGTGATGGATTGAAATTGATTGGTTGGTTTGTTGTTGGATTGAAATTTCTTGATTTGGCTTGATTGTGTTGTGAATGATGTTGGAAATTGTTGAATGTTTATATTTTTGTAGGTGATTGTTTAAAATTACTTATTTAATTGTGATTATTAACATATTGCATATGCATGAGTCTTTTTGGGGGATTTATAAAGATTCAAGTGAAAAATAATTGATGTTGGCTAACCGGGACTGCGGTAGTCATGAGAAACGAGTTGATATATGAGAAATGATTTTGTTGACTAACCGGGACTGCGGTAGTCATGTGAAATGAATATGATTTGAGAATTGAATCTTTGGGGTGAGCAGAACAAGTTAGACAGGGCTGTATAGTCTGTGATTATATAGTCTGTGGGGTGAAGGATATTGGCAATTCCACATGTGGCTGGAAACTGGACTGAGTTGCGGTCGTGGTGGCCTTCCGAGTATCATGATCTCCTAATTCAGTCTAGTTTATTCGCGTTTAGTAGGGGATGGTTGCTGAATTGCAGTGCGTAATTCTAGGCCAGTTTCTTACTAAACACTCAAAGGGGAAGTCTCCATGGAGCAGGGTCAAAAATGATTTTGAATCAAAAACAGTGGCTGGACATGCTCTGTAAAACACAATTCCATATTTTTAGAAAATAGCATATCAAATTCGTTTTATGTGCAATTTTACAGAGAATGTCTCCAACATGTGGACCATCACATATATTTCCTCAGTACCAAAAATCCACCAAAAATACCCTTTTTGAATTTCCAAATCATTATTCCTCCAGAACAGAGTTTTCAATAAGAAAATGTAAATAATTACAAAAGGTACTTACAAAATTCTGAGAAAATCCATGGATATTCCACATGGTCAAAACAGTATTACTAAATTATCTCAAGACCAAATTCTCACAAAAAGTAATTTTCTACATTCAATTTCTCTGCTGTCCAGCTATTAAGTTTTTCCAACATTAAATCACTAAAAATACTTCCCAGGCTTTTCTAACCTTACAAAATTTCAGAGATGACCCTCATGATACATAAAATGAACTCATGGTTCCAGTTTTTCCAAAATCACGTCCCAAAATTCTTGTAAAAATCAAAACAGTCACATTCTCAGAATCAACAGTTTTCGAAAATAATTCCGGTAAAAATAGTTACATTGCTAAAAAAAATCTGAAAAAAATACCACGACATCCAGAGGCATCAAAACATAGGAAAATTTATTTACATCCTCAAAACACATGCACGAAAATGGAGACGAAAAATCCACACAGTCACAGGACACAAATCACAACTAGCTTATTTCGGGTTTTTCAAAATAACCATGGTATTTACAGACCATCAACAACAGCCACAATCCATATTTAACAAGAAAACAAGGAAATAGCTTAGGAAAGAAGAAAACCCCTCCATACCTCCTAGTTTCTTCCACCAAATGCAACAAAAATAGGTTGGTTGAGTAGCTCTAGTCTCCCTCTATGATATATCCAAGATTAATCGATAGAAACTTTGATTTGGAGGCTCAAATATTAGAGAGAAGATGCAGAATATTTAGAGAGAAGGAGGAGAGAGAGCAGAGGGTTTCGGGGAGGAAGGAGAGAAGAATGAAGAATGAGGGAAAGAGAAGCTGTTGACGTCCCTGATGTGAGATTATTTTGCAATTTTGGTATTTGCAGCCACCCTTCCTCTAAGGACACCCCCTTCTGTTATTATTATTTTTTTCTACAACTTACGGAACTTACGTAAAAGTTCCAAAATATCACAATAACACTATGGCACATAACAAAACATAGAACATAAGTTAATTATTATATCAATCAACTTAATTTAAATTTCGTTTGCTCTTTCATTATTAATCAATCTCTTAAAATCGTAAACTTAAAATGCGCGTAGTTTTCAAACTGTAAATCCGATTTGGATGAAACCAAAACTCACAATCTTGTTTTTAAGTGAAATAAATCTGTTTTTGGGTTCTAAAATGAACAGATCATTGTATCATAAGATTGCTTCCCAAAATCACCTCTTAGAAAGCTTAATTCAAAGGAAATCCTTAGGTGAAAGACTTGTTCTTGACCTAGAGGCCTACCTAGTAGTTTACCTACAACTTATATAGGATACATTAACTCTAAATCTTCAATGTTGAGTAGATTTAAGTATTGCCTTGAAGATAGCTATATTGTCTACCTAGTAGCTTAGATAGATTTATACTCTATGTTAGTGAGCCTATAGCCTTGAGAGTGAATCTGCTTAGATGAAAACCGTATATACCCTTTGAGAACGAACCTTATCTATGCTTTGTGTTGGAGAAAGAGATAGTAAGTTAGAAACGAGCCCCTTAAGAGGAACACTTCCTTATGGCAGAAGTCTAAGACTAGCTGTAGAAAAATAGATTGGCCTGAGAGTAGGCAAAGATGATTATGGCCCTAGCTTACTTTAACCTTACGCTCAGTGAATTTCGGGGACGAAATTCCTTAAAGGAGGGGAGTATTGTAACACCCCGAAAATTACAATCCAAATAAGTATGAACGTGAGAGATTTAATTAGAAAATTTTCTTGTTGGGAATAATTGTAACGTTGTGATTTTCCTAATTATATGATTAAGAGATTGATTAATAATGAAAGAGCAAACAAAATTTAAATTATGTTGATTGATATAATAATTAACTTAACTTCTATGTTTTGTTATATGCCATAGTGTTATTGTGAGATTTTGGAACTTTTACGTAAGTTCTGTAAGTTGTAGAAAAAAATAATAATAAGAGAAGGGGGTGTCCTTAGAGGAAGGGTGGTTGCAAATAGCAAAATTTCAAAATAATCTCATTTAAAAGCCGTGAACAGCTTCTCTTTCCCTCATTCTTCATTCTTCTCTCCTTCTGCTCTCTCTCCTCCTTCTCTCTAAATATTCTGCATCTTCTCTCTAATATTTGAGCCTCCAAATCAAAGTTTCTACCGATTAATCTTGGATATATCATAGAGGGAGACTAGAGCTACTCAACCAACCTATTTTTATTGCATTTGGTGGAAGAAACTAGGAGGTATGGAGGGGTTTTCTTCTCCCCTAAGCTATTTCCTTATTTTCTTGTTAAATATGGATTGTGGCTGTTGTTGATGGTCTGTAAATACCATGGTTATTTTGAAAAACCCGAAATAAGCTAGTTGTGATTTGTGTCCTGTGACTGTGTGGATTTTTCGTCTCCATTTTCGTGCATTTTTTCTTGAGGATGTAAATATATTTTCCTATGTTTTGATGCCTCTGGATGTCGTAGTATTTTTTTTAGATTTTTTTTAGCACTGTAACTATTTTTACCGTAATTATTTTTGAAAACGGTTGATTCTGAGAATGGGACTGTTTTGATTTTTACAAGAATTTTGGGACGTGATTTTGGAAAAACTGGAACCATGAGTTCATTTTATGTATCATGAGGGTCATCTCTGAAATTTTGTAAGGTCAGAAAAGCCTGGGAAGTATTTTTAGTGATTTAATGTTGGAAAAACTTAATAGCTGGACAGCAGAGAAATTGAATGTAGAAAATTACTTTTTGTGAGAATTTGGTCTTGAGAAAATTTAGTAATACTTTTTTGACCATGTGAAATATCCATGGATTTTCTCAGAATTTTGTAAGTACCTTTTGTAATTATTTACATTTTCTTATTGAAAACTCTGTTCTGGAGGAATAATGATTTGGAAATTCAAAAAGGGTATTTTTGGTGGATTTTTGGTACTGCGAAAATTATATGTGATGGTCCACATGTTGGAGACATTCTCTGTAAAATTTCACATAAAACGAATTTGATATGCTATTTTCTAAGAATATGGAATTGTGTTTTACAGAGCATGTCCAGCCACTGTTTTTGATTCAAAAATAATATTTGTGGGTTTAATTTTCGTGAGATAAATTTATATGATGAAATATGAATGATGTATAGTTTCTCTGTAAAATCTCATGAAATTTCAAATTGATATGATGTATCAAATAATTTTTGGTGTGTGTGTACAGCTCTATGTGTCCACATGAAATTTAATTGTATTAATTGTGTATTTGGTTTTAATGCTTTTAATTGTATTTGTTAAGGAATAATTTCACCTAAAAAGGGAAGTTTCCATAGAAATATGAATGCAATGATTTGTGATGGATTGAGTTTGAGTTATTGGATTATTGGTTTTTAATGATTGTTCTATTATTAATTGTGAATTGGAGACCGGGAGGAATGTGATCCTCGGGCAAAGAGTGCTGGAATTTGTTTGTGCATGTGAATTGCTTGTATCAGTGAGAGCTCATATTCAGTACTGTCAAAGAGAAATATTTGGGAGAAAAACCCTAAAATTTCAAGAAGACAAAGGAAAAAGGGAGAAAAGGGATTCAAAGGTTTCTCCATCAAACTAAGGATTCTAGGTAAGGATCATGGCATTTAATTTCATTTTAGACCATTTGGAATGTAGAAAAACATGTTGTTAAGTTTAGATTCAAGATTTAATCAAGAACCATGAAAAGATGAAATTGATTTTGGGTTTTTATATAATTGATATTAGAAGCTTGAAATAATTGTTTGGAACCATGTTTGATTGATTGATTGGATGATATGTTGTGATGGATTGAAATTGATTGGTTGGTTTGTTGTTGGATTGAAATTGCTTGATTTGGCTTGATTGTGTTGTGAATGATGTTGGAAATTGTTGAATGTTTATATTTTTGTAGGTGATTGTTTAAAATTACTTATTTAATTGTGATTATTAACATATTGCATATGCATGAGTCTTTTTGGGGGATTTATAAAGATTCAAGTGAAAAATAATTGATGTTGGCTAACCGGGACTGCGGTAGCCATGAAAATGAAAAAGAAAGAAAAGAAAGAAAAGAAAGAATAAATGTTGACTAACCGGGACTGCGGTAGTCATGAGAAACGAGTTGATATATGAGAAATGATTTTGTTGACTAACCGGGACTGCGGTAGTCATGTGAAATGAATATGATTTGAGAATTGAATCTTTGGGGTGAGCAGAATAAGTTAGACAGGGCTGTATAGTCTGTGATTATATAGTCTGTGGGGTGAAGGATATTGGCAATTCCACATGTGGCTGGAAACTGGACTGAGTTGCAGTCGTGGTGGCCTTCCGGGTATCCTGATCTCCTAATCCAGTCTAGTTTATTCGCGTTTAGTAGGGGATGATTGCTGAATTGCAGTGCGTAATGGTAGGCCAGTTTCTTACTAAACACTCAAAGGGGAAGTCTCCATGGAGTAGGGTCAAAAATGATTTTGAGTCAAAAACTTGCATTTGCATAAATCATATTGCATTCAATTATTTGTGTGACTGATTAATTAGTATGTGATATTTATATGTTTGAAATTGTTTTAAATTGTATGAGAAATTAAATGCCTGATCCGGTAATTTTGTCCCCAGATTTTAGGGGAGTATGAATTGCAGGTATTTTGAAGATTGATTAGAATTTAAAGATTAGAAGTTAAAGATGCAGATATTTTCCAGAGCATATAGGAGGGGACTATTTTGGGTAGACAATAATTGTATGACTTATAATTATTTTGTATTAGTGTTTCTATAAATTTTAATGATGTAAATTATATAACATATTTTGGATTGTAAGAGAAGGTATCAGAACTTTGAAATAAATATATAAAATAAATTAAATAGTTAAATTATGTTTTATAAGAAAGGGGGGTTACAGATTCAACCTTAATAATTGTACAGAGAGGCCCAACCAACCAACACCTAGATATTCCCCAAAACATGCACGAGCAGGGTCAACTGTCCAACTTTTGGTCCCCACAATATCGAGAGGTTGTGAACACCACCAACTTCAACACACATTTCCTGCCAATAGCCTCGATCAACCATGTCCTTGTTGCAAAGTCAACTCTCCAACTTTTGGTCCCCACAGTTTCGTGTGAACACCACCGACTTCAGCACACATTTTCGGCCAATATCCTCGATCAGGAGGATCATGAAAATGGAAAACACAATGTCGTTGTGAGTTCCTTAATGAAGAACTTACATGTCTTGGCAAACACAATGCATGTATTACCAGATATCATCCTTACATCTTCATCCATTTTCATGATCCTCCCAATAGGGGATAAAGGCAAGGAATGGGTGCTGAAGTCGATGGTTTTCACAACCTTTTGGTAATGTTAGGACTAGAAGTTCGAGGGTAGACTCTGCTCATGGATGTTTTGGGGAACATGCAGGTGCTAGTTGGTTGGTTCTTACATTACGATTATTAAGGTTGAATTGACTACAGAATTGGTGAGGGGTTGTTCCATTGGAAGAGTGTGTTCGTGCTGGCTTGCGATATGGGCTAGAGAATTGGTGGCGGGTGATGCCTTGTGCTGGTTGCATTCATGCTGATTTGTCAAACAAGCCTGGGCTTGAGAACGTGAACCAGCCAATCTTGCTGATCTTCTTTGTCCATTTAAGTGCTTGATGTTGTTGTGAACGAGGAAGTGTACCTTAACAGAAATAGAAGATCAACAAGATTGGCAAGTTCTCGTTCTCAAGCCCAAGTCTGTTTGACAAATAAGTGTGAACACACCCAGCACATGGCATCACCTATGACCAAATTCTCGAGACCATATGACAAGCCAGCATGAACAGACTTATCCCATGCCACCATCCCTCAGCAATTCTGAAACTGATTCAACCATAATAATCGTACGGAGAGGCCTAACCAACCAACACCTAGAAGTCCCCTAAAACATCCATTAGCAGAGTCAACTCTCCAACTTTTGGTCCTCACAATGCCAAGAGGTTGTAAACACCATCGACTTCAACACACATTTCCTACCCATGTCCTCGATCAGGAGGATCATGAAAATGGCAAACACAATGCTTACATCTTCATCCATTTTCATGATCCTCCCAATTGGGGAAAGAGGCTAGGAATGGGTGCTGAAGTCGATGGTGTTCACAACCTCTTGGTATTGTTGGGCCCAAAAGTTCGAGGGTAGACTCTGGACGTGGATGTTTTGGGGAACATGGAGGTGTTGGTTGGTTGGGCCTTTCAGTACGATTATTAAGGTTGAATCGACTACAGAATTGGTGAGCGGTGGTTCCATGGGAAGAGTGTGTTCGTGCTAGCTTGTGACATGGGCTCAAGAAATGGGGGTGGGCGATGCCATGTGTTGGTTGCGTTCACGATGATTTGTCAAACTGGCCTGGGCTTGAGAACGTGAACTAGCCAATCTTGTTGATCTTCTTTGTTCGTTTAGGTGCATGATGTGGTTGTTAACTAGGAAGTGTACCTTAATGGTCAAAGAAACTCACCAAGATTTGTCAGTTCTCATTCTCAAGCCTATGACTGTTTGACAATTTAGCGTGAATGCAACCAGCACATGGCATCACCCACCACCAAATTCTCGAGCCCATGTGAGAAGTTGGCACTAGCACACTAATCCTATGCCACCATCCCTCACCAATTCTGAAACTGATTCAATCTTAATAATCGTATTGAGAGGCCCAACCAACCAACACCTGGATGTTCCCCAAAACATCCACGAGCAGAGTCAACTCTCCAACTTTTGGGCCCAAGAATACAAAGAGGTTGTGAAGACCACCGATTTCAGCACACATTTCCTGCCTTTGTCCTCGATCAAAAGGATCATGAAAATGGCAAACAAAGTTCCATTGGGAGTTCCTCGATGAAGAACTCACATGCCTTGGCAAACACATTGCATGCATCACCAGATATCATCCTTACATCTTCATCCAATTTCATGATCCTCCCAATCGGGCAAAGAGGTAGGGAATGGGTGCTGAAATCGATGGTGTTTAAAACCTCCTGGTATTGTTGTGCCTAGAATTTTTAGGGCTGACTCTACTCATGGATGGTTTGTGGAATATGTAGGTGCTAGTTGGTTGGGCCTTTCAGTACGATTATTAAGGTTGAATCGACTATAGAATTGGTGAGGGGTGGCTCCATGGGAAGAATGTGTTCGTGCTGGCTTGCAACATGGGCTCAAGAATTGGTGGCGGGTGATAACATGTGCTGGTTGCAGTCACGCTGATTTATCAAACAAGTCTGGGCTTGAGAACGTGAACCAGCCAATCTTGCTGATCTTCTTTGTCTGTTTAGGTGCATGATGTTGTCCTGAACAAGGAAGTGTACCGTAACGGACAAAGAAGATCAGCAGGATTGGCCGGTTCTCGTTCTCAAGCCCAAGTTTGTTTGACAAATTAGCGTGAACTCGACCAGCACATGGCATCACCCCCCACCTAATTCTCGAGCCCATGTAATAAGCCAACATGAACACACTCATCCCATGCCACCATCCCTCACAATTTTTGAAACTGATTCAACCTTAATAATCGTACCGAGAGGCCCAACCAACCAACACCTGGATGTTCTCTAAAACATTCACAAGCATAGTCAACTCTCCAACTTTTGGTCCTCACAACACCGAGAGGTTGTAAACACTATCTACTTCAGCACATATTTCCTGCCCATGTCCTCGATTAGGAGGCTCATGAAAATGGCAAACACAATGCCATTGTGATTTCCTTGATGAAGAACTCACATGCTTTGGCACACACATTGTATGCATCACCAGATATCATCCTTACAACTTCATCCAATTTCATGACCCTCCCAATCGGCGATATTGGCAGGGAATGTGTGTTGAAGTCGGTGGTGCTCACAACCTCTCGGTATTGTTGAGCCCAGAAGTTCTAGAATTGAATATGCTCATGGATGTTGTGGAGAACATGCAAGTGCTGGTTGGGTGGGCCTTTCAGTATGATTATTAAAGTTTAATCGACTACAGAATTGGCGAGGGGTGGTTCCATGGGTGAGTGTGTTCGTGCTAGCTTTTGGCATGGGCTCAAGAATTGGGGGCGGGTGATGCCACATGCTGGATGCGTTCTCATTGATTTGTCAAACAGGTATGGGCTTGATAACGTGAACCAACAAATCTTGCTGATCTTCTTTGTCGGTTTAGGTGCATGATGTTGTTGTGAACTAGAAAGTGTACCTTAACGAATAAAGAAGATCAGCAAGATTGGCTAGTTCTCATTCTCAAGCCCAAGTCTGTTTTACAAATCAGTGTGAACGCAACCAGCACAAGGCATCACCTACCACCAAATTCTTGAGCCCATGTGACAAGCCAGCATGAACACACTCATCCCATGCCACCATCCCTCACCAATTCTGAAACTGATTCAACCTTAATAATCGTATCGAGAGGCCCAATCAACCAACACCTAGATGTTCCCAAAAACATCCACAAGTAGAGTCAACTCTCCAACTTTTGGTCCCAACAATACCGAGAGGTTGTGAACACCACCGACTTTAGCACACATTACTTGCTCATGTCCTCGATCAGGAGGATCAAGAAAATGGCACACAGAATTCCATTGTGAGTTCCTTGATGAAGAACTCACATGCCTTGGCAAACACAATGCATTCATCACTAGATACCATCCTTACATCTTCATCCATTTTCATGATCCTTCCGATTGGCGATAGAGGCAGGGAATGGGTGCTTAAGTCAGTGGTGTTCACTACCTCTCGGTATTGTTGGGCCCCGAAGTTTGAGAGTTGACTCTACTCGTGTATGTTTTGGGGAACATGCAGGTGCTGGTTGGTTAGGCCTTTCACTACGATTATTAAGGTTGAATCGACTACATAATTGGTGAGAGGTGGTTCCATGGGAAGAGTGCGTTTGTACTGGCTTGTAAGATGGGCTCGAGAATTGATGGCGAGTGATGCCATGTGCCAGTTGCGTTCACACTGATTTGTCAAACAGGCTTGGGCTTGAGAATGTGAACCAACCAATCTTGTTGATCTTCTTTGTCCGTTTAGGAAGATAACTAGGAAGGGTAGTCAGGAGACTGTTGCTTCTTAGGGTCTAAGCAACACAGCAGGTGGCTGTGTGTGTCTAATAGCAGGTGCTACTGAGGGTTAAGCCTGGAGAGGCTGGTTGAAATAATACTTGGGTGAGCCTGCAGAGGCTTAGAAAATATTGGTTGTAGGAGCTCGGGGAGGCTTCAGGAAAGAAAGAATACCCTGTTGTAGGAGTCTGTGGTGGCTTCAAGAAAGAAAGAATACCACAAGGTGCTTGGTCTTAGTGGAAAGCCTACAGTTGTAGGAACTGGACGTAGCCTAGGTTGGGTGAACTAGTATAAGTCCTTGGTGTGTTGTTTTCTTTCTTACTACTCTCTATTGTTAATGTTGTTGTATGCTTAAAATTGTTTTTACAAATGCATGTTTTATAACTTAATTTTGATCCTTGATCAAGGGGTTTTTATAAAATTGTTTTTCATTAAGAAGCAACTCCTACTCAGTGCAACCAAGTGATAAATAGAAAATGTATTTAACAGATTCTATATTCCTTGTGAGTAGGTTCTGAAGCAGTAACCAACAAGTCTACTTGGTGATTTGTCAAAGGACACATCATTACATTCAAGTACTTGTAAGGGAATAGGTTACTCCTACTAGTCTTCTAAAATTCAATTAGAATGCACTAATAGTATAAATGATTTTTACATTGTTATGAAATCACAAAATATTATTATGCTACGTTTGTTGAATTTTATAATAACTTCCTTAAAAGTCGCACTTACGATAATTTCTAATTTGTTGATAGTATAAAAAATTCTACTTTCTAAAATTTTTACACTATTTGTACATAAAAATCAAAATCTACTTTCTATAACACTACCATTTTTTTATCACTTTTTACAGTGTCAATTATCATATTTTTTCTCTTTTGTTTTATTATTTTTAGTTTTATTATGAAAATTACAATTATAATTTTTCTTTTCAGCCATTAACCGAGCTGGTGGAAATGCTGGGAGTGTTGGGATTGCTCCTAATTATCAACCTATACCACTACCACCTAGGAATGTTGTGGGTCCACCTTATGGACATCCTGGGTTGATTATGGGAAGGGGTGTTCAAAATCAGGCTTGTATTAGAAACATTGTGACTCGTTCTATGGCAGCTCTAGAGTGGCCACAACAATCACAAAATGATGCTCCTCCAGGTTCTAATGAAAATTGAGCAAATAATAGTTACTTAGTGAAATAAGAGGAAGGACAAATGCTTAGCTTTAGATGAACTCAATCAATCTTATGTAATAAGTCATTAGACGACCTTGCTTTTTATTTCTTTTCTTTTTAATATTGTGTTTGAGTTAATGTAGTCAGTTTTGATATGAATATGAATATAAAATGTTTGAAACCGTTTTTAATATTTAATATAAAATTGGGGGACTCTATTAAAGTATATATTATTTTAATTATGCTAGTTTCTCGAGAGATTTGATGGTTTGGAGTATAAATTTCAACTTTCAAGTCCTCGTCTCGAAACTAACACAGAGAGTCAGAGATAGATATTATTTTAATTATTTTTTGAGTTATGTATATGTGTGCCCATATACCAAGAGAACAGAATTTGGCTTCTAGTGAGAAATCAGGAAAGTTTATTTGAAGTAATAAGTTTAAATATCTTATTATCGCTATTGTATTAGAAAAAAAATGATTGCTGTCAAAGAAAAAAAAAGAAGAAAAAGAATGATTCAAACATAGAGTACAGTATCCAAATATCAGTGGTCTTGTATCGATAAAAAAAAATACAGAGAGATAGATTAAAAAAGACTAATAGTGCATCGCTGGGAGTTACAGAAACATTTATTATCACTTTCAATTAATATGTTCTATTTAAAAATTTTAGTTAGTCTGTTTTTTTGTTGCGAAATTTTTTAGTTAGTCTAAAATCTTTTAATAAACAACATCGACTAAAAGAAGATTCTCTCAATTCATTTAAACAATTTCATCACATATAATAATTATATGGTGTGCCTTTAATATATTAAATATTATTAATTATTTTAAATGACATTTTAATTTAAATAATATCACAAAAATATAAGATGGAAGCTAGTCAAATTGTGTGTCTTTATCTTTTAAAAAACTTTGTTCATTGATTCTTTGTTGAAAAAAGATACTTTGATGAGGATCTTCTTAATTAAGACAAAATATCTCAAAGGTATATATTTTCTTAATAAGAAGACAATTCAAAAAACATTTTCAAAGAAAAACTTTTTTAAAAAGAAACATCATAATTTAAACCTTCCTTTGGTTAATAAGAAACAAGTAGAAAATAAGGAAGAGAAAAAACACAAACACTTATTTATCCTAGTTTACCCCCCACAATACAAGGTTATGTCCAGTTCATGACACTCTTGTCAATTTTTTAACTAAGACGATACAGTGCTACAAATGATAACTGAAATTCTCACTTTTATGTATTCTTTTACAAGTCTCTCCAAACTCTAATCCAAGTATCTCTTAATTTATCCTCTTCACATTTCAAAACAAGAAAAAGAACTCGTCTTCTTAATATATTTATATGAGTAGAACAGGGACAACTGCTCTAAGTTTCTTACTAAAGTATATAGGATAAATACACTTAGAAAGAATGAAAGATTGCTAGCTATAGAAGTTAATGTGGTTTTGAAGTTGTTAACAACATTAAATACTTCATTTTTTCTATATATTTCAATTTCCTTGAGAGATGTTAGAAATCTTTTCATAGAATGTGTTTGGTATAATTTTTCTATTTAAGGAGAAGAAAAACCTAAAACAAGTCAGCAAGAATTTCTTTAAAAAGGATTTTTTTCATAAAGTAAGTAATGACATTTAATATGTACATCTATGGCTGGTAAAATTGTGTCCTAATTCTCTAGAAGGCCTCTTTCAAAACAATTACTCAACAGGAGAAATAATTTACTACCAGAAAACATTTAATATGTCCAGTTTTTTACTAGGCTGAAAATCAATGTAAAGCATATATAGCATAAAAAGAATGGTTGGGTGGTAGTGGAAGCTATCAATAAACTATTTAAAGGAACATCTAATCACTCTTAGTAAAATAATGCATCAAATAACACATTATACTCACAACTTATACAAAAAAAAAGCACATTATAGTCGCAAGTGTTTTTAAGAGGAGCTAAATTCATGCATGAGTAGATTAACAATTAATCCAGGACAACAATTAATAAACGCATAAAATCAGTGATAAAAAGGTGACGCAATTGGAGGCATGTCAAATTAATTTTTTTATCCAACAAATTTCATGAGGATCAAGTTGGTTTGCTTTATGAAGAAGCATCTCAAATGGTTTGAATTGTTAAGAGTCGAAAAAAGAAAAATCAAAATAATTGTTGGGCTCACTCTAGACATTGATTAGCACACCTTCACATATTCCAATCAGCATATACACAAAGTAGTACTTTTCTTTGGTATGGTGAGAGTATCCCAACAAGTTTTAACATTAACTAAGACTTAATCCTTCCCCAGGCAATATTATTTAAAGGCATGTGCCCTACATTGACCTAGAGAATTTTGGAGAATTAATTCTCTAAGGAGCTGTCCAAGGGTCAAATTTGAGTAATCAAGTTTGGCCATCATAGAACTACACTTGCCACCTTGAACTCTTTATTTTAATAGATACTCCTACACCATATATAGAAAAAGAAAGACTAAAGCTTGATGGTCTAAGGGAAAAGGAAATTGGTTTTCCTTGAATAAGATATTGAGTTTGACTTTTATGAATAAAAAATATATGCATTAAAACAGGTTTGACATTTTAAATTGGTTCACTCGGCTCAGCTTTAATAAATCGAGGTCTAATGTAACTTCCAGATTCTGATGATCTTAGACAAAAAAAGACATACATAAAGAGTCAAGCCCCCTTAAAAAAAGTATTAATTTAGCCTCATCATATTTGCCTCATCCCAAGGGAAGGAAATTATTGGTTTATTAAATAGAGACTATGAATCCAACACTGAATATTCTAAAGTTTCGAACTTTAGCAAAAAAATCATAACCCAACAACCCATACAACTCATACAACATAAAATTCATCCCCTTTGAACCTTCTAGTAGAGTATAACAAGTAATTTATAAAAAAAAAATAAAAAACACAAAAGAATGAGAAACTATCCATCATGGTCAGCAAAATATTGGATGCAAAATGAAAAATAAAATAACAAACTGGATCAAACATAATTGTAAACCAACAAAAGTATGAAAAATCTACACATTTATAAAGACAAAGCAAAATTAAAGGAAACGATCTAGGAAAAGATAAACCATGAAAGGGAATTAAAAAAATTCACAAAATAAAAATATATAGTCAACATCATGATCAACTAATAAAAATTAAGAAAACATTAAATCAAACATGGCCATGTTGATGATTGAGGCGTGAAAAACCAACAACTAACCTTGGAATAACCAACTAGTTAGGCTTGTTATGCCTAGCTTCAACTAAGAGAGGAAAAGAAAGAAAGAAAAAGATAGAGAGATTTTGAGGCACAAGATGAAAGAGGCAAAGAGAAACTTTGGTATATAAAGAGAAAGGGGGGGGGGGGGGGGGGGGGGGGGGGGGGGGTTGGGGTGGGGTTCAATGCATTCATACGTGGCAAATATTAAAAGAGACAGATAATGATGAGTTGGTAACTAGCATGAAGTACGTTCACACTTTCATTGTTTACTATTTGTTTTCTTTTTGGTAATTATTAAAGAGAGAGAAAGAGAGAGAGTTTGTCTTTGGAAATTGGAGGGAATTCCATTTACAACTTTAAGAGAGAGAGAGAAAGAAGGATGAGTTCGGGTACTTTTTAAACTTTTAATTAAATTTTGTTTTGCTGTGTCATTAATGCATTTTTCTGAAATTTATTTCCTTCTCTAGCTAATAAAATATTTGCATTTAAATAAGTGTAAATAATTATGAGATTTTGTTTCCACAATTGATTTTTATCCGTGAATGACTACAATGCCTTTTAATTTGGATAAATATTTTGAATTTAATTAAAATACATTGTCATTTAATCATAAATTGTTATGAATAATTAGACCATTAATTTTTATAATACATATTTTTTTATTAGTTGATAGTGAAAAAAATCATTATAACAAAAGTATTAAAATGAAACTTATTCTTTTTTTTTAAACGAAAAAATTGAGTTGTGCTGATTAATTTTTTTAAAAGCTATACCATAATTAATAAAAAGATTGAAAAATTAATAAATTAAGAATATATTTAATGATTTGTTTTCCAAAGTTTTAATTGTTTCTTTAATTGTACACTTGCAAGGAGGCATAGATGGATTCTTCTTTGAAATTAAGGTAGAAAAAAAATCTAGGGAGGGAAATGTTTCTTCACTTCAAACCTTTGATCTGTATTTTATTTATTTGGAAAACATCTTTCAGATCAAATACGTAAAACCAGAAATAGATATTCGATTAATAAATTCATAAATAAAAAGAGAATCCCATTTAAAGTAGTTTGAGGGTCCGTACAAAAAGAAAAAAGTAGTTTGAGGGTAAACACTGTTTGTAGATGAGTAGATATAGCTTGTTTGTACAGGGCCTAATTAAAATTAATTATGTAATCTCCTACAAGAAATATTTGCAGTGAACAGTTGTTGAAATTATTGTTATATTTAGTACTGAAAAAAATCCAATGTTTTTATGGAAATTTTGGCTAATTCAAAAGTTGTGTCTTTATCATAAAACATCAAACATTTCGTAAGTGTCATGTCTCTAAAATGATGTACATTTGTCCGATCATAAAATTAGTTTTGAAACAATGTATCACTGGAAATAAATAAACATGTTCCACATTGACAAAAAATAAGTTGTAGTTGAAAGAAAGATTGGATTATGTAAAGCACAATATATTTACACATAAAAATAGCTCAAAAAATATAAGTAGAGGACATGGTAAAGGGATCTATAAATAAGGAAATAATATGGCATACATCATAGTAGAAAACACAAATATTTCAAAGTGTCAGTAAAAATTAATTAAAATAATAACGAAAAAATAAAAACACTAAATAAATCAAACTGTAGACCATTAATAGAAGAGTAGTACCTAAGCAGTAGAAGATTCTCAATATTGACTTTGTTGACTATAGCTCCGCTCTTATTTCTAACTTCACTGTTACCTAATTCAGTTGATGCATTGCAACAAATATTATCAATGGAAAATATATCGAAACACTTTCATGATAATGGATAAGTAATGATGGAGTAGTTGATCTCCGTGTGAAAGAAGGATCTATGAAAAATTTAACTGAAGACTTAAGATTTCACTCATTTTATTTTACAGTGTTTCTAATCATGAATATCTTCCAGTTACTTTTCTAACTTATTTTGAAAAACAAATTATATAATAATGTGGAAAGAAGAATTGTAAAACAAAATAATTTTAACCAGCAGATCAGTGCAAAGCAATAAATAAGATCAAGCCTTTGGATAAATGAGTGATGAGGCCCCACAATTTATTTGCATCAAATGCCACAATTGAAAAGCCTAACAAGGATATGAAGTTAAAGTTTCCATTAACTAGTTTATGTGACCAAATGGTTTCACAATATATATATTTAATTAAAATAAAGAAAAAAGAAGAACAAGAACAAGAACAAGACCAAAGCGTGGTAATAATCCCTTCATGACCTATTCTACAACAGCTTCTTATGACAATAATTTTTTTAAAGAAAAGGGAAAAAATATATATTAAATCATGAAATCACAATAGATAGCTAGTTGACCTAAGTTGAAGAAAATGATAAAATCAAAACTCTTAAGTAAAAGAGGGTGTTGGCTTAAGTTGACCCGTGCAAGTCAAATGGAAATGCTTAGACAAATGTCATATTAAAAGCATACCTCATCAACTATGGTGGGCTTTGGCTTAACAAATTTATCCTCACTCAATTTTAATTTCTTCTTGCCCTTTGAACATATGAAATGACTAGAGGAGGAATTGTTTTTCTTCTTATGTATCTTGAAATTCTTTGTTGACTTTGAAAGATCTTCATTGTGAGAGCAGTTTGGGCATCTCAATTCTCCATCAGGAATAGACTTCAAATGAAACAATTTGAAACAAATATCAAATCCAAACAAGTACATATTTAAAGAAATAAAACTAATTAAGCCGATGTTCAACATTTATATGAAAAAAATTGTACTTATATGATGTTTGCAAAACAATAATATTTGCAAATGACACATCCTAATTACTTTTCTAAAACATTTATTTATTTTGAAAACATTTATAATACTGACTTATATATTTGGAAATGAAAGGTACCAGGACTTTAGAAGTTAATAACCTGTTTTGTGAAAAATACTATTGCTGATGGAATGATTTTTGCAACCCCATAGTGTTTTAACTATCATTATTCTCATGCTCTAGTAGTTTCTATGAAAGCAATAGATTTCCATGGATACTAAAAGAGTACCTTCTAAGATTCAATATATAACTGTATACTTAAGAGATGAATAAAATTTTCTAGGGATCAAAATTATCAGTTTGTTAATTATAGCTATGAGAAGTTAGTGAAATCAAATGATAAGTATAGTGGATGATGGTCCTACTTTTATCTGGTCACAAATTATTAAACAGTAACCAAGCCTCTTGTATATTCTTATGAAACTTTCAAAAATATATTCAATTAGGGTATAGAAGTGAAGTAATTATTGAACTGTAAAGACTTATTCTTTAATTAAATTCTCTTGTAGATGTTTTTATTGATGAAATAAATAATAGGGGAAACTAATAAGCTTTGACCTTTGTGACTTAACAAATAATCTTGAAGAGTAATACTAAAAATGAGCATATGCATAGTACACACATATATATGATGAGGATATAGAAAAATCTGGCACAGGAGAATCAAAAGGCAAAAGCAAGCTTACTCTATTCTCTTCTACAACATGCTCTGGCTTGTATGAATTGTCACCAACACTTCCCTTAGTAGCTTCTGATTTTGAGGTTTGGAGATTGTACAATGTCATCCTTAATAAATTCAGAAGAGTTCCTTGATATTATGTTTTTAGTATTTATCTACAAAGGAAAGAGTAAAATCATGTGATAAAATTGTAAAATGTTGGAATAATTAATCTTACTGGAAGATCACCAATCAGATCTCTGACTAAAAAAAAGGGTACGCATAACTGTTAGTAATATCACATTCCTATGAGAAGCACGTGTATAAATTCAAATATAAGTCTATTTGATAATTCCCCTCATGCTCCTTGTTATCACTCTTTTCTTTTTGATTTATGATATTTGGAGGTGCAGCTTTGGTTGGTTGGAGGGGGGGTGCCAACCTCGTTGGGATGCCCGCTCCTGCTGGCCTTGTGCCTCCTTTATGGATTAAAAAAAGAAGTCTATTTGATAATAAAAAAATACCAAATTAAAACTTAAATTTATGGTTAAAAGATTAACTCAATTGATTAAGCAGTAAGTCTCATCCTCTCGTTTGTTTAATATGAATATTAAAAACAACAAAGTGATAGCGTTGAGTTAAAATATTTTCTACAACCATTGATGAAAAATAATGGTTGGGTAACGGAAGCTGTCAGTAAAGTATTTAAATGCACATGTAATCACTCTTGGTTAGATAATGAACTAATAACACATTATAGATGCATGAATGGATTAAAAAATCTAGGACAACAATAAACACATATACTATAATGTTTAATAAAATCAGTAATAAAAAAAAGATGGTGCAACAAATTAAAGGAGAAGGAAAAGACTTATTTTTAATTTATATCCAACAAATTTCATAAGGATCAAATTGGTATGCTCCATGCAGAGACTAGAGTATCCTTGCAATGGAAATTGGATAATTAAGTAGATAATAAACCGGATCATGAGAGAGTATCTCTAAAATCTATGGCAAACAAAAATTAGACAAAACAAGTTCAGCTATATATAGTCCTGCACATGTAATCAAGCCATGAAAAAGGAATTTAAATAGCTTGAATTGTTAAGAGTATAGTAACAAAAATCAAAATAATTCTTGGGCTCACTCTATACATTGTTTAGCATACCTTCACATATTCCTATCAACATATACACAAACTATAACTACCACTGCTTTTCTTTGGTATTGTATAAGAGTATCCAAAGCCAATTTTAACATGAACTAAGTCTAAGTCACTCCCTAAAGGCCTGTGCACAAGATTGACCTAAAGAATTTGGGACAATTAATTATCCAAGGTGCTGGTTAGATAATGAACTAATAACACATTATAGATGCATGAATGGATTAAAAAATCTAGGACAACAATAAACACATATACTATAATGTTTAATAAAATCAGTAATAAAAAAAAGATGGTGCAACAAATTAAAGGAGAAGGAAAAGACTTATTTTTAATTTATATCCAACAAATTTCATAAGGATCAATTTGGTATGCTCCATGCAGAGACTAGAGTATCCTTGCAATGGAAATTGGATAATTAAGTAGATAATAAACCGGATCATGAGAGAGTATCTCTAAAATCTATGGCAAACAAAAATTAGACAAAACAAGTTCAGCTATATATAGTCCTGCTTGTAATCAAGCCATGTAAAAGGAATTTAAATAGCTTGAATTGTTAAGAGTATAGTAACAAAAATCAAAATAATTCTTGGGCTCACTCTATACATTGTTTAGCATACCTTCACATATTCCTATCAACATATACACAAACTATAACTACCACTGCTTTTCTTTGGTATTGTATAAGAGTATCCAAAGCCAATTTTAACATGAACTAAGTCTAAGTCACTCCCTAAAGGCCTGTGCACAAGATTGACCTAAAGAATTTGGGACAATTAATTATCCAAGGTGCTGGCCAGGGGTCAAATATGAGGATCTAAGGCAAAAAATGCATAGAAATTAAACAAGTCAAGCCCCCAAAAATTAAAAGAATATTGATTAAGCCTCATGGTATTTACCTCATCCCAAGGAGAGGGAATTACGAAAGAGAGGCTACAAATCTAACATTGAGTATTCTAAAGTTTCAAACTTGAGCAAAAATTCCTAACCCAACAACCAATACAACATAAAATCCATCCTCTTTAACCTTCTAGTAGACTAACTAGTACTTAAAAAAACATTTTAAAAAACACAAAAAAATTGAAAGAAACTATCCATCATGGTGAACAAAAAATTGGACCCAAAACAGAAAATAAAATAACAAATTGAATCAAACATAAACGATAAACCAACAAAATTGTGAAAAATCTACATGTTTTTAAAAGTAAAGGGAAATTAAAGGAAAAGATAAATTATGAAAGAGAATTAAATAAAATTGAACTCTCTAGCATCCCAATTCGCTCAGCAAGTTTGGGTTCCCTCAGCAAGTTTACAAACTCGGCAACTCACGATTTTGGGGTTTTTGCGAACCCAACCATCTCCCAATTGCTCCCAACCTCTCCAAAGACTCACAAATTATTCAAAACTCATCCCAGCACCCAACACAAGCACGAATCATCACAAATCAGCAATCAATTGAACATACACAAATTCAATTCAAGAATTCCCAAATCAAGAGCATAAAAGGGAAAGATCCTAAGAACAACCAAACACCTAATTTCAATTAATCAAGAATAGAGTTAATGTGCTTTGGGATATTCACAACCCGTCCAAGATCCGAAAACATAAACCTATGAGCATACAATACATGGCTCATTGTCATTCATACAATTGAGAAGAGAAGAACCCACTCCCCCTCTTACCTTAAAAATGCAAAGACGCAACGAATAGACACTCCTCCTCGTAACTCTGACTCACGGCTTCGATGGGGCTCTACGCAACAATCCCTTCAAAGACTTTATGGTGGCACAGTTCCAAGAAGAGAGAAAAAGAAGAAATGGTTAGGGTTTGCTTTTGGGAAGAATTGAGCTTATGTTAATGGGTCTTAAGAGCAAAGCCCACTAACACACACACAAGACCCAAACTTTCTTACGAAACATGCTCATAAAAACTCTTTTATTTTATTTCTTGCTTATTTAACACAAATCCCATTTTATTTTCCCACCATTAATAATCCAAAATAATATTTATTTATTTAATTAATAAAAACATTTCCATCAAAATATATGCATATACATAGATATAGGAAAACAAGAATCGGGGTGTTACACGAATCATGAGAAACGAACAACTAACCTTGGAAAAACCAACTGGCTAGGCTTCTTATGCCTAACTTCAACTAAGAGAGGAGAAGAAATAAAAGAAAAGAGTGAAGATGAAGAGGCAAAGAGAAAGTGTGGTGTATAAAGAGAATTGGGAGGGGTCAATGCTTGTGTAAATGGGAAATATAAAAAGTGGTAGAGATGAGTTTGTGACTGGCAGGAAGTGAATTCACATTTGGCTTTGTAGCCATTTTGCTTCTTTGCTTGGATTTTTCCCCCTCCACTTCTTCCCTTCTTTACATTTATTTATCCTGGTAACTATTGAAGAGAGAGAGAGAAAGAATGAACTCAGGTACGTTTTCAACTTTCAATTCAATGCATCTTTGTTTTACCATGTCATTAATGTGTTTTTTCTGAAATTTTATTCCCTTCTCTAGCTATTAAATTATTAGTGTTTTAATAAGTATAATTATGAGATTTTGTTTCCACATATGATTGTTATCCATGCACGACTACAATGCTCTTTGAATAAATATTTTGAATTCAATTAAAATTTATTGTCATTTAATAATACTCATAGATAATTATGTATAGGTAGATCATTAACTTTAATAATACTTATTTTTAATAAGTTGACAGTGAAGCTGTCCAAAAAAAAAATTGACAGTGAAAAAAACTTTAATATAATATAGGCCCATTTGTTACAGCTTCTTTTGTAAAAGAAACATTTTTTTTTAAATAATCATTCCTTTCAGTTTTTCAGGTGTTTGTTTCAAGTTTTTAAAATAAGTAGAAGGTAAAAAGAATCTAAAATCTGATTAAAATCATAAGTTGTTTTGAATATGTTCCCATGAAATGAACTACTTCTTAAAAAAAAAATGATCGTAAACATAAATTATATTCTTTTTGTTTTAATCTCTAAAAAATAATCACAATCACTTCTTTTTTTGGAAATGGAAAAGTTTTGAGTTTTTTTTTTATTAATGTTTTATGCAAATACCATAAAAAAAAAGATTGAAAAATTATTAATTTAAGAATGTCATTAATGATTTTTCAGGTTTTAAAATGATTGAAAAATTATTAATTTAAGAATGTCATTAATGATTTGTTTTTCAAGTTTTAAAAGATTGAAAAATTATTAATTAAAGAATGTAATTAATGATTTGTTTTCCAAGTTTTAATTATTTCTTTATATATACACTTGTAAAGAGGGAAGATTGATTCTTGTTTGAGATTAAGAAAGAGAAAATTTACGAATGGTAATCTTTTTTCATTTGATTCGTATTTTATTTATTTGGAAAACATGTTTCAGGTCAAATAAATTAAATCATCACCACAGATCAAATAGGCAAAAGGAGAAATAGAGATTCGAATAAAAGAGAAACCCATTTGAAGTGAGTTTGAGGATAAACACATGCAGTTTGGAGATTGGCAGATATAGTCTGATTTTACAGGGCTTAACTCATGCGATCGATCTCCTTCCTATAAGAAATAATTGCAGTGACCATTTGTTGAAATTAATGTTTTATTTAGTACAAAAAAAAATAATGTTTTTATGGAAATTTTGGTTAATTGAAAAGTTGTGTCTTTTGACAATTTCAATTAATGTATTGGCCATAAATTTTTACACTTCAATATTTGCTGCTAGCTTAGATTAGGATCTAGTATATTAGTGTTTTTTGAGACAACCGAATAATGGATGTAAATTCAATCAATCTTAATTGTACCCATTATTTCATAAGTCCTATGACCAGAAAATGCTTGGATAGTCATAAGAATTTAGTTTTTCTAACTGAATGCACTACTGTCATTCAACTATATATGGGCGCAAGTTTTCTAGGGTATTTGATGACATTTCCCTTATTAGGAAAATATTTTACTGTTCTTACCATGAGTGAATCTTGGGAAAAGTTCAAACAAATTTTGTTTTCTTAACTGAAGTTCAATACTTTTTTTATATTAATATTTTTTTGTCCTAGGTCAGAGACCACCGGTGTCCCCCAACACATTGGGTCAGAGATTAATCCCACGTGCAGTGCATGGCTGCCGCTGGCCCAAGAAAATTTTTCACACGGAGGGAATCGAACACGGGTTCTCCTGCTAAATAGATCGTTTCCCCTCATGTGAATGCAGTGGAACCTTACACCACTACGCTAACCCTATGAGTTAATTTTATATTAATATTTGTTTAAATTTTATATTAATTTATATTAATTTCATTGTTTGAATAAGGTGCAGAGAGGGCAACACAACAATTTTATATTAATTTTAAATTAAATTTATGCATTATATTTAAGGCTTAAATATTTGTTTGTGCCTAGAAATATGAGTTTTTTTAGTCCATGTATTTATTTTATCATATTTGTCTTAGTAAGTTTTTTTTTTTCATTTTTAGTCCCTGTAAATTTTTTTTTTTTTCATTTTAAGTCCCTGTACATTCTCTAAAATCTATGGCAAACAAAAATTAGACAAAACAAGTTCACCCATATATAGTCCTGCACATGTAATCAAGCCATGTAAAAGGAATTTAAATGGTTTGAATTGTTAAGAGTATAGTAACAAAAATCAAAATAATTCTTGGGCTCACTCTATACATTGTTTAGCATACCTTCACATATTCCAATCAACATATACACAAACTATAACTACCACTACTTTTCTTTGGTATTGTATAAGAGTATCCAAAGCCAATTTTAACATGAACTGAGTCTAAGTCACTCCCCAAAGGCTTGTGCACTACATTGACCTAAAGAATTTGGGACAACTAATTATCCAAGGTGCTGGCCAGGGGTCAAATATGAGGATCTAAGGCAAAAAATGCATAGAAATTAAACGAGTCAAGCCCCCAAAAAATTAAAAGAATATTGATTAAGCCTCATCGTATTTACCTCATCCCAAGGAGAGGGAATTAATTGGTTTACGAAAGAGAGGCTACAAATCTAACACTGAGTATTCTAAAGTTTCAAACTTGAGGAAAAATTCATAACCCAACAACCCATACAACATAAAATTCATCCTCTTTAACCTTCTAGTAGACTAACTAGTACTTAAAAAAAACATTTTAAAAAACACAAAAACAAAATGAAAGAAACTATCCATCACGGTGAAAAAAAAATTGGACCCAAAACAGAAAATAAAATAACAAATTGAATCAAACATAAACGATAAACCAACAAAATTGTGAAAAATATACATGTTTTTAAAAATAAAGGGAAATTAAAGGAAAAGATAAATTATGAAAGAGAATTAAATAAAATTGAACTCTCTAGCATCCCAATTCGCTTAGTAAGTTTGGGTTCGCTCAATGAGTTTACAAACTCTGCAACTCACGATTTTGGGGTTTTTGTGAACCCAACCATCTCCCAATCGCTCCTAACCTCTCCAAACACTCACAAATTATTCAAAACTCATCCAGCACCCAACACAAGCACGAATCATCACAAATCAGCAATCAATTAAACATACACGAATTCAATTCAAGAATTCCCAAATCAAGAGCATAAAAGGGAAAGATCCTAAGAACAACCAAACACCTAATTTCAATTAATCAAGAATAGAG
Source organism: Pueraria montana var. lobata (assembly GCA_026413185.1). Lineage (NCBI taxonomy): Eukaryota > Viridiplantae > Streptophyta > Magnoliopsida > Fabales > Fabaceae > Pueraria > Pueraria montana. The sequence goes on along the minus strand of CM048649.1, from coordinate 19,723,532 downwards.
TTAATGTGCTTTGGGGTATTCACAACCTGTCCAAGATCTGAAAACATAAACCTATGAGCATACAATACTACCCATGGCTCATTGTCATTCATACAATTGAGAAGAGAAGAACCTACTCCCCCTCTTACCTTAAAAATGCGATGACGCAACGAATAGACACTCCTCCTCGTAACTCTGACTCACGGCTTCGATGGGGCTATCTGCAACAATCCCTCCAAAGACTTTACGGTGGCACAGTTCCAAGAAGAGAGAAAAAGAAGAAATGGTTAGGGTTTGCTTTTGGGAAGAATTGAGCTTATGTTAATTGGTCTTAAGAGCAAAGCCCACTAACACACACACAAGACCCAAACTTTCTTACGAAACATGCTCATAAAAACTCTTTTATTTTATTTCTTGCTTATTTAACACAAATCCCATTTTATTTTCCCACCATTAATAATCCAAAATAATATTTATTTATTTAATTAATAAAAACATTTCCATCAAAATATACGCATATACATAGATATAGGAAAACAAGAATCGGGGTGTTACACGAATCATGAGAAACGAACAACTAACCTTGGAAAAACCAACTGGCTAGGCTTCTTATGCCTAACTTCAACTAAGAGAGGAGAAGAAATAAAAGAAAAGAGTGAAGATGAAGAGGCAAAGAGAAAGTGTGGTGTATAAAGAGAATTGGGAGGGGTCAATGCTTGTGTAAATGGGAAATATAAAAAGTGGTAGAGATGAGTTTGTGACTGGCAGGAAGTGAATTCACATTTGGCTTTGTCAAAGCCATTTTGCTTCTTTGCTTGGATTTTTCCCCCTCCACTTCTTCCCTTCTTTACATTTATTTATCCTGGTAACTATTGAAGAGAGAGAGAGAGAAAGAATGAACTCAGGTACGTTTTCAACTTTCAATTCAATATGTCTTTGTTTTACCATGTCATTAATGTGTTTTTCTGAAATTTTATTCCCTTCTCTAGCTATTAAAATATTAGTGTTTTAATATGTATAATTATGAGATTTTGTTTCCACATATGATTGTTATCCATGCATGACTACAATGCCCTTTGAATAAATATTTTGAATTCAATTAAAATGTATTGTCATTTAATAATACTTATAGATTATTATGTATAGGTAGATCATTAACTTTAATAATACTTATTTTTAATAAGTTGACAGTGAAGCTGTCCCAAAAAAAATTGACAGTGAAAAAATCTTTAATATAATATAGGCCCATTTTGTTACAGCTTCTTTTGTAAGAGAAACATTTTTTTAAATAATCATTCCTTTCAGTTTTTCAGGTGTTTGTTTCAAGTTTTTAAAATAAGCAGAAGCTCAAAAGAATCTAAAATCTGATTAAAATCATAAGTTGTTTTGAATATCTTCCCATGAAATCAACTACTTCTTAAAAAAAAAATTATGATCGTAAACATAAATTATATTCTATTTGTTTTAATCTCTAAAAAATAATCACAATCACTTCTTTTTTTGGAAATGGAAAAGTTTTGAGTTTTTTTATTAATGTTTTTATGCAAATATCATAAAAAAAAGATTGAAAAATTATTAATTTAAGAATGTCATTAATGATTTGTTTTTCAGGTTTTAAAATGATTGAAAAATTATTAATTTAAGAATGTCATTAATGATTTGTTTTTCAAGTTTTAAAAGATTGAAAAATTATTAATTTAAGAATGTAATTAATGATTTGTTTTCCAAGTTTTAATTATTTCTTTATATGTACACTTGTAAAGAGGGAAGATTGATTCTTGTTTGAGATTATGGAAGAGAAAATTTACAAATGGAAATCTTTTCTCATTTGATTCGTATTGTATTTATTTCGAAAACATGTTTCAGGTCAAATAAATTAAATCATCACCATAGATAAATTTCATCACCACAGATCAAATAGGCAAAAGGGGAAATAGATATTCAAATAAAAGAGAAACCCATTTGAAGTGAGTTTGAGGATAAACACATGCAGTTTGGAGATTGGCAGATATAGTCTGGTTTTACAGGGCTTAATTAAAATTAGTCATGCGATCGATCTCGTTCCTACAAGAAATAATTGCAGTGACCATTTGTTGAAATTAATGTTTTATTTAGTACCAAAAAAAATATTATGTTTTTATGGAAATTTTGGTTAATTGAAAAGTTGTGTCTTTTGACAATTTCAATTAATGTATTGGCCATAAATTTTTACACTTCAATATTTGCTGCTAGCTTAGATTAGGATTTAGTATATTATTGTTTTTTGAGACAACCCAATAATGGATGTAAATTCAATCAATCTTAATTGTACCCATTATTTCATTAGTCCTATGACGAGAAAATCCTTGGATAGTCATAAGAATTTAGTTTTTTCTAACTGAATGCACTACTGTCATTCAACTATATATGGGCGCAAGTTTTCTACGGTATTTGATGACATTTCCCTGATTAGGAAAATATTTTACTGTTCTTACCATGAGTGAATCTTGGGAAAAGTTCAAACAAATTTTGTTTTCTTAACTGAAGTTCAATACTTTTTTTATATTAATATTTTTTTGTCCTAGGTCAGAGACCACCGGTGTCCCCCAACACATTGGGTCAGAGATTAATCCCACTTGCAGTGCATGGCTGCCGCTGGCCCAAGAAAATTTTGCACACGGAGGGAATCGAACACGGGTTCTCCTGCTAAATAGATCGTTCCCCCTCATGTGAATGTAGTGAAACCTTACACCACTACGTTAACCCTATGAGTTAATTTTATATTAATATTTGTTTAAATTTTATATTAATATATATTAATTTCATTGTTTGAATAAGGTGCAGAGAGGGCAACACAATAATTTTATATTAATTTTAAAATAAATTTATGCATTATATTTAAGGTTTAAATATTTGTTTTTGCCTAGAAATATGACTTTTTTTAGTCCATGTATTTTGTTTATCATATTTGTCTCAGTAAGTTTTTTTCATTTTTAGTCCCTGTAAATTCTTTTTTTTTCATTTTTAGTCCCTGTACATTGTTTTTTTTTTCTTTTTTAGTCCTTCTAGCATCATGATGATGTGGCACTGTTGACATGGCACTTCTGATGTGGCATGTGATGACATCATGATGAAGTCATCTTAATTAATGCTTTTGTAACATACCTTGATAGTAGGGACTAAAAATGAAAAGTTTGGAAGTGTTAGCGGCTAAAACTGAAAAAGAAACTTACAAGGACTAAAAATAAAAAGGTACTAAATTACAGTGACTAAAAGTATATTTAAGCCTAATAATAATAATTTTTTGTATTTTAACTTAAATGAAACGATGATCATGTGTTTCAGGATATCTTTAGTTGTGAGACTTCTACACTAAGTTGAGATATCCCAAGAATACAAGTGTGTGTTTTTTTGTAAATTAATGTTATTCAATTACCTAATTGAAGCACAAAAAAATAATAGAGAAGATCTCAATTTTTTAGCTTTGGGACTAAGCCATGAGTGGCTGGAAGTTGAACTTACACAAATTCTTGAGTTTGATTATATTTTCTTGTACTCTTCAATTATTATATTTCTTGCACTATATCTATTTTTTTATAGGCCACAGGTATCTTTTACCGGAGGTAATCTTGAGTCCAATAAGACCACTATAGGTGGCAAAGTTCTCAACATTGCGCCAATTGATCCATAGTACACTTGGTGGTTGCACTATATATAATGTATATCTTGTGAGTTTGGTATTTTTTATTATTATTAGAATCAAATTTGATTCTTATATTCTTTAAGTTATCTACAATATTTTATTTTTGCTAAAACTATTTCAATACATGTATTACTTGATTGAATCAAAATACGTAATTTATAAGAGAGATATTAAAGATTTTAGTCACTTAATTCACTCACTTCAGAATGATTATCGTTACTAACATGAAGACCTATGTGGAAAATATCTGCTAATTCAAGACAATGAGGAATTTATACACAAACATGTCCATTTCTTCAAGATAATAGCATCAATAATATATGTATTGGCCATAAAGAAACAAACAAACCATTTTTTAGTCTGAGCTTTGCTCTAAAACTAATTCAAACAATACATTAGTCATTATTGCAATTGAAACAACTACTACACAATTAGAAATAGAAATAGATGAAGTTAACTATAAGTTTGGTCCTAAGAGAAATTATTGCTAATTTGGACCATAGCAATGCTCCCCTTCTAAATTGTTGGGGTGCTCAAGTATAAAGTCACAGAATTCTAGTACTAAGACAACACTTGGATTACTGTTGATGTAGTCAACAACCTCTCATACTAACCATGTATCTGTCAAGTGAAGAAGACTAAGTTTCGTGCAAAAAACCTGCACTCTCTTCAATCGGAATAGGATTTCACTTAGTATTGTCAGTGTCATAACCTGCATTTTTGTTCAGTGTCACATTATCCGGAAGCAGGACTGGACCACCCAACAACAATTGAGGTCGAGCTTCAGTCTTAACATTACCTAGAGGAGAAATTGTTGTAGCATTGAGTGATAATGGTGGAGTTTGTAGTGTCTGCACACTCATAGGCTTAAAGTTTTCAGCCAGCAGATTAGGCCTCTCATTGAGATTTTGAGCCAGAAGTTGTGGAGTCATTGTGTTCAAGTTGGCAGGAAGCACACTTCTGTTTGCACCTAGAAGAAGGAAAAATTCACATAGTTATTGCCAAGGTTTGAGGTCATGTCACCAGTCTATGAATTTGATTTTCTATGTTCCATCATGCCAATGTATGAATTCTTACCTTTCAAGAAAGCATTCAATGCAGCAAGTTCATTGTGCATGACTGTCTCAAGATCAAAGAGATGCTTTAGTGCAGCTGGTCCTGAACTTTCAAGGGTTGTGTTCATCAAAGCTACTTTTTTTTCTCCTTCTGTAGTTTGCTTAGGTGCAGCTAGTCCAAAACTTTCAATGGGCTCCTTTTGTGTTTTCTTCAAAGCTACATTTTTTCCCCCTCTTATAGGAAGCTTATCACTGCTTGTAGAACATAATTTATGTATGAAGGAAAAATTTTACAGGATAGAAACAAGACTAACACTAAGTTAGTGGACTTACCGTTTCCTTATTTTGGCTTGGTCTTCTTCAACATATACTTCTTCTATTTGTTGCATTGTAGTTGCATCCCGTTTGACCTGTAACAAAGGACAAGTCAGAATGAAACAAAACTCACAATTAATGAAAGACATAGAGCATTAGCTTGATTCATTTCTTGCCTTGTCTGAGTTGGTATGCTTATTCATTGGTTCCATGGAATCGCAAACTTCACTGTTTTCCCTCATAAAACATCAAACATTTCGTAAGTGTCATGTTTCTCTAAAATACATTGTCATTTAATCATAAATTGTTATGAATAATTAGACCGTTAATTTTTATAATACTTATTTTTAATTAGTTGACAGTGAAAAAAAAATCGTTATAATAAAAGTATTAAAATGAAACTGATTCCTTTTTTTTTTTTGGAGACGAAAAAAATTGAGTTGTGCTGATTAAATTTTTTAAAAGGTATACCATAATTACTAAAAAGATTGAAAAATAAAAAATTAAGAACGTAGTTAATGATTTGTTTTCGAAAGTTTTCATTGTTTCTTTAATTATACACTTGCAAAGAGGCATACATGGATTCTTGTTTGAAATTAAGGCAGAAAAAATCTACGGAGGGAAATGTTTCTTCACTTCAAACCTTTGATTCGTATTTTATTTATTTGGAAAACATCTTTCAGATCAAATACGTAAAAGTAGAAATAGAGATCTGATTAATAAATTCACAAATAAAAAGAGAATCCCATTTAAAGTAGTTTAAGGGTCTGTACCAAAAAAAAAAGGTAGTTTGAGGATAAACATTGTTTGGAGATTAGCATATATAGTTTGTTTGTACAGGGCATAATTAAAATTAATTATGTAATCTCCTACAAGCAATATTTGCAGTGAACAGTTGTTGAAATTATTGTTTAATTTAGTACTGAAAAAATCTAATGTTTATATGGAAATTTTGACTAATTCAAAAGTTGTGTCTTTATCATAAACATCAAACATTTCATAAGGGTCATGTTTCTAAAATCATGTACATTTGTCCAATCATAAAATTAGTTTTGAAACAATGTATCGCTGAAAATAAATAAACAGGTTCTACATTGACAAAGAATAAGTTATAGTTGAAAGAAAGATTGGATTATGTAAAGCACGATTTACACATAAAAGTAGCTCAAAAAATATAAGTAGAGGACATGGTAAAAGGTCAATAAATGACATGGTTAAATGGATCTATAAAGAAGGAAATAATATGGCATAAATCATGGAAGAAAACACAAAAATTTCAAAGTTATAGTAAATTAAATTAATTAAGATAATAATAAAAAATAAAAAACACTAAATAAATCAAGCTGCAGACCATTAAGAGAAGGGAGAGTAGTACCTAAGTAGCAGAAGATTCTCAATATTGATTTTGTTGACTGTAGCTCCCCTTTTATTTCTAACTTCACTATTACCTAATTCAGTTGATGCATTGGGCTAGCAATTGTGGAGCATAAAAATCATAAAATGACATAGCAGCAACAAATTATATAATAATGTGCAAAGAAGAATTGTAAAACAAAATAATTTTAAGCAATAACTAAGATCAAGCCTTTGCATAAATGAGTGATGAGGCCCCACAATTTATTTGCATCAAATGCCACAATTGAAAAACCTAACAAGGATATGAAGTTAAAGTTTCCATTAACTAGTTTGTGTGACCAAATGGTTTCACAATCAATATATTTAATTAAAATAAAGAAAAACAAAGAAGAAGAGCAAGACCAAAGCATGGTAATAATCCCTTCATGACCTATTCTACAACAGCTTCTGGTGACAATTATTTCTTTAAAGAAAAAGGTAAAAACTATATTAAATCATGAAATCACAATAGATAGCTAGGTTGATCTAGGTTGAAGAAAATGATAAAATAAAAACTCTTAGTAAAAGAGGGTGTCAGCTTTAAGTTGACCCGTGCAAGTCAGATGGAAATGCTTAGACTAATGTCATATTAAAATAATACCTCGTTAGCTAAGGTGGACTTTGGCTTAATGTAACATCCCCAATTTATGGACCTTAGAAATAAATAATAAAGAGATATCTTTATGAAATAGCTTTTGTATTTAATGGTTCAAGGACACCCTTAAGCATTATTAATAATAGTTATCTTATAATAGGATATGACAAAAATAAGATAATAGGACCCTAATGTGGAGCCAAGCCCCAAGGTGGACCAAGACCCACACAAGCCCACGCGCACACCCCATAGCTTTAAATAGAAAAGGAGAGGGAGAGTTAGAGAGAGAAGGAGAAAGAAAGAAAGGAAACTAGAGAGAAGAAGGAGAAGAAGGAAGAAGAGAAGTGGAGCAGAGATCCGAGACCCAGTGCCTCTGAGCTCAGGTCCAAGACCCACAGTGTGAGTGCTTCCCCTCCACCCTCCTTTGTTCCTTGTCTGTGCCTTGAATCCCTTTTTCCCCTCTTCTTCCCTTTTATCCCTAAGTTAGGATTTTGATGAGTTTGAGCTTGTTAAGGGAGTGTTTAAGAATGTTTGAGTGTTGGGTTTCGATGTTGTTTTGTATGGAAATGAGTATTTGTGAGTGGGATTCAAATTGGGTTTGATTTGGAAGCCATTGGAGATGAATTATGTTATTTTCGAAGTTCTGCAACCCTGTGTTGCTTAAGCGAGCAGTTACTCGCGCTTAAGCGAGACAAGTTGCAGAGGAAATTGTGTTGCTGACTTTGGGGCTTAAGCGAGGGTAAATCCATGCTTAAGCGAGAGTGGGGCTTAAGCGCGGATTGACCTAGGCTTAAGCGCCACAATCAGAATAGATAAAGTTTGTTTCTGGAAATGGCGCTTAAGCGAGATTTCTTGCAGAATACTTCATAAATGGATTCTAAATGCAAGTCAATTGGAATTTCTTCAATTGTATAAGGATTATGAAATGATATAAATGGGTACTAGTTATATGATAGGAAATCCACGTTTGTAAAGAATTGATGATGTTGTGAGATGGATGAATGATATGTTGAATGTGATATTAAGGAGATTATGATATTTTGAGGATTCATGTTATAACTATGTTGTATGAACTATTTGAGATGGTTGAGCCATGATGGTGTTGATTGTTGATGAAAATGGTTGTTGTATTGGTAATTGTATTCATGTGGTTGAGGCTTAAGATTGGGGTTGATTATATGTAACGATAAACTCCTTTTAAAAAAAGACACCTAAAACACTTAAGACTATACCTATGCCTCTTAGTAAAAAGGTGGGGAGTTTCCCCTAAATTTCAGAAAAAGGCTTTTAAGTAAAGTTTACAGTTTTATGAAAGGTTTTTAGAAAAAGATATCCCCTCAGTGATATAAGGTGGAACCTTCTTCGGTACCAGTCATGTCCGAGAGCTGCACGCTTAGCATACAATGGTGTGCAAAGGGTTAAGGATCTCCTGTATTACCATGGTTAGATGGGTTGTGAAAGGTTTACAAAATAGTTTTTATAAAATATGTTTTTAAAAGAGTGAGGAATGAGTTGGACAACTCGTGAGGGGTTGTCGCATTAGTAAGCCAAGAGGTCCCCTAGTGGTGAGCGAAGGGACCGTCACCCAGACACCCATGGGGGAAAGCAACCTTCTTCATAGGGAGAAGGGGTTCTTCATAGAGAAGAACACATCAGGAGACTCTTCCTTATAACGGAATTGACAGTCCACCCACTTGGACCGGTGGGGTTTAATTAAAGGTTGTATCAAGAGGGATGCCTCTCGTTGGCTAGAGCTCAGCCAATTAAGGTAATGATGGAACTCAAGAAAGAAAAGAGAAGCCGTGAGGGTTAAGCAAGAGATCTCTAAAATAGAGAGTTAGCCTAGAGTCCTCAGAGCACTCACTGAGACATTATGTCTCATCCCTTTAGTTTCCATGTTTTTACAGGTTAGCAGGTGGATGCCTTGTGGGAGGAGCTCGGAGCACGGAGCTGCTTTCCAGGAGGAAGATGTTATTAGTATAGTTTTGTATAATTTCCAATGTATGGAATTTAGTTTATGTTTATGCGTCTTTCTTATGTTTTGTATGGCACATAAGTGTCAAGAGTTTTGTACTAGATTTACTTCATGTAATATATATGTTAAGTTTTAGTTTCCGCATAGTTAACTCTGATATTCTTGTATGCTAATTTCTATTAATTTAGCAATATAAGGAGACAAAGGTAATATCCTCTAGGGTGTTACACTTAACAACTTTATCCTCACTCAATTTTAATTTCTTCTTGCCCTTTGAACATATGAAATGACCAGAGGAGGAATTATTTTGCTTCTTATGTATCTTGAAATTCTCTGTTAACTTTGAAAGATCTTCATTGTGAGAGCAGTTTGGGCATCTTAGTTCTCCATCAAGAATAAACTTCAAATGAAACAATTTGAAACAAATATCAAATTCAAAACAAGTACATATTTAAAGAAATCAAACTAATTAAGCCGATGTTCAACATTTATATTAAAACAATTGTACTTATATGATGTTTGCACAACAATAATATTCGCAAATTACACCTGCTGGCTACCTTTCTAAAACATTCAGTTATTTTGAAAGCATTTATAATTTTGCCTTATATATTTGGAAATGAAAGGTACCAGGACTTTAGAAGTAAATAACCTATTTTGTGGAAAATACTATTGTTGATGGAATGATTTTTGCAACCCTAGAGAATTTTAACTATCATTATTCTCATGCTCTAATGGTTTCTATGAAAGCAATAGATTTCCATGGATACTAAAAGAGTGCCTTCTAAGATTCAATATATAACTATATACTTAAGAGATAAATTAAATTTTTTAGGGATCAAAATTATCAGTTTGTTGTACAGCTATCAGAAGTCATTAAAATCAAATGATAAGTATAGCGGATGCTGGTCTTACTTTTATCTAGTCACCAATTATTAAACAATAACCAAAAGCCTCCTGCATATTCTTATGAAACTTTCAAAAATATATTCAATCAGGGTATAGAAGTGAAGTAATTATTGAACTGCATCGACTTATTCTTTAATTAAATTCTCTTCTATATGTTTTTATTGATGAATTAGAAAAGAGGAGAAACTAATAAGCTTTGACCTTTGTGACTTAACAAATAATACTAAAAATTAGCATATGCATAGTACACACACATATATATATATGATGAGGATATAAAAAAATCTGGCATAGGAGAATCAAAAGGCAGAAGCAAGCTTACTCTATCCTCTTCTACAACATGCTCTGGCTTGTATGAATTGTCACCAACACTTCCCTTAGTAACTTCTGATTTTGAAGTTATATCTTCGGAAACAGTTTTCTTTTGGAGACTATATGATGTCATCCTTAATAAATTCACAAGAGTTCCTTGATATTATTTTTTCAGTATTTATCTACAAAGGAAAGAGTGAAATCATGTGATAAAATTGTAAATGTTGGAGTAATTAATCTTACTGTAAGATCACCAATCATATCTCTGAATAAAAAAAAAAGGTACACATATCTATTAGTAATATCACATTCCTATGAGAAGTATGTGTATAAATTCAAATATAAATCTATTTGATAAAAAATATCAAATTAAAACTTAAATTTAGGGTTAAAAGATTCACTTAATTGATTAAGCAGTAAGTCTCATCCTCTCATTCATTTAATATGAATATTAAAAACAACAAAGTGATAGCATTCAGTTAAATAAAACATTTTCTACAGCCATTGATGAAAAATAATGGTTAGTTAACGGAAGCTGTCAGTAAAGTATTTAAATGCTCATCTAATCACTCTTGCTTAGATAATGCATCAAATAACACATTATACACACATGAGTAGATTAAAAAAATTCCAGACAACAATAAACACAGATACTATAATGTTTAATAAAATCAGTTATAAAAAAAAGTTGGTGTAATTAGAAGCATGTGTCTAATTAAAGGAGAAGGTAAAGACTTATTTTTAATTTATATCCAACAAATTTCATAAGGACCAAATTGGTATGCTCCATGCACAGAATAGAGTATCCTTGCAAGGGAAATTGGAAAATTAAGGAGATTGACCTTTGCTTATTAATTGGGTGATATTGAGAGTTCTAGAAGTCCAAATGAGGTGAAACTAAAGCCATTACTTTGATAACATCTAGGGCTATAACTTTCATGCAGACAACTTTTCCTAATTCAGTCATCTGGGTTGCCTGCAGAGTCACTCAATCCACTTAGTGAATTGAGGCTCATTCAGCGAAATAAACTCTTTGTCATCCCAATTCGCTCAGTGAGTTAGGGCTGACTCAGCGAGTCTGCAAACTCTACAACTTGTGATTTTGGGGTTTTTGCAAATCCAACCATCTCCCAAATGCTCCTAACCTCTCAAAACACTCACAAATGATTCAAAACTTATCCCAACACTCAAACATAAGCACGAATCATCACAAATCAACAATCAATTGAACATACACAAATTCCATTCAATAAGTCCCAAATCAATAGCGAAAAAGGGCAAGACCCTAAGAACAACCAAACACCCAATTTCAATCAATCAAGAACAAAGTTAACATGCTTCAAGGTATTAAAAACCCGTCCAAGATCCAAAAAGATAAACCTATGAGCATACAACACTACCCATGGCTCATTGTCATTCATACAATTGAGAAGAGAAGAAGAGACACTCCTCTCAACTCTAATTCACGGCTCCGATGTGGCTCTGTGCAACGATCCCTCCAAAGACTCTACGATAGCACGATTCCAAGAAGAGCGAAATAGAAGAAAGTGTTAGGGTTTGCTTTTGGGAATGAATGAGACTCTTTTCTTCTTTGTGTAGGGATAAGCTTATGTTAATGGGTCTTAAGAGGAAAGCCCACTAACACACACATAAGGCCCAAACTCTTTTATGAAACATGCTCATGAAAACTCTTTTTTTTTTTTATTTCTTGCTTATTTAACATAAAACCCATTTTATTTTCCCATCATTAATAACCCAAAATAATATTTATTTAATTAATTAATAAAAATATTTCCATCACAATATATACATATACATAGATATAGGAAAACAAGAATCGGGGTGTCACATGAATCATGAAAAATGAACAACTAACCTTGGAAAAACCAGCTGGCTAGGTTTGTTATGCCTAACTTCAACTAAGTGAGGAGAAGAAAGAAAAGAAAGGAGTGAAGATTTTGAGGCACAAGATGAAGAGGCAAAGAGAATTGGGAGGGGTCAATGCTTGCGTAAGTGGGAGATATGAATAGTGGCAGATAGTGATGAGTTGGTGACTGGCAGGAAGTGAATTCACACTTGGCTTTGTCATGGTCATTTTGCTTCTTTTCTTGGATTATTTTCCCTCCACTTCTTCCCTTGTTTGCATTTATTTAGCCTGTTAACTATTAAAGAGAGAGAGAGAAGGAATGAACTCAGGTACGTTTTCAACTTTCAATTTGATACATCTTTATTTTACCATGTCATTAATGTGTTTTTCCAAAATTTTATTGCTTTCTTTGGCCATTAAAATATTAGTGTTTTAATAAGTATAATTATGAGATTTTGTTTCAACATATGATTGTTATCCATGCATGACTACAATGCCCTTTGAATAAATATTTTGAATTCAATTAAAATGTATTGTCATTTAATAATTCTTATAGATTATTATGTATAGTTAGATTGTTAACTTTAATAATACTTATTTTTAATAAGTTGACAGTGAAAAAATCTTTAATATAGTATGGGCCCATTTGTTACAGCTTCTTTTGTAAAAGAAACATTTTTTTTAAAATAATCATTCCTTTCAGTTTTTCAGGTGTTTGTTTCAAGTTTTTAAAATAATCAGAAGCTAAAAAGAATCTAAAATCTGATTAAAATCATAAGTTGTTTTGAATATTTTCTCATGAAATCAACTACTTCTTTTTTTAAAAATAAAAAAAAAAACAAACAAGATTTTTATGATTGTAAACATCAATTAGATTCTATTTGTTTTAATCTCTAAAAAATAATCACAATCACTTTTTTTTCTGGAAATGGAAAAGTATTGAGTTTTTTTATTAATATTTTAATGATGAATGCCATAACAAAAAAGATTGAAAAATTATTAACTTAAGAATGTCATTAATGAATTGTTTTTCAAGTTTTAAAAAGATTGAAAAACAATTAATTTTTGCAGTAAAAACAATTAAGAGTAATGCTATATCTTCCTACTCCATCCTCCTACTACCTTTTATGGTAAATTTTAAATGTATTTTATACTCCCAAGATATTAAATGCTTTTACTTTCCATTCAATACTTACCATAAAATGTAGTAGGAGGATTTGTAGGAGGATGGAGTAGGAGGATATAACATTACTCAATTATTAATTTAAGAATGTAATTAATGATTTGTTTTCCAAGTTTTAATTATTTCTTTATATATACACTTGTAAAGAAGGAAAGATTGATTCCTTGTTTGAGATTAAGGAAGTGAAAATTTAGGAATGGAAATATTTTTTCATTTGATTCGTATTTAATTATTTGGAAAACATGTTTTAGATCAAATACATAAATCATCACTGTAGATCACATAGGAAAAAGGAGAAATAGAGATCCGAATAAAAGAGAAACCCGTTTGAAGTGAGTTTGAGGATAAACACATGCAGTTTGGAGATTGGCAGATATAGTCTGGTTCTACAGGGCTTAATTATAATTAGTCATGCAATTGATCTCCTTCCTACAAGAAATAATTGCAGTGACCATTTGCTGAAATTAATGTTTTTTTTAGTACCAAAAAAATATTATGTTTTTTCTGGAAATTTTGGCTAATTGAAAAGTTGTATCTTTTGACGATTTCAATAATGTATGGGCCATAATTTTTACACTTCAACATATTCTGTTAGCTTAGATTAGGATCTAGTATATTATTGTTTTTTGAGAGAGCCGAATAATGGATGTAAATGCAATCAATCTTCATTTTACCCATTATTTCATTAGTCCTATGATGAGAAAATCCTTGGAAAGTCATAAGAATTTAGTTTCTCTAACTGAATGCACTACTGTCATTCAACTATATATGGGGCGCAAGTTTTCTAGGTTATTTGATGACATTTCCCTGATTAGGAAAGTATTTTACTGGTCTTACCATGAGAGAATCTTGGGAAAAGTTCATACAAATTTTGTCTTCCTAACTGAAGTTCAATACTGCTATTCAACTATGTTGCAAGTGCTCTAGGGAATTTGATTACATTTCCATTACACATAGAATCATTTGTAGCAAAATTGTCATGTAAACAAGAAAAATTATTCATAAATATTGTTGTTTAAAATTCAATTAGCATAGAAAATTAAGTGTTCTAACATTAAAAATGATTTAGCTGATATTCATAATTTCCACCAAAAGAAAAATAACGTAAACAAAAAATTTGAAAATTCAACATTTAGGAGGTCATTTAATGCATTTGACAATAAATATTAATTTATTTATGTCATTAATTGATAATATTGTTCTTTCGTACCATAGCATTTATTTTATTATATAAATTTTTTTTAACATATCAAGACAATAAATGAAAAAATTTAAATATACATTTTATACTTACCTTCCGTTACACATAATTTAGTGTGAAAACTTTTTTAATTCTATGAAACATGTAATTTAATTTTGCATTTTGCAGGATAAGTATTTATTTTTATATAAATAAAATTCAAAATAAATAAATATCTCTTGATTTATAAATTAATTTTTGGGTTTACAAATAAACAATTGTGATATCAGATTCTTTTTAACTATTGACAATTTCTTCTAAACAAGAACTATTGAAATTCAATTTAAACATATATAGAGATAAAGGATAGTAGATTGGAAGAGATAAACAGCTAAAAATCATGGATACATATAATATGTAAAATAAACATACAGATGGTATAACTGCCTCTTTCTTATTAACCAAATGAACTTTAGAGTATCACATATTTACAGGAAAGGCAATACTTGTGCAGACAAATTAGCTTCCCACGATCTTTCTTTACAGGTTTTTTTTTTTTGTTGGATTCTACTTCTCAGATTATTTTTGAGGACTTCTCATGTAATAGGATAGGCTTACCTGACAATAGGTTTATGTGATCTTTCCTTTCATGGGTTTTGGTTTATGCCCCTCCATGTTTTTGTTGTTTCTTTTCAGGGGAAAATGTTAGGGGTGCCAACCTGGTTGTCATCAAGACAGCAAAATTTTACTTTTCACGAGTGGCAGAAACCTCCAAAACAGGCTGCCGAAATCCAGTAGCTGGTAAATTGTTCATATAAAGTGGAAGCACATCATCACATTCAAAACTGATGTGTGAAATTACGATGTTTACATAATACATGAATCTGATCTACATATATATTTGAAACAATGTCCAATGTGTTTCTTTCTTCATTTAAAACTCAATTGAACATCAATCTATGGTTTTGGCTCTGATGTTGAGGTGCATTGAAAAGCTATACAAGTTGAAAATAAACACACATCATTTGCTGAATCTATGGTACTTTGGTTGTTGCCATTATAAGGCTAGTTGTTCTCTATTTAAAAATTTGATGTGTACAATGAGAATAGAAACTCAATCTCTTTCCTTAATTTTATTACCATCTTTTACAAAATTAATAAATTAGATGGAAAAAATGGCGACATTTGTAGGTCTTCTGGTGAGAAGAGAAACTCAATCTCTTTCCTTAATTTTACATAATTATAACTTTACAACTGCCTCACATGGATTGATAAAAATGGCATTCGGATATATTAGTTATTCAAATGAGGAAATACACGAGTTCTTCTGCTGAACGAATCCTAAACCTATAATAATAATAATAATAATAATAATAATAATAATAATAATAATAATAATAATAATAATAATAATAATAATAATAATATTAATATTAATATCAATTTAAAATAAAATAATATCCAAACAATGCCTAATATGTTAAAATAAAAGAGTAAGGTTTAAGATATTAACAACAACAATATTTCAATCCTTAGTAACGTCTACGCTTACTATATAGTGACCTAAAATGTTTCATGCGGCTAATATATGGAGTTTTCCAAGAACGAGATTCAGCTTTTCAATATCTCGACCACTGCAAATCGACGGGAGGTAATGGAGACCCAGCCTTCAAAATGACCTGTAAATTAGTTAAAATTAAACAATGTCAATAAGTTAAAGTAAACTCCATCATTTTAAATAAAGTGCATCATATCATACATGTACAAAGTGACTATTATGTACCAACCCAATAGTAATAAGTCGGTGACTTGACTTAGATAATGGTGGTCGACCTCTAAGAGGAAAAAACGTTATGTTTTGCTCTAAAGATAAAAAGACTAGGACCACTTTATATTTTGAGGCAATTACATGAGCCATATCTGGTATGGTCATCCATTTATCTTCAGATGCACGCGTGTCAACATACAAAGATTGCATTAATTTATCCACTCGGTCACTACTACCAAAGAGTTTGGCATATTCATCCTTCCATTGTTGAAGCTCTTTAATCAAGTCTTGACGGACTACAGACCATGATTCCTCACCCATGCCAAGTAGAGCTGCAACTGCACTATAGCCACAATTCCCTTTAGGTTTGACTTCAATAAATGGATGAAACATGATCGGAAACTAGTCCATACATGCAAAAACCCTCCTACCTTTAGAATCATGGACTGATTTCTGAGATGAAGGGTGAGTTGATGTGCTATCTTCGGTAGAAAGTAGTGCATCAACATGCTCCCCAAATGAAGGATCACGTTTAGTTGATTTGTCTCTCTTTGATTCTGGACCTTTTGGAGTTCCCTTTTTTCTTAACTTTTCAAGAGGTGGACACATTGAAGTTGTATTAGAAAATGTTAGGTCACACAATTTATCCTGGAGAGTAGTTTTCCCAACATAATCAAGTTCCTGATATTGCTTTAGCAAAGCATCTATATAAGGTTGTAGCGATAACACAGACCCTTCGTTGTTTTTTCCTTGGTATCCAAAGTTTAACTTCTTTCAGTGATCATGAATTGTATACAAGGGAACAGAGTGACACATCGTACTGTACCTAGAAAGTTCACATGCACAAGGTAGACCATGTGTAGTTCTAATTGTGCAGCCACATATAGAACTATCAATACCAACATTCTTAACTCGATCATACTCGGTGGCTATGTGACTCAATGCATTCCTTGATACAAATCCTTGCAGCTTGATGTAAAATGAAGTTTTGTGCCTGTGTTCCACTACATTTATGTTTTTCTCGAATGACGCCTTCATCTCTGTGTGTTCCAATATACGCATGTTGTTCATAGCATCCCAATAGTTACACAAATCCCCCCTGCTATCTTGAATCAATCACTTCAAACTCCAATGTGACGCCTCAACATTATTCAGTAACACAATATATTAAAATAATAATAATAATAATAGTAATAATAATAATAACAATAATAATAATAATAATAATAAACTTAATAATTACAATAATAAAAATAATAATTAGCAAACTAATAATAGTCATTAAATTACTAATTAGCATAATAATTTCCATGATATATTATTAATATATAATAATCTTTAGTCATGATAAAATATTATTTAGGACACGATTTTCAACCTTTTTTTTATTGATTACCCATTAGATTCATCTACATGAAAACTATGAAAACCAACTAATGTTCGGACCAAAAAGGGACATAACAAGGTGAAAAGTTCATAAAAAGAGAGTCCCATGAGCTATTGGAAAACTAAAAATTCTAATATCACATTTCTTTTCTTATTGCTCAAGAGATTCACTTTCGTGTGATTTTCACTACGTTTATGGTATTTTTTGTTTCAAACAGTAGTTGATTCCTATAATTTTCATGTAGGTGAATCTAACGGGACAAGTTTCACGTCTTGAATCAATCAAAAAAAGGATCAAAATTGTGTCCGAAAATCAAAAACAATAAGCTTTTCAAAAGTGCCAACTTGTCATGAATTAAATAAAAAAGGGGACAATTTTAGAACTTTTAAAAATTAGGGGACCAATTTAGAACCAAAAAATAAATTAATTAAGGGACCATTTGTATATTTTAGCCTACTAAAAATAAGCATATGCATAATACACACACATGTATATTATGAGGATATAGAACAATCTGACACAGGAGAATCAAAAGGAAAAGGCAAAAGCAAGCGTACTCTATTCTCTTCTACAGCATGCTTCGGCTTGTATAAATGCTCACCAACACTTACCTTAGCAGCTTCTAATTTTGAAGTTATGTCTTCGGAAACAATTTTCTTTTGGAGATTATATGATGTTAATAAATTCAGAAGAGATCCTTGATATTATTTTTCAGTATTTATCTACAAAGGAAAGAGTGAAATCATGTGATAAAATGGTAAATGTTGAAGTAATTAATCTCACTAGTAGATCACCAATCAGAAATCTAAATAAAAAAAAGGTACACGTAACTATTAGTAATATAACATTTCTATGAGAATCACATTATAAATTCAAATTTTAGTGTATTTGATAAAAAATTCCAAATTAAAACTGAAATTTAGGGTTAAAAGATTCATTCATTTGTTTAATATGAGTATTAAATACAACAACGTGATAATATTCAGTTAAAACACTTTCTACAGCCATTGATGAAAAATAATGGTTGGGTAACGGAAGCTGTTAGTATAGTATTTAAATGCACATCTAATCACTCTTGGTTAGATAATGCATCAAATAACACATTATACACGCAGGAGTTGATTAACAAATCCAGGACAACAATAAACACAGATACTATAATGTTTAATAAAAGCAATAATAATAAAAAAAAAAGGTGGTGCAATCGGAGGCATGTGTCTAATTAAAGGATAAGGTAAAGACTTATTTTTATATCAAACAAATTTCATAAAGATCAAATTGGTATGCTCCATGCACAAAATAGAGTATCCTTGCAATGGAAATTGGAAAATTAAGGAGATAAGAAACCAGATCATGAGAGTTTCTCTAAATCTAAAGCAGATAGAAATTAGACAAAACACAAAGAAATTAAAAGACTCAACCCCCCCCCCCCCCAAAAGGGAAAAAAATTGATTAAGCCTCATGGTGTTTGACCCAAAACATATTGAAAACAGTATATGGATATCATTGGGAACAAAAATCAGAGGAAGAAGTATCAAAGAAACATGACAAAACCCTAACCGTCTAAAATTTTTGCAACAAAATTTGAAATAGAAGGGTTTGATGAACTCATACCTTGCTTTTGGAGAATGGAAGAGAAATCATCAGGGAAAGAGGAGAGTAAGAGTTCCAAACCGTAGCACACTCTCTCTTACTCCTGAAACCGAGCTATAAAATCACAATTTTGGGCAACTCAACCGCTCAGTGGAGTTTTAATGGTGTTGCTGTCACGAAGAAGAGCGTCTAGTGCTGAGGTCCAGAGCGCGGGGTACCTAGTCTTGGCCCACAAGGCCCAACTCTTGGTTTTCCCTCTTCTCAAAATTGTTTAAAATAACTCATAGCAATGCACACTTGGCGCTGCTAATTGATTCAGGCACTAGTCAACCAAATACTCACAATTCAACCTTGAAAAACAGCGGGAATTTTTTCCTTTATTTCTACATTTTCATTTCATCATCAGCTAGACAGGTAAACTGACAAGAAAAAACGCATGCAAATAAGGTAAAAGAAAAAAATCTGAAGAATGGTCACGGTAGACAAACACAAGCCTGTAAAAGCTGCTTGCAAAATAGCTACAAAGTAGTAGTATCAGAAGCAAGTGAGAAGACGAGGGTGGAGCAGTGAAGAAACATGTGTGCAAATTGAAGAAATTATATACTAGAGGAGGAATGAAGCAAAAAGGAAAATCACAACAAAAATGGAGAGTGTCATGAGAGTAATGAACTTAGCATGTATGGAACTTGAAATTAAAATTTAATTGACTGGGAAATTGAAAAGTTAAATGTTTTGAGTGTAGGCTCAATTTTTAAATCATAAAAAATCTTTTATGCTAAATAAGAAAATGTTTATTTTAAGTTTAAAAATGATATTTTATTTAAAAAAGTTACTTTGACTAGTTTGATAGATACATAGGAATTTTTTTTAAAAGTAAAGGTACTTTCTTTTAATTTTATAATTTAAACATTGGATATGAACATTTATGTAAAATAATAAATAATTTTGATTTGGAATTTGAATTTTGATATGTTTGAATGAATTAATTTAGTATTATATTTAATAAATTTTTATGAATTTGAATTTTTATATTTTCTAGATTTTAATTTGTCTATTATTTGAATTCCAATAAAACTATTTATTAAAAATTTCCAAAATGAAAAAAAAAATCCAATCCAAATTTATTTGCATTTTCTAAGTTTGAATTAGTTTTTTTTTTAGCTGAAAACAACATGCTACTGCATGGCAATGAGGAAAGCGATCCCAACTTAGTTGGCACCCTAATACTCACCCATAAAAATAGCACACCAAATATATTAAAAGATTGAAACAAAAAGACAACATTGGGGGACATAAATCAAACCTGTGAAAATAGTTGTATCTTTTAGATTAAAAAATGTTATTGTGTCATTTTTTTTCCCTAAAGACTGATCAAATTCATTTATACACATTATTAATTAATAAATTTACAACTTGTCAAATGTTTTAGTATTTTATGGATAGTTAGGATATACATAAATTTAAACAGTTTTTTATGTAATTAGTAATGAACTTTAATTACACTTGTAATGGGAGGATTTTCTGAGTGGACACACTATTCGTAGATGTACTTTTAATTTGTATTTTTAAACCAGTGCCGGTATAAACTATCGCATTTGATATTCACTATATTCTGAGTTGAGTTGGGTAGAATTGTTACGAGCAAGAGAATTCTCCTTCTAATGTAACTACTTCAAAATAACTAATTAAGTTAAAATAACTCTCTAACAACTGTTCTTTGCATTTGGTGGTATCTAACTATATATTTTTTTCCTTTGATAGTTTCAAGTTGTTTGGATTAATATTTTTATGACAACCACCATAACAGAAAGCTTGAAAAATTATTAATTTAAGAATGTCATAAATGATTTGTTTTTCAAGTTTTAAAAAGATTCAAAATTATTAATTTAAGAATGTCATTAATGATTTGTTTTTCAAGTTTTTAAGAGATTGAAAAATCATTAATTTAAGAATGTAATTAATGATTTGTTTTCCAAGTTTTAATTGTTTTTTTATATATACACTTGTAAAGAGGGAAAGTTGATTCTTATTGTTCGAGATCAAGGAAGAGAAAATTTAGGAACGAAAATGTTTTTTCATTTGATTCGTATTTTATTTATTTGGAAAACATGTTTCAGATTAAATGGGTAAGTCATCACCACAGATCAAACAGGTAAAAGAAGACATAGAGATCCGAATAAAAAGACAAACACATTTGAAGTGAGTTAGAGGATAAACACACGCAGTTCTACGGGGCTTAATTAAAATTAGTCATGCGATCGATCTCCTTCCTACAAGAAATAATTGTAGTGACCATTTGCTAAAATTAATGTTTTATTTAGTACCAAAAAAAAATATTATGTTTTTCTGGAAATTTTGGCTAATGGAAAAGTTGTGTCTTTTGACGATTTCAATTAATGTATGGGCCATAATTTTTACACTTCAATATTTCCTGCTCGCTTAGATTAGGATCTAGTATATATTTTCTGAGCAACCAAATAATAGATGTAAATTCAATCAATATGAATTTTACCCATTATTTCATTAGTCCTATGATGAGAAAATCCTTGGAAAGTCATAAGAATTTAGTTTCTCTAACTGAATGCACTACTGTCATTCAACTATATATGGGGCGCAAGTTTTCTAGGGTATTTGATGACATTTCCCTGATTAGGAAAATATTTTACTGGTCTTACCATAAGTGAATCTTGGGAAAAGTTCATACAAATTTTGTTTTTCTGACTGAAGTTCAATACTGCTATTCTACTACGTTGCAAGTGCTCTAGGGAATTTGACTACATTTCCATTACACATAGAATCATTTTCTGCAAAATTGTCATGAACACCAAGAAAAATTATTCATAAATATTGTTGTTTAAAATTCAATTAGCATAGAAAATTAAGTGTTCTAACATTAAAAATGATTTAGCTGATATTCATAATTTCCACCAAAAGCAAAATAACAAAAACACAAAATTTAAAAATTAAACATTTAGTAGGTCATTTAATGCATTTGACAATAAATATTAATTTATATATTCCATTAATTGATAATATTATTCTTTCGTACTATAGCATTTATTTTATTATATAAAAATATTCTTTAACATATCAAGACGTTAAATGAAAAGTTTTAAATATACATTTTATACTTACCTTCCGTTACACAAAATTTATTCTTAAAACTTTTTTAATTTTATGAAACTTGTAATTTAATATTGCATTCTGCAGGCTAAGTGTTTATTTTTCTTTAAATAAAATTCATATTAATTAGTATTATATATATATATATATATTTATATATATATATATATTACATCATAACTAAATTCATAATAAATAAATATCTCTTGATGTATAAATTAATTTTTGGGTTTACAAGTTGTGATATAAGATTTTTTTTTAACTATTGACAATTTCTTCTAAACAAAAACTATTGAAATTAAATTTAAACGTATATAGAGATAAAGGATAGCAGATTGGAAGAGATAAATGGTTAAAAATCATGTATACATGTAATATGTAAAATAAACATACAGATGGTATAACTGCCTCTTTCTTATTAACCAAATGAACTTTAGAGTTTCACATATTTACAGGAAAGGCAATACTTGTGCAGACAAATTAGCTTCCCATGCTTTTTCTTGATAGGTTTTTTTTGGTTGAATTCTACTTCTCAGTTTATATTTGAGGACTTCTAATGTAATAGGATAGGCTTACCTAACTATAGGTTTATGTGATCTTTCCTTTCATGGATTTTGGTTTATGTCCCTCCATGTTTTTGTTCTTTCTTTTTAGGGGAAAATGTCAGGGGTGCCAACCTTGTTGTCATCAAGACAGCAAAATTGTAATTTTCACGAGTGGCCAATACAGGCTGCGTAAATCCAGTAGCTGGGAAATTGTTCATATAATGTGGAAGCCTATCATCACATTCAAAACTGATGTGTGAAATTATGATGTTTATATAATACATGAATCTGATCTACATGTATTTTTGAAATAGATGTCCAATGGGTTTGTTTCTTCATTTATAACTCAATTGAACATCAATCTATGGTTTTGGCTCTAACGTTGAGGTGCATTGAAAAGCTATACAAATTGAAAATAAACACACATCATTTGCTGAATCTTTGGTACTTTGGTTGTTGCAATTATAAGGCTAGTTGTTCTCTATTTAAAAATTTGATGTGTACAATGAGAATAGAAACTCAGTCTCTGTCCTTAATTTTGTTACCATCTTTTACAAAATTAATAATTTAGAAAGAAAAATTGGCGACATTTGTAGGCCTTCTGGTGAGAGGAGAAGCTAAATCTCTTTCCTTAATTTTACTTAATTATAACTTTACAAGTGCCTCACATGGATTGATAAAAATGGCATTCGGATATATTAGTTATTCAAATGATGAAATACACGAGTTCTTTTTTAGAGCAAATCCTAAACCTTTAATAATAATAATAATAATAATAATAATAATAATAATAATAATTAAAAAAATAAATATTAATTTAAAATAAAATAATTTCCAAACAATGCATAATATGTTAAAGTAAAAGAGTAAGGTTTAAGATATTAACAACAACAACATTTCATTCCTTAGTAACGTCTACGCTTACTAGACAATGACCTAAAATGTTTCATACGGCTAATATATGGAGTTTTCCAAGAACAAGATTCAGCTTTGCAATATCTCGACCATTGCAAATCGACGGGAGGTAATGGAGACCTAGCCTTCAAAATTACCTATAAATTAGTTAAAATTAAACAAAGTCAATAACTTAAATTAAAGTAAATTCCATCATTTTATATAAAGTGCAGCATATCATACCTGTACAAAGTGACAATTATGTACCAACCCAATAGTAATAAGTTGGTGACTTGACTTAGATAATGGGGGTCGACCTCTAAGAGGAAAAAACGTTATGTTTTGCTCTAAAGATAAAGAGACTAGGACCACTTTATATTTTGAGGCAATTACATGACGCATGTCTGGTATGGTCATCCATTTATCCTCATATGCACGCGTGTCTAGTATGGTATTTTATTGTTAGTTAGCATATACATAAATTTAAACATTTTTTATGTAATCAGTATTGAATTTTAATTACGCTTGTAATTGGAGGATTTTCTAAGTGGACACATTATTCTTAGATGTACTTTTAATTTTTATTTTTAAACCAGTGCTGGTATCAACTATCGCATTTGATATCCATTACATTCTGAGTTGAGTTGGGTATAATTGTTATGAGCAAGAGAATTCTCCTTCTAACATAACTACTTCAAAAAACCTAATTAAGTTAAAATAACTCTCTAACAACTATTCTTTGCATTTGGTGGTATCTAACTATCTATTTTTTGCCTTTGATAGTTTTGAGTTGTTTTGATTAATATTTTTATGATGACTACCATAACAAAAAGACTGAAAATTTTTTAATTTAAGAATGTCATTAATGATTTTTTTCAAGTTTTTAAAACATTGAAAAATAATTAATTTAAGAATGTAATTAAGGATTTGTTTTCCAAGTTTTAATTGTTTTTTTATATATACACTTGTAAAGAGGGAAAGTTAATTCTTATTGTCGTTTGAGATCAAGGAAGAGAAAATTTTGGAACGGAAACGTTTTTTCATTTGATTCGTATTTTATTTATTTGGAAAACATGTTACAGATCAAATGGGTAAATCATCACCACAGATCAAATAGGTAAAAGAAGAAATAGAGATCCAAATAAAAAGAGAGATCCATTTGAAGTGAGTTTGAGGATAAACACACATGCAGTTCTACAGGGCTTAGTTAAAATTAGTCATGCGATCGATCTCCTTCCTACAAGAAATAATTGCCGTGACCATTTGTTGAAATTAATGTTTTATTTAGTACCAAAAAAATATATTATGTTTTTATGGAAATTTTGGCTAATTGAAAAGTTGTCTTTTGACAATTTCAAATAATGTATGGGCCATAATTTTTACACTTCAATATATGCTGCTAGCTTAGATTGGGATCTAGTATATTATTGTTTTTTGAGACAACCAAATAATGGATGTAAATTCAATCAATCTTAATTTTACCCATTATTTCATTAATCCTTGGAAAGTCATAAGAATTTAGTTTCTCTTAACTGAATGCACTACTGTCATTCAACTATATATGGGGAGCAAGTTTTCTAGGGTATTTGATGTCATTTCCCTGATTAGAAAAATATTTTACTGGTCTTACAATGAGTGAATCTTGGGAAAAGTTCATACAAATTTTGTTTTCCTAACTGAAGTTCAATACTACTATTCAACTATGTTGCAAGTGCTCTAGGGAATTTGATTACATTTCCATTACACCTAGAATCCTTTTCAGCAAAATTGTCATGTAAACAACAAGAAAAAATATTCATGAATATTGTTGTTTAAAATTCAATTAGCATAGAAAATTAAGTATTCTAACATTAAAAATGATTTAGCTGATATTCATAATTTCCACCAAAAGCAAAATAACGTAAACAAAAAATTTAAAAATTCAACATTTAGGAGGTTATTTAATTCATTTGACAATAAATATTAATTTATTTATGTCATTAATGGATAATATTATTCTTTCGTACTATAGCATTTATTTTATTATATAAAAAATATTTTTTTAACATATCAAGACAATAAATGAAAAAATTTAAATATACATTTTATACTTACCTTCCGTTACACATAATTTAGTGTGAAAACTTTTTTAATTCTATGAAACATGTAATTTAATTTTGCATTTTGCAGGATAAGTGTTTATTTTTATACAAATAAAATGCATATTAATTAGTATTTTTCAATATATATATATATATATATATATATATATATATATATATATATTATAGTTAAATTCATAATAAATAAACATCTCTTGATGTATAAATTAATTTTTGGGTTTACATATAAACAATTGTGATATCAGATTCTTTTTAACTATTGACAATTTCTTCTAAACAAAAACTATTGAAATTCAGTTTAAACATATATAGAGATAAAGGATAGTAGATTGGAAGAGATAAACGGTTAAAAATCATGTATACATATAATATGTAAAATAAACATACAGATGGTATAACTGCCTCTTTCTTATTAACCAAATGAACTTTAGAGTTTAACATATTTACAGGAAAAGCAATACTTGTGCAGACAAATTAGCATCCCATGCCCTTTCTTGATAGGATTTTTTTGGTTGGATTCTACTTCTCAGTTTATTTTTTAGGACTTCTCATGTAATAGGATAGGCTTACCTAACTATAGGTTTATGTGATCTTTCCTTTCATGGATTTTGGTTTATGTCCCTCCATGTTTTTGTTCTTTCTTTTTAGGGGAAAATGTCAGGGGTGCCAACCTGGTTGTCCTCAAGACAGCAAAATTGTACTTTTCATGAGTGGCAGAAACCTCCAATACAGGCTGCGTAAATCCAGAATAATGCATACCATATAAATTGTACATAGCTAAAAGAGGGAAGAAAACAAAACTTACACCATCATCTCCAACCACATGTGAGCCATCCTTTTTAGCCGTCATTTTTTTGGAGTCCTTTTTTCTTCTTTGGTACACAAGAAGAACGTCTTTTGCCTTCCTTTTTACTTCTTCAGATGAATCCATCCTCAACTCTTCTTGAAACGAAACACAACTTTTGAAGATAAAGGGACTATGTTGACACACATGAAAAACAGTTGAATCACATAACTGAGTGAAGAACTAGGGAATTAACTTAAAAATCATCCATTTTAAATATTCTGATCAATTAAAATACATCTAATATGTAGATCATTTTAAAAATTAGTTTAAGAAATGTGAATTCAAAACCCGCAGACAAAGACATTTATTTGCAATTAATAGATAAACATATATTGAGAATTATTAATGATGATAAGTCTGCTTGTTGTCGTCCTGGATAGGCAAAAGTGGTATAATTCTCAGGTAACCATATTAAAAAACCTAATGAAACATAACCATTTAGAAAATAATTCCATGTAAATAGTAAAAGTTTAAAACATAACAACTGTGCAACAAGAAGTAACACATGGAAAAAGAAAGTCATTGCCAAGTCAAATAGCATTACTAGAGATAATTCTGAGTTCAGAAAATCCATGCCTTGTAAGCATAATGAAATTCTCACTTTTTCCTCGGATGCTATATCATAATGAACCCTACCAGAACTATGATATATGTTCATTTCTTCTAACTCTAACTGGTGCATTTATTGTGATCTATAAATATGTTAAAAATGTCACTCACTCTAACTAGTTGTTTCAAAACCTAATCTTCATTTGAGTGAATAATGTAGTGTCCTGAAGCATCAGGAAAGGAGACAGAACTCAAGTATTTTCATTTCCTTTTTGTTTGAGATCAAAGTAGAACCTAACAAGCTCAATTAGTTCAGCTGAAATTTTCTAAAGACATAAAGTCCTTTATGTTGAAATCCATGAATTTATAAAGGATTTTGATTTATTAAAATCACAGGTTAACAAATTATCTGACTATCAACATTCCTGCAAATGGGAAGCATTTATATTTCTAAATGAAATCACTAAATTGAACTAACCTATTAACGTTTTTTAGATCCATTCATTTTAAGAAAACTAATTTTGAAGTTGGTCTTGAGGAAAGCAACTAAATGACTAATGGGCCAGACACTCAAAGTATGGAAGGCTTTGTTATTAAAATGCCACAAGAAACATTTTTCTAAACAATGGATGAAGGCAACTTGAATCCATTTGTATATGTAACGATGCATATATATGTTGGGTGGATCCCTATGGTAACACTCTATTATATTTCCACATGATGGGATACAGTTAATCAAATTGTCATGATGCAGTAATTGCAACAGTAACAAAATTCCACCGTGCACTAGCAACTTAGGTCATTTGTCATTTTCAAATAAAAATAGAACACATTAAAGTGCATATCTACCAAAACAAAATTCCCCATTTTGGGTTTTATACTAAATATAATATCAATCGTTGATTCTGAAGTTATATAAGCAGTTTTACTTAGTAGTATCCCAAGTCATTTTTAACATTAACTGAGACTGAGTCCCTCCCCAAAGGCAAGTGTACTACATTGACCTAACGAATTTGGGACAATTCATTATCCAAGGTGCTGGCCAGGGGTCAAATCTGAAGATCTAAGACAAAAAACACATAGAAATTAAAAGAGTCAAGCCCCCTAAAAAATAAAAAGAATATTGATTAAGCCTCATGGTATTTACCTCATCCCAAGGAGAGGCAGTTATTGGTTTACGAAAGAGAGGCTATGAAATTCTAAAGTTTGAAACTTGAGCAAAAATTCATAACCCAACAGCCCATACAACATAAAATTTATCCTCTTTAACCTTCTAGTAGATTAACTAGTAATTAAAAGAACAGTTTAAAAAAACACAAAAAAAAAAAATGAAAGAAACTATCCATCATGGTCAACAAAATAATTGGACCCAAAACAGAAAAAAAAAAAAACTGAATGAAACATAAACGATAAACCAACAAAACTGAAAAATCTACATGTTTACAAAAACAAAGGGAAATTAAAGGAAAAGATAAATTATGAAAGAATTAAATAAAATAAAAAATCACAAAATGAGCAAATCTAAAGCCGATCAACATCATGATCAACTAATAAAAAAAACCGAATCAAACATGCCCATGTTGGTGAGTGAAGCATGAAAAACGAACAACTAACCTTGGAAAAACCAACTAGCTAGGCTAGTTATGCCTAACTTCAACTAAGAGAGGAGAAGAAAGAAAAGAAAAGAGTAAGGATATTGTGGCACAAGATGAAAGAGGCAAAGAGAAAGTGGGAAATATTAAAGAGAGAGAGAGAGAGTAATGACATTGGTGACTGGCAGGAAGGGAATTCACACTTAGCTTTCTCACAGCCATTTTGCTTCTTTACTTGGATTTTTTTCCCTCCATTTCTTCCCTTCTTTGCATTTATTTGTCATGGTAATTAATAAAGAGAGAGAGAGAGAAGAAGAAGAAGAAGAAGGATTAAATAAAGTACGTTTTCAACTTTCAATTCAATGCATGTTTGTTTTACCATGTCATTAATGTATTTTTCTGAAATTTTATTTCTTTCTCTAGCTATTAAAATATTAGCATTTTAATAAGTATAATTATGAGTTTTTGTTTCCACATATGATTGTTATCCGTGCATGACTACAATGCCATTTGAATAAATATTTTGAATTCAATTAAATTGTATTATCATTTAATCATAGATTATTATGTATAGTTATATCGTTAAATTTAATAATACTTATTTGACAGTGAAAAAATCTTTAATATAATATATGGGCCCATTTGTTACAGCTTTTATAAAAGAATCATTTTTTTAAAATAATCATTCTTTTCAGTTTTTCAGGTGTTTGTTTCAACTGTTAAAAATAATTAGAAGCTAAAAAATTCGAAAATCTAGTTAAAATCAGAAGCTATTTTGAATATCTTTTCATAAAATCATCTATTTCTTTTAAAAAAAATTATGATTGTAAACAAACATAAGGCTGTTTTATTTTAATCTCTAAAAACTAACCACGAGATTATTTTAAACCATAATCACTTCATTTTTTGGAAATGGAAAAGTTTTGAGTTGTTTTGATTAATATTTTTATGAGGAATACCATAACAAAATGATTGAAAAATTATTAATTTAATAATGTCATTAATGATTTGTTTTTCGTGTTTTAAAAAGATTGAAAAATTATTAATTTAAGAAAGTAATTAATGATTTGTTTTCCAAGTTTTAATTATTTCTTTATATAAACACTTGTATAGAGGCAAAAATTGATTCTTGTTTGAGATTAAGGAAGAGAAAATATAGGAATGGAAATGTTTTTCATTTGATTTGTATTTTATTTATTTGGAAAACATGTTTCAGATCAAATGGGTTAAAGGAGAAATACAGATCCAAATAATAAAAGTGTAAATTAAAAGAGAAACCCATTTAAAGTGAGTTTGAGGATGAACACAGTTTGGAGATTGGCAGATATAGTCTGTTTTTACAGGGCTTAATTAAAATTAGTTATGCAATCGATCTCCTTCCTACAAAAAAATATTTGCATTGAACATTTGTTGAAATTGATGTTTTATTTAGTACCAAAAAAATACTATGTTTTCATGGAAATTTTGGCTAATTGAAAAGTTGTGTCTTTTGACGATTTCAATTAATATATGAGCCATAATTTTTTACACTTTAATATTTGCAGTTAGCTTAGAATAGGATCTAGTATATTATTGGTTTTTGAGACTACCGAATAATGGCTGTAAATTCAATCAATCATAATTTTACCCACTGTTTGATAGAATAATGAGAATATCTTTGGAAAGTCATAAGAATTTTAGTTTTAATTTCTAGTTGAAATGCAATACTGCCATTCAACTATATATGGGGGTGCAACTTTTCCAGGATACTTGATTACATTTCCCAGATTAGGAAAATATTTCACTGTTCTTACAAAGAGCGAATCTTTGGAAAAGTTCATACAAATTTTGTTTTCCTAACTGAAGTTCAATATTGCTATTCAACTATGTTGCAAGTGTTCTAGCGAATTTAATTACATGAGTAAATTACACGAACCCCCCCCCCCCGAGGTTTGCTCTTATTACATCTGATACCCCTCCGTTTTTTAACCCTACAGAAAACCCCCTAATTTTTGAGTTTTCGTTACACCCACCCCCCGTAAATTGTTACACCGAGCCCCCCTCTTAGGTTTGAAAAATCTTACACTGACCCCCCCCCCCCCCCCCTTAGGGGTACTCAAAGTAATGTAAAAAAAGGGAGGGGTACCAGGTGTAATAAGAGTAAACCTTAGGGGTTGTCCGTGTAATTTACTCTAATTAATTACATTTCCATTACACGTAGAATCATTTTCTGCAAAATTGTCTTGTAAACAACGAGGAAAATTATTCATAAGTGTTGTTGTTTAAAATTCAATTATCATAGAAAATAAAAAGTTTTGTCCTTAAAAATAATTTAGCTGATATTTATTATTTCCACCATAAGTGAAATAACTGTAAACAAAAAAAGATAAAAAAAAAATCAACGTTTAGGAGGTCATTTAATGCATTTGGCAAAAAAAGTATTAATTTATTTGTCATTAAATGATAATATTATTCTTTCCTACTATAGCATTTATTTTATCATATGAAAAATATTTTTTAACATATCAGGAGTTTAAATGAAAAAATTTAAATATACATGTTATACTTACCCTCCGTTAGATATAATTTATTGCTCAACTTTTTTAATTTTATGAAACTTGTATTTTAATTTGTGCATTGTGTAGGATAAGTGTTTATTTTTATATAAATAAATTAAGATTTTTAAATACATACATTATATTATAAATAAATTCATAATAAAAAATATTTTTTGATATATGAATTAGTTTTCGGGTTTACAAATAAACAATTGTGATGTAAGATTATTTTTAAGGCTTAATTTCACTTTTAGTCCTTCAAGCATCATAATTGTGGCATTTTAAATTGTGCCAATCAGGTCCCTCGGGTATCACAAATGTGCGATTCTAGCCCCCAAGTTCTAATTGCACTAATTAGGTCCCCCAAGTATCGCAATTATGTGATTTTAGTCTCCTAGATATTACAACTGCACGATTTGTTCCCTAATAAATTAGTTCCAATAGCACAATTATGAAATTTGGGAGACTAAAATCACATAGTTGTGATACCTAGGAGACTAAAATCACACAATTGCGATACCTACAAGATCTAATTGAAACAACTGTAACCAGGGGGTTAAAACCACACAATTGCAATACCTAAGAGGACCCAATTGACACAATTGAAACCTAGGGGAATAAAATTTAAACATTAATTGGGAAAAATGAGAGTATGTATTGCTTTCTAATTTGTATATTTTAATTTATAGTATAAGAATAAAGAAAAGGAAGATGAATGATAAAGAAGACATCAATTACTTTTTTTTTTGGAAAAGTCAAAAGTTTTATTAATACCAAGCCAAAACAATACAGCATTGCAATTTGTCACTAGGCATAAACACTGTTAGCAAAAAATGCATCTCCCTACCAGCAGTAAACATTGTTGATTTTACATTTTTAGTATATATAAATATTTTTATTATAAAAGAAATCAAGTCAATTTGACGTGGCACAAAATCTTGGAAGTGCTTGATGCTCAATTTTGTTTAGAAACTAAAGCTAGTGTACATGCATTATATTGTGCCTATTAAATTATGTTTATTTTCCTTGAAACATCACAACAAGAATTTAATATTTGTACAAAATTCTCTGATAGATTGTAAAGACATAGAAAAGAGTCATGGCAAAGAATGAGATAAAACCGTTGGAGTTGTGATTATGATCTTGATTATGGTGAGCATTGCACAAGCTATTTACAATCCCCCATTGTCCAAATTGAGTCAAACAATAATCCCAATATAAACTGTTGTGTTAGGAAATGTCACATAAAATGCAATATAGCATACTTCATTCCACCTTTGTATAAGAAATGTATTTGTCCTTGTGTTAAAAAGTGTTATTAGATGCCCACCGATGTTGCCTATGATTGTATAACTGGTCGTGGCTTGGCCAAGTCCATTGATGACAACTTTGGTATTCATTCACTAACAAAATTGACCTTTATTTAATGTTTTATAATTACTTATATAATTGAGTTAATTATGTTTTAATATTTTTTTTTTATTATTGCATTTACGTATGAGATTCTCATGATCATGCAACTTATGCGGTGGATTGTTTCTTGTAAAAGTGTCAGAGCAAGAAATAGTTTGTTAGAAGAATGTTGAAGAAAAAGGTTGTTAGGAGAAATATATTCATGCATGATTATAATAAACAAATCTTAATAAATGAGTAATATCTATTCTTTATTTAGCGTAGATCCTTTGTCCAATTATTTCCCTTCATTTTTCTCAAGTTTCCTTCATATGTTATCGAATAAGTTTGCTAATCAAATTAATAATGGCATCAATAAGTTATTAGAGCGAAATGACAATTGTATGTGAAAAAAATATGATGACTAACATATCAAAAGCATGAGAATTATTGTATCAACTTGGCAATACACTTCTCAAATTAAATCTAACTATAGATTTTTTATTCTTATAAAAATCATCACCCTTGATTAAAATTATGCTTAAAAAATTCATTTTCATGAACTGAACTATAGAGCTAATATATTTGAAACAAATTCATTTTTATTTACAATATTCAAACGGTAGAGGTTACTGCAAGTTGTATAGTGCATATACTTTGTGCCTTCAACCAATATTGTTAGGTAGAATACGTCTAGTTTTGATTTGACTTGTATAAGTGGTTGCTGTGATGACCTGCAAGGTAAATTGGATGAGAAGGGAAAATTAAAAATATATTAATATTTCTAGGATAACACCATTATTTATATATAAGAGTTCCTTAATAATTTTAGGACAAATTTATCATAAAATGAGAATTCCACTAAGTTATATAGTTGTTCACAAGTTACTTATCTATTTCTTGAACAGGAAAAAGTAATTTTATTTCACAAAACATTTTTATTTGATAAAAATGTTTCTTCTGTAGAATGGAGTGCGATTTTAAAACTTTTTTTATCATGAAAACTTTTTTCAGCAACAGACAAAGAAAACATAAAACTCACAACAAAAATGTAAAATAAAAGTTACAATTTATCTTAAAACAATATAATAGTTAAAGACTATTTAATCTTTAATAATGTTAAAGAATATCCTGCATTAAACAAAAAGCTATATTATTGTTATACTAAAATCTAATTATATTCAAGTTTGCTAATTTTTGTATTAGTAAATTTATATGATAATTCATAAATTTAAATAGTTGTAAATGAATATTATATTTTACATATTTCAAATGTTGAAATATTTTAAGACAATATCTTTTTCTTATATATAAAAATATTAAATTTACAAATTCAATAATGAAAAATCCTTTAATAAATTCCTAACTTCTGAAACATTAGTAAAATATTAACAAAAAATAACCATGATAGTCTCTTATAAACAAAATTCACATCATTTTGTTAAAGGATGAATCCAAAGAATAGCTAAGTAATGGGTCCAAAGTAAATAAATTTTGATGAAAGAATTATAGATACTACAAAAAGCAAGGAGACAATATAACATTGACATGGAAAACAACTTATTTAATAAATTATAGGGTATTGCACGAGAATTCATGTAACACCCAACCTAATTAACTGATTATTTATTAAAATAATTATAATTTAGTTTATTTTATTATGAAAATGTGGAGTTGATTTTTTTTCCAAAATTTCAATTTTTTATTGAACTTATGTTGTCGCGTTAGAATTATTCTAATTATCGATGAAGCAACAAAATAAACAACCATTGACAATGAACATACGACCACGTATATCATACTTTAGATCAACATACATCACTATTATCAATATGATTTCTTTAAACCTTGTCATAGAATAAATTCATAATTACAAAGATAATTAACTACCCTTTTATAAGATCCTAAGTCAGAGCAGTGATTATATACAATCTCATTCCCATTATAGAATAAAATAGATAGTGATTATGATAGTTCCTCTGTGGTGTCATCTTCTTCTACATCCTTCTCGAATCACCAACGAATTCGAAAGTGTAGGTGCAATCACCAACGAAATAATGAAATATCAATGGAAACCATGCAATAATAAACTCGAATAACCAGAAATATTCCACCAAGTAATCAATACAATACAAACAAAAATATCATAGCATATGATCAATCACACAAATAAAAGTAGTTAATAATAAGATTTTAAAAAAATAATAATTAAACTAAAGAGATTTGGGGGCCAAATCTCTCCCACAAACTTTTGCTCAATGAAATAAAGAGGTTAATCCCCACTCCCCCCCACCCCCCCCCCCCCCCCCCCCCCCCCCCCCCCCCCCTCCTTACCTCAAAGTGATCTTTTTTTTTTTTTGAATAATCCTCAAAGTGATCTTGAATGTGAAGGAGGAGAAGATTTGGAGAAGAAAAGCCAAGCAACACCACCAAAAGAACAATCTTTTTTACTTCCAACTATCACCAAGCTAATGGGTTTTGTGTATTTAAGTGAAAAATAAATAAAAATGACAGAGGGAGGTGCTAGAGTGTTGTTCGTGCAGCAGAGAAAATGGGGGAAGAAGGTGGTTTATGCCTTAAGTGGTTTTAATAGATATAATAACTTGTTCACAAAGTAATTAAAATAAATGAAAAATTGTTGAATGTTATCCAAATAAACTTTCTTCGCAAGTAAGAAGGCTTGGGTAGCGTACATGAAAGATTGGATAACTTACGTGAAACATCAGCAAAGTTTTATCCAGATTTTTCATTTTTTTTAGGCTAAAATGCAATTTTAGTCCTCCTATTTTTATCAATCCGTAATTTCGGTCCCCCCCTAATTTAAATCAGAGACATTTAGTCCCCCTCTTTTAAAAAATCAATGATTTTGGTCCCTCCATCCAAATAAAACATGTTGACTGTTAAATAATTAACGGTTGACCATTATAATATGTGTTTTTTCAATCAATTGAAATGCATTTTAATTAAAAATAAAAAGGATGGAAACTAAAGGTGATCATGGTCATTCTTCACCAAATCCTCTAATCCTCATCATCATCTTTTAATCTTCATCTTTGCCAAATCAAAAAATAAAACGTATCCCCAAATCTTCTAATCCTCATCTTCAAATGTAAGAACATGGGGGAGGTTCAAGTTCTTCACCTCCAGCTGCCACACCACTTTGCTTCACCGTTCAATTCCATAACTCACAACTTGTAAACCAAACCCCAACACAGTCACTGTGCCACCCTAAATCGAGCACATAACTCAGAAAAGAATTAGAAACAAAAAAAAAATAAAGAACAAAAATCAACACCATCCTCATAAAAGAAGAAATAAACAAAAACAAAATAGACACTACAAGAAATAAGGCTATTCACAGCGACATTTGTTGTTGGCAAATCTAAAATGTCGCTGCGAAAGCAACTTTCACTAGCAAAAAAATTGTCGCTGCCTAAACGACCGTTGAGAAAAGTCTTGCAACGACATTAAATGTCGCTGCCACTACTTATGTTTTAACAACGATAATTGTTATTGTCATTTTCACACATTTGTTGTTGCCATAAGTAACTTGTAGTAGCCACTAAAGTCATTGCTGTATTTTACATGTCTTAACAAATATTGTCGCTACTAAAAAACTTAATTTCTCATCAACCAAAGCTGTTGCAATAAGATAACTTTTCTTAACAATTAATATCGCTGTGATATGATACCTTTTCTAAACAACTAAAGCGGTTACAACTCAAAGATGCTTTTATTAATAATTCATATAATAACTATTTTTTTAATTATTAATGTCAAAATAGTGTAAAAATACATTAGAATAGCTAATAATTAATAAAAAAACAATAAATTGAAAGAGATATTAAAATTTACTAACAATCATGTTACATGGTATTAATTAATTATCAAAACATCACAGTACATAGTCAGTCTATCAAAAGATAGACAAATTGTTGGCTGAAATTTCCAGCGTCATTTAATAAGCACCACAAACATAATTTATCCTAATTTTTACAACAATTCCACCAAATCTATTCTATAAACAGAAAATTTGGGTTTTCCCGATAATTTTGCCTCCACACATCATGCTCTCCCCTGCCCACATCTTGTGATTCCAAAATGAGTTTATGTGGTCTTGAGGAGTGGTTGCTTCATGTTTCTTCTAGTTTGTATCCACGCCCACTATATGAAAAATGAACAAAGAATAATAAATTTGATGCAGCATATATATATATATATATATATATATATATATTGCTAAAAAAAGGAGTTAAGTGAGTACCTCAATTGTGCTTCATGGGTAGTGGATGGAACCAAGGTCAAAATTCTTTTATGCCCATTAACATCAATGGCTTTGTGTGATCATAAGTCACTAAGGCTGTACAAATCCACAAACATAACAATATATAAAAATGATTTGATGTCTTCTGGTACTAATTAAACTATTAGAGGTTTCAAAAATAAAGATCAATATAGGTGAGAACTAACAACTATAAAGGTTGGGTCCACTTGGTCATATTTATCACTTGCGCGTTTAATTTCAGCAGTGAGTGACTATCAAAGTTTTATAACATGACTCTTAAGTTGTATTACAGGACAGTGGCATAAGTCTTTTCACAACCATAATCCATTTTAGAGACTAATCAAAATTATAAGCTATTAACACTTGATGGCCATTCTAGCAACTAATCAGAATTATAAGATATTAACACTTGATGACACACGTTGAGAATTCACATAGCAAGATATAACAATAAATAAGAAGTTAACATATAGATTCAAATGATCTAACGAGAAAATGACATAATTGATAGCCGATGATATGCTTTGTTAAAAACTTGAGTAGTTATACAATTATTACTCTATCCAAGGTTTCCATTGCTATCCTCTAAATTAGTAATAAGGCTAAGAGATTCAAAACATATAGATGCATGCATAAGTTACAGTAGTCTCTGTAATTGAAATAGTATTTGTATATCTTATTTAACAAATTCCATAAGAACTAAAATGGCTCATTATTGTTAACAATTGCTGGCTTAATTACTTATACGCAAAGCTATACATGGAACGTGAACTTTTTCTTACTTGTTGTGTTTTATTATGTATCTAAATTCTACAAAAATTATGTAGCTTTATATGACCTGCTATAAAAATCAACTTGTAAGACTACACAGGTGGGGAACCCATCCACAAACATATCCAAATGCAAAGTCACCCCAAAAATAGAAAAAACTGAGTAATCCCACCAAGTTCTCCTTACTACATCATATCGCAAGCACAAGAGACAGAATCGTTGAACCCAATTCAGGAAAATGAAAAAACCAATCAAGAGGAAAGAAAGCTTACCTTGTCAACAACAAAACAACTTTGAAAGACGAAAACACTCCAAATGCTAAATGCTACAGTGGGTAAGGTCTAGAAGGCTCTTGATACTGAACCAGGCCTCCAAGTTTTGCCTCATTAGTAATAAATAAATAGCAGTATAAAATCCCATAAAGCTACCAAAGGAATTACATAACAATTAAAGGACACCTTGATTAAAGAATAATTAAAACCCAAAAAGTCACCTTGTTAAAATGAAGTTCCTGGCTGAGGTCTAACATTCCGCAAAACAAGGCACGCATATAAACTCGTGACAAATGACAAAGGCCAAATGCCAAGTAGAAATATTTTTTAAAGAACACATGTAATGCTGCAAACTTGGCTCTCACATCGTTACGTAAACATTACATTAGGCTTTTTTATTCGTAGAAAACAATTTATATAATAAAAAGAATATGAGTAAGGAGCGTACTCAGTACCTATTGGAATCATCGACATTGGGGAAATCTATAACCGATTGTTGTCCACTACCAGAATGCGACCGTAATTTGGTATTTTCATGCATAACTTTCAGAACTGTACCATAAATAATCTACACCTGTACAAGAAATGATCATGCAATGATGAAAATTTATATATCCCTAACCCTGAAATGAAAAAGAAAAAAAGGTGAAGCATTGACACTTTCAGAAGAAGCCGTGGAGGCAGAGGAAGTGGAAGAAGGAGCGATGTGAGAATCTGAGAGTGAGGAAAAGGAAGAGGGTAAGGCCATAACGAAAAGCAATGTGATGAACCAATTCTGTTGCCAGATCAGAAATTTGGATACCAATCGATGTTAGTGAAGAAGGAGGTTTACTCTGAGACAGGGTTCAACTGGAGTAAGGATTGTGATTCTTGCTTTGCTTTACAAATACACGCACAACAACACGCTCATTGTAACTGCCCAACCCCTTCTACACGAACTGAGAAAGAGAAGCGAAATATTCGCAAACTAGATAATAGTAGAGTTTGAGTAGTCCCAAAATTGGGCGCCAGATAAATATTGAAATTTTGGCGCCAAACTATTCTGCAAAGGCTCTTGAGTATTTAATCTTTATAATATTTTAAAAATTAAAGAAATAAATAAAGTTAATAATTTAACATCAATAATTATATTTTATATCATTTATTTTTTCTCAGTTTTTTAATTTGATTTCTATTCTTTTATATATATATATATATATATATATATATATATATATATATATATATATATATATATATATATATATATTACCATTTTTCAATGAAAATGTTTTTAGCTATTTTTCTTCGACGATAGCATTTTTAGAAAATTTTCTTAATATTTTATCCCTTTCAATCTATCGTTTTTAGTATATTTAATTCTAACTTGAATTTCAATATATTTTTTATAAGAAATTATCAATAATTAAAAATAACAATGTATCACAATATAAATTATTTAATATAAATCTAAAATATAATTTATATGATAAAAATATTTATTTATTACAAATTTTAATTATAATATAATTTATAATTTAAAAATTATTTATTTATTATAAATTTTGATTATATAAAAGAAACATTTACTTTGCGCAATGCATAGACTAAAATACAAGTATTATTTAAAAAAAAAAATCTCTTACTTACAATATATTTGAATGTTCTAAATACTAATAAATATTTCATACATTATATAATATTTTTAAATATCTAATGATAAGTTAATCTTTAATTTTTTTTACTTATCTCATATCTTATATACGTACTTTAAACCCCTTGGTACCTGATGGCTGATATCATATATACTTTCTTTTTAGATTATTTATCTTTTAATAATTTAATCATATGAATTAAATTTTCAAATTTATCTAAAGGAATTTTTTATTATGCTTTTATTTTTTCTTATTTTTTCAAGATTTTTAATTCTATTTGAAATATCAAATTAATTAATTTAAAAAATACTTAACTAATTTTTTTATATTTTTTTTTCTCTTTTATCTTTTATATAACAAACAGTTTGTGTTTCTTTAGTGTGCATAAATTAAGGGATTGGCAGCAACTATTTTCTAAAAGTTGTAGATAGAGAATCTGCAACTTCTTCTAAATTCATAGATCTGCAACATTTTCTAAATCCATAAAATATTTACTCTCTGTGGATCTAAGAAGTCTTCAACTCTTTCTACATTCATATAGCCTTCTATTGTCATTGAATTTAAAGAGTCTTCAACTTTTTCTATATTCATAGAGTCTTCTAAGGTCTCAGAATATAAAGAGTCTTTAACTTCCTGTACATCCATATAATCAAAGCTAATTGATTGAAAATATGCCATTTGCATATAAAAAACATTATGCAATATCTTAAAAAAAAATATGAGTACTATATATACCAAGTATAACTTGTCTATCTTTTCAAACTCTCTTCATCCTTTATATAATTTTTCAAGTTGTGTATCCAATCTTCTTTCATCTTTTATAACTTTTTTATTTGTCTTTTATATAACAATATGTGAAGACAAAATCATCTAAATAACAAGAACTTACACATCCTATGTTTTGTTCTGTTAAGTTAGAATTTGAACAAGTGTTATTAAAATTGGACCGAACCGATCAGATAGAAAGGTTGAACTAGAAACTAGACCTATGGTTGGTCTGGTTGATGATTCGGATCGTTTATGCATTTGGCCAGGTAAAAACTGATTAATCCGCTATTAAACTGATTATTCAACTCGACCAATGCCTCCCAATGTACCTGTGCTACCTACTGAATACAGGTTCCCATTTGATGTGACAGTTGCTACTCTATAGGCAAAATTTGGAATAAAAGTTTCAATATCTCATTGAAAACTGAAAATATAAGTTAATATGGATTTTTTTTTAGCTTCTAAAAAAACATGTTTTTTTTTAATGCTAGAACATCAATCATTTTGGAATGGAAGGAATATATTAAAGGTTAAAAAAAATGTTTACATCAAGGATTGAACCCTTGATTCAAGGCATTATACAACAAAATTTACCACTAAGCTAATACAACTTTACTTTAACTAAGTGCATACCATATTATATATTTATATATTTACTGTAAAATTTGTAAATTTGCATCCGTTGACCTTTTCATGCTGATGTAGATGAATGATGTGGCATTTCAATAGTGACGTGGAACTTATGTGGATTAATGATGTGACAAAATGGTTTATAATTTAGAAAATATTACAAAATGATCAAGATCATTGGGACAAGAACCCAAGTCTCATACTTTTTACCACACCAACTAAACCACTAAATATTTTACTCATTTGAGATATATTGTATACACTATTGTATATACATTACTATACGAGTTAACTTTTTTAAAAAAATATTAATTTAATGTTAAATCTGGTTCATAAACAATAAATTTATTCAATAAATATAAAAATAAAAAATTAACAAATGAATTATATAATTTATTATTTTACATTTTTTCATATTATTATATTAATTTACTCGGTGATTGAAAATCTAATTATTCATTACTAAATTATTAATCAATCAAATATTACCTTTACGAATGTATAATTAACTAATTACCTATTGGATTAATATTTATCTTAATCTTAATTTATCAATGTCTGTAAATTTTCTACTTAACAATATTTTTTTAAAACTTATTGGTAATCTCCTTATCTCCTTATATATATAAATGAAAAAGTCTATATGTGCTCTCATTGTCCACTCTCCCCACTCTCCCCCACATCCAGTCTCATTTGAATATTCTCCTCTTATGAAGTGGTGTATTTCACTCTCCTAACTTGCATCTGGTTCTTCTACTTTTCCTAAAATTTCTCTTATCAATTTCTATAACTATCCACATTCACAATATTTCTATAACTATCTACATTCACTTCATTTCTTTACTGATGCTATTTTTTTTTAATATTTCTTTTTCAAATGAATATTATAGTCTTTTTTAAAAATTGATGTGCTATATAATCTTTTTTTTTTTCAAATTTTATAGTCTCTAATCTTTTGGGTTTTTTTTATATTTCTTTTATCAGTTTTTCTAACTCAATTTTTTATTTTCTCTCTTTCATCAATAATTTCAAATCCTTAATTCAATTTACTTTTCAATTTTCAAAGTTAATATTAAAAAATATTAAAGTTACATCGTTACATATTCCCTTATCTTTTTTTTAAAAAAAATTATAGTTTCTAATTTCTTTTATAATTATCTCTTTTTTAAAATTTCTTTCGATATGCTATATAATCCTTTGGATTTCTTTTAATTTCTTTTCATTGACTATATAAATAAGGTAGTGAAAATTTGAATAAGATCGTGCAATGCACGGGCTAAAACACTAGTTCT
This sequence comes from Pueraria montana var. lobata, assembly GCA_026413185.1. NCBI lineage: Eukaryota > Viridiplantae > Streptophyta > Magnoliopsida > Fabales > Fabaceae > Pueraria > Pueraria montana. Next base: position 19,681,104 of record CM048649.1, on the reverse strand, counting down.
AATATACATATTTCTGAAAATTATTCAGTGATTGTAAGTTTAATTATTTAATCAATTTGATTACTTTGATAATTCAGTGAAATCTTTTATGTTTAAATTAGATAAGAATAGAAATTAAATAAAATAATTATTAATGTAAAATTCCAAAAAAAATTACTATAACACTTAGAAATATATTATCCATTTTATTTATCATGTTATATATAAAACAATTTTGTTGGCGTGAATTATGTCACATTTATTTAATTTAAGCGTAAAAGATTTCACTGAATTATTAAAGTAATCAAATTGACTAAATGATTAGATTTTCAATCATCAAATAAGTTAACAAAATAATATGAAAAATATATTAAATGATAAATATATAATTTATTTATTGAAGAATTTTATTTTTATATTTACTGAATAAATTTATTTTTTATAAACTAGATTTAACATTAAATAAATTCTTTAAAAAAACAGTTAACTCATATAGTAATGTATATATAATATAGTATTTACAATATAACTCAAGCAAGTACAATGCTTTAGCGGTTTACTTGGTGTGAGAGAAAGAAGAATGGGACTTGGTTCTAGTCCTATCTTTACCATTTTTGCAATATTTCTAAATTATAAATTACTTTGCCAATTTTTTTCTAATGGTGAGCGGATGTAGGGACCGAAATTGCGAATTAGAAATTATAAGAGAACCAAAATTTTAATTTAGCCTAATTTAAATTTAATTTTCAAAATTTCACACTTTATCAATAAAAGTGATGTATCCTAATTTTAATTTTTTTCCATGATTCTCTCATTAAATTTTATCTCTTTGCTTATTCTCATTTTTATTTAAATTAAAAACAACTATATACAATGCTCCTTTATTTTTTATAAAAAAATTATTTAAGTTTAAAAATATTTGTTAATTTAATAAACTAAAGTACATGGAATATTAATTTTCACATATACGTGGTAAGAAAACACTTGATTAAGTTGACTCTTGGTACCAATGTATTTTAGTTTTTCCTACAATAAATAATGTTATTGGGATATATTTTGAATAAATTAATATTGTCCCAAAGAAATAAAAAAAGAAAAAAATTAGCATTTCGCAGCGACATTAAATGTTGCTGGCATAGAAAATCACGTTTTCCTAGCGACATTAGATGTGTTGGCATAGAAAAACACTTTTTCCCAGTGACAACAATTGCGTTAGCATAAAAAAGCAACTTTTCGCAACGACTGTGAACGTTGTTGGCATTAAGTAGTACTTTTCCCAGCGACAACAGGTGCGTTGACATGGAAAATTAACTTTTTGCCGCGACTGTGAATGTTGTTGGCATTAAGTAGTACTTTTCCCAGTGACAACAAACACGTTGGCATAGAAAAGCACTTTTCGCAGTGACATTGGCAGCGACAAGTTTTGTCATTGAGATAAGTATAGTTTTCCCTGCGATATTGGCCTTGTTGACAAAAGAAAAATCTTATCCCAACGACAATCAAATGTCGTTGCCAAATGTCTATCTTTGCCAACAACTTGATTGTCGCTGGAAAAAAGTCGCTGCGAATTCAATTATTTCTTGTAGTGAGAAAAGAAAAAAGCCACCAGAACATTGTTGTAAACCATCGCGGCGAAACGCACCACCAAACTCGTGGAGTATGACCGCACCATCGGGGCATCTGCCTCTTTCTCTTAAACGTGTTAAAGGTTGCCAGATTGCTTAACTGCAGGTTGAAGAAGGATGTTCACCCCCTTCTCGATTTGTCAATGCCGGAGATGATGAAGTCATTTGGGTTCACTTCGTCATTGTCGTCGCTTGCCAATTTACACTGATTAGGGTTCTGTGGTGGAGGATCTATTGGGGATTGAGGATCAGATGGGGTTTGGTATGAAGCAGGATGGCGAGCTACCCCTTAATAGCCCTCTCTCACTCACTGCGAATCCCACCCGTAACGGCAAAGAATCTCTGAAGAGATGAATCAATAACATTGTTGATTTGAAATTAAAAACCCTACTTCTCTCTTTCAAGATCAAGGACATAGTGGTAACAATGGAAAGGCTGATGGTGATTGGCCTAGGAAGAGAAAAAGAAGCAGCATACATTTTGGTTGATTAAAAGAAAAAACAAATATTATCACAGTCAACGTTAGATATTTAACAGTCAACACATTGATTTAGATGGAGGGACCAAAATTACTGATTTTTTAAGAGAGGGGGACTAAATGTCTCTATTTTAAATTAGGGGGACCAAAATTGTGGATTGATAAAAATAGGGGGACTAAAATTGCATTTTAGCCTTTTTTTTTAATACATGATAAATTAGATTTAGATGTTAATTTAAAATGGCTTAAAATACTATTGGGTTGGACTTATATATGGTGGTCTTGGGCTATTAGAATTTGTTTTTTCCACTTGGTCTTGTTTACGCACAACCCAGCTCAATCATCAGCATCGTAGTTTAAAATCTTTATCCATTACTAGTATCCCTTTTTTTTTAATTTAGTTAATTGTTTAGTTGTCATGTTTTAATTTGGGCCATCTTAACAAAACTGATTCCTCTTGACCCTCCATTACTAGTATGCCTTTTATTTATTAAAGTCAGGTTATTTTCTTAATGCTATTTTTTTCTACAATAGTTAAAATATATCATTTTTGTGTATAATTTTACATGACAAAATTTTCCTATGAAATATTTATTGTTTTATTAATTTTAAAATTTTTCATTAATTTATTTTATTGTTAATGTTTTACTAGTTTTTAGAGACATGATGGACATTTTATAATTTTTTATTTTATTTTTTTTAGACTTCAATCCTGAAAAATTATTAAAAATCTTAACTAGAGTATATTTGCTATTCTTAATGCAACTGCGTATTCAGAAAATCTGAATTTCTACCCAAACACTTAAAATAGAAAATGGTAACAAAAATGAGGGTGTTACAATTCATAAATTGAAAATTGACAATAATTCAACTTTTATCATTATAAGGATTTGAAAATAAAGTCATCATTATTTTGCACATTTAGTCATTGGTGAACACTTTTAAAATCAATATAGTAGATTCTTAATATCTTCCTTACACGTAACCGACTCCTATTATTTTAGTAGTTATTTGATGTTGCATGTTTTTATTTATTTTCCATGAAAATATGTTGTTCATATTTCAACAACATTTTGTACAATTTCAAAGTTGTAAATTTAATAAAGGCTAAATATGTTTTTAGTCTCTATAAAATGAGCGAGTTTTCTTTTCTGGTTCCCTGTAAAAAATTTAATTTTTTACATCATTCTAAAATTTGATATCACTATTTTTGGTCCATGTAAAATAAGAGGATTGATGTTTTGGTCCTAGTAAAATATTCTTCATTAATTTTCACCATTCTAAAGTCTGAAATCACTATATATAGTCCTTGACATTGATTTTAAGGTACATACATAATATTCATTTAAGTGATTTAGAAAGAAATTTAGAGATGTCACAAGCTAACATGGAACCGTAGACACTAGTGGGTATCTATTGGGCTGGTCACATGACCTTCCGTTAATACATAAGTAGTTAGCATGTGTTAGATAACAATAGAGATCAAAAACAATGATTTCATACTTTTGAGGGATGGAGAACGGAGAAAATATTTTACAAGGACCAAAATCAAAACTTGTCTATTTTATAGGAACGGAAAACAAATTTATACCTTTAACAAATCAATTCTTTATATTTATTATATATTTTTTATGACAATAAATATTGGATTTTTTTGTAACTTTATTTGTTTGTAAGTAATATGTTCACATTTATTTGTATGATTTAGAGTTGTGAGCATTCCATTACTTATTTTATGGGATATATTTAACTTAGTTTTTCTACACAAGTTTTGTTTAATTAGATTATTATGATGATAACTTACCACCAAAGCGTGGATCTACGAACATAGGATTGTTCTAACTTAATTAGTGGTCTCAAGTTTGTGTTGTATATTTTGTTGATATTTCAAAAGGTTAACATGTCTATTAAATTAAATATAGAAAATCTTTTTTAAATTATTTTACTATTTATTAAAAAGAGTTTCTTTTGTTTGACTTGGTCTTATTGACTTGGTCTTGGGTGATTTTAGAAACAGACTAGGTCTTACATTATCTTTGACTTGGTCTTGAGTGGTTTTAGAAATCGACTAGGTCTTACCTTATCTTTGACTTGGTCTTGGGTGGTCTGAGAAATCCTATCTTTTCTTTATAAATATCTATATGCTTCATATGGTCAGATAGAGCTCTTTCAATTTTTTTCTCTTTGCTTCATTATGTGAATCCTGGATTATCTTATTAGAAAAAGCTTGCTAGTTCTGTTGCCCCAATTTATTGGGAAGAGCCTGTTAAATCCTGGGGGATTTGCGCTTTACGCGGATAAATCCTTGAGGAGAGTGTGTCTAACACATGTCTCAGGCTTAATTTTGTTTATGATTATTTTTGTTCGCAGATTGTGGTTCGTGAATAGTTCGTGATTCATCGTGGTTTTGAGCGCTAGGGACAACAATCTCAAGGACTTACCTTTTTGTTCATGGAAATCCCTAATTTTTTTTCCCTTGCTGGTGTTTGAATCCATGGTTTACTTCGCATGAGAGCCGCCCAACAAAGACACAAGCTGCGTCACACTGAGACCCACGGTTTCCCCACAATATGTTTCGTTCCCTGCTTATTCAAAACTCCTGGTAATTTTTTTTCCTTATGGAAAATCAGGTACGATCACCATTATAGAATATAATATTCTTAAATTATTATTATTATTATTATTTTTCTTTGGCAAAAAGAGAATCTTCAATGAAAATTAGAGTACTTTCATTATATTGTGCTGTTAGCATTTGTTATGTGCCTCGTGCTTGTGAGAATTGTTCAACAATTGGTGATGACATACTATCAAGAAATTATACATGGTGAGCTAGATGATAATTACGGCTCCATGTAGTTATTATTTTCCCATATGGTTGCGTGATTCACGAAGCAAGAACATCGCGCCTAGAATCGTGACCAAATTGTTTTATTAATAATAATAATAATAATAATAATAATAATAATAATAATAATAATAAAATAGTACGTTGATAATTTAGAAATACAATGTATTCCTCTGGTAATTTTGGATGATTGATGCTGTTATGTTTGTCCATCTTAAAAAGTTTCTTGGTCATGTGACCTGCGGTGCTTTTACTCCTCATGGGAAATTATAGTGTACTGTGGTTCTAATGATGCAACCTTGAGAATATTGAATGCTGAAGGTGGAGGAGGAACTCGTGTTATGCGGTTATTCGAAGACAGTCGAGCCATCCTTTGAAATGTTTATCCTTGAAAATGTTCGTGGCAATGGTGGTATTGAGAAGTTGTAATACATTGCTTACTCAGTGTCAACATGCCACATGCAATTACAGGACAACAATGGGTAACTGGTATAAAGTGCTCCAGAAGCCCAGGTATGTTTTCGAATCAATATTACATGCGTCATTCTTTGCAACATGCAATATTTTCAGCTACATGCCTCATGGCACTACTATGATGTGAAGAAACCTGTGTTTTAAAATTATGTGGTTATTGGATCAACATGTTTTAAAGTTTAATCTTAAGTATGCTTTACGTGATAAAGTGTTGGGTATCTTGATTAGTTGTTTTGAATTTATAAAATGAATAACGAATGTGTTCATCAGTCTTGATGATTCTACTAAGTGAAGTGATATATTTTTTTAATATATAGTGTTATTTTGCATTTGGGTGATAAGACTAGGAATGATTCAAATTATTTCTAGAGATACATATGAGAATTAAAAAGGTGTTGAGGCCATTCTGTGAAATGAATCGTGCTACAGTTTAAGTATTTTGATTAAATTTATTAGTTACAATAATTATTGAGAAGAACATGTAAATGGAGAAATGAGACTTGCAGGATCTTAGTCAAGAGGGAGACTAAGTATAAAATATTGATAGAAATGTTTATCATGAGATCCTACATGGATTATTTGTGATGTGAGTTCTATGACTTTAGTTTTTAAAAACAACCCTCATTTGTGATATGTGAATTGTTGGTAATATTCTGAAGAATTAATTTTGCTTGGATGTAGTGTCAAGTGTGAGTTCTCTATACTATTTGCATAATATGAGACACTTGAGAGGTACCACAAGTTATGGTATTGAACATAGTTGATTTTCCATTGTATTAGAAAATACAGTGATGTTAAATGGATCTTTGATCCATATGAGACAAAATCCACTAGAGGTTGTGCTATTGCACTTGGTTATAGTGCATTACTTAGAGATCAACCAAACAAATAATAATTGAGTCAAAGTTTATTAATCTAGAGATGGTTGATTATGAGGCTTAGTGGTTGAAAAAATCACTTAAGCAAATATTCCCTTGGAATATAAATTGATAAATAATGTGATAAAGCAATTGCTTAAAAGATAAAAATCTTTTGATTATGTGAAGTCATTAATGGATTCGGCCGATCCTTAGACTTAAACCCCTAGGGAAGAGATTATTGTATGAAACATCGAGGGGAATGGGACTTTATTAAGCCACTTGAAAACAAACAAGTGATGGTAACCCAACCTTTGTGATTGGAGATCACATGAAGAAGGTTCATATGGGTAAGAACAAGTCACTTGTCAGTTCTGCTAGCACTAAAATTGATTTTAATCAATTTTTAATTTTTAGTCCCTTCCTATGGTGTGAGAAAGTGCTAGACACTGCATTATTGAGAGGTTAAACTTTATAGTTAAGTTTTACGTGGTTGTGAGAAAGCTTAACAACTTATAAAGTTTTTAATGATTTTCATATCCCTTATGGGTGGTGTATGATTTGCAGCATACACTTGATGAAATCACCTATATGAGTGTCAAGTGGGGCCGCTTGTATGAGATCTTGGCGAGATCTCTAGAGCACTCATGAATACCGGGCGCGCGCATGGCCTAGTAGCGCAAAACAGCGATAACAACAAGGATTGTGGGGGTGTAGTGTGATTGGTAGACCTCTAACGTACACCAAGTGTCTTTGGTTCATATAGCTTGCTACACCAATTACACTGTGTGTTAAGTCTTATCAGTCTAGGTCTGGTTCATATAGCTTGCTATACCAGGTCCGATGCATTACATCCAAGAGAAAGAGAACCCAGGAATTTCTTATAGTTTCTGAAAACTTTTTATTTAACCTTTTAAAATGTGTGGGGGATTGTTGTATATTTTGTTGATATTTCAAAAGGTTAACATGTCTATTAAATTAAATATAGAAAATCTTTTTTAAATTATTTTACTATTTATTAAAAAGAGTTTCTTTTGTTTGACTTGGTCTTGAGTGGTTTTAGAAACAGACTAGGTCTTACATTATCTTTGACTTGGTCTTGAGTGGTTTTAGAAATCGACTAGGTCTTACCTTATCTTTGACTTGGTCTTGGGTGGTTTGAGAAATCCTATCTTTTCTTTATAAATATCTATATGCTTCATATGGTCAGATAGAGCTCTTTCAATTTTTTTTCTCTTTGCTTCATTATGTGAATCCTAGATTATCTTATTAGAAAAAGCTTGCTAGTTCTGTTGCCCCAATTTATTGGGAAGAGCCTATTAAATCCTGGGGGATTTGCGCATTATGCGGATAAATCCTTGAGGACAGTGTGTCTAACACACGTCTCAGGCTTAATTTTGTTCATGATTATTTTTGTTCGCAGAATGTGGTTCGTGAATAGTTCATGATTCATCGTGGTTTTGAGTGCTAGGGACAACAGTTTGATCCCAAAGTTTGTAACTATGTTAAATACTTGAAGGGACAAATTTTGCACCCATAGTGATCTTGCCCGACTTGAGCAGGATTGTCTCCTGTGGAAGATATATGTGGTATTCAGCTAAAATTTATCACGATAAAATTATTTAGTTTCAATCATTTCTAAAATTTTCTAGTGACTAATAATTGATAATTTTTCTAAAATCTGAAATATTTTAAGATATCATTGTTATACTAAAATCTAATTATGCACAAGTTTGCTAATTTTTCTATTAGTAAATTTATATGATAATTCATAAATTTAAATAGTTGTAAATCAATATTATTTTTCGTATTTCAAATTTTGAAATATTTTAAGATAATATCTTTTCCTTATATATAAAAATCTTAAATTTACAAATTCAATAATAAAAAATCCTTTAATAAATTCCTAACTTCTGAAACATTAGTAAAATATTAACAAAAAATAGGTTAAATAACCATGATAGTCACTAATAAACAAAATTGACATCAATTTGTTAAGGGATGAATCCAAAGAATTATAGGTACTAGAAAAAGCAAGGATGCAATACAACATTGACATTGGAAAACAACTCATTTAATAAATAATAGGATATTGCGAGAGAATTCACAAATTGAAAATTTGACAATAATTTGTATACTACCAGAGAATTCACAATTTTAACATTAATGAGCATAAGTCACTATATCTAATAATATCACTTTATATAATTATTTTGTTTTTTCAATAATTCAACTTTTATCAATATAAGCAGTGTTATTAAACCCGGACCGGACCGGCCGGTCGAACCGGTTCGACCGGGACCCGGACCCTGGTCCGGTTCGGTTTACTTATCAGATCGGATCTGCTATCAATCCGGATCTGACGTCACTAAACCGGTATTAAACCGGATTTAACCGGTGAAAAAACCGGTCGAGCGAACCGCACATTTTAATTTCACGTTTTTTATTTGAGTGAACTGCACACATATCATGTCACGTTTTTCAACTTCCAAGGTCTGCTACTTTTACTGCTGTCTCACGCTTTCTTATTTCACACTTTCCAACTTTCCTTTTTCTTTTAATCTCACGCGCTTCCCAACCAGGCTTGTATGTGTGTGTCTCACGCTATCTCCATTCCAAGAGTATTGCTGCAGCTAAAAAAAATATCAAAGATTTTTTTGAATAAAAAGAATATCAAAGATAAAAACTACAAATAATTAGAATCGTACCTTGCCCACCTAATTAAAAACTACAAATAATATCTCAGACTTGTGGTTATGAACTTTATTTGTTATTTGAAAAATATATTAGGTACTTTAAATTTGTAGTATGGATTGGTCAATTAAATTATGTTATCTATATATATTTTTTTAATCTACACCGGGTCAAACCGGGTTAATAAGTGACCCACCGGTTCGACCACTGACCCATCGACCCAGTACCTAGACCGGGTCGATGACCGGTCCGGTTTTCACAACACTGAATATAAGGATTTGAAAATAAAGTGATCATTATTTTGCACATTTAGTCCAATGGTAAACACTTTTAAAATAAATATTGGGTCCGTTTGTTTAAACTTATTTTTTTCAAAAAGTGTTTTTTTAATAAAATAAGCAGTTTTTCTAATAAAATGGTTTGTCATCATCAAAACATTTAGTTCCTAGAGGAACTTTATCTCAACAGTTCCATGCTTCTGAGTTTGTCTTGTCTTATCTAAGAACACTCAAAGCATCCATTAGTAGTTAAGTTTAGTCACTTGCGGTTTTGCTTCATAGTGGTTCATCATCATTAAAACATTAGCTTCTGGAGAGACTTTGTCTCAACAACATCAATAGAAAAAAGAAAACATAAAACTCACAACATAAATGACAAGATAAATTTTACAATTTAATTAAAAATGAATATAACAGATGAAGACTATTTACCTTTTAATAATGTAAAAGAATATCCTGAATTAAAAAAATACTATATTATTGTTCTACAAAAATCAAATTATGTACAATTTTGTTAATTTTTCTATCATAAATTTATACGATAATTCATAAATTTAAATATATGTAAATGAATATTATTTTACAGTTTTTCAGATTTTTAAATATTGTAACATAATTTATTTGTTTATATTATAAAAGTCTTCAATTTCTAATTGAATAATGAAAAATCCTTTAATAAATTCTTAAGTTCTAAAACATTAGTAAAATATTAAAAAAAATTAGGTTAAATTACCATGTTAGTCTCTGATAGACAAAATTGACATCAATTTGGTCAAGGATGAATCCAAAGAATAATGAGGTAATGGGTCAAGAGAGAATAAATATTGACACAAAATTCTTAGTTACTTCAAAAAGCAAGGATACAACATGACATGGACATTGGAAAAAAAACTTATTTAAGAAATTGTAGGATATTGCGAGAGAATTCACAAACTGAAAATTTAAAAAAAAAATTGTATTCTACAAGAGAATTCACAATATGAACATTAATGAGCATAAGTCGTTGTTTATCTAATAACGTCACTTTATGTAATTATTGTGTTTTTTTCAATAATTCGACTTTTATCAATACAAGGGTTTAAAAACAAAGTCATCGATATTTTTCACATTTAGTCAAGGATAAACACTTTTAAAACCAACATTGTAGAGTCTCAATATCTTCCTTGCATGTAATCAACTTCTGATATTTTAGTAGCTACTTGATGTTGTATGTTTTTATTTATTTTCCATGAAAATATTGTATTCATATTTAAACAACATTTTGTACAATCGCAAACTTGTAAATTTAATAAAGGCTTTAATATGTTTTTAGCCACTACAAAATGGGCGAGCTATTTTTGGTCCTTGTAAAATTTTTAATTTTTGGCTTAAATACAATTTTGGTCTTTTTATTTTGTCCAATCTGCAATTTTAGTCCCCCTATTTCAAAATAGAGACATTTATCCCCCTATTTTAGAAAATCCATAATTTTGGTCCAATCCTCACTTGTCTACATTTATTTCTTTTATGTATTACATTTTAATTAATTAAATCATTTCATGTTAGGTATAGGGTTTAATTGGATCAAAATAAAAGAAATAAATTGTGGGAAAAAATGAGGATTGGACCGAAATTGCGGATTTTCTTAAATACATAGACCAAATGTCTCTGTTTTAGAATGGAGGAACTAAAATTGTGGATTGAGAAAAATAGGGGGACCAAAATTGTATTTAAGCCTATTTTACAACCTTTAAAGATTTTATATCACACTTTTTGGTCCTCGTAAAATGAGAGGATTTTGTCCCTCTAAAATATTCTTCATTTATTTTCATCCTTCTAAACTCTGAGATATTTGTTTTTAGTCCTTGAGATTCATTTAAAGGTAGATAAATAATATTCATTTAAGCTAGTTAGAAAGAGATTTAGAGATGTCACAGGCTCACAAGGAACCGCACACATTGGTAGGTATCTCTTGGGTTGGTTACTGCACCTTCCATTAAACACATAACAAATGTTGCATAACAATAGGGACCAAAAACAATTATTTCATGCATTTGAAGGATGAAAAATTTATACCCTTAAAAAATCAATTCATTTTATTTATTATGTAACTGTTTCAGACAATAAATATTTGATTTATCTGTAACTTTATTTAGTTGTAACTAATTGATTCACATTTATTTGTATGTTTTAGTGTCTTGAGCATTCCATTGCTTATTTTATGGGATATCTTTAATTTATTTTTCCTGCACAAATTTAATTAATTATAATATTATGATGATAAATTACCACCAAAAGCATAGATCTACTAACATGCGATTGTTCTAACTCGATTAGTGCTCAAGTCTGATCCTGAGTTGGTAACTAATTTAAATACTCGGAGGGCAACTTTGCCACCCATAGTGATCTTTCCTAAGTAGAGCAGGATTGCCTCCCATGGAGGATTTATGTGGTGTCTACCTAAAATTTATTATCATAAATTTACTTGGTTTCCATCTTTTGTAAGATTATCCAGTGACTAATAAGTGAGAACCTGATTTTACATTATTTTGTTATATTACACTGTTCATTATTCCTTTTTGACTTCTACATTAATTAGTATGAATATTTCCTACATTATTCAAATCCAAAATTAATGTAATTCATATCCTTGACATAATACATTATACATTTTATATTTTCTATATTCCTGTTATGCATTGACTTTCTTTTATTAATTTTTGTCAATTTATTATGTCAAAAAAATAGTATGACTCACAATACACATTCATTAGTTTGAATATTTCCTACATTATTCAAATCCAAAATTAATGAAATTCGTATCCTTAACATAATACATTATATATTTTATATTTTCTATATTCGATTTATGCATTGACTTTTTTTTATTAATTTTTGTGAATTTATTATGTCAAAAAAATATTATGACTCAAAATACACATTCAGACTATTTTTTTTTATTATATGTATATATTTTAAATCCAAAAGAAAACATGTCAAGCTAACGTGGCGAAAAGTCTATCAAGTGCTTGATGCACAATTTTGTTGAGGAATAAAGCTAGTTTACATGCATTACTTGGTGCCTATAAAATGATGTTTATTTTCCTTGAAACATCGCAACAAGAATATAACATTTATACAAAATTCTCTGAGATAGATTGTAAAGTCTTAGAGAAGAGTTATGGCAAACAATGAGATGAAAACCATAGGAGTTGTGATTGTGGTCATGATTACGGTGGGCTTTGCACAAGCTGATCAAAATCCTTCAATTGTGCAAATTGAGTCAAACAATGTTCCCAGTAAACTAAGTTGTGAAAATAAATGTAAGCGACGATGCGGTATCGCATTCATAATTCCACCTTTATATGCAAAATGTATTACTCCTTGTATTGAAAAATGTTTTGAGACCTCCATTGATGCTGCCAACGATTGTATCACTAGTTGTGGTCTGGCCAAGTCCATTGATGACAATATTGGTATTCATTCTCTAACAAATTAAATTGACCACCTTTATTGTTTTATAATTAATTTTTATAAATGAGTTTACTTTGTTTTAACATGCTTTTTTTTTTACTGACTTTCCGTGTCAGATGCCCATGGTCTTGCAACCGATGCGGTGGATTCTTGCTTGCAAGAGTGCCAGAACAAGATATAGTTTGTCACAAGAATGTTCCGAAAAATGATTGTTAGGAGAAATAATATTCCCACGTGATTGTAATAGGCAAATCTTAATAAACAAGTAACATCAATTCTTTATTTTTCATAGACTATTTGTCCAATTAATTCCCTTCATTTTTATCATGTTTCCGTCATACGTTATTGGATATGCTTGTTAATTGAATTAATGATGGCACTAAAAATTTATTAGAGCCAAATGAGACTTGTATGTGAAAAAATATTGATGACCAACACGTCAAAAGCCTGAGAAATTTTTGTTTGAGCTTGGCAAAACACTCCATAAAATAAATCTAACTATGGATTTTTTTTTTTTTATCAAAATTGTCACCCTTGTATAAAATTATGTTTACAAATTTCATTTTTGTGAACAAAACAATAGAGATAATATATTAGAAACAAATTCTTTTTTTATGTATAATATTCAAATGGTAGAGGGTGCTTGCAAGTGGCATGGTGCATATACGCTGTAACTGGTTGTTGTGATGGGTTGCAAGAGACACTAGATGAGAAGGAAAAATTCAAAAACTATAAATTTTTCTTGGGTAACACCATTATTTATACATAGGAGTTCCTTAATAATTTTAGGCCAAATTTACCCTCTAATAAGTTACTTATCTATTTCACGAGCAAGAAGCAATCTAATTTCACAAAACATTATTTATTTATTTATTTATATAAAAATATTTCTTCTGTCAAATAGAATGTGGTTTTATAACTTAACTTTTTTCTTCACTAAGACATAAATATTGTTTGCTATTTGGCAATTTGCAGCAATAGAAAAAAGAAAACATAAAACACGCAACATAAATGACAATATAAATGTTACAATTTATTTTAAAAACAATATAATATTTGAAGATTATTTTCCTTTTTAATAATGCTAAATAATATCTAGCATTAAAGAATATTGTATTATTGTTTTATAAAATTCAAATTGTGTACAATTTTGCTAATTTTTCTATCAGTAAAATTATTTGATATATTGTAAATTTAAATAGATGTAAATGAATACTAATTCTACATATTTCATGTTTTAAAATATTTTAACATAATCTATTTCTTTATATTATAAAAACAGTAACTTTACTGATTCAATAATGAAAAATCCTTTAATAAATTCCTATGTTCTAAAACATTAGTTAAATATTAGTAAGAATTAGGTTTAATTACAATGATAGTCTGTAATAGACAAAATTGACATCAGGTTGGTCAAGGATGAATCCAAAGAAAAGCTACGGAATGCATCAAGAGTGAATAAATATTGCTACGGAATGCATCAAGAGTGAATAAATATTGACACGGAATTCTTAGATACCACAAACAATGATACAGTACAACATGGACATTGGAAAAACAACTCACTTAAGAAATTGTGGGATACTGCGAGAGAATTCACAAATTAAAAAGTTCAAAAGAAAAAGTGTATACTACCAGAGAATTCACGATATGAACATTAATCAACATAAGTCATTTTTCAATATGAGGGTTTGAAAATAAGGTCATCATTATATTGTGCATTTCAGCAAGGATAAATGTAACAGCCCCAATTTACGGACCTTAGAAATAAATAATAAAGAGATATCTTTATGGAGTAGCTTTTGTATTTAACAGTTTAAGGATACCCTTAAGCATTATTAATGACAGTTACCTTATAATAGTATATACTAGAAATAAGATAATAGGACCCTGATGGGGAGCCAAGACCCAAGGTGGGCCAAGGCTCACAAAGCCACACATATGTACCACGGTTTAAATTGAAAGGAGGAGGGAGAGTTAGAGAGAGAAAGTGAAAGAAAGAAAGGAATTTAGAGAGAAGGAGGAGAAGAAGGAAGAAGAGGAAGAGAAGAGAAGTGGAGCAGAGATTCAAGACCCATTACCCCGGAGCTCAGATCCGAGACCCACAGAGTGAGTGCTTCGCCTCTACCCTCCTTTGCTCCTTGTTAGTGCCTTGAATCCCTTTCTCCCCTATTCTTCCCTTTTATCCCTAAGTTAGGATTTTTATGAGTTTGAGCTTGTTTGGGGAATGTTTAAGCATGTTTGAGAGCTGGGTTTTGGGGTAGACATGTTTTAGACTCGATCCCGCATGTTTGGAAGAGGTTGGGAGGCCATGGATGGCCATGGGAGCAGAATCGTGGAGGTTCGTGATTCTGCAGAGTCGCAAACTCTCGCTTAGGCGAGCTGTATTCATCGCTTAAGCGAGGAGTCACCTGGAGTTGGAGGTGCTTTCTGGAATTCACGCTTAAGCTCAGAAAATATGGCGCTTAAGCTTAGCTCTGGCACTTAAGCGTAGAGACCTGGCGCTTAAGCTTGGCGCTCTGTCACTTAAGCGTGAGACTTCAGGGAGTAGGATGTCAGTCTAGCTTAAGCGAGACTATGACCAGAGATCCGTTTGGGGACCCTTTCTAAGGGGACCTTTGGGAGAGTGTAAGGGCTATAGATACATAGTTTCTTCCCAAGCTTTTACCCATGTTCATGTATGATTGTTTGATGCTATGTGGTGTTAATTGTTGATGATAATGGTTGATGTATTGGTAGTTTTATTCATGTGGTTGCGGCTTATGATTAGGTCTGATGGTATGTAACGATAAACCATTTTAATAAAAGACACCTAAAATACTTAAGACTATACCTATGCCTCTTAGTAAAAAGGTGGGGAGTTTCCCCTAAGTTTCAGAAAAGGCTTTTAAGCAAAGTTTACAGTTTCAGGAAAGGTTTTTAGAAAATGATATCCCCTTAGTGACATAGGGTGGAACCTTCCCCAATACCAGTCACGTCCGAGAGCCGCGCGCTAGGCGTACAATGGTGGGCAAAGGGCTGAGGATCCTCTATGTCACCAAGGAGTGATGATTTTCATAAAGGTTATGATTATGAAAAAGGTTTTATGAAAGAGTTTCAAAGGAAAGTTATGATCCCAAGAAAGGGAATAAGTTATACAACTCATGAGGAGTTGTAAGAGTAAAGGGCTAAGAGGCCCCCTTAGTGGTGAGCGAAGGGACTGTCACCCAGACACCCATGGGGACAAGCAACCTTCTTCACAGGGAGAAGGGGTTCTTCATAGAGAAGAACAAGTCAGGAGACTCTTCCTTATAACAGAATTGACAGTCCGCCCACTTGGACCGGTGGGTTTAATTAAAGGTCGTATCAAGAGGGATGCCTCTTGTTGGCTAGAGGTCAGCCAATTGAGGTAATGACGAAACTCAAGATTATAGCTTAAAGAAAAGGATAATACAAACCACACGGTTGTAGAAACAAACTATGATATGTTGATGTGCTTGATGTATGTATGTTCTATGTTAGAACATGAGAGGAGTCTTGAGCCTAGTTGTTCGGTGAGTGATGTAAGATAAGTCTATACATTAGATGAGGACGTGTGTAACTGAATACTACCCTTAGAGGTAGGAAAGGGGTTACAGTTAAACCCTAGAGAGCTAATGTAAGCTACCCAAAGAGGTATGCAAGATGTTATGCCTCACAAGAGAGGTGATGTAAGCCCAAGTTGGGCAAGTTAGAGGAAGGAAAGGTTACACATGTTTCTATCCAATGTTATAGCAAAGTGAGACCCTAGTGAGTGGTCAAGAGTAACAGAATGATGTATAGGTGCCTTAGTGCACTAGTGGCCCTAGATTTGGCATAGGAGGCCAACTCTATGTGTCTCAGCAAAGGTTACGATATGACCCTACGAAATAGTAACGTAAAGTTGATGAGGTAATAGCTGTGAGTGTGAGTATCAAGGAAAGAAAAGAGAAGCCGTGAGGGTTAAGCAAGAGATCTCTAAAATAGAGAGTCAGCCTAGAGTCCTCATATCTCTCACTGAGACATTATGTCTCATCCCTTTAGTTTCCATGTGTTTACAGGTTAGCAGGTGGACACCTTGTGGGAGGAGCTTGGAACACGGAGCTGCTTTCCAGGAGAAAGATGCTTTTAGTTTAGCTATGTATAATTCCCAATGTATGGGAATTTTAGTTTATGTTTTATGTATCCTGCTTATGTATTGTATGACACATCAGTGTCGTGAGCTTTGTACTAGATTTATTTAATGTAATATATGTTTAGTTTTAGTTTCCGCGTAGTAAACTTTGATATTCTTATATGTTAATTTCTTATGATTTAGCAATATAAGGGGACAAAGGTAATATCCTCTAGGGTGTTACAATAAACACTTTTAAAACCAACATTGTGGAGTCTCAATATCTTCCTTACATGCAATCGACTCCTGGTATTTTAGTAGCTATTTGATGTTGTATTTTTTTTTTCCATCAAAATATTCTGTTCATATTTAAACAACATTTGTACAATCTCAAACTTGTAAATTTAATAAAGGAATAAATATGTTTTTAGTCTCTATAAAATGAGCAAGTTTTTTTATTTTTTGGTCCCTATAAAATTTTTAAGCTTTTTACATTCCTTTAAAATTTTGATATCACGCTTTTTGGTCCTTATAAAATGAGAAGATTTTTGTTTTGGTCCCTCTAAATATTCTTCGTTTATTCTCATCCTTCTAAAATATTAGATTGTTGTTTTTAGTCCTTGACATTCATTTTAAGGTGGATAAATAATACTCATTTATGCGATTTAGGAAGAAAATTAGTTAGAGATGTCGACACAATCTAACATGGAGCAACACACACTAGTAGGTCTCTCTTGGGCTGGTTACCGCACCTTCCGTTGAACACATAAATAGTTAACAAGTGTTACATAACAATAGGGACCAAAAACAATTATTTCATGCATTTGTGGGATGAAGAGCAAAGAAATAATTTTCAAGGACCAAAATCAAAACTTGTTCAGTTTATAGGGACTAAAAACAAATTTATACCTTTAAAAAATCAATTCTTTTTATTTATTATGTAATTTTTTAGACAAAAAATATTTGATTTATCTGTAACTTTATTTAGTTGTAACTAATTGATTCACATTTATTTGCATGTTTTGGTGTCGTGAGCATTCCATTGCTTATTCTATGGGATATCTTTAATTTATTTTTTCTGCGCAAATTTAATTTATATTATTATGATGATAAATTACCACCAAAAGCGTAGATCTACTAACATGCAACTGTTCTAAATCGATTAGTGCTCTTGAATCTAATCCCTGAGTTTGTAACTACTTTGAATACTCGGAGGGCAACTTTGCCACCCATAGTGATCTTTCCTAAGTAGAGCAGGATTGCCTCCCATGGAGGATTTATACGGTGTCTACCTAAAATTTATTATGATAAATTTACTTGGTTTCCATCTTTTGTAAGATTATCCAGTGACTAATAAATGAGAACCTGATTTTACATTATTTTGTTATATTACACTGTTCATTATTCCTTTTTGACTTCTACATTAATTAGTATGAATATTTCCTACATTATTCAAATCCAAAATTAATGTAATTCGTATCCTTGACATAATACATTATACATTTTATATTTTCTATATTCCTGTTATGCATTGACTTTCTTTTATTAATTTTTGTCAATTTATTATGTCAAAAAAATAGTATGACTCACAATACACATTCATTAGTTTGAATATTTCCTACATTATTCAAATCCAAAATTAATAAAATTCGTATCCTTAACATAATACATTATATATTTTATATTTTCTATATTCGATTTATGCATTGACTTTTTTTTATTAATTTTTGTGAATTTATTATGTCAAAAAAATATTATGACTCAAAATACACATTTAGACTATTTATTTTATTTTTTTATTATATGTATATATTTTAAATCCAAAAGAAAACATGTCAAGCTGACGTGGCGAAAAGTCTATCAAGTGCTTGATGCACAATTTTGTTGAGGAATTAAAGCTAGTTTACATGCATTACTTGGTGCCTATAAAATGATGTTTATTTTCCTTGAAACATCGCAACAAGAATATAACATTTATACCAAATTCTCTGAGATAGATTGTAAAGTCTTAGAGAAGAGTTATGGCAAACAATGAGATGAAAACCATAGGAGTTGTGATTGTGGTCATGATTATGGTGGGCTTTGCACAAGCTAATCAAAATCCTTCAATTGTGCAAATTGAGTCAAACAATGTTCCCAGTAAACTCAGTTGTGAAAATAAATGTAAGCTACGATGCGGTATCGCATTCATAATTCCACCTTTATATGCAAAATGTATTACTCCTTGTATTGAAAAATGTTTTAAGACCTCCATCGATGCTGCCAACGATTGTATCACTAGTTGTGGCCTGGCCAAGTCCATTGATGACAATATTGGTATTCACTCTCTAACAAATTAAATTGACCTCCTTTATTGTTTTATAATTAATTTTTATAAATGAGTTTACTTTGTTTTAACATGCTGCTTTTTTTTACTGACTTTCCGTGTCAGATGCCCGTGGTCTTGCAACCGATGCGGTGGATTCTTGCTTGCTAGAGTGCCAGAACAAGATATAGTTTGTCACAAGAAAGTTCTGGAAAAAGATTGTTAGGAGAAATAATATTCATACATGATTGTAATAGGCAAATCTTAATAAATGAGTAACATCAATTCTTTATTTTTCATAGACTATTTGTCCAATTAATTCCCTTCATTTTTATCATGTTTCCGTCATACGTTATTGGATATGCTTGTTAATTGAATTAATGATGGCACTAAAAATTTATTAGAGCCAAATGAGACTTGTATGTGAAAAAATATTGATAACCAACACGTCAAAAGCCTGAGAAATTTTTTTTTGAGCTTGGCAAAACACTCCATAAAATAAATCTAACTATGGATTTCTTTTTATTTTTATCAAAATCGACACCCTTGTATAAAATTATGTTTACAAATTTCATTTTCGTGAACAAAACAATAGAGATAATATATTAGAAACAAATTCTTTTTTTATGTGTAATATTCAAATGGTAGAGGGTGCTTGCAAGTGGCTTGGTGCATATACTCTATGCCTTCAACAAATATTGTTAGGTAGAATTTATCTAATTTTGATTTTACATGTATAACTGATAGTTGTGATGGGTTGCAAGAGAGACTGGATGAGAAGGAAAAATTCAAAAACTAGATATTTTTCTTGGGTAACACCATTATTTATACATAGGAGTTCCTTAATAATTTTAGGCCAAATTTACCCTATAATAAGTTACTTATCTATTTCACGAGCAAGAAGCAATCTAATTTCACAAAACATTATTTATTTATTTATATAAAAATATTTCTTCTGTGGAATAGAATGTGGTTTTATAACTTAACTTTTTTCTTCACTAAGACATAAATATTGTTTGCTATTTGGCAATTTGCAGCAATAGAAAAAAGAAAATATAAAACACGCAACATAAATGACAAGATAAATGTTACAATTTATTTTAAAAAGAATATAATATTTGAAGATTACTTTCCTTTTTAATAATGCTAATTAATATCTGGCATTAAAGAATACTGTATTATTGTTTTATAAAATTCAAATTGTGTACAATTTTCCTAATTTTTCTATTAGTAAAATTATTTGATATATTGTAAATTTAAATAGATGTAAATGAATACTAATTGTACATATTTCATTTTTCAAAATATTTTAACATAATTTATTTCTTTATATTATAAAAACCGTAACTTTACTAATTCAATAATGAAAAATCCTTTAATAAATTCCTAAGTTCTAAAACATTAGTTAAATATTATTAAGAATTAGGTTTAATTACAATGATAGTCTGTAATAGACAAAATTGACATCTGTTTGGTCAAGGATGAATCCAATGAAAAGCTACAGAATGCGTCGAGAGTGAATAAATATTGACACGGAATTCTTAGATACCACAAACAACAAGGATACAGTACAACATGGACATTGGAAAAACAACTCACTTAAGAAATTATGGGATACTACGAGAGAATTCACAAATTAAAAAGTTCAAAAGAAAAGTGTATACTACCAGAGAATTAACGATACGAACATTAATCAGCATACGTCGTTGTATATCTAACAACATCGCTTTATGTAATTATTTTGTTTTTCAATAATTTGACTTTTATCAATATGAGGGTTTGAAAATAATGTCGTCATTATTTTGTGCATTCGGGCAAGGATAAACACTTTTAAAACCGACATTGTGGAGTCTCAATATCTTCCTTACACGCAATCAACTCTTGGTAATTTAGTTGCTATTTGATGTTGTATTTTTTTTCCATCAAAATATTTTGTTCATATTTAAACAACATTTGTACAATCTCAAACTTGTAAATTTAATAAAGGCTTAAATATGTTTTTAGTCTCTATAAAATGAGAGAGTTTTTTTATTTTTTGGTCCTTGTAAAATTTTTAAGCTTTTTATACATCTTCTGAAATTTTGATATCACGCTTTTTGGTCCTCATAAAATGAGAGGATTTTTGTTTTGGTCCCTCTCAAATATTCTTCATTTATTCTCATCCTTCTAAAATCTGGGATTGTTGTTTTTAGTCGTTGACATTGATTTTAAGGTGGATAAATAATACTCATTTATGCGATTTAGGAAGAAAATTAGTTAGAGATGTCAACATAATCGAACATGGAACAGTACACCCTAGTAGGTCTCTCTTGGGCTGGTTACTGCACCTTCCGTTGAACACATAAACAGTTAACAAGTGTTACGTAACAATAGGGACCAAAAACAATTTTTCATGCATTTGTGGGATGAAGAGCAAAGAAATAATTTTCAAGGACCAAAATCAACTTAAGAAATGAGATGCATATCATAATATTAATTAGATAATTGTTGAAAAGGTGTAAATGGTAGAGAATTAGTATGTGTTGATTAGTGTATGACTTAGTTGAATCATTGAAGGAGAAATCCTTTCGAAGTGGAGAAGTTGGATAAGGTCCCAACTTGTTGGCTTGTGGTGTTGCTAAACCTTGTGAATGAATGTGTTGTTGGCTTGTATTGTTGTTAAAGCTTGTGAATGAATGAGTTGACCCTATTAAATGGTATTGTTGTTGTCACAATGAATCATTTGTTGAGACAATATATTTCAACGTACTCCATAAAATAAATCTAATTATGGATTTCTTTTATTTTTATAAAAATCATCACCGTTGTATAAAATTATGTTTCCAAATTTCATTTTCATGAACAAAATAATAGAGATAATATATTACAAACAAATTGTTTTCTATGTATAATATTCAAATGGTATAGGGTGCTTGCAAGTGGTATAATGCTTATACTTTGTGCCTTCAACCAGTATTGTTAGGTAGAATTTATCTAATTTTGATTTAACATGTATAACTTGTTGTTGAGATGGCTTGCAAAAGAGGCTGGATGAGAAGGAAAAATTCAAAAAAATAGAAATATTATTTCTTGGGTAACACCATTATTTATACATGGAGTTCCTTAATAATTTTAGGCCAAATTCACAGTATAATAGAAAATTCTCACTAAGTTATATAAGATGTAATCTAATTTAACAAAACATAATTTATTTATTTATATTAAAATATTTCTTCTGTGGAATAGAATGTGGTTTTATAACTTAACTTTTTCTTCGTTAAGACATAAATATCATTGGCTATTTGGCAATTTGCAACAATAGAAAAAGGAAAACATAAAACTCACAACATAAAAGACAAGATAAATGTTACAAATTATTTTAAAATAAATATAATATTTGAAGACTATTTACTTTTAAAGAGTATCCGACATCAAAAAATATTGTTTTATTGTTTTACAAAACTCAAATTGTGTATAATTTTGCTAATTTTTCTATCAGTAAATTTATACATTAATATGTTGTATATTTAAGTAGATGTAAATGAATATTATTTTTACATATTTCATAGTTTTAAATATTTTAAGATAATTTCTTTCTTTATATTATAAAAATCTTAAATTTACTAATTCAATAATGAAAAGTCAATAAATTCCTGAGTTAAATATTAACAAAATTACAACAATAGTCTATAATAGACAAAATTCACATCAGTTTTGCCAAGAATTCGAAGAATAACTAAGTAATGGATCGAGAGTGAATAAATATGTTTTTTGATACATAGGAATAAAATGGCGGAAACAAACAATCAAACGGTTACTAACGTATGGTTATAACACCCATACTATCAGCAATCACAATATTCAACAAGTCACTAGGGCAAGAGTTCCACAACTTGAATCTCGCATTGGATTGAGCTCCAAATTTTGCTAACCAATTGGTGCACTGATTCCCCTCTCTATAAGTGTGTTGGAAGCTGAGCTGCCAATCAAGGGTCTTGAAATCACAAATTCTGCTAAGGATAGAATGATAAGGATGAAATTGCAATTGATCCACAGCTACCTGAATAAGCCATGATCCACCTGCCATTCGAGTCTCGAATAATTCCACCAAAGCCTGATGCACCCGGGTCCCCCAAAGAACTTCCGTCCATGTTCAATTTAAAGAAGTCAATACGGGGAGGCATCCACCGAACTTGAATTGGATGATTGCTGAGTGGAAGGTATTTCATTTTTGGAAATGATCTCCAACATACTTTGAATCTGGTTGAGAGTAAACCACAGCAACCATTGTTTATCATTGTAGACTTCTTCATTCCTTGCTCTCCAAATGAACCAGCAAAAAGTGGACCATTGTGGCCCCTTGAATTGTAGCGATCCAATCCAATTATGAGGATCAGTTAAAAAGAAGTCAGGGTCCAATGCCCAATTCAAGGCATTCCAAACTTGATGAGCCTTCTGGCAATCGCGCAACAAATGAAGAATAGTCTCCGGAGCTAAGGAGTTATAAAATTGGCTTAGTGGTTGAAGGGAAAAGAGGAGAGGGAGAAGTCGTGGATTTAAATCCCTCCCACTAACAAAAAACTAACAAATTAACAATTAACATTTGTCGATCCAAAAAAAGAGTCTCCAGAGCTAAGCCACACCTATTACAAGAAACATCCAAACAAAGATGACGAAAATTAAAAAAACAGTGAGTTGGGAGGCTTTTTTAGGAGGAAAGCCAAAGTATGTTTGAGTGTAAAATGAGTTTGAGCTCATGTTTGGTTACTCCCCAAAAGTATGTTTGAGACTAAAATTTTACTTGGAAACTCAGTTTTTGAGAAGCAAAACTTTGGATACTTTTGCAAACTCAGTTTGCAAACATAAGTTTGCAAACTGTAATCCAAACATGCACTTAGTGGTTTCGGGGATAGTCATAGACCAGAGCCAAGACCATGATTCATAATGGGTATCTAAATGGAAGGGATCTTGCATGAGCCACTTATAGGCAGAATTTACAGTATATGGCCCGACGAAGAGTGAGCCCAAATAATTTCATCATCCACCGCAGCATTGACATAAACAGCAGAGATACTGTTCTTAATGTCAAGAGGGATAATTGTTGCTAACTTATTGAAGTTCCACGCATCATTCTCATAAACCTCCTTCACCTGTAGCTGTGAGTCCATGATATTAACATAATCTACCATCCTACAAAGATAATCATCAGGCAGCCATTTATCATACCAAAATGAAATATCTCCTTTACCCACCCGAATCATGAAACCATCATGCAGCTCCTTAATGGATTTAGATATCGAAAGCCAAGAGTAAGAGCAACCTTGAGGCGCCTCAAATTGGAGAACCGCATGATTCCTGAGGTATTTATCTTTGAGAAGCCCAAAGCTTCTTATTAGAAATATAGGATATTAGTGTTATTAGGATGGACTACATAAGTCTTAGTGTTAAGTTCCTCTAATCCTACGGGCTACAGTGAAAATGATCTAACGGAGGAAGGGCTGCCAGGTTGTCATAATAAAATTTTCTCCACTACTGCTATGTGATAACAGAATTGGGGATAGTATTGGTAATATACATTAGGGTGTAGCTTTTCCTTTTTGCAATGGTTTTCTCTTTATATACTCTTTGTACCTCACATAATTGGTGAATGCAAGAATTGATTACCTCATTCACTCAGATTCTTCCTCTACTCTTTTACTGCTAATATGATTTCTTCAATTTATCATATGTGTTTAATTTCTTAGGACTTAGTGTACTCCTTGTAAACTGATTTTCTCATTTGAGTAAAAATTCACTTTTCTATTTTACTCTCTTTTCCCTTTTTCTCTCCTCTAAACCATGAATTCTAACATGGTATCAAAGCCATGCCATCCTCCATGAATCTTTCTGCGCTGCTTGTTCATATCTTTTTTCTATTTTCTTTTCTACTTTATTTTCTCGAGAAAATGTATCATGCAGATCTTGTTCTACTTAATATTTCCTTCTGTTCAAATTGTTCCCTCTCCTTTTTCATTTACCCAAGAAAATCAAACAAATCATTCTCTCTTGTTATCATATTTTCAGATCTTCGTGTTCCGATTTTTTTCTTCCATTTTTTCATTCATCTTTCTTTAAGAGTGATTGTTTGGTCAATCTTTGTTTTGATTTTGCTTTCCACTCTCACGACAAGAAAACCCAAATCTCACTTACCACACTTTATTTTCCCCTTTTTTGTTTCATTGAGAAAACTGTTGCTTCATTATTCCCATTTTCCAAAACAAGTTTGGTGTTACTTCCTCTTCATCCGGGTGATTACGGCTTATGGTGGAATCGAGAGCATATTCGGGGCTTCGAGACCCAAGAGCTTCAATTGATTGATCTGATTTTGTGAGGATTGCTTAAAGTTTCTCTTATCATAAAATTTTTCTACTCTCATCCATGGAACTTCGTTGTTGGTAAAGCTGTCAAATGGGTCAGGCCGGACCCGTATCTCTTATAAGCTGCGTTTTTCTTGGTCCAGCCTGGCCTGATGGGCCAAAGAGAAAAAACGGGCCCGGCCTGGCCCATATCTCTTATAAGCTGCATTTTTCTTGGTCCAGCCTGGCCCGTTTGGCCCATCGGGACAGGCCAAATTGGCCTTTTTTTATAAAAAAAAATATACTAATTTTAAAAGGAAAAAATAAAAAATAAAAAAATAATTTCGGGCCAAGTAGGCTCGATACTATTTGGGCCACGAATTTTTAGGCCCGACCTGGCCCGTTAGGCCGGGCTAGATTGGTCCGATTCTTTTTAGGCCAACTTTTTAATAGCCCAACCCGGCTTGGCCTGACGGGCCATCGGGCCGGCCCGTCGAGCCAAGCCATTTTTTACAGCTTTAGTTGTTGGGCATGTAAGTGATTTAAATGATGCTCTGAAAGTGTTTGATGAAATGTTTGTGTAGGCAATGCATGAGGCTGGGTGTTGGTGACATTACTACTGCTACTGTTAGTGGTTTAGTGTGTCAAAATTATGCACACCAAGTGTTTGTGCAAAATTCTTTGTGAAGATAGATTTAGGATATTATGGTTTATTGGTGTTTTTCTATTGTAAGCTTCTGTCCATGGTGGTTAAGCATTGTTGTTAGCTTCTGCCATGGATGGTTAAGCATTGAGATGTTTTTTTGCTTCCGTCTTGAGTAGTTAAGCATCATGTTTAGCTTCTGCTCTTGATGGTTAAGCTTGGTTGCTTCTGCCTTATGGTGGTTAAGCATTTTTCATTGATTTGTGCTTCTGCCAAGTGGTTAAACTTTGAGGTATAGTTTATGCTTGGTGGTTAAGCCTTTGCCTTATGCCTTTGATGATTTTAGCTTCTGCCTTGCATGGTGGTTAAGCTTTGTTCTTGCCATTTTTAGCCGTTGTATTTCCGACATGTTTTTCATTGTATTTTCTTTGGTTTTACATACACTTGTATTGTCATCCCAAGCTGAAAGTGTGTACACACCTTCCAGCTTGCGGGGGGCTATTAGAAATATAGGATATTAGTGTTATTAGGATGGACTATATAAGTCATAGTGTATGCAGCAGAGTCTAGATGTGTTTCCCTAATAATGCAATATTAGTCTCCCTAGCTTCTCTTATGCCCAAACCTCTATCCTTGTTAGATTTATTATAGTAGGCCACTTGACCCAATAGGAAGTAGATTTACCCCAAATAAACCGCCTAACACAGTTATCAATATTATCGCATACCCCTTCTAGAAACCACAGGTTCTGCATGAAAAACATAGCAATCGTCGAAACCACATATTTAGCTAAGGTTACCCGACCTGCTCTATTTAACAATTTACTCTTCCAGCCTACTAGCCTGCCTTGAATTTTATTCAAAATGAAGGAAAAGTCATAATTTTTTACCCTACCTGTCAAGATAGGAAAGCCTAAGTATTTATCAATTTTTGGGGTATAAGAGAACTCCAAAATTGAAGCATACTTAGCAATCTTAGCTCTCGTAACATTCTTTGAAGCAAGGAATTTAGATTTCTGCACATTTATCTTGAAACTCGTAGCCTTGCTAAAGGAATCAAGCACTTGTTTAACCAAACGAACCTGTGAGGAGGAAGCTTTAAAAAAAAGGAGACAATCATCTGCAAAGAATAAATGCGAAACCTTTGCACCGCCTGGTGACGTGGATATAGGATGCTAGAGATTAGATTGAACTTTTTCCTGAATCAACAGAGCCAATTTTTCCATGCATATGACAAAAAGATAAAGAGACATAGGATCTTCTTGTCTCAAGCCTCTAGTAGGAATAAAACTATCCAAAACTTCATTATTCCACTTGAGAGATAGAGAAGCTTGACTAGTGCAACTCATGATAAGCCTGATAATAGTTTGGAGAAATCCAAACTCAGAGAGGGTCATTTCAAGAAAACCCCAGTCCACTCTATCATAAGTTTTCTCAAAATCAATTTTCATCATCAAGTAACATGTTTTCCCTTTCTTCTTGTGCATATGGTGAGTAATCTCCTAGGCAATAATAGCATTGTCAGTTGTTCCCCTATTAGGAATGAAACTACTCTGTAGAGGACCAATAAGATTATCTAAGTAAGGTCTAATCTGATTAACCAAAACCTTAGAAATAATCTCAAGAGTCACATTACAGAGACTGATAAGCCGAAAATCCTTAAGATCTATAGGACTATCTATTTTTGGAATAGGAACAACGAGAGTTTCTACCAAGGCTAGATTAATGAACCCAGTAGCAAAAGCTTCTGCCACCAAACTCCACAAATTAGAAGCAACAATATCCCAATAAGTTCTGAAAAAGATTGGCTGAAAACCATCAGGGCCAGGAGATTTATATGGACTCATAGAAAAGACCGCTTTCTTGACCTTCTGAATGGTAACTGGAAGCATCAACTCATTCAACATGTCTTCATCAATATGGGTAATATTCTGTAAAACAAGACTTTGAGGATAGCAAGGTTCCATGGACTGAAAAAGTTTCTTAAAAAATCCAAAAGCCGCATTTTTAAGAACTTCCTCATCAGTGTACCAAATCCCATCAATATTCAGGCCAGAAATTTTATTTCTCCTTCTACAAATAACTGCTTGAGTATGAAAAAAAATTGTATTTTTATTTCCATACCTGACCCAATTCTCTCTGGATTGTTGGAACCATAGCATCTCTTCTTGAGCAAGAACATCATCATATTCTTTCTGGAGTTGCTTCTCAAAAATTACCAAACTACTATCCAATGAAGCATTCAACTGTTTATGGACTCCTCTCAATGTAGCTTCAAGTCTCCTCTTGCGTCAATAAATATTTCCAAAAATGCACTCATTAAAATCTTGAGACATAGCTTGAATTTTCCCCAATTTATAAGCAACATTCCCCAATCTTGAGAGTGAATAAATATTGACACAGAATTCTTAGATTCTACAAACAGCAAGGATACAACATAGACATTGGAAAACAACTGATTTAAGAAATTGTAGGAAGTTGCGAGAGAATTTACATTGAAAATTTAAAGTATGCTACCAGAGAATTCACAATGTATTGAGTAACTTAAGTCATTGTATATCTAATAACATCACTTTTATGTAATTATTGTGTTTTTTCAATAATTCAACTTTTATCAATATAAGCATTTGAAAAAAAAAACCATCATTTTAATCAAGGATAAACACTTTTAAAACCAAAAATTGTAGAATCTTAATATCTTCATTATATTTTTAACCCCAACTCAAAAAAAAATAAAAAAAAAATAAAAAAAACACACTGACTGCCAATACCCTTACTTGGACATGGGAAATTGTCTTAAGGAAAAGAGAACACAATGCAAAACCCAAAAAAAAAAAAAAAAAAAAAAAAGACCAGCCATACCCACGTGCCACGCTAAATTGTTGATCCTATTTCTGATCTTAGCTTAAGCTGAATTTCAACCTTTGATCTCTTTCGTAATTTTATTTAAGCATCCAAAAATAACTCATGTCCAGCCAAGTGAATTAATATACAGATAAAACTCAAATTTAACCAAACCATACAGAAAAAACTCAAATTTAACCAAACCAATTCAGGACTTAGGAAATTAACACGAAAATTGGCCGCTGAGAAAACCAAAGGAACATAACTAACAAAGTAAACTCCTTTGGAAATGAACATTGTTCAAGAACAATTAGATCAAAGCTCAATGCAACACCATGGATGCCACAAAACCCTCTTATTCTGAAACCCTATCCTATATTAAGCCTCTACAGGAGCAACAACAGCTCTCATTGTACCCTCAATCCACTGTTGGCTGAAACCCAACCATAATAATAACAATAAAGCACAAACTACAAAGGAATGAGTGACCCATGTGATGTTTTTGCTCAAGCATCATCAAGGGCAAGGACACCAGGGAGTTGCTTCCCCTCAAGAAGCTCTAAGCTGGCACCACCACCAGTGGAGATGTGGCTCATCTTTTCTGCAAGTCCAACCTTCTCCACAGCAGCAACAGAGTCACCTCCTCCAATGATGGTTGTTACTCCCTTCCCACTCAGCTCTGCCAGTTTCTTGGCTATAGCCTGTGCACAAAAAGGGTATAGTAATCAGTTACTAGTGATCAAGTACATCAAATTATAAAAGTTTTAAGTATCAGATTTTAAAGCATTGAAGAGCTTTTCATTAGTGCATGTAATGCCCTGCAGATTTATAGTTGCACATCTTTTTTAAGTGGGTTATGTGATTACTAACTTCTAATCTTGACCATCCATGTAATGATTGTTCCAGATTTATAGTTCTTATAGCAATAGATACATCCCTTGGATATGTAAAATAAATATATAAGAATAATATAATATATAAGAGGGGGGATCAAGTTACTCCAAGAGTAACTCTTCATCCTTACCATTCATTTTCTATGGATCTAATGAATAACTAATCTCAACCATTAGATTTCAAAAAAAAAAATGATAAGAATGAGGAGTAACTCTAAAGAATTACTCTTGGAGTAACTTAATCCCTCATCAATATTACAATAATATATATATATATATATATATATATATATATATATATATATATATAGTATACATATGCAACTATGCAAGTGTATAAATAAAAACAAAGTAAAATGCCATTCCTCTGTTCAAATAAATAGATTGACAGTACTTTTCAGTGGAACAGTCTTGCAATATCTTTCAAAAATAGTGGATGATTTATTATTTTTTTTGTCATTCATACCTCTGTTCCTGCGGCAAACTTGTCAAACTCAAAAACACCCATTGGTCCATTCCAAATGATGGTCTGAGTCGTATCCAATGCTTCACCAAATGTTTTGATGGAATCAGGACCAATATCCAAACCCATCCACCCGTCTGGGATGCTTGATGCTGGCACAGTCTGAGAACATATAAACAAAGCTTTAAGTATATCTCAACATTTGAAACAATACTAATCTACTATTAAGTACATGATCATAAAGCTATTGAAAGTGTCTTTAATATTTCCTTGCTTAAAAAATGAAGACTAATTAACAATGCATCCATAGAATGACTAATAGTATGTTTGCGGTACATTAAAGGTGATTAACTCTCCACGTTCAAAGTAAAGCAACTCCAATCTGCTTTCGGATTTTCACATAAAATATGCAATTTTTGTATGTTCACCGTGGAACCAAACATTCCATAAACCCAACTCTAATGAGAAGCTGTACCTTGCTGTTAGCATCAGCGGCAAACTTGTCTGCTATGACCACATCAGTTGGAAGCAACAAAGAAACCCCTTTAGCCTTGGCCTTTTCAAGAAGTGAAGTTGCAAGGTTAAGCTTGTCTTCCTCCACAAGAGATGATCCAACTGAATAACCCTGAGCCTTGTAAAAGGTAAAGATCATTCCTCCACCAAGCAAGAGAACATTAACTTTCTCCAACAAGGAATCAATAACTCCAATCTTGGAAGACACCTTCGCCCCACCGACAATAGCAGCAAATGGTCTCTTGGGGTTTGACACAGCTCCAACTAGATAGTCAAGTTCCTGAAACAATTAAACAAATAACAGATCAATCAACTGCATAAATTACTTAAATTACCCAACATATATAATGGAGCTAGCAATTACTTCCTACAAACCTTCTGCATAAGGAATCCTGCAACAGCGGGCTTCAAGTATTTGGCCACTCCTTCTGTAGAAGCATGAGCTCTGTGGGCAGTGCCAAATGCATCATTCACATAGAGATCAGCAAGAGAAGCCAACTTCTTTGCAAATTCAGGATCATTCTTCTCTTCTTCCTTGTAGAACCTCACATTCTCGAGAAGCAAAACACCACCTTCTGGAAGTTGTGCAACCAACTTCTCAACTTCCTCCCCAATAGAATCATTTGCAATCTTAACCTATAATCAAGAGAAAATGGCAAAGTGAATATAAGCAGTAAATCCAGCAAACATAAAGGGGGTGTAAGGAATGCCAAAATAAAAACAAAACCAAATAGAGCAGTTTAGAAGGCACACCTCAATTCCAAGAAGTTGAGACAGCCTTGGCACAAGAGGCTTCAAACTGTATTTAGGTGTTACACCTTTTGGACGTCCCTGAAAACAACATAGTCAAGGCAAAATCATTTTTCAAGTCGCCACTACTACTCACATCACACTTTTCTGCCATCCATGGTCTTATATTAACTCTTTAACTAATACACCCAAAAGAAAAAGTTATATAAAATAAAAGAACGACAACCCCACAACTATATTACTTACAAAACATTCATTCAATTTTCTATTTTTTTAAAGATCTCATTAAAACAAACTGAATCAATCACAGTAAACTCAATTTCAATAGAAAGACATGTCACCCCAACTGGGATCAACGGAAAAGGAGATCCTCTCATGTAAGTTTTTCCCATTAGAGAGAAAAGGACAAAAACAATTATAGTAAAAACCATCATTATGTGTAACTATTAATTTTCCTTTTCTCCTCTTTCAGATTCAAATCCTGAGAAAATAAAAAAGTTAGAGTGTGAAAGACATCGTTTTCCCAGTTACTATCAATAAAACACAAACACACATAGCCAATAACCAATCCAACGAAAACCCACAACAGTGAGTAACACAACATCAAATCCAACCAAAACACAAACCCAGATTCCAAATCATTCCTAGACTAATTCAAAACACACCCATATACCTTAAAAACATCAAAATGGACAGGGGTAACATACCAAGTGGCTAGAAAGGATAACTTTGGCACCATAACCAGTCAGATACTTGATCGTGGGAACCGCAGCACGGACTCTAGTGTCATCGGTGATGTTAAGGTTATCATCCAAAGGCACGTTCAGATCGACCCTCACGAACACCCTCTTCCCCTTCAAATCACCCTCCTTCAACGTTCCCACGCTCCTCTTAGTCGCCATTCTTCGCAAAAATCTGCAGAGACCCAAAATCCAAAACGAGAAAGGGATCAGAACCCAGATGAGGAAACGCGGAAAAGATTCGAACTTTAGGGGGGCGAAACTCACAACGCAAATGGGTTTGGCGGAAATCTCGGTATAGTAGTGTGTGGCAAGAGATCAGGTTCGGAGAGTGAAGGGAACGTTCTAGAAAGATTTATAGAGAGAGGTGGGTGGCACTCGTGTGTAGGACACGTGTGAGAGGGTTTTGCACTGTTTGGGGAACCTTTTTTCTCTGGGTGGCACCGTAGGCGCAGTGGAACTAGAATCTGTGGACCAGAGGGGGAGAGTTAAAATGCTAGGCAAGCAAGGCAGTATTGTTGGCCCAACGTTTTAGCCACTTTTTTGGGTCCATTGTTTGATGAATTTGACACTCCCAATTAGGAGTGCATCTTAAAAAAATCATTATATAAAAATTAGGCTTAATTGTAACTTTTATTCCTAATTTTTTTTATTTTTTTGATAAATTTTATCCTCAATAAATTAATTTAGCGTATTTTATCTCCAATTTTTAAAAAAAATTACACATTTTACCTTCTACTGTTTGCTGATGTGGCATGTTGACATAAACATAAAAAATGGGATAAAATTCACTAAAAAGTAATAAGTTAAGGGTAAAATTTGCCAAAAAATGAAAAATTTTGGGATAAAATTTGTCAAAAAGTAAAAAGTTGGGGATAAAAAGTAAAATTATTTTAGCATGTCACGTCAGCAAAACTGTAGAAGGTAAAATTTGTAATTTTTTAAAAAAGTTGGAGTAAAATGCACCAAATTAATTTGTTGGAAGTAAAATTCGCCATAAAATAAAATGTTGGTAGTAAAAATCGTAATTAAGCCTAAAAATTATGATTAATTATAGTTGAAAATATTCACTTCTAAATTATAATTCATCATTTTAAATCTTACTCTATACAATAGTACAATTTCTTATAGAAATTTATCACCTTTAAAAAGTGTTTGTAGTAATTTTACAGAAAGTCTTTTACGATATTAGTGTCAAGATCAAGAATCAAAACTTTTATATAAGTATATGGATTAAAATTTATAATTTATTCATATAGAAATTAAAACTTAAAATAAGGAAAACTATAAGGATGAAGAGAATAGTTTAACCAAAAATATACGTTATTTATAAGTTATAAAACAATTAAAATTTATTTTAGCAAATTTTTTACAAACAATCAAAATTCTATGTTCAAAAGAAGAAAAAAATAAAAGTGCACCTTCAGAGATCCTAATTTCATGCTTTTACAATTGATTCATTTTATACTTTTTGTTTGTTGTAATTGACTTTTTCTTTCCAAACATGACAATTGATTTTCTTCTTTTGACTAAAATGGAAAAAATTGGATTTGATTGATCTCTTTTTTTTTATTTTGTCGAGTTTAGAGGGAAAATGAATTTAATGCAAGAATCTTTATCTTTATATATATAAAAGTAAGAGTCATAGGTAATTTAGTAAATTCAATTTTCCCACTCATTATAAGGGTAAATATGTAATTATACAGCCTCATATTTTTTAAAGTATTAATGATATTTCTAGAACAATTAATGATACTTAAATGCAAATTAAATGCAAACTAATTTAAAAATCTATATTTTTTTATATTAAACATATTCAAATTAATTATAAAAATCTAAAATAAAAATTTCTGCATACTGAAATCAAAATATAAATAAACAACTAGACTATATTATATTTAGTCATTATTTAATTTAATACTCCCTCCGGTCCTTTTTATAAAAAATAAAAGGGTGTTCTTTTTTGTCCTAATTATAAGAAACATAGACTCACTTTAAGATATATTAATTGCTAGTTTTCTTTTTTACCCTTCATCTTATGAAATCCATTAATGAGACACCTACTCATTTCTCATGTATTTATTGGTCTATTAACAATACAAGTTACACTTATTGGTGGTGGTGCAGTGTCATTAATGTAACAACTACTTAAATCAATCAATTTAAGGGGTACTTTTGGAATAAAATTAAACTTATGACACTATTAATTATAACAAACAAACTTAACTATTTTTATTGGTCTTGACGATTTAGTTATTTGTTTCTTATAAAAAGGACCGGAGGGAGTATTTAAAATGATAGATTGAATGATTAAATTTATTATGCATATCAGTTGATTGATTGATTAAGTCTCTGTAAAATATTGATTAATAAAAAAATATTAATGCATTCCATCATATATATTTTAAAATATAAAAATAAATATATAATTTAATATAATATAAAAGTATTATTTAATATATATATATATATATATATAATCAATTTTAAAAAGTACTATTTGAAATATAAGTTTTCATTTTTATTAATGTAATTATGAGTAATCAAAATTATAAATCAGGTACTTTATAATTAATTTGTCTTTTTAGTATAAAGCTAAAGATTAAATTTATTATAGAATTGACAGATTTAGAAATTAATTTGTAATAGACTTTAAAAATCAAATTAAAAGAAAAATAACTAATCTATCATAAATATATTTGACAAAATCATTTTTCAAATTTTTTACTTTTGTAACAAATTTAATCTCTCAATTTGGTCAACTTTACAATGGAATGACTAATTTGTTATAAATTTGATAAATTAAAAAATCATTATTTTGATATTCGATAAATGCTTATATTATTTTTTTTACTTTAGAATAATAAAAATGTTAATTAATACTTTAAAGATATTGATTAATGTATTCCATCATGCATATTTTAAAATATAAAAAGAAATATATAATCTAAATATAATATAAAAATATTACTTAATATGTTATCAGTTTTTAAAATCAATTATAAGGGTAATCAATAGAATGAAATTTTATTACAGAACATAAAAATCAAATTAAACTTTGATGTATAATATATACTTCAAATATAATATAATGTACATATTTCAAATTTTATTACAAAGGTAATTAATATAAGTTTTTATGACAGTCATAGAAATAATTTGAATTTCGTTGTATCATTCATTAGATCAAATATTGACCACGATTTAAAATTACTTATATTGGACAAAGAAAGTCATGTTTCTAAAACTACAATTCTAATGTGGTGTATAAAGTAGTCTTTCAAATTTAAATTGGGTAAGTTGATCATTTACGGTTTTATTTTTCATTTTTATTTTTTCATCATAAATAGGGTATATGTGTATTTTTGTTGTTAAACTTGCAATTTTCAATTATTTCAATATAAAATAAACATTGTTAAATTTATTATATCATACACTCATAAATTTAGATGTGAATTTTATGATTTTGTTACTGTTTAGGAATATAATTTTAAAGAATATAAATGGTATAAACAAAATCCA
The DNA here is from genome assembly GCA_026413185.1 of Pueraria montana var. lobata. NCBI lineage: Eukaryota > Viridiplantae > Streptophyta > Magnoliopsida > Fabales > Fabaceae > Pueraria > Pueraria montana. The sequence goes on along the minus strand of CM048649.1, from coordinate 19,645,324 downwards.
TGGCATCATCTACGAAAAGTCATTAGAAAATTAACAATCTTTTTATATTGATATCTAATTTTTTTTAATTATTTTGTTATACATCATGAGAGGCAACGACTTACAAAAATATTCAAATAAACGAAGTTAAGTGTATTAGAATAAATGATAAGTATTATTTCATGTTTTTAATAACAGATGAAATTAAAGAAGTTGCATTTCTCACAATTCATGCATGTATCGCACAAATCCACATACTTTCTTTGTTTAAGTGGTGAAACTATATTATTTTTTTATAATATTTTTAATTTAAATGTATTTTTATGGTTGTCTCTTTCTTGACTAAAATAATTATTGAATGTTTCATTTTATGAACATAGAAAGTATGAAAAAATATAAAAAATGGGCTCAATATTTTTTTTTTTGAAAATATGAAGAGAAATTTAAATTTAACTTACCAGACTAGATATATAAACTATAACACACAAGGATAAACATTTTTTTTAATTAAAACAAGTAAGAAAATTTACATTGAATTCACGGGAATAAACTTTTTTACTAAAGATTTTCCTCCAATCAAAATTAAAATTTCTTATACATAATTAATATATATTTAATTACATAACAAAGACCGAATTAAATCAACATAACTACTATTATTTTCTCCACTCAAAATTAGTGCCTAAAATTATTTTTTAAGTAAATAATTATTCATTTTTTATTTATTATCTTCTCACTTTAACAAATTATTCAAGATTTTCTTCTACCTGAACAAATTTTAATTTTCTTTTATACATTAATATGTATATGCTAATATATTAAAACAAAAATTATATATAAAATGAAACACATAGCGATGAATATATATATATATATATATATATATATATATATATATATATATTATAAAAACAAGTAGAAAATTTTCACTTAATTCACGGGGATGAACAATTTAACAGAAGTCACATTAATATCTAAATTATTATGGTGAAATTATATTTTATATATAATTTTAATTTGAATGTATTTTTTTATAGCTGCTTCTTTCCTTATTTAAATAATTTATTGAATGTTTTATATTACGAACATAGAAAGTATGAAGAAAATATAACAAATGGGGATGGATATTTTTCATGAAAGTATGAAGAGAAATTTAGACTTAATTTATCATATAAAATATATAAAATATGACACATGGGGATGAACATTTTTTTGTAAAAATAAGTAGAAAAATTTATACTTAATTCATAGGAATAAACTTTTTTACTAAATATTTTTGTCCAATAAAAGCTAAATTTTATTTTAGATAATCAATATAGATTTAATTACATAACAAAAATCAAATTAAATAAAGATAATCACTATTATTTTCTCCATGCAAAATTAGTGTATAAACTTAATTTTTAAGCAAATAATTTTTCATTTTTTATATATTATTTTCTCACTTAAATAAATGAGTTTAATGATCATATGCATTAATAGTGTAAAATTGGTTTACATTGTTAACCAATAAGAAATCATCGTTAGTATGACTTCTAAGGTAGTTATTGTAAAAGTCAACAAACTTACCATACATGATAGTTGTGATTTGATGATAGTGTTGTTTTACACTGTTAGTACATAGCCTTTTTTTTTCTAAATAAATCATTCATGATTTTTTTCTACCTAGACAAATTTTAATTTTACTTTATACATTGACATTTATATGTCAATGTATTAAAATAAATAATATATATATATATATATATATATATAATATAATACATAGAAATTAATATTTTTTCTTATAAAAGTAAGTAGAAATTTTCACTTAATTTCCTAGGATAAACAATTTACCTAAAGTCACATTAATATTTAAATTATTATGGTGAAATTAGATTTTTTTTATTATAATAATTTTAATTTCAATGTTTTTTTTTTGTGGCTGTCTCTTTCCTTATTTAATTAATTTATTAAATGTTTTATTTTAAGAACATAGAAAGTATGAAAAAATATAACAAATGGGGATGATTTTTCATGAAAGTGTCAAAATAAATTTAGACTTAACATACCATATAAAATATAACACACGGGGATAAACAATTTTTTTATAAAAACAAGTAGAAAAATTTACATTGAATTCAAGAGGATAAAATTTTTTACTAAAGAATTTTTTCCAATCAAAGTTAAAAATTCTTTTACATAATTAATATATTTAATTACATAACAAAAATAAAATTAAATCATATATAACAAATTTTACTTTTCTTTTATACATTGATATGTTTACGCCAATATATTAAAATAAAAATCATATATAACATTAACACATGGATGAATTTTTTTTCTTATAAAAAAGTAGAAATTTCTACTTAATTTACAGAATGAACAATTTACTTGAAGTCACATTAATATTTAAATTATTATGGTAAAATTATATTTTTATTATAATAATTTTAATTTGGATGTATTTTTTTATGATTGTCTTTTTTCTTGATTTGAATGATTTGTTGAATATTTTATTTTACGAATATAGTAAGTATGAAAAAAAAATATAACAAATAGGGATGAATATTTTTTATGAAAGTATCAAAAGAAATTTAGACTTAATTTACCATATAAAATATAACACACGAGGATGAATATTTTTTTTTATAAAAACAAGTAGAAAAATTTACATTGAATTCATGGAGTTAAACTTTTTTACTAAAGATTTTTGTCCAATCAAAATTAATATTTTTACATAATTAATATATATTTAATTACATATCAAAAATCAAATTAAATCAACATAATCACTATTATTTTCTCAATGCAAATTTAGTGTCTAAAATTAATTTTAAGCAAATAATTATTTATTTTATTAATTATCTTCTCATTTAAATAAATTATTCGTGATTTTCTTCTACCTAGACAAATTTTAATTTTCTCTTATACATTGATATGTATATGTCAATATATCAAAATAAAAATTATATATAAAATATAACACATGAATGAATATTTTTTCTTATAAAAGCAAGTAGAAACTTACAATCCTCACAATTCACCCATGCATCGCAGATGTTCACATGCTTTATTTGTTTAACTGGTAAAATTATATTTTTTATTATAATAATTTTAATTTGAATGTATTTTTTTATGGCAATCTCTTTTTTTATTTAAATAATTTATTAAATATTTTATTTTACGAACTTAGAATGTATGAAAAAAAATATACAAATGGGGATGAATATTTTTTGATAAAAGTATGAAAAGAAAAGTATAACAAATTACATTACATATAATATAAAATTCAAATAATTTTTTAAGCATTCTGTTTATCCTGTGCAACGCATGGGTCAAAATCTAGTAGACGTAAATTTTGGTGTGGGAACGTTGTTTTTCCGCTAGGTTTGGTTTTTTTTTGGTACAAAAATATTTTTTTGGTACAACGCTAGGTTTGGTTTTCTTCGTCTTTTCTTCTTGTAATTAAAAAAATAAATATGGATGTAAATTTATTTACCCATTTTATATTACAAATTCAAATATTTTATAACTTTATTAATTAAAAAAGTATTTCTTCAATTTTTTTATATTTTATAAAATAAAATATTCATTTTTAATAATACAGACATTTAATATTATATTTTATTTTTATTAAAATATTCATACAATATAAAAAAAATATTGATATAAAATATAGTAATGTGATTCAATAAACATCTAAAAATAAATCGAATAATATAGAAGATGTGTTTTATAAATAATCTAATAAGTATCAATTATTGAACTTCGAATCAAAATATTCATTTAGCAACAAGTCGTTAGTCCGAGTGGTGCTGGACTCGGTCCCCTTAAGCAAGGTCTCGGGTTCGAGTCTCCTTGTGGATGGAAAAAACGTGGTTGAGAGGGGAGAACCCCACTAAAGGTGGTCCCCGACGAATATTAGTCATCGACAAAGTCGGTGATACTCCGTACCAATAACATGGTAACAAAAAAAAATTAGCAACCATTTGAAAGTTAATACAAAAATACCATATCACAAAATTATCATATTTTGAAAAATAAATAAAGAAAACTAAAATCCAGTGAATACTTGTATCTAGAACTAGAACAATTGGTGAATAATGGGGAGAACAAGCGTAAAAATAATGCAACGTACATAACGGGAATTTTCGTAAATATTAAGAGTGAATGAGTGATTAGTCACAGTAAAAATAAACTTTAACTTTAGGTAAAATTTAACTGTCATGTTAGAAAATTAAATCCTGAAACTATTGTTCTAGACAGGATTTTACTTGATTATTCATTATTCAAAAATTAATCTTATAACATATTTAGGTTGGTTTAAATTTAAAAACATTCATTTATATTTTAAAATTTCCTCAAAAAATTAAAAATATTTGTTTTTTTTAAAATAAATTGAATCAAATATGCACTTAAAATATTTTTTAGAGACCTAATTTTAAAAAAAAAACATTATATGAAAAGGACCGACAGGGAGAGATAGGGGAAATCCACACAGGGATATTCCCTTCAGCATCTTTCTCTTTATTCTTCTACGAGTTTGAACTTTTTTTTTTTTTTTGAACTTTGAAGTTAACAAAAAGGAAAATATAGTGATGGTGATTAGCTGCTTTAATTATACGCAATTTGGTGAAGACTGTCCTACTTTCGTTATGACTCATGTTCCATGCTTCATGACGCAAGATCCTTAATATCATTGCTGTCGATTTCTAAAAGGAGGAAATTTTGGCTAGGAGCTGGATATGATTATCATAGGTGGCACATGTAGGTGAATTTATGCTATGTTTGCTTGTGGTAAAAGATGGTGGAAAAATAGTGAAATGAACAGTAAAAATGAGTGGAATCCATACTTTTACTCTTTACTTTAATTCAAAATTTTCATCTCATTTCACTTTTATTTTATTTCATTCCACGCTACCAAACATTACCTTAAAGTATTTGGGATATCAAAATATAATTGATAAGTTAATTGGAAGTTAATTAAAAATTGTTAGGTGAAAACTAAAAGTTGTTAACTGGTTGGTTTTTATATTAGAAGTGTTTGATAAAATTAATGGTTGAATAAGTTTAGAAATGTAAAAAAAATATAAAAGAATATGAGTTTAATGGTGATGCACTGACAGTGTAAAATAGTTTTACACGATCATCCAATCACAAATCACTGTTGATATGACTTTTAAGATAATTTTTAAGAGTCAATAAACTTACCATACATGATGGGTTATGATTGAATGTCAGTATATAGTCCTTTTTCTCAAAGAATATATATATATAGATTAGTGCATATAAATTAGAGAATTGATACAATGGTCAACTGATAATTTTTAAGAGATATCTTGGAATCTAGAATCACTAAAATGGAAGAAAACAAAAAGGATTTATGCATACATGGTAAGAATGCTCCTCCAAGTAATACACCTAAACCATAAACTATTTAAACCCATAGTTATTTGTATCCTGTTGGTGTAAAAGGACATAATATTAATATAATAAGTTCTTATTCCATGATATAAGGGGAAAATTTACATTAACTAGAAATTTACTTGATGGCAAAAAATTATAAAATTCTACACCAACAATCTCTGCCTTCAATTATTATTTATAAATAACAAATACTATTATGCATAGTCACTTTCTAATAGTCCACAGTACATAATTTTTTCAGTGTGTTTAAAAAAGAAATGTATTAAATTAAATTAAATTTTAGATCATGCCTGATTGAGATTGTGTTTTTTATTTGCAACATTTATTTTAAATTTAAACAGAACCATCTTGGAGGTTTTAGAATCCCAATTCCTACAATCACAACAGAGGGTAGGCGTGCAATTCTGACGTAGAAATGGAAGGCCTCTCAGCAGGTGCAGAAGAGAAGAATATTGAGCTACAGCCTGGACCCCCTAAAGATGATGTAAAGAAAATAAAACTAAAAACTTTCCAAATAGTGACAGAAAATGATGCCACGCGTGTCATATAGTAAATGAACAAGGAACAATGTAGCCACAAAATAAAAATGAATAAAATTTATCATAAAGTCATGGTGGTTTACATGTACCAAATCCCACAAAATGCTATTAGATGTTACTGGACGACGTTTATTGTGAGAAATGTGCTTCTCTTTTGTAGTTCCAACTATAAATATATCTTAAATATGTGGCAGGCCCATGGTTTGAAAAAGATAGATGCTTCTCAATTCTGTGGCTTAGGATCTTAGACAGAAAATCAAAACAAGAGAACAATAGTTCAAGGCTGTGACATCTAAATGCCAGCCAAAGATTATGCAGCTCAGGTATTTTTCTAGAACTCATGGGATCCACTTCTTTTTCAATCATTCAATGCCTTCTTTTTAGTCTGAACTCTTCCACTAAAAGGTCTAGATTCACGAGAATTCATTGGTGTCCATCTTTGTTGACAAACTAGAGGCATGCATGCAATGCCAACAAAACTTGGTTCATATTCAAGTATCAGGAGTGTGACATAAGATAAAAGCAAAGTGCAAAAAGCTTCTGGCAGCAACTAAAAGATTTATTTTGAATTTATGGCTCTCAGCCAGGGTTTACAGTTACACGCAATTTATGTGTGAAGCCAATAACTCAAGCACGATAAAATTTACACTAACAGACTCCGAAGGGTCCTACAACATATGCTCTTTGACAACACTGACACCTGAGGATGGGAAAATCTTCCAAGCTGAAAATTGTCTTACACAGGGACTGGGGTGGCTTCATCAAGAGCAAGGACTCCTGGAAGCTCTTTGCCTTCCAATAACTCCAAACTGGCACCACCACCAGTAGATATGTGACTCATGACATTAGCAACTCCTACTTTCTCCACAGCTGCAACAGAATCTCCTCCTCCAATAATTGTGGTCACTCCCTTTCCACTGAGGTCAGCAAGCTTCTTTGCAATGGCCTAAAAGAAGGGTACAACATGCAAATTATGTACAGCGCACAAGTTTATCAGCCAAATAGAATAGAATATGCTGCAGAAACTGCAGATGACATTTGAATCATCCCTCATCCGACACATGTATAAATGAACAAGCATATAGTTTACTTAACAAGATGTGCAAATCACATTAGGAACATGGTAGTTGAATCGGGATTCAAATCGTGAATCGGAAGGCTCATTTTCTAAATCGTGAATCGAATAGTATCGTGAATCATAAGATTCATGATCAATAATAAAACATAGCATATGCAATTAACAAAAACCTATTAAAGCACATTCATGATCAATAACTTAAAAAACATAACTCTAGGAGCATGAGATGCACGAGTTCGATCTATTAAATCTGAGTTTGTGAAGCCTTTATTTTAGTAGAATGGAAATGAAGCAATTAAATAGCTAAATAGAGTACATGCATTAAATGAGCGAGCAACAAACAAAATAGATGAGTAATCAAATAGGATAAGTTTAGGAGTGTTCTTTCAATTCCTTTTCATTTAATAATTTAGGCTTATAAACTAAAAAAATAACGAATCTTGTGAATCGTAAGATTCACATTATTCATTCTTGTGAATCGTAAGATTCACATGATTCATTCATGTATCGTAAGATACAAAGTCTTTTAAGATTCATCTTAGGATACGTAACGGTAGGCAGCTAAATCGTATCGAATCGTAAGATTCGAATCGTGAATCGTAAGATTCTAATAACTATGATTAGGAAGGCTAACTCCTACTGCATATTTCTGAGAATGCATCGCTTTAGAGTGAATATTTTTTATATTGACTGTGAACATGTTTTAACATATAATTTGTGAACTGAACTCCATATGTGGGTGTTCTTGCATACATACCTCTGTACCAACAGCAAACTTGTCAAACTCAAACACTCCCATTGGTCCATTCCATATGATGGTTTGGGTAGTATCCAATGCATCACTGAATGATTTAACAGAATCTGGACCAATATCCAATCCCATCCAGCCATCAGGGATGGCAGATGCTGGCACAACCTGAAAGGGTAAATGCAGAATTTAAGTTCTTGCTGCAAGTGTTTCAGAATGAATGAAGACTCGTATTACAAAGGATTGACTTCCATATCATTAATATTTCAAGTGGTTCAACCAACCATGTCTTCAGACCAATATCCTATATAAAGGATCTTAGAAAACAAACCTTGCTGTTTGCATCGGGAGCAAATTTGTCTGCAATCACCACGTCACTTGGTAACAAGAGAGACACCCCCTTTTCCTTGGCTTTTGCAAGTAGTGATGTAGCAAGATCCAGCTTATCTTCTTCTACAAGGGATGAACCCACTGAAAGACCTTGTGCCTTGTAAAATGTGAAGATCATTCCTCCACCAAGAAGAAGGATGTCAACTTTTTCTAAAAGTGACTCAATAACTCCAATTTTAGATGAGACCTTGGAACCACCAACAATGGCAGCAAATGGCCTTTTGGGGTTTGATACCGCCCCAACAAGGTAATCAAGTTCCTAAAACATGAAACATACATGTGAACAATAGTTATTATGGTATTGATCAAATATACATATAATTTCCTTAAAAAAATGAAAAATAACGTTTCCTTGAAGAGTATTGACATTTGACATGAACTTTTATTTCACACTAAGGGATCAAACTTGTTAATATTATAAGATGACTTGCAATAAAAGTGATAGTAATGAAGTTCAGGAGCTTTATTGAGATAGTTTGCAGAACTTTTGAGTTAGCTGATGATAACAATGTAGTAAAAGAGAAGAGATAAACACACCTTTTGTAAAAGAAAACCAGCAACAGATGGCTTCAGGTATTTAGTAACACCCTCTGTCGATGCATGTGCCCTGTGAGCAGTACCAAATGCATCATTCACATACAGATCTGCCAGAGAGGCAAGCTTTTTTGCGTGCTCGGGATCATTCTTTTCTTCCTCCTTGTAAAACCTCACATTTTCTAGAAGAAGAACACTTCCATCTGGAAGAGAAGCCACCAACTTTTCTACTTCTGGACCAATACTGTCCTCAGCCTTGACAACCTGCAAATTATCCATATTCAAACACAAAAGACAAGTCAAGGACATTGTAATTAACCACCAAAAATCACAACACTCATAAAATATCTCTCTTCCTATGTATTCCTCAATGACCAACACATAAACATACCTGGACACCAATGAGTTCAGAAAGCCGGGGTACAAGAGGCGCCAAGCTGTATTTGGGAGTGACACCCTTCGGTCGCCCCTGGAAATTTGATCAAAAGATGCAAAGATTCAACTTACAAGTTCAAACTATAAGAGTTCACACAAATATACTCTTACACTCACATCAAGAGAGCCTATCATCTACATTGCCAAAACTATAACAAAACTGAATTATTCCAACCTTCCAAACATTTCTTTTGACTACAAATCTCACAACTAAAATAAGAAATTGGATTGTTTTACAAATAGCAGCACCCTTTTTGCTCCTGATTGATCCTTCAAAAGTAACCACTTTAATAGGCGTGGAACAAAACCTTAATCTAAGCAAAGTAAATAAATAAATAGACTTCATAATTATAAAATAGGAAAAGCCAAATGTACCATTATAGGCAATAATAAAAGAATCCACCAAACTCCCCTTAATCTACATACCAAGTTGCTTAAAAAAACAAAAAGACTTTATCCCCTTACAAAATTTTGCAAAGAAAACACTCTTTGAAGTCACATAAATACACTTAAAAAACAAGTAAATCAAGATTTTAAATTGCAGTCACATTTTCATCACAATTATTGATATCATGGGAAATCGAGAACAAATGCAGCTACAATTGAGGTCACAAAGACCCCAAAAACCTTATGGCGGACCTTTTTTAAAACCTTGGAGTAAATATACAACATGGTCCAAGACACTACTTACGTTGCTTTAGTTGTTAAAAATTTTGGTCAGATACAAGTTGATTCCAGACTGAAGTTATCAACTCACAAACAAGTTAATTTCTTGTAGCACCAATTCGTATAGAACTTTCAAGAAGCTAATGCACAAAGTAAAAAAAACAACTTCATAAGTATGAAATAGGAAAAGGCAAATGTACTATTATAAACAATAAACAATGACAAAATAAAAACACAGAACTTACATACAGTTCTACGAGTACTCTTACTGCTGTTATCCAATAGGAATTGAAGTTTCAGCTTTAATATAAAGCATCTTTTTTTTTTTTTTTTATCGAGATTATCAAAATAAAACTCTAATTCTAACTGGGTGACAGTGCAAAATGCAATTTTGTCTAATCCAGCAAATTTTAGACATGGGGAAGTAAATGTAGTAGGACAGAATGAAGACAGACCAAGTGGCTAGAGAGGATGACTTTGGCGCCCTTTTCGATGAGGTGTTTGATGGTGGGAATGGCGGCGCGGATTCTGGTGTCGTCGGTGATGTTCTGGTTGTCGTCGAGCGGGACGTTGAGGTCGGCTCTCACGAACACCTTCTTCCCCTTCAAGTCCGACGCGCTCAGGTCCCCCACGCTCTTCTTCGCCATCGACACCACCCCTCTCGCGCCCTTGCCGCCCCTCACCGCCGCGACCCGCGCCGCCACGTTCGCCGCCAGCAGCGGGTCCGCCGCCGCGAACCCCAGGCGGCGGGTGAGCGGGCGGACGCGGAGGGAGGAGGAGAGCTGCACGCGCGAGGAGGAGGCGGAGGAGGAGGAGGAGGAGGCCGGGGTGGCGGAGTGGAGGAGAGAGAAAGTGGTGGGGGCAGCGGCTGAGGCCATTGTAGAGAGAGAAAGAGAGTGTTTGAGTGAGTGAGAGTGAGTGTGTGTGTTTGGGAGTTAACGAGAGGGAGGTTTGGAGGTTTTTATTGTTTGGTGATGAAGAGAGGGAGGAAAGATGTGGACGTGGAGTACAATGGGGGAACGATTGGGTGTGGTGAGAGGATTTTGGATATTTCTCTTATCGTTCAGGAGAGGTTCAAGATCTTCCTTGCTTTTCACTCATATGCTTTTTTTAAGGTTAAATAGGTAATTCTATTAAACATTTTCACTAATCTTTATAATCTACTACCTGATTTTATTTCATGATTTTTTTTTTATTAATTGTTATCCCATTTTGTTCCATATTTGTCTAATGATTATATCCAATTTTTGTTCCAATCATTTCTGAATTTTTTTCTTTTTAAACATACGCATTCATGTGCATTAATTTCCTTCCTAATTATTTAAATCAACAATTTATATTATTTGCTTAACTGTTTAGAAAAAAAAAATTTATATTTTTCTTTCAAAAATTTAAATTTATTTTATAACCAAATTTAGATTTTGAATTTAATTTTAAATTCAAATTAAATTTTAAATTTATATTTGTATTTGAAAATTTTTAATTTATTTTTCAACCTAATTTATCTTTATTTTAAGTAAAAATTATATTTATAAATTATAAATAGATTAAATTTATCTTTATAATTGTTTTGATAAAAAAACACTTATCTTTTGATTAATTAAATTGAAATAACTTTGATTTTAAACATTCATTTATGATAACCACAAAATTCTTCAATCAAATATAAATGAAAATTTGAAAACAAATAACTTTTGATTAAATTTAAATTAACGTTGATTTCAAAAATTTGTATTTGGTAACCACGAAATTCTTCAATCAAATATAAATCCAACATGTTTTCTTTTTCGTTTTAATAGGTTTTAGCAAAAAGTCACTACTACATTTATTAAGAATCAGAATTAGCCAACATGAAGTGGCATGAGAGAATTGAAAAAGTTTGTAAAAGATTATTTTTTTAGGGTTTAGGGACGTTAATTTTTTTTTTTGTGGACTCTCTAAAACCTTAAAGTTCTACATTTTCAATACGTCTCATGTGCTTTTGTTGTAAAGTTTTATTCTCTAACAAAACACTAAAGTTTTATTTATTGTTTTTTAAAGTATCTTTCCTACTATTTTGTCTTATTTTTTATACAATCTATATTCATATAAATTTTGAATTTTGTCTTCTTTCTTTAAAGTATCTTAAGATTGTAACGGTTTCCATTTTTTTATTTTCTTCAATTTTTTCTATATTGGTCATACAAAAAGTGACATTTTTTTGTTATTGTAATGTGATGTTTTCCTGTTCTCTATTTTTGGGATGTGCTTTCTACAAAATGCATTCTTTTATAAAATAGGTTAATTTTCTTTTTATGTATATTTTTTGTAAATTAATTTGGATAAATTTTTTTTCTTTTTATAATCATTGGTTTTTATGTCAGAAGACTTATAGATATTTATATTTAAAGGAGGGATCCACTTACTCTAAGAGTAAGTTTAAGAGACTTACTCTAAGAGTAAGTTTAAGAGACTTACTGTTCATCACCACAATTCATTCTCTTGAAATCTAATGGTTGTAATGAGTAACTAATTTTAACCATTAGATTTCAAGAAAATGAATGGTGAGGATAAAGAGTAAGTCTCTTAAACTTACTCTTGGAGTAAGTGGATCCCTCTTTTATATCAAAATACCCTTCTTTTTTTCGAATTTGAAAGTATAAAAAATTATATTTTTAAACAATTATATATTCTATTAATGTTGTGTCAATCCAAACTTATATTCATCTGTCGCACAGGTAACCATACTAGGGAAATGCATTTGGGTGATTAATTTTTTTTTATAATCATTGGTTTTTTTATGTCAGGAGACTCTTAGATATTTATATTTATATTTAATGTATACAACTTTTATATGAATGATGTTTATATTTGTTTTTATATCAAAACATCCTTAATTATTTATTTAATTTGAAAGTATAAAAAATTATATATTTTATTTATGTTGTGCTAATCCATATTTATATCCATATGTCCCACTGGTAACCATACTAGGACAAATCCATTGGGATGATTTTTTTTTTATTAATCATTGGTTTTTTTATGTTAAGAGACTCTTAGAAATTTATATTTAAATTTAATGTATACAACTTTTATATGAATTATGTTTAAATTTCTTTTTACATCAATACTCTTCATTTTTTAAATTTGAAAGTATAAAAGTTATATATTTTAAAATACTAAATATTCTATTTATGTTGCACTAATTCATACCCATCGGTCGCACATGTATCCATACTGAGCGAATCCATTTGGGTGATTTTTTTTCTTTTTATAATCATTGATTTTTTGATGTCAAAAAACTCTTAGATATTTATATTTAATTTTAACGTATACAACTTTTTATATGAATGATGTTTAAATTTCTTTTTATATCAAAACATCCTTCTTTTTTTCGAATTTGAAAGTATAAAAAATTATATTTTTAAACAATTATATATTCTATTTATGTTGCGTCAATCCATATTTATATTCATCTATCGCACGAGTAACCATACTAGGAAAATCCATTTGGGTGATTAATTTTTTTTATATCATTGGTTTTTTGATGTCAAGAGACTCTTAGATATTTATATTTATATTTAATATATACAACTTTTATATGAATGACATTTAATTTTTTATACTAGAGCAAATCCATTTGGGTGATTTTTTATATATAATCATTGGTATTTTGATTTCAAGAGACACTTAGATATTTATATTTAAATTTAATGTATACAACTTTTATATGAATGATCTTTAAATTTCTTTTTATATCAAAATATCCTTCATTTTTTTTTTAATTTGAAAGTATAAAAATTTAATTTTTTAAACTATTATATATTTTATTTATGTTGCATTAATCCATATTTATATCTATCCATCGCACGGGGTATCCATACTAGGACCATTTGGGTATTTTTTTTTACAATCATTGGTTTTTTGATGTCAAGGGACTCTTAGATATTTATATTTAAATTTAATGTATACAACTTTTATATAAATGATGTTTATATTTCTTTTTTTAATCAAAACATCCTTCATTTTTTTTTTAAATTTGAAAGTATAAAAAATATATTTTTAAATTATTATATATTCTACTTATGTTACACTAATTCATATTTATATCCATCCTGCTGTCACACGGGTAACCATACTAGGACAAATCTGTTGGGATGATTTTTTTATATAATCATAGGTTTTTGATGTTAAGAGACTCTTAGATATTTATATTTAAATTTAATGTATACAACTTTTATATAAATGGTGTTTAAATTTCAAGTAAAATTTGTCACTCTTTGGCAATTATTTATGCCTATTTTTACACTTGGACAAATCATATTGGATGAATAGCATGAGTAAAATACTTTGATATATTAATTTGTTGTGATTTTGCATATTTCAAACGTATTTTTAGTAAATGTTGCTCAATAGTTCATTTTCATTAAATAAAGACAATCACATTAAGATAATATTTTGGCATTAATTGGAAACAAAAACAAAATAAAATTCAAGTAAAATTTGTCAAACTCTTTGACAACCGTTTGATTTCACACTTGGGGCAATCACATTGAGTGAATAACACATGTTAAATAAACAGTTCGATTTTATTATGTATGTTTATGCACAAGTTAAATACTCCAATTGTTGTATTAATTCTATTGTGATTTTGCATATTTTAGATATGTTCTTAGTAAATATTGTTCAATTCTATTAAATAAAAATAAATACATTTAAGATAAAATTGTGACATAAGTTAAACACACAAAAAAAAAATCAAGTAAAAATTATCATATTCTTTGATAGACGTTTATGCTTATTTTTATAGTTAGAAAAAAAATAAAATCTAAATAAAGACACTCAAATCCTATGTTTATCCCGTGCATCGCACGGGTCAAAAATCTAGTTACTCTAATAATTAAATATATACCACGTAATTATTATTAAAATTATGTTACACAATATTTATAAAAATTAAAATATATGTTATTCTTAGATTAACTATGCAATTTAAAAAATGATTTTCTAATAAAATAAGCAGTTTTTTTTTTAATATATTTGTCTAAACTATTTTTTTTTTAAAAAGTATTTTTTTTTTAAAACAAATCCTATCTACTTTTTAATTTTTTTTAAAAGCACTATTTTTTATTTTTTTATTTAAGTTTAAAGCCCAGTATGTTCGTATATATAAAAAAAAAAAAAAAAGCCCAGTTCTTCCCCCTAAAATTCATAATCAACGATATTTTGGAAAAAGAACTTATAAAATCGATCTGTCGACTGTCGACTGTCGTATCTTCATCATTTGTTTATTGGAAGATAGTAGTTCATAGTACGAATCCCAAACTAAATACTACACACACAGCTAGTCATTGTTTCATGGCAGTTCCCAACGTTTGCTCGCACCTCCGAATTTCCCCTCACTTTCTCGTTCCCCCTCCATTTTCCCGCACTTTCCCTGCCGCGTCTCGAGTACGCAGAGCCTTCCGCGAATGGCGGGAGTACGAGGAGGCCGTGAAGCGGAAGGACCTCGCCGGAGCCCTGCGCTTCCTCAAGTCCCTCGAAACGGAGCGCTCGGCGGAGCCGCTCGTCGACGGCAATTCTCCGGCGACCGAGTCGACTCGGCTCCGGTTCCGCGAGTTGGAGCTGTTCGGGCCGCAGAGGGATTGGGAGGTTCTGGACACGTGCTTGAATGCCGATGACATGAAGCTTGTTGCTAACGCTTACAGGTTCCTCAGAGATAGGGGTTTCTTGCCCAATTTCGGTAAATGCAGAAACATTGGTGAGTTTTCATCTTCTCCTAATAATAATAATAATAACAGGTTTAATTATTCATTCAGTCTCTACATGTAATTTCGGTAAAGTTGTGCAAACTTTACCTTTTTATTCCATGTAATTAAAAATCATCCATTTTAGTCCCTATACTACCATTTTAATCTCTTTAGTCTCTATACATAGCATTTTTAATGCCTACCATTGAAATTCATAAGGACTAAAAGTAATTAAAAATAGTATTAATAAGGACTAAAAATGATGATTTTTAAATAGAGACTAAAAGGTAAAATTTATACAACTATAGGACCGATGTGTAATTAAACCATAATAATAATAGTAATAATAATAATAATATGGTAGATGACATTGTGGACTTTGCGGAAACATGGCAGCTACATACATATATGAAGAACAATAAAATAGAAACATATACAATTCTCCGAAAGTCTCATAATTCACAAACTTAGGAATAATATTATAACTCTAGAAACTAGACAGTAGAAACTAGAAACTATCACAATTCACCATGGAGACCACATTTATTGTGTCTTCCATAAGCCACCACACTAACGACATTACACCATTCACCTTTCATGGCACTGCCGTGGCTGCTATTTGATAACACTGGTTTAAAGTCCTATTATATGTGTGAATTTTCCTTCAGCAGTTGTGCTTTATTTGTTTTTTGTTGGAGTTTCTGTGATCTGTGGACATGGATTTTTAGTATTGTAGCTGTCTGCTGTCATTACACAGATGATGTATTCTGAGAAATTAATAGTTTTTTTTCTTAGCATATGATGAAAGTCGTAAGATTGGGTTTTGTATTTCTATCTGTAAATCAAAGCAATCATTTCTGGCTAAATGTGTTTGTTTGTGTGTGTGTGTGTGTGTTTTACCAAATTGATACTTTTTAGTAATTTGGTATGGACTTTTTTCTTGTCTATTATTTGTTTTCTATAATCATTCTGGTGAAGTTTTTTCAGGCACTAACTGGTATTTTTTTTCCTTTATCTTTTCTCCCCCTTTTTCTGGTGTCCATCTTGTATAGTTTTGGAGGGACCGAGGAAAGTGACACCAGAAGTCTTGAGCTCCTCAACTGGTTTGGAAGGTATGAATACGAATTTCTGACACAATATTTCCCCCCTAGCTGTAAATTGTTAAAAGTGCCAGTTTCAGTCATGTTATGTCGGAATGAATAACATTTTAATACAGTTCTATGTTGCTGAAAAATGGTTGTACTATATAAATTTTCCTTCCTTCTGTGCAGTGACTAAACTTGCTCCCAAGAAGTGGGGTCTTTCAGATGGTTCAAGCATTGTTTTGGTTGCTTTTCTTGGCGGGGTGTCCTTTCTTATATCACAAGGAATTGACCTCAGGCCCAACCTTGCAGTGATATTGGGTCTAGCCTTTGCAGATGCTATATTTCTGGGTGGTACCTGTTTAGCTCAAATCTCAAGTTACTGGCCACCATATCGGCGTCGAATTCTTGTTCATGAAGCAGGACATCTACTAACAGGTAAATACTGTTGTTTATTTTAATGGATTTTGAAGGTCACATAAGGGTGATATACATTTTGGATCATGTTTGATTAATTGATTACCCATCACTTTGTGCTGCCATTGCCATATATATTACATCTTACAAGGTCCATCCTAATGAAATTTCAGCTTACCTGATGGGTTGCCCAATTCGTGGGGTGATTTTAGACCCAATAGTTGCAATGCAAATGGGCATTCAAGGACAGGTATTCTTTTATTTTTTTGATTCATGATATGACACTATTGGTTTTGATGGTTCCTATTTGTAGTCTCCTAATATGTTATTTCTATTTGATTATTCTTGCATTTGTTATTTTGAGTGAGATACTTGGTATTATTATTATTATTATTGAGTCATTATCTCTGTTCTCCGTACACTGCCCTCCGCCCCCTTTTCTTTCTCTAGATCCCCCTTCCTTTCTCTTCCTTCTCTCTCTGTCTCTCATACTGTTCTGTTCATCCTTCGTCATCTTGCACTTTGGGCGGTTATTCGCGCATTATATTAACTGACGACAATATAGGTAGGCCTAAATTGGGGGTCTTTTTCTTAGAGTTCACTTAGGTGAAGGCCATTGAACTTGACCAACCCAATCATCCCTAGAGGGAGAACAATACTTCTGCGAGTTCTTTCATGGCACAATATTTTGAAGATTTTCCAATTAAATGTCTCTGTTGTCTGCTTTTCTATATTGAGCACTGCATCTGTACATAAAATGAAGACTAACAAATAAGGGAATTTAGCTATAGAGAAAGAACAAATGAGGAAGACAGTTTCTTTTTCCTTTTAATCCCTCACTGCAGAGTATAATTGTTTGTCTGCTGAATACGACTGAATATTTTCATTCACTAATTCATTAATACCAATATTAGTATATCTTCTGTTGATTGTTGAAAATTGAATGCACTGAAAGATTTGATTAATTCATAGGTGACTTCAGTGATCAAGATGCAGTGTCATCAATTATGTATTACTTGTATTTGTTTACACTTGTATACTTTCAATTACAAGTCTAGATTTTTATTTTCTGTTCTTCTACTTTAATCTTTATTTGCACAGTATACTTCCGTATTTACTTGCAGTAAATAAGAAATCCTTAATCTTTAAGTTTTTCCTTTAAGTATTTAACATAATTTTACTTGCAGTAAATTCGTATTTTTTAGGCAGGGACTCAGTTTTGGGACGAAAAAGTTGCCAATGACCTTGCTGAAGGCCGACTTGATGGTACAGCTTTTGACAGGTGTGCATAACATTATAGTTATAGTTATAGTGATACATTAGAAAGTTTTAGGGATTATGAGGATGAATTTTCTGAATAGCTCAAGTGAGTTACTCGGTTGATCTAGTATTTATTTCTACAGCAAATTTTGTGTTTACAAGTATGATTCTAGTTCCTAAATACATGCATGGTAATGGTATATTCTAGGTACAAGAATAGCTATGTACATGAATCTGAAAATTAATTGCTACAAATTCCAATAGTCATTTTAGTATTTTACTACTAATTCCAACAAATTTACAACCACATGGCTAATTTAGAACCATCATCCTCTCCAAAAAATACCATTCCTTCGGCCTTTCTAGGTCCAACTCCAACACCCGGGCACATTTTAAAGTGTTTGCATATATTGTAGCACCACAAAACAGCTTTGTGACAACAGCATCATTTCCATACGCTTAGGGCTTATCGAACATGTATAAGAGAAAGCCCTCTCTACGTTCCCTTACCATATGATTTAGTCATGATTCATGGACCCGTATCAGCATGATTGTGTTGGGTGCAACTTTTTTTCCGTCCTAGTGTTACTTTCATTCAAGGAAAATATGTAGTGAGAAAATGTAAGATGTGTTTAGTTTGTTTTTGTTTTTATTTTGAGTTGATATTTCATAACAAGTCACCACCATATTTTTATTTAACTTTCTACTTCATTTTCTCATCCTTCATCACTAAAGCCCATTTCTTTGCCTCTCTTTGTTGGGTTTGGTCCATGAGTGTTTGGAGAGAACCAACTTCAGTGGTTGGGGCCTGATCCATTAGGTAAAACATTTGACTAATTTTTTGTAATTTCAATTTTGCCCTTGTCTCCATCAGCTCAGGAACAACACCCACTTTCATCCTCATCTCTGTCTCTGACATAATATCAGCCACCATACGAGCACCAAGGTTTGGCAGTTCTGGCGGTGGGTGCTTGGTCAGCATATGCAAGAACCCAAGCTTCATCACAGCGAATGACCCATTGGCTCCCTTGTCCGAATCCAAGTCAGGTTGCTCCAATGGTGGTGGTGGGTCGACTGAAATATCCAAGAATTAAACCTTTGTGATTAACATGTTTTCTTTGCTACTTTGCTTCCCCCACGTGCCACCCACAGAGCAAACTTTCCTCTTTGGTTCTGGTTCGCCGAAGTTTGCTTTGTCTCCAAAGTTGTTCTTGTTTTCCCCTTCAAATGTTCATCTTTGCTTCTGTCTTTAGGTTCTCGATTCAGAATGTTGAGTGGTTGTTGTTTCTTACTTCTCCACCCTCAGTTCCTCCCTCCTCATATTGTTTCTTTTGTTCTTCTAGATCTTGCTTCTCTACTTGCTGTTTTTGTTGGGTTTCTCCCTCTTGGGATATTTCCTTTACCAAGATTTTTGGTTCCCCCCAACTCTTGTTTCTTTTTTTGTATCAATTTTTTATTTTCTCGTTTCTTACCCTTGAAATGTTGGTTTTGTTCTCTCCAAACCTTCATCTTCTGTTTATGCTTTCATGTTGCCTTTTGTCATCAGCTGCTGTCTTTTGCTCCATTGGTTCTTGGCTCTACTCTTGAACCTAGATTACTGGATCAAGTTCTGGTTGGATTTGCTTAAGCACAGCCTTCTCAAAGGTCCATCATGTTGCATTCTGATTGCTCTCCTTCCAGGAAACCCACCATTTGAGAGCTTTTCCTCTTATTGCAAATGCACAAACCCATGATTGTTTCGTCTCTTCAGGTAATCTGTTCTCAAAATACTTCTCTGCATTGATCAGACACCAATAGCTCTCCTTTCCATTGAATCCAGGAATCATTTCCATGAACCGTTCCCCCATGGCTCTAACATTGGAGCTCTGATACCAGTTGATAGAAACTGGCTCAAAATTATCGAAAGAAAAGCTTCTATTAAGTATTAACAGAAAAGAGTACAAATGATTCCCAGGACTTTGAGAGGCTGCACTCTTCTCTCCCACAACAATATAAATTCCCTCTCAAATCACAAGAAAAAAATCCCTCTCAACCCCTCTTCCTATTTATATACATCATGACCCACTTGACTCACCAAGTAACCCACTAACTAACCCATCATAACTGTTAATAGAGGTTATCTAGAAGAGTTATTGAGCTGATCTAGTCTTTATATACACTTTGGCAATGATTACTATTTGGTGTTTGCAAGGATGATTCTAGTTCCTTAGTGCATCATGGCATATTCTAGGTACAAGAATAGTTATGTACATGAATCTGAAAATAAATTCGTACAAATTCTAATTTCCAATAGGCATTTAACTACTAATTCCAACAGAGATATATGTTGAATCAACAACTGATAGAAGAGTTATTTGTATGATTGAATGGTGCACTGGTTAGGGTGGATTTACTTTGTGATAGATGTTTATAGGAAATTAGTCAAGAAATTTGAGTTCAATTTTTCTTGACACTTTAGTAGTACAGTTCTCTTTGCCATCGAATTCAGAAAGCACACTTTCCAATTTATCCTTGCTTTCAAAGTTTGATATCTCCTTTAGCCAAAGTAAAAGGAGGGTCTGCATAACTGTAAACGTGAAGTTAAATGACTTTATTCTTAGCTCTAGCTTATTCGGTTATCATTTCATGACTCCCGTTTCAATTCTGGTCAGTATCTCTTTAGTCATTTACAAACTTGCCTTCTGGCCCCCAACTAGCTCTGTGTCGATGGAGATACTAAACAGAACAACTTAATGCTGAAAGTTTTGGCCTGAGTCCCCTTCCACCATGCCCATTTTTTTTTAAGTTTCTTAATTTTTTGAGCCTTCCAAGGGATACTGATGCTTTAAGTAACCACTAACCAATGCTTTAGGTACTGCATGGTACTTTTTGCTGGCATTGCAGCTGAAGCTCTAGTTTACGGTGAGGCAGAGGGTGGTGAAAATGATGAAAATCTATTTAGAGGCATCTGTCTTCTTCTTGATCCTCCATTGTCTACAGCTGAGGTCTTTTCACAACTAATGCATCTGGTTTGATGGTTTATATTTTATCTGTGATGCTAAAATTTAAACCTTGACATTCTTTGCATTGAGCAGATGTCCAATCAAGCAAGATGGTCAGTTTTGCAATCATATAATTTGCTCAAGTGGCATAGAGCTGCGCACCGAGCTGCTGTCAAAGCATTGGAAAGCGGTGGCAGTCTGAGTGTTGTAATCAGGAGTATTGAGGAGACTCTGTATTCTAAAAAATGAGCCCCAGAAGCTTTATATAAAAGAAACATTATCTTATTTCAAGTTGCTTACAGGTTATCACTTCTTTTTGTTTTTGGATATGAATTATGAGTCTGTATGCTCACTTCTTCTTTCAAGTAATTTGTTGGGTTCATTTTCTCTGGTGCAGGGTTCTCGCTACAGATCCGAAGTGAAGCTGCTTTTACTCATCTATATGTACTATAGCATATTATGCAGACGGGCCACATCTGTTACGCCTTGTCTACCATGATAGACAGCAATCAAAGGAAGGAATAATTTTTGTTTCAACAAGTGACCGATTTGTCCCGAGTCTGTGAGAATGGTGGACATTGGTTAAATAAGTCATGCCAGTACAGACAAAGTCATTGTGAGAATGGTGGCTTATCTTCAGAGTAATTCTGAGCGTTACACAAGGTTTTGTGTAATTTTCACCTGCAGTATTACCCGTGGTAAATCAATCACGAGTCTTAGAAAATGGTCTGTAAATAAATGTTGTATAAACCATTTGTAGAAATTAGCCATTTTTGGATAACTCTGTTTTTATTGTTGAAAATAAAGCCACTGGTTCGAACTCATGCATCGGTCGTTTGAATTAAAGCCTCACGCTATCACTTTTTGAAAAGTATTGTACGTAAATTGCCTATAATAAATTTGGTATTTGACAAGTATGATGATGACACGTTGAAAGATAATAATAGTGTGGGGTTAAACCCCATCATCCATTGTTTTCTTTTCATTTTTCATTACACTCAAGGTATGAAAATGTTTTTTTTCTCTTTTCTTCTCTTTTTTTCCCCCTCATTCTGTTTGTTTAAAAGTTTCTATCTATAAATATATATTCATAATGTGAGAATTAATTTAATATGCCTGATAAGTTGGTTTTGGATTTAAGGCTTCACCAAGTTTCTTCAGTAATTATTGGAGAGCTAGAAATCTGACCCAAAAGAAAATCACAATAGCATATTACATTGTAACAATGCTCCTCCCTTTAGTAAAAGCCCTTCCTATTTTTTTTGCCAGTGCCAAGTACCCTTTTATATATTTTCTTTTTCTGAATGGAGAAGGGCCTTAGCCCCAGCATAAGACCGTTTTCTAATTTTACGTCTAGAAGGTCCTTCCCTCAATACATAGTTGACCATCAATATCAAAGAGCATAAAACACATTCTACCATAAATAAGGAGAACATTAAGTAACGAATAGAAGACAATAACCGCACCAGTCAGGTCCAACTGTGGTATATGACAAGTTGGTAGAGCTGAACCCCACGTGAAACTGATTCAGAAGTTACAAAAAAGCTTTGTTAATTACTTGCTTTGGAGGAGACATGAAGCGCACGGGAATGAAAAAACCTTACTCCAAACATGGAAAATGCATTGCACGACACTGACATGCATGAACTGAGTATAACAAAAAGCAAAATGGACACAACTCTTTACTCTGTGCTTCACGATGCTTTCATGCTAGTTACTCGCTTTAAACGAATCTTTGTGCAAGAAAGGACAGCCAAAAACGGAAAATGCATGCATTGAAACAACATTTAAGAGTACATCAGAGAAACAAGCATAGAAGCAATTTTGAATTTCCTCAACTGGTCCAAGCACCTGAGAAGATAATCAACAGTGAACCAAGCTCTTAAAAGGGGTTCCTCTCTTTCTCTTCATTATGGCTTTGGCATTGCTCAGAGAAGAAATGAGCCTCCTAGATTACAAGACATTGGCACTAGTGTTGTTTATCTTGCATCTTCTCTTAGCAGTTCTCTTGTTCCCTCTTTACATGCAACCAGAGCCCCCTGCTGAGGTAGCTCTATGTTTAGGTGTTTTATGCCACCATTGCTTGGCGAGCCGGTACATACATGCAAAAGGGCTATTTGATACCATTTGGGAGTGAACTCAGTGAAGAAAAGCTATGTTGATTTGCATTTGACAGTTTGAGGAACTGGCTACTTTTAGCTGCAAGTTTTTTTTTTTTTTTTTGCATTATTCTATCTGCAAGTAGATGAAATTTTGTTCAAGTAGAGAGTTGCAGATAGATGAGATACGATATCGCATGGAGACCTTTGTACATAGTCAAAATTATGTAAGGAAAGTTTTCATTCACCACCTCATCTTTTTGTTGTTTGTAGTACTTATCACTTTGCAGTGAACAATTTACTTGTGCTTCTTCAAGACTGATTACAATTGCAATTTGTCACAAACATACCTTCTCTTTAGAGATGCACTTAAAGGGATCTATCGTGTTGTTATCTTGAGACAAATGTACAGATGAGAAAAATACAAATAAAGTATATCTGTTCTTTTCCTACTGTCTATTACATAATTCTCATTCTGGTATTGTATCCGAGGAGTGCTCATGGCTTTAGTCATGACTGAGCTTTGGGATTAAGTGATGTCAATTTTGATATTCAGAAAGAACATAGGTTTAATCATTTGATTTGATGCTTAAATGTTTTTGTGAGTTGAGTCCTTGGATACTAGTAGCCTATTTGAAATCCTCATTCATATGAAAATTTGTGACTGATGCCATTTGCTTATTCAAAAGAGACTGGCACATAGCTTTATTTCCTTTCCAGGGTAAGGGAAGAGGGTAATCACGTTAGATTTCTATCTGCTGTGAACTTCTACACGTTAGGCACATGGTGGTTGAGTCATGAGTGGCTACAGTTACAGTGTTACAGTATCTGCGTGGGTCTGTTGGGTTTGGTCCTTTTGGAGTCTTGAAGTGAAGTTCTGAAGGATGGCATGGCAAAATGTTCTGTTGTTCATTGCATACTTTGTTCTTCTAGTCCCACATCAGGTAATTATCTTATATTAGTAAAGTTTATATAGTACTCACATACATTGATGTTTGGCCAAGCTTAAAAGGTTCTAAAACATTCAAACTCTCAGAAACTCTTGAACTTGGCCTTTTGTATTTTGGCATGAAAACAAAACTCAGCCTAAAATATGGTCACTTTATTCCAAATTGATAACTAACTTGAGAAACTTTGGCAATTATGTAAGGAAAGTTTTTATTCACCACCTCATCTTTTTGTTGTTTGTAGTGCTCATCACTTTGCAGTGAACAATTTACTTGTGCTTCTTCAGGATTGATTGCTTTCGTTTTGGGCATATTGAGAATCTGGAGGTTACAATTGCCATTTGCCACAAACATCTTAGTAGTTACTTATATTGTCTCAATTAGAAATAAAAGGGGTGTGGATTGGGGGAAATTCTTAGGTACTCTTAAGAGTGAAACTTGGAACGATTGCGATTTTGTTTAAATTATATAATTTTAATTTAATCTAATGGCTTAAGCAGTTATCCTATCCACTTGCAAAGTTTTTAGTGGAATTAATGTAGTATCTTAGGATACACATTAGAGGTCAAGTACAAAATTCTTTGGTTCTGTTTTTTGTTTTCCTGGTTACTAGTTACTACTTACTGCTATAATTCCAGAATTTCACCAAGTCATATACTGAATTTCATTCCTATAGATGCTATATTTTTTAAGTATATAGATAGATGCTTTAATTAATGACTCATAGGACCATGACCTTCTCTTTGGATGCTGCATAAGGGAGTGTTCATACCTTCTCTTTAGATATGCACTTATAGGGATCCATCGTGTTGTTATCTTGTGACAAATGTAAAGATGAGAAACATGTAAGTAAAGTACACCTGTTCTTTTCCTACTGTCTATTACATAATCCTCATTATGATATTGTATCCGAGGAGTGTTCATGACAGTAGTCATAACTGAGCTTTGGGATTAGGTGATGGTGATGTCAATTTTGATATTCGGAAAGAACATAGGTTTAATGATTTGATTTGATGCTTGAATGCTTTTGTGAGTTGAGTCCTTGGCTACTAGCCTGTTTGAAATCCTCATTCATAAGAAAATTTGTTACTGATGCCATTTGCTTATTCAAAAGAGACTGGTACATTGCTTGATTTCTTTTCCTGGATAAGGGAAGAGGGTAATCACATTAAATTTACAGAGGATAATATCAAATTGTGAACTCTATAAGCGACTATCTGCTGTAAATTTCTACACATGTTAGGCACATGGTGGTTGAATCATGAGTGACTACAGTTACAGTGTTACAGTATCTGCGTGGGTCTGTTGGTTTTGGTCCTTTTGGAGTCTTGAAGTGAAGTTCTGAAGGATGGCATGGCAAAATGTTCTGTTGTTCATTGCATACTTCGTTCTTCTAGTCCCACATCAGGTAATTATCTTATATTACTAAAGTTTATATAGTATTGACGTACAATGTTGAATGGTCAAGTTTAAAAGATTCTAAAACATTTAAATTCTTTTAAACTTGTTTTTGTATGATACAAAACTAACGGAGGCTACTGTGCCTAATTTTACAACTTTTGTAGGTAGGTTATGTGCCTATTTCCAAGCACAATATTTCAATTGACATATACATATGTTCTTTAAAAACATTTTTTTAATAAACTTATATTTTTTTAAACCAATTTTTTTTTCTATTTTAAAAGAAGGTATAATTTAATTAAATAAATTTATATGGTTTAAAATCAATTTTTTCATATTTAAGTAATTTGTTAATAATATTGTTTTAAAACAAAATAAAAAAAATTCTTTTATAATTTTCATTTTTTTTTATCAATTTTTGTTTAGTGGCCAAATATTTTAATTAAAAATAAAATAAATAATGCAATAATTAATGGTGTAACGCAAATAAAAGAATGTGTTAAGGGATAACATAGTAGCAATGAATTGAGTAATAGTGACAAATTAGAGTTGTTCGCGGTGCAGTTTGATTCAGTTTTTAGGAAAAAAGTCATCTGAACCAAACATAAAATAACGATGTGGTTCGGTTTGGTTTGATTTAAATGTAAAAATCAATCTATTAATCAAACCAAACCAATCTTTTACGGTTTGGTTTGGTTCGGTTTGACAATTTATTATTATTATTAATCTATTATTACAATGTAAAATCTATTTACTAAACTTACATAATTACTATGCCAAATTATTTTAAAAATAAATTTTGTTTTTTTATTAAATTTTGTTTAACATATTTTAGTTGAAAATTATTATTATTTTTTATTTCTATTTAGCATTATTATAAAATAATATTATCAACTCTTTTTTGTAACATAATAGTAAATTGTGCATCACCTAATATTTAACACTATTTTTTTAACAATATTGGTATATCACTTTTTAACATATGAAAGTAAAATATGCACCTTGATTACAAAGCAAAGGAAATGTCATAAATTATTTAATACTTATTATTAATTATCGTAACAAAAATCACATATTAAAAACTTATTATAAAAAGAAGTACATTATAAATCACATACTATAATCATTAAAAATTTAAATGATACTAGCTACATATTGCTAAACATCCATTAAATAAAATATAATTATAATATGCGGTTTGGTTTGATTTTTATAACAAGATCCGAAAAACTAAACCAAACCGCAAAAAGTATGCGATTTTTGCAGTTTTTAGTTTTTGCAGTTTTTGGGTTTTTGGATAAGTTTGGCGGTTTACAATCGGTTTGGTTTGGTTTTGAACACCCCTATGACAAATGATAAGTTGATTGTCATATGCATGTGAGAATATTAAAATAATTAAAAATATTTTTAAATTGAAAAAAAAAAGGTAAAAAGGAATTTGAATTAAATTAGTGAGAATAAAATTGAGAAAACATAAAAAAAAAAAAAACTAGTAGCTTAGCTAGAAGTATCAAAATGGGCCTAGCTTGATGGGCTGACCTGATTAGCTCGACAAATGGATTGGGTTGAGCTGTGAAAATTCAAGCTCAAGTTCATGTTGGCCCAGCCCAACCCAGCTCAAATTTTTGTTGGTTTGAAGTGGGCTAGGGCGAGTCGTGGGCCAATTTATTTATTTTTATTATTTATTTTTTATAATTGATAAAATCATAAATGATAAATTTAATATTACGTGTGTTGTTAGTGTTCATTTTAAGGTTAATAATATATAGTAGATATTAAGTTTTATTTTTACTTTGGTATTTGTTTATAGTTACAATCAACACATTTTATTTTTACTTTTACTTGTAGCTAGTAGCTGAAAGCTATTAAGTTAACTTATTGAATCATAAGCGTTTGATAAAATTATTTGTTGAAGTAGCTGAAAAAATATAAAATGACAAAAATAGACATATTTATGTGATATTTTCAAATAAATTTCAATTTCATTTTATTGAAAAAAATATATTTTAGGGTATTTATAATTTTAGTTTTTAATTAATTTTAATTAAACACTTGTAATTTTTTATTTATAGATCAATTCTTTTAATTATATTTTTTATATATTGTGTTTTTTTACTATTCATCTTATACTATATCTTAAAATATTTTCAATCAAATCTAAAATAAAGTAAAAAAACATACTTCCAAGTAGACATCACACTTTCATTAAGTTAATTAGTGTAATGGTTAAAATATCTTGAAGTATAACATTAAAAATAATAGAAAAATAATTTGAATAGAATAGTGGTTAAAATAAATAATTTTATATTAAAATAAAAAATTTAATATTCTATTGAAAATTTTATGGTTAAATAAACTTTTTATTTATGAATAATAAAATATTTTTCAGTTACTTCAACAAATAATTTTACCAAACACTTATGATTTAATAAACTAGCTTAATAGCTTTCCACTACTAGCTACAAGTAAAAGTAAAAATAAAATGTGAAGTCTACTTAAAAGCATTTGTCACATGCATGCATTCAACAATCAACTTGTCATTTGTCAAAAATAAGCTACAAGTAAAAGTAAATATAAAAATATCTTGAAGTCTACTAGTTACTTCAACAAATAATTATTATTCTCATATGCATATGACAATCAACTTGTCATTTCTCATTAATTTGTTCGTTGCTACCATGTTATCCCTTAACACACTCTTTTACTTGCATTATACAGTTAATTATTACATTATGTTTTTATTTTTAATTAAAAATTTTGGCTACTAAACAAAAATTAATATAAAATGAAAATTGTAAAAGAAAAATACTTTGTTTTAAAATAATATTATTGAAAAATTATTTAAATATTAAAAAACTAATTTTAAACTATACAAGTTTATTTAATTAAATTATACATTCTTTTAAAAAAGAAAATTTTGATTTAAAAATATAAGTTCATTAAAAAATTGATTTTAAAAAATATATTTATATATCAATTGAAATATAGTGTCCGTAGATATACACACACGTAACTCACCCACAAAAGTTAGAAACTAGGCCCACATGATTTTTTACTTTTTGTTAACAAAACAGGGTCATTATCCAGTGGTTTTATACTCACAGTATTTATTGAAATCTTATCCACATGATTTTCGTAAAGGACATCTAATGGTCCCTATTTCCTTACGCACGGTGTGAGACTTGCGTGCCTTACGCATGGTAGCCTCCGTCTACAAAACTCAACCTAAAATATGGCCACTTTTTTCCAAATTGATAACTAACATAACTTGATGAAGTTTAATCAAGTTTTTTGTTTGCTACCAGAATCTGACTAGATTCAACAGATTTCAAATCAAATAATCAAAATATAGAAATTCTTAAACTTGGTCATTTTGCTTGCTATGATAGTTTAAGACGAAGGTCATTCATTTTACAAAAGATTCAGTTCAGTCCAATTTAATATTTTACACTTTATCCCATGTTGAGAATTGGCATAACTTGATTAAATTGTAAGCTTTCACAAGAGAGTGAAGAAAAGGAAAACTCACAGTCTCATACCAACATCTATATGCAATGTGTATAGTTCTAACGAAAAAAAACCAATTGATTCAACTTAAAATCTATCCTTGACATGTGAAGCTAATCTCATTCTAATTTCAAAGAAAATCTATTATAAGAGAACAGAAGCCTTGTGACAACAATCATGCAATATCAAATACTATAAAACTATCAATAAAGAAAAAAATGTACACATATTCATGCATGTTTGGTTTTACATTAGATTCTTCATAATCATGTTGAAATACCACTTAACATAATTTTAGGTAAACTTTTACATATTTGGTTCCATGTGAAAAATTGATTTTGAATTGTAGCAACTTTAGGTAAATTTTGCATTAGATACAAAACTTTATACTAAATTTTACTATTAACTTGCATTTATTAAAAACATGCAAACATAAATAACATCATTTCAAAATCATTTTTGAAAAATTAATTTAAGTCAAAATCAATTTAACTAACGTTCATCTAAACACATGCTCCATAGACAAGGAGACAAGTAGTAGCGGAGCTTCTAAGAAGCGGGAGGCACCCCCCTCCCCCAATTTTAGTAAGTGTGTGCATGTGTGTAGTGAATGTTTCAAATGAGAACACATCTTAAAATAAGAAATGAGAACAATCATTAATAGCCTTTGAATTATAATTAAAAGAAAATGTAAGGCTGAGATTAAAAATCAATTAAAACAAGTCACGTGCCATTCTTCCCCCTTCATGCCCTTCTGCTTTCCTTGCGAATTGTTATTCTCCACTCACGTTTGGAAACTACATGTACACGTCAATCAGCAGCACATCTCTTAGTAATTAAATTACAAAACCAAAGAGATCAAATGTAAATTGAAGAGTAAAAATCATAATTTCCAAATTGCATTTCGTGGGAAGAAGGTAAAACCTGAGAGAGGTAGTGAGACCATTGGTCAGCTAGATAAGGTGTTAGAGGTGGTCCCGTCGCATAAAACACGTTAGAAGATAAAAATGGCTAGATTATTAAGAACCCTTAGTGATTTAAATTTAAGAAATAAACATAAACAAATAGTTGTCAGAACTCCTCAAGATGGATCTTCTACATCCAACAATGAAAATAATAAAGATAAAGAATTACAAATAGCAGAAATAGAGAACTCTTTACATAATTGGTCAATACCTGTAGTTAAAAAGTGTGAGGTATATAACAACATAAAATATGGTCAACATCTCAAGATGAAATACATGTTTTAGAATATAGTTACCCAAGCACTAAAAACAATAAGGTAATTAATATTTTAGAACAATCAAAACTTGAAGAACATATAAAAAATGGATATAATTTTATTCATTTAGGGTTAATACAAGTGGCTACAAAACCTAATTATCGATTAGGAGTTAATAGTCCAATATTAATGTTATTAAGAGATGTAAGACTTAAAAAATTTAATGATTCAATAATTGCAATATTAGAAAGTAATTTACATGATGAACCAGCCTTTTTTAATTGTTATCCAAATTTTTCAATGAATATTAGAAATGAAAAAACTAGTAATGCAATAAAATTATATGTAAAAATTCCAGATGAAATAGTAGATGAAGTATTTGGCCCAATACAAATAATTTATAGAATTTATTATAAAATAACAAAAATTGATTATAATTATAGAGCTTTAAGATCGTCTCCAAAAGATGAAACAATATTAGTAGAAGCAAATCTAAGAAAATCCTCAGTACAAATACCAAAACGATTAAGCCATGATGAAGTTATTAATAAAATTCCAGAAGATTGGTTATTAGAAGATTGGTTATTAGAAGATATAGTTTCAAAACCAAAAGTTTATAATACTCAAGTAAGAGACATAATTCAAGAAGGTACAAATATTAGATTAAGAATGAATAGGTCATCATCCTTAAAAATTCAAGAACCTCAAATGATTCATAAAGGACAAACCTCAAGACATTCAGTAGATGGATCTACAATAAATTTAGATCTAAGAGGATTAGATAATAACAACCCAATAATCTCTAAACCCATTTACCAAGAATCTAAAAAATCATAATCTCCACAATATTCTCCTACAGCTTCTCAAATTTTAAATACTTTAACTAGATATACACCTTTTTAAATAGATAAAAATTGGATTAAACAAGATTTTGAAGCACCATATAATCAAGATAAACGAAAATGGTATTTTTCAACTTTTACAGAAAATCAAACAATAGAATTTAGAAAAATATACTATAATTATATGGAATAAAATGAAATAAATTTATATTTCTTTGACTGGTTTTCAACTTATAGTAAAGAAAATAATATAACATACCCCTTTAAAGAAACTAAACAAATAAGTCCTTTGGGAAAGATAGCAACGAGTTGGAAAACTTTAAGCAATAACATAATAGAATCAGAGTATCCACCTCAACAAGGAATAACTCTTCAAATCTCAAAAGATTTAGAAATAGAAGCAAGTCCTTACAAAGATACTATAGGAGAAGAAAAAGTAGCAGATAAAAAAGATATAAAAAAATACATTCTCAACTAAATTATTCGAATATCATGTTAGAAACTAAGTTAAAATAATTAATTAGAATATAGAACCAACAACAAACTGATAAAACTAGTACTTCAAATATAATGTTAAAACCTCCTGTTAAACTTATTTATAAACTAATAAATGTTCCTAAAAAAGAATTAGAAGCAATAAAATTCGAAAGTCATACAGATATAAAAATTGAAGAAATTAGAAAAAAATTTAGAAAAATTAAGTTTAGAAAAATTTTCAATAAATACCCTTGAAAAAGAAGAATTAACAATAAATAAATTAAGAAATTATCCAAAATTAAGAAATTATTATTCAAGACCTTCACCCGCTGATGTTCAATTTGAAGAACGTGGTGAATTAGTTCAAAACTCATTTACAGGAAGTGATATAACTGAATGAAATTTAGACGGATTAAGTGAACAAGCAATATTAGATTTAACTTGTCAAATGTAAATGGCAGCAACTACCTATAAAACAAAAGGATGTTCAGATAGAAGTGCTGTAATAGCAATAGTTCAAGGATTTACGGGTCAATTAAAAGGTTGGTGGGACAACTTAAGTACTGAAAATGATAGAGTCTCAATATTGAATAGTGTAAAAGCTGAAAATCAAGAACAAGATGCAGTGTCAACACTCATATATACGATAATTCAAAATTTTGTAGGAGACCCTAATATATTTAAAGAAAGAGCAGCTAGTCAATTAGAAAATCTATATTGTCCAACAATGTCAGATTATAGATGGTATAAAGATACCTTTTTTTTTTTTTTTAATCAAAGATAACCTTAAGAGAAGATGGATTTGCAGGATTTTGGAAGGAAAGATTTATAGCTGGACTTCCAAAATTATTTTCAGAAAAAGTTAGAATGAATTTATAAAAACATTATGGAAAACCAATCATTTATGATAACTTAACCTATGGACAAATACATAATATAGTAATAGATACAGGAATACAAGTATGTACAGACTTTAAACTACAAAACAAAATGCATAAAGAAAGTATGACTAATAGAAGAGAAATAGAAACATTTTGTCATCAATATGGTTTAGAAGTTTTAGGAGCACCAAGTGCTCTAACAAAGAAAAAGAATAAAAAACAATCAACTACTTACAAAAAACCATATAAGAAAAAATACAACAGAAATACTTCTCAAACTCAAAATAAAGAGCAAAATCAAAAAGAAAAAAGAAAACCTAAATATAAAAAACTTCCTAAGAGAGATAATGCTTGCTAGAAATGTGGTAGAATAGGACATTATGTCAATACCTGTAAAGTTCAACAAAAAATAAATGAATTAGAAATAGATGAAAAATTAAAACAAAGTCTTATTAATATAATAATAAACTCAGAACCAGAAGAATCTTCTTCTAAAAATGAAGAAGATGAAGATGATATAATATATCAATTAGAAAATGAAACTTCTGAAAATTCTGAAACTTCTAAAGAAGAATATTGTTTAGGACCAGAATTATGTACTTGCACAAATTGTAAAACAATAAATATGCTAACTAAAGGTCAAACTACAACGTTAATATCAATAATAGATAAATTAGAAGACTCTCCATTAAAGGATGAATTTTTACAACAATTAAATAATTTAATACAAAGAGATGAAAATAATAGAGTCGAACTAAAAACCATAGACATGAAAGAAATTTATAACAGATTTAAAAAACCAAGTAATCAATTATCTATAAAAGATTTACAAGATGAGATTAAGAATCTTAAACAAGAGATTCAAATATTAAAACAACATGATATCTCTTTAGAATATAGATTATTAGAATTAGAGGGAAAAGAAATATTAAAATTACAAGAAAAGAGTCAATATTCTCATAATGAAGAAGAAACATCAACTCAAAATTATATTAATCTATTAAGCATAATTACTACCCATAAATGACATTGTGAAGTAACCTTAATAATTAAAGAAGAAAAGTTTAATATGATAGCCCTTATAGACTCAGGAGCAGATATTAATTGCATACAAGAAGGATTAATACCCACTAAATATTATGAGAAAACTCTAGGAGTTACAAGTGCAAATGGATCAAAAATGAATATTCAATATAAACTGTCAAATGTAAAAATTTGTAAAATTTTTTTTTTTGTTATAATACTTCTTTTGTATTAGTTAAAAATATGAACACTCCATTAATATTAGGAACCCCATTTTTAACTTTATTATATCCTTTTCAAGTTAGTGAAAATGGATTAGTTACTACAACATTAGGTAAAGAAATCTATTTTGAATTTACAAAACCCCCTAGGACAAGAGAATTAAATTTATTTAAAGATTCATCAATAAGTCAAATAAATTTAATAGAAAGAAAAAAGAAACATATAAATATGTTAAATAAAGAAATTCAATATAAAAGAATAGAAGAACAACTTAAAAATCCCAATATTCAAAATATTATAAAAACTTTTCAAGAAAAAATAGAAAAAGAAATTTGTGAAACAAATCCAATAGCATTTTGGCATAGAAAGAAATATGAAATATCATTACCATATATAGATGAGTTTAATGAAAAAGATATTCCTACTAAAGCAAGACCTATATAGATGAATCAACAATACTTAGAATATTGTAAAAAAGAAATTCAAGACTATTTAGACAAAGGATTAATTAGACCTTCAAAATCACCATGGAGTTGTTCAGGCTTTTATGTTATGAACGCTTCAGAATTAGAACGAGGTGCACCAAAATTAGTTATTAATTATAAACCTCTTAATAAAGTATTAAAATGGATTAGATATCCTTTACCCAATAAAAAAGATTTAATTAAAAGACTTAATAATGCAACAATCTTTTCAAAATTTGATATGAAATCAGGTTATTATCAAATTTCGGTGGTGGAGGAAGATAAGTATAAAACTGCCTTTGTAGTACCTTTTGGCCATTATGAATGGAATGTAATGCCACAAGGACTAAAAAATGCTCCAAGTGAATTTCAAAATATCATGAACGATATATTTTACTCATAAATGGAATTTGCAATAGTATATTTGGATGATGTTTTAATCTTTTCAAAAAATATTAATCAGCATGTAGAACATTTAAATAAATTTATAGAAATTATTAAAGAAAATGGATTGGTAGTATTAGCAAAAAAGATGAAAATATTCCAAACAAAAACAAGATTTTTAGGATATGAAATATATCAAGGGACAATTAGTCCAATACAGAGATTGTAACACCCTAGAGGATATTACCTTTGTCTCCTTATATTGCTAAATTAATAGAAATTAGCATATAAGAATATCAGAGTTTACTATGCAGAAACTAAAGATTAACATATATTTCAAATACCTAAATCTAGTACAAAGCTCTTGGTACTTATGTACCTTACAAAACATAAGAAAGGATTATAAACATAAACTAGAATTCCCATGCATTGGGAATTGGACAAAGCTATACTAATAACATCTTCCTTCAGGAAGGCAGCTCCGTGCTCCAAGCTCCTCCCACAAGGTGTCCACCTGCTAACTTGTAAAAACATGGAAACTAAAGGGATGAGACATAATATCTCAGTGAGTGCTCTGAGGACTCTAGGCTGACTCTCTATTCTAGAGACCTCTTACTTAACCCTCATAGCTTCTCTTTTCTTTTCTTGATACTCACACTCATAGCTATTACCTCATCATATCTATGTTACTGTTTCGTGGGTCATTCCTTGACCTTTATTGAGGCACATAGAGTTGGCCTCCTATGCCAAATCTAGGGCCACTAGTGCACTAAAGCACCTAAACATCATTCTGTTACTCTTAACCACTCATCAGGGTCTCACTTTTCTATAACATTGGATGGGAACATGTGTAACCTTTCTTTTCTCTGACTTGTCCAACTTGGGCTTACATCACCTCTCTCTGTGAGGCATAACATTTGCGTACCTCTCTGGGTAGCTTACATTAGCTTTCTAGGGTTTAATTGTAACCCCTTTCCTACCTCTAAGGGTATAAATAGCTACACACATCCTTATCTAATGTCTAGACTTATCTTACATCACTCACCTAACAACTAGGCTCAAGACTCCTCTCATGTTCTAACATAGAACATACATACATCAAGCACATCAACATATCATAGATTGTTTCTACAACTATGTGGTTGGTATTATTCTTTCATGTAAGTTATATCTTGAGTTCCATCATTAGCTTAATTGGCTGAGCTCTAGCCATCAAGAGGCGCCCCTCTTGTTATAACCTTTAATTAAACCCCACCGGTCTAAGTGAGTGGATTGTCAACTCCGTTTTAAGGAAGAGTCTCTTGACTGACTTGTTCTTCTTTATGAAGAACCCCTTCTCCCTGTGAAGAAGGTTGGTTTTCCCCCATGGGTGTTTGGGTGACGGTCCCTTTGCTCACCACTAGGGGGGCCTCTTAGCCCTTTAACATGACTTATCCCCTTTATTGAGATCATAAACATGACTTATTCCCTTTATTGGGATCATAACTTTCCTTTGAAAACACTTTCATAAAACCTTTTCATAAAGAATCCTTTTCATAATATTTCTGAAACTCATCACTCCTTGGTGACATAGAGGATCCTCAACCCTTTGCACACTGTTGTACGCCGAGCATGCGACTCTCGGACGTGACTGGTACTGGGGAAGATTCCACCCTATGTCATTGAGGGGAATTCTTTTACTAAAAACCTTTCATGAAACTATAAACTTTTCTTAAAAGCCTTTTCTGAAACTTAGGGGAAACTCCCCACCTTTTTACTAAGTGGCATAGGCATAGTCTTAAGTATTTTAGGTGTCTTTTATTAAAAGGGTTTATCGTTACATACAATCAATCCTAAGCATAAGGCATAACCACACGAATACCACTACCATTAACATTAACAATCAACATCACATAGCATCAAACAATCATACATAAGCATGGATAAAAGCTTAGGAAGAAACTATGTATATATAGCCCTTATATTCTTCCAAAGGTCCCCTCGAACCCTTGAAAAGGGTTCCCAAACTGCTCTCTTATCATACCTATGCTTAAGCTAGAACCTAATCTCGCTTAAGCTAGACTGACAATCTTATTCCCTGGAGTCTCATGCTTAAGCGACAGAGTACCTTGCTTAAACGCCAGAGCCACGCTTAAGCGCCAGAACTCTACGCTTAAGCGCCATGGTCTAGCTTAAGCGCCAGATATTCGCGCTTAAGCACCACTTTCAGGTGACTCCGTGCTTAAATGACAAACATAGCTCACTTAAGTGAGAGTCTACAACTCTGCAGAACTACGAACCATCGCATTTCTGCTCCCATGGCCATCCATGGCCTACCAACCTCTTTCAAACATACGAGATCGAGTCTAAAACATGTCTACACCAAAACCCAACTCTCAAACAAACTTATACACTCCCCAATCAAGCTCAACTCATCAGCCCATCAAAATCCTAACTAAGGGCTAATGAGGGGAGAAGAGGGGAAAGGGGATTCAAAGCACAAACAACAGAACATAGAAGGGTGAAGGGGAAGCATTCACTCTGTGGGTCTCGAATCTGAGCTCTGGGGCACTGAGTCTCAGATCTCTGCTCCGTTCCTATTATCTTCCTCTTCTTCCTTCTTCTCCTCCTTCTCTCTAACTCCTTTTCTTTCTTTCACTTTCTCTCTCTAACTCTCCCTCTCCTGTTCTATTTAAATCGGGGTGCATGTGTGTGGCTTAGTGAGCCTTGGCTCCCCATCAGGGTCCTATTATCTTATTTCTATTATATCCTATTATAAGGTAACTATTATTAATAATGATTAAGGGTATCCTTAAACCATTAAATACAAAAACTATTCCTTAAAGATATCTCTTTATTATTTATTTCTAATGTTCGTAAATTTGGGCTGTTACAGAGATCAATAGAATTTGCTGATAAATTCCCAAATGAAATAAAAGATAAAAACCAATTACAAAGATTTTTAGGATGTGTCAATTATGTGGCAGACTTTATTCCAAATATTAGAATTATTTGTGCCCCATTATACAAAAGATTAAGAAAAAATCCTCCTGCTTGGTCAGGAGAAATGTCTCAAGTAGTGGAACAAATAAAAAAGATAGTTAAAAGACTACCCTGCTTAGGCATACCAAACCCTAATGCTTTTCTTATAGTAGAAACAGATGCATCAAAATTAGGTTATAGGGGGATCCTTAAACAAGTTTCTCAACATTCTTCCAAAGAATAGGTAGTTAGATATCATTTGGGTATCTGACATTCATCTCAACAAAAATATTCTACTATTAAACAAGAAATTCTTTCAACAGTCTTATGTCTTCAAAAATTTCAAGATGATTTATTTAACAAAATTATTTTAGTTCGAACTGATTGTAAAGCTACTCCTGACATTTTACAAAAAGATGTTCAAAATCTGGTTTCAAAACATATTTTTGCCTAATGGCAATCTTTACTCTCTTGTTTCGATTTTGATATCAAGCATATCAAAGGAAAAAATAATTTTTTACCAGATTTCTTAACAAGAGAATTTCTACAGGGTTCAGAATTAGTGTAAAGCCTAACAATAAAGATCAATACGATCCCCCACTGGGAACCCCTAAAGGTTCATCTTCAATATGACCTCTGGCATCTATTACTCCTACTAAGACTCCCAGAGTAAGAAAAATTAAAATAAGACCTTCTATGGCCAATATAGTTAAAACGTCACCTTCAAAACTTGTACAATCTCCAACTCAAACTTTTACAAATCCATTAGCCAATTATTCCAATAAATTTGCCCCCCTACAATACCAAAATACTCTTGTTGGCCCCAGAGATTTTATTACTCATCCTTCTAGTGAAGAAGATATCTATGTAGAAAAAGACGAAGACCTTCCAATAATGGTATTGGAAAAATCTTGGACTCAATCCAACCCGAGACATTTAGCTTCAACACGTTTTCCTCAAGACTTCCATTACCCTCTAATACATTAATCAAAAACCAAAACTTTTTATGAATTTATATTAGTAGATACAGACTCAATAGAAGTATGGCACAATAAAGATAGCTAGGGGAACATCCAGTTCTCTAAAATAAAAATATTAAATGTTTTAACTCCTTAAGACTGGAACCAACCCCTTGTATTCTCCAAAATATTTTTCAAGAGCCTTTAATCCCCAGACCTATACTTATTATGATTACATTGATGCATGGAGTCATACGTTATATTTAAGTCCAGATCGACACTCCTGGTTCATCTGGTTCAGGAGAGGAATATCACTAGAATTTCCAAAATGGTTTATTAAATGGTTTCTTGATCACTTTAGTCCAATACCAGCCATCCTGCCTGATCAAGTTGAAGAAATTTACAATTACTTCAAGGAACATTCAACATTTGTATCTGGATATCGATTCATATCATTTGTAGCTTCTCAGGGAATTACTTAGATAATGGCATGGGAATATATCTATACTCGGCTTTATGACAATGTTGATATTAGAATGCTGTCAAGACAAATAAAAGTGAAATGGTGGAAGAAGTTCAATATTGAATTACTCAATAAAGCAAAAATCAATGAATGGTTAAAAACCCATCAAGAGCCCAAATCACAGTTAGAACGAGACTAAGAACAAGAAGCTTTATTTTTAGTAGAAAAGCAAAAGATCATGGCAGAATTAGCATCAACCACTTCACAAGAAGAATTTGAAGAAGGATTAAAGAAAGTAAGATCTGTTCAAAACAAGAACGTCCAAGAAGAATATGGAGAAAGCACCTCCTAGTCAAATCCATATCTTCGCAACGGAGATATGTTTGATTAGATGTTCCAATAAAAAGTGTCGACAGAAAACGGCAAAGACAACAAAGTTAATATCTTTTGCACTGGCAAGTCACTTAACCCCAGCTGTAAATTACTTTAGTCTTTTCTACTTTCGGTGTGTTGTCTTCATTTTTTCCTTTGTCGGCCACCTTATCTGTCTGATTGATGTGCTAGTTGTAATATTTACTTTCCTGCTTTACCCTCAATAATTGAGTATCCGATGTACACTTATATGTAATTTGTATACTGGTCCCTCGACTATATAAGGACTCATTTTGAGCAATAGCAGCCTGCATCAAAATATTTAGGACAAAAAAAACCAATATTTTTTATTTTAATAATTTCTTTTATGGATAAGATAGTAATTTAATACTTAATTTAAAAAAAATAAAAACATATATTTTCTCTCTCCTATCTTATAATTATCATCTCTTTACCTATTATATAACATATCTTCCATTGTTTTGCTGAATTCTTTCTCTATCTTCCTTTCTCTCATTGCAGAAGATACGTATTTCCTTTGTCTCATTTATTTTTTTCTTGCCGAATTTTTCCTCTATCTTCCCCACGAATTTTTTTCCTGTTATTTCTTGTGTGTGTATATGAAGAGAAAGAGGAGCAAAGAAGAAAACTTGTGTAACTAAGAGATGAGATAAGAGAGAAAAGAGAGAACATGGGAAGAGGAGAGAGAAAAATGACTTTTATTATTTATTTTTAATTAAATGAGGAGAAAGAACATGGGGGAAGGAGTTGTAACTAATAGATGAGAGATAAGAGAGAGAAATGTGGAAAAAAAATATAGGAAAGAGAAAAAGATGTTTTATTTTTTAAATTAAATGGTAGAGTACAATAATATTCCTAAATTAAAATTTGATAATCAAAAGAATTGATTGATTTTTTTGTCCAAATTTTTTGGTGTTGAGTGCTAATGCACACTAACTAAAAAAGAGTAGGGTGGATATTAGCAACCCCCTATATGTATATATAGAGGAGGGATCAAATTACACCGATGTAACTTAAACAACTATGACACCATTCAATAACTTTCAACTGGATGATGTTTTCTTAAAACCCACCGTTGGATTGAAAGTTCCTTTCACATAGATCATGTATACAAAATTTCAAAGTAATCCAAAATTATTTGCTACCTCATTCATATAGATTCAAATTGACGTAATATAATCTTTTCAAAATATACTAAAATATGGATCATTTGATTACCTTCTTATTGTTGTTCAATTTTGGAAAAATTTGACGCAAACAATCTTGGTGATATGTAGATATAATTCAACGGTTGGATCGATAAAAATTTCATTCTATATCAAGTTATTAAAATGGTATAACTCTTTTAGAGTTACACTGGTGTAATTTGATCCTTCCTCGTATATATATATATATATATATATATATAAGAAAAAAGACTATGCACTGACAGTGTAAAATAATTTTACACAGTCATCCAATCACAAACCATCATGTATGGTAAGATTCTAGACTTTTACAAAATTATCTTAAAAGTCATGCAAATGGTGATATGTGATTGGATGATAGTGTAAAACTATTTTACACTGTCAGGGCATCACCATTAAACTCTCTCTCTCTCTCTCTCTCTCTCCCTATATATATATATATATATATATATATATATATATATATATATATATATATATATGTGGGACTTGCTAATGTACACCCACTTGTTTTTTAAGAGGAGTACGTTAGCAAATTATAATTACAACTAATCTTAAAATGCATCCAGGTGTAACTTGCTAACTTACTCATTCTAAAAACAAGGGTGTATGTTAGCAAATACTTGTGGTGTTTGCTAACGTACTCCTACTTATTTTTTAGGAGTAGCAAATTATAACTACGATTGTTCTTAAAATACACTCAAGTATAAGTTGCTAACATATTCCTTCTAAAAAACAAGTGGGTTTATGTTAGCAAATCCACACACACACACACACACACACACACACACACACACACACACATATATATATATATATATATATATATATATATATATATAGAGAGAGAGAGAGAGAGAGAGAGAGAGAGAGAGAGAGAGAGAGAGAAAGAGAGAGAGTGTGTGAGAGATCAAATTACACTAGTGTAACCTTGATCAACTATTACACTATTCAATAACTTTCAATTGGATAATATTTTCTTAAAACCCACCGTTGGATTGAAAGTTCTTTTCATATAGATCATGTATACAAAATTTCATATTAATCCAAAATTATTTACTAACTCATTCATATAGATTAAAATCGACGTAATATAAACTTTTCAAAATATACTAAAATATGGATCATTTGATTACCTTCTTATTGTTGTTTAATTTTGACAAAATTTGACATAGACAATCTTGATAATATGTAGATATAATTCAACGGTTGGATCGATAAAAATCACATTTTATATCAAGTTATTGAATGGTGTAATAGTTGATCAAGTTATACCGGTGTAATTTGATTCCTCCTCATATATATATATATATATATATATATATATATATATATATATATATATATATATATAGGAGATATCAAATTATACCAGTGTAACTTTAAAAGAGTTACACCATTTTAATAACTTGATATAGAATGAAATTTTTATCGATCCGACTGTTGAATTATATCTACATATTACCAAGATTGTTTGTGTCAAATTTTGTCAAAATTGAACAAAAATAAGAAGGTAATCAAATGATTCATATTTTAGTATATTTTGAAAAAAAATTATATTATGTCGATTTTAATCTATATGAGTGAGGTAGCAAATAATTTTGGATTAATTTGAAATTTTGTATACATGATCTACGTGAAAGGAACTTTCAATCCAATGGTAGGTTTTAAAAAAAAAAATCAAGTTGAAAGTTATTGAATGGTGTAATAGTTATTCAAGTTACACCGGTGTAATTAGATCCCTCCTCATATATATATATATAGTGAAAGATTTTATCTTATATAAGAGTGAGAGAAATAAATATTGACCATTAGATCTTATTTGAATGGTCAAGATTAAAACACACTAAGTCATGTGAGTTTTTTAAAAAGTCACATGACTTTTTTAAGTGGTAACATAACATTAAATCTTGACCTTCCATATATGGTTATATGGTCCAGATTTAACTCTCTCACTCTCATATAAGATGTCTTCCTCTCATATATATATATATATATATATATATGAGAAGGGATGCACTTACTCCAAGAGTAACTTTAAGAGACTTACTCCTCATCCTCACCATTCATTTTCTTGAAATCTAATGATTAATATTAACTACTCATTACAACCATTAGCATTGTTTGCATGAATATTAAAGTTTATTTACTTTTTAAATGTTGGGGATTAGACAGAACAAGGTGGTTCTCCTATATATACATTTTCTGTTTTCAAAATGAAATTTTGATTTGGCACACCTTTTTATTTGTCATTTTACCTATATGTTTCACTATGCATAATGTTGAGATGAATAAGCAAGATGACTTTAGCACCAAATTTAGCCAAAATCTCCTTCTTTAGCCATAAAGAGTCTGATCAAACTATTTATAGTCTAATACTGAGTCTCAAATAATTATAATCAAAATTGAAAAGCATAAGCATTTTTGTTTTCACCATATACATTTCAAGTGTATGAATATGCCTCATTATTTTATTTTATTTTTTTGAATTTTCAATCTTTGGATTACATTGAATGTAACACTATTGATAAGTTTTTGAAGATAAATCCAAGTACAAAGTATGTTAGGAAAAGATAATGTCTACCAAATTTATTAGGAAAACATCAATCAAATTTATTATTGTGGTCGAGTGACTACAGTTATAGTGTTACAGTATTCGGGTGGACATGTTGGGTTTTGGTCCTTTTGGAGTCTTGGAATGATGTTATGAAGGATGGCATGACAAAATGTTCTACTGTTGATTGCATACTTCGTTCTTCTAGTCCCACATTGGGAAATTATCTTATGAGTAAAGTTTATATAGTATTCATGTAGAGTAGTCTTTTGCCCAAATTTAAAAAATTTATAGGCACAAAATAAACATCAATAATGCAGTTTATATAATATCAATGTAGAGTTTAGTTTTGCTGCACACGAGTTCACTTATTTTCCTTTAGCATTAAAATATATACATATATTATAAATGAAAAATTAATAGTCAAAATATGTTTTAATATAATAAATTGACAAAAAATTAATAAAACGAAGTAAAAATATAAAACAAATATAGAAAAATAAATTATATAATAAAGATATAAATTGCATTAGTTTTGGACTTCAATAATGTAGAAAATGTAACACCCTAAATTCGGGTTTACATATAATCAACATTTTAAACTTATTTTAATTTAATAAACGTGTTACTTTATTCGATCTTCGGAAAAGGTAAGGAAAATATCTTTTAATTATTTTGAAAACGTGTTAACTAATTTTAATTTTTCCAAAAACTGTGAAGTTGATAAAACATAGATTGGAATTTTACTAAAATTTTTAAAACTTTTGATTAATTAATTTCGGAAGTTGCGTATCGCCGCCTCAAATATAAGTGTACATTTAAAAGCGAGTAAAACAGAATAAACAAAGTAAATAGCTCTGGCTATAAAATATACATATATACATGAAATATAGATTTTCATAACCCAAATGTTTTCTGGAGCAATAGTAATATATACATCCCTAACGTATATACCAAATACACAGGGTAATAGAGTACGAAAGCAGAATGTACATACCAAAAATCTGAAACCTAGGTCTACCCATTCTCAAATACATAAAAGGGGAAAACCTAGTCCCAGAGCGAAGGGGAAACCCAACCTTGCATGTTAGACTTATCCCAAGAAATAGGATAG
The DNA here is from genome assembly GCA_026413185.1 of Pueraria montana var. lobata. NCBI lineage: Eukaryota > Viridiplantae > Streptophyta > Magnoliopsida > Fabales > Fabaceae > Pueraria > Pueraria montana. Next base: position 19,600,974 of record CM048649.1, on the reverse strand, counting down.
CGAAGGGCCTTTGACAAGATTCCTGAGAATAAATTTAGTGGTCATCGTCCATGGGATCCTTCACAAAATCTTCCTCAAAGTTCTTCAAATCCTTCGTATAAACCTTGACTTACTGCTCCCTAAGTTCACGACTAGCGACGGATCCCCTTGACAGGCTCTCACCCAATTACGCCTCCAATTCTTGACATAATGCGGTTTGGCGAAAGGTGGGAAGCGTCGGACCAAACGTGAACTCTTCGAATGGTGTGGCATCAGGAACAGTAGCGGGTACAGATGGACTCTCTGAAGATACTCCAAAAGAGAATGACGATGACGATAACATTTTTGCGATCTCCACAGGTAATGCCACCGACTCCTAACAGAAAAATAAACAAAGGGTAAACTTCCTGCTTCATCAAGCAGTACACACAGAATGACTTGACAGTCCTAAACACAATCCTGCTAACCACCTCGATGTGGTTCTTTAACGATCACACTCGAACCTAATCGTTTCCATTACTATTTCTGTAAATCCTTTCTTACTGGCCAATTGCCACCGGAACTCCCAAAACTCAGTGGTCTTACTTACATATTTGAGTTGGATGACTGTTGGGAGTACACCCTTCACCATGGTACAATGGCGGGCTCGCACCAACTGATGATGTCTCGTATTTTTCTCAGGGTGGCCGAGTGAGCTAAGTGATCTATTGTCACAACTCAATGCCTTACCCTCCAAGGTCAACTTGCCTTACGATCATCTTCCAGGTACCAATTGTGGTCATCCATTACTCCGAGGAATGACTCCTCAACAACCCTCCTCACAGGGATTATTCTTTCTCATCACAGTGGGGTTCTGCTACACATAGTACTGGACAGTCGAATAGATGCCGAGCCTAAGACCTCGTCTCTACTAAAAAATTATATATATATATATATATATATATACACACACACACACACACACACACACACACACACACGAGGACATTGCCTCAATCACCTTTCTATGGGTGACTGTCACATTACGTCATGACACGCCTTTTGAACTCCGCCCCCTCTCTTTGGTATTCTCACAGCTGAAATGCCCCACACAACTTTCTTGTCATCTTGTAATTTCCACAAATCGCCGCGCACACGCAGTTCCATTGCACGACTCTCAGAAAAGTGCACTTCACAATGCATATCGAAATTCTTTATTAAGTTTTATTTGTGCCTTACCCTCTCAATCTCTACGATTTTTATTAATTAACAACTTACTGATGATTCCTCGACGCAAAGGTACTAAGATTATTTCTATGTCCAACGCATAGAAATAAAGAGTTAATTAAATTAATTCCTTTTAAAAAAATGAAATGAAGTCTTGAAGCTAATTAATAATACTCTATGTTGAATTTTCACTTATTATTATCGTTCAATGGCGATCTTACCATAATCACTAGAATCAAATTCTAGTATCACAAGTACTCGCGCCCGAGTCTTGCGACAAAACATTCAAAGTCACCATTGCCCAAGAACTTTGTTCTTTGGGACTTAAAATCACAAATTGGGTACATGGATATATGGTATCCGTTGCCACTTTCATTCACAAAAATAACTATATACATTACACATAAGTCACACACTATATCACGGTTACAGTCAATATAATTAAAAAAAAAGTTGACTAAAAAGGGAAAAGTTTCCCTTTCGCAGTATTGAATGTAAGATCAAATTGATTGCATTAAATGGCCTCAAAACTAGGAAAGTTTTATATGAAATAAAAGCTCTTGAAATCTATTTTTCATATTGGTATCCCACTTAATTAGTAAAAATCTAAAAAAATTATTCAAATTTCCACAAGTTGACAGGTTAGTTAAATCCTTTCTAGAAACATGTTTTGAAGAAATTTTAATTTTGGGTACTTTCCAAAAGAATTTTGAATTGTAATTTTTACAGCATAAAGATAATATCTGGATCTTTCCAAAATGGTATCCGATACCTTTCAATTCTTCTCCAATTGCTCCCAATTTTTTTTTCTTTACAACCTAAAATTCGAGCCGCAGACAGAGTTTCAAAGCCATTGCTCTGTATCTCTTCGAAAAATTGATTTAGAAATTGTACTTGATAATTTTCGTAAATTGCATGGTTAAAAAATCTTGTTTTGTCTAGTTTTTAGTGGCACAATAATGAAAACAAAACATTAAGTGTACAGTTAGAAATTTAAGAAAAACCGAGACATGTTCCAGGGGAACTCGAAAATAGAACAGCCACTTTGCAAGCCATGGATGAACTTCAATACGAGATTTTCTCTCCATGGTGTAAAAATAAAAAGTTGTTTCTTTTTGTGTTTATTTTCATTCAAAACAAATTTTGTGAAAAGCCAACGGTTGGATATTCCAAAATTCACGAAAATGTGGGGGTTGTCCAGGGCAACCCGAAGCTACGGCCACTGCCACTTGAATTTTGGGGTCTCCTTCTACATGAAACACACAAAAACGAGTTTGAAGAAAATGGGTATGGCTTTCCTTGTTCCAGGGACCACCCCTTTCAGTTTAAAGAGATCAAAAACACCATCAAGGCCATGCATGCAGTCACACAAACAGCTATTGTCCAAAGGCTCAATCTTTTCCTTCAAAAAATTTCACATGCAAACATTTCAAACAAATCACACAAACAGTCCAGAGAGGGGCATTCATGTTGTATGTGGTTGAGCCCCCTAACTTTCAACCACACTTAGACTGAAAATAGAATCCACAAGGAAGTTTCCCTCACCTTTGGGGTTGTTGGGTTGTGGAGGAGAAAGTGGAAGGAGAGGGGATGAAGCTGGCTGAGTTTGGTGGTGGAAAGCTTGCTCCTTGGCTTGCATGCAAGGCTTGCAAGAAATCAACAATGGCTGCCATTGGGTGTGTGTGTTTCAGCCAAGAGGGAAGGGAGAAGATGAAGGTGAAGAGAAGGCATGATGTTGGTGATGAAGAAAGGACATCCCAGCTTGCATGCAGCCCACCAGCTTCACAAAAATGGCTTTCTCCTTCCCTTTTGGGTGTCTCGGCCAGTAGCAAAAAGAAGAGAGAGAAAAGAGCTTTTGGTGTTTAACTTGCTTGCTAAGTTGTTGGTTTTTGTGAGTCAATGAGTGAGATAAAGAGGTTTAGTGTGAGTGTGCATGTGTGTCCGTGGAGTTGTATTGTGATGGTTTTGTGTTTTAGCTAGACTTAGGTGTTAAGTTAGATTTTTAGAGTGGCTAGGTGTTGATTAGGTGAGGGGCCGTGGGATTTACGTGACTTAGGTGGGGTAGGTATCAAGCTTAAGTATTTTGCATTGGATTAGGTGTAGGCTTAGGGGAACTAGGAGTTTAGGTACCCGAGTTTAGTTTACACAGTGTAATTTTACACTATGTAATTATAATAGAATGTGATTTAAAATTTTAAAACTTAATTTCAAACATCCAATTAATTTTATAAAACTTCTTGTAATGAAAACTTTTCTAGTTACTCAAATAAAATTTTCTCTGTAAAGAATTTGTTTACGAAGAAACTTTATAAGAGATAACTTGATGTGCAAGTTGCTAGAAATTAAAATAATTAAAATTGCAACCAATAAATTAATTAGTACATAGTAACATATATTTTTAATATTTACTACTAGTAATTAATCTCAACCCAATTAATTTCTAGCAGACATATCAGATAATCATTCACAGACAATTTTAAGTATTTAAACCTTAAATACTTATCACACTGCACATAAGGAAATAAATAAAATAACACAAACAATCCAACCACAGGAAATCTTACAGACAAGTAATACAAAAAAGTAACTACAGAAAATTAATTCTAGAGAATTAATTACAAAGAGTTACCCACAGAGAAACTTTTATCACAAACAATTAATTTCATTGAATTAGTCACATAGATTTTAATTACCGAGAATATTATATCTTTGACCATTATAAAGAAACACTTATATTATTTACTTTCCTTCATTTTTCTTCAATACTCAATTAATTACTAACTATATTTTAATTACTCAAACATATCTTTTCTTATTTAAATCAAACAAATTAATTTCAATTAATTTCTAATTAAACCGCTCACGTCCCTGCTTAATGGGTTGAAATTTTTGGGGTATTACAGAAAATATTCAAACTAATTAAAGTAGAAGTTAAAAGGAATAGTTTGACTACAGAAGTCAAAAGGAATGGTGAAGAATGTAATCTAACAAAATAAAGTAAAATCAAGTTCTCGAATAATATTACAATAGACTGAAACTAAATAAATTTATCATTCTAATTTTTAGGTAAAGACCACATGTATTTTTTATAAGATACAATCTTGCTTGAACTGGGTAGGGCCACTATGGGCACTAAGTTATGCCTATGGGTATTTAACATGGTTGCATGCTCTCTAGGCTCAAATTCGAGACAATTGGTTATGCTGAAATAATTTCACTAAGTTGGTTCACATACTTGATGGTAACTTATCATTATAATAATCTAAATAAATAAAAATTATCCCATAAAATAAGCAATGGAAAAATAGATGACTAAATAATTAAATTATGTAATTTACGATTTTTGCTCGTGCAAAATAAACATTGTGTATTTATATGCACAAATTGAAATGAGATCCTGATGCCATGGAGTTTTTATTGAAGAATTATTGGTTTATTTATATGAATTTAGGAAGGATTTTGATGGATTTGTTTAAATTATTAGGTCGTAGTTTTCTAATCAGGATTCAAGATGATACATAGCTATACAATCAAATTCAAATTAATAAAGAAAAAAATGACATAAGTCAAGGGGAATTGTAAATTGGTTTGGGCTACTAATTCTCGAACTAAATGATAGAAACATTTAGGATATATAAATTTGATCCATAAAAGTGAATTTTAAGTGGAGTGAACAAGTTATGTTATTGTCATAATATGAATATTGCAATGGAATGGAAAATATAAAATTAAAAAAATTAACGTAAAAAGAGTTGCTATCAATGTTTATTTAGGAGAAATATATGTAAAATCCTCATCAATGCAAAATAATACATCTTCGAAAGATATTTTTGAAATCAAAAGTCATTTACATGTAAGGAATGTATTAAGATTCTACAATGTTCATTTTAAAAGCATTTACCCTTAACTAAATGTGTAAAGATGATTTTTATTTTCAAACTTTTACATTCATAACTGTTGGATTATCTTTTTTTTATATTAAAAAAAGCTTAATTGCACATTTTACCTTCAACTATCATTATTTTGCAAATTTTACCATTCAAGTTTTCAAATTGTGAATTCTCTTTGTTGTGTCCTACAATTTCTTAAATTACTCATCTCTCAATGTTCATGTTGTATTGTATATATAAGGTTTATGTGTCAAAATTTGTTTACTCTCGACTCGTTACTTAGTTTTTCTTTGGATTCATCTTTGACTAAACTAATGTCAATTTTATTTAGTAGAGACTATCATGGTATAATTTTATCCTAATTTTTGTTAAATTTTGACTAGTGTTTTAGAATTTAGGAATATATTAAATTTGTATAATTTTATCCTAATTAGTCTTCAAATATTACATTCATATTTTAAATAATTTGTAACTTTTATCTTGTTAGATTTTTTTTTAGTTGCACATTTTCTTTTTTCTAGTTAGATTTGTTCTGTAGAGTGTGTTGTCAAGCTCACACAAAAATTTCTCGAAATTTTATGTTGGTCTTCAATATTTTTTCCACATACGTTTTTCATTTGGCTCTAATAACATAGTAGTGTCATCATTAATTTGATTTGCAAGCATATTCAATAAACATATGAAAGGAACGTGAGACAATCGAAGGGAAATAATTGGACAAAGGATTTATGGAAGATAAAAACTAGACTAAACGATACTCATTTATTGAGAATTGTTTATTACAATCATGCATGAATATTGTTTCTCCTAATAATCTTTTTCCTAAACATTCTTGTAACAAATTATTACCTATTCTGACACTCTTGCAAACAAGAATTCACCGCATAGACCGCAAGACCACGGGCATCTGACATGTAAAGTCAATAACAAAAAAATGTAAAAACATAATTAACTTGATTATGAATAATAATAATAAAATCTTAAAAAGAAGCTAGTTTTGTAAGAGAGTGAATACCAATATTGTCATTAATGGACTTGGTCAAATCACAACTAGTAATACAATTGTAGGCAACATCGATGGACTTGTTATTACAGTTTGCAGTACAAGGAGTCATACATTTATCAAATCGAGTGTTATTGAATATGTGTATTATGCATTTGAAACCACATAACGGTAACATAGAGGGACTTTAGGGCGCAATTTGTTTGGCTCAATTTGCCCAAATAGAGGATTGTAATTAGCTTGTGCGAAGCCTACCATAACCATGATCATAATCACAACTTCAATGGTTTTCATCTCATACTTTGCCATAACTCTTCTCTAAATCTCTTTACAATCTACGTCAAAGAATTTTGTATAAATGTTAAATTTTTGTTGTGATATTTCAAGGAAAATAAATAATTTATAGGCATAAAATAAAGCATGTAAAATAGGTTTAACTCTTCGAAACAATTGTGCATCAAGCTCTTCCAAGATTTTGTGACATGTCAAGTTGACTTATTTTTTTTAGAAATAAAATAATGTACACATTATAAATGTAAAATCAATAGTCAATCATTTCTTACGTACATATGTCTGGCGCAGTATCATCAAGGCTAGGGATGAACTTCATTTGGGGTTTGGTCCTAGACTTGGGGCGGGTCAGTCAAATCTTTGGCTTAGTAATTGTCTGGGGACGAGGCGGTTATCTCTTCAAGTTCCATATGTGGATTTTGTTGATCTTAATCTTATGCGGTTATCTTAAAGCTGTATATGTTATGGACAAGGTAATGTAGTTCTAGTTGATAGTTATGATAGCAAGGCATGCTTAGGATGGGGATTAATCTGCATAATCTATCAGCTGTAGTTTTTGAATAGCTTCGGGACTAAATCACGTAGGGAATTGGCTCTATTTGTATAATTTTTGCAAACTGGACTTACTTGTATCCTTTGCTTGGGATAGGTCACTTCTTGTGCTCTATCTTATGTTCTTTCTAATATAAGGGGAGTGTATTCAATTAAGATTTGAAAAGATTTTAAAAGACTTTTTTAGATAAAAAAGTCTTGTGGTATTCAATCAGGATTTTTAAAGAAAATAAAAAGTCTTATGATATTCAATCAAGATTTTTAATATTTGTTTTCCATGACAACAAAATCCGGTGATATTCAATCAAGATTTTTTATAACTTAAAAAAAGTCACATGATATTCAAAATCCTATAGATTTTGATGAATTATTTTGTAAATTGGATTTTGATGGATTTTGTGTAACTTTTTAGTTATATATATAAATACTTTTCTTTGGCAGATAGCCCATGCAGCTTTGCCCACGAACTTAAAGCGTTTTACTTCTTGTAACCTCACTACACAAGGCACTTGTTCTAGATGCTTGGCTCAGGAGGAAACTATATTCCATGTCCTAAGGGACTATCCTCATTCTAAGGAATTATGGACACGGTGTGGAATATCTTCTTGGCGGTTGCTCACTGGGTTGTACCTACACAACTGGTTGAATGATATCCTAATTGCCATCCTCGAGTTTCCCTCACTTTCTCGTTCGCCCTCCATTTTCCCGCACTTTCCCTGCCACGTCTCGAGTACGGAGAGCCTTCCGCGAATGGCGGGACTACGAGGAGGCGGTGAAGAGGAAGGACCTCGCCGGAGCCCTGCGCTTCCTGAAGTCCCTCGAAACGGAGCGCTCGGCGGAGCCACTCGTCGACGGCAATTCTCCGGCGACCGAGTCGACTCGGCTCCGGTTCGGCGAGTTGGAGCTATTCGGGCCGCAGAGGGATTGGGAGGTTCTGGACACGTGCTTAAATGCCGATGACATGAAGCTTGTTGCTAACGCTTACAGGTTCCTCAGAGATAGGGGTTTCTTGCCCAATTTCGGTAAATGCATAAACATTGGTGAGTTTTCATCTTCTTCTAATAATAATAATAATAATAACAGGTTTAATTATTCATTTAGTCTCTACATGTAATTTCGATAAAGTTGTGCAACCTTTACCTTTTTAGTCCATGTAATTAAAAATCATTCATTTTAGTCCCTATACGTACCATTTTAATCCCTTTAGTCCCTATACCATCAAAATTCATAAGGACTAAAAGTAATTAAAAATAGTATTAATAAGGACTAAAAGTAATGATTTTTAAATATAGAGACTAAAAGGTAAAATTTGTACAACTATAGGGACCGATGTGTAATAATAATAATAATAATAATAATAATAATAATAATAATAATAATAATAATAATAATCATCATCATCATCATCATCATCATCATCATCATCATCTAGATGACATTGTGGACTTTGGCGGAAACATGGCAGCTACATACATATATGAAGAACAATAAAATAGAAACATATACAATTCTCCGAAAGTCTCATAATTCACAAACTTTGGAATAATATTATAACTCTAGAAACTAGACAGTAGAAACTAGAAACTATCACAATTCACCATGGAGACCTGTTAAGAAAAATAGAACAACACAGAACAGAACATAAAAGAGAAGCAAAATATGAACGTATGAAGAAGAAAGAAGTAGAGGAGCAAAACTGGTCTGGTATATTTCAGATTTGCATATCAGTTTTACACACTTTAATCTGTTACAGCTGGAGCTTAAATAAAAGACTAACAAGTTCTGATCTAGTAGAGCAAACAGAAAATTAAAGCTAACATAGAATAGGCATCATTAGCCCACAACTACCTAATAAATAAAAGGCATGCTTAAAAGTAATCAGAAAAGTTGCAAGCACATTTAGTATGACAGTAGAAAATCTCAACTGCCAACAACATGACAGCAGGAAAAATCTCAACTGCCAACACTCCTCCTTGAGATTTTTCTTCAATACTCCAAGCATTGGTTTCAGCTGTCATCCCACATCTTCTGAGGATCATCATCAAGTAGACAAACATTTGCATCCCCTTGCTTAACAGTAATTATATCATCTGAAACAAGAATGCTTGCAGCCTCCTTAATCCATTTTTGATTTCTATGAACCTTAGCTTTTGGTGCTAGACAAGCCATGACAGTTGCAGCAACATTAACAACATTGTACTCCTCTATTGCATTTGCCAAAGCAACAACCATAATAGTTGCAGCTTCCATGGCCCATGAAAAAATATTCAACATAAAACTCCAAAACTTCAAAAACTTGTTTTCCTTCTTCTCTTCAAGTTTGTTGTGGCCAAAGAGGTCCAACTTCTTAGCAACTTTTGTTGCAGGCCCATTTGAATCACACTCTTGTTTTTGAAATACCTCCTTCTCAAGTGGCATATTTTCCAAATTCACAGCTTCCTCCAAAACAGCATGCTTGGACTTTTTCTTCCATTCCACTGGAAAACTTTTATCTCTCATTTTAATGGACATTAGCTCACATCCAAGAGGATCAAATATGGTGCAGCTCATATTTTCAAAACACAAGGAATAATTCCTTTCTAGCATTTGTCCCACACTCAACAGACTTTGATTTATCTCAGGCACAAATAACACATCAGAAATATATTTTGTACCTGCTGGAGTTTCAACAGCAACAACTCCTTTGCCTTTGACATCAACACATTCACCATTGCCAATGGTGACTTTGGAGAAGTAGGACTGGTCTAATTCCTTGAAAATGCTAGCATTGTGGGTCATATGATTTGTGCATCCACTGTCTATAAGCCATACTTCTTTGTTATTACTTGCTGGACAGCAAGTAGCAGCAAATAAATGCTCTTCATTTTGTTCTTCATGCTCCACAACTTGGGCTTGTTGTACTTGTTGGTTTGGTTTATTTTTACAAACCTTCTCCACATGACCAAATTGATTGCAGGCCCAACATTTAACGCTTGGCCTGAACCAACAAAAATTTTCAGTATGGTTGTTCTTCTTACAATGGGGGCAAGGTGGAAACTTATTTTTCCAAGCTCCTCCTTTGTTGTCTTCGTCTTTCTCCCCAAAAATTGGCTTTTTCCCAGAGTTGCTCCAGCCTTGGGCTTTGCCTTTGGAGTGTGCCACAAGAGCACCTTCCATACTTTCTTCCATTCTCAGAGATCTCCTGTGTTCAGTGGCTTGCAATGCATTCACAAGCTCTGCAATGGATATTTTTGAAAAATCTTTATTTTCTTCAAGAGAGGAAATTTTTGACTCAAACCTCTCTGGAAGACACACCAAGATTTTCTCCACAACACGTTGATCACTTAGCTCTTCACCAAGCAATCTAATTTGTGTAACCACCTTTGAAAGTCTGTCAGTAAAATCTTTGACAGATTCACTTTCCTTCATTTTCACAGCTTCAAACTCCCTCCTTAGGTTTAGAACCTGCATCCTTTTTGTTCTCTCACTCCCTTGGAACTCCTCGTTCAGTTGATCCCATGCCTCTTTTGCTGTCTCAAGAGTGAGGATCTTGATAAAAACGTCATCGTGTAGTGCTGCTTGTATAATGGCAAGTGCTTTGCCTTCCTTTGCCAATTCCTCATTATGACTCCTCATTTGAGCTACTGTTGGATTATTTGGTAATGGAGGTGGATTACTTCCATTTTCTACCACATCCCACAAACTTTGAGCTCTGAGATAAGTCCTCATTTTTGCAGCCCACAAGTGATAATGTTCACTTGCAAATATAGGAGGTGGAGGTAAAGAACTACTGCTGAAAGCCATTTGTGTTTGAAGATTTTTTCGTATGGGATTTCTCTCACTCACTGACTCTGGTTTTCCACTCCCTCACAGTCCCTTAAAGATCATTTAAGCTCTAGATACCATGTTAAGAAAAACAGAACAACACAGAACAGAACATAAAAGAGAAGCAAAATATGAACGTATGAAGAAGAAAGGAGCAGAGGAGCAAAACTGGTCTGGTATATTTCAGATTTGCATATCAGTTTTACACACTTTAATCTGTTACAGCTGGAGCTTAAATAAAAGACTAACAAGTTCTGATCTAGTAGAGCAAACAGAAAATTAAAGCTAACATAGAATAGGCATCATTAGCCCACAACTACCTAATAAATAAAAGGCATGCTTAAAAGTAATCAGAAAAGTTGCAAGCACATTTAGTATGACAGTAAAAAAATCTCAACTGCCAACAACATGACAGCAGGAAAAATCTCAACTGCCAACAAGACCACATGTATTGTGTCTTCCATAAGCCACCACACTAACAACATCACACCGTTCTCCTTTCATGGCGTTTTGTACAGATTCCACCATTCTGTATTGCCATGGCGCTGTCGTGGCTGCTATTTGATAACACTGGTTTAAAGTCCTATTATATGTGTGAATTTTCCTTCAGCAGTTGTGCTTTATTTGTTTTTTGTTGGAGTTTCTGTGATCTGTGGACATGTATTTTTAGTATTGTAGCTGTCTGCTGTCATTACACAGATGATGTATTCTGAGAAATTAATAGTTTTTTTTCTTAGCATATGATGAATGTCGTAAGATTGGGTTTTGTGGTTCTATCTGTAAATCAAAGCAATAATTTCTGGCTAAATGTGTGTGTTTGAGTGTGTGTGTGTTTTACCAAATTGATACTATTTAGTAATTTGGCATGGACTTTTTTCTTGTCTATTATTTGTTTTCTATAATCATTCTGGTGAAGTTTTTTCAGGCACTAACTGGTATTTTTTTTTCCTTTATCTTTTCTCCCCCTTTTTCTGGTGTCCATCTTGTATAGTTTTGGAGGGACCAAGGAAAGTGACACCAGATGTCTTGAGCTCCTAAACTGGTTTGGAAGGTGTGAATATGAATTTCTGACACAATATTTTCCCCCTAGCTGTAAATTGCTAAAAGTGCCAGTTTCAGTCATGTTATGTCAGAATGAATAACATTTTGTACAATTCTATGTTGCTGAAAAATGGTTGTACTATATAATTTTTCCTTCCTTCTGTGCAGTGACTAAACTTGCTCCCAAGAAGTGGGGTCTTTCAGATGGTTCAAGCATTGTTTTGGTTGCTTTTCTTGGCGGGGTGTCCTTTCTTATATCACAAGGAATTGACCTCAGGCCCAATCTTTTGCAGTTTGGTTTGGTTCGGTTTGACGATTTATTATTATTATTAATCTATTATTACAATGTAAAATCTATTAACTAAACTTACATAATTACTATGCCAAATTATTTTAAAAATAAATTTTGTTTTTTTATTAAATTTTGTTTAACATATTTTAGTTGAAAATTATTATTATTTTATTTCTATTTAGCATTATTATAAAATAATATTATCAACTCTTTTTTGTAACATAATAGTAAATTGTGCATCATCTAATATTTAACACTATTTTTTTTAACAATATTGGTATATCACTTTTTAACATATGAAAGTAAAATATGCACCTTGATTACAAAGCAAAGGAAATGTCATAAATTATTTAATACTTATTATTAATTATCCTAACAAAAATCACATATTAAAAACTTATTATAAAAAGAAGTACATTATAAATCACATACTATAATCATTAAAAATTTAAATGATACTAGCTACATAATGCTAAACATCCATTAAATAAAATCAATATAATTATAATATGCGGTTTGGTTTGATTTTTATAACAAGATCCGAAAAACTAAACCAAACCGCAAAAAGTATGCGATTTTTGCAGTTTTTAGTTTTTGGGTTTTTTTGGATAAGTTTGGCGGTTTACAATCGGTTTGGTTTGGTTTTGAACACCCCTATTGTAACCCCCTTTCTTATTAATTAATTTCTATCTAAAATCCATAAACACGAAATTTACAAATAAAATAAATACACTCCATTAAGTTTAAAGTTTGTCATTATAATTTACATTATTAAAATTTACAGAAAATACTACTACCAATTTTTTTTTTCTAATTAATACAAAAGTATCTAAAGCCACAAAACCCTATTCCTATAGCTCTGGAACATGTCTGCATCTGTAACTTCTAATTAATCTTCCAAATACCTGCAATCACACTCCCCTAGAATCTGGGGACAGCATTACCGGATCAGGCATTTAATTTCTAATACATAGAAAAACAATCACAATCAATGACATTTCATTTCATAACTAAGAATTCACATAAATAATGCAAAATGCAGTATGCTTTATGAAAATGCAAGTTTATAAAGCACATGCAGTTTTGACTCAAAATCCTTTTGACTCAAAATCATTTTGACCCTGCTCCATGGAGACTTCCCCTTTGAGTGTTTAGTAAGTAACTGGCCTACCATTACGTACTGCAATTCAGCTATCAGCCCCTACTAAACGCGAATAAGCTAGCAGAATTAGGAGATCAGGATACCCGGAAGGCCACCACGGCAGCATCTCTGTCCAGATTACAGTCACATGTGGAATTGCCAATATCCCTCACCCCACAGACTATATAATCACAGACTATACAGTCCTGTCTAACTTACTCTGCTCACCCATTTCTCAGGACTATCATATTCTCTGTTTATAATCTCAATCATCTTTTCAAATACATGGCTACCGCAGTCCGGTCAGTCAACACAGTTCTCTGTTCATATTCTCAATCATATTTTCAAATACATGACTACCGCAGTCCGGTCAGTCAACATAGTTCTCTGTTCATAATCTCAATCATATTTTTAAATACATGACTACCGCAGTCCGGTCAGTCAACACAGTCCTGGAAATCAATTCCCCCATAAATACTCAATTCTCATTTATCAAACTCGTTTAAAAATCTTTATTTTTCGCTCAAAAGACTCATGATCATGCAATATGATAATGATGCTAATAAGTAAATAATTATTATTAAACAATCACATAATAATTATAGAAATTCAACAATTAACATTATAACATTAACACTTTAATAAAATACCAACTAGTTCATTACTATGTAAAATTTCTAAATTATCCTTGATATTTTTTTAAAATTCCAATTTTGCCCTTGATCTTTTTATGAAATTCCGAATATGTCCCTAATTGTTCTAGAATCTATGAAATTATCTAATTACCCTCAATCTTTTGATAAAATTCCAATTGTATCCTTTAAATGTGAAATTACCTAATTAACCTCAATCTTTTTATAAAATTCCAATTGTATCCTCTAGATGTGAAATTACCTAATTACCCTTATACTTTTTAATTATTGCCGAAAATGCCCTTAAACTTTTTCTAAAATTCCCAATGTGTCCCTACATGTGAAATGACTATTTTACCCTTGGTCATTTAAAAAATTCCACATGATATCCCTATCATTCTCATCATGGCCGTATGGCCTCCTTCACATTTCCAACAATTTTCTCAAAACAACCAATCCAAATTCCAATCAAAATCAAATCAATTCAAGAAATCTCAATCAAGAACAAATTTCAATTTCCAATCAAGAACAAGCCAATCAATCAATTCCAATCCATCACAACACATCATGAATTCAATCAAACATGGATTCAAACAACAATTTCAAGCTTCTAACATCAATCATCTAAAAGCCCTAAATCAATTTCATCTTTTGTTGAATCTTGATCAAATCTTGAAATTAGACCTAAGAACATGTTTCTATTAACTCCAATTGGTTTAAATTGAAATTAAATGCCAAGATCCTTACCTTGAATCCTTAATTTGATGAAGAAATCTTGAATTTCCTTTTTCCCCTTTTCTCTCTTTTTCCTTGGCTTCTTGAAATTTTAAGGTTTTTCTTCAAATTTCTTCTCTTTGGACCGAAGCTATGTTAGAATTTGTGAGATTTAGGTTGGTTTCTTTCTTGATTTTGGTTGAAAAGATGAAGTGAAATGGAGGGGCAGCAGCTGCAGAAGCTCACGGGTTTGGGTTTCTTAAAGAGTTAAATTTTGTGCTTTTTGTTTTATATTAATTTCTATATCTTTTATAAAAAGTTTTCTTCACCAAATTGAATGGCATTCACACGTCCAGCTACTGCTGCTGCCTTGTTCCAATAGCAGCCAATTTGGACAAAAAATCACAGCCACTTGCACGTTCAAGATGGCTTGCCTTGGTGACTTTTCAATTTGTGTCAAAAGTCAAAATTTTGGAAAATGGTAGATTAGTCTAGAAGGTCTTTTAGGGCTTTTAATTATCTTACAAAGTAATTAGAATTTGAAGAAACTAACACCACCATTGGATTCCTCACTATCAAAAACCTTGGGGTAGTGTCTTACTTATCTCTTAATCCAAGTCTAATTAGCTTAATTTAGTGACATTAGAAACTTTGATTTGTCACCTTGTGATTGGTTAATACTCTAAATTTAATTTTTCTTGGTTAAACATTTTTAATAATTATTCTAAGTATATTACAATTATTAGATAATTCTATAGATGTCATACAAATTTTTTTCTTAATTTTTCACCTTAGAATTTTATCGTAAGAATTTCTCAAAGTTCTAACTTTCAGAAAATTCTAACAATTCGGAATTAGCATTTTAATTCTTTAACAGTATATATTTTTAATCTATATTCACTTACCTTTTTATTAAGTTACAGATTGGTCCAAAATTTTACACTTGAAAATTTATCCTGGACAGCTGTCTGACATACTGTCCAGTCAACAAGTAATTTCATTTCTCAACTGTATATATTTTAAATCTACATTAAATTCTTGATTTATTAGAGTACAGTTTAATCCAAAATGTTATACTGAAAATCTTATCCTGAACAGCTGTCTGACACAACTGTCCGGTCAACAAGAAATTTAGGCCTAAACAAATGTATCAAAAGACTTAGAAAATTTTGCTGAGTAGAACTGTATAATTTTTAATATGAAAGTATGTACAGAAAATATTCTCTAAATACAGTACGTAATTTCTTATAATATTTATAGAAAAATATTCATAAATAGTAAAATAAAAATGAGGGTGTTACACCTATGACAAATGATAAGTTGATTGTCATTTGCATGTGAGAATATTAAAATAATTAAAAAGATTTTTAAATTGAAAAAAAAGGTAAAAAGGAATTTGAATTAAATTAGTGAGAATAAAATTGAGAAAACATAAAAAAAAATTAAAAAATAAAAATAAAAACGAGTAGCTTAGCTAGAAGTATCAAAATGGGCCTATCTTGATGGGCTGACCTGATTAGCTCAACAAATGGATTGGGTTGAGCTGTGAAAATTCAAGCTCAAGTTCATGTTGGCCCAGTCCAACCCAGCTCAAATTTTTGTTGGTTTGAAGTGGGCTAGGGCGAGTCGTGGGCCAATTTATTTATTTTGATTATTTATTTTTTATAATTGATAAAATCATAAATGATAAATTTAATATTACGTGTGTTGTTAGTGTTCATTTTAAGGTTAATAATATATAGTAGATATTAAGTTTTATTTTTACTTTGGTATTTGTCTATAGTTACAATCGACACATTTTATTTTTACTTTTACTTGTAGCTAGTAGCTGAAAGCTATTAAGCTAACTTATTGAATCATAAGTGTTTGATAAAATTATTTGTTGAAGTAGCTGAAAAAATATAAAATGACAAAAATAGACATATTTATGTGATATTTTCATATAAATTTCAATTTCATTTTATTGAAAAAAATATATTTTAGGGTATTTATAATTTGTTTTTAATTAATTTTAATTAAACACTTGTAATTTTTTATTTATAGATCAATTCTTTTAATTATATTTTTTATATATTGTGTTTTTTACTATTCATCTTATACTATATCTTAAAATATTTTCAATCAAATCTAAAATAAAGTAAAAAAAAAACATACTTCCAAGTAGACATCACACTTTCATTAAGTTAATTAGTGTAATGGTTAAAATATCTTGAAGTATAACATTAAAAATAATAGAAAAATAATTTGAATAGAATAGTGGTTAAAATAAAAAAATTTATATTAAAATAAAAAATTTAATATTCTATTCAAAATTTTATGGTTAAATAAACTTTTTATTTATGAATAATAAAATATTTTTCAGTTACTTCAACAAATAAGTTTACCAAACACTTATGATTTAATAAACTAGCTTAATAGCTTTCCACTACTAGCTACAAGTAAAAGTAAAAATAAAATGTGAAGTCTACTTAAAAGCATTTGTCACATGCATGCATCCAACAATCAACTTGTCATTTGTCAAAAATAAGCTACAAGTAAAAGTAAATATAAAAATATCTTGAAGTATACTAGTTACTTCAACAAATAATTATTATTCTCACATGCATATGACAATCAACTTGTCATTTCTCATTAATTTGTTCGTTGCTACCATGTTATCCCTTAACACACTCTTTTACTTGCATTATATAGTTAATTATTACATTATGTTTTTATTTTTAATTAAAAATTTTGGCTACTAAACAAAAATTAATATAAAATGAAAATTGTAAAAGAAAAATACTTTGTTTTAAAATAATATTATTGAAAAATTATTTAAATATTAAAAAATTAATTTTAAACTATACAAGTTTATTTAATTAAATTATACATTCTTTTAAAAAAGAAAATTTCGATTTAAAAATATAAGTTCATTAAAAAATTGATTTTAAAAAATATATTTATATATCAATTGAAATATAGTGCCCGGAGATATACACACACGTAACTCACCCACAAAAGTTAGAAACTAGGCCCACATGATTTTTTACTTTTTGTTAACAAAACAGGGTCATTATCCAATGGTTTTGTACTCATAGTATTTATTGAAATCGTATCCACATGATTTTCGTAAAGGACATCTAACGGTCCCTATTTCCTTACGCATGGTGTGAGACTTGCGTGCCTTACGCATGGTAGCCTCCGTCTACAAAACTCAACCTAAAATATGGCCACTTTATTCCAAATTGATAATTAACATAACTTGATGAAGTTTAATCAAGTTTTTTGTTTGCTACCAGAATTTGACTAGATTCAACAGATTTCAAATCAAATAATCAAAATATAGAAATTCTTAAACTTGGTCATTTTGCTTGCTATGATAGTTTAAGACGATGGTCATTCATTTTACAAAAGATTCAATTCAGTCCAATTTAATATTTTACACTTTATCCCATGTTGAGAATTGGCATAACTTGATTAAATTGTAAGCTTTCACAAGGGAGTGAAGAAAAGGAAAACTCGTAGTCTCATACCAACATCTATATGCAATGTGTATAGTTCTAACGAAAAAAACCAATTGATTCAACTTAAAATCTATCCTTGACATGTGAAGCTAATCTCATTCTAATTTCAAAGAAAATCTATTATAAGAGAACAGAAGCCTTGTGACAACAATCATGCAATATCAAATACTATAAAACTATCAATAAAGAAAAAAAATGTACACATATTCGTGCATGTTTGGTTTTACATTAGATTCTTCATAATCATGTTGAAATACCACTTAACATAATTTTAGGTAAACTTTTACATATTTGGTTCCATGTGAAAAATTGATTTTGAATTGTAGCAACTTTAGGTAAATTTTGCATTAGATACAAAACTTTATACTAAATTTTACTATTAACTTGCATTTATAATAAAAACATGCAAACATAAATAACATCATTTCAAAATCATTTTTGAAAAATTAATTTAAGTCAAAATCAATTTAACTAACGTTCATCTAAACACATGCTCCATAGACAAGGAGACAACTAGTGGCGAAGCTTCTAAGAAGCGGGAGGCACCCCCCTCCCCCAATTTTAGTAAGTGTATGTGTGTGTGTAGTGAATGTTTCAAATGAGAACACATCTTAAAATAAGAAATGAGAACAATCATTAATAGCCTTTGAATTATAATTAAAAGAAAATGTAAGGCTGAGATTAAAAATCAATTAAAACAAGTCACGTGCCATTCTTCCCCCTTCATGCCCTTCTGCTTTCCTTGCAAATTGTTATTCTCCACTCACGTTTGGAAACTACATGTACTCGTCAATCAGCAGCACATCTCTTAGTAATTAAATTACAAAACCAAAGAGACCAAATGTAAATTGAAGAGTAAAAATCATAATTTCCAAATTGCATTTCGTGGGAAGAAGGTAAAACATGAGAGAGGTAGTGAGACCATTGGTCAGCTAGATAAGGTGTTAGAGGTGGTCCCGTCGCATAAAACACGTTAGAAGATAAAAATGGCTAGATTATTAAGAACCCTTAGTGATTTAAATTTAAGAAATAAACATAAACAAATAGTTGTCAGAACTCCTCAAGATGGATCTTCTACATCCAACAATGAAAATAATAAAGATAAAGAATTACAAATAGCAGAAATAGAGAACTCTTTACATAATTGGTCAATACCCGTAGTTAAAAAGTGTGAGGTATATAAACAACATAAAATATGGTCAACATCTCAACATGAAATACATGTTTTAGAATATAGTTACCCAGGCACTAAAAACAATAAGGTAATTAATATTTTAGAACAATCAACACTTGAATAACGTATAAAAAATGGATATAATTTTATTCATTTAGGGTTAATACAAGTGGCTACAAAACCTAATTATCGATTAGGAGTTAATAGTCCAATATTAATGTTATTAAGAGATGTAAGACTTAAAAAATTTAATGATTCAATAATTGCAATATTAGAAAGTAATTTACATGATGGACCAGCCTTTTTTAATTGTTATCCAAAATTTTCAATGAATATTAGAAATGAAAAAACTAGTAATGCAATAAAATTATATGTAAAAATTCTAGATGAAATAGTAGATGAAGTATCTGGCCCAATACAAATAATTTACAGAATTTATTATAAAATAACAAAAATTGATTATAATTATAGAGCTTTAAGATCGTCTCCAAAAGATGAAACAATATTAGTAGAAGCAAATCTAAGAAAATCCTCAGTACAAATACCAAAAAGATTAAGCCATGATGAAGTTATTAATAAAATTCCAGAAGATTGGTTATTAGAAGATTGGTTATTAGAAGATATAGTTTCAAAACCAAAAGTTTATAATACTCAGGTAAGAGACATAATTCAAGAAGGTACAAATATTAGATTAAGAATGAATAGGTCATCATCCTTAAAATTTCAAGAACCTCAAATGATACATAAAGGACAAACCTCAAGACATTCAATAGATGGATCTACAATAAATTTAGATCTAAGAGGATTAGATAATAACAACCCAATAATCTCTAAACCCATTTACCAAGAATCTAAAAAATCATAATCTCCACAATATTCTCCTACAGCTTCTCAAATTTTAAATACTTTAACTAGAGATACACCTTTTCAAATAGATAAAAATTGGATTAGACAAGATTTTGAAGCACCATATAATCAAGATAAACAAAAATGGTATTTTTCAACTTTTACAGAAAATCAAACAATAGAATTTAGAAAAATATACTATAATTATATGGAATAAAATGAAATAAATTTATATTTCTTTGACTGGTTTTCAACTTATAGTAAAGAAAATAATATAACATACCCCTTTAAAGAAACTAAACAAATAAGTCCTTTGGGAAAGACAGTAACGAGTTGGAAAACTTTAAGCAATAACATAATAGAATCAGAGTATCCACCTCAACAAGGAATAACTCTTCAAATCTCAAAAGATTTAAAAATAGAAGCAAGTCCTTACAAAGATATTATAGGAGAAGAAAAAGTAGCAGATAAAAAAGATATAAAAAAAATACATTCTCAACTAAATTATTCGAATATCATGTTAGAAACTAAGTTAAAACAATTAATTAGAATAAAGAACCAACAACAAACTGATAAAAATAGTACTTTAAATATAATGTTAAAACCTCTTGTTAAACCTATTTATAAACTAATAAATGTTCCTAAAAAAGAATTAGAAGCAATAAAATTCGAAAGTCATACAGATATAAAAATTGAAGAAATTAGAAAAAAAATAGAAAAATTAAGTTTAGAAAAATTTTCAATAAATACCCTTGAAAAAGAAGAATTAACAATAAATAAATTAAGAAATTATCCAAAATTAAGAAATTATTATTCAAGACCTTCACCCGCTAGTGTTCAATTTGAAGAACATGGTGAATTAGTTCAAAACTCATTTACAGGAAGTGATATAACTGAATGAAATTTAGACGGATTAAGTGAACAAGCAATATTAGATTTAACTTGTCAAATGTAAATGGCAGCAACTGCCTATAAAACAAAAGGATGTTCAGATAGAAGTGCTATAATAGCAATAGTTCAAGGATTTATGGGTCAATTAAAAGGTTGGTGGGACAACTTATGTACTAAAAATGATAGAGTCTCAATATTGAATAGTGTAAAAGCTGAAAATCAAGAACAAGATGTAGTGTCAACACTCATATATACAATAATTCAAAATTTTGTAGGAGACCCTAATATATTTAAAGAAAGAGCAGCTAGTCAATTAGAAAATCTATATTGTCCAACAATGTCAGATTATAGATGGTATAAAGATACCTTTTTTTTTTTTTTTATCAAAGATAACCTTAAGAGAAGATGGATTTGCAGGATTTTGGAAGGAAAGATTTATAGCTGGACTTCCAAAAATTATTTTCAGAAAAAGTTAGAATGAATTTAGAAAAACATTATGGAAAACCAATCATTTATGATAACTTAACCTATGGACAAATACATAATATAGTAATAGATACAGGAATACAAGTATGTACAGACTTTAAACTACATAAAAAAATGCATAAAGAAAGTATGACTAATAGAAGAGAAATAGAAACATTTTGTCATCAATATGGTTTAGAAGTTATAGGAGCACCAAGTGCTCTAACAAAGAAAAAGAATAAAAAACAATCAACTACTTACAAAAAACCATATAAGAAAAAATACAACAGAAATACTTCTCAAACTCAAAAGTGGTAGAATAGGACATTATGTCAATACCTGAGAAGTTCCTAAGAGAGATAATGCTTGCTAGAAATGTGGTAGAATAGGACATTATGTCAATACCTGTAAAGTTCAACAAAAAATAAATGAATTAGAAATAGATGAAAAATTAAAACAAAGTCTTATTAATATAATAATAAACTCAGAACCAGAAGAATCTTCTGCTGAAAATGAAGAAGATGAAGATGATATAATATATCAATTAGAAAATGAAACTTCTGAAAATTCTGAAACTTCTAAAGAAGAATATTGTTTAGGACCAGAATTATGTACTTGCACAAATTGTAAAACAATAAATATGCTAACCAAAGGTCAAACTACAACGTTAATATCAATAATAGATAAATTAGAAGACTCTCCATTAAAGGATGAATTTTTACAACAATTAAATAATTTAATACAAAGAGATGAAAATAATAGAGTCGAACTAAAAGCCATAGACATGAAAGAAATTTATAACAGATTTAAAAAACCAAGTAATCAATTATCTATAAAAGATTTACAAGATGAGATTAAGAATCTTAAACAAGAGATTCAAATATTAAAACAAAATGATATCTCTTTAGAATATAGATTATTAGAATTAGAGGGAAAAGAAATATTAAAATTACAAGAAAAGAGTCAATATTCTCATAATGAAGAAGAAACATCAACTCAAAATTATATTAATCTATTAAGCATAATTACTACCCATAAATGGCATTGTGAAGTAACCTTAATAATTAAAGAAGAAAAGTTTAATATGATAGCCCTTATAGACTTAGGAGCAGATATTAATTGCATACAAGAAGGATTAATACCCACTAAATATTATGAGAAAACTCTAGAAGGAGTTACAAGTGCAAATGGATCAAAAATGAGTATTCAATATAAACTGTCAAATGTAAAAATTTGTAAAAAAAAAAAAATGTTATAATACTTCTTTTGTATTAGTTAAAAATATGAACACTCCATTAATATTAGGAACCCCATTTTTAACTTTATTATATCCTTTTCAAGTTAGTGAAAATGGATTAGTAACTACAACATTAGGTAAAGAAATCTATTTTGAATTTATAAAACCCCCTAGGACAAGAGAATTAAATTTATTTAAAGATTCATCAATAAGTCAAATAAATTTAATAGAAAGAAAAAAGAAACATATAAATATGTTAAATAAAGAAATTCAATATAAAAGAATAGAAGAACAACTTAAAAATCCCAATATTCAAAATATTATAAAAACTTTTCAAGAAAAAATAGAAAAAGAAATTTGTGAAACAAATCCAATAGCATTTTGGCATAGAAAGAAATATGAAATATCGTTACCATATATAGATGGGTTTAATGAAAAAGATATTCCTACTAAAGCAAGACCTATACAGATGAATCAACAATACTTAGAATATTGTAAAAAAGAAATTCAAGACTATTTAGACAAAGGATTAATTAGACTTTCAAAATCACCATGGAGTTGTTCAGGCTTTTATGTTATGAACGCTTCAGAATTAGAACGAGGTGCACCAAAATTAGTTATTAATTATAAACCTCTTAATAAAGTATTAAAATGAAATAGATATCCTTTACCCAATAAAAATGATTTAATTAAAAGACTTAATAATGCAACAATCTTTTCAAAATTTGATATGAAATCAGGTTATTATCAAATTTCGATGGTGGAGGAAGATAAGTATAAAACTGCCTTTGTAGTACCTTTTGGCCATTATGAATGGAATGTAATGCCACAAGGACTAAAAAATGCTCCAAGTGAATTTCAAAATATCATGAACGATATATTTTACTCATATATGGAATTTGCAATAATATATTTGGATGATGTTTTAATCTTTTCAAAAAATATTAATCAACATATAGAACATTTAAATAAATTTATAGAAATTATTAAAGAAAATGGATTGGTAGTATTAGCAAAAAAGATGAAAATATTCCAAACAAAAACAAGATTTTTAGGATATGAAATATATCAAGGGACAATTACTCCAATACAGAGATTGTAACACCCTAGAGGATATTACCTTTGTCTCCTTATATTGCTAAATTAATAGAAATTAGCATATAAGAATATCAGAGTTTACTATGCGAAAACTAAAGCTTAACATATATTACAAATACCTAAATCTAGTACAAAGCTCTTGGTACTTATGTACCTTACAAAACATAAGAAAGGATTATAAACATAAACTAGAATTCCCATGCATTGGGAATTGGACAAAGCTATACTAATAACATCTTCCTTCAGGAAGGCAGCTCCGTGCTCCAAGCTCCTCCCACAAGGTGTCCACCTACTAACCTGTAAAAACATGGAAACTAAAGGGATGAGACATAATGTCTCAGTGAGTGCTCTGAGGACTCTAGGCTGACTCTCTATTCTAGAGACCTCTTACTTAACCCTCATAGCTTCTCTTTTCTTTTCTTGATACTCACACTCACAGCTATTACCTCATCATATCTATGTTACTATTTCGTGGGTCATTCCTTGACCTTTATTGAGGCACATAGAGTTGGCCTCCTATGCCAAATCTAGGGCCACTAGTGCACTAAGGCACCTAAACATCATTTTGTTACTCTTAACCACTCATCAGGGTCTCACTTTTCTATAACATTGGATGGGAACATGTGTAACCTTTCTTTTCTCTGACTTGCCCAACTTGGGCTTACATCACCTCTCTCTGTGAGGCATAACATTTGCATACCTCTCTGGGTAGCTTACATTAGCTTTATAGGGTTTAACTGTAACCCCTTTCCTACCTTTAAGGGTATAAATAGCTACACACATCCTCATCTAATGTCTAGACTTATCTTACATCACTCACCTAACAACTAGGCTTAAGACTTCTCTCATGTTCTAACATAGAACATACATACATCAAGCACATCAACATATCATAGATTGTTTCTACAACTATGTGGTTGGTATTATTCTTTCATGTAAGTTATATCTTAAGTTCCGTCATTACCTTAATTGGCTGAGCTCTAGCCATCAAGAGGCGTCCCTCTTGCTATAACCTTTAATTAAACCCACCGGTCTAAGTGAGTGGATTGTCAACTCCGTTATAAAGAAGAGTCTCCTGACTGACTTGTTCTTCTCTATGAAGAACCCCTTCTCCCTGTGAAGAAGGTTGGTTTTCCCCCATGGGTGTTTGGGTGACGGTCCCTTTACTCACCACTAGGGGGCCTCGTAGCCCTTTAACATGACTTATCCCCTTTATTAGGATCATAAACCTGACTTATTCCCTTTATTAGGATCATAACTTTCCTTTGAAAACACTTTCATAAAACCTTTTCATAAAGAATCCTTTTCATAATATTTCTAAAACTCATCACTCCTTGGTGACATAGAGGATCCTCAACCCTTTGCACACCATTGTACGCCGAGCGTGCGACTCTCGGACGTGACTGGTACCGGGGAAGATTCCACCCTATGTCATTGAGGGGAATTCTTTTGCTAAAAACCTTTCATGAAACTATAAACTTTGCTTAAAAGCCTTTTCTAAAACTTAGGGGAAACTCCCCACCTTTTTACTAAGTGGCATAGGCATAGTCTTAAGTATTTTAGGTGTCTTTTATTAAAAGGGTCTATCGTTACATACAATCAATCCTAAGCATAAGGCATAACCACACGAATACCACTACCATTAACATTAACAACCAACATCACATAGCATCAAACAATCATACATAAGCATGGATAAAAGCTTAGGAAGAAATTATGTATATATAGCCCTTATATTCTTCCAAAGGTCCCCTCGAACCCTTGAAAAGGGTTCCCAAACTGCTCTCTTATCATACCTATGCTTAAGCTAGAACCTAATCTTGCTTAAGCTAGACTGACAATCCTATTCCCTAGAGTCTCATGCTTAAGCAACAGAGTACCTCGCTTAAATGCCAGAGCCACGCTTAAGCGCCAGAACTCTGCGCTTAAGCGCCAGATATTCGCGCTTAAGCACCACTTTCAGGTGACTCCGTGCTTAAATGACAAACATAGCTCACTTAAGCGAGAGTCTACAACTCTGCAGAACTGCGAACCTTCGCGTTTCCGCTCCCATGGCCATCCATGGCCTACCAACCTCTTTCAAACATACGAGATCGAGTCTAAAACATGTCTACACCAAAACCCAACTCTCAAACAAACTTATACACTCCCCAATCAAGCTCAACTCATCAGCCCATCAAAATCCTAACTAAGAGCTAATGAGGGGAGAAGAGGGGAAAGGGGATTCAAAGCACAAACAACATAACATAGAAGGGTGAAGGGGAAGCATTCACTTTGTGGGTCTCGAATCTGAGCTCTGGGGCACTGAGTCTCGGATCTTTGCTCTGCTCCTCTTATCTTCCTCTTCTTTCTTCTTCTCCTCCTTCTCTCTAACTCCTTTTCTTTCTTTCACTTTCTCTCTCTAACTCTCCCTCTCCTCTTCTATTTAAATCGGGGTGCATGTGTGCGGCTTAGTGAGCCTTGGCCCTCCTTGGGTCTTGGCTCCCCATCAGGGTCTTGTTATCTTATTTCTATTATATCCTATTTTAAGGTAACTATTATTAATGCTTAAGGGTATCCTTAAACCATTAAATACAAAAACTATTCCTTAAAGATATCTCTTTATTATTTATTTCTAATGTTCGTAAATTTGGGCTGTTACAGAGATCAATAGAATTTTCTAATAAATTCCCAAATGAAATAAAAGATAAAAACCAATTACAAATATTTTTAGGATGTGTCAATTATGTGGCAGACTTTATTCCAAATATTAGAATTATTTGTGCCCCATTATACAAAAGATTAAGAAAAAATCCTCCTGCTTGGTCAGAAGAAATGTCTCAAGTAGTGGAACAAATAAAAAAGATAGTTAAAAGACTACCCTGCTTAGGCATACCAAACCCTAATGCTTTTCTTATAGTAGAAACAGATGCGTCAAAATTAGGTTATAGGGGGATCCTTAAACAAGTTTCTCAACATTCTTCCAAAGAATAGGTAGTTAGATATCATTTGGGTATCTGACATTCATCTCAACAAAAATATTCTACTGTTAAACAAGAAATTCTTTCAACAGTCTTATGTCTTCAAAAATTTCAAGATGATTTATTTAACAAAATTATTTTAGTTCGAACTGATTGTAAAGCTGCTCCCAGCATTTTACAAAAAGATGTTCAAAATCTGGTTTCAAAACATATTTTTGCCTAATGGCAATCTTTACTATCTTGTTTCGATTTTGATATCAAGCATATCAAAGGAAAAAATAATTTTTTACCAGATTTCTTAACAAGAGAATTTCTACAGGGTTCAGAATGAGTGTAAAGCCTAACAATAAAGATCAATACGGTCCCCCACTGGGAACCCCTAAAGGTTCATCTTCAATACGACCTCTGGCCTCTATTACTCCTACTATGACTCCCAGAGTAAGAAAAATTAAAATAAGACCTTCTATGGCCAATATAGTTAAAACTTCACCTTCAAAACTTGTACAATCTCCAACTCAAACTTTTACAAATCCATTAGCCAATTATTCCAATAAATTTGCCCCCCTACAATACCAAAATACTCTTGTTGGCCCTAGAGATTTTATTACTCATCCTTCTAATGAAAAAGATATCTATGTAGAAAAAGACGAAGACCTTCCAATAATGGTATTAGAAAAATCTTGGACTCAATCCAACCCGAGACATTTAGCTTCAACACGTTTTCCTCAAGACTTCCATTACCCTCCAATACATTAATCAAAAACCAAAACTTTTTATGAATTTATATTAGTAGATACAGACTCAATAGAAGTGTGGCACAATAAAGATAGCTAGGGGAACATCCAGTTCTCTAAAATCAAAATATTAAATGTTTTAACTCCTTAAGACTGGAACCAACCCCTTGTACTCTCCAAAATATTTTTCAAGAGCCTTTAATCCCCAAACCTATACTTATTATGATTACATTGATGCATGAAGTCATATGTTATATTTAAGTCCAGATCGACACTCCTGGTTCATCTGGTTCAAGAGAGGAATATCACTAGAATTTCCAAAATGGTTTATTAAATGGTTTCTTGATCACTTTGGTCCAATACCAGCCATCCTGCCTGATCAAGTTGAAGAAATATACAATTACTTCAAGGAACATTCAACATTTGTATCTGGAAATCGATTCATATCATTTGTAGCTTCTCAGGGAATTACTTGGATAATGGCATGGGAATATATCTATACTCGGCTTTATGACAATGTTGATATTAGAATGCTGTCAAGACAAATAAAAGTGAAATGGTGGAAGAACTTCAATATTGAATTACTCAATAAAGCAAACATCAATGAATGGTTAAAAACCCATCAAGAGCCCAAATCACAGTTAGAACGAGACTCAGAACAAGAAGCTTTATTTTTAGCAGAAAAGCAGAAGATCATGGCAGAATTAGCATCAACCACTTCATAAGAAGAATTTGAAGAAAGATTAAAGAAAGTAAGATCTGTTCAAGACAAGAACGTCCAAGAAGAATATGGAGAAAGCACCTCGTAGTCAAATCCATATCTTTGCAACAGAGATATGTTTGATTAGATGTTCCAATAAAAAGTGTCG
The DNA here is from genome assembly GCA_026413185.1 of Pueraria montana var. lobata. Taxonomy (NCBI): domain Eukaryota; kingdom Viridiplantae; phylum Streptophyta; class Magnoliopsida; order Fabales; family Fabaceae; genus Pueraria; species Pueraria montana. The sequence continues at coordinate 19,572,652 of CM048649.1, read as the reverse complement.
ACAGAAAACGGCAAAGACAATAAAGTTAATATCTTTTGCACTAGCAAGTCACTTAACCCCAGCTGTAAATTACTTTAGTCTTTTCTACTTTCGGTGTGTTGTCTTCATTTTTTCCTTTGTCGGCCACCTTATCTGTCTGATTGATGTGCCAGTTGTAATATTTACTTTCCTGCTTTACCCTCAATAATTGAGTATCCGATGTACACTTATATGTAATTTGTATACTGGTCCCTCGGCTATATAAGGACTCATTTTGAGCATTAGCAGCCTGCATCAAAATATTTAGGACAAAAAAAACCAATATTTTTATTTTAATCAATATTTTTTATTTTAATAATTTATTTTATGGATAAGATAGTAATTTAATACTTAATTTTAAAAATAAAAACATATCTTTTCTCTCTCCTCTCTTATAATTATCATCTCTTTTCCTATTATATAACATATCTTCCATTTTTTTGCTGAATTCTTTCTCTATCTTCCTTTCTCTTATTGTCAGAAGATATGTATTTCCTTTCTCTCATTTATTTTTTTCTTGCCGAATTTTTCCTCTATCTTCCCCATGAATTTTTTTTCCTGTTATTTCTTGTGTGTGTATATAAAGAGAAAGAGGAGCAGAGAAGAAAACTTGTGTAACTGAGAGATGAGATAAGAGAGAAAAGAGAGAACATGGGAAGAGGAGAGAGAAAAATGACTTTTATTATTTATTTTTAATTAAATGAGGAGAAAGAACATGGGGGAAGGAGTTGTAACTAATAGATGAGAGATAAGAGAGAGAAATGTGAAAAAAAAATATAGGAAAGAGAAAAAGATGTTTTATTTTTTAAAATTAAATGGTAGAGTACAATAATATCCCTAAATTAAAATTTGATAATCAAAAGAATTGATTGATTTTTTTGTCCAAATTTTTTGGTGTTGAGTGCTAATGCACACTAACTAAAAAAGAGTAGGGTGGATATTAGCAACCCCTATATGTATATATAGAGGAGGGATCAAATTACACCAATGTAACTTAAACAACTATGACACCATTCAATAACTTTCAACTGGATGATGTTTTCTTAAAACCCACCATTGGATTGAAAGTTCCTTTCACATAGATCATGTATACAAAATTTCAAATTAATCCAAAATTATTTGCTACCTCATTCATATAGATTAAAATTGACACAATATAAACTTTTCAAAATATACTAAAATATGGATCATTTGATTACCTTCTTATTGTTGTTCAATTTTGACAAAATTTGACACAAATAATCTTGGTAATATGTAGATATAATTCAACGATTGGATCGATAAAAATTTCATTCTATATCAAGTTATTAAAATGATGTAACTCTTTTAGAATTACACTGGTGTAATTTGATCCTTCCTCGTATATATATATATATATATATATATATATATATATATATATATATATATATATATATATATATATATATATATATATATATATAAGAAGAAAGACTATGCACTGACAGTGTAAAATAATTTTACACAGTCATCCAATCACAAACCACCATGTATGGTAAGCTTCTAGACTTTTGCAAAATTATCTTAAAAGTCATGCAAATGGTGATATGTGATTGGATGATAGTGTAAAACTATTTTACACTATCAGTGCATCACCATTAAACTCTCTCTCTCTCTCTCCCCCTATATATATATATGTGTGTGTGTGTGTGTGTGTGTCTCTCTCTCTCTCTCTCCCTATATATATATATATATATATATATATATATATATATGTGTGTGTGTGTGTGTGTGTGTGTGTGTGTGTGTGTGTGTGTGTGTGGGACTTGCTAATGTACACCCACTTGTTTTGTAAGAGGAGTACGTTAGCAAATTATAATTACAACTAATCTTAAAATGCATCCAGGTGTAACTTGCTAACTTACTCATTCTAAAAACAAGTGGGTGTATGTTAGCAAATACTTGTGGTGTTTGCTAACGTACTCCCACTTATTTTTTAGGAGTATGTTAGCAAATTATAACTACGATTGTTCTTAAAATACACTTGGGTATAAGTTGCTAACATATTCCTTCTAAAAAACAAGTGGGTTTATGTTAGCAAATCCACACACACACACACACACACACACACACACATATATACATACATACATACATACATACATACATATATATATATATATATATATATATAGAGAGAGAGAGAGAGAGAGAGAGAGAGAGAGAGAAAGAGAAAGAGAGAGAGTGTGTGAGAGACCAAATTACACTAGTGTAACTTTGATCAACTATTACACTATTCAATAACTTTCAATTGGATAATATTTTCTTAAAACCCACCGTTGGATTGAAAGTTCCTTTCACATAGATCATGTATACAAAATTTCATATTAATCCAAAATTATTTACTAACTCATTCATATAGATTAAAATCGACGTAATATAAACTTTTCAAAATATACTAAAATCTGGATCATTTGATTACCTTCTTATTGTTGTTTAATTTCGACAAAATTTGACATAGACAATCTTGATAATATGTAGATATAATTCAATGGTTGGATCGATAAAAATCACATTTTATATCAAGTTATTGAATGGTGTAATAGTTGATCAAGTTACACAGGTGTAATTTGATTCCTCCTCATATATATATATATATATATATATATGTGTGTGTGTGTGTGTGTGTGTGTGTGTGTGTGTGTGTGTGTGTGTGTGTGTGTGTAGGAGAGATCAAATTACACCAATGTAACTTTAAAAGAGTTAGACCATTTTAATAACTTGATATAGAATGAAATTTTTATCGATCCGACCGTTGAATTATATCTACATATTACCAAGATTATTTGTGTCAAATTTTGTCAAAATTGAACAAAAATAAGAAGGTAATCAAATGATTCATATTTTAGTATATTTTGAAAAAATTATATTATGTCGATTTTAATCTATATGAGTGAGGTAGCAAATAATTTTGGATTAATTTGAAATTTTGTATACATGATCTACGTGAAAGGAACTTTCAATCCAACGGTATGTTTAAAAAAACATCATCAAGTTGAAAGTTATTCAAGTTACATCGGTGTAATTAGATCCCTCCTCATATATATATATATATATATATATATATATATATATATATAGTGAAAGAGTTTATCTTATATGAGAGTGAGAGAAATAAATATTGACCATTAGATCTTATTTGAATGGTCAAGATTAAAACACACTAAGTCATGTGAGTTTTTTAAAAAGTCACATGACTTTTTTAAGTGGTAACATAACATTAAATCTTGACCTTCCATATATGGTTATATGATCCAGATTTAACTCTCTCACTCTCATATAAGATGTCTTCCTCTCATATATATATATATATATATATATATGAGAAGGGATTCACTTACTCCAAGAGTAACTTTAAGAGACTTACTCCTCATCCTCACCATTCATTTTCTTGAAATCTAATGATTAATATTAACTACTCATTACAACCATTAGCATTGTTTGCATGAATATTAAAGTTTATTTACTTTTTAAATGTTGGGGATTAGACAGAACAAGGTGGTTCTCCTATATATACATTTTCTGTTTTCAAAATGAAATTTTGATTTGGCACACCTTTTTATTTGTCATTTTACCTATATGTTTCACTATGCATAATGTTGAGATGAATAAGCAAGATGACTTTAGCACTAAATTTAGCCAAAATCTCCTTCTTTAGCCATAAAGAGTCTGATCAAACTATTTATAGTCTAATACTGAGTCTTAAATAATTATAATCAAAATTGAAAAGCATAAGCATTTTTGTTTTCACCATATACATTTCAAGTGTATGAATATGCCTCATTATTTTATTTTATTTTTTTGAATTTTCAATCTTTGGATTACATTGAATGTAACACTATTGATAAGTTTTTGAAGATAAATCCAAGTACAAAGTATGTTAGGAAAAGATAATGTCTACCAAATTTATTAGGAAAACATCAATCAAATTTATTATTGTGGTCGAGTGACTACAGTTATAGTGTTACAGTATTCGGGTGGACATGTTGGGTTTTGGTCCTTTTGGAGTCTTGGAATGATGTTATGAAGGATGGCATGACAAAATGTTCTACTGTTGATTGCATACTTCGTTCTTCTAGTCCCACATTGGGTAATTATCTTATGAGTAAAGTTTATATAGTATTCATGTAGAGTAGTTTTTTGCCCAAATTTAAAAAATTTATAGGCACAAAATAAACATCAATAATGCAGTTTATATAATATCAATGTAGAGTTTAGTTTTGCTGCACACGAGTTCACTTATTTTCCTTTAGCATTAAAATATATACATATATTATAAATGAAAAATTAATAGTCAAAATATATATTAAGTCAAAATATGTTTTAATATAATAAATTGACAAAAAATTAATAAAACGAAGTAAAAATATAAAACAAATATAGAAAAATAAATTATATAATGTAACATGTCAAAGATATAAATTGCATTAGTTTTGGACTTCAATAATGTAGAAAATGTAACATCCTAAATTCGGATTTACATATAATCAACGTTTTAAACTTATTTTAATTTAATAAACGTGTTACTTTATTCGATCTTCGGAAAAGGCAAGGAAAAGATCTTTTAATTATTTTGAAAATGTGTTAACTAATTTTAATTTTTCCAAAAACTGTGAAGTTGATAAAACCTAGATTGGAATTTTACTAAAAATTTTAAAACTTTTGATTAATTAATTTCGGAAGTTGCGTATCGCCGCCTCAAATATAAGTGTACATTTAAAAGCGAGTAAAATAGAATAAATAAAGTAAATAGCTCTGGCTATAAAATATACATATATACATGAAATAGAGATTTTCATAACCCAAATGTTTTCTGGAGCAATAGTAATATATACATCCCTAAAGTATATACCAAATACATAGGGTAATAGAGTACGGAAGTAGAATGTACATACCAAAAATCTGAAACCTAGGTCTACCCATTCTCAAATACATAAAAAGGGTAAAACCTAGTCTCAGAGCGAAGGGAAAACCCAACCCTGCATGTTAGACTAATCCCAAGAAATAGGATAGCGAAGGGCCTTTGACAAGATTCCTGAGAATAAATTTAGTTGTCATCGTCCATGGGATCCTTCACAGAATCTTCCTCAAAGTTCTTCAAATCCTTCGTATAAACCTTGACTTACTGCTCCCTAAGTTCACGACTAGCGACGGATCCCCTTGACAGGCTCTCACCCAATTACGCCTCCAATTCTTGACATAACGCGGTTCGGCGAAAGGTGGGAAGCGTCGGACCAAACGTGAACTCTTTGAATGGTGTGGCATCAGGAACAGTAGTAGTTACAGATGGACTCTCTGAAGATACTCCAAAAAAGAAAGACGATGACGATAACATTTTTGCGATCTCCACAGGTAATGCCACCGACTCCTAACAGAAAAATAAACAAAGGGTAAACTTCCTTCTTCATCAAGCAGTACACACAGAATGACTTGACAGTCCTAAACACAATCCTGCTAACCACCTCGATGTGGTTCTTTAACGATCACACTCGAACCTAATCGTTTCCATTACTATTTCTGTAAATCCTTTCTTACTGGTCAATTGCCACCGGAACTCCCAAAACTCAGTGGTCTTACTTACATATTTGAGTTGGATGACTGTTGGGAGTACACCCTTCACCATGGTGCAATGGCGGGCTCTCACCAACTGATGATGTCTCGTATTTTTCTCAGGGTGGCTGAGTCAGCTAAGTGATCTATTGTCACAACTCAATGCCTTACCCTCCAAGGTCAACCTGGCTTACGATCATCTCCCAGGTACCAATTGTGGTCATCCATTACTCCGAGGACTGACTCCTCAACAACCTTCCTCACAGGGATTATTCTTTCTCATCACAGTGGGGTTCTGCTACACATAGTACTGGACAGTCGAATAGATGCCGAGCCTAAGACCTCGTCTCTACTAAAAAATTATATATATATATATATATATATATATATATATATATATATATATATATACGAGGACATTGCCTCTATCACCTTTCTATGGGTGACTGTCACATTACGTCATGACACGCCTTTTGAACTCCGCCCCCTCTCTTTGGTATTCTCACAGCTGGAATGCCCCACACGACTTTCTTGTCATCTTGTAATTTCCACAAATCGCCGCGCACACGCAGTTCCATTGCACGACTCTCAGAAAAGTGCACTTCACAATGCATATCGAAATTCTTTATTAAGTTTTATTTGTGCTTTACCCTCTCAATCTCTATGATTTTTATTAATTAACAACTTACTGATGATTCCTCGACGCAAAGGTCCTAAGATTATTTCTATGTCCAACGCATAAAAATAAAGAGTTAATTAAATTAATTCCTTTTAAAAAAATGAAATGAAGTCTTGAAGCTAATTAATAATACTCTCTATTGAATTTTCACTTATTATTATCGTTCAATGGCGATCTTACCATAATCACTAGAATCAAATTCTAGTATCACAAGTACTCGCGCCCGAGTCTTGCGACAAAACATTCAAAGTCACCATTGCCCAATAACTTTGTTCTTTGGGACTTAAAATCACAAATTGGGTACATGGATATATGGTATCCGTTGCCACTTTCATTCACAAAAATAACTATATACATTACACATAAGTCACACACTATATCACGGTTACAGTCAATATAATTAAAAAAAAAAGTTGACTAAAAAGGGGAAAGTTTCCCTTTCGCAGTACTGAATGTAAGATCAAATTGATTACATTAAATGGCCTCAAAACTAGGAAAGTTTTATATGAAATAAAAGCTCTTGAAATATATTTTTCATATTGGTATCCCACTTAATTAGTAAAAATCTACAAAAATTATTCAAATTTTCACAAGTTGACAGGTTAGTTAAATCATTTCTAGAAACATGTTTTGAAGAAATTTTATTTTTGGGTACTTTCCAAAAGAATTTTGAATTGTAATTTTTACAGCATAAAGATAACATCTGGATCTTTCCAAAATGGTATCCGATACCTTTCAATTCTTCTCCAATTGCTCCCAAATTTTTTTTTCTTTACAACCTAAAATTCGAGCCCCATATAGAGTTTCAAAGCCATTGCTCTGTATCTCTTCGAAAAATTGATTTAGAAATTGTACTTGATAATTTTCGTAAATTGCATGGTTAAAAAATCTTGTTTTGTCTAGTTTTTAGTGGCACAATAACGAAAACAAAACATTAAGTGTACAGTTAGAAATTTAAGAAAAACCGAGACATGTTCCAGGGGAACTCGAAAACAGAACAACCACTTTGCAAGCCATGGATGAACTTCAAGACGAGATTTTCTCTCCATGGTGTAAAAATAAAAGTTGTTCCTTTTTGTGTTTATTTTCATTCAAAACAAATTTTTTGAAAATCCAACGGTTGGATCTTCCAAATTCACGAAAATGTGGGGGTTGTCCAGGGCAACCCGAGGCTACGGCCACTGCCACTTGAATTTTGGGGTCTCCTTCTACATAAAACACACAAAAACGAGTTTGAAGAAAATGGGTATGGCTTTCCTTGTTCCAGGGACCACCCCTTTCAGTTTAAAGAGATCAAAAACACCATCAAGGCCATGCATGCACTCACACAAACAGCTATTGTCCAAAGGCTCAATCTTTCCCTTCAAAAATTTTCACATGCAAACATTTCAAACAAATCACACAAACAGTCCAGAGAGGGGCATTCATGTTGTATGTGATTGAGCCCCCTAACTTTCAACCACACTTAGACTGAAAATAGAATCCACAAGGAAGTTTCCCTCACCTTTGGGGTTGTTGGGTTGTGGAGGAGAAAGTGGAAGGAGAGGGGATGAAGCTGGCTGAGTTTGGTGGTGGAAAGCTTGCTCCTTGGCTTGCATGCAAGGCTTGCAAGAAATCAACAATGGTTGCCCTTGGGTGTGTGTGTTTCAGCTAAGAGGGAAGGGAGAAGATGAAGGTGAAGAGAAGGCATGATGTTGGTGATGAAGAGAGGACATCCCAGCTTGCATGCAGCCCACCAGCTTCACAAAAATGGCTTTCTCCTTCCCTTTTGGGTGTCTCGGCCAGTAGCAAAAAGAAGAGAGAGAAAAGAGCTTTTGGTGTTTAACTTTCTTGCTAAGTTGTTGGTTTTTGTGAGTGAATGAGTGAGATAAAGAGGTTTAGTGTGAGTGTGTATGTGTGTTCGTGGAGTTGTATTGTGTTGGTTTTGTGTTTTAGCTAGACTTAGGTGTTAAGTTAGATTTTTAGATTGGCTAGGTGTTGATTAGGTGAGGGGCCGTGGGATTTACGTGACTTAGGTGGGGTAGGTATCAAGCTTAAGTATTTTGCATGGGATTAGGTGTAGGCTTAGGGGAAACTATGAGTTTAGGTACCCGAGTTTAGTTTACACAGTGTAATTTTATACTGTGTAATTATAATAGAATGTGATTTAAAATTTTAAAACTTAATTTCAAACATCCAATTAATTTTATAAAACTGCTTGTAATGAAAACTTTTTTAGTTACTCAAATAAAATTTTCTCTGTAAAGAATTTGTTTACGAATAAACTTTATAAGAGATAATTTGATGTGCAAGTTGCTAGAAATTAAAATAATTAAAATTGCAACCAATAAATTAATTAATACATAGTACATATATTTTTAATATTTACTACTAGTAATTAATCTCAACCCAATTAATTACTAGCAGACATATCAGACAATCATTCACAGACAATTTTAAGTATTTAAACCTTAAATACTTATCACACTGCACATAAGGAAATAAATAAAATAACACAAACAATTCAACCACAGGAAATCTTACAGACAAGTAGTACAAAAAAGTAACTACAGAGAATTAATTCTAGAGAATTAATTACAAAGAGTTGCCCACAGAGAAACTTTTATCACAAACAATTAATTTCATTGAATTAGTCACATAGATTTTAATTACCGAGAATATTATATCTTTGACCATTATAAAGAAACACTTATATTATTTACTTTCCTTCATTTTTCTTCAATACTCAATTAATTACTAACTATATTTTAATTACTCAAACATATATTTTCTTATTTAAATCAAACAAATTAATTTCAATTAATTTCTAATTAAACCGCTCACGTCTCTGCTTACTGGGTTGAAATTTTCGGGGTATTACAGAAAATATTCAAACTAATTAAAGTAGAAGTTAAAAGGAATAGTTTGACTACAGAAGTCAAAAGGAATGGTGAAGAATGTAATCTAACAAAATAAAGTAAAATCAAGTTCTCGAATAATATTACAATAGACTGAAACTAAATAAATTTATCATTCTAATTTTTAGGTAAAGACCACATGAATTTTTATAAGATACAATCTTGCTTGAACTAGGTAGGGCCACTATGGGCACTAAGTTATGCCTATGGGTATTTAACATGGTTGCATGCTCTCTAGGCTCAAATTCGAGATAATTGGTTATGCTGAAATAATTTCACTAAGTTGGTTCACATACTCGATGGTAACTTATCATTATAATAATCTAAATAAATAAAACTTATCCCATAAAATAAGCAATGGAAAAATAGATGACTAAATAATTAAATTATGTAATTTACGATTTTTGCTTGTGCAAAATAAACATTGTGTATTTATATGCACAAATTGAAATGAGATCCTGATGCCATGGAGTTTTTATTGAAGAATTATTGGTTTATTTATATGAATTTAGGAAGGATTTTGATGGATTTGTTTAAATTATTAGGTCGTTGTTTTCTAATCAGGATTCAAGATGATACATAGCTATACAATCAAATTCAAATTAATAAAGAAAAAAATGACATAAGTCAAGGGGAATTGTAAATTGGTTTGGGCTACTAATTCTCGAACCAAATGATAGAAACATTTAGGATATATAAATTTGATCCATAAAAGTGAATTTTAAGTGGAGTGAACAAGTTATGTTATTGTCATAATATGAATATTGCAATGGAATGGAAAATATAAAATTAAAAAAAATTAACGTAAAAATCCTCATCAATGCAAAATAATACATCTTCGAAAGATATTTTTGAAATCAAAAGTCATTTACATGTAAGGAATGTATTAAGATTCTACAATGTTCATTTTAAAAGCATTTACCCTTAACTAAATGTGTAAAGATGATTTTTATTTTCAAACTCTTACATTCATAACTGTTGGATTATCTTTTTTTTTTATTTATTAAAAAAAGCTTAATTGCACATTTTACCCTCAACTATCATTATTTCGCAAATTTTACCATTCAAGTTTTCAAATTGTGAATTCTCTTTGTTGTGTCCTACAATTTCTTAAATTACTCATCTCTCAATGTTCATGTTGTATTGTATATATAAGGTTTATGTGTCAAAATTTGTTTACTCTCGACTCGTTACTTAGTTTTTCTTTGGATTCATCTTTGACTAAACTAATGTCAATTTTATTTAGTAGAGACTATCATGGTATAATTTTATCCTAATTTTTGTTAAATTTTGACTAGTGTTTTAGAATTTTGGAATATATTAAATTTGTATAATTTTATCCTAATTAGTCTTCAAATATTACATTCATATTTTAAATAATTTGTAACTTTTATCTTGTTAGATTTGTTTTTAGTTGCACATTTTCTTTTTTCTAGTTAGATTTGTTTTGTAGAGTGTGTTGTCAAGCTCACACAAAAATATCTCGAAATTTTATGTTGGTCTTCAATATTTTTTCCACATACGTTTTTCATTTGGCTCTAATAACTTAGTAGTGTCATCATTAATTTGATTTGCAAGCATATTCAATAACATATGAAAGGAACATGGGACAATCGAAGGGAAATAATTGGACAAAGGATTTATGGAAGATAAAAACTAGACTAAACGATACTCATTTATTAAGAATTGTTTATTACAATCATGCATGAATATTGTTTCTCCTAATAACCTTTTTCCTAAACATTCTTGTAACAAATTATTACCTGTTCTGACACTCTTGCAAACAAGAATTCACCGCATAGACCGCAAGACCACGGGCATCTGACATGTAAAGTCAATAACAAAAAATGTAAAAACATAATTAACTTGATTATGAATAATAATAATAAAATCTTAAAAAGAAGCTAGTTTTGTAAGAGAGTGAATACCAATATTGTCATTAATGGACTTGGTCAAATCACAACTAGTAATACAATTGTAGGCAGCATCGATGGACTTGTTCTTACAGTTTGCAGTACAAGGAGTCATACATTTATCAAATCGAGTGTTATTGAATATGTGTATTATGCATTTGAAACCACATAAACGGTAACATAGAGGGACTTTAGGGCGCAATTTGTTTGGCTCAATTTGCCCAAATAGAGGATTGTAATTAGCTTGTGCGAAGCCTACCATAACCATGATCATAATCACAACTTCAATGGTTTTCATCTCATACTTTGCCATAACTCTTCTCTAAATCTCTTTACAATCTACGTCAAAGAATTTTGTATAAATGTTAAATTTTTGTTGTGATATTTCAAGGAAAATAAATAATTTATAGGCATAAAATAAAGCATGTAAAATAAGTTTAACTCTTCGAAACAATTGTGCATCAAGCTCTTCCAAGATTTTGTGACATGTCAAGTTGACTTATTTTTTTTAGAAATAAAATAATGTACACATTATAAATGTAAAATCAATAGTCAATCATTTCTTACGTACATATGTCTGGCGCAGTATCATCAAGGCTAGGGATGAACTTCATTTGGGGTTTGGTCCTAGACTTGGGGCGGGTCAGTCAAATCTTTGGCTTAGTAATTGTCTGGGGACGAGGCGGTTATCTCTTCAAGTTCCATATGTGGATTTTGTTGATCTTAATCTTATGCGGTTATCTTAAAGCTGTATATGTTATGGACAAGGTAACGTAGTTCTAGTTGATAGTTATGACAGCAAGGCATGCTTAGGATGGGGATTAATCTGCATAATCTATCAGCTGTAGTTTTTGAATAGCTTCGGGACTAAATCACTTAGGGAATTGGCTCTATTTGTATAATTTTTGCAAAGTGGACTTACTTGTATCCTTTGCTTGGGATAGGTCACTTCTTGTCCTCTATCTTATGTTCTTTCTAATACAAGCGGAGTGTATTCAATTAAGATTTGAAAAGATTTTAAACGACTTTTTTAGATAAAAAAGTCTTGTGGTATTCAATCAGGATTTTTAAAGAAGATAAAAAAGTCTTATGGTATTCAATCAAGACTTTCAAGATTTTTTTTCCAAGACAACAAAATCCGGTGGTATTCAATCAAGATTTTTTATAACTTAAAAAAAGTCACATGGTTTTGATGAATTGTTTTGTAAATTGGATTTTGATGAATTTTGTGTGACTTTTTAGTTATATATATAAATACTTTTCTTTGCCAGATACCCCATGCAGCTTTGCCCACGAACTTAAAGCGTTTTACTTGTAACCTCACTACACAAGGCACTTGTTCTAGATGCTTGGCTCAGGAGGAAACTATATTCCATGTCCTAAGGGACTATCCTCATTCTAAGGAATTATGGACACGGTGTGGAATATCTTCTTGGCGGTTGCTCACTGGGTTGTACCTACACAACTGGTTGAATGATATCCTAATTGCCATCCTCGAGTTTCCCTCACTTTCTCGTTCGCCCTCCATTTTCCCGCACTTTCCCTGCCGCGTCTCGAGTACGGAGAGCCTTCCGCGAATGGCGGGAGTACGAGGAGGCGGTGAAGCGGAAGGACCTCGCCGGAGCCCTGCGCTTCCTGAAGTCCCTCGAAACGGAGCGCTCGGCGGAGCCACTCGTCGACGGCAATTCTCCGACGACCGAGTCGACTCGGCTCCGGTTCGGCGAGTTGGAGCTATTCGGGCCGCAGAGGGATTGGGAGGTTCTGGACACGTGCTTGAATGCCGATGACATGAAGCTTGTTGCTAACGCTTACAGGTTCCTCAGAGATAGGGGTTTCTTGCCCAATTTCGGTAAATGCAGAAACATTGGTGAGTTTTCATCTTCTTCTAATAATAATAATAATAATAACAGGTTTAATTACTTATTTAGTCTCTACATGTAATTTCGGTAAAGTTGTGCAAACTTTACCTTTTTAGTCCATGTAATTAAAAATCATTCATTTTGGTCATTATACGTACCATTTTAATCCTTTTAGTCCCTATACCATTTTTAATCCCTACCATCAAAATTCATAAGGACTAAAAGTAATTAAAAATAGTATTAATAAGGACTAAAAATAATGATTTTTAAATATAGAGACTAATTGTGGACTTTGGCGGAAACATGGCAGCTACATACATATATGAAGAACAATAAAATAGAAACATATACAATTCTCCGAAAGTTTCATAATTCACAAACTTGGGAATAATATTATAACTCTAGAAACAAGACAGTAGAAACTAGAAACTATCACAATTCACCATGGAGACCACATGTATTGTGTCTTCCATAAGCCACCACACTAACAACATCACACCGTTCTCCTTTCATGGCGTTTTGTACAGATTCCACCATTCTGTAGTGCCATGGCACTGCCGTGGCTGCTATTTGATAACACTGGTTTAAAGTCCTATTATATGTGTGAATTTTCCTTCAGCAGTTGTGCTTTATTTGTTTTTTGTTGGAGTTTCTGTGATCTGTGGACATGTATTTTTAGTATTGTAGCTGTCTGCTGTCATTACACAGATGATGTATTCTGAGAAATTAATAGTTTTTTTTCTTAGCATATGATGAATGTCGTAAGATTGGGTTTTGTGGTTCTATCTGTAAATCAAAGCAATCATTTCTGGCTAAATGTGTGTGTTTGAGTGTGTGTGTGTTTTACCAAATTGATACTATTTAGTAATTTGGCATGGACTTTTTTCTTGTCTATTATTTGTTTTCTATAATCATTCTGGTGAAGTTTTTTCAGGCACTAACTGGTATTTTTTTTTCCTTTATCTTTTCTCCCCCTTTTTCTGGTGTCCATCTTGTATAGTTTTGGAGGGACCGAGGAAAGTGACATTATCTCTGTTCTCCGTACACCACCCTCCTCCCCCTTTTCTTTCTCTAGATCCCCCTTCCTTTCTCTTCCTTCTCTCTCTGTCTCTCATACTGTTCTGTTCATCCTTTGTCATCTTGCACGTTGGGCGGTTATTCGTGCATTATATTAACTGACGGCAATATAGGTAGGTCTAAATTGGGGGTCTTTTTCTTAGAGCTCACTTAGGTGAAGGCCGTTGAACTTAATCATCCCTAGAGGGAGAACAATACTTCTGCGAGTTCTTTCATGGCACAATATTTTGAAGATTTTCCTATAAAATGTCTATGTTGTCCGCTTTTCTATATTGAGCACTGCATCTGTAAATAAAATGAAGACTAACAAATAAGGAATTTAACTATAGAGAAAGAACAAATGAGGAAGACAGTTTCTTTTTCCTTCTAATCCTTCACTGCAGAGTATAATTGTTTGTCTGCTGAATATGACTGAATATTTTTATTCATTAATTCATCAATACCAATATTAGTATATATTCTGTTGATTGTTGAAAATTGACTGCACTGGAAAGATTTGATTAATTTATAGCTGACTTCAGTGAGCAAGCTGCAGTGTCATTCAATTATGTATTACTTGTTTACACTTGTATACTTACAATTACAAGTCTAGATTTTTATTTTCTGTTCTTCTACTTTAATCTTTATTTGCACAGTATGCTTCCTTATTTACTTGCAGTAAATAAGAAATCCTTAATCTTTAAGTTTTTCCTTCAAGTATTTAACATAATTTTACTTTCAGTAAATTTGTATTTTTTAGGCAGGGACTCAGTTTTGGGATGAAAAAGTTGCCAATGACCTTGCTGAAGGACTTGATGGTACAGCTTTTGACAGGTGTGTATAACATTATAGTTATAGTTATAGTGATACATTAGAAAGTTTTAGGGATTATGAGGATGAATTTTCTGAATAGCTCAAGTGAGATACTCGGCTGATCTAGTATTTATTTCTACAGCAAATTTTGTGTTTACAAGTATGATTCTAGTTCCTAAGTACATGCATGGTAATGGTATATTCTAGGTACAAGAATAGCTATGTACATGAATCTGAAAATTAATTGCTACAAATTCCAATAGTCATTTAACTACTAATTCCAACAAATGTACAACCACATAGCTAATTTAGAACCACCATCCCCTCACACCACTTCCCCTCCAAAAAATACCATTCCTTCGGCCTTTCTAGGTCCAACTCCAACACCCGGGCACATTATAAAGTGTTTGCATATTTTGTAGCACCACAAAACAACTTTGTGACAACAGCATCATTTCCATACGCTTAGGGCTTATTGAACACAGATAAGAGAAACCCCTCTCTATGTTCCCATACCATATGATTTAGTCATGATTCATGGACCTGTATCGGCATGATTGTGTTGGGTGCAACTTTTTTTCTGCCCTAGTGTTACTTTCATTCAAGGAAAATATGTAGCAAGAAAATGTAAGATGTGTTTAGTTTGTTTTCTTTTTTATTTTGAGTTGATATTTCAAAAAAGTCACCATATTTTTATTTAACTTTCTACTTCATTTTCTCATCCTTCAATACTGAAGCCCATTTCTTTGCCTCACTTTGTTGGGTTTGGTCCATGAGTGTTTGGAGAGAACCAACTTCAGTGGTTGGGGCCTGGTCCATTAGGTAAAACAATTGACCAATTTTTTGTAATTCCAATTTTGCCCTTCTCTCCATCAGCTCAGCACCAAGCTTTGGCAGTTCCGGCAGTGGGTGCTTGGTCAGCATATGTAAGAACCCAAGCTTCATCACAGCGAATGTCCCATTGGCTCCCTTGTCTGAATCTAAGTCAGGTGGCTCCGATGGTGGTGGTGGGTCGACTGAAATGTCCAAGAATTAAACCTTTGTGACTAACACGTTTTCTTTGCTACTTTGCTTCCCCCACGTGCCACCCACAGAGCAAACTTTCCTCTTTGGTTCTGGTTTGCCGAAGTTTGCTTTGTCTCCAAAATGGTTCTTGTTTTCCACCTTCAAATGTTCATCTTTGCTTCTGTCTTTAGGTTCTCGATTCAGAATGTTGAGTGGTTGTTGTTTTCTTACTTCTCCATCCTCAGTTCCTCCCTCCTCATATTGTTTCTTTCGTTCTAGATCTTGCTTCTCCACTTGCTGTTTTTATTGGGTTTCTCCCTCTTGGGATATTTCCTCTATCAAGATTTTTGGTTCCCCCCAACTCTTGTTTCTTTTTTTGTATCAATTTTTTATTTTCTCGTTTCTTACCCTTGAGCCGTTGGTTTTGTTCTATCCAAACCTTCATCTTCTGTTATGCTTTCCTGTTGCCTTTTGTCATCAGCTGCTGTCTTTTGCTCCATTGGTTCTTGGCTCTACTCTTGAACCTAGATCACTGGATCAAGTTCTGGTTGGATTTGCTTAAGCACAACCTTCTCAAAGGTCCACCATGTTGCATTCTGATTGCTCTCCTTCCAGGAAACCCACCATTTGAGAGCTTTTCCTCTTATTGCAAATGCACAAACCCATGATTGTTTCATCTCTTCAGGTAATCTGTTCTCAAAATACTGCTCTGCATTAATCAGCCACCAATAGCCCTCCTTTCCATTGAATCCAGGAATCATTTTCACAAACAGTTCCCCCATGGCTCTAACATTGGAGCTCTGATACCAATTGATAGAAACTGGCTCAAAATTATAGAAAGAAAAGCTTCTATTAACAGAAAAGAGTACAAATGATTCCCAGGACTTTGAGAGGCTGCACTCTCCCACAACAATATAAATTCCCTCTCAAATCACAAGAAAAAAATCCCTCTCAACCCCTCTTTCTATTTATATACATCATGACCCACTTGACTCACTAAGTAACCCACTAAATGACTAACTAACCCCTAACTACCCTATCATAACTAACTGCTAATAGAGGTTATCTAAGAGTTATTGAGCTGATATAGTCTTTATATACACTATGGCAATGATTACTATTTGGTGTTTGCAAGGATGATTCTAGTTCCTTTGTACATCATGGATATCTAGGTACAAGAATAGCTATGTACATGAATCTGAAAATAAATTCGTACAAATTCTAATTTCCAATAGGCATTTAACTACTAGTTCCAACAGAGATATATATTGAATCAACAACTGATAGAAGAGTTATTTGTATGATTGAATGGTGCACTGGTTAGGGTGGATTTACTTTGTGATGGATGTTTAGAGGAAATTAGTCAAGAAATTCGAGTTCAATTTTTCTTGACACTTTAGTAGTACAGTTCTCTTTGCCATCAAATTCAGAAAGCACACTTTCCAATTTATCCTTGCTTTCAAAGTTTGATATCTCCTTTAGCCAAAGTAAAACGAGGGGTCTGCATAACTGTAAAAGTGAAGTTAAATGATTTTATTCCTAGCTCTAGCTTCTTCGGTTATCAATTCACGACTCCCGTTTCAATTCTGGTCAGTATCTCTGTAGTCATTTACAAACTTGCCTTCTGGCCCCCAACTAGCTCTGTGTCAATGGTGATACTAAACAGAACAACTTATTGCTGAAAGTTTTAAACTGAGTCCCCTTTCACCATGCCCATTTTTTTTTTTTTTTTTTTTTTTAAGTTTCTTAATTTTTTGAGCCTTCCAAGGGATACTGATGCTTTAAGTAACCACTACCAATGCTTTAGGTACTGCATGGTACTTTTTGCTGGCATTGCAGCTGAAGCTCTAGTTTACGGTGAGGCAGAGGGTGGTGAAAATTATGAAAATCTATTTAGAGGCATCTGTCTTCTTCTTGATCCTCCATTGTCTACAGTTGAGGTCTTTTCACAACTGATGCATCTGGTTTGATGGTTTATATTTTATCTGTGATGCTAAAATTTAAACCTTGACATTCTTTGCATTGAGCAGATGTCCAATCAAGCAAGATGGTCAGTTTTGCAATCATATAATTTGCTCAAGTGGCATAGAGCTGCGCACCGAGCTGCTGTTAAAGTATTGGAAAGCGGTGGCAGTCTGAGTGTTGTAATCAGGAGTATTGAGGAGACTCTGTATTCTAAAAAATGAGCCCCAGAAGCTTTATATAAAAGAAACATTATCTTTTTTCAAGTTGCTTACAGGTTAGCACTTCTTTTTGTTTTTGGATATGAATTATGAGTCTGTATGCTCACTTCTTTCAAGTAACTTGTTGGGTTCGTTTTCTCCGGTGCAGGGTTCACGCTATGGATCTGAAGCGAAGCTGCTTTTACTCATCTGAATGTACTATAGCATATTATGCAAACGGGCCACATCTGTTACGCCTTGTCTACCATGATAGACAGCAATCAAAGGAAGGAATAATTTTTTTTTCAACAAGTGACCGATTTGTCCCGAGTCTGTGAGAATGGTGGACATTGGTTAAATAAGTCATGCCAGTACAGACAAAGTCATTGTGAGAATGGTGGCTTATCTTCAGAGTAATTCTGAGCGTTACACAAGGTTTTGTGTAATTTTCACCTGCAGTATTACCCGTGGTAAATCAATCACGAGTCGTAGAAAATGGTCTGTAAATAAATGTTGTATAAAACATTTGTAGAAATTAGCCATTTTTGGATAACTCTGTTTTTATTGTTGAAAATAAAACCACTGGTTCGAACTCATGCATCAGTCGTTTGAATTAAAGCCTCAGGCTATCACTTTTTGAAAAGTATTGTACGTAAATTGCCTATAATAAATTTGGTATTTGACAAGTATGATGATGACACGTTGAAAGATAATAATAGTGTGGGGTTAAACCCCATCATCCATTGTTTTCTTTTCATTTTTCATTACACTCAAGGTATGAAAATGTTTTTTTTCTCTTTTTTTCTCTTTTTTCCCCCCTCATTCTGTTTGTTTAAAAGTTTCTATCTATAAATATATATTCATAATGTGAGAATTAATTTAATATGCCTGATAAGTTGGTTTTGGATTTAAGGCTTCACCAAGTTTCTTCAGTAATTATTGGAGAGCTAGAAATCTGACCCAAAAGAAAATCACAATAGCATATTACATTGTAACAATGCTCCTCCCTTTAGTAAAAGCCCTTCCTATTTTTTTTGCCAGTACCAAGTGGGTAAAGATCCTCTCCAGTGATTGAAAATTTCCAGTAAGAGAGAGAAAGACACATACACTGTGTGGGTCCCACTATTATAGTGGGGCCCACACAGTGTATATGTCTTTCTCTCTCCTACTGGAAATTTCCAGTACTGGAGAGAGGCCCAACCCGTGCCAAGTACCCTTTTATATATTTTCTTTTTCTGAATGGAGAAGGGCCTTAGCCCCAGCATAAGACCGTTTTCTAATTTTACGTCTAGAAGGTCCTTCCCTCAATACATAGTTGACCATCAATATCAAAGAGCATAAAACACATTCTACCATAATTAAGGAGAACATTAAGTAACGAATAGAAGACAATAACCGCACCAGTCAGGTCCAACTGTGGTATATGACAAGTTGGTAGAGCTGAACCCCACGTGAAACTGATTCAGAAGTTACAAAAAAGCTTTGTTAATTACTTGCTTTGGAGGAGACATGAAGCGCACGGGAATGAAAAAACCTTACTCCAAACATGGAAAATGCATTGCACGACACTGACATGCATGAACTGAGTATAACAAAAAGCAAAATGGATACAACTCTTTACTCTGTGCTTCACTTCACGATGCTTCGATGCTAGTTACTCGCTTTAAACGAATCTTTGTGCAAGAAAGGACAGCCAAAAACGGAAAATGCATGCATTGAAACAACATTTAAGAGTACATCAGAGAAACAAGCATAGAAGCAATTTTGAATTTCCTCAACTGGTCCAAGAACCTGAGAAGATAATCAACAGTGAACCAAGCTCTTAAAAGGGGTTCCTCTCTTTCTCTTCATTATGGCTTTGGCATTGCTCAGAGAAGAAATGAGCCTCCTAGATAACAAGACATTGGCACTAGTGTTGTTTATCTTGCATCTTCTCTTAGCAGTTCTCTTGTTCCCTCTTTACATGCAACCAGAGCCCCCTGCTGAGGTAGCTCTATGTTTAGGTGTCATCCCTTGCTTTGTCTTGGTTTATGCCGCCATCGCTTGGCAAGCCGGTACGTACATGCAAAAGGGCTATTTGATACCATTTGGGAGTGAACTCAGTGAAGAAAAACTATGTTGATTTGCATTTGACAGTTTGAGGAACTGGCTACTTTTAGCTGCAAGTTTTTTTTTTTTTTTGCATTATTCTATCTGCAAGTAGATGAAATTTTGTTCAAGTAGAGAGTTGCAGATAGATGAGATATGATATCGCATGGAGAGCTTTGTAGATAGTCAAAATTATGTAAGGAAAGTTTTTATTCACCGCCTCATCTTTTTGTTGTTTGTAGTACTTATCGCTTTGCAGTGAACAATTTACTTGTGCTTCTTCAAGACTGATTACAATTGCAATTTGTCACAAACATACCTTCTCATTAGAGATGCACTTAAAGGGATCTATCATGTTGTTATCTTGAGACAAATGTACAGATGAGAAAAATACAAATAAAATATATCTGTTCTTTTCCTACTGTCTATTACATAATCCTCGTTATGATATTGTATCCGAGGAGTGTTCATGGCAGTAGTCATGACTGAGCTTTGGGATTAGGTGATGGTGATGTCAATTTTGATATTCGGAAAGAACATAGGTTTAATGATTTGATTTGAGGCTTGAATGCTTTTGTGAGTTGAGTCCTCGGCTACTAGCCTGTTTGAAATCCTCATTCATATGAAAATTTGTTACTGATGCCATTTGCTTATTCAAAAGAGACTGGTACATAGCTTGATTTCTTTTCCTGGGTAAGGGAAGAGGGTAATCACATTAAATTTACAGAGGATAATATCAAATTGTGAACTCTATAAGCGACTATCTGCTGTAGATTTCTACACATGTTAGGCACATGGTGGTTGAGTCATGAGTGACTACAGTTACAGTGTTACAGTATCTGCGTGGGTCTGTTGGTTTTGGTCCTCTTGAGTGGCAAAATGTTCTGTTGTTCATTGCATACTTCGTTCTTCTAATCCCACATCAGGTAATTATCTTATATTACTAAAGTTTATATAATATTGACGTACAGCAATGATTTCAATTGATATATAAATATATTTTTAAAATCAATTTTTTTAATGAAATTATATTTTGTAAAATCATTTTTTTAAAAGAAAGTATAATTTAATTAAATAATTTTATATCATTTAAAATCAATTTTTTAATATTTAAATAATTTGTTAATAACATTGTTTTAAAACAAAAACAAAAGTATTTTTCTTTTGTAATTTTCATTGTTTTATTAATTTTGTTTAGTGGCCAAATTTTTTAATTAAAAATAAAAAATAATGTAAATAAAAGAGTGTGTCAGGGATTATACAGTAGCAACGAACAGAGTAGCGATGGCAAATGACAAATTGATTGTCATATGCATGTGAGAATAATAAAATAGGTAAAAAGATTTTTAAATTGAAAAAAAAAGGTAAAAAAGGAATTTAAATTAAATTAGTGAGAATAAAATTGAGAAAACACAAAAGCTAGTAACTTAGCTAGAAATGTCAAAATGGGCCTAGCCCGATGGGCTAGCCTGATTAGCTCGATAAATGAGTTAGGTTGAGATGTGAAAATTCAACCTCAAGTTCATGTTGACCCAGCCCAACCTAGCTTGAATTTTTGTTGGTCCCGAAGTGGGCTAGGGCGGGTCGTGGGCCAATTTATTAATTTTTTATAATTGATAAAATCATAAATGATAAATCTAATATGAGTTGTTAGTGTTCATTTATGGTTAATAATATACACATATTAAGTTTTATTTTACTTTTTGTTTATTGTTACAATTGACACATTTTATTTTTACTTTTACTTGTATCTAGTAGCAAAAAGCTATTAAGCTAGATTATTGAATCATAAGTGTTTGGTAAAATTATTTGTTGAACTAGCTGAAAAATATAAAATGACAAAAATAAACATATTGATGTGATATTTTCATATAAATTTCAATTTTATTTTATGAGGAATGCTAGCAACACTCTCTCTAACACTCTCCTGCTAACGCTCTCTTTGTGATTGGTTGAAATTTATTGAAAATTATCAATTTAGATGGGTCTCACTTCTAGATTAGGAAAGAAAATCATTAAATGATAAGTGACACCCACCAAAATTGTAATTTCTAACAAATTTCAACCAATCACAGAGAAAGTGCTAACGAGAGTGTCAAAGAAAGTGTCGTTAGCATTCCTCTTATTTTATTAATAAAAATATATTTTGGGATATCTATAATTTTAGTTTTTAATTAATTTTAATTAAACACTTGTAATTTTTTATTTATAGATCAATTATTTTAATTATATTTTTTACATATTGTGTTTTTTACTATTCATCTTGTACTATATCTTAAAATATTTTCAATCAAGTCTAAAATAAAGTTAAAAAAAAAAAAACTTCTAAGTAGACATCACACTTTCATTAAGTTATGCCTCATTTGGGGTGGTTGTGAGTTTTTGGTGTTTGGTTTTCAAATACAAGTTTTTAAACAAAATGTGTTTGGCAAAAAATGAAACTGAATGGTTTTTAACTTAATTTCGAAACGCTTTAACATTCATTTTCAAAACCAAGAACAAAGAATTTATAAATTTGATTTTTAGTTTGAAAAAACAAAATCTCACTACCACCACCACCACCACAAGCATTACCACCACCATTGTCGTTGTCGTCGTCGCCGCCACCCCCACCACCACCACAACCACTTTTGCCACCACCACCACCACCTCTGTCACTGCCACCACCTCTGCTACCACCACTGTCGTCACTGCCTCCACTGCCACCACCGCCATTGGTTTAATTATTTTTTATTTTTAATTATTTTTATGTGTCGATATTTTTTTTATATTGTATTATTTCATAGTAGAGCAAGATAAGATAGAACAGTTGACTCATTTTATACATCTTCAATTTGCGACAACTTTTTAAAAACTAGAAAAAAAAACCGAAACTAAAAACTAAAAACTAAAATTGGTTTTAGTTTTCAAAAATTTCAAAAGTAAAAATGGAAAACCACCCCAAATAGTGCCTTGACTAGTGTAATGGTTAAAATATCTTGATGTATAACATTAAAAATAATAGAAAAAAATTTGAATAGAATAATGTTTAAAATAGATAATTTTATATTAAAATAATAAATTTAATATTCTATTCAAATTATTATAGTTAAATAATTTTTTTTATTTATGAATAAGAAAATATTTTCCGGCTACTTCAATAAATACCAAACACTTATGATTCAATGAGCTAGCTTAATAGCTTTCAGCTACTAGCTACGAGTAAAAGTAAAAATAAAATGTGTTCATTGTAACAACAAACAAATACTAAAAGTAAAAATAAAACTAAATATGTATATATTGTTAACCTTAAAATAAACACTAACAATGCATGTAATATTAAATTTATCATTTATAATTTTATCAATTATAAAAAATAAATAATAAAATAAATAAATTGGCCCACGACCTGCCTAGCCCACTTCGAGCTAACAAAAATTCGAGCTGGGTTAGGCTGGGCCAACATGAACTTGAGCTTGAATTTAATAGCTCAACCCAACCCATTTGTCGAGCTAATCAGGCTAGTCCGCCCATTTTGACACTTCCAAGTAAGCTACTAGCTTTTTGTGTTTTCTCAATTTTATTCTCACTAATTTAATTCAAATTCCTTTTTACCTATTTTTTTTCAATTTAAAAATCTTTTTACCTATTTTATCATTCTCACTTGCATATGACAATCAACTTGTCATTTGTCATCGCTACTCTGTTCGTTGCTACCATGTTATCCCTTAACACACTCTTTTACTTGCATTATACAGTTAATTATTACATTATTTTTTATTTTTAATTAAAAACATTTGGCCACTAAACAAAAATTAATAAAAAAAAATGAGAATTACAAAAGAAAAATATTTTTGTTTTTGTTTTAAAACAATATTATTAACAAATTATTTAAATATTAAAAAATTAATTTTAAACAATATAAATTTATTTAATTAAATTATACTTTCTTTTAAAAAAATTGATTTAAAAAATATAAGTTCATTAAAAAAAATTGATTTAAAAAAAATATATTTATATATCAATTGAAATATAGTGTCTGCACGTAACCCACCCACAAAAGTTAGAAGCTTAGGCAACAGAACCAAGGAGGAACCAAGGAGGCAGGAGCTGTAAACTAGGCCCACGTGATTTTTTAACTTTTTATAAAAGTCAGGATCATTATCCAGTAGCCTTACACCCAGTGTAATTATTGAAATCATATCCGCTCGATTTTTGTAAAAAAATATCTGACCGTTCATATTTTCTTACGCACCGTGCGAGACCAATTTGGCTTACTCACGGTAGCCTCCGTCTCACAAGTGAGTGAAGAAAAGGAAAACTCATACCAACATCTATATGCAAAAGGGCTATTTGATACCATTTGGGAGTGAACTTAGTGAAGAAAAACTATGTTGATTTGCATTTGACAGTTTGAGGAACTGGCTACTTTTAGCTGCAAGTTTTTTTTTTTTTTTTTTTTGCATTATTCTATCTGCAAGTATATGAAATTTTGTTCAAGTAGAGAGTTGCAGATAGATGAGATATGATATCGCATGGAGAGCTTTGTAGATAGTCAAAATTATGTAAGGAAAGTTTTTATTCACCACCTCATCTTTTTGTTGTTTGTAGTACTTATCACTTTGCAGTGAACAATTTACTTGTGCTTCTTCAAGACCGATTACAATTGCAATTTGTCACAAACATCTTAGTAAATAGTAAAGAAAGATGGCTTTTCTTGTTAATAATTACTTACATTGTCTCAATTAGAAATAAAAAGGGGTGTGGATTGGGAGAAATTCTTAGGTACTCTAAGAGTGAAATTCGCACGATTGAGAGGTCTAAGGGTGTGTGTGGATTGGCCTAAGCAGTTATCCTATCCACTTGCTAAGTTTTTAGTGGAATTAATGTAGTATCTTAGGATACATATTAGAGGTCAAGTACAAAATTCTTTGGTTCTGTTTTTTGTTTTCCTGGTTACTAGTTACTACTTACTGCTATAATTCCAGAATTTCACCAAGTCACATACTGAATTTCATTCCTATAGATGCTTTATATACTATATAGATGCTTTAATTATTGACTCATACGACCGTGACCTTCTCTTTGGATGCTGCATAAGGGAGTATTCATACCTTCTCTTTAGAGATGCACTTAAAGGGATCTATCGTGTTGTTATCTTGAGACAAATGTACAGATGAGAAAAATACAAATAAAATATATCTGTTCTTTTCCTACTGTCTATTACATAATTCTCATTCTGGTATTGTATCCGAGGAGTGTTCATGGCTTTAGTCATGACTGAGCTTTGGGATTAAGTGATGTCAATTTTGATATTCAGAAAGAACATAGGTTTAATCATTTGATTTGATGCTTGAATGTTTTTGTGAGTTGAGTCCTTGGATACTAGCCTATTTGAAATCCTCATTCACATGAAAATTTTTGACTGATGCCATTTGCTTATTCAAAAGAGACTGGTACATAGCTTGATTTCTTTTCCTGGGTAAGGGAAGAGGGTAATCACGTTAGATTTCTATCTGCTGTGAACTTCTACACGTTAGGCACACGGTGGTTGAGTCATGAGTGACTACAGTTACAGTGTTACAGTATCTGCGTGGGTCTGTTGGTTTTGGTCCTTTTGGAGTCTTGAAGTGAAGTTCTGAAGGATGGCATGGCAAAATGTTCTGTTGTTCATTGCATACTTCGCTCTTCTAGTCCCACATCAGGTAATTATCTTATATTAGTAAAGTTTATATAATATTGACGTACAGTGATGATTGGCCAAGCTTGAAAGATTCTAAATCATTCAAACAATCAGAAACTCTTAAACTTGGCCTTTTGAATTTTGCCATGAAAACAAAACTCAGCCTAAAATATGGCCACTTAATTCCATATTGATAACTAACATAACTTGATTAAGTTTAATCAAGTTTTTTGCTAAAGACAGAAAAAAAAAAACCTCGTATCAAAATGTGACTAGATTCAACAGATTTCAAATCAAACAGTCAAAATACCAGAAATTCTTAAACTTGGTCATTTTGCTTGCTATGATAGTTTAAGACTCGACGGTCATTCATTTTACAAAATATTCAGTTCAGTCCAATTTAATATTTTTACACTTTATCCCATGTTGAGAATTGGCATAACTTCATTAAATTTTAAGCTTTCACAAGTGAGTGAAGAAAAGGAAAACTCATACCAACATCTATATGCAATATGTATAGTTGTAACGAAAAAGGCCAATTGATTCAACTTAAAATCTATCCTTGACATGTGAAGCTGATCTCATTCTAATTTCAAAGAAATCTATTATAAGAGAACAGAAGCCTTGTGACAACAATCATGCAATATCAAACACTATAAAATAATCAATAAAGAAAATGTACACATATTCGTGTGTGTTTGGTTTTACATTGGATTCTTCATAATCATGTTGAAGAAGGGAAATAATCATGAGACAATCGAAGGGAAATAATTGGACATATGATTTATGGAAGATAAAAACTAGACTAAACGATACTCATTTATTAAGAATTGTTTATTACAATCATGTATGGATATTATTTCTCCTAATAATCTTTTTCCTAAACGTTCTTGTAACAAATTATTATTTGTTCTGACACTCTTGCAAGCAAGAATCTACTGCATAGGCCGCAAGACCACGAGCATCTGACATGTAAAGTCAATAACAAAAAACATGTAAAAACATAATTAAATTGATTATGAAGAATAATTATAAAATCTTAAAAAGAGCTAGTTTTGTAAGAGAGTGAATACCAATATTGTCGTTAATGGACTTGGTCAAGTCACAACTAGTAATACAATTGTAGGCAACATCAATGGACTTGTTATTACAGTTTGCAATACAAGGAGTCATACAATATTTATCAAATCAAGAGCTATTGAATATGTGTATTATGCATTTGAAACCACATAAACGGTAACATAGAGGGACTTTAGGGCGCAATTTGTTTGGCTCAATTTACCCAAATAGAGGATTGTAATTAGCTTGTGCGAAGCCCACCATAACCATGATTATAATCACAACTTCAATGGTTTTCATCTCATACTTTGCCATAACTCTTCTCTAAGTCTCTTTACAATCTATCTCAGAGAATTTTGTATAAATGTTAAATTTTTGTTGTGATATTTCAAGGATAATAAACAATTTATATGCATAAAATAAAGCATGTAAAATAGGTTTAACTCTTCAAAACAATTGTGCATCAAGCTCTTACAAGATTTTGTGACATGCCAAGTTGACTTATTTTCTTTTACAAATAAAATAATGTACACATTATAAATGTAAAATCAATGGTCAAAATATGTATTGAATCAAAATATTTTTTTTTGTATGGTTGATATTTTTTTGGTAGAGTCAAAATATGAAGAAATTAATAAAAATACTAAATATATAAAACAAATATAGAAAAAAAAAATTAAAATATAGTATGTAATATGTGAAAGGTATGAATTGAATTATATAGGCATAAAATAAGCATGCAAAATAGGTTTAACTCTTCAACAAAATTGTGCATCAAGCTCTTTCAAGATTTTGTGACAATTTTGTGACATGCCAAGTTGACTTATTTTCTTTTAGAAATAAAATAATGCACACATTATAAATGTAAAATCAATAGTCAAAATATGTATTGAATCAAAATTTTTTTTTTTGGTATGGTTGATATTTTTTTCGGTAGAGTCAAAATATGGAAAAATTAATAAAAAAAAAACTAAATATATAAAACAAATATAGAAAAAATAAAATATAGTATGTAATATGTGAAAAATATGAATTGAATTAATTTTGGTCATCAATAATGTAGGAAATATTCAAATTAATTAATTAATGTAGAAGTCAAAAGGATTAGTGAAGAATGTAATCTTGCTTCTTTTTTTTTATACGTAGGAATTGAACTTAGGTACCAGAGTGTTTACAATAACTCATACACACTACTCAACCAAGTGAGTTAGACCTCCTTGATAATGTAATATTGGTTAACATAATTAAAAAAAAAAATTAAAATACAATAAGAAAAACAATGTATTTGTTTTACAAATATGAACATATTAGCAATTTTAATAGCAATTATGGGATGAAACTAAGTTTATTAATATATGAAAGATATCTCTAACAACGACACCGTAAAACATGTTGAAGGTTTCTAGTGCTTTTAAATTACAAATATACTATTAATTAATTTAAACCTCTTTTAGCAAGCGCATTGGTTAATCAAGTAGTAAAACCGTCGAGTAGGGTATCGTTCTTTCTAGGGATTGATGCATTTGACTTCAATTTCACTCATAATTTCTATTAAAGAGAAACAAATATGATGTCACGATTATTAGTGTTTTGAAAACGTAAAATGCAAGAAAATAACTATTGTTATGTTTAAAAGTTTTTCAAAAATATTTTATAAAGATGGTAAGAATAATTAGGAATTAAATTTCCTTTTTGCTCATCTTCTACATTTTCCCACGGTTCAACATAATTCACACATGCTTTGAAAGTTCAAATCTCAGTATCATAGATTCCACCTAATTCTTTAGCATAAAACCTCTTTGATCACTCATCATGTGCTTAGTTTCGTAGCCACACGAGAGTCCATCAAGCATTTATGTTAAGATCTATAAGAACACATGTATTATAAAGTAACATTCCGAGTATCAACGTAAGACACATAAATTCAATATTGAAATCAGAGCATAAACATATGATTCCTCATCATGCTTACACTCGCATCATTCTCAACAAGTCTTAGTTGGAAGAAAGCATAAAAAACAAAGTATAAATTTCCTCAAAATAGGAACTATATTAAATCAAAAACTTCATACAGAGTAATTCTAAATAGTTCATCTAACACTAATTACAACCAGGGTAGCAAAACATGGAGAAATTACAAGTGGTAAGGCATAAATGATGATAGAGGATGGTGATTGCTTGAATCTTAGACCCCTCTTCTAATGGCTGAAGGGGGATGTAAGAAAATTCCTATTTCTAGGGTGAGTGATGGGAGAATTAGCCTTCCAACTTGTTTTCCCTTTATTTGAGGTCATACACTAGGTATTTATAGACACTGGGGTGGTTCTAATCACGTAATAAATTTTCTATTCTCAGAAGGGGGTTGTTATTCTCACCCCCAAAATTGCTATTCTCACCACTCACGTGGGTGGCTTTTTATTAATTTCCAAGATTACTTTTCATAAAAATTCCTTTCACAAACATTCCTTTAACCTTAGTTAATGCACATTCAAAATTGTCCGTCCTCTCAGATTGTAAATAAGCAAAGGCAACAGAGAAAGTCATGGCTGTTGAAGTCACACCAACAATCTCTAACAATGGAAAACGATATTCGTTCATCTTGTAAGTAGTATCACAGATCAAGACTATTGGGAATGAATTAAAAAGCTTGATGGAATCTGGATGTGACCACAATAAATCTCTGACAACATCTTTAGTGTCCACCCTTCTATACCAATAAACATATTCATCACGTTTTATCAACTTCATGAGATGTTGTATTTCAGTTCTTGGACCTCTTTGTTCTTGCTGATATTTTTATCACTCATTGTATATGGTTTTGATGGTGGTGACATTTGCATGATATTGATCTTTGATTGTCAACAAAATTTGGCCCGACTTCACCATGTTTTTGGTCATTTGGTTTAGCAGAGTTTTTTCTTCACTGCTTAAACGACCAACATATGCATGACCCAACAATGTTTCACTAACTTTTTGGTTATGAAAACCACAAACTACATAAAGTTTCTAACCGATGCCTTTCACAAGCCTCCATTTTAATTTAAATTGGCGCCTACATTTTTTGCTTCCAGTAGTCTTGCGGACTAACTTATCTCTTATTGGTTGTACTTTCCTCCCTTTTCACAAGCCAGTAGAACAAAGGTCTTTCTCCCAGTTTCTGACCTTTCTATGATAATAACAAGTCCAAGCTCTTTTCCGACATCTCGAATCCAATTCAACAAGTCATCTTGCTCTGCAAAAACCTAAAAACAAAATGCATTCCTTCAATAACAAAACATACACATACAAAAACATCATATAAAATCAATCATCATTTAATCAATAAACCTCTTCAGTCATGAAATTATTGGAGAAGTCAGGATAATTAAGCTGGGGTTCAATGTCCAAACCATTGTCATTTCCAAACCATTATCATATGCTTGCATTCCATATGCTTGAATGGAATGGTCAAAAACATTTTGGCTTGCATCCATCATATTTCCCCAACTGTAACACCCTTAAATCGAGGTTTACATATACTCATCATTTATGCGCTTTAACTTAATAAAAACATATTAGTTTATTAGCTTTGTACAATCCTCATTATGATAAAGAAAATAATTGAGCAAAATGTGCGAAAAATTTAAAACTTTTTAACTACAAATTTAAAACTTCACTTCACTTAATAATTCTATTTTTTTTTATTAAGAAAGACCATCATCCTTTATTTTCGAAATATCATTTGTAGCCTTCAACGTTGTATCATACTTATCAAATCATATAAGTATCAATTTATAATAAACCATACATCCTTTGAATGACATATCATAAAACAACCGAGGTGAACCTCTGTGGCCACCAAAATATGTATATATCGAACGAGTATCAAGGTTATATGTGTTTCAGTGAAAAAGATAAGTATCATATACAACCCATGTAACAAAATAGTAAAGTATTAGGTATGCAAATACAATTGAATAAGTACAAAAGTTTTGAACCCTAGGTCTACCCAAGTCAAATACACAAAAAAGGGAAAAACCTAGGACTCAAAGCAGTCATCTATACCCCAACCTTGTGTAGTCAGCTGTACCCAACAAAAAAAAAAGTATATGTTAGATCTCAGAAGAGTCTCTAGCAAGACCTTTGTGAAGAGCCCTTATGAGGACCCTCCACTAGATCCTCCCTAGAGTCTTCTTCCATCCTCTTTGGCTCCTCTTTAGAATCCTCCTCGTGCATCTCAGGATCCTCCTCCTCTGACTCAAAATCCTCTAGGTCACCACAGGCGGTGCCACCTTTCGCACACCCACTCTTGCCAAAGTCAAACAATGGGGCTCAGATATGAATATGCGAACGACACGTAACATAGACCTCGGAGATATCGGGGTAGAAGGAGTAGCCTCTGAATCCACCGGAGAAGAGTCGGGTCCATCTAACGACAAAGATTAAGACGAAGAAGAAGAGTCGGATAACTCCACAATCTCTATAGGCACAACATGATGATAATATGGCGGGGTAGGTTGAGTCCACCAAATGAAATAATCAAAAGTCATAGGCTGCTCATGGAAGCGCAAGTGTCCCATAAAGTGGTCCTCATCCATGACCTCATCTTGGGTCTACCTACCTTCAAACACGCTAAGCCATAGTTTGATAGTTGACATCGGGTCCACCATCTGAACCTAAAAATGGTAAGCATGGGAGTGAGTCCTCCTTCCCCCTGATAGCCACAAACAAAACAGGCTTAATAGTCCCAAACAACCTATACAATCACTGCGTGTAGCTCACTGCTGAATACCACTCACAACAATCCTAGTATGAGTATCTAACTAACAACATTTACACCTTTGGGCTCCACTGCCGTTAAGCCTCCCGGGCTTTAGTGATCTTACACCACTTTGTGGATGACAATTAGGAGTACATGACCCATGTTTGGTATAGTGACATGGTGCTCTCACCAACCATGGTTATAGCGTTATTCTAGTTAGGAATGCCAAGTTGGTTACGTGAGTCCCCTACACTAACCGAACTTTTAACCTTAGCTAGGTTGTCACAACTTGACACCATTTCCCCTAAGACTCCTTTGAGCCGAATGAACTATTCCCCAGTGTACCGGCTGTGGCCATCCACCTCTTACAATGAACCTCACACGTCTTCCACGTCGAGAGTCGTCCTTTACAGAACATCCAATTTCCTTGGTACATTAGGGAGGACGTTAGAGAATCTTCCAATCGAGTATGGAGCTAAACCCCATCTCTGATACACGTCACAGTCTCTCTAACTCCATCCCGTCTTCGCCACCGATGTTCTTCCACGTATTCTCGCTTCCTCATAGCATGTACCACTCTGTTCATGACACAAAGTGTCATTAACCATTCCATATCCAACAAGAGGAGAAGGGTTTCATTCCTTCTCACCTCTTAGCGTCATGAACATCATGATCGCTTAAGTGGATATATCTACTACAATCATCCCAGTGCCTTAAGCACTACAACATCTTCAATTATTTTCATGCACGATCAATCCCAACCTGCATTGCCGAGGGGCAAAGCCTCTCAGACTCAGATCATAACAGGTAATATATCATAATTCATTGTCATGCACAAGTAATTTTAAACATACACTGCTGAAGGTCACATCCTTTTGGTCTTTGGCAACAAAATCATAATTAGACAATAGAATAATACATTCACTCAAGAGTTCAATCACACAACATCAGTAACCTCATTAACTTTTATCCATCTAAGTCTAAACATCAAGTCACATCATTCAAGTTAACTTACTACATCTCACAATGCTCATAATTTAAATTCAATGACTTTCATACTCTATTGCTTCTCATAATCACAATAAATGTTGGAAATTCAATACTCAATCAATTCATACTAAGAATGACATTTATATGAATAGATCACCTAGCTTACACAATTAAAACTCAACAAAACCCCCCAATTTTCATTCCAACCCGTAACTAGTATAAAATCCCAAATTTAAGGCAACATAACTTCAAAATTTGAATATATATATATATATATATATATATATATATATATATATATATATATATATATATATATATATATAAACTTTCATTTTCCACTAAAAAGGACTCATTTTAAACTTTCATTCGAAGCATTATATGTGAATCTGACTCCAAGCTTGATGTGGATATGATCTCTAAAGGTGTCAACTCGTGCCATGTTTACGTGCCTCTGGTGAACCATATAAGGAGTCTTTCCGTTAGACAGTGGGACTTTAGTATCCAACACATATTTAGAGAAGGCAACTCCTGCGCTGACTATCTTGCTAGGAAGGGTTCTTCTTCCTTTGATAAACTTATTATTTTGGAACAGTGCCCATCCTCTCTTAATTTGTTGTAATTAGCGGATGCCTGTGGCACTTTCCATATTAGAGTTTAGTTGTTTATTTTCTGAATGATAAAAAAAAACCTTGATTTCTCCATGGTCAAAACATCAAACCCAAAATGAATAAAAAACTCTACATAAAACCTCAAAACTTTAAAATTTGATTCCCGTTGACCCACAAATCAAAATTCAACGCTCTATATATGTAACCCCACATTTTTATTTATAAGGAACTCATTTTTGAAGTCAAAATCATCAAATTGTGCACCCATTAGTGTCAGTTCATAAAACAGACCTTTACATAGAGTAAAATGCCTTGAAACTTCAAATTTTGATTTCCATTGATCTAGAAATCCATTTCTAATATTACACATGTAACCATACATTTTCAACCATGAGGAATCTATTCTTGAGGTCAAAAGCACTAAATTTCATGCCCAACATAGCCAGTGTACTAAAATAGAGCAAATTTCATTTTTAAAGCCCTAAAACTTAAAAATTTGGCCCTTAATGATTCCTAGACTCAAATACAACATAAGATACATGTAACGCTAGGTTTTCATACCTAAGCAACCTATTTTTGAGGTAAAAAACAACAAATTACACCCCCATCACTGCAAGTTCGAAAAAAAGAGCACTATGCATAAATGGTTTCAAAACTTAAAAATTTTACTCCAAATGATTCCCAAACTCAAATGCAACATAAGATGCATGTAATCCTAGGTTTTCATACCTAAGAAACCCATTTTTAAGGTAAAAAACAACAAAAAGTGCACCCATTTTCCCCAATCATACAAACAGTGACGAAAATGCAAGATTACATCCATTTCTCACACTCAAATTCATATTCAAAATCTCTAAGGCTCAACCCACTAGAACACATGATTTTGTTATTGTCTTGCAAAAAAGCAATACCCAAGCCACCTAAATGGAATCATGATTTTGTTATTGTCTTGCAAAAAACAAAAAAAAAATGGAATCATGTTTCTATTGTGCATTCAACACTATGGAATCATGATTCCGCTGATTTAAAATAAAAAAAACTCACCAAATCATAGATCTAAAGAAGAAGAAGAATAATTGCTTGATAGGAGGAAGATTTGGGGTTTGGGGTAGGGGTGTCGTGAAAGACGAAGGGAGAACATGGTGAGGGAGAAGGGAAAGGGTTGGGGGTGTAGGAAAGGGAGGAGGATAGAGATGCAATTTTACAAATGTTGAGGGTGAGAATAGCAATTTAGGAAGTGTGAATAGTAACCCCCGTTTTAGAAACACCTTACGGCCCGAATGCAATGCCAGCATAGCCTGGAATAAGCCCAACTAACTGACTTTGAAAACCAAACAAAAAAAAAAAATTACAAAAGCTTCTGTCTCACTCTCACATTCCAAATCCAAGTGTATATATATTAGAGTAAATTACAATGATTCTGAGTTTTACATATATTATACCGACATTTCTATCTTTTTAAATATTATTTTTGATCTCCTGTAATTTAAAAAAGTAGGAGTATCGGTGTAATATAAGTAAAATCCAGGAAAAGTCCGTGTAATATAAATAAAATTTAAGAGAAATCCGTATAATTTAGAATCAACAAATAGAAAATTTTCTTTTAAAAAGATAGAGATATCGATGTAATATATGTAAAAGTCATTCTCCTTGTAATTTACTGTATATATTATTGAGAGAGAAGAGAGAAGGCATAGTGATTCAGAATCAGCACACAATGGACCCACCACAACTATTACACGACCCAAATTTCCCCCTCTTCAGAACCCCTCGCAAAACCTCCGATAAACCCCCTTCACCCGCCGCCACTCACAAGCCCCCTTCCTCCGCCGCAACCGCCTCAACCGCAACCCCTACCTCCGACGGTGAGCGCCGCGAAGACCCTGACGAAACCGCCACCGCCACCGCCACCGCCGCTGACGCCGATGCCGAGACGTTCGGCGACCTCGGGCTCGCGGAATGGGCGGTGAAGACGTGCCGGGAGCTCGGGATGCGGAGGCCGCGGCGCGTGCAGCGGCGGTGCATCCCGCGCGTGCTGGAGGGCCGGCACGTGCTCGGCATCGACGAGACCGGGAGCGGGAAGACGGCGGCCTTCGCGCTCCCGATCCTGCACCGCCTCGCCGAGCACCCCTTCGGCGTGTTCGCCCTCGTCGTGACGCCCACGCGCGAGCTCGCCTTCCAGCTCGCCGAGCAGTTCCGCGCCCTCGGCTCCGCCGTGCACCTCCGCATCGCGGTGGTCGTCGGCGGCATGGACATGCTCAGGCAGGCCAAGGAGCTGGCCGCGAGGCCGCACCTCGTCATCGCCACCCCCGGGAGGATCCACAGCTTGCTCCGCAATAACCCTGACATTCCTCCCGTTTTCTCCAGAACCAAGGTATTGAATAATTGGATTCAGGGCGCGTTTGGATAAGTAATTAAATAGTTTAATTAAGCTCTTATTGAAGAGCTTTTTTTTTTTTATCATACAAACACATTCTTAACTACGTGCATTATAAAGTGTAGTTATGTCAACCGTTGAAATTGTGCATGCATTTCTATATCAGATTATAAAATTGGTTAAATCTGAAGAATTGACATGAGTTTTTCAATTAACATTGTAGTTATACTTTATGCTCTGGAGTGAACTCATTTCATTCGAATGCTGTTATTCCTCTGGTTTTTCTCTTGAACCAATGTAATGAATAATTGGATTTATATTAGCTTCTTTAAGGTGCACGCATTCCTGTACTTTAAAAGATAAAACTTATGTTTAGATTTGTGTTGAAATCACTTAGTAAAAATGTGAGAATGTTAAAGCTGTACACTATATAGAATTGCTTCGTTATTAACATGGAAAAGTTATTTGATATTCCTTAAGGCACCCCAAAACCAAACATACTGGAAGTGTAGTCATGTCAATCGTTGAGATTGTGCATGCATTTTAATAACAAATTATAAATTTCTTAAAATCTCAGTAATTGAAATGAATTTTTTTAATTAACGATTGTAATTGTACATTGTTTTTGCTTTGTGTTCATAATTCTATGAATTAATATTTGACCTATGCTTCTGCAGTACCTTGTCTTGGACGAAGCAGATCGAGTCCTGGATGTTGGTTTTCAGGAGGAATTGAGATTTATCTTTCAGTGCTTACCAGAAAATCGACAAAACCTGTTCTTTTCTGCGACAACTACAAGTAATCTGGAAAAGTTGCGTCAACGTTACCAAGATAAGATGTATGTCTTTGAGGCATATGAAGGCTTTAAAACAGTTGAAACACTTAAGCAACAGGCTATATTCATCCCTAAAAAGGTGAAGGATGTATATTTGATGCATATTTTGTCTAAAATGGAAGATATGGGAATTCGGTCTGCCATCGTATTTATCTCAACTTGCAGGTATGTTTCTAGATGACATGTTTGAATTTTTTGTTACTAGTTTTTGTTCTGTATTATGGTTTGTTATTCATTTTTCTTCTTGGTCCATAACTATATTTTTTGTGGTGCTATACGATCATGTTGCCTCTTTCAGCTAATATATTAAACAACCCTGCCTACTTATTCATTTGTTTGATACTCTAGTTTGCATTAGCTGGTTTTTGTCTCAACAATTAATATGTAATATCGAACTTTTACCTTTGACTACTTTTCTTCAATAAATGATTAGGATGTTATTTTTTTGTTTTAACTTCCCCCTTCCCCACCAGCAGGTGAAGAAAAAAGGGTAAAATTTCTCATGCTAATATTGGTATGATCATATGATGAAATTTGACTGTATTAGTTATTTCTTTTTTTTTTTCCTTCTGCGGACAGTTTATAATGGAGTTTATAAACTTCCTGTCTCTCTGATTCAGTAGGACAAAAAACACATTGAAGCTTCAAGTTGTGGACCCCTAGTCTAATATCCGTTTGTGGTCTGTTAGTATAGTTCTGTGCAATGGCCTTTGTGTATGACAATGTCTCAGTAAATAAAAACTATTTGCGATGTTATAAGAAAAAAAAAAGTTAGTTGCAGTCTGACATTGGAAATTTGGAATTATATCTTGTTAGTTGGTAGATGGTAGGACTTGAGATTGGTTTCAGTGTGTCTTTGCTTGTTTGAAAATAGATATTGGATATGTATAGGATTTGGAATGAAGTTATTAGTTATTAGTTGATGGGTGAACCAGAGCTTTATTTTATGTATTTCTTAGAGGCTTTGTTTCTTGCTCTGTTGCTTCTATAAATTCTTCTATAAACACATTATATTGAAGGAATAGGTAGAGTTAGTATTTGGTTCTATTTTTGTGTGCTGATATATTGTTAATCTCTTCTGAATATGTTGCAATTAATTAAATATAAAAGGTGCATTTACTTGTTTAAGAAGACTGTTTTAGACTCATATTTCAAGAAGTAAAAGTGCAATTCAAAATCTGCACAAGTGGAAAGTTGTGGGTTGGAAAATTGAGTCTGTTGGCATATTTAAGACCTATTTGTCCTTTTCATTGTTTTCCTTGGCATCAATAACTGAATCAATGAACCTGCATATTGGAAAAGGAAGTACCAATAGGAGAGCAGGATAGGTGTTCTGAATCATGATTAATTACCCGTTGGGGGTCAAGGGTGGAAATTTATGATGGCAGAAATTTTTGTTTCTGTAAAAGCCTGTGAGTTGTCCTATTGTAACTAGTGTTCATAAAAGAAATGAAAGATGACCCCATAATTTGTATATATATAATTGCTTGCTTTCAGTTGTCTTTTCTGTGTATTAACACCCTACACCAGTTGATGTCTAGCATGGCTTTGTTTACAATCCAAGCTGTTTCTCTTCTACCTTGATGTGCTAAACAGATTTAGGTCATTACATGTGGTAAATATAATTTTAATGTCTTTAAAGTTTGAAAATGGTTATTAGGTAATTTATTTCAACTTGAGTAGATAATTATTGGGCCTTTATTGTTGTCCTCTTTTTCCACAGAGAATAGCATATATGAGCATCTTTCATGGATTATTAGGGCAGACATGATTCAAATGCATTTCGAGATTTCATTTATTTGGAACCATTTTTTAATTGTGACCAAATCTCTGAGCTCTAAGTTTTTGCAATTTAAATGAACAATTGTTCCACTATTATCAATTTGACAGCACTGGGCATTGTTGACAAACATGTGTTCATTGACTTTGTTGGCTAGTCTTCTTTCTTTAGAAAAATTGTTTTGTTTCTGAATTCTGATGTCGCAAGTTCAGGAATGACAGCAATTGATTACTTTCATCTATTGTTTCTGTTGAAATAATAGGGTCTAGATAAGGAAGGAGGAGAATAAGAGAGAATATAGACACAGAATAATAGGATATTAAATTTATATGGTGTATTCTGATGTGATGTCATAAATCATAAAACAAAGACTAACACCTATGTATTGTATGCTTAGAATTAGTTTATGTACTGAACTTCTAACCCTAATCAAAGGGTCAGTTAACTAATTATAAAGGCAAAAGAAATCCCTTTCATTAAGGATGCTAAAATGATAAAATCGCACTGTAAAATAACATAAATTACCCTACCCTACTATTGTGATTATCATCTAAATATTTTGTAGATGTTCCTAACAGTTCCCAAATTGCAGAGATTGTCATCGTTTAAGTTTAATGCTGGAAGTGCTTGATCAAGAAGCAGCAGCCCTATATTCATTCAAATCACAAACTCAGAGGCTTGAAGCACTTCATCAATTTAAATCGGGAAAGGTTTCTATACTGCTAGCAACTGATGTCGCCAGCCGTGGTTTGGATATTCCTACAGTTGACCTTGTTATCAATTATGATGTTCCAAGGTTACTTTTTCTTGGGACAATTTCTGTATTTTCTTAATTGACTATTGAAGCATTTGATTAAATGAATTGCAACTATTCATCTGCAGGTTTCCACGAGATTATATTCATCGTGTAGGTCGTACAGCAAGAGCAGGAAGAGGGGGACTGGCTTTGAGCCTTGTCACCCAGGTTAGCACATTTTATATGAAATCATATACTCTGTTATTTGAATCTAACTTTACATGCATTGTATTTGTACCTAAGAATTTTTGCTTGAAAGAAATTTTGTTAAATAAATTGTGAGGACTATTGCTCATCTCTTTATCTGTCTCGAATCAATTGACAAGAGGTGTCATTTTGCTAAATTTGACACCTCTTGTCAATTGATCCGAGAGACAGATAAAGAGATGATGCTGACAGTGATCATTACCATCTAAATTTAGCTCACAGGGATTATGAACCCAACTAAGATATAATACTGCTGTGCTAGACTTGAATGGGCACTGAGATCTATAGGACAGTAGCTATTTATAAACTGCATGGATCTTGGGGGAATGCCCTCAATTCCTATTTTGATGAATTGATGTTATATCTAACTATGTATAAACTGGATCTCAGACATATGAATGTAAATCTGGAGTTTTGAACTTGATTTTGGGTTTGTTGCAAACTCTAGAAAAAATAGTTGCCTGCTTGTCTTGTGTGTAAGGTGGTGTCTTAGATATCTTGATGTATAACCCTTTTTTAATGTGTGATAGCTCTATATGTTGTGTATGTGGACTCTGAATATAAATAAATCATTCTGTTGGCTGGAATTATCACTCAAGCATATTCAGAAAATATTTGTTTCTCTCTTCTAACAGAGTCTTATCAGGACTTCCTTTCATAATTAATTAAGTTCAATTGAGACTCCTTATTGTTCAGGTTTTGGTTTAGGTTCGAATTCCCATAGTTTGATATCTTTGTATGAAAGTATTGATAGGAATCACATCTTGTACTAGTAGCCTAGGTTGCAAATAGGTATAATAGCATCAGTAGGGCATTACAAACTCTGATGTAAGTTGTAACATAAAGGCGTCTATGTATGTTGATGTGGTTTTGCTGTTTGCAGAGGCAGTGTCTACAGTTATTTCAATTGTGACTATGGTGTTTCATATATTAAATGAGATCATTTTAGGATTCTGATATTTGTATTGCATTAGTTTCCTGTTATTTCTATTTAAATTTGGCATTTGCAGAATGATGTTGATCTTGTTCATGAAATTGAGGCCCTTATTGAAAAGCAACTTGAAATGATTGAATACAAAGAAAATGAGGCGCTTTCTCACATGAAAAAGGTATGTTTTTGTTGGGTAACATTTTGTTCTAGTAATTGAATTGTATATTTAATTTAATTTATTTTTCTTTTCCGCGTCTAAATAATTGTGGCTTTTTTTAATTATGATCTATGTAAGCCTTCTCCTTTTGATTTCCAATTGACTTATTGACTGTGTTGTATTGTAGGTTTTCAGTGCTAAGAATGTAGCAGAAATGAAAATGATAGATGATGGCTTTGAGGAGAAAGCTAAAGAGCGGAAAAAACAGAAGCTGAAAATGCTAGCAGAGAAAGGACTGTTAAATAAAAGGAGTAAAAAGAGAAAACGAAATAAAGAATTTGCAGAGGAAGGGAAAGAACCAAAAAAAGAGGTGGAAGCACTGCATATGACTTGCATATATGGTTTTTATTTTATTTTTATTGTGCCTTCTTGATTGTGGCCTTTTTCAATTTTGAGCTATGTAAAGCTTCTTTTTAGTTTCCAAAATTTAAAAAAATTCCAATTGACGTTTACTTTGATGTATTTGTGTAGGTTTTCAGTGCTAAGAATGTGGTGAAAATGAAGATGGATGAGGATGGCATTGAGGAGAAAGCAAAAGAGGGGAGAAAACAAAAACTGAAAATGCGAACGGAGAAAGGTTTGTTAAAGAAAAAAAAGTTAAAAGAAAGAAATAAAGAATTTGCAGAGGAAGGGAAAAAACAGAAAAAAGAGGAAGTAGAAGCATTAGCAGATATAGCAACTCCAAAGAAAAGGAGTAAGAAGAGAAATAGTATATTCAAGGAATTAGTACTTAAACCATAATTTCTGAGTACAGAAAGGATATTTTTGAAGAGAAGGGCGGAAAAAGTGGTTAAAATCAAAGCCAAAAGAACAGACAGGTATGCAGTGAAGTTAAAGTGGATGGAGGAGAGAAGCTAAAGCATATTAGCGATTTTGGTAAATGGTTTCTTAATTGTATTCATGTCTTCCAAGGATGGCAGATTTTGATTGTCGGAGTAGACGTGAGATTAATACATAACATCTCAGGAGTTGAATACGTTGTAATAGTCAAATGGAGACAAGTGGTTCGGGTTTTGAATCAGGAAATTCTAGGCATTGTTTTTACCTTGGAATCTTATCTTTTTCATATGATTTTGATTGTATTGGAAATATTTTGGCCTCTTTTCTTTATTGGGGATTGTTTGATCTTGAGGCCAAAACAGGACCAAATAACTGGATTTGAACAGTGCAAAAACATTCCTAGCCATTGGAGAGGCAGAGAACCATCTTTGATTTTGTAGCCAATTAGATAAACTGCTGATTTAGCTTCGGAAAATTACATAGCTGAAAAAAATTGTCATTCTTGTTTAGTGAATTAATTTGCTGTATTATTATTCTCGGTTGCCCAGTACTTCAGAAAATGAAAGATATAAGGGAGATATTGCATGAAATATTTATAAGCTATTTAACGAAAGGTTTTTAATAGTTTCACTTTGATAGGCTTAAAACTGAAGGTTTTGGCCAAAATTATGTCCTCTATTGTTGCATTTGGGAGAATGAGGTAATAGGAACATTAGGATGGGCAATAGTGAAGTAATTGAACCAAATAATATATCTATTGAAGTATCGTATGTCAAGGAAAGAAAGACATTAGTTGGCTTGCAAGGTTGTTTAATGAGATTAAAAGGTTTAAGAAAATGTTAAATGAATGAAGGGGAATCACTTTAATACCTATCTAAAAAATATATAAAAAATTGCACAAATAGGGGGATTAAACTCATGAGCCGTGTTATGAAGCAATGGAGAAAAGATATTTGACCATAAAAGCAATATATTTGCTATGAAGAATAATGGAACAATATCAAAGGATAAAAAAATTATTGCATATGACCTTTTAATGTACTAAGAGAAGTTTTGTGGATGGCTCTAGAGAATTAATGAATGCATATTACCTATATTTAAATAATTAACTATAGGTCTACAACAATGGTCGATTTTGAGTCCCTAATTTTATTTTTTGCAATTTGTTTTGGATGTACTTTTTAAGCATATCCAAGAGTCAATCCCACAATGTATACTTTTTGTAAAGAGCAAATTAAAGCAACACTCCCTGAGCTTTTATCAAATTACACATAATCCTACCCTTTTTGATTTTTCTTATACTAACTCCCCTTTAAGTTTGAAAACATTAGATTAACACTTCCTTATATGTTTGAAAAAAATTACACTGACACCCCCTCAAACCTTACATTAACACCCCATACAAGGGAGGCGAAAGTAATGGTTAAAAAAGCAGGGAGCGCTTGTGTAATTACACGAAATCTCAGAAAGTATTAGTGTAATTTGCTCTTTTGTAAAATAATAGAGTACTAGTTGGAGAGTCGAAAAAGAAATAAATAAGTTAAAAAATGTAAAGACAAGTCTTAAAAACTCGTGGTTTTTAAGTAGAGTAAAACATAGTGATAAATCTACAAATGATGTAAATTTATTGTATATTTTTTACCTTTAAAATTGGGTATTTAAATTCTTACACTTATATTTTATCATGGAGTTTCATATTTTCATTATTTTCTATTTTTTGAAATCTAATTTTTAATTTTAGAATTCTCTGATGAAATTTTATAAGACTAGTGAAGAGCTTTTGACACTAAAAAATTGAGTTCTAGGTGCTGCTTGGTAGATTGATGTTTGATTGGAGCATTGGACACTTAAGTGTGTGTTTGGTTTCATGTTGGAGAATTGATTACGAGTTCATAATTGATTTTAGATAAATTTTAAAAAGTAGGAATTATGTTAAAATAATCCTTAAAGATTTTTTCCCAATCTATTAATAAACATCTTTCCTAATTTAAAATAAAAATCTTATCATAATACATTAGTGAATGAATAAATAACATGTGCATTAACATTTGAATCCAATCATAATCATGTACAATATAGTTTATTGATTTCTATAATAGTTATTTTAAGATCTGATAAATTTCTATAGATTCACAGTCATCTATGCTAAACTCTTAAGATCTATTTGGTGATCAAAATATGATAATACAAGATATGATATATTTTTCTTTTTTTTAGTTATAGGCAAGATATGATATGATAACAAGATACGAGTATGATATAACAAAGGCAGAATAAGTTTTAATCTTATCCAATATTTGGAGCATATATATAACAAAACAGGTAACATTATTGTTCTATATAAAATTATTTTTTATTTATGTAGTTCCTTTTCTTAAAATAATAAAAAATTAAATGAGATTTTTAAAATTATAATTATTAT
Organism: Pueraria montana var. lobata; assembly: GCA_026413185.1. Classification (NCBI taxonomy): domain Eukaryota; kingdom Viridiplantae; phylum Streptophyta; class Magnoliopsida; order Fabales; family Fabaceae; genus Pueraria; species Pueraria montana. The sequence continues at coordinate 19,529,183 of CM048649.1, read as the reverse complement.
TTGAATATTTTCTTTAAAATATATTTGGTTAGTTATTACTTAGGAGTAATTTTTAATATTTAAACTAATAATATATTTTAAATTTACATGTCAACATTATTATTATTATTATTATTATTATTATTATTATTATTATTTAAAAATGATTGAGAAATACATTAAAAAAACTATAAATTGTAAACTTAATACACATATAGCGCAGCGGTTATTAAATTAGTATACTACCTCCGGTCCTTTTTATAAGAAACAAGTTTTAGTGTATTTTACACTAAAACTTGTTTCTTATAAAAAGGACCGGATACAAAATTTTTCTATTTTTTAATAATATTTTTTATTTTTATATTTTATTTAAACTTCTAAATTCTGGTATATTTTACGAAAAACATGCTAATTATTAGATCATTATTTATTTTTTGTTCATGATAAATATGTAAAAGATTTAACAATCAAATGATGATAAAAAATATATACTACAAAAAAAATTTAAATTAATAAAAAAAGTTTTTAAATGACAAATAAATAAAGACAAAGAGAATAACAATAAATGGATATTATTGTAAATTACTTATTGAAACGCTAGGGAAGATTCTTGTTTTGTAAATTCTTAAATTTGGAATCTAATTATAAAAAAAAGTGTAAATTCTATTTTCCTTCCAGCAACGAAATTTATAGACTTAACAATTAACAAACTCATTTAAAGTAAATCTTAAAATAATCTTACAAAGCACGCCTTAACAAAAATACGTTTATTATATTAAAATAAAAATCTAAAAAATGTATAACTTTTATTTATTAATTATGTCAGGTTAACAATCCTTTTAAAGAAATTAATTAATAATTAAGAAATATTTGATACTATATTATATTAATATTAAATACCTTTGATAATTTAAAGATATTAAATTGCCTTACATTTTTTGAGTAATCATAAGCATTATAGAATGAATTAATCAATAACCAAAGAAAACATTATTGGCAAGATTCTTTTAAACAAAAGAAGGAAGAAATCTTTAAAGATATTTTCCCCTATATATTAATAAACATCTTTCCTGATTGAAAACAAAAATCTTATCATAATTAAATTTAACATTAATGAATGAATAAATAATATGTATATTTACATTATTATCTATTATCTATATATAGATTATCATATCATAGTTGATAAATTTATTAACTTTTATAGTAATTATTTTAAAAATTATATCCAAAAAGATTTCTGATTAACTGTGACTCATCTCTATTATCTGTATTAAACTCCTAATGATTACCTCCAATACATCCAATCCTATCATTCAGTGTTTTAAGAATCGGACTAGTCATCGAACCGGTCGAGGTACTGGGTTAATGGGTCATTGGTCGAACCGGTGGGTCACTGGTCGGACCGGTTTGACTCGATATATATTAAAAAATTAAAAAAATATAATATAGCTAACATAATTTAATCATTTAACACTTCAAATTTTAAATTATTGTCATTATAAAGTACCTAATATTCCAAATAAGAAATAACAACCAATAATCATGACAATACAAGTCCATAAATAAGTTTCATACACAAAAAAAATAAAAAATAAATTGAAACACATCATTTCAGCACTTTTTTTTCAAAAAAAAAAAAAATCATATCACAACCCGGTTCAACCCGAGTCACCGGTTTTTTGCAAAAACTGGTCGGTTCAACCCGGGTCGTACCGGGTCAGATACATATCCGATCCTATCATCGAACCGAACCGGTTATACCACCGGGTTCCGGTCGGATCGGCCGGTCCGGTCCGGTTTTTAAAACACTGCTATCATTAATGTAAAAAGGAAAAAAATAAACATAAAAACAGATAAACAAATCAATACAAAATCTCGTAAGGTTACTTTTATCTAAATCAAATAAAAAAAAAATAAAAAATCCGTTGCCTCCACATTCGTCACCCTATAAAAGCACCACCTTATCAACCCGAACCCTAACCCAAATCAAAGTCAATTTTACCTCTCAAATTCCTTCCAAAACTCTTGTTCTCTCTCTCTGCAACAACAATGGCAGAAAAAGCAGAATCATCCACCTCGGCTATGCTGAAGCACGCAGAGGAAGAAGAATCGAAGACAAAAAAGATGAAAATCGCAGAAGAAGAAGATGAATCGAAGAAGACAGAAGAAGCCATAATGGAGCAGGGAGAAGAAGAAGAAGTGAAGAAGATTAAGCTGAAAACCGAAGACGGAGTCATCTTCGAGGTGGAGCCTTCGGTCGTGAAGGAGATGAAGACGGTGCAGACCTTCGTCGACGACAAAGACAACGACGCCTCCGTCCCCATTCCGCTCCTCAACGTCACCAGCGCCACCCTCGGCCGAATCCTCGAGCTGAAACAAAGGAAATTCGACAAAGAGTTCGCGAAGACGCTGAGCCGCGACGAGTTGTTTGAACTGATCCTCGCCGCGAACTACCTCGACATGTATAGCCTCCTCGATTACGCGGCCACGAGCATTGCAGACTTCATCAAGAACAAGAGCCCTGGGTTTGTGAGGGAATACTTCAGAATCGCCAACGATCTCACACCCGAGGAAGAGGCCAAGGTCCGTCAAGACCACGTCTGGGCTCACGACGGAGTCGTGTACGATGATTGAAGTATATTTCCAAGGCCACTTGGATTTTGTTTCTTGATAATTTGTTATTGTTTAAGTTGCATTACTTAAATTTTTTTGTTAATTTACAAATTTGTTTATTGGTATAGAATTTTGGTGTGATCTGGTTACTCCTATGTTATAAATCTGAATCTTCATCTTGAATAAGAGTATTTTTTTTTTTTTTTAGAAGAATGTTTTGTAGAGCTACTAGGATTTTTATTTTATGAATTATTATCATTGAATCAAATGTTTTATTCTAATCTTTTTTTTTTCCATTTTAAATATGGGATAGGATCCGTTTACATTATGTGTAAGTCTAAAAACTTACACCAAATCTTATTCATTCAATCATATTGGTCTAATGGCTACTTTTATTTTACTTAAAAAAATATAAAAAACTTAAGGAGTGCTTCATCCAACTGAATCTAGCTAGCTCTACATACGTTTAATCGATTCAAGTAATTTTAATACATGTTTAAGCCAATTTTAAGCTATCGTGTATTCCAGGGAAAGCCGTATTGTCTAAGTGTAGCAAAAGTCCTTCAATTTATTCAAACGAAGAACAATGGGGAACCACCTACAATGCAGAAGAAGAAAATGATTGGGAAGAAAACAGGTCACGTGATTCATTTTAGTGAACTTTTAAATTTAAGTAAAATAGTTTTAGCCATCAGATTAATTTATTTTAACGGATGAAATCTGGTGTAAATCTAAAAACTTACACCTAGAATAAATGGATCATATTCCTTTAAATATATGTTTTAATTTCTGTAAGAAAAATATGTCTTAATTTTAATTTCAATTTAATTTGATGTAACAACTAGTCCAAAAAACATCTTTCTTTATCATCTCAAATCACTTTTCTTTTATCTTTATTTATATATTTGATATTTGATGTTTTTTAATAGCTTAATTCAATACCCCAAAAAAAATATTCAATACAAAAAAAAAAAACTCCCCTTTTATATTAAATTGAATTTCTATATTTTTTAAAAGATATTATCATTAGTTAAAATAAACCTTACATTACAATATAAATTGTTTATTGAAATTCTATATAACAAATATGAATCTCTATATTGAACCAGAAAATTTTTAGGAGTTCTTCAACAAGAGTATTTATTTTTATTTTTTAAATGAGAGTGTTTTTAAGAATTATTTTTTATTTTTTAAATGAGAGTGTTCTTCAATATTACTTTCAATTGAAAGACCAAAGTTACTACTATCCTGTATAAGCTCAGATATCCTGAAATCAACATCAATTTCTTGTAGTCTTGGGCAGTAGATTTGATTATCCAATACAGTAGGCATCCATTTATCTTCCCACACTTTCACTGAACTCCCATTCCCAATACGCCACATTGACCATTCTTCCACTTTCCATCAAGATTCAATCATGCTTCTCCAAATATAACTAGAATTATGGCCTCTCTTAGCTCGTAATGGGTGATCTATGGGGTAATATCCCCTCCTTCAAACATTTGGAAAGAAGTGAAGTAACAGTATAGCATGTGCCACCACTGTTTTGTAATCAGTGCCTGTTTAAATGCCTTAATCATTCTTAAGCCAAGTCCTCCTTCCTTAGAAGAAGTCACGTTAAAAAAGAAATTGAAAAATAAAATCCTACACCCTAAAATCCTAATCCTTTTCCCTAACTCCTAAAATATGACCTCTACTAAAGCTCCAGTCTTTAGAGAAAATACAACAAGAATATCTTCCTATTCTTGAAATCCCATATTAGGTTTGTCTCTTTTTAAATTAGAGAGTTATATATGCTTATAATCTAGAGTTATATACTTACCAATCTACATTCTCTTTTTATTTGTTAATATATGTTAGGTAACTCGCAATATCATGGATGTAAGGTGACACACGTGTGGACAAAAAGAAAAAAAAAATATTTAAAATATTGTGGCAGCTTATAACTGACAAAAAAGTATTTCGCATTGTGACGGTTAGACAACTTGCTAGAAGTTATAACATATTCTAGCGGTTTATGATAACCGCCACAAATAAATTGCCAGTAAAAATATTTTTTTTTGTAGTGCTTGGTGGCCTTTCCTAAGTTTCTGCCTCACCTTGAAATACAAGTGCTAATCATTCTTAAATTTACACGTACTATATAGCTTGGGAAAGAAAGGTGTCGGGATATATAAATGAATACCACAACTTAGAATGACCAAACTTATGGTGAAGCTTACATCGAGAAAACCTGAAGTTAGGAAGCTATCTACTCAATTGTTGTGAAATGAATGGTGTTTGAAGTATGATGTTATGAATAATTTCTAAAAAAACTTTAACTGATGGTATTCATAATAATTTTCCTTTTCTTAATGAACTTTGTTAATCCGGACTACCGTGTAACAGTTTTTTAGCCTTATTCTCTCCTTCTGTTCTATGTTACAGATTGGCAGAATACTAGCCTAGACTATTAGTTCTCCTTTGGATGTGTGGCTTTGATTTATTTAGTGGTGCAATTGCAGAACCAACTTTAAGACCTCCCTGTTATTTTTCTGTGCAGTTAGAAATAAAATTTTTCGTGTACATACATTAGAATTCTTTTTGTTAGAATTTCATATATGAACCAGACTTAACAATAAGACTGAAGCAAAGACTGAACAGATGAAGCAACAAACTGAGCAGATGAAGCAAGAAGACTATAAGACAAAGAATAAACCAGCAAACATAAACGTATATGAAGAAGAAGAGAGAGGGACAAAACTGCTTTGATATATTTCAATTTTATAACTCACTTTTGCACACATCTAAACTATTACAAGAGCTTAAATAGATAAGGTATGAAACCCCCTCGTCGGGCAAAGCAAAAAAACACTCATGACTAAGCTAAAAAATAAAAAAAACAGCTACAACTTGCTTTCTGTGAGCACAAGCAAACTTTAACCAAACTTATAAATAATTACAAAAACTGTAGAGACATTAAAATAGTTTATAATAACAGCTTGGAAAAATCTCAAATTCCAACACTTTTATACTTGCCATAATGTCTGCATTTTGATGTAAATAACATTTGCTTCGGTAATTATAAATTCCAAAACTTGATTTGACAATGATTACTAATGCATTGCTGAAGTTGTGATTAAATAGCTTTACTAACATACTCTCTTTGGGGGATACAACAAATTTATGTGTCTTTTATATATGTACTCTTTGACATATATATGGAAACTTGATCTGCGAAATACTTGTCTTAGATATGATTTTAAATTACTATTTACATTTCTAAATGCTTGATGTTATAGGGAGTTATAAGGTTGATGATTAGAAATGGAGGTTTAAGGGTTGAAGGGAGGAGGGTGGAAGAGATCGTGGGTTTGAATCCTCCACCAACATTCTAACAAGAACTAACAACTAACATTGATTGATAAAAAAATAAATGCTTGATGTTATATTGATGTAAATTGAAAAATGCTAACATCATATATTCCTTCACTAGATATTGAGAACAGGTCTTATTCTTTCCATTGGCCATTACAATTTCACCTGTTAAATGTATTTGCCTTTGCCTCCAATATTTTATGTAGTAGACAAGGAAAAATTTCCTAGTTGAGATACAATATAACTACAAGCCATTTAGGTAATTGATGTTAACAATCCTTTCACCTGTGAGTTAATTAATATTAAAAATTTAAATTATATAACTTTTATTTATTGTGTCAGGTTAACAATCCTTTTGAAGAAATTAATTAAGAGATAATAAATAATAACATTAAAGTGCCTTACATTTTTTGAGTAATCATAAGCATTATACTATGAATTAAATCCCCATCAATCAATAACCAAAGAAAACACTATTAGCAAGATTCTTTAAAATATATTCACACAAAAGAAGAAGAAAATATAAGAATTATGTTGAAATAATCTTTAAAGATTTTATCCCAATATAATAATTAACATCTTTCGTGATCCAAAACAAAAATCTTATCATAATTAAATTTCACATTAATGAATGAATAAATTATATATATATATATATATATAAGGAGTGATTCACTTACTCCAAGATTACTCCTCATCCTCATATTTCATTTTTCTCAAAATCTAATAGTTAAGATTAGTTACTCATTACAACCATTAAATTTTAAGAAGAATATGAATGGTGAGAATGGTGAGAATGATACATCTAATCTTATTATTTCATGTAAAAAGGAAAAAAAAAAAAGAAGAGAAAAATGACTATGCACTGACAATGTAAAAAAAGTTTTACACCGTCATCCAATCACAATCCACCATGTATGGTAAGTTTGTCGACTTTTACAAAATTACCTTAAAAGTAATATCAACGGTGATTTATGATTAAATGACTGTGTAAAATAGTTTTACACCATCAGTATATCACCGTTAAACTCAAAAAATAATCATAAAAACAGAAAAACAAATCAACAAAATCTCCCAAGGTTACTTTTATCAAAAAAAATAATAATAATAATTCCCTTGACGTCGTTTTACTAGGTGGGTTTCATCGCCTCCCATTCCTCTCCCTATAAAAGTAGCACCCCATCACTCCAAACCCAAACCAAAGTCAATTTACGTCTCAAATTCCTTTCTCATTCTCTCTGGCTCCCTGTCTGCAACAACAACAATGGGAGAAAAAGCAGAATCATCCAAGTCGGTTATGCTAAAGCCTGCAGAGGAAGAAGAATTAAAGACAGAAGAAGTGAAAAGGGTTAAGCTGAAAACTTCAGATGGAGTCATCTTTGAGGTGGAACCTTCGATCGTGAACTAGATGGAGACGGTGCAGGTCATCATCAACGACAACGACATCGATGCCTCCGTCGTCATTCAGCTCCCCAACATCACCAGCACCAACCTCAGTCGAATCATCGAGTTGGAACTCAAGCTGAAACTCAATGAATACGACGAAGGGTTTGTGAAGACGCGGAGCTACGTCGAGTTGCAGGAACTGATCATGGCTGCGAAGTATCTGAACATGAAGACCCTCATCGATTTCGTGACCAACAGCATTGCAAACTGCATCAAGAATAAGAGCCTCGAGTTTGTGAGGAAGTACTTCAACATCGTCAATGATTACACACCCGAGGAAGAGGCTGAGTACCGCAATGCCCATGCGTGGGCCTTTGACGGCGTGGACGACAATTGAAAGTATATTTTTGTGTGAATTTTTTCTCGTTATTCATTAACGAGAATGTTTCTATGATTTTTTTTAAACGAGTGGATTTTTAGGAATTATTATCATTGGCCATTACAATTTCACCTGTTAAATGTATTTGCCTTTGCCTCCAATATTTTATGCAGTAGACAAGGAAAATTTTCCTAGTTGAGGTGCAATATAACAGTCAAGATTGTACAAGCCATTTATGTAATCTGAATTGACTTGATTAAACATATATATCAATTATATATTACATGTGTTAGATTTGATGTACAGGATCATGTACTGTTATAAATTTCTTTCCTTTCTTCTGCTCAGTTTTTTTAAGAATTTTGGTACCCATATTGTTACATCAACAACAATTGATGAGAAAGATGTCATATATGTTATATGTTAGGCAGCACCAAACCAATCATCTAGTTTGTCTGCCTCAGACATTGAGAACTATGTAAAGGACATTGGAGAGGTGATAGGTTTCATGACGGGAAAATATATCTGGTCTTAGTCCTTTAAAATACAAGGAGAAGGTTTGAATAAGAAATGCCTTCCCCAAATGATCACTCACTGAACACAACTTTTTTCTACTTGTAATTATGTGTTCAACTTCCTCTTCTTTATGCAAAATAGGTTCTGTTATAACCCTTGTTGCATCAATTTCCCTTCTTGAAGGAGTGTATGTAGATTAATATGATAGTTATATGGACATCTATTATAGATTATATGCAGAGACCAGAATGCATTGTTGGACATTTATTGTAAGTGTGGGTGTGTGAGCGTAGCCCAATAGACTTTCGATGTGATGGGTATTTGTGTAGTTTAATCATTTTGAAGTGGCAATTGCGTTATTTAGGGAGATGTAGATCAGAGATGTGAGACCAAATAAGTTCACTATGGTTACTCTCCTGATAGCAGTAAACTCCTTGATGATTCCCTGTTCTTTGCTTGGTCTTGGCTTAAAGTTGGAGTGCAGAATTTCAATTACTCGTTTACACAATGGTCTTCAAATGTGGGAGCTTGACTTTTGGCATAGGAACATGCATGCACTATTGTTGATACATGGTAACCCCTAATGCAGTACCATGCAGCTGGCACGCGGGATGTAGGTTTGTTATGTCAATGGTGCTGATATACGTGAGCAGAATTTTTCATCTGGAGCGCCAGTATGTATTGATGTCTTTTGAGGCTTCTCCAGGATGTTATGGAATTATGCAGGTTTAGATATGAATTAGTCTGATATTCTTTTGGGGAACATTTGGGTGTAGATCTAAACGTTATGGATGAGGCCATTGGTTACATGTTATTTACTCTAATGGGAGATGTAAATGCATGGCAACCAGTCACGGCTGTCTTATGTTTGTTGTCTATCATTGGTACTTCTGGTACCTTTATATATATATATATATATATATATATTTGGCTGATAAAAAAAAAACTGTGGTTACTCTCCTTAACTTTCCCCAATATGAACCCTAGCCTATGTAATATCATGTCTTTTTTCTATTCACAATAAAGGAAACATTGGGTTTTCAAATATTTTTAGGGGTAATTAGGTCATTTAAGAGTTACAATTATCTAACATTGTTTAAATAAGGGGGTTTCTATAAAGGTAAAAACCAAAAGGGTATCAAACATAATTTTAAAAAAACGTAAGGAGCGTTGGCATAATTTACCTTCACACACACACATACACACACACACACATACACATATTATGTTTATTACATTATAATAAAAACCTCATCTTTGTTAAGAAGTTATTGTAAAATTTGGCCATTGCTTCGATGGACTAGTATAATAAGTGGTCCATAATGGACAATGATTTTTTACCATTAGATTAATCTTACTACAATAGGCCATTCCACACTAGATCTTTCACCTCTTCCCAACAACTGCCATTCGCCGCCGCTGGAGGCAATTTTCAGTGATGGCATTTTTTTTCCCTTGCCACCTCGGACTGTGATATTGTACTATGCATGAACTTCCTACAAATTCAAACCATCTTCATATATAGAGCCCCTTTCTCCGATTTGAAATAACAATAACTAATACCTACAAACAACAAAATGGTAGACAACAAACGTAAGAGAGGACGCAAACCTAAAACCCCTGCCCCTGAAACCCTAGACCACCCCGCTCTTGTCACCACTGCCCCAAACTCCACCACCACCACCACTGCAATGGATGACGTCTTCTTTGTCGGCAACGTCCAGCTCATCAACACCACGACCTCTCTGCACCTCCGCCGCCTTCGTGACCGCCCCTACAAGCTCTCCAACCACTATAACATGCCCCACACTTTACCCACGAGCCGCCGCCTCGACCGCCCTCTCGACAATGGCTGCAGAGACTTCTTGGTCCCCGGCAATGTCAGGGTGTCCCCCGCGGTTGTGATGGAGGTGGACTCGGTGACGTGGGAGGCAAGAGTGCTAACGGCAATGGACGCGTTGATTGCGATGGTCGACTGTGAAGGAGACTGACTAGGAAAGGAGTTGTGGATGGGAGGGAGTTGTGGGGAGGGGTGATCTGGTACTAAAGATATGTGATATGGCCTGAAGGTTAGATGAATCTAACGGTCACAAAAAGTGGTACACTCTGGACCACTTTACAAGTGATCCATGTTAGTCTTTGCTGTAAATTTTAGGGTTTTTGTGAAAAAACATAAAGATGTAGAAGTGTAAGGGAGTGAGTGTCTAGTTTCCATGACAGAAGAAATGCAACTTTTGTGTGTCAATGGGTAGAAGAATCAAAAGTGAAAGATCATTCCATTTAATTTAGCATGCACCTAAGAAAAAGTGGAGAAATAGAAAATTAAAATGTTAGGCAATAATGCATATTCAAAGCAAGTGATAAATCTACAGTGAAAAAAATGGAGAAAGAGATGAAAATACTTAGGGGCATTTGTTTCACGAATACTTTTTTTAGTCCTGGGAATATCGGGGTGGAAAAATTTATCCCACATTTATTACGAAGTAATAAAATAATTAATCCAAGTTATACTTTATTCCTTGGAAAGCCATAATCCCACGTTCAACCAATATTTAATCTCGATAAAGGGTGGGTAGGGAAAATTTATTCCCATGGGACAGGAATCCCTCTTCGTGAGTAAAAATCCAGATATATCCTCCTTACTACCCACTACCCTTTCAATGCTCCTTCATGCTTAACGTTTACTTGCAAAAAAAATGTGCCAAGTTCCAATTTATTATGGTAATTAGTCAATGTTCCAGTTATACAATGGTTTCTTAGTCATGAGGGTTGTGGAGATTTTATTCTTGGCAGGTTATCTTTGCTGTTATATGTGGTTAGAGCAGTGTTTTAAAAACCGGACCGGACCGGCCGATCCGACTGGTCCGACCGGAACCCGGTGGTATAACCGGTTCGGTTCGATGATAGGATCGGATATGTATCTGACTCGGTACGACCCGGGTTGAACCAGCCGATTTTTGCAAAAAACCGGTGACTCGGGTTGAACCGGGTTGTGATATGATTTTTTTTTTTTTGAAAAAAAAGTGCTGAAATAATGTGTTTCAATTTATTTTTTATTTTTTTTGTGTATGAAACTTATTTATGGACTTGTATTGTCATGATTATTGGTTGTTATTTCTTATTTGGAATATTAGGTACTTTATAATGATAATAATTTAAAATTTGAAGTGTTAAATGATTAAATTATGTTAGCTATATTATATTTTTTAATTTTTTAATATATATCGAGTCAAACCGGTCCGACCAGTGACCCACCGGTTCGACCAATGATCCATTAACCCAGTACCTCGACCGGTTCGATGATCGATCCGGTTCTTAAAACACTGGGTTAGAGAATTACTGAGCTGTTCATGTCATTGGGAATGTATTTTGGGATTACTTGTGCTATGTAGAGAGCAGAACATATGTACCCTTGTTACATGTTTTTCAACTTTTGGCATCTCTTGTGCATATAATGTGTTGTTTATAAATAAAAGATTTTTGCCTAAAAAAAGGTATGAACTATCTTCAGCTGGGAGTGGATGAACCTAATATACCCAAATGTTTTGGAAGAAATTGTTACGAGACAAACACGAGTGGCTTATAGCTTAGGAGATAAAGGCCAACAAGTTTGTTTTCACGAGTTGATTTGTGTAGCTATGGAAGTGTTTTATTTCTTTGGTGGGAGTCATTAAAAAAAAAAATAGGGATAGCGGTGGACTTATGCATGTATATTTTTTGTCTTTGTAGTAAAGGTGCACTATTTTTTGGTAGTTTCTCATATTCAATCTCAACAAAGAAAGCATAAGATTCTCTCTCAACCAAGATCTGACCTGGAAGTTTGCTTGATAAATCCATATATATCTACCAAAATTCTAGCATAATGGCCAAATGTTCTGTCCCTAGTAGAAACATCCAAAGCAATAGGCATTCCCACTCCTGCTGCTATTTCAAACAGTATTTTCTGCCTCCAATATTCTTGTGGGAGGTTATAGATTCTTATCCACCCTTGGGCATGCTTTTGTTTCATGTTGCTTGGGTTAAAATCTGGGCTCCATTGGGACAACCTTAAGAGTCCTGGCTGAAGGTTCCAAGACCCCACAGTCCAAACACTTCTTAAATCTTCTATCGAAGCAAAACCAAATTCATAAAAACCTCTCCCCAAAGGAATAAGTTTCCACTAACCTATTGGCTTCCATAGATGTGAGAGTTTTTCCTTCAGCTCAACCACCTTGAGAGGAGTCGAACCTTTTGGCAAAATCAGTCTACCATGGAGGTGATTTTTACAGCTTTGGAGACCTTGGAAGTATTCATCTTTTGAAATTTTTATGGATATGGAATCCCCCTTTACACAAGGTTTAGGGAGTTGGCTTAAAGGGAAGTTGCAGGAATTAGAAAAAGTTTTGGCAAAGGTTTTGGTTTGGGACAAACCAGCAGCTGAAGAAGAAGATGGCTTAGAGGAAACATCGGATGAAGAGGGACCAAGAAATGCCCAAGGGCAAATAACGAAGGGTGGTTCCATGGCAGCGCTAGAGAGTAGAAGGGGGAGAAAAAAAAAAAACCCCTAGCAGAGCACTTGTCGGTGTTCATTTTCCTCCTCTTGTCGGGGGAGAAAAAATTCAAATTTTATTTTGTTATGATGAGAAGTATATAGTTTCAAAATTTCATATCAAGCACAACTTTTTTAGAATAGAAATTCTTCTACTAATTTTCATATTCAGGTGGTTATGTAATTATTTCATTCCCCATGATATGAATTTTATTGTGCTAAAAAAATTTCCTATATAGTTTATTGTTAACAATAATATATTTTATATTATACTTTAGTTTAATTACAATACATAATTTGACAAGTTTTTAATAATATTTTTTTAATTTTTATATTTTATTAAAACTTATAATTTCTTGTATATTTTACTAAAAACTTGCTAATTAATATATTATTTCTTTTTTGTTCAAGATAAATATGCAAAATATTTAACAAACAAATGATGATAAAAATATATTTCATAAAATAGTAATTAATACTACAAAAAAATTTAAATTAATAAATAAAGTTTTTAAATGAGAACTAAATGTAGAAAATGAGAATAGCAATAAATGAATATTATTTTAAATTATTTAAAAAACCTTAAAAATGAAAGATAGAAAGGATAGATTTCTGTTTTGTAAATTCTTAAATGTGGAAATGTAATCATTTAAAAAAAAAAGGTGTAAATTCTTTTTTGAATATGTGTATGGATAACTTTATTTTGTTTCCTGCATTGAAATTTATTCCAAAAGACTTAACAATTAAGAAAATCATTTAAATTAAATTTACAATAATGTTATTTTACACTGCACTCCTTAACTGAATCTGATGTATCTAATGAAAAAAATGTTTATTATATTAAAAATTTAAAATTATATAACTTTTATTTATTGTGTCACGTTAACAATCCTTTTAAACAAATTAATTAAGAAATATTTGAAAATAATTGTATTAATATTAAATACCTTTGATAAATAATAATATTAAATTGCCTTACATTTTTTGAGAAATCATAAGCATTATAGTATGAACTAAATCCCCATTACTCAATAACCAAAGAAAACACTATTAGCAAGATTATTTAAAATATATTCACACAAAATAAGGAAGAAAAAAAAAAGAATTATCTTGAAATAATCTTTAAAGATTTTTTCCCAATATAATAATAAACATCTTTTTTTAATTAAAAAATAATAATAAACATCTTTCCTGATTCAAAACAAAAATCTTATCATAATTAAATTTCACATTAATAAATTATTATATTATATATTATATATGATAAATTTGGTTGACTTTTAGAATAATTATCTTAAAAATCATATTAAAAAGATTTTTTATTGATCAAAACTCATCTCTATTATCTCTATTAATCTCTTAAAGATTAACTCCAACCAATACATTCAATCCTAGTATCTTGTAAAAAAAGGGCAAAAATAAAATAAAATAAAAAGGTCATAAAAACAGAAAAACAAATCAACAAAATCTCGTATGGTTAACTTATCAAACAAAAAAATATCTGTTGACATCGTTTTACATTATCAAATCAACAAAATTCCTCTCCCTATAAAAGCATCACCACCCCCATCACCCCAAACCCTAATCCAAACCAAATTACTTCTCAAATTCGATTCTGATTCTCTCATTCTCTGTCTGCAACAACAACAATGGGAAACAAAGCAAAATCATCCAAGTCGGTTATGCTAAAGCCTGCAGAGGAAGAAGAAGAATTGAAGACAAAAAGGATGAAAGTTGCAGAGGGGGAAGGATCCAACAAGGTCATGCTCGCAGAGGGAGAAGAGTTAAAGACAGAAGGCATGGAGGAGGTAGAAGAGGTGAAAAAGGTTAAGCTGAAGACTAAAGATGGAGTCATCTTTGAGGTGGAATCTTCGATTGTGAAGGAGATGAAGGCTGTGCAGACCTTCATCGACGACAATGACACCGACACCGACGACGCCTCCATCGTCATTCCGCTCCCCAACGTCACCAGCGGCAACCTCAGTCGAATCCTCGAGTTGAAACAAAGGGAACTTGATGAAGAATTTGCAAAGACGCTGAGCCAGAACGAGTTGTTTGAACTGATCCTCGCTGCCAACTACCTCAACATGAAGACCCTTCTCGATTTCTTGACCAAGAGCATTGCAGTCTACATCAAGAATAAGAGTCCTGAGTTTGTGAGGGAGATTTTCAACATCGTCAACGATTACACACCTGAGGAAGAGGCCGAGATCCGCAATGCCAACCAGTGGGCGTTTCAAAACCTGGACGACGACTACAATTGAAGTATATTTTTTAGTCCACTTAGATTTTGTTTCTTCATGATATTTTGTTACTATTTAAATTGCAATACTTTAAAATTTTTGAAGTATATCTTTGGGATTGAATTAGTTAATTTACGAATTTTGTGTGATCTATTATTCACTCCTATATCATAATCTGAATCTCCATCTTTCAAGAACATTTTTAGAGCCATTATTCAACGACAACATTTTCTAGAGCTATTCTTCTAGGATTTTTTTTTCTTTTTTAAATGAGAGTGATTTTAGGAATTATTATCATTGAGTCAAATGTGTTATTCTAATCTCATATATATGAAGTGTATAATTGAATTGTTTTATTTTTGTATTCTTTTCAAACTAGTATAATAACTCATTCCCTACACAGGTGCTAAGTTTAAATTATCTTATATTATGATAATTTTTTAATATATTTCTTAATGTCTTTTTAATATACAAAAATATTTATTAGCAGCTATGTATATCAATATTTATAAAAATAATTACGGATATTAATTTTAAATAATTTTATATTCACACATATCTTATATCCTTTTAATTTATAAAAATGTGTATTTTGAAAAAGTATTTGTATATTGATATATACAAAATTTTAATTAGAGATACTAATATTGATCTTAGATTCTTAGTTTAGTAGGCATTCATAGTCAATTATAAAAGTTTTGCACAATTAATACTTAATATTATAGAATATATTGATCTGAATTGTCTAATTAGAATATTTTTTGGATATTTGTTTTGTTATTTTTTGTTCTACATCAAAGTTATTTCCTTTAAATTAAATGACACTAATACTTAATTTGAAAGAAATATATAAAATGGACCATAGTCAAGACCTTGGTTTTTGAAATTTCGTGTGTTTATTTTATAGTATGAAATATGATGTACTATTTATATTACTTTTAATCTTAATTACGTTATGTTAGGATTGTTTTTTAAGAAAAATGCTTACATGGTATTTATTTCTTATATATTGCACATGTGATTCAATTGTTTTGTAAAAATAGTAAGTTTTGCAATTTTATTTATCAGATATTGATCTTAATTTTTCAATTAGAACATTTTATTATGACAATAGACAATTTCATACTTGTTTACTTTTTTTAATAGAAGTTTCCATTTATTTTTTTTATCAGCCAATGTTAGTAGTTAGTTATTGTTAGAAGTTTCCATTTATGACTCATTAGCTTAGTATATTTTTTTTGATATATTCTATGTTACATTTGAATTAGTTAGACACCAACCTCAAATATAATATCCCCAATTTTAGTTATTAATTTGCTCTTTATTCATGATTTTTTCACTTGGTTTATTTGGTACATAATTTTTTTTTCACTTTGTAAAATGTACTGTAGCATTAAAACCTATTCATTTTTTTTAATCGCAACACTATTTCTATGACATTAAAACTTGTACGAGTATGATCCTATTTTAATGATAATATTTTTGTAATTACAATTCTTTCCACTTTCTTATAATAATGAATCAAATTGATTTTCAGCATAAATTTGAATGTATTAAGTACAAAAATTATGAGTATACATCGCCAACAATTTAACTCAATTAGCCCTATGTAAAAATGTTAATTATACACGCGCGCGCGCACACACACATAGAGAGAGAGAGAGAGAGAGAGAGAGAGAGAGAGAGAGAGAGAGAGAGAGAGAGAGAGAGAGAGAGAGAGAGAGAGAGAGAGAGAGAGAGAGAGAGAGAGAGAGAGAGAGAGTCAAATATTAGAAAAAATTTAAAAAGAAATCAAGAGAATGAATAAAAGAGAGAAACTTACTTTAAGAAAGAAGATAAAAAAAAAAAATAGAAGAAGCTGAAACTGTAAAATAAAAAAAAATGAATTCAATAACAATAGAAGAAATATACAATAAAAAAGATGAAAATTAGACAGGTGAATAATCCTGAACCATGATGTTTACAATGAAGCCGACATTAGGAAGAGACATTATAGGAGAAGAAGAAATTCTCAACATCTAGTGTTTACTCAATAAATTATTTATAATAATAGTTCAAATTATGAATATTGCTTATTACCTTATTTTGAATATGTTGTAACTTTGAATCAGAATATATATTAATATTAATGTTATGAATTAATTTTTAGGTTTACAATAATTCATGCACCCTGCTCAACCAAATGAGCTAGACCCATCAGTTGTTATAAATTAATCTTAATCAAAATAAGATCTAGTAATCAATATTTATTCCTCAGCTTTGTTGATGATCAATCGCGATTCACGCAACTACATTTCTTTCATCCACACAAAATATATATTAATGAAAAACATATCATTAGCATTATTCTTTAAAAATATATTCAAACAAAAGAGGAAAGAAAAAAGTAGGAATTATCATAAAATAGTCCTATTCCTTTTTTGTTTTAATAGAAATAATCCTTATTCCTTAAAGATTAGTTTTCCAATCTAATTATAAACATCTTTCCTTATTTAAAACAAAAGTCTTATCACAATTAAACACCACTTGACGACATTTATGAATACATCCAATCCATCCAACGATATTATATACGGCAAAAAGGAAAAAAAATATAAAATACAAAATAAACAAAAACACATGAGGATACATTCGTCAAATAAAAAAATCCTAAACATGGTTCCCTTTTTCCTCTCAATGAAAGATCTGTCTCGTCCCAACTTCCAAGACAAATTACTTCTCAAATTCCCTTCTCACTCAATTTCTTCTGTCTCTCTTGGTTCTCTTGCAAAAGCAAAGCAATGACAAAACAAACAGGATCATTCAAGATGGAAACAGAAAAATTAAAGATAGAATCGACAAAGGTTCCAAACATGGCGACAGAAGAATTGAAAGTTAAGCTAAAAACTGCAGACGACGTCACCTTCAAGGTGAAAGCTTCGATCGTGAAGGTGATGGAGATGGTGTAGTCCTTCATCGACACCACAAACATTGACGCCTCCATAGTCATTTTGCTCCACAATGTCACCAGCCGAGAACTCAATTGAATCATTGAGTATTGCTCAGACCACCGTCATGTCACCAGAGCCCGGTAACTTCAAGGCATTGAAAGAGCCTTCACGATCGAAGCTTCGACCTCAAAGGTGATGTCATCAGTAGTTTTTAGCTTAACTTTCAATTCTTTGGTTGTGACCATTTGGAACCTTCGTCGATTCTCCTTTGACGATGTTTTCTGTTTCCATCTTGGATGATCCTGTTTCTTTTGCCATTGCTTTTCTTTTGCAAGAGAACCAAGAGACACATAAAACAAGAAATTGAGTGAGAGGGGAATTTGAGAAGTAATTTGTCTGGGAGGTTGGGATGAGGCAGAGCTTTTATAGAGAGGGCTGGAAAAGGGAACCATCTTTAGGGATTTCTTTTTTATTTGACGAATGTAGCATTAGGTGTTTTTGTTTATTTGTATTTTATTATATTTGTCCTTTTAAACAGAGATAAGACCATTGGATGGATTGGAGGTATTCATAAATGTGGTCAAGTGGTGTTTAATTGTGATAAGACTTTTGTTTTAAATAAGGAAAGCTATTTATAATTAGATTGGATAATTAATTAATTTAATTAATCTTTACGGAATAAGGATTATTACTGTAAAAAAAAAAAAAGGATTAGGTCTATTTTAGGATTATTCCTACTTTGTTCTTTCCTTGAATTCAACCAATGAAATCCTTATCTGAGCCTTTTCCAGTCACTCCTAACTCCTTCTCGAGCCTCCAGATTTTCCTTGCCACTTGGTCGTCTTTTAATTCTAGGACCCTATTGTTGCAGTCCCGAACTAAGGAAGACAAAAAACCCCATGTGAAGATTGAGGATCACTTTGAGGACGACATGATTTATCCATCCCCAAACTAGAGGAAGCTCTGCCTCTATCACACCCCAAAACCCTCCTAACAGAGCCCACCATCCCGAAATTAGGTTCAGAATGTGGACGTTTCAAACTTGGGCCAGAATCATACCCATAATTAGCACTAGGCCCATACCATAAAGACTTTTGGTTCAAAGGTCTAGCCACATCAGATGAGGCCTTTTTACGGTTAGTAATCCCTCTTTTAATTACCTAATTATTGGCGTAATTAATCTCAAATCCATAAGATAACACCTTTCCTTCTATATCACCAGGATTTGATACCACAGATCCCTCAAAATCAGCCACAAAATCTGTCCTAAGATTAATGCCAGAATTTGAAATTTGAACCACCCCTCCTCCTTGACCATCATTCTCCGTAACATCCACAACATCAATATCATCATCTTCTGACTCCTCCGATGACACAGATCCATGAAAGGACCGACCGTGTTTCAGCACATGATGACCAATCTTCTATTGTGTGAGATATGAGTCACCTGGCCTTGAAACCTTGCCAACATAAGCCTTACTCATACGTTGCATGACCTCCTCATCTACTTTGAAAGATAGATTGCCTGGAGTCCTCTTTATACCAATAATACATTCTCATCTGCCATCCCAGGGGTTTGAAGCCACCCTTGGACCCATATGTACCTTGGATACACCATCATGCACCATATTTTGGGCACGTTGATTCATGCCAGCCCTAGAAACTTCCCTTCGGTTAGTTTGAGTCCCATGTTTAAACCTAGGCGTATTAACAGTAATCTTCTGATCTCCAATAAAAATATTATCAAGCCTTATCCCTAAGTTACTCTAAGAGCCTAACATCTGCAACTCATTCAAATCTAACAAAACCAACCTTTTTTCCCCCAAATTTGTCTCTTTTGTTAGGAATGAAAACTTCTATAACTCGACCATACAGATTAAAAATATGCCACATGTCCTTCGATCTGAAGTTTCCGGAAAGTTTGTGAAGAAGAACGACGTCTGGCCATCTCCTTCACGTGGCACCATCCTTCTACGCCCTACGATGTCCGATTTCATCTCCCTTCTTTGACTAACCCTAGAACCCTGACTCCAGGCTCTTCGTCTCCTAAGCTCTCTCCATTCCCCCCCATCACAGATTTAACAATTGCATTATTGAAATCATTTGTATACTCTGTAGCATGGCTTTAACATGACCCAGTCAATTCTTTCGATCTAAGTATCCATTTGTTGGAAAATTTAGGGAGTTTTAATTGGAATGTATCGATCTAGAGTAACCCTTAATAAATTCCAAGATTCATGGAACTGTATGAGAGAAATCGAGCAAAAAAATTTTAACGTTCTTCGCAAGGTGTTTTTAATGTTTATAATTTTTAAATATTATTTTGGCGACTAAAAATTGCCACTTTGTCATTAATTACACAAGCATAAACACGTCTAGGACCGTAAGTATTTTTTATAGCAGTTTTTAACCGTTCTTATGATAAAACTATTAACATCATTAATTCTAAATTGAGAGAATGATGAAATTGAAACCAATTTAAATGATAAAGGACTAAATTAATTTTTTTTTAAAAATAAAGTATCAAATTGAATCTAAATGACTAAAAGTGTAATTTAGCCATATAAGAATGACCAACACTTGGATTTCAAGGTGAGGTAGAAACTAAGGAAAGTCACTAAAACATCTATTTTTTTTCCTGACCATATTCTGGACACTTTTATGATATCCACTCTCTCTAGATGATGTGTAGAACTCTCTAAATACTCTTATTAGAAAGAAATAGGCATTTCAAGAATAGGAAGATATTATTTTAGTATTTTCCCTAAAGCCTATACCTTTAATAGGAAATTGAAAACAAAAAATAGAAGAAATTATTTTTAAAGATATAAAAGTAATTAATTAAAAGAAGGTGTACAAATTACACAACACACACATGCTTAAATATGTTTTGGGTTCCAGCTAAATCAGCGAATTTTGTTGTGGGTCCCAATTTTTTTTTTTTTTTTGCGTTGAGCTCTTAATAAAACAAAAAATTTATTTTTGGTCCTTGTTATTTTTTTAGTCCTTCTAATATATCTATTTTTTCGTTTTGTCCCTAAATGATGTAGATCATTTGTTATTAGAAGGACTAAAATAAAAAAATTATATATTAGAAGGACTAAAACAAAATAACAAGAACCAAAAATAAAATTTTTGTTTTATTAGAAACTGAATGCAAAATAAAATTATTAGGGACCCAGCCAAAACATATATATATATATATATATATATATATATATATACATATATATATATATACATATATATATATGTATGTGTGTGTGTGTGTGAGAGAGAGAGAGAGAGAGAGAGAGAGAGAGGCCCTTCACATGTGGGTTGATTTGCCAAGAAACAAGTGGTCAATAATACATATATTTATGATATATGAATAATATAATAGAATAAAAACTCCATCTTAATTTGTCAAGAAGTTATTATAATATTTAGGGTTTTGTGAAAACACACAGATTATAGGGGAGTGAGTGTCTAGTTTCCATGAGAGACGAAATGCAGCTTCTGAGTATCAATAGGTAGAAGAATCAAAAGAGTAAAGATCATTCTAGTTAAGAAATCTAGCATGTGTGTCGCTACATGATACCAACAACTAATACAATGTGGACATGATTGAGTTTTAAATTAGCAAACTCTTTAATCAATTTATTTATCAAAAAACGTGTTTAATTTTTTTGCATTATTTAATTAGACATCAGCATAATTTTTCTCAACCAAATCACATCACAACATGTAAATATAAACAACAGAATAAATAAGTGTGCCTTACGGCACTACAATCCATAAAAGAGATTAAGATCATAGAATATAAAAAAAGGTGAGTAGATAAGTGTAAAAGAAACCAACTTCAATGTGGCATCATCAACTATGTGTACATTAATAGGGGACGAGAATAAAAAACACACTCTCAAGTTGGCCACCACTGTAACTCTCAAAATTATCAAAAGCAAAAGGACAACTACTCAACACTAGCTCCATTAACATGACTCGTTCCACTAGTCAAACCTCATTAACTCCCATGACAACATCTCCAAATCAGTTGTGAGTTGCTCGATCCGCTATAGCTCCATCATAAGCTCCCACGTCACCAACGCGTTCATGACAATCAAATAAGAAAGTGCAAGGGTAAGATCACTTCAAATTGCATATCATATAAGCAACATAGATACATTGTAAAGTATAACAAGGAGAATAGGACATTTCAACATAATATAACATTTTCACACACTCATACTTTAGCACAAATAATTGTATTATGCATGCACTATATGTTAGATATTTTTAATATGAGTCTACATGTAATGTTAAGTCATGTATTATATGTTATCTATAAGGTTTCGTGTCCCTACTAAAGTGATCGTATAAGGATAAATTTATTGGGATATATAACATCTCATTTGGTGTGGTCTATACATAATGTGTAGATACCACAAGTCTTATTTCTATTCTTATGATGGGCAAAATAGAAATAAGAAATATTTAATAGTCATAACTCTTCATGAAAGGGTATAAGGTTTAAAAGACACAACCCTTCGTGAAAAGGTACTTGACTATTATAAAAGGGTTATGGTCCCCAAGTCATATGCACTCAATTTTCTTTTCTTACATTTCATAATTAGAGAAGATCAAGAGAGATTGTTCATAAAGACTTGGAAGATCATAGAGCCCAATTGGTTCTTCTTCAAATTATCATCCATGGATACGGGTACGCTTCCGCTTCGGTCTTACTTTTATATTCTTGATGATTTAACATAAAAGTTCATTATGATGTTTATCATAATTAAGTTTCATCTTCTCCCTTCATTTTCTAACAAGTGGTATCAGAGCTACTTTTATGTTGAATCATTAAGAAAACAATTCTGGATTCTTTGTCTTTGAATACTAGTGTTGAATATTTTCTGTTGAATTTTAAATTCATGGATGGATTTGGTGTCCAATTCTTCTGTTATTATATTTGGTACTGAATGTAATTAAGGATACAATTATCAGAAATTGTCACTTAGTTTGGTGGTTATTGGCAATTGTTACATTTTTTTCTTATTTAACCGTTAAAATACATTTTTTAAATTTAAAAGATAAAACTACTCAAATATGGAATTTGAACTCGTGACCGTTAGGTAGAATGTAAAGACACCCTGAACCACCACACCACGTGATTGTATTGTAATAAATTTGGAACTTAAATTATATACATTCTAAGTTGAAATAAATTCAATTTTTTCCAGCAATTAAATTCAAATAATTATATTACGGAAATATTTTAATTCCCAATAAGTTTGTCCATAATTCTTAGTGGATTAATTGACACAATATGTTTCCAAAGTAACCTCTTTTGTGAAGATTTTTTCATAAAGAATAATGGATGTTAAGTGTATGTGTAACATCATGCGGGTATTTTACCGGCCCAAAGGAAGGTTAATATTTGGAAGAATTATACATGCACTTGCAATGATAAATACGCAATAATATATGGATTTACATGCAAATAATAAATCAATCCAAAGATAGTTTTATTATTTGGCATGAATTATTGTTAGTGTTTGATCATTGTAACAAGATTTACCATTTACAATTAATATTACTATCCAAAGACTTGATATTAATGTTGTTACCGGTATCTTGTAATGGGTTATAATTATTTGAATTTATTGTTGTTAAGTATTTGTTGTGAGTATGCTAAATATATTGTATTCTTTTCTTTTAGCCACTGTTTCTTCAATATTTGCCAATTTAAGTTCTATTCCCATATTGAATGGGAGTGATTTCAAGGAATGGAAGGAAAACATTCAAGTTGTTTTGGGTTGCATGGATCTAGACCTTACATTATGGAATGAGCAACCCGCTTCTCTTAATGATACAAGTTCCTCTAAAGAACGGAGGCACTATGAGAAGTGGGATCACTCAAATTGCAAGAGTCTAATGATCATTAAGAAAAAGGGATTTGAGGCTGCTGATGGTTCAGATAGAAAGAAACTTGTCCTAGACAAGGATTAGTGCTTCTTTTGTAAGAAATCTAGACATCAAAAGAAGGATTGCCCTAGGTATCATACCTGGTGTATAAAGAAAAGTATACCTCTTACTTTGGTTTGTTCTGAAGTTAATCTGGCTTCA
Organism: Pueraria montana var. lobata; assembly: GCA_026413185.1. Taxonomy (NCBI): domain Eukaryota; kingdom Viridiplantae; phylum Streptophyta; class Magnoliopsida; order Fabales; family Fabaceae; genus Pueraria; species Pueraria montana. The sequence continues at coordinate 19,505,144 of CM048649.1, read as the reverse complement.
GTATCTAGAAACACTTGGTGGTTTGATTCTGGTGCTACTACTCACATAAGTGTTTCTATGTAGGGTTGCCTAAGCTATCGAAAGCCAACTGATGTTGAAAGATACATTTATGTGGGAGATGGCAAGTCGATAGAAGTAGAAGCAATCGGTCATTTTAGATTGTTATTAGGGACTGATTACTATTTGGATTTAATAGATACTTTTGTTGTACCATCATTTAGGCAAAATTTGGTTTCTGTTTCTATATTGGACAAATCAGGTTATTCTTGTTCATTTGGAAAAATAAGTTTGAGTTATCTATAAATTCAAATATTGTTGGTACTGGTTCTCTAATATGTTATGAAAATTTATACTTACTTGAGACAATTGCATCTTATCAAGAAACCTTGCATGCGTCTTCACGCAGTACTAAGCGTAAGATTAATCATGAGAATTTAGGATCATTATGGCACAAGCGATTAGGTCACATTTCTAAACCAAGAATTGAAGGACTTGTGTCTAAAGGGATTTTGAATGATATAGACTTTACAGACTTTAATGTTTGTATTGATTGTATCAAAGGTAAACAAACCAAAGTTAAGAAATTAGGTGCCCATCGAAGTTCTGACGTCTTAGAATTGATACATACGGATATTTGTGGACCATTTCATAAGCCTTCATGGAATGGTCAACAATAGTTTATATCATTCATAGACGACTACTCAAGATATGGGTATCTATATTTGATTAATGAAAAATCAGAGGCCTTGGACATGTTCAAAATATTTAAAGTTGAAGTAGAAAATTAGCTTAACAAAAGAATTAAAGTTGTTTGATCTGATCGTGGTGGTGAATACTACGGCAGATATGATGGTTCAAGTGAACAACGTCCAGGACCATTTGCTAAATTCTTAGAGGAATAAGGAATTGTCCCTCAGTATACAAGTATACAATGCCAGGGTCACCTAGCAGGAATGGTGTGGTTGAGATACGAAATCGGACTCTTCAAGATATGGTAAGGAGTATGATAAGTAATTCTACTCTACCTGAGTCACTCTGGGGAGAAGCATTAAAGACAACAACCTATATTTTGAATAGAATGCCAACTAAAGCAACTACTAAAACACTTATGAGCTTTGGACAAAGTAAAAGCCAAGTCTTAAGCATTTACACATTCGGGGATGTTCGGCTGAAGCACGACCTTATAGGCCTAAGGAAAAGAAATTGGACTCCAAAATAGTTAGTAGTTACTTTATTGGTTACTCTGAGCACTCCAGGGGCTATAAGTTTTATGATCCCACACTTGAGAATATATTTGAGACGGGGACTGCATAGTTCTTTAAGGATGTTGAGTTTGGGTTTGAATAAATTTAGAGACATTATTTTTTAGGAAGAATTGGTTTCAATTCCTGAACCAATATTCTTATTGTTGCTTCTGACAATGCACAGGTTACCATACCTATTGTTGTTCAAGAAGCGAATCTGGAACCTCAACAAGATAATGTTGAACAAATCTCGATGGAACAACCTCAACAACAAGTGCCTTTATGTCGATCTATTAGAGAGAGGAGAAATCCAATTCCAGATGATTACGTTGTGTTCCTTTAAGAACATGATGGAGATAATGGTATGATGGAGGATGTTCTTATCAACTTCCATCAAGCCATGAAAAGTACTAACTCTCAAAAATGGATTGAAGCAATGAATGAAGAGTATAAATCCATGCAAGACAATAAAGTTTGGGAACTTGTTCCATTACCAGAAGGTATGAAACCCATTGGTTGTAAATGGATATTTAAAACCAAATGGGATGCAAATGGTAATGTGGAGAGATATAAAGCTCGTCTTGTGGCTAAAGGCTATACTCAAAAGGAAGGGATTGACTTTAAAGAGACTTTTCTCTCCAGTTTCCATGAAAGACTCTTTTAGGATAATCATGGCACTAGTTGAACATTTTGATCTTGAGCTTCATCAGATATATGTTAAGACAGCGTTTCTCAATGGTGACATTGACGAAACAATTTATATGGTGCAACTTTGAGTTGGGCGACCCAAAGAAGACGGTTTGCAAATTGACTAAATCCATCTATGTGCTCAAGCAAGCTTCCTGGTAGTGGTACCATATATTTCATCAAGTAATTATCTCGTTTGGTTTTGAGGTAAACATTGTTGATAATTGTGTGTATCAAAAGTTTAGTGGGAGTAAATTCATATTCCTAGTCTTGTATATGGATGACATTTTGCTTGCCACTAATGATATAGGCATATTGAATGAAACCAAGAGATTTCTATCAAAGAATTTTGAGATGAAAGATCTTGGTGAAGCCAAGCCTCCTTTGTATTAGGAATCAAAATACATCTAGATCACACTCCAGGTATTCTCGGATTGTCACAAAATGAATTATATTGAGAAAGTCCTAAAAAGGTTTGGCATACAGGATTGCAAAATTGGAAATACCCTTGTTGCTAAAGGCGACAAATTTAGCCTAAGTCAGTGCCCTAAAAATCACCTTGAAATTAAAGAAATGCAAAAGATTCCCTATGCATCAACTGTTGGGAGTCTTATGTATGCTCAAGTTTGTACGCGTCCAGATATTGCGTACATTGTGGGTATGCTAGGCAGATATTTGAGTAATCTCGGAATGGATCATTGGGTGCCAGCCAAACGTGTTATGCGCTATCTGAAAAGAATGAAAGATTACATGCTCACCTATCGTAGATCAGATCACTTGGAGATCATAGGGTACTCTAATTCTGATTATGCTGGATGTCAAGACAGTAAAAGATCCACTTTAGACTATATTTTCTTATTGGCGGGAGGAGCCATTTCATTGAAGAGTGTCAAACAAACACTTGTGGCTACTTCCACCATGGAGGCAGAATTTATAGCATGTTTTGAGGCATCCAATCATGGAATATGGTTGCGAAATTTTGTCACCGGGCTGCGCATATTGGGAAACATAGAAAGACCACTAAAGTTATATTGTGACAATAAATCGACAGTTCTATATTCCAATAACAATAGGAGTTCATCTAAATCAAAACACATTGACATCAAGTTCCTAGTTATGAAAGAGAGAGTGCAGAGTGGACAAAATCCATTGAGCACATAGGGACAAACTCCATGGTAGCAGACCCACTTACTAAAGGATTACCACCCATGGTCTTTCATGAGCATACTACTCATATGGGTGTGGTTATGATTGAGGATATTTCAGTATAGTGGGAGTTTGTATTTTGTTGTGTTTAATGTAAGGTACTTATGTTTTATGATATTTACCTGATCAGAAATAAAGTTATTCAATTTCAGTTATTGTGTTTCACTCTGTTAGGTTATACTAACGCAATGATCTCACTAAAGTAAAGTAGGACCAGTTGAAAATAAACATGTTTAGATCACATTACATGTAATTTTCATGCTACACATCCACACTTGATCAATGTCGTTGGTTATATTGATATATGTGACCATTGATGGATCTAGTTACAATAAAGGTAACAAAGGTCGCTTTGATCCTATGTTGATATAATTGATGGTTGGTTATATTGATATACGTGACCATTGATGGATCTAGTTACAATAAAGGTAACAAAGGTCGCTTTGATCCTATGTTGATATAATTGATGGACGAGATTGTTAGAGATGTTATTCAATAAAGATAACAATTTTGAGCTCATAAAGTTATAATACATGAATAAAGATATATGTGACTCAAGTGGGAGATTGTTAGATATTTTTAATATGAGTCTACATTTAATGTTAAGTCATATATTGTATGTTATCTATAAGGTTTCGTGTCCCTACGAAAGTGATCTTATAAGGATAAATTTATTGGGATATATAACATCTCATTTGGTGTGGTCTATACATAATGTGTAGATACCATAAGTCTTATTTCTATTCTTATGATGGGCGAAATAGAAATAAGAAATATTTAATAGTCATAACTCTTCATGAAAGGGTATAAGGTTTAAAAGACACAACCCTTCGTGGAAAGGTACTTGACTATTATAAAAGGGTTATGGTCCCCAAGTCATATGCACTCAATTTTCTTTTCTAACATCCCATCATTAGAGAAGATCAAGATGGATTGTTCATAAAGACTTGGAAGATCATAGAGCCAATTGGTTCTTCTTAAAATTATCATCCATGGATACGGGTATGCTTCCGCTTCGGTCTTACTTTTATATTCTTGATGATTTAACATAAAAGTTCATTATGATGTTTATCATAATTAAGTTTCATCTTTTGCCTTCATTTTCTAACACTATCAACTAACAACTATGTTATGTATCCCTCAAAATTGCACAACATGACTACCAAGTCACAACATCACTACACATGCCAAAAACCGTGGAGGAAAAGACAAACTTTGATCTATGAACTAGTTTGATGCTTTGTTAAGATAGACATATGTGGATAGTGGCTCACCAAAACCTTGGATCGATATGGAATTTCTTGTCCATCTATCCCCAAGGCCCACCGTCACGGCCTATGACTTGTCCAACACTAGGTTGACACCTCTACAAAGACTCCAAACGTACATGCCTGCTCAACCACAACATGAGGTCCATTGTCACTACTTCAGTTGTGGACTGACACGACTTGTGGTCCATCGTCATTACCTAAATCATGGACTCATGGATGAATGCAAGCACATTTCAACAACAATTCAACTTATTCATTTACAAGCTACAACAACATTACATAGGCTTTATTGACCACCTATGTAGGCAACAAAATTGAATAAATTACATGAACTAAAAGTATATTTAAGCCTTAATTTTTTTTTCATTTCTTTCAAATATATTTCGTAATTTTAATTTCAAATTTAATTTGATTAAAAATAGCCCAATTTTATTCTCAACCATATCAAATCACTATAATATTATCTTTATTTATATATATTATTTTTAATTGCCTACCTTCAATTTAACTTTTTAATCTTTATTTCTAAATTGACATTCAATAATTTAAAAAAAAATGACAATAATTGAAAATAACATTGTATCACAATATAAATTATTTAGCGTAAATCCAAAATATAATTCATATTTTAAATATTTATTTATTAAGATTTTTAATTATAATATAATTGACATTTACTAAAATATTTATTTATTATAACTTTTGGTTATATCAAAATTAATATTTATACCATGTATTTTACAAAAAAAAAAAAAACCAGCTATTTTAAGTTACTTAAAAATAAAACCTTAAAATGAAAAGAAATATTTTTTTATTCGTAAATTCTTAAATGTGGCATTTATTTATGTAAAAAATAAAGGTATGATATGTTTATTGATAACTATAATTTCCTCTTATAATTCTTACAATGTAAATTATTCCAAAGACTTAACATTTAAGAAACTCATTTAAAGTATATTTTAAAATAATCCTATAGGATCTAAGTATTAAATGTTTAAACATTTAATATAATAAAAATTATGTAAAATTTATTTTTCCTTATAAAAAGCATTCACTTTTTGTGTCATGTTGACAATCATATTAAAGAGATTAATCAAGAAATATATAACAATATATTATATCAATATTAAATGCATTCGATTATTAAAGAATAATAGGCATTATAGAATGAATTAAGTCCCCATTAATAAAAAAACACTATTAGCATTATTTTTTTGTCACTATATTATTGGTAGAAAGTATTTATCATATTTGTCAATGATCAATTGTGATCGAAAAACTTGACTAACCACATTGAATAGAGTCTCCCTTCATGCAACCACATTTCTTCCATCCATACAAAATGTATTTTCACGAAAAACATAACATTAGTATTGTTCTTTAAAATATATTCACACAAGAGTGGAAAGATAATACTAGGAATTATCATAAAATAGTCCTAAACTTTTTTTACAGTAATAATCCTTTTTCCTTAAAGATTAATTTTCGAATCTAATAATAAACATCTTTCCTTATTTATCACAATTAAACACCACTTGACCACATTTATGAATACCTCCAATCCATCCAATGGTCTTATATCTGGTAAAAAGGAAAAATAATAATAAAATACAAATAAACAAAAACTAATAAGGATACATTCGTCAAGTAAAAAAAAATCCCTAAAGATGGTTCCATTTTCCCTCCCTATGAAATTTCTGCCTCGTCCCAACCTCCTAGAAAAGTTAATTCTCAAATTCCCCTCTCACTCAATTTCTTGTTTTCTGTCTCTCTTGGTTCTCTTGCAAAAGCAAAGCATTGGCAAAAGAAAGAGGGCCATCCAAGATGGAAACAGAAAACATCGTCAAAGGAGAATCGACGAAGGTTCCAAACATTGCGACAATAGAAATGAAGGTTAAGCTAAAAACTACTGATGATGTCACCTTTGAGGTGGAAGCTTTGATCGTGAAGGAGATGGAGATGATGCAGTCCTTCATCGACGTCCCCGACGCTGATGCCTTCATAGTCATTCCGATCCACAATGTCACCAGTCGCGAACTCAACCGAATCATTGAGTACTGCCCAGAGCACTATCGTGTCAAGAACAAGAGTGTGGAGTTCGTGAGGAATTTCTTTGACGTCACCAACGATTACAGGCCAGTGAAAGAGGCACAGTATTGCAAAGCGAATGGCTGGGCATTTGAAAACATTGACAAAAATTGAAGTGAGTTGATAAGGCAATGGAGAATTAGGGTTTCCTTGGCTAGAATACTAAGATTATAGATTAAAGTTTTTTTCTTGCAATTGTAAGAGAACATGTATTTTGCGTGATTGTTAAGAAGGAATAAATACTTTTTTTATTACTGTTGAATTTTTTGATTACATAAAATTTATGTCAGAGACCCTAACTCCCTACGAAGAGGAGAGGGACCTTTACTGTAAAATCCCCTTGGGGTTAAAGTGTTAAAAGTGGACTAGAATTCATGTCCCTTTTTTTTTTTTCCTCTTTCTCTGTCTAAGTCATTAAGTCATTCAGCTTTTTCATTTTGATTTATTGATTGTTATTTTTCATAAGGTGCTGTATTTTCCCCCATGATAATTAGGGCGTGTCTGCATGAGATTCGACAAGTAATTACATTGATTTAGAAAAATTTACAAGGTTTTTGATAATGTGTTTATGATTTGTAGATAACTATTATTATTTTTTTTAATTATTATTTTTTCTCTGTCTTTCCCGGTCATCTACACTTTTCTTTCAAATAAGACATAAAATAAAAGGCAAAGAAAAGGGAATAAAAAAATTGAGAGAATGTACGGTTATATTTATAGCACTTATAGGGAAAAACAGGTAAAACAAATGTGTAAAGTAAAATGAGATATTCTCTTTCTTATCATTATAGATTATAGATTATAAATAATAAATAATTGTGTTGGTCTTTGGTTTTGACTTGTGATTATAATTAGTGTATCTTATTCTTTGTCCTGGATTTGAGGAAAGCATTTTTTTAATATTTTTCATAAAATTAATAAAAATTTATAAATTTATAAATTGTTATAATAAATAATTCTGTAATAGAGAATTTCTTGCACAAAAGTGGTTCTTTATCATAGCAAATTGTACACACATTATACATAAGGAACTAGATCGATCACTTCTTAACTCTTTTTTATTGGGGCGGGGGGGGGGGGGGGGGGGGGGGGGGGGTTGTTAGGATGGATTTACTCTGGAGAGGAAGGGGGGGGGGGGGGGGGGCAATTGTCCCCACTAAATTTTTATTTTCTTAATATAATATGTGTAGTTAAAAATTACCTCTATAATAACCAACAAGTTGTTGGATACTCCGCACCAATGTCATGATGACAAAAAAAAATTACCTCTATAATTTAAAATTTAGTTAAAGAAATAAGTTATAATATGAATTTTGCCCCCTCTAATTTATATATATAAGTATTGCCCCCACAACTAAAATATTCTAGATCCGTCACTGTGGGGGGGGGGGGGGGGGGCATGACATTGGTGCGAAGTATTCATTGTCTATTCCGGTGACTGACGTTGCTTAAGGGATCTAAGCACAGTGCCACTCAGACCAATGATATGTTGGAAATCACTTTGTGACTCTAAAAATTAATGACAAATATTTAGTAGCATGTGTAATTAGTTTTTGAAAGTTTTAGTTATTTTATCTTGTTGAAGAAAATTTTCTACTTCAGATTTTGGTTTCTTGCTTCTGAAGTTGGATGGACTTCAGATTTTGCACACCAAGGCTGTAGGCAAATGCTTCACACCTCTTCTCCATGCTTCTTGATAAATTCTGTTTCTTTGAAAACACTTCAAAGCAAACCACTAGTAGCAAAGAGTCTATCATACTTAGCATTTAAAACACTTCATTGTCCAAATTTTTTTACTGAAAGCACATTGGCCGACTTACCATCTCAGATTGCTACCCTATACACTAATCTTCAATTATACATAATTTTTTAGTGCTATATGGATACATAATCCTAAGAAATATTTGGTTGCATGTGGACAAATAAATGTCCCCTACTAAAGAACTTGTCTTTATAGAAAATACAACAACAATATCTTCCTTTTCCTAAAATCCTATATTAGGTTTTTCTCTTTCTAATACGAGTACATAGAGATTTATACTCATCATCTAGAGAGAGTGGACATCATAAAAGTGTTCTATATAGGTATGACCAAAAAGAAATAAGAGATGTATTGGTGGGATTTCCTCACTTTCTACCTCAGTTTGAAGTCCAAGTGCAAATCATTCTTAAATTTACTCAATAATATAGTATAGGAAAGATTGCAACACGAATGTAGATATTATAATAATGAAGGACGATCTAAGTAAGCAATGGGTGAGGTTTTAATAAATTAGATCGTATACCACACGTAGTTTCCATCTGATCGTACACTTATTAGGGTATGAGATAAGAACACATCTGATCCTAAGTTACAACAACACTACATGTGCCAAAACCTATGCAAGAAAAGACAAACTCTAATCTACAGACTAGTTTGGTGCTTTGTTATGATAGACGTACGTGTGTAGTGGTTTACCATGACCCTGGCCCCATATGGAATCTCCCATCCATCTATCCCCAAGGCCCATCATCATGGCCTATGGCTTGTCTAGCATTAGGTTGACACCTCTAAAAAGACTCGCACGTACGTGCCTTCTCATCCACAACATGAGGTCCATTGGCACTACCTCTATTGTGGACTCACATGACTTGAGGTCCATTGTCGCTACCTCAATCGTGGACTCATGCATGAATGCATGCACATTTCAACAACAAATCAACGTATCAAAGTTTAACTTATTCATTCACAGGCTTCAACAACATTATATAGGCTCTATTCGCCACCTATGTAGCCAACAAAATCGGGTAAACATAAAAAAGTAAAGGTATATTTAAGACTTAACTTTTTTTCATTTCTTTCAAATATATTTCTTAATTTTAATTTCAAATATAATTTGATTAACAAATAGCCCAATTTTATTCTCAACCATATCAAATCACTCTCCTTTTATCTTTATTTATATTTTTTATTTTTTAATTGCTTACCTTCAATTCAACTTTTTAATATTCATTTCTATATAAATTGACTTTCAATAATATAAATTTTTTTTGTCAATAATTGAAAATAACGTTGTATTACAATATAAAATATTTAGCGTGACTCCAAAATATAATTTATATCTTAAAAATATTCGTTTATTAAGATTCTGAATTATAATATATTTGATATTTTCAAAAATATTTATTTATTATATGTTTTAGTTATATAAAAATTAATATTTATACAATGTATTGTACATAAAATACTTGTTATTTTAATATATTTAAATATAAAACATTATAATGAAAAGAAATATTTTTGTTTCGTAAATTCTTAAATGCGGCATTTATTTATGTAAAAAATAAAGGTATGAATTCTGTTTTGATATATATTTATGGAGAACTTTACTTTCCTTCTTATAATTCATACAATGTAAATTATTCCAAAGACCAGACATTTAAGAAACTCATTTAAAATAAATTTTAAAATAACCGTACAGGATATTCCTTACAAAATCTAAGTATTAAATGCTTAAACATTTAGTATAACAAAAATTATATAAATTTTTTTTCCTTAAGAAAAGCATTTACTTTTTGTGTCAAGTTAACAATCATATTAAAGAGATTAATTAAGAAATATATAATAATATATTATGTCAATATTAAATACATTTGATTATTAAACAATAATAGACATCATAGAATGAATTAAATCCCTGCTAATAAAAAAAAACACTATTAGTATTATTTTTTGTTACTATACTATTCGTACCAAGTATTCGTCAGTTTAGTCGGTGATCAACCGCTACCGAAAAACTTGACTGACCACATGGAATAGAGTCTCCTTTCACGCAATCACATTTTTTCCATCCACACAAAATATATATTCACGAAAAACATATCAATAGCATTATTCTTTAATATATATCCACACAAAAGGGGAAAGAAAAAAGTAAGAATTATCATAAAATAGTCCTATTCCTTTTGTTTTTTCTCTTACAGAAATATTCCTTATTCCTTAAGGATTAATTTTCCAATCTAATTATAAACATCATTCCTTATTTAAAACAAAAGTCTTATCACAATTAATTATAGCACTTGACCACATTTATGAATACCTCCAATCCATCCAATGGTCTTATCTCTTGTAAAAAGGAAAAAAATAACAAAGTAGAAGCAAACAAAAACACATAAGGCTACATTTGTCAAATAAAAAACAAATCCCTAAACAATGTTCCCTTTTCCCGCCCTATAAAAGCTCTGCGCCTTGTCCCAACCTCCTAGACAAATTACTTCTCAAATTCCCCTCTCACTCAATTTCTTGTTTTCTGTCTCTCTTGTTTCTCTTGCAATGGCCCAAGCAATGGCAAAAGAACCAAGATCATCTGAGATGGAAACACAAAACATTGCCGAAGGGCGAACGACAAAGGTTCCAAAGGTGGAGACAGAACAATTGAATGTTAAGCTCAAAACTGCAGACGATATCACCTTCGAGGTGGAAGCTTCGATCGTGAAGGAGATGGAGACGGTGCAGTCCTTCATCAACACCACCAACACTGATGCCTCCATAGTCATCACACTCCACAACGTCACAAGTTGCGTACTCAACCGAATTGTTGAGTATTGCTCAGAGCATCGTCGTGTTGCCGGAGCTGCCAACCTCACGGCGTTGAAGGAGTTTGATGAGCAGTTCGCCGAGGCGTTGAGCCTGGATGAGATGAAGGAATTGGTCCTCGCTGCAAACTACCTCAACATCAAGAAACTACTTGATTTCTTGACTACTAGCATCGCCAACGCCATCAAGAACAAGAGCGTGGAGTTCGTGAGGAATTTCTTTGGCGTCACCAACGATTATACGCCAGACGAAGAGGCATAGTTTCGCCAAGCGAACGCCTGGTCATTTGAAAACATTGACCAAAATTGAAATGATTTGATTGGGCAATGAGAATTAGGGTTTCCTTTGTGAAAATACTGAGATTATAGATTAAAGTTTATCTTTTTTGCAATTGTAAAACAACATGTATTTTCTGAGATTGTTAATTAAGAAGGAATAAATACTTTATTTTTGTTTCTGTTGAATTTTCTTATAACAATTTTTTATTGCATAAAATTTATGGCAGAGACTCTAACTCCCTAAGAAGAGGAGCAGGGACCTTTACCGTAACATCCCCTTGGGGTTAAAGCCGTAAAAGTAAACTAGAATCCATCTCCCCTTAATCTCTTCCCCTGTCAAAGCAACCAAGTCATTCAACTTTATCATTTATGATTTAATGATTGTTATTTTTTTTATAAGGTACTGCATTTTTCCCCGTCATTATTAGCTTGTGTCTGTATGAGATTCGACAAGTAATTACATTAAAGCTTTAAAGTTTTTTATAATTGGTTTGTGACTTGTAAATAAATATTATTTTTTTACTCATCATTTTTTCACTGTGTTGCCTACTCATGTGCATATTTTCTTTTGAATATGACAAAAAATAAAAGATAAAGAAAATTGAATGAAAAATGATAGAATGTACGGTTATATCTATTGCACTTACAAGGCCAAACAGGTAAAACAAATGTGTAATGTAAAATAAGATATTTCGTGTTAACATTATAGATTATAGATGATAAATAACAAAAAATTGTGTTGCTCTTTGGTTTTGACTTGTGCTTATAATTAGTGTATCATATTCTTTGTCCCGGATTTGAGGAAAGCATTTTTCTTTTAATTTTTATCTTAAAATTAATAAAACTTTATAATTTTATAACTTATTATAGTAAATAATTTTATACCAAAGAATTTGTTGTTCTTTTTCATAGCAAATTGTACACACATTATACATAAGGAACTAGATCGATCACTTTTTGACTCTTTATTTTGGGGGAGACGGGTCACCAATACATTGGTGTGAAGTATTCACCGATTTTTTCAGTGACTAATCTCCGTTGGATAACCTGGCTGGTCACCTTTAGAGGGGTCTTCCCTCCCAACCACGTTTTTTTTCCTTCCACAAGACTCGAATTTGAGATGTTGCTTAAGGGATCTGAGCACAATGCCACTCGCACCAACGACATGTTGATAATCACTTTGTGACTCCAAAAATTAATGGCCAATATTTAGTAGCATGTGTAATTAGTTTTTAAAAAATTTTCAGTAATTTTATCTTATTGAAGAAAATTTCCTAATTTTTTTTTCTAATTTCAGTGTTAGTTTTGTGCAGGCGTTTGTCCCTAATGCTCCTTTGAAAGGTTTATAATGATTTGGAGGACCAATGTCCGAAAAAAAAATTGACATGAAGTGAACTTTGATATAATGATCAGTTAACAGTTTGGTGAGGTATTCCTCGATTAGATTGCATAAATGGTTATGTCGTTTAATTTATTTTATTTTATTTTTCTTGACATGGAGATCAATCCAGAGATACCTTCATGAAATTATGATCTTTTGGCTTATATCAAGTGACAACCATTAGTTTCACACACATTCGCTGGTCTAACCGTGTTTTTCTTGTACGTTGATACAAAGCTTATAATATCTGCTAATCGTTGAATTTGATTGTGTCATTTAGACAACCTAAGTTCAGAACTTCTAATGGTTGATATTTGATACATGGGAGGTACATTTCCTCTTTCAAACTACAGTTATCCATGCATTTAAAACACTTCATTATCCAAAATTTTTACTGAAAGCTAGGTGGCCTACTTACCATCTCAAATTGCTATCCTGGCCTTTGACACTAGTCTTCAATTAGACAGAACTTTTTAGTGCTATGTGGATACATAATCCTAAGAAATATTTGGTTTCATGTGGACAAATAGAGTTTAGTTTGAACCAAGATTGTTTCAAGTAGGGGAGATCATTAGGAAATGTATACTTTAATTTGTTTCACTGTGCAACTTCCTCGGGAAATAGAGATTCAATTTTATTCTTTTTTTTTCCAACTAAAAGTTACTAGTATCCTGTATAAGCTCATATACCTTTCAATCAGCATCAATTTCTTGTGGTCTCGGGCAGTGGATTTTATTATCTAGTACACTAGCCACCTATTTATCACCCCCACACACTTTCACCAAACTCACATTTTCAATACACCCCATTGACCCCTCTTCCACTATCCATCGGCACCTTTCTTAGGTCGTAATAGGTGATCTCTGGGATAATATGATTGCCTTCAAACTGTTGAACAAGAGAGATGTATCAAACAATAGCAATCACCACCGCTGTTTTGAAATTAGTGCCTCGTTAAATGGCATAATCATTCTAATGCCAAGTACTCCTTCCTTAGGAGAAGCCACCTTGAAGAAGGAAATTAAAAAGAAACGTAACCTCTAAAGTCTAAAATGTTAATCTCTAAACCCTAAATCCTAAAAAATGTCCACTACTAAAGAACTAGTCTTTTTGAGAAAATACAACAACAATATCTTCCTTTTCCTAAAATCCCATATTAGGTTTTTCTCTTTCTAATACGAGTACTTAGAGATCTATCCTCATCATCTAGAGAGAGTGGACATCATAAAAGTGTTCTATCTAGGTATGATAAAAAAGAAATAAGAGATGTATTGATGGGATTTCCTCGGTTTCTACCTCAGCTTGAAGTCCAAGTGTTAATCTTTCTTAAATTTACACAGACTATATAGTCTAGGAATGATTGCAACACGAATGTAGATATTATAATAATCAAGGATGATCTAAGTAATGAATGGGTGAGGTTTTAATAATTAGCTTGTACTGTAACATTCCCATAAATCATAATCATAATAATAATAATAATAATAATTATGATGATAATAATAAAATACGATAATGCCTATTTGTTTTATAATATCCTTATATTTAGCTTTTGTGGTAATTTAGTGCAGTATGTGCATTAAAGTACCTTATAGAGTAAGGAACCATGAAACCAGTATTAGCTATATATATATACCCAAATCCCTTCCCTCCAACATAGAACAACATAAACAGATTTTAGAGAGAGAAAGAGGAGAAGAGAGAAGAAGGAGAAAGGAAGGAGAAGAAGAAGGAGGAAGCTAGGACAACCCAACACCTCACTCATCATCCTTAGTCCAAGGGTCTTTGGTGAGTGTTTTTGTACCCTTCTCTATCCCTTCATCTGTTGCTTGGGTAGGGATAGTTGGTGGGTTAGGTTTCTTTCCATGGAAAGGAACTCCAACCCCCAATCCTTGGGTTTCATGTGAGAGATACATAAATCATAGTTGTCTTGCTTGTTTGGCATGAGATTCACCATTAATTTGAATTATTGTGAGGATTTTGGTTGTTGGGTAGCATTTATGGTAAAGGGGTTACGCCCAATCACGAACCCTATGACCTGAAGAGTCGCAGACTCTCGCTTAAGCAAGCTCTGCATGGCGCTTAAGCGAGGAGCCCCTGGAGTGGGAAGTACTCTATGTAATTCTCGCTTAAGCATGAGTTTCTGGCGCTTAAGCGTGATGTTCAGGCGCTTAAGCGTGAGAGTTTGACGCTTAAGCGTGAAGCTCCAGGGATCAGGATTAAGTGCAGGACTTTGACGCTTAAGCGCAAGTTTTTGGTGCTTAACCGTGGCGCTCTGGTGCTTAAGCGCCAGGTGCCAGTGTCAGGCTGGCTTAAGCGCAGGATTTTGGCTTAAGCGACTGACCCCTGGAACATTATGTTGAATTCTATCATTTCCAAGTTATTTTCCTTAATACATTTTTGTATGTTTACATGATCTATGAGGATAATGATATATTTTGATAAGTTAAGCATGCAAATGAAATGATTTGCCCGCTTCAGAAGGTAGGCGGGATTTTTCGTCACTTCCTACCTTCCTAAGATGTGGCATGCTCCTCGGGCCGGAGGAGAATAATACGAGGCCAAGGCATAAAAGGAAAGGGACGCCTTTCTATATATTGAGCTCAATAGATGCCGTAGGACGGAAAAAGAATAAAGAAAGTTAACTTAAAGCATGCAAAGTAAATGTTAAGATTATGTCCATAAAGATGTAAAAGTAGCATATGATAATGCTTTATAGTACTTTTATGAATGAGGAAAGATTATGATGCATGTCTTTAACACTCACTAAGACCCTCTCTCATCAGTTTAGTGTTTATGTTCCAGATTAAACAGGTTTGAAGTATGGAGACAAAAGGCCTAGAAGATATTATGTTTATGTAGCAATATCTTTATAGGCTAGTTTTGTTAACAGAACTCTTTATGTATTCTTTTGGCATAGGATCCCACATATGGGGATTACCTTTTTTTGTATATGATGTAATTACTTGAGAATGATGTCGACCTTTCAACAGTTTTATTCTTGAGTAATGATATCATATTATGTTTATATTATCCGTGTTGATGACTAAAATGTACGTTAGAGGGTAGTACCCGTTAAGGTGTTACATTTTGGTATCAGAGCAGTTCAATCCTTTGGACTGTGGATAATGTGTCAATAGATTCTGGTTGTCTTGTTAGTCTTGCCATAAATTCTACTTATTTGAGTTACCGTATATTAAGCCTGATCAACTCAATATGTGGTGCAGAGTAAGTAGAGATAATGGTGGGAAGAGGAAGACCACCTTTGAGTACATGTACTCCCGAATTAGCAGCTATGGAGGCAATGGCTGCTGCCATGAGAGAACAAGCGGCAGCCACCACCAACCTTGTTAACCAAGTATTGAGGGGATCACCTAGAGGTTCCTCAAATGCTAATAACCAAGGGGGCGGAAACCAACATGTCGGATTCTCTGAATTCCGAAAGAACGATCCACCCACCTTCAAGGGAGAATATGACCCATCGACTATAGAGTTATGGCTCCAAGAAATGGAGAGTATCTTTGAAGTAGTGCCATCCACCGAGGAACAGAAAGTAGTGTATGCCACGTTCATGTTAAAGGACGAGGTAAAGAATTGGTGGAAGGGTGCTAAGGAAGGAATGATGACCTTGGGGACTCCTCTTATTTGGGAGAACTTCAATATCACAATCTTGGAGAAGTATTTCCCAATAGTGTTAGGATTCAGAAGGAGTCTGAATTCTTACAACTTAAGCAAGGGAGTATGACGGTTGGCCAATATGTGGCCAAGTTTGAAGAGTTGGCTAAGTATTCCCGTTACCTTCGCAATCAACCTGATGAGGAGTGGAAGTCCATCCAATTTGAGCAGGGTTTGAGGTCTAACATCCTTAGCCAAGTAAGGACCTTAGAGATTAGGAGTTACTCACTCCTAGTAAAAAAGTGTCTCATTGTGGAGGGCAATTTGAATAAGTTAGAGGTGGAGCAACGACAAACCCACAAGAGGAAGAATGAAGAAGTGAAGTTCAACCCAAATGCCAAATATAGGAAGGAGGGTTTTAAGGGCAAAAGGGTAGCAACATTTGGAACTCCCAATGTGGAGGCATGCCCTAAATGTGGGAAGCCTCATCGAGGGGTATGTATGTTTGGGCAAAATGTTTGTTTCAAGTGCCACCAACCGGGACATTTTTCCAAGGAATGTCCACTTTTGAAGAAGCAGGGAGCTCCTAACTAGACAACTCAAACTAAAGGAAGGGTCTTCACCTTGAGTGGAGAAAAAGCAAAAGGGGTTGACAACTTGATTAAACGTATATGTTTTCTAAACCAAAAACCCTTAGTTGTCTTATATGACTCGGGGGCGACCAATTCTTTTATTGCTTATGAATGTGTGCGTCGTTTGAAGTTGTCAGCTACACCTTTACCTGTTATTTTAAATGTCTCCACCCCAGTTGAAGGCAATATTCCTACCTCAGATGTTTGTGTAGAGTGTCCTCTTAAAATACAAGATAAATGTTTTGTTGTGAATTTAATATGTTTACCTTTAATTGGTTTAGATATTATTCTGGGTATGGATTGGCTCTTTGCCAACCATCTTGTGTTAAATTGTTTTAATCACATTGTGGAGTTTCCTTCTGATGTTACCCCTATCCCAAAGTTACATCCCTTGTTGTCCTCTAGTTCCACTCAAGTTTCCCAAGGCCTAGAGGAGGGGAGCCAAGTTTTTCTTTTGTTACTTTCCTCAAAGATGGAGGTTAAGCTAGAACTTGCAACTATTCCTGTTGTCAAGGAATTTATGCATGTGTTTCAGGAAGAGGTTACTACGTTACGCCCAGAGAGAGAAGTAGAGTTCTCCATAGATTTGGTTCCCGGGGAGGGACCAATTTCTATATCACCCTATAGGATGTCACCTCTAGAGCTTAGTGAGCTTAAAAACCAAATAGAAGAGTTAATATCTCAACAATTCATTAGGCCTAGTGTCTCTCCTTGGGGTGCGCCTGTTCTTTTGGTAAAGAAGAAAGATGGGAGCATGAGGTTATGTGTAGACTATAGACAACTCAACAGAGTGACTGTTAAGAACAAGTACCCTCTCCCTAGGATAGATGACCTTTTGGATCAACTTAGAGGGACTTTAGTTTTCTCTAAGATTGACCTTAGATCGGGATACCACCAGATTTGGATCAAGCCAGAAGATATCCCCAAGACAACCTTTAGAACTAGATATGGGCACTACGAGTATTTGGTGATGCCATTTGGACTAACCAATGCTCCGGCGATGTTCATGGAATACATGAATAGGATCTTCCGACCTTTCTTAGACAAATTTGTTGTTGTCTTCATTGATGACATTTTGGTGTATTCCCGCACCTTGGAGGAACATGAAGAACATCTTAGGACGGTTTTGCAAGTCCTAAGGGAGAAGAAACTCTTCGCAAAGCCAGAGAAGTATGAGTTCTGGAAGAGAGAAGTAAACTTCTTGGGGCATGTGATATCCCAAGGAGGGGTAGCTATAGACCCTAGTAAAATAGGAGCAGTGCTAGAGTGGGATAGACCTCATACTGTAGCTCAGATTAGGAGTTTCATAGGTCTAGCTGGGTATTATAGAAGATTCATCAAAGGTTTCTCCCAGTTAGCATTGCCCCTGACTAGGTTGACTAGAAAGGGACAACCCTTTGTTTGGGATGAGAGGTGTGAGAAAAGTTTTCAGGAACTGAAGGAGAGATTAACTTCTACTCCAGTGTTAGTTATACCGGACCCCTTAGGGGACTTTGAAGTGTATTCTGACGCTTCAAGTAAAGGATTTGGTTGTGTGTTGATGCAGGAAAGGAAGGTGGTAGCCTATGCTTCTAGGCAATTGAAACCATATGAAGAGAATTATCCCACTCATGACCTTGAATTGGCGACTGTGGTCTTTGCCCTTAAGATTTGGAGACATCATCTTTATGGTGTCAAGTTTGTGGTGTTTAGTGACCATAAGAGCCTAAAATACTTGTTTGACCAAAAAGAGCTCAATATGAGACAAAGGAGATGGTTGAAGTTCTTAAAGGACTATGACTTTGAGTTGAAGTACCATTCGGGCAAAGCCAATGTAGTGGCAGATTCTTTAAGTAGGAAATCCTTGCAAATATCTTCTATGATGGTGCATGAGATGAAATTGTTAGAGGAGTTTAGGAACCTCAACCTGGAGATGACCCTACATGACCATAGCTTGAGTTTGTATAGAATAGAGGTTTCCTGTGATCTAAGGGAACGGGTTAAAGAGGCTCAGAAGGGGGACATGGAGTTGCAAGCTTAGAAGAACCACCTAGGGTTCTCTGAAGCAGAAGATGGGACCATTCGCTTCCAAGGAAGGGTTTGCATCCCTAAGGATGATGATCTAAAGGATCAGATTTTGAGAGAGGCCCATAGGAGTGGATTCTCAGTACATCTTGGAACTACCAAGATGTATCAGGATCTAAAGAGGATGTTTTGGTGGTCGGGCATGAAAAAGGACATAGCGGAGTTTGTGGCTAAGTGCCTTGTTTTCCAACAAGTCAAGGTTGAACACCAAAAGCCATTTGGCTTGTTGCAACCATTAAACATTCCAGAGTGGAAGTGGGAGAGTGTTTCCATGGACTTTGTCACGGATCTACCTCGGACCCAAGCAGGTATGATGCCATTTGGGTAATAGTGGATAGACTCACCAAGTTTGGTCACTTTTTACCCATCAAGGCCACTTTCTTATTGGAGAAGTTGGCCAAGTTATACATTCAGGAGATAGTGAGATTGCATGGGGTTCCAGTCAACATAGTTTCAGATAGGGACCCTAGATTCACATCTAGATTTTGGAAGGCATTACATAAGGCTTTAGGTACCAAGCTTAGTTTTAGCACAGCCTAGCATCCCCAGACTGATGGGCAGAGTGAGAGAACCATACAGACCTTGGAGGACATGCTTAGGGCATATGTCCTAGAAGAGAAGGCAGTTGGGATAGGTACCTACCTTTGATAGAGTTTTCCTACAACAATAGTTTTCACTCTACCATAGGTATGGTACCTTATGAGGCCTTGTATGGTAGGAAGTGTAGGACCCCTTTGTGTTGGTGTGAAGTAGGAGAGAGAAGCCTTGTTGGACCAGACATAGCTTAGGAAACCACCCAGAAAATTCAAATGATTAGGAAGAAATTGCAAGTGGCTCAAAGTAGGCAAAAGAGTTATGCTGACAAGAGGAGAAAACCTTTAGAATTTGAGGAAGTGACCATGTGTTTTTAAAAGTATCCCCTACCACTGGCATTGGGAGAGCCATCAAGGCAAGAAAGTTGAATCCTCGTTATGTTGGTCCATTCCAAATTTTAGAAAGAATTGGGCATGTGGCCTATAGGATCGCTTTGCCCCCTTCTTTGTCCAATCTTCATGATGTTTTCCACGTGTCTCAACTCAGAAAATATGTCTAAGATCCCTCTCATGTCATAGAAACAAAGTCAGTTCAGTTGAGACCCGACCTTACCTTTAAACCAAAGCCCATTCGAGTTGTTGACTGAAGTGTGAAAACACTAAGGAATAAGACTATTCCTTTAGTTAAGGTTGTTTGGGAGGGACTTGTATCAGAGGAAGCCACTTGGGAAAAGGAGGACGAGATGAGATTGTTACACCCCCACCTTTTTGAGTAAGGTATGCTTTAGTTACAATTTTCGAGGACGAAAATTTGTTAATGGAAGGGAGTAATGTAACATCCCCATAAATAATAATAATAATAATAATAATAATAATAATAATAATAATAATAATAATAATAATAATAATAATAGAATAAGACAATGCCTATTTGTTTTATAATATCCTTATATTTAGCTTTTGTGGTAATTTAGTGCAGTAT
Source organism: Pueraria montana var. lobata (assembly GCA_026413185.1). Classification (NCBI taxonomy): domain Eukaryota; kingdom Viridiplantae; phylum Streptophyta; class Magnoliopsida; order Fabales; family Fabaceae; genus Pueraria; species Pueraria montana. The sequence goes on along the minus strand of CM048649.1, from coordinate 19,484,587 downwards.
GCGCATTAAAGTAACTTATAGAGTAAGGAACCATGAAACCAGTATTAGCTATATATATATATATATATATATATATATATATATATACCCAAATCCCTTCCCTCCCACATAGAACACACATAAACAGATTTTAGAGAGAGAAAGAGGGGAGGAGAGAAGAAGGAGAAGAGAGAAGAAGGAGAAAGGAAGGAGAAGAAGAAGGAGGAAGCTAGGACAACCCAACACCTCACTCATCATCCTTCAAGGGTCTTTGGTGAGTGTTTTTGTACCCTTCTCGATCCCTTCATCTGTTGCTTGGGTAGGGATAGTTGGTGGGTTAGGTTTCTTTCCATGGAAAGGAACTCCAACCCCCAATCCTTGGGTTTCATGTGAGAGATACATAAATCATAGTTGTCTTGCTTTTTTGGCATGAGATTCACCATTAATTTGCATTATTGTGAGGATTTTGGTTGTTGGGTAGCATTTATGGTAAAGGGGTTACGCCCAATCATGAACCCTATGACCTGAAGAGTCGCGGACTCTCACTTAAGCAAGCTCTGCATGGCGCTTAAGCGAGGATCCCCTGGAGTGGGAAGTACTCTATGTAATTCTCGCTTAAGCGTGAGTTTCTGGCGCTTAAGCGTGATGTTCAGGCGCTTAAGCGTGAGAGTTTAACGCTTAAGCATGAAGCTCCAGGGATCAGGATTAAGTGCAGGACTTTGACGCTTAAGCGCAAGTTTTTGGTGCTTAACCGTGGCGCTCTAGCGCTTAAGCGGCAGGATTTGGCACTTAAGCGGGAGGTGCCAGGGTCAGGCTGGCTTAAGCGCAGGATTTTGGCTTAAGCGACTGACCCTTAGAACATTATGTTGAATTCTATCCTTTCCAAGTTATTTTCCTTAATACATTTTTGTATGTTTACATGGTCTATGAGGATAACGATATATTTTGATAAGTTAAGCATGCAAATGAAATGATTTGCCCGCTTCAGAAGGTAGGCGGGATTTTCCGTCACTTCCTACCTTCCTAAGATGTGGCATGCTCCTAAGCCCGGAGGAGAATAATACGAGGCCAAGGCATAAAAGGAAAGGGACGCCTTTCTATATATTGAGCTCAATAGATATCGTAGGACGGAAAAAGAATAAAAGAAAGTTAACTTAAAGCATGCAAAGTAAATGTTAAGATTATGTCCACAAAGATGTAAAAGTAGCATATGATAATGCTTTATAGTACTTTTATGAATGATGAAAGATTATGATGCGTGTCTTTAACACTCATTGAGACCATGTCTCATTAGTTTAGTGTTTATGTTCCAGATTAAACAGGTTTGAAGTATGGAGACAATAGGCCTAGAAGATATTATGTTTATGTAGCAATATCTTTATAGGCTAGTTTTGTTAACATAACTCTTTATGTATTCTTTTGGCATAGGATCCCACATATGGGGATTACCTTTTTTTGTATATGATGTAATTACTTGAGAATGATGTAGACCTTTGAACAGTTATATTCATGAGTAATGATATCATATTATGTTTATATTATCTGTGTTGATGACTAACAAAATCGGGTAAATAACAAGAACTAAAAGTATATTTAATCCTTAATTTTTTTCATTTCTTTCAAATATATTTCTTAATTTTAATTTCAAATATAATTTGATTAACAAATAGCCCAATTTTATTCTCAACCATATCAAACCACTCTCCTTTTGTCTTTATTTATATTTTTTATTTTTTAATTGCTTACCTTCAATTCAACTTTTTAATATTCATTTCTATATAAATTGACTTTCAATAATATAACTTTTTTTGTCAATAATTGAAAATAACATTGTATTACAACATAAATTATTTAGCGTAACTCCCAAATATAATTTATATCTTAAAAATATTTGTTTATTAAGATTTTGAATAATAATATATTTGATATTTTCAAAACATTTATTTATTATAAGTTTTAGTTATATAAAAACTAAGTAAATTATTCCTTACAAACTAATGTAAATTATATAAATTTAAAATAAAATTTAAAATAACCGTACAGGATATTCATTACAAAATCTAAGTATTAAATGCTTAAACATTTAGTATAACAAAAATTATATAAATTTTTTTCCTTAAGAAAAGCATTTACTTTTTGTGTCAAGTTGACAATCATATTAAAGAGATTAATTAAGAAATATATAATAATATATTATGTCAATAGTAAAATTAAATACATTTGATTAGTGAACAATGATAGACATCATAGAATGAATTAAATCCCTGCTAATAAAAAAAACACTATTAGTATTATTTTTTGTTACTATACTATTCGTACCAAGTATTCGTCAGTTTAGTCGGTGATCAACCGCTACCGAAAAACTTGACTGACCACATGGAATAGAGTCTCCTTTCACGCAATCACATTTTTTCCATCCACACAAAATATATATTCACGAAAAACATATCATTAGCAATATTCTTTAATATATATCCACACAAAAGGGGAATGAAAAAAGTAAGAATTATCATAAAATAGTCCTATTCCTTTTGTTTTTTCTCTTACAGAAATATTCCTTATTCCTTAAGCATTAATTTTCCAATCTAATTATAAACATCATTCCTTATTTAAAACAAAAGTCTTATCACGATTAATTATAGCACTTGACCACATTTATGAATACCTCCAATCCATCCAATGGTCTTATCTCTTGTAAAAAGGAAAAAAAAATAACAAAGTACAAGCAAACAAAAACACATAAGGTTACATTTGTCAAATAAAAAACAAATCCCAAAACAATGATCCCATTAACCGCCCTATAAAAGCTCTGCCTTGTCCCAACCTCCTAGACAAATTACTTCTCAAATTCCCCTCTCACTCAATTTCTTGTTTTCTGTCTCTCTTGGTTCTCTTGCAACGGCCCAAGCAATGGCAAAAGAACCAAGATCATCCGAGATGGAAACACAAAATATTGCCGAAGGGCGACCGGCAAAGGTACCAAAGGTGGAGACAGAAAAATTGAATGTTAAGCTCAAAACTGCAGACGATATCACCTTCGAGGTGGAAGCTTCGATCGTGAAGGAGATGGAGACGGTGCAGTCCTTCATCAACGCCACCGACACTGATGCCTCCACAGTCATCACACTCCACAACGTCACAAGTCGCGTACTCAACCGAATTGTTGAGTATTGCTCAGAGCGTCGTCGTGTTGCCGGAGCTGCCAACCTCACGGCGTTGAAGGAGTTTGATGAGCAGTTCGCCGAGGCGTTGAGCCTGGATGAGATGAAGGAATTGGTCCTCGCTGCAAACTACCTCAACATGAAGAAACTACTTGATTTCTTGACTACTAGCATCGCCAACGCCATCAAGAACAAGAGCGTGGAGTTTGTGAGGAATTTCTTTGGTGTCACCAAGGATTATACGCCGGAGGAAAGGCACAGTTTCGCCAAGCGAACGCCTGGTCATTTGAAAACATTGACGAAAATTGAAATGATTTGATTGGGCAATGAGAATTAGGGTTTCCTTGGTGAAAATACTGAGATTATAGATTAAAGTTTATCTTTTTTGCAATTGTAAAGCTACATGTATTTTCTGAGATTGTTAATTAAGAAGGAATAAATACTTTATTTTTGTTTCTGTTGAATTTTCTTATAACAATTTTTTATTGCATAAAATTTTCGGCAGAGACTCTAACTCCCTAAGAAGAGGAGCAGGGACCTTTACCGTAAAATCCCCTTGGGGTTAAAGCCGTAAAAGTAAACTAGAATCCATCTCCCCTTAATCTCTTCCCCTGTCAAACCAACCAAGTCATTCAACTTTATCATTTATGATTTAATGATTGTTATTTTTTTTATAAGGTACTGCATTTTTTCCCGTCATTATTAGCTTGTGTCTGTATGAGATTCGACAAGTAATTACATTAAAGCTTTAAAGTTTTTTATAATTGGTTTGTGACTTGTAAATAAATATTATTTTTTTAGTCATCATTTTTTCACTGTCTTGCCTACTCATGTGCATATTTTCTTTTGAATATGACAAAAAATAAAAGATAAAGAAAATTGAATGAAAAATGATAGAATGTACGGTTATATCTATTGCACATACAAGGCCAAACAGGTAAAACAAATGTGTAATGTAAAATAAGATATTTCGTGTTAACATTATAGATTATAGATTATAAATAACAAAAAATTGTGTTGCTCTTTGGTTTTGACTTGTGCTTATAATTAGTGTATCATATTCTTTGTCCCGGATTTGAGGAAAGCATTTTTCTTTTAATTTTTATCTTAAAATTAATAAAAATTTATAATTTTATAACTTATTATAGTAAATAATTTTATACCAAAGAATTTGTTGTTCTTTTTCATAGCAAATTGTACACACATTATACATAAGGAACTAGATCGATCACTTTTTGACTCTTTATTTTGGGGGAGACGGGTCACCAATACATTGGTGTGAAGTATTCACCGATTTTTTCAGTGACTAATCTCCATTGGATAACCTGGCTGGTCACCTTTAGAGGGGTCTTCCCTCCCAACCACGTTTTTTTTCCTTCCACAAGACTCGAATTTGAGATGTTGCTTAAGGGATCTGAGCACAATGCCACTCGCACCAACGACATGTTGATAATCACTTTGTGACTCCAAAAATTAATGGCCAATATTTAGTAGCATGTGTAATTAGTTTTTCAAAAAATTTTCAGTAATTTTATCTTGTTGAAGAAAATTTCCTAATTTTTTTTTCTAATTTCAGTGTTAGTTTTGTGCAGGCGTTTGTCCCTAATGCTCCTTTGAAAGGTTTATAATGATTTGGAGGACCAACGTCCGAAAAAAAAAATTGACATGAAGTGAACTTTGATATAATGATCAGTTAACAGTTTGGTGAGGTATTCCTCGATTAGATTGCATAAATGGTTATGTCGTTTAATTTATTTTATTTTATTTTTCTTGACATGGAGATCAATCCAGAGATACCTTCATGAAATTATGATCTTTTGGCTTATATGAAGTGACAACCATTAGTTTCACACACATTCGCTGGTCTAACCGTGTTTTGCTTGTACGTTGATACAAAGCTTATAATATCTGCTAATCGTTGAATTTGATTGTGTCATTTAGACAACCTAAGTTCAGAACTTCTAATGGTTGATATTTGATACATGGGAGGAACATTTCCTCTTTCAAACTACAGTTATCCATGCATTTAAAACACTTCATTATAAGAAATTTTTACTGAAAGCTAGTTGGCCTACTTACCATCTCAAATTGCTATCCTGGCCTTTGACACTAGTCTTCAATTAGACATAACTTTTTAGTGCTATGTGGATACATAATCCTAAGAAATATTTGGTTTCATGTGGACAAATAGAGTTTAGTTTGAACCAAGATTGTTTCAAGTAGGGGAGATCATTAGGAAATGTATACTTTCATTTGTTTCACTGTGCAACTTCCTCGGGAAATAGAGATTCAATTTTATTCTTTTTTTTTTCCAACTAAAAGTTACTAGTATCCTGTATAAGCTATATACCTTTCAATCAGCATCAATTTCTTGTGGTCTCGGGCAGTGGATTTTATTATCTAGTACACTAGCCACCTATTTATCACCCCCACACACTTTCACCAAAGTCACATTTTCAATACACCACATTGACCCCTCTTCCACTATCCATCGACACCTTTCTTAGCTCGTAATAGGTGATCTCTGGGATAATATGATTGCCTTCAAACTGTTGAACAAGAGAGACGTATCAAACAATAGCAAGCACCACTGCTGTTTTCAAATTAGTGCCTCATTAAATGCCTTAATCATTCTAATACCAAGTACTCCTTCCTTAGGAGAAGCCCCCTTGAAGAAGGAAATTAAAAAGAAACCTAACCTCTAAAGTCTAAAATGTTAATCTCTAAACCCTAAATCCTAAAAAATGTCCACTACTAAAGAACTAGTCTTTTTGAGAAAATACAACAACAATATCTTCCTTTACCTAAAATCCCATATTAGGTTTTTCTCTTTCTAATGCGAGTACTTAGAGATCTATCCTCATCATCTAGTGAGAGCGGACATCATAAAAGTGTTCTATCTAGGTATGATAAAAATGAAATAAGAGATGTATTGATGGGAGTTCCTCGGTTTCTACCTCAACTTGAAGTCCAAGTGTTAATCTTTCTTAAATTTACACAAACTATATAGTCTAGGAAAGATTGCAACACGAATGTAGATATTATAATAATCAAGGACGATCTAAGTAAGGAGTGGGTGAGGTTTTAATAAATTAGCTTGTACCCCACGTAGTTTGCATTTGATCCTGCGCTTTTTAGGGTGTGAGATAAGAATACATTACTACTAAGTTACAACAGCACTACATGTGCCAAAAACCATGCAGGAAAAGACTAGTTTGGTGCTTCGTTAGGATAGACGTACGTGGGTAGTGGCTTACCACGACCCTGGCTCCATATGGAATCTCCCATCCATCTATCCCCAAGGCCCATCGTCACGGCCTATGGCTTGTCTAGCACTAGGTTGACACCTCTACAAAGACTGGCAACGTACGTGCCTGCTCAGCCACAACATGGGGTGCATCAGAACTAACTGAATCGTGGACTCGAGCATGAATGCATGCATATTTCAACAACCAATCAACGTATCCAAGTTTAACTTATTCATTCACAGGCTTCAACAACATTGTATAGGCTCTGATCACCACCTATGTAGCCTACAAAATCGGGTAAATAACAAGAACTAAAAGTATATTTAATCCTTAATTTGTTTTCATTTCTTTCAAATATATTTCTTAATTTTAATTTCAAATATAATTTGATTAACAAATAGCCCAATTTTATTCTCAACCATATCAAACCACTCTCCTTTTGTCTTTATTTATATTTTTTATTTTTTAATTGCTTACCTTCAATTCAACTTTTTAATATCCATTTCTATATAAATTGACTTTCAATAATATAAAAAAATTTGTCAATAATTGAAAATAACGTTTATTACAATATAAATTATCTAGCGTGACTCCAAAATATAATTTATATCTTAAAAATATTTGTTTATTAACATTTTGAATCATAATATATTTGATATTTTCAAAAAATTTATTTATTATAAGTTTTAGTTATATAAAAACTAATATTTATACAATGTATTGTACGTAAAATACCTGTTATTTGAAATTATTTAAAAATAAAACATTATAATGAAAAAAATATTTTTGTTTCGTAAATTCTTAAATGCGGCATTTATTTATGTAAAAAATAAAGGTATGAATTCTGTTTTGATATATATTTATGGAGAACTTTACTTTCCTTCTTATAATTCATACAATGTAAATTATTCCGAAGACTGGACATTTAAGAAACTCATTTAAAATAAATTTTAAAATAACCGTACAGGATATTCCTTACAAAATCTAAGTATTAAATGCTTAAACATTTAGTATAACAAAAATTATATAAATTTTTTTTCCTTAAGAAAAGCGTTTACTTTTTGTGTCAAGTTGACAATCATATTAAAGAGATTAATTAAGAAATATATAATAATATATCATGTCAATATTAAATACATTTGATTATTAAACAATGATAGACATCATAGAATGAATTAAATCCCTGCAAATAAAAAAAAACACTATTAGTATTATTTTTTGTTACTATACTATTCGTACCAAGTATTCGTCAGTTTAGTCGGTGATCAACCGCTACCGAAAAACTTGACTGACCACATGGAATAGAGTCTCCTTTCACGCAATCACATTTTTTCCATCCATACAAAATATATATTCACGAAAAACATATCATTAGCATTATTCTTTAATATATATCCACACAAAAGTGGAAAGAAAAAAGTAAGAATTATCATAAATTTGCCCTATTCCTTTTGTTTTTTCTCTTACAGAAATATTCCTTATTCCTTAAGGATTAATTTTCCAATCTAATTATAAACATCATTCCTTATTTAAAACAAAAGTCTTATCACAATTAATTATATCACTTGACCACATTTATGAATACCTCCAATCCATCCAATGGTCTTATCTCTTGTAAAAAGGAAAAAAATAACAAAGTAGAAGCAAACCAAAACACATAAGGCTACATTTGTCAAATAAAAAACAAATCCCTAAACAATGTTCCCTTTTCCCGCCCTATAAAAGCTCTGCCTTGTCCCAACCTCCTAGACAAATTACTTCTCAAATTCCCCTCTCACTCAATTTCTTGTTTTCTGTCTCTCTTGGTTCTCTTGCAACGGCCCAAGCAATGGCAAAAGAACCAAGATCATCCGAGATGGAAACACAAAACATTGCCGAAGGGCGACCGGCAAAGGTACCAAAGGTGGAGACAGAAAAATTGAATGTTAAGCTCAAAACTGCAGACAATATCACCTTCGAGGTGGAAGCTTCGATCGTGAAGGAGATGGAGACGGTGCAGTCCTTCATCAACGCCACCGACACTGATGCCTCCACTGTCATCACACTCCACAACGGTTCAAGTCGCGTACTCAACCGAATTGTTGAGTATTGCTCAGAGCGTCGTCGTGTTGCCGGAGCTGCCAACCTCACGGCGTTGAAGGAGTTTGATGAGCAGTTCGCCGAGGCGTTGAGCCTGGATGAGATGAAGGAATTGGTCCTCGCTGAAAACTACCTCAACATGAAGAAACTACTTGATTTCTTGACTACTAGCATCGCCAACGCCATCAAGAACAAGAGCGTGGAGTTCGTGAGGAATTTCTTTGGCGTCACCAACGATTATACGCCGGAGGAAGAGGCACAATTTCGCCAAGCGAACGCCTGGTCATTTGAAAACATTGACCAAAATTGAAATGATTTGATTGGGCAATGAGAATTAGGGTTTCCTTGGTGAAAATACTGAGATTATAGATTAAAGTTTATCTTTTTTGCAATTGTAAAACAACATGTATTTTCTGAGATTGTTAATTAAGAAGGAATAAATACTTTATTTTTGTTTCTGTTGAATTTTCTTATTAACAATTTTTTATTGCATAAAATTTACGGCAGAGACTCTAACTCCCTAAGAAGAGGGGCAGGGACCTTTACCGTAACATCCCCTTGGGGTTAAAGCCGTAAAAGTAAACTAGAATCCATCTCCCCTTAATCTCTTCCCATGTCAAAGCAACCAAGTCATTCAACTTTATCATTTATGATTTAATGATTGTTATTTTTTTTATAAGGTGCTGCATTTTTTCCCGTCATTATTAGCTTGTGTCTGTATGAGATTCGACAAGTAATTACATTAAAGCTTTAAAGTTTTTTATAATTGGTTTGTGACTTGTAAATAAACATTATTTTTTTACTCATCATTTTTTCACTGTCTTGCCTACTCATGCGCATATTTTCTTTTGAATATGACAAAAAATAAAAGATAAACAAAATTGAATGAAAAATGATAGAATGTACGGTTATATCTATTGCACTTACAAGGCCAAACAGGTAAAACAAATGTGTAATGTAAAATAAGATATTTCGTGTTAACAATATAGATTATAGATTATAAATAACAAAAAATTGTGTTGCTCTTTGGTTTTGACTTGTGCTTATAATTAGTGTATCATATTCTTTGTCCCGGATTTGAGGAAAGCATTTTTCTTTTAATTTTTATCTTAAAATTAATAAAACTTTATAATTTTATAACTTATTATAGTAAATAATTTTATACCAAAGAATTTGTTGTTCTTTTTCATAGCAAATTGTACACACATTATACATAAGGAACTAGATCGATCACTTTTTGACTCTTTATTTTGGGGGAGACGGGTCACCAATACATTGGTGTGAAGTATTCACCGATTTTTTCAGTGACTAATCTCCGTTGGATAACCTGGCTGGTCACCTTTAGAGGGGTCTTCCCTCCCAACCACGTTCTTTTTCCTTCCACAAGACTCGAATTTGAGATGTTGCTTAAGGGATCTGAGCACAATGCCACTCGCACCAACGACATGTTGATAATCACTTTGTGACTCCAAAAATTAATGGCCAATATTTAGTAGCATGTGTAATTAGTTTTTCAAAAATTTTCAGTAATTTTTATCTTGTTGAAGAAAATTTCCTAATTTTTTTTTCTAATTTCAGTGTTAGTTTTGTGCAGGCGTTTGTCCCTAATGCTCCTTTGAAAGGTTTATAATGATTTGGAGGACCAACGTCCGGAAAAAAAAATTGACATGAAGTGAACTTTGATATAATGATCAGTTAACAGTTTGGTGAGGTATTCCTCGATTAGATTGCATGAATGTTTATGACGTTTAATTTATTTTATTTTATTTTTCTTGACATGGAGATCAATCCAGAGATACCTTCATGAAATTATGATCTTTTGGCTTATATCAAGTGACAACCATTAGTTTCATACACATTCGCTGGTCTAACCGTGTTTTGCTTCTACGTTGATACAAAGCTTATAATATCTGCTAATCGTTGAATTTGATTGTGTCATTTAGACAACCTAAGTTCAGAACTTCTAATGGTTGATATTTGATACATGGGAGGTACATTTCCTCTTTCAAACTACAGTTATCCATGCATTTAAAACACTTCATTATCCAAAATTTTTACTGAAAGCTAGTTGGCCTACTTACCATCTCAAATTGCTATCCTGGCCTTTGGCACTAGTCTTCAATTAGACAGAACTTTTTAGTGCTATGTGGATACATAATCCTAAGAAATATTGGTTTCATGTGGACAAATAGAGTTTAGTTTGAACCAAGATTGTTTCAAGTAGGGGAGATCATTAGGAAATGTATACTTTAATTTGTTTCACTGTGCAACTTCCTCGGGAAATAGAGATTCAATTTTATTCTTTTTTTTTCCAACTAAAAGTTACTAGTATCCTGTATAAGCTCATATACCTTTCAATCAGCATCAATTTCTTGTGGCCTCGGGCAGTGGATTTTATTATCTAGTACACTAGCCACCTATTTATTGTTGTATATTTTGTTGATATTTCAAAAGGTTAACATGTCTATTTAATTAAATATAAAAAATCTTTTTTAAGTTATTTTACTATTTGTTAAAAAGAGTTTCTTTTGTTTGACTTGGTCTTATTGACTTGGTCTTGGGTGGTTTTAGAAACAGACTAGGTCTTACCTTATCTTTGACTTGGTCTTGGGTGGTTTTAGAAACAGACTAGGTCTTACCTTATCTTTGACTTGGTCTTGAGTGGTTTGAGATATCCTATCTTTTCTTTATAAATATCTATATGCTTCATATGGTCAGAGAGAGCTCTTTCACACTTTTTTCTCTTTGCTTCATTATGTGAATCCTGGGTTATCTTGTTAGAAAAAACTTGTTAGTTCTGTTGCCCCAATTTATTGGGAAGAGCCTGTTAAATCCTGGGGGATTTGCGCTTTACGCGGATAAATCCTTGAGGACAGTGTGTCTAACACACGTCTCAGGCATATTTTGTTCGTGATCATTCGTGTTTGTTGATCGTGGTTCATGAACATTGGTTCGAGGTTCGTGATTGATCGTGATTGAACGCAATGGACAACAATCTCAAGGATTTATATTATTGTTGTCCGAGTGTGTATGTGAGGATTGCGGAAGAAACTGTATCCGTCGTTTCTTTTGTTCATAGCCTAGCAAGGGAAATCGGATGCTGCAAAGAGTTTAGCGTCGGGCATGCAGCGGACCGGTAGTGCTGTATTCATGGAAAACGTACTGCAACCGTAACCGCTGGAGAACATGGCATTACTCCCTCCCACCTTCGTTACGAGTCCCATTTGAGAAATTTATGCAGGTGATAATAAACAAAATAAGGTGCAATCATACCATCCGCTTATATTATTCATTTGTTTATATGTGAACAGGAAAATCAGGTACGGTTTCCCTCATCGAATATAACATTCTTAGATTATAATATTTATTTTCTTTGGCTAAAAGAGAATCTTCAAAGAAAATTATAGTACTTTCATTATATTATGCTGGTAGCATTTGTTATGTGTCTCCAATTTGAGTGTTTTTTTTTTTTTAATTTGGTGTTGTGAGTGCATTATATATTTGTTTATCTGAATTTCAAATACCATGAAGTCATTTAATTATGTGTTTTTATGTTCCACTATCTCGGGTTTTTGGACTGAGGGTTCTGGGTTCCAGAGTTGAATGAGGTAGAGGACATGATGTGACGATATTCAGATTAAATCAAATGTTGGACCGCTCAATGTGCTCGTGCTGTTACGTTTTTTTTTCTATAAAAAAAAAAAAGAGCTGAATAGACTAAAGTTGAGGTTTTGTCAATTATGTTTGTTCTTTTAAAAGCGATGCTATTCGGTGCCGTTCAGCCCGTTTACGCATCCACGATGACATCAACATTTGGGTAGCATTATTGCTTTGGTTACGTGGGGGAAGTTTCCAGCAAACACAGGTTAGAAACAATGATGCAGTATGCCATCTCTTTCAATTGTTAGATATATTTGTGCTATGTTACTTGTGTATATTTTTTTTTAGAGGTTGACATTGGTGGCCTACGGTGCTTTATATATGTGTTGTATTAAAGCTTGTGGGAATTAATAATTTTGATGATACGAACACCGGTTTCTGCATTGAGATGAGACTCACTTTTAGACCAATATGTTTTAAAATTTAAAGTTTTATCTGAGTATATGCATCACTTTATGAAGTGTTAAGCATATTAATTTTATGTTTTGGAGATATTGGTTCTAAGATTTCCTCACAATTTTGTCACCCTATATTTGGTCTGACAATTAAGCATTTTCATTTATTTGCTTTTGAGGCAATACTTTAAGTGAGAACAATGCTATATATGAGAGGTAGCTAATGACAGGCAATTGATTAAATATCTTGATTAAATATTTTCAATTGTGCTACTATTGGAAAAATGAGTATTTCATGGTGTTTTACTGGCAACCAATTTCAATGGTTATATTGAATAACCCACATGTTGCAGGTTAGCTTGTTACGTTGATTGATAGTGTTACGGTGGAAGTTTTATTTATTTTATTTTTCTTATTCAACTTATTATAACGTTGATATTAATGTGAATATTAATTCACGTGAATGCAGTGCGTTTTGATTTCTTTTTAATTGAATGCGTATTTAATTAGAATTGCATTTGCCATTCAATTGCTACATTTCATTGTTATATATATTAATATATTAATATTCACTTGTGACATGAAATTCTTGTTAATTTCAATTTATTAATTGTTATTGACATTAATTGTTAATATTAATTGCTGTTAGATTTTTATTTAAGTATATGTTATGAGGAGATGGTCACTGATGATTGGGTGGTTATCTTGTAATTGTTTCAATTATAAAATGAATTCTATGTGTGTTTTCAGTGAATTTGATGATACTTTCATAGTGATGATGTGATAAATTAAATGATAATTTTCTCTTGATAAAATACTTACAATGTAGAGTGTATATTTGTGCACCTTTTGTTAAAAGAAAATACTTATATGGGATGTTTAGAATGTGAGTTCTCTAAATGTGGCTTTTGAAAGTAATTGTCTTTTGTGTCACAAGTTAGTGGGGACTATGTAATCTATTAGCAATATTTTAAGTAATTAATTTTGCTTGGCTGTAATGTAAAGTGTGATGTTCTTCATGTTAAGCATATTATGAGATACTTGAGAGGTACTATAAATTATGGTATTGAACATGGTGGATTTTCCACTATAAAATTACAGTGATGTTAAAAGGATCTTGATCCAAATGAGACAAAATCCACTAGAGGTGTGGCACTACACTAGGTTGTGGTGCATTACTTGATCAACCAAATAAATAATAATTGAGTGAGAATTTATTACTCTGGAGATGGTTGATTATGAGGCTTAGTGGTTGAAAAAAATATATAAGCGAATATTCCTTTGGAATATAAATTGAGAAACAATGTGATAAAGCAATTGCTTAAAAGATAAAAATCTTTTGATTATGTGAAGTCATTAATGGATTTGGCCGATCCTCGGACTTAAACCCCTAGGGAAGAGATTATTGCATGAAACATCGAGGGGAATGGGACTTTATTAAGCCACTTGAAAACAAACAAGTGATGGTAACCCAACCTTTGTGATTGGAGATCCCATGAAGAAGGTTCATATGGGTAAGAACAAGTCACTTGTTAGTTCTGCTAGCACTAAAATTGATTTTAATCAATTTTTTTTGGTCCCTTCCTATGGTGTGAGAAAGTGCTAGACACTGCATTATTGAGAGGTTAAACTTTATAGTTAAGCTTTACGTGGTTGTTAGAAAGCTTAACAACTCATAAAGTTTTTAATGATTTTCATATCCCTTATGGGTGGTGTATGATTTGCAGCATACACTTGATGAAATCACCTATATGAGTGTCAAGTGGGGCCGCTTGTATGAGATCTTGGCGAGATCTCTAGAGCACTCATGAATACCGGGCGCGCGCATGGCCTAGTAGCGCAAAACAGCGATAACAGCAAGGATTGTGGGGGTGTAGTGTGATTGGTAGACCTCTAACATACACCAAGTGTCTTTGGTTCATATAGCTTGCTACACCAATTACACTGTGTGTTAAGTTTTATCAATCTAGGTCTGGTTCATATAGCTTGCTACACCAGGTCCGATGCATTACATCCAAAAGAAAGAGAACCCAGGAATTTCTTATATTTTCTAAAAACTTTTTATTTAACCTTTTGAAATATGTGGGGGATTGTTGTATATTTTGTTGATATTTCAAAAGGTTAACATGTCTATTTAATTAAATATAAAAAATCTTTTTAAAATTATTTTACTATTTATTAAAAAGAGTTTCTTTTGTTTGACTTGGTCTTATTGACTTGGTCTTGGGTGGTTTTAGAAACAGACTAGGTCTTACCTTATCTTTGACTTGGTCTTGGGTGGTTTTAGAAACAGACTAGGTCTTACCTTATCTTTGACTTGGTCTTGAGTGGTTTGAGAAATCCTATCTTTTCTTTATAAATATCTATATGCTTCATATGGTCAGAGAGAGCTCTTTCACACTTTTTTCTCTTTGCTTCATTATGTGAATCCTGGGTTATCTTGTTAGAAAAAACTTGTTAGTTCTGTTGCCCAAATTTATTGGGAAGAGCCTGTTAAATCCTGGGGGATTTGCGCTTTACGCGGATAAATCCTTGAGGACAGTGTGTCTAACACACGTCTCAGGCATATTTTGTTCGTGATCATTCGTGTTTGTTGATCGTGGTTCATGAACATTGGTTCGAGGTTCGTGATTGATCGTGATTTTGAACGCAATGGACAACATTTATCACCCCCACACACTTTCACCAAACTCACATTTTCAATACACCACATTGACCCCTCTTCCACTATCCATCGACACCTTTCTTAGCTCGTAATAAGTGATCTCTGGGATAATATGATTGCCTTCAAACTGTTGAACAAGAGAGACGTATCAAACAATAGCAAGCACCACTGCTGTTTTGAAATTAGTGCCTCATTAAATGCCTTAATCATTCTAATGCCAAGTACTCCTTCCTTAGGAGAAGCCCCCTTGAAGAAGGAAATTAAAAAGAAACCTAACCTCTAAAGTCTAAAATGTTAATCTCTAAACCCTAAATCCTAAAAAATGTCCACTACTAAAGAACTAGTCTTTTTGAGAAAATAAACAACAATATCTTCCTTTTCCTAAAATCCCATATTAGGTTTTTCTCTTTCTAATACGAGTACTTAGAGATCTATCCTCATCATCTAGAGAGAGTGGACATCATAAAAGTGTTCTATCTAGGTATGATAAAAATGAAATAAGAGATGTATTGATGGGATTTCCTCGGTTTCTACCTCAACTTGAAGTCCAAGTGTTAATCTTTCTTAAATTTACACAAACTATATAGTCTAGGAAAGATTGCAACACGAATGTAGATATTATAATAATCAAGGACGATCTAAGTAAGGAATGGGTGAGGTTTTAATAAATTAGCTTGTACCACACGTAGTTTCCATTTGATCCTGCGCTTTTTAGGGTGTGAGATAAGAATACATTACTACTAAGTTACAACAGCACTACATGTGCCAAAAACCATGCAGGAAAAGACTAGTTTGGTGCTTCGTTAGGATAGACGTACGTGGTAGTGGCTTACCACGACCCTGGCTCCATATGGAATCTCCCATCCATCTATCCCCAAGGCCCATCGTCACGGCCTATGGCTTGTCTAGCACTAGGTTGACACCTCTACAAAGACTGGCAACGTACGTGCCTGCTCAGCCACAACATGGGGTGCATCAGAACTAACTGAATCGTGGACTCGGGCATGAATGCATGCATATTTCAACAACCAATCAACGTATCCAAGTTTAACTTATTCATTCACAGGCTTCAACAACATTGTATAGGCTCTGATCACCACCTATGTAGCCTACAAAATCGGGTAAATAACAAGAACTAAAAGTATATTTAATTCTTAATTTTTTTTCATTTCTTTCAAATATATTTCTTAATTTTAATTTCAAATATAATTTGTTTAACAAATAGCCCAATTTTATTCTCAACCATATCAAACCACTCTCCTTTTGTCTTTATGTATATTATTTATTTTTTTAATTGCTTACCTTCAATTCAACTTTTTAATATCCATTTCTATATAAATTGACTTTCAATAATATAAAAAAATTTGTCAATAATTGAAAATAACGTTGTATTACAATATAAATTATTTAGCGTGACTCCAAAATATAATTTATATCTTAAAAATATTTGTTTATTAAGATTTTGAATCATAATATATTTGATATTTTCAAAAAATTTATTTATTATAAGTTTTAGTTATATAAAACTAATATTTATACAATGTATTGTACGTAAAATACCTGTTATTTGAAATTATTTAAAAATAAAACATTATAATGAAAAGAAATATTTTTGTTTCGTAAATTCTTAAATGCGGCATTTATTTATGTAAAAAATAAAGGTATGAATTCTGTTTTGATATATATTTATGGAGAACTTTACTTTCCTTCTTATAATTCATACAATGTAAATTATTCCAAAGACTGGACATTTAAGAAACTCATTTAAAATAAATTTTAAAATAACCGTACAGGATATTCCTTACAAAATCTAAGTATTAAATGCTTAAACATTTAGTATAACAAAAATTATATAAATTTTTTTCCTTAAGAAAAGCATTTACTTTTTGTGTCAAGTTGACAATCATATTAAAGAGATTAACTAAGAAATATATAATAATATATCATGTCAATATTAAATACATTTGATTATTAAACAATGATAGACATCATAGAATGAATTAAATCCCTGCTAATAAAAAAAAAAACACTATTAGTATTATTTTTTGTTACTATACTATTCGTACCAAGTATTCGTCAGTTTAGTCGGTGATCAACCGCTACCGAAAAACTTGACTGACCACATGGAATAGAGTCTCCTTTCACGCAATCACATTTTTTCCATCCACACAAAATATATATTCATGAAAAACATATCATTAGCATTATTCTTTAATATATATCCACACAAAAGGGGAAAGAAAAAAGTAAGAATTATCATAAAATAGTCCTATTCCTTTTGTTTTTTCTCTTACAGAAATATTCCTTATTCCTTAAGGATTAATTTTCCAATCTAATTATAAACATCATTCCTTATTTAAAACAAAAGTCTTATCACAATTAATTATAGCACTTGACCACATTTATGAATACCTCCAATCCATCCAATGGTCTTATCTCTTGTAAAAAGGAAAAAAATAACAAAGTAGAAGCAAACAAAAACACATAAGGCTACATTTGTCAAATAAAAAACAAATCCCTAAACAATGTTCCCTTTTCCCGCCCTATAAAAGCTCTGCCTTTTCCCAACCTCCTAGACAAATTACTTCTCAAATTCCCCTCTCACTCAATTTCTTGTTTTCTGTCTCTCTTGGTTCTCTTGCAACGGCCCAAGCAATGGCAAAAGAACCAAGATCATCCGAGATGGAAACACAAAACATTGCTGAAGGGCGACCGGCAAAGGTACCAAAGGTGGAGACAGAAAAATTGAATGTTAAGCTCAAAACTGCAGACGATATCACCTTCGAGGTGGAAGCTTCGATCGTGAAGGAGATGGAGACGGTGCAGTCCTTCATCAACGCCACCGACACTGATGCCTCCACAGTCATCACACTCCACAACGTCACAAGTCGCGTACTCAACCGAATGATTGAGTATTGCTCAGAGCGTCGTCGTGTTGCCGGAGCTGCCAACCTCACGGCGTTGAAGGAGTTTGATGAGCAGTTCGCCGAGGCGTTGAGCCTGGATGAGATGAAGGAATTGGTCCTCGCTGCAAACTACCTCAACATGAAGAAACTACTTGATTTCTTGACTACTAGCATCGCCAACGCCATCAAGAACAAGAGCGTGGAGTTCGTGAGGAATTTCTTTGGCGTCACCAACGATTATACGCCGGAGGAAGAGGCACAGTTTCGCCAAGCGAACGCCTTGTCATTTGAAAACATTGACCAAAATTGAAAGGATTTGATTGGGCAATGAGAATTAGGGTTTCCTTGGTGAAAATACTGAGATTATAGATTAAAGTTTATCTTTTTTGCAATTGTAAAACAACATGTATTTTCTGAGATTGTTAATTAAGAAGGAATAAATACTTTATTTTTGTTTCTGTTGAATTTTCTTATAACAATTTTTTATTGCATAAAATTTACGGCAGAGACTCTAACTCCCTAAGAAGAGGAGCAGGGACCTTTACCGTAACATCCCCTTGGGGTTAAAGCCGTAAAAGTAAACTAGAATCCATCTCCCCTTAATCTCTTCCCCTGTCAAAGCAACCAAGTCATTCAACTTTATCATTTATGATTTAATGATTGTTATTTTTTTATAAGGTACTGCATTTTTTCCGGTCATTATTAGCTTGTGTCTGTATGAGATTCGACAAGTAATTACATTAAAGCTTTAAAGTTTTTTATAATTGGTTTGTGACTTGTAAATAAATATTCTTTTTTTAGTCATCATTTTTTCACTGTCTTGCCTACTCATGTGGATATTTTCTTTTGAATATGACAAAAAATAAAAGATAAAGAAAATTGAATGAAAAAATGATAGAATGTACGGTTATATCTATTGCACTTACAAGGCCAAACAGGTAAAACAAATGTGTAATGTAAAATAAGATATTTCGTGTTAACATTATAGATTATAGATTATAAATAACAAAAAATTGTGTTGCTCTTTGGTTTTGACTTGTGCTTATAATTAGTGTATCATATTCTTTGTCCCGGATTTGAGGAAAGCATTTTTCTTTTAATTTTTATCTTAAAATTAATAAAACTTTATAATTTTATAACTTATTATAGTAAATAATTTTATACCAAAGAATTTGTTGTTCTTTTTCATAGCAAATTGTACACACATTATACATAAGGAACTAGATCGATCACTTTTTGACTCTTTATTTTGGGGGAGACGGGTCACCAATACATTGGTGTGAAGTATTCACCGATTTTTTCAGTGACTAATCTCCGTTGGATAACCTGGCTGGTCACCTTTAGAGGGGTCTTCCCTCCCAACCACGTTTTTTTTTCCTTCCACAAGACTCGAATTTGAGATGTTGCTTAAGGGATCTGAGCACAATGCCACTCGCACCAACGACATGTTGATAATCACTTTGTGACTCCAAAAATTAATGGCCAATATTTAGTAGCATGTGTAATTAGTTTTTCAAAAATTTTCAGTAATTTTATCTTGTTGAAGAAAATTTCCTAATTTTTTTTCTAATTTCAGTGTTAGTTTTGTGCAGGCGTTTGTCCCTAATGCTCCTTTGAAAGGTTTATAATGATTTGGAGGACCAACGTCCGAAAAAAAAAATTTGACATGAAGTGAATTTTGATATAATGATCAGTTAACAGTTTGGTGAGGTATTCCTCGATTAGATTGCATAAATGGTTATGTCGTTTAATTTATTTTATTTTATTTTTCTTGACATGGAGATCAATCCAGAGATACCTTCATGAAATTATGATCTTTTGGCTTATATCAAGTGACAACCATTAGTTTCACACACATTCGCTGGTCTAACCGTGTTTTGCTTGTACGTTGATACAAAGCTTATAATATCTGCTAATCGTTGAATTTGATTGTGTCATTTAGACAACCTAAGTTCAGAACTTCTAATGGTTGATATTTGATACATGGGAGGTACATTTCCTCTTTCAAACTACAGTTATCCATGCATTTAAAACACTTCATTATCCGAAATTTTTACTGAAAGCTAGTTGGCCTACTTACCATCTCAAATTGCTATCCTGGCCTTTGGCACTAGTCTTCAATTAGACAGAACTTTTTAGTGCTATGTGGATACATAATCCTAAGAAATATTTGGTTTCATGTGGACAAATAGAGTTTAGTTTGAACCAAGATTGTTTCAAGTAGGGGAGATCATTAGGAAATGTATACTTTAATTTGTTTCACTGTGCAACTTCCTCGGGAAATAGAGATTCAATTTTATTCATTTTTTTTCCAACTAAAAGTTACTAGTATCCTGTATAAGCTCATATACCTTTCAATCAGCATCAATTTCTTGTGGTCTCGGGCAGCGGATTTTATTATCTAGTACACTAGCCACCTATTTATCACCCCCACACACTTTCACCAAAGTCACATTTTCAATACACCACATTGACCCCTCTTCCACTATCCATAGGCACCTTTCTTAGCTCGTAATAGGTGATCTCTGGGATAATATGATTGCCTTCAAACTGTTGAACAAGAGAGACGTATCAAACAATAGCAAGCACCACTGCTGTTTTGAAATTAGTGCCTCATTAAATGCCTTAATCATTCTAATGCCAAGTACTCCTTCCTTAGGAGAAGCCCCCTTGAAGAAGGAAATTAAAAAGAAACCTAACCTCTAAAGTCTAAAATGTTAATCTCTAAACCCTAAATCCTAAAAAATGTCCACTACTAAAGAACTAGTCTTTTTGAGAAAACACAACAACAATATCTTCCTTTTCCTAAAATCCCATATTAGGTTTTTCTCTTTCTAATACGAGTACTTAGAGATCTATCCTCATCATCTAGAGAGAGTGGACATCATAAAAGTGTTCTATCTAGGTATGATAAAAATGAAATAAGAGATGTATTGATGGGATTTCCTCGGTTTCTACCTCAACTTGAAGTCCAAGTGTTAATCTTTCTTAAATTTACACAAACTATATATTCGAGGAAAGATTGCAACACGAATGTAGATATTATAATAATCAAGGATGATCTAAGTAAGGAATGGGTGAGGTTTTAATAAATTAGCTTGTACCACACGTAGTTTCCATTTGATCCTGCGCTTTTTAGGGTGTGAGATAAGAATACATTACTACTAAGTTACAACAGCACTACATGTGCCAAAAACCATGCAGGAAAAGACTAGTTTGGTGCTTCGTTAGGATAGACGTACGTGGGTAGTGGCTTACCACGACCCTGGCTCCATATGGAATCTCCCATCCATCTATCCCCAAGGCCCATCGTCACGGCCTATGGCTTGTCTAGCACTAGGTTGACACCTCTACAAAGACTGGCAACGTACGTGCCTGCTCAGCCACAACATGGGGTGCATCAGAACTAACTGAATCGTGGACTCGGGCATGAATGCATGCATATTTCAACAACCAATCAACGTATCCAAGTTTAACTTATTCATTCACAGGCTTCAACAACATTGTATAGGCTCTGATCACCACCTATGTAGCCTACAAAATCGGGTAAATAACAAGAACTAAAAGTATATTTAATCCTTAATTTTTTTCATTTCTTTCAAATATATTTCTTAATTTTAATTTCAAATATAATTTGATTAACAAATAGCCCAATTTTATTCTCAACCATATCAAACCACTCTCCTTTTGTCTTTATTTATATTTTTTATTTTTTAATTGCTTACCTTCAATTCAACTTTTTAATATCCATTTCTATATAAATTGACTTTCAATAATATAAAAAATTTGTCAATAATTGAAAATAACGTTGTGTTACAATATAAATTATTTAGCGTGACTCCAAAATATAATTTATATCTTAAAAATATTTGTTTATTAAGATTTTGAATCATAATATATTTGATATTTTCAAAAAATTTATTTATTATAAGTTTTAGTTATATAAAAACTAATATTTATACAATGTATTGTACGTAAAATACCTGTTATTTTAAATTATTTAAAAATAAAACATTATAATGAAAAGAAATATTTTTGTTTCATAAATTCTTAAATGCGGCATTTATTTATGTAAAAAATAAAGGTATGAATTCTGTTTTGATATATATTTATGGAGAACTTTACTTTCCTTCTTATAATTCATACAATGTAAATTATTCCAAAGACTGGACATTTAAGAAACTCATTTAAAATAAATTTTAAAATAACCGTACAGGATATTCCTTACAAAATCTAAGTATTAAATGCTTAAACATTTAGTATAACAAAAATTATATAAATTTTTTTCCTTAAGAAAAGCATTTACTTTTTGTGTCAAGTTGACAATCATATTAAAGAGATTAACTAAGAAATATATAATAATATATCATGTCAATATTAAATACATTTGATTATTAAACAATGATAGACATCATAGAATGAATTAAATCCCTGCTAATAAAAAAAAAAAACACTATTAGTATTATTTTTTGTTACTATACTATTCGTACCAAGTATTCGTCAGTTTAGTCGGTGATCAACCGCTACCGAAAAACTTGACTGACCACATGGAATAGAGTCTCCTTTCACGCAATCACATTTTTTCCATCCACACAAAATATATATTCACGAAAAACATATCATTAGCATTATTCTTTAATATATATCCACACAAAAGGGGAAAGAAAAAAGTAAGAATTATCATAAAATAGTCCTATTCCTTTTGTTTTTTCTCTTACAGAAATATTCCTTATTCCTTAAGGATTAATTTTCCAATCTAATTATAAACATCATTCCTTATTTAAAACAAAAGTCTTATCACAATTAATTATAGCACTTGACCACATTTATGAATACCTCCAATCCATCCAATGGTCTTATCTCTTGTAAAAAGGAAAAAAATAACAAAGTAGAAGCAAACAAAAACACATAAGGCTACATTTGTCAAATAACAAACAAATCCCTAAACAATGTTCCCTTTTCCCGCCCTATAAAAGCTCTTCCTTGTCCCAACTTCCTAGACAAATTACTTCTCAAATTCCCCTCTCACTCAATTTCTTGTTTTCTGTCTCTCTTGGTTCTCTTGCAACGGCCCAAGCAATGGCAAAAGAACCAAGATCATCCGAGATGGAAACACAAAACATTGCCGAAGGGCGACCGGCAAAGGTACCAAAGGTGGAGACAGAAAAATTGAATGTTAAGCTCAAAACTGCAGACGATATCACCTTCGAGGTGGAAGCTTCGATCGTGAAGGAGATGGAGACGGTGCAGTCCTTCATCAACGCCACCGACACTGATGCCTCCACAGTCATCACACTCCACAACGTCACAAGTCGCGTACTCAACCGAATTGTTGAGTATTGCTCAGAGCGTCGTCATGTTGCCGGAGCTGCCAACCTCACGACGTTGAAGGAGTTTGATGAGCAGTTCGCCGAGGCGTTGAGCCTGGATGAGATGAAGGAATTGGTCCTCGCTGCAAACTACCTCAACATGAAGAAACTACTTGATTTCTTGACTACTAGCATCGCCAACGCCATCAAGAACAAGAGCATGGAGTTCGTGAGGAATTTCTTTGGCGTCACCAATGATTATACGCCGGAGGAAGAGGCACAGTTTCGCCAAGCGAACGCCTGGTCATTTGAAAACATTGACCAAAATTGAAATGATTTGATTGGGCAATGAGAATTAGGGTTTCCTTGGTGAAAATACTGAGATTATAGATTAAAGTTTATCTTTTTTTGCAATTGTAAAACAACATGTATTTTCTGAGATTGTTAATTAAGAAGGAATAAATACTTTATTTTTGTTTCTGTTGAATTTTCTTATAAAAATTTTTTATTGCATAAAATTTACAGCAGAGACTCTAACTCCCTAAGAAGAGGAGCAGGGACCTTTACCGTAACATCCCCTTGGGGTTAAAGCCGTAAAAGTAAACTAGAATCCATCTCCCCTTAATCTCTTCCCCTGTCAAAGCAACCAAGTCATTCAACTTTATCATTTATGATTTAATGATTGTTATTTTTTTTATAAGGTACTGCATTTTTTCCCGTCATTATTAGCTTGTGTCTGTATGAGATTCGACAAGTAATTACATTAAAGCTTTAAAGTTCTTTATAATTGGTTTGTGACCTGTAAATAAATATTATTTTTTTAGTCATCATTTTTTCATTGTCTTGCCTACTCATGTGCATATTTTCTTTTGAATATGACAAAAAATAAAAGATAAAGAAAATTGAATGAAAAATGATAGAATGTACGGTTATATCTATTGCACTTACAAGGCCAAACAGGTAAAACAAATGTGTAATGTAAAATAAGATATTTCGTGTTAACATTATAGATTATAGATTATAAATAACAAAAAATTGTGTTGCTCTTTGGTTTTGACTTGTGCTTATAATTAGTGTATCATATTCTTTGTCCCGGATTTGAGGAAAGCATTTTTCTTTTAATTTTTATCTTAAAATTAATAAAACTTTATAATTTTATAACTTATTATAGTAAATAATTTTATACCAAAGAATTTGTTGTTCTTTTTCATAGCAAATTGTACACACATTATACATAAGGAACTAGATAGATCACTTTTTGACTCTTTATTTTGGGGGAGACGGGTCACCAATACATTGGTGTGAAGTATTCACCGATTTTTTCAGTGACTAATCTCCGTTGGATAACCTGGCTGGTCACCTTTAGAGGGGTCTTCCCTCCCAACCACGTTTTTTTTCCTTCCACAAGACTCGAATTTGAGATGTTGCTTAAGGGATCTGAGCACAATGCCACTCGCACCAACGACATGTTGATAATCACTTTGTGACTCCAAAAATTAATGGCCAATATTTAGTAGCATGTGTAATTAGTTTTTCAAAAATTTTCAGTAATTTTATCTTGTTGAAGAAAATTTCCTAATTTTTTTTTTTCTAATTTCAATGTTAGTTTTGTGCAGGCGTTTGTCCCTAATGCTCCTTTGAAAGGTTTATAATGATTTGGAGGACCAACGTCCGGAAAAAAAAAATTGACATGAAGTGAACTTTGATATAATGATCAGTTAACAGTTTGGTGAGGTATTCCTCGATTAGATTGCATAAATGGTTATGTCGTTTAATTTATTTTATTTTATTTTTCTTGACATGGAGATCAATCCAGAGATACCTTCATGAAATTATGATCTTGTGGCTTATATCAAGTGACAACCATTAGTTTCACACACATTCGCTGGTCTAACCGTGTTTTGCTTGTACGTTGATACAAAGCTTATAATATCTGCTAATCGTTGAATTTGATTGTGTCATTTAGACAACCTAAGTTCAGAACTTCTAATGGTTGATACTTGATACATGGGAGGTACATTTCCTCTTTCAAACTACAGTTATCCATGCATTTAAAACACTTCATTATCCGAAATTTTTACTGAAAGCTAGTTGGCCTACTTACCATCTCAAATTGCTATCCTGGCCTTTGGCACTAGTCTTCAATTAGACAGAACTTTTTAGTGCTATGTGGATACATAATCCTAAGAAATATTTGGTTTCATGTGGACAAATAGAGTTTAGTTTGAACCAAGATTGTTTCAAGTAGGGGAGATCATTAAGAATTGTATACTTTAATTTGTTTCACTGTGCAACTTCCTCGGGAAATAGAGATTCAATTTTATTCTTTTTTTTTCCAACTAAAAGTTACTAGTATCCTGTATAAGCTCATATACCTTTCAATCAGCATCAATTTCTTGTGGTCTCGGGCAGTGGATTTTATTATCTAGTACACTAGCCACCTATTTATCACCCCCACACACTTTCACCAAACTCACATTTTCAACACACCACATTGACCCCTCTTCCACTATCCATCGGCACCTTTCTTAGCTCGTAATAGGTGATCTCTGGGATAATATGATTGCCTTCAAACTGTTGAACAAGAGAGACGTATCAAACAATAGCAAGCACCACTGCTGTTTTGAAATTAGTGCCTCATTAAATGCCTTAATCATTCTAATGCCAAGTACTCCTTCCTTAGGAGAAGCCCCCTTGAAGAAGGAAATTAAAAAGAAACCTAACCTCTAAAGTCTAAAATGTTAATCTCTAAACCCTAAATCCTAAAAAATGTCCACTACTAAAGAACTAGTCTTTTTGAGAAAATAAACAACAATATCTTCCTTTTCCTAAAATCCCATATTAGGTTTTTCTCTTTCTAATACGAGTACTTAGAGATCTATCCTCATCATCTAGAGAGAGTGGACATCATAAAAGTGTTCTATCTAGGTATGATAAAAATGAAATAAGAGATGTATTGATGGGATTTCCTCGGTTTCTACCTCAACTTGAAGTCCAAGTGTTAATCTTTCTTAAATTTACACAAACTATATAGTCTAGGAAAGATTGCAACACGAATGTAGATATTATAATAATCAAGGACGATCTAAGTAAGGAATGGGTGAGGTTTTAATAAATTAGCTTGTACCACACGTAGTTTCCATTTGATCCTGCGCTTTTTAGGGTGAGAGATAAGAATACATTACTACTAAGTTACAACAGCACTACATGTGCCAAAAACCATGCAGGAAAAGACTAGTTTGGTGCTTCGTTAGGATAGACGTACGTGGGTAGTGGCTTACCACGACCCTGGCTCCATATGGAATCTCCCATCCATCTATCCCCAAGGCCCATCGTCACGGCCTATGGCTTGTCTAGCACTAGGTTGACACCTCTACAAAGACTGGCAACGTACGTGCCTGGTCAGCCACAACATGGGGTGCATCAGAACTAACTGAATCGTGGACTCGGGCATGAATGCATGCATATTTCAACAACCAATCAACGTATCCAAGTTTAACTTATTCATTCACAGGCTTCAACAACATTGTATAGGCTCTGATCACCACCTATGTAGCCTACAAAATCGGGTAAATAACAAGAACTAAAAGTATATTTAATCCTTAATTTTTTTCATTTCTTTCAAATATATTTCTTAATTTTAATTTCAAATATAATTTGATTAACAAATAGCCCAATTTTATTCTCAACCATATCAAACCACTCTCCTTTTGTCTTTATTTATATTTTTTATTTTTTAATTGCTTACCTTCAATTCAACTTTTTAATATCCATTTCTATATAAATTGACTTTCAATAATATAAAAAAATTTGTCAATAATTGAAAATAACGTTGTGTTACAATATAAATTATTTAGCGTGACTCCAAAATATAATTTATATCTTAAAAATATTTGTTTATTAAGATTTTGAATCATAATATATTTGATATTTTCAAAAAATTTATTTATTATAAGTTTTAGTTATATAAAAACTAATATTTATACAATGTATTGTACGTAAAATACCTGTTATTTTAAATTATTTAAAAATAAAACATTATAATGAAAAGAAATATTTTTGTTTCGTAAATTCTTAAATGCGGCATTTATTTATGTAAAAAATAAAGGTATGAATTCTGTTTTGATATATATTTATGGAGAACTTTACTTTCCTTCTTATAATTCATACAATGTAAATTATTCCAAAGACTGGACATTTAAGAAACTCATTTAAAATAAATTTTACAATAACCGTACAGGATATTCCTTACAAATCTAAGTATTAAATGCTTAAACATTTAGTATAACAAAAATTATATAAATTTTTTTCCTTAAGAAAAGCATTTACTTTTTGTGTCAAGTTGACAATCATATTAAAGAGATTAACTAAGAAATATATAATAATATGTTATGTCAATATTAAATACATTTGATTATTAAACAATGATAGACATCATAGAATGAATTAAATCCCTGCTAATAAAAAAAAACACTATTTGTTAGGTTTTAAGACCTTGGACGATGTCCAACCCCTCGAATTTCGGTTTTGATGATAATAACTAAAGGATAAATTTTGAAGTATCTAATGATCTAGTTTGAGTGTTATAGGATTTACATCGTCCAATCCCGCAATGGTATTGTATCTCTCAAACCTGGACTCTATGTTTTAATAAAGTGAGCGTCCAAATGTGTTTTATAAAGAACCCTACAGGCAGCGTCCAATGCTCCTGTGAGAGCAAGCGTCCAACGCTTGAATAACACTCACTGTTGTTACTATCTTGAAAATACGTTTTCTATGATATAAGGCAACGTTCACTCTCTCATATTTT
The DNA here is from genome assembly GCA_026413185.1 of Pueraria montana var. lobata. NCBI lineage: Eukaryota > Viridiplantae > Streptophyta > Magnoliopsida > Fabales > Fabaceae > Pueraria > Pueraria montana. Next base: position 19,456,375 of record CM048649.1, on the reverse strand, counting down.
AACATGCCATTCTGTTTGATCTTTTCGAATAGTACTGAACAGGAAATGAAGAAGCTTCTCCCTGCAGAAAAAGTACAAGTAGGAGAGAGGCGCTACAAGTACGGCTGTCACTTCCATCACTTCACTCTAAGTCAAAATGTGACAACGGCCATATGCTACAGAAAGAATCGCTCTTGGAAAAGGAACAGATCCCTCAACGGATATCTTTCAACAAGCTTCCTATATATAGAAGAATGAGCTCACACATCCAAGCGACGATTTTTGAAAAAGAGCTGAATCCCTGTCAAAAACGACTGGACGATCATAAGCGAAAAGAGCATTCATCTTAGCTTTGCTAAGCGAGTCTATATACTCATTCTTATTGTAATATCCTCTCATTGAGAGTTAAATTTTATATACAATATCAAACAATTCTGTTTGGAAAGCCAGGAGTGGCTTAGTGTTAAAGAATACTTGGTTTTTGTGTTTAATCTCAAGGGGAGATTAAGGGTGTGCCAGAAGTGGCCTAGAGAATACTTGTAGCCAGAAGTGGCAAGGTTAGAATACTTGAGAGTAATCAGATTTTGATTAGTAGAACCCTTCAAAAGTTTTTGAAGGAGAACTGGACGTAGCTCAGTTGAGTGAACCAGTATAAAACTACGTATTCTATTCTCTCGCCTTCTAGCTCACTTGCATTTCTTTTAAGCTATCTCTTCAACATACTACGAAAAAGTTTCTATACACCTTTTTATCTAAGTTTATCTATTACGTGTATTTAAACGAAAAAGAAGAAGAGTAGTTTCTTTGGTCTGTTGTTTTAATCAGCTGGATGATAGCTCGTTCTTTCTGTTTTACTAAGTTTCTGTAAAACGTAAAGATACACTATCTTCACATTGGCTAAAGTTTTCCAAAGAAAATTTAAATACACTATTCAACCTCCCTTCTAGTGTATTTCTTTACATTTCAGTTGGTATCAGAGCTCGACCTCTTGGGTTGAGTTCTTAATAGTACAGAGGAAAGATCTTGAGAAAGATGGAAAATGAAGGACAAGCTGTGAACAGACCACCACTCTTCAAGGGTGTCAAATATGACTACTGGAAACAAAGAATGATAGCATTCTTTGAATCTAGCCATATTGACATGTGGGAAGTTGTGGAGATGGGCGATTATATTCCACTTGATGCAAGCCTCAACGAAATCCCAAAGGCTAGATGGACGGAAGAGCAAAAACAAAGATTTTATCTCAACTCCAGAGCCAGAAACATCATCATGTGTGCACTAAGCGAACAAGAATACAACAAGGTGCACAGTCTCAAAAGCGCAAAACAAATGTGGGACACTCTTGCATTAACGTATGAGGGTTCCACTCAGGTAAAACGTAACAAACTCAGTCTTCTTACTCGTCAATATGAGTTGTTTAGTATGGAAGAAAACGAGGACATACAAAGTATGTTTGGGCGGTTTCAAACCATACTAAATGAACTTAGAGCACATGGTAAAGATTATAATAACTATGAACATATTGACAAAATTCTAAGAAGTTTGCCTAGGAAATGGAGACCACAGGTTACAGCTTTAAGAACAACGAAGGAACTGGACAATATGTCCTTAGAAGAACTCGTGGGAACCCTCAAGGTTCATGAACTAGAACTGCATCAAGATAGTGATGGTAAGAAAAATAAGTCTCTGGCGCTCAGCGTCCAGAAGCCAAGGAAAGCATCATCGTCCAAAGCCATGCAAGCTGAAACATCATCAGACGAACAATATGAAGATGATGACTCAGACGAGAATGATGAACTATCCTTTATATCCAAAAGGATACATTCTATGTGGAAAAAGAAAGGTGGATCCAGATGGAGAAACCTGAAGAGGAAAGACTTCAAAGAAAAGAAGGAGAAGAGTCCAATTATATGCTACGAATGCAAAAAGCCAGGACACTTCAAATCAGAGTGCCCAGATCTTGACAAAAGAAAAGACAAGAAGAAGAAATTCTTCAGCAAAGGAAAGGGCAAGAAAGTTCTGATGTCCACCTGGGAAGACCTGGACGATGACTCATCATCGGACGAAGGAGAAGAGGAAGAAGCACACATATGTCTGATGGCGGACACCTCAACTGATTCCTCTGAGCCAGAAGAAGAAGATGAGGTAGATTTTAATGACTTAGATTCAATTCAAGAAGCTTATCATGAACTACTTTCAAACTCTTCTATCTTGTCAAAGGCCTACAGAACTTTAAAGAAATCATCCAAATCACTTTCAAAAGAAAAAGAAGCGTTAGAAGAAAACGTTAGACAACTAGAAAGTGAAAAGGAGGATTTACAGAAAAAGTTTGCAGAGCTTTCAAGGCAAAATGAAACTACAAATATGGAGAGGCGAACTCTCTGGAATGATGCTGCTCAAGCCTATAAATCCTATAAGGATTCAAGGGATAGAGAAAGCAATCTTTCCATAGAGATTCGAAATCTCAACGCAGAAAACAAAAGGCTAGTTGAGAAGCTTCTGAAAGTTGAAGCAGATACTTCCTTAAGAGGTCAACCACATGATGTTGTAAAACTTCATGAGGAAATTGACAGTCTAAAGAAGGATCTGTCAAACTTTGTCAAGGGCTCTGACAACCTCAAAAAACTTTTAAAATATGAAGGTTGTAAGAGACCAAATGACAGGTCAGGACATGGATACAAGGGAAAGAAATATATTCATGATGAGGAAACAGATGTTTGCTACTTCTGTGGGAAACCTGGACATATAACGTCCAAATGCAGACACCTGCCTAAGAGGGGAGTATTCAATACCCTTCGAGCTAACAAAAAAGGACCCAAGTCAATCTGGGTACCTAAGGATAAAATTGTTCCTGTTGCAGACATGCTTAACAGCAGGAAAGAAACTCCAATCATGGTACCTGGACAGTGGGTGCTCACATCACATGACGGGAGAAAGGTGTATGTTCCAAAGCCTCCTACCCAAGACTGGTGGGACAGTCACTTTTGGAGGGAATCAGAAAGGGATGATAGCTGGCGTAGGTAAGATTGGTATACCACCCTATCCCTGTATTGATAACGTTCTTTATGTTAAAGGTCTTAAACATAATCTACTTAGCATAAGTCAATTATGTGACAGTGGATATGATGTTGCCTTTAACAAAGGTGAATGTACAGTCAAAAACTCTGATGGGTCCCTTCTCTTTACTGCAAAGAGGCAAGGCAATCTCTATAAGATTAAACTTGGGGAACTATCAAGTCAAAATGTATCATGCCTAGTTTCTGTACAAGAAAATCATTGGTTATGGCATAAAAGACTTGGTCATGCAAGCTTGAGGTTAATCTCAAAGCTGAACAGGCACAACCTCGTAAGAGGACTACCAAGTATGTCATATAAAGATGATCTTCTTTGTGAAGCTTGTCAGAAAGGGAAACAAGTAAAAAGTTCTTTTCAAAGTAAAAACATTGTTTCCACTTCTAGACCTCTTGAGCTGTTACATATTGATCTGTTTGGACCCACAAGAACAGCCTCGGTAAGTGGTAAAAGATATGGATTAGTTATAGTGGACGACTATACTAGATGGACATGGGTCTTATTCCTATCCCACAAAGATGAGTCCTTTAAGGCCTTTTATAATCTCTGCAAAAGAGTTCAAAATGAAAAAGGAGTATGCATTACTTCAATCAGAAGTGATCACGGAGGTGAATTCGAAAACGAAAGTTTTCAAAGGTTCTGTGAGGATAATGGTATCCTTCACAACTTCTCAACACCTAGAACACCACAACAGAATGGTGTAGTTGAGAGGAAAAATAGGTCACTTCAGGAGATGGCCAGAACCATGTTAAATGATAATTCAACCCCTAAACACTTCTGGGCTGAAGCAGTGAATACTGCCTGTTATTTACAAAACAGAATCTATATAAGGCCGATATTGAAAAAGACTCCATATGAATTGTGGAAGGGTAGAAGACCCAACATATCCTACTTCCATCCATTTGGATGTCAATGTTTCATTCTGAACACTAAGGATAACCTGGGAAAATTTGATTCTAAGTGTGATGAAGGAACATTGCTTGGATATTCTGAAACTTCAAAGGCATACAGAGTCTATAACTCTAGAACCTTAGTTGTTGAAGAAGCTATCCATGTGAAGTTTAATGACAACAAGCCTGATAAGGAATTATCAAAGCTAGACAAATCATTTGCAGATATCAGACTGGACGATGCAAGTAAGTCATCAGATTCGTCCAAACATGATGTCTCAGTTGAAGAATCAAATGCACTACTGGACCGTCCAGTCGAAGAACAAAGAGAAACAACTGGACGCAACTGGCAAATGAAGAAACATCATCCGCAGGAGCAAATCATTGGGGATCCAGAAGACAGAGTCAAAACCAGATCTTCACTTCAACGACAGCAAAGTCACGCAGCATTCATATCTCAAATAGAACCTAAGACTGTGGACGATGCCTTAGAAGATGAAGGCTGGGTCAAAGCAATGCAAGAAGAACTTGACCAATTTCAAAAGAACAATGTCTGGAAGCTAGTAGAACTCCCCAACGACAAAGAAGCTGTAGGAGCAAAGTGGGTGTTCAGAAACAAGCTGGACGAAGAAGGTAATGTTGTGAGAAACAAAGCAAGGTTGGTAACAAAAGGTTACTCACAACAAGAAGGTATAGATTATACTGAAACCTATGCTCCCGTTGCACGTCTGGAGGCAATCCGCATTTTACTGTCATTTGCAGCTCATAGCAATATGAAGCTATACCAAATGGACGTAAAAAGTGCATTCCTCAATGGACTCATAAAAGAAGAAGTCTATGTGGAACAACCCCCAGGATTTGAAAGTGATGCTTTTCCAAACCATGTTTTTAAACTCAACAAAGCACTATATGGGTTGAAACAAGCTCCTAGAGCTTGGTATGAAAAACTCAGCACATTTCTGTCAGAAAATGGTTTTTCAAGAGGAAAAGTAGATACTACGTTATTTCGCAAAGACTACTCTTCTGATTTTATTATTGCACAAGTATATGTTGATGATATCATATTTGGTGCCACTAATGAATCTCTCTGTGAAGATTTTGCCAAATTAATGCAAACAAAATTCGAGATGAGCATGATGGGTGAGCTGAAATTCTTCCTTGGACTCCAAATCAAACAAATTGAAAAGGGAATATATATACATCAGACTAAGTATGTCAAAGAGCTACTAAAGAAGTACAAGTTGGACGATGCAAAACCAATGAAAACTCCTATGCATCCAACAACAGTTCTTGGACTGGACGACAACTCAAAGAAAGTAGATAATACTCTATACAGAGGTATGATAAGATCACTCCTGTACCTCACTGCGTCCAGACCTGACACCATGTTCAGCGTATGCTTATGTGGCAGATTTCAGTCTGACCCAAGGGAAGTTCACTTAACTGCTGTTAAAAGAATCTTTCGATATCTTGCTGGAACCACTAACCTTGGGTTATATTTCAAAAGGGAGAAAGATTTCAGGCTAATAGGATATTGTGATGCTGATTATGCTGGAGATCGCATTGAAAGAAAAAGCACTAGTGGAGGATGTCACTTCATCGGTGGTAACCTAGTCTCCTAGATATGCAAGAAGCAAGGAACAATTGCTCTGTCCACTGCTGAAGCAGAGTATATCTCAGCTGCAAAATGCTGCTCTCAAATCTTGTGGATCAAGCATCAACTTGAGGACTACAACATATATGAGAGTAACATTCCTATCTTCTGTGATAGTAAAGCTGCCATAAATCTTTCTAAAAATCCCATATTGCATTCAAGGGCTAAACATATAGAAATTAAACATCACTTTATAAGAGACCATGTTCAAAAGGGAACTGTGGAATTACACTTTGTAACCACAGATGATCAGCTTGCTGATATATTCACCAAACCCCTTACTGAAGACAAGTTAATCCTTCTAAGGGACAAACTTGGCATGAACTCTGTAAAGGAATGATTAACATCTACATGATGCGTCCAATAACTTCATAGCGTCCAAAGGACATGTCGTCCAAGGAACACTTGAGTCATGCATATGCATTACATACATTTCACTTAAAGTCCAATATATGGACGATGTTTTTTTATATCTTAGTTTTTTTTTTCTTCTGATTCAAATTAACAAAACGGATCATTTTAAGGATAAGTATGAGCTAATACTCTATGCTGAGTCACCAAAACGGCGGTAACCGTACACAATTACCCACATCCTCTGCACGTCTCATCATGGCGGGTTTTATGGCGTCAGTTACCTTTTTCAAATCTCTCTGAAAAATCATCAACCTAAACACTCTCTCTCTCTCAGAAACCCCAAAAACCCTCTCAGAAAACCTAAAAATCCAAACTTTACAAGAATGGCAATCTCTACAAACTCAAGCAACTCAGAACTCGACGTCCTGACCTACCCTGAGACTACGGTTGTGTGCCAAGGAGCTACTACGGTGCACATTGAGCACTTCTTTGACATTGAAGCGCTTGAAAAGCTGGGACTAAACCTGAACGAGAGCCTACTGAAGTGTGGAATCAGAGGCTACTTCAATGAGAACCAGAAAATCTATCCCGAGTTGATCAGAATGTTCTGGAGGAATGCCAAGTTTCAGAGCCCAAGGGAGCTCGTGGCCAAGATTCTTGGACGAGAAGTGACGCTGTCCACCGAGGCCATAGCAAAGGTAACTGGTTGCATCAGGGAGCAGAACCAGTACAAAACCAACTGGGCCAAGCAGTACGGCGATAACATTGCGACTGTGCTTTGCAAGTCCAAAACCCCTGAGTCGATGAAGATTGAGTACAAGAATCTGTGCGAGGAAGCTAAAATATGGCAGCAGGTGTGCAACAAGAGCATCCTGCACAAAGCTGGGTCTAAGGACTCAGTCACAGACTTACACAAGTTTGTGATATTCCATCTGATGGAAGGCATTCCCTTCAATCTCCCTCACATCATCTACGTCAATATCGTGAGGATGATGAAGTCCGTGGGTGGGAATGATGACATTTTCTACGCCGCCCTGTTGAACAGGATCTTCTGGGATCAGAAGATTTATCAATGCTTCTATGATGAATTGGATGAAGAAGCCCATGAAGCCATAGTGAAGAAAGGGCCAATAGTGGCAACACAACAGTTGTTTGGTGAGCCCAACATAAGGCCAATGAAGATCAAGCTAACAGCCAAGGTCTTAAGGGACCTGGACGAGGACACCATCAACAAGCAGAGGCATGAGCAGAGCAAGATCATCTCTAATGATGAAGAAGAAGAGATTGATCTACTGGGCATTGGTAGAAAAATCAAAAGGCTGATGAAAGAACAGCAGGGCAGAAAGATCACACGCCAAGCAACTCAGATGCATGAGGAAGACGCTGAGAAGGAAAGAAGAACCAAGAAAAGGCATGCTGAGACATCTGTTGCTCAGTCACCAGCAGGGAAGCGTCCAAAGACTGAAACGTCCAAACCTGTTCAAGAGGAGAGGCGTCCAAAGGTAACTTCAGTAAAGGTTGCCCCAGAAAAGCAAAAGGTACGAAAGCTTCAATTACTGGACGACTCCGATGATGATGATGACCAGATCCCAATTGGTCAGATCATGAAGGAGACAGAGGGTCCTCAGCAAAAGAAGCAAAAGGCACAACCTACTAAAACACCTCCTTTTCTTGCTAATGTGCCACGAAGAGTGAAGACTCAGGCAAAAAGGGCAAAAAGGACTGCAGTGCTACCATCCTCCTCTCAAGACACCGACAATGTGTCCACCAGCACCCTTCCACCAGCAACATCAGGTGCTCCATCCACATCAGCAAGCCAGCAACCACCTCTTCGCTTGGACCTGTCCAAGTTTGTGCGTCCAAGAGATGCATGGAGGGATACATGGTCCCCATGGACTATACCCCCCAAGCAGAAAACAAAAGAAGAGAAAGACAGAGAAAGCTTCCCAGTTGCATTCCTCACATGCAATGAGCAGAATTTCTGTAAAGAAGGTGATGTGATCCAGAGGCCTCTGCAAGAGCCTCTGAAGCGGCATTATACAACTGCCTCAGCACCTGAGTGGACGAGGTATGTTTGCACTGAATCTTTGTCAGCTGCTTATTATGCAATGCCCAAAGGAACGATCATCAGCAATCCTCTGCCCAATTGGACGAGAGAAGTGTACCCACACTTAGTACGCATGCCTTATCCTTACATCTGTCCAACTGGAACTCAGCAGAGAGTGCGTCCAGCAGCAGAAAATCTGCAGAAGCCAGAGGTTGAAATTGCCTCTCGATTCACCAAAACGGTTGCGGAGCAGAAAGGGAAGGCTCCAAAGAAAAAGAAGGCACCGTCCAAGAAGTCTTCTGCTAACAAAGATAGTGAGCTGGATGCAGAATTGCAATTAGCAATTAAAGAAAGTCTGGACCCGTCAGTAACGCAGCAGCGTCCAGACGCAGGGTGGGTCAGGGATGTTCAAATTTGGACTCCAATCACAAAGTTCCTGCCTCTACCAGCTGGAACTCCAGTGCTAAACTTCCAGCCTGGCGACTTTGATGATCTTGGAAAGCTTCTGCAACAGATGTACATTCCAAACCAAGCAATCTCCTACCCACCAAACATGCACATAAGCCGCGCGACGGAAATAAAGTTCATACCAGACAGAGTATGTCCTAGACTACATGTATATGATGCTGGTCGCAAGAAAGGCTTCAAATTCTACGGCATTGAGATGCCCAGCAGGGAGGAGAAAGTTGAAACCCTGCAAAAATCTTCTCACACCTGGGGTCATTTATTTGATAAGTCTGGTAAGCTCACGCGTGAACTTGGAACCTTTGATTCCATAACCTTTTGGCGCCAGATATTATGGAACGATTCCCAGCAAGCCTCATCCTCAGGCAGTTCCAAGGATGACTTTGTTCATCCCCCTCATGGTCTAGAGGTACTGCGTCCAGTCAAGACTCACCATTTCTCAGACACATTTGCCTGCTTTCTGAAGGATTCAGATGATTATCTGGAGTTGATGAAGACTTTGCCAACAATCAGAAGCAACAAAGTGTTTGACCTCAGAACACTGGATCGCAAGGAGTTTGTGGAGGAACTCCAAACTCTACATGAGGAGTACCAAGCAGAAGAAGCCGCAGTAGCTGTAGAACAAGCTCGTCTTGAGCAGCTGGCTTTTGAGGAAGCTGAGACAGCAACCACGGAAAAGGAAGATACGGTTGCTAAGTCAAAGGCTACACAGGCAGAACTGGATGAAGCATCTGCCAAAGTGACAAAGGTGCTAGCTCATCTTGACCTGGACTCATCAGTACCAGTGGACGTAGAACACTTTGTCACGTCACATGAAGAAGCTACCGTCCAGTCTGATAGATCCGCGGATGATAGAGAGCTCGTTGTTGAAGCGTCCAAGCAAATGGAAGCCTCTGCAGCACAGCCTATTGCTGAAGATGTCACAAGCCTCCCCATTGTTGAGGCTTCTGCTGAAGCACATTCAGGCACACATCAACTGGTTCCAACTGGATCTTCAAGTCCAAGGGGCATCAATCCCCTGCGATTTGCTGAACCACAAGGAGTCTCAGAAGATCGTGTTCACGAAATAGTGCAACAGGCTCTGAGGCAGCAACAGCTGGAGACTGAGGCCGCGTTTCAAGCTTTTCAGCAAAGACAACAGGCTGAAGCTGATCAACATCGCCTAATGCTGCAAAATGCAATTACTGAGCAGTTCATGAGTCTCTCACAGACGCTTGTGAACCAGATTCAAAATACCGCAGCCACCTTACTTGGCCAAGTTGCTCATGCTGTTCCACCTGTCCAACCTCAACCTCCACCACCAGCACCACCAATCCAAGCACCACCAGAACAACCACCACCACCACAAGAACCACCTCCACAGCCATAAGGTGACCATGATGGCTAAACTTTTTTCCATCTTTCAAACCTTTTTGTTAATGACAAAGGGGGAGAAATTGGAATTTTTGATGAGTATATATAGCTAAAACAATCTGTATTCAAAATTCTTTTTGGCATATATATATTGGCTCCTTTATCAAAACATGAGGTGTTTATTTTCATATATTCCGCATCCATATCATTGATATGTTTTCACTCTGATATCTGTTATTAGATGCATAAGAAATGTTGAACTCAGGGGGAGTACTTCATTTCACTTTGATACTCTGGCATAACATAATCATCTCTGAATTGACTCATTGTATTCTTATATGATTATGTGTCTGTTAACATCAAAATTTACCATTATTTGTCATCATCAAAAAGGGGGAGATTGTTAGGTTTTAAGACCTTGGACGATGTCCAACCCCTCGAATTTCGGTTTTGATGATAATAACTAAAGGATAAATTTTGAAGTATCTAATGATCTAGTTTGAGTGTTATAGGATTTACATCGTCCAATCCCGCAATGGTATTGTATCTCTCAAACCTGGACTCTATGTTTTAATAAAGTGAGCGTCCAAATGTGTTTTATAAAGAACCCTACAGGCAGCGTCCAATGCTCCTGTGAGAGCAAGCGTCCAACGCTTGAATAACACTCACTGTTGTTACTATCTTGAAAATACGTTTTCTATGATATAAGGCAACGTTCACTCTCTCATATTTTAACATGCCATTCTGTTTGATCTTTTCGAATAGTACTGAACAGGAAAAGAAGAAGCTTCTCCCTGCAGAAAAAGTACAAGTAGGAGAGAGGCGCTACAAGTACGGCTGTCACTTCCATCACTTCACTCTAAGTCAAAATGTGACAACGACCATATGCTACAGAAAGAATCGCTCTTGGAAAAGGAACAGATCCCTCAACGGATATCTTTCAACAAGCTTCCTATATATAGAAGAATGAGCTCACATATCCAAGCGACGATTTTTGAAAAAGAGCTGAATCCCTGTCAAAAATGACTGGACGATCATAAGCGAAAAGAGCATTCATCTTAGCTTTGCTAAGAGAGTCTATATACTCATTCTTATTGTAATATCCTCTCATTGAGAGTTAAATTTTATATACAATATCAAACAATTCTGTTTGGAAAGCCAGGAGTGGCTTAGTGTTAAAGAATACTTGGTTTTTGTGTTTAATCTCAAGGGGAGATTAAGGGTGTGCCAGAAGTGGCCTAGAGAATACTTGTAGCCAGAAGTGGCAAGGTTAGAATACTTGAGAGTAATCAGATTTTGATTAGTAGAACCCTTCAAAAGTTTTTGAAGGAGAACTGGACGTAGCTCAGTTGAGTGAACCAGTATAAAACTACGTATTCTATTCTCTCGCCTTTTAGCTCACTTGCATTTCTTTTAAGCTATCTCTTCAACATACTACGAAAAAGTTTCTATACACCTTTTTATCTAAGTTTATCTATTACGTGTATTTAAACGAAAAAGAAGAAGAGTAGTTTCTTTGGTCTGTTGTTTTAATCAGCTGGACGATAGCTCGTTCTTTCTGTTTTACTAAGTTTCTGTAAAACGTAAAGATACACTATCTTCACATTGGCTAAAGTTTTCCAAAGAAAATTTAAATACACTATTCAACCCCCCTTCTAGTGTATTTCTCTACATTTCACTATTAGTATTATTTTTTGTTACTATACTATTCGTACCAAGTATTCGTCAGTTTAGTCGGTGATCAACCGCTACCGAAAAACTTGACTGACCACATGGAATAGAGTCTCCTTTCACGCAATCACATTTTTTCCATCCACACAAAATATATATTCACGAAAAACATATCATTAGCATTATTCTTTAATATATATCCACACAAAAGGGGAAAGAAAAAAGTAAGAATTATCATAAAATAGTCCTATTCCTTTTGTTTTTTCTCTTACAGAAATATTCCTTATTCCTTAAGGATTAATTTTCCAATCTAATTATAAACATCATTCCTTATTTAAAACAAAAGTCTTATCACAATTAATTATAGCACTTGACCACATTTATGAATACCTCCAATCCATCCAATGGTCTTATCTCTTGTAAAAAGGAAAAAAATAACAAAGTAGAAGCAAACAAAAACACATAAGGCTACATTTGTCAAATAAAAAACAAATCCCTAAACAATGTTCCCTTTTCCCGCCCTATAAAAGCTCTGCCTTGTCCCAACCTCCTAGACAAATTACTTCTCAAATTCCCCTCTCACTCAATTTCTTGTTTTCTGTCTCTCTTGGTTCTCTTGCAACGGCCCAAGCAATGGCAAAAGAACCAAGATCATCCGAGATGGAAACACAAAACATTGCCGAAGGGCGACCAGCAAAGGTACCAAAGGTGGAGACAGAAAAATTCAATGTTAAGAATACATTACTACTAAGTTACAACAGCACTATATGTGCCAAAAACCATGCAGGAAAAGACTAGTTTGGTGCTTCGTTAGGATAGACGTACGTGGGTAGTGGCTTACCACGACCCTAGCTCCATATGGAATCTCCCATCCATCTATCCCCAAGGCCCATCGTCACGGCCTATGGCTTGTCTAGCACTAGGTTGACACCTCTACAAAGACTGGCAACGTACGTGCCTGCTCAGCCACAACATGGGGTGCATCAGAACTAACTGAATCGTGGACTCAGGCATGAATGCATGCATATTTCAACAACCAATCAACGTATCCAAGTTTAACTTATTCATTCACAGGCTTCAACAACATTGTATAGGCTCTGATCACCACCTATGTAGCCTACAAAATCGGGTAAATAACAAGAACTAAAAGTATATTTAATCCTTAATTTTTTTCATTTCTTTCAAATATATTTCTTAATTTTAATTTCAAATATAATTTGATTAACAAATAGCCCAATTTTATTCTCAACCATATCAAACCACTCTCCTTTTGTCTTTATTTATATTTTTTATTTTTTAATTGCTTACCTTCAATTCAACTTTTTAATATCCATTTCTATATAAATTGACTTTCAATAATATAAAAAAAATTGTCAATAATTGAAAATAACATTGTGTTACAATATAAATTATTTAGCGTGACTCCAAAATATAATTTATATCTTAAAAATATTTGTTTATTAAGATTTTGAATCATAATATATTTGATATTTTCAAAAAATTTATTTATTATAAGTTTTAGTTATATAAAAACTAATATTTATACAATGTATTGTACGTAAAATACCTGTTATTTTAAATTATTTAAAAATAAAACATTATAATGAAAAGAAATATTTTTGTTTCGTAAATTCTTAAATGCGGCATTTATTTATGTAAAAAATAAAGGTATGAATTCTGTTTTGATATATATTTATGGAGAACTTTACTTTCCTTCTTATAATTCATACAATGTAAATTATTCCAAAGACTGGACATTTAAGAAACTCATTTAAAATAAATTTTAAAATAACCGTACAGGATATTCCTTACAAAATCTAAGTATTAAATGCTTAAACATTTAGTATAACAAAAATTATATAATTTTTTTTTTCCTTAAGAAAAGCATTTACTTTTTGTGTCAAGTTGACAATCATATTAAAGAGATTAACTAAGAAATATATAATAATATGTTATGTCAATATTAAATACATTTGATTATTAAACATAGACATCATAGAATGAATTAAATCCCCGCTAATAAAAAAAAAAACACTATTAGTATTATTTTTTGTTACTATACTATTCGTACCAAGTATTCGTTAGTTTAGTCGGTGATCAACTGCTACCGAAAAACTTGACTGACCACATGGAATAGAGTCTCCTTTCACGCAATCACATTTTTTCCATCCACACAAAATATATATTCACGAAAAACATATCATTAGCATTATTCTTTAATATATATCCACACAAAAGGGGAAAGAAAAAAGTAAGAATTATCATAAAATAGTCCTATTCCTTTTGTTTTTTCTCTTACAGAAATATTCCTTATTCCTTAAGGATTAATTTTCCAATCTAATTATAAACATCATTCCTTATTTAAAACAAAAGTCTTATCACAATTAATTATAGCACTTGACCACATTTATGAATACCTCCAATCCATCCAATGGTCTTATCTCTTGTAAAAAGGAAAAAAATAACAAAGTAGAAGCAAACAAAAACACATAAGGCTACATTTGTCAAATAAAAAACAAATCCCTAAACAATGTTCCCTTTTCCCGCCCTATAAAAGCTCTGCCTTTTCCCAACCTCCTAGACAAATTACTTCTCAAATTCCCCTCTCACTCAATTTCTTGTTTTCTGTCTCTCTTGGTTCTCTTGCAACGGCCCAAGCAATGGCAAAAGAACCAAGATCATCCGAGATGGAAACACAAAACATTGCCGAAGGGCGACCGGCAAAGGTACCAAAGGTGGAGACAGAAAAATTGAATGTTAAGCTCAAAACTGCAGACGATATCACCTTCGAGGTGGAAGCTTCGATCGTGAAGGAGATGGAGACGGTGCAGTCCTTCATCAACGCCACCGACACTGATGCCTCCACAGTCATCACACTCCACAACGTCACAAGTCGCGTACTCAACCGAATTGTTGAGTATTGCTCAGAGCGTCGTCGTGTTGCCGGAGCTGCCAACCTCACGGCGTTGAAGGAGTTTGATGAGCAGTTCGCCGAGGCGTTGAGCCTGGATGAGATGAAGGAATTGGTCCTCGCTGCAAACTACCTCAACATGAAGAAACTACTTGATTTCTTGACTACTAGCATCGCCAACGCCATCAAGAACAAGAGCGTGGAGTTCGTGAGGAATTTCTTTGGCGTCACCAACGATTATACGCCGGAGGAAGAGGCACAGTTTCGCCAAGCGAACGCCTGGTCATTTGAAAACATTGACCAAAATTGAAATGATTTGATTGGGCAATGAGAATTAGGGTTTCCTTGGTGAAAATACTGAGATTATAGATTAAAGTTTATCTTTTTTGCAATTGTAAAACAACATGTATTTTCTGAGATTGTTAATTAAGAAGGAATAAATACTTTATTTTTGTTTCTGTTGAATTTTCTTATAACAATTTTTTATTGCATAAAATTTACGGGAGAGACTCTAACTCCCTAAGAAGAGGAGCAGGGACCTTTACCGTAACATCCCCTTGGGGTTAAAGCCGTAAAAGTAAACTAGAATCCATCTCCCCTTAATCTCTTCCCCTGTCAAAGCAACCAAGTCATTCAACTTTATCATTTATGATTTAATGATTGTTATTTTTTTTATAAGGTACTGCATTTTTTCCCGTCATTATTAGCTTGTGTCTGTATGAGATTCGACAAGTAATTACATTAAAGCTTTAAAGTTTTTTATAATTGGTTTGTGACTTGTAAATAAACATTATTTTTTTAGTCATCATTTTTTCACTGTCTTGCCTACTCATGTGCATATTTTCTTTTGAATATGACAAAAAATAAAAGATAAAGAAAATTGAATGAAAAATGATAGAATGTACGGTTATATCTATTGCACTTACAAGGCCAAACAGGTAAAACAAATGTGTAATGTAAAATAAGATATTTCGTGTTAACATTATAGATTATAGATTATAAATAACAAAAAATTGTGTTGCTCTTTGGTTTTGACTTGTGCTTATAATTAGTGTATCATATTCTTTGTCCCGGATTTGAGGAAAGCATTTTTCTTTTAATTTTTATCTTAAAATTAATAAAACTTTATAATTTTATAACTTATTATAGTAAATAATTTTATACCAAAGAATTTGTTGTTCTTTTTCATAGCAAATTGTACACACATTATACATAAGGAACTAGATAGATCACTTTTTGACTCTTTATTTTGGGGGAGACGGGTCACCAATACATTGGTGTGAAGTATTCACCGATTTTTTCAGTGACTAATCTCTGTTGGATAACCTGGCTGGTCACCTTTAGAGGGGTCTTCCCTCCCAACCACGTTTTTTTTCCTTCCACAAGACTCGAATTTGAGATGTTGCTTAAGGGATCTGAGCACAATGCCACTCGCACCAACGACATGTTGATAATCACTTTGTGACTCCAAAAATTAATGGCCAATATTTAGTAGCATGTGTAATTAGTTTTTCAAAAAATTTCAGTAATTTTTATCTTGTTGAAGAAAATTTCCTAATTTTTTTTTCTAATTTCAGTGTTAGTTTTGTGCAGGCGTTTGTCCCTAATGCTCCTTTGAAAGGTTTATAATGATTTGGAGGACCAACGTCCGGAAAAAAAATTTGACAAGAAGTGAACTTTGATATAATGATCCGTTAACAGTTTGGTGAGGTATTCCTCGATTAGATTGCATGAATGTTTATGTCGTTTAATTTATTTTATTTTTATTTTCTTGACATGGAGATCAATCCAGAGATACCTTCATGAAATTATGATCTTTTGGCTTACATCAAGTGACAACCATTAGTTTCACACACATTCGCTGGTCTAACCGTGTTTTGCTTGTACGTTGATACAAAGCTTATAATATCTTCTAATCGTTGAATTTGATTGTGTCATTTAGACAACCTAAGTTCAGAACTTCTAATGGTTGATATTTGATACATGGGAGGTACATTTCCTCTTTCAAACTACAGTTATCCATGCATTTAAAACACTTCATTATCCGAAATTTTTACTGAAAGCTAGTTGGCCTACTTACCATCTCAAATTGCTATCCTGGCCTTTGGCACTAGTCTTCAATTAGACAGAACTTTTTAGTGCTATGTGGATACATAATCCTAAGAAATATTTGGTTTCATGTGGACAAATAGAGTTTAGTTTGAACCAAGATTGTTTCAAGTAGGGGAGATCATTAGGAAATGTATACTTTAATTTGTTTCACTGTGCAACTTCCTCGGGAAATAGAGATTCAATTTTATTCTTTTTTTTTCCAACTAAAAGTTACTAGTATCCTGTATAAGCTCATATACCTTTCAATCAGCATCAATTTCTTGTGGTCTCGGGCAGCGGATTTTATTATCTAGTACACTAGCCACCTATTTATCACTCCCACACACTTTCACCAAACTCACATTTTCAATACACCACATTGACCCCTCTTCCACTATCCATCGGCACCTTTCTTAGCTCGTAATAGGTGATCTCTGGGATAATATGATTGCCTTCAAACTGTTGAACAAGAGAGACGTGTCAAACAATAGCAAGCACCACTGCTATTTTGAAATTAGTGCCTCATTAAATGCCTTAATCATTCTAATGCCAAGTACTCCTTCCTTAGGAGAAGCCCCCTTGAAGAAGGAAATTAAAAAGAAACCTAACCTCTAAAGTCTAAAATGTTAATCTCTAAACCCTAAATCCTAAAAAATGTCCACTACTAAAGAACTAGTCTTTTTGAGAAAATACAACAACAATATCTTCCTTTTCCTAAAATCCCATATTAGGTTTTTCTCTTTCTAATACGAGTACTTAGAGATCTATCCTCATCATCTAGAGAGAGTGGACATCATAAAAGTGTTCTATCTAGGTATGATAAAAATGAAATAAGAGATGTATTGATGGGATTACCTCGGTTTCTACCTCAACTTGAAGTCCAAGTGTTAATCTTTCTTAAATTTACACAAACTATATAGTCTAGGAAAGATTGCAACACGAATGTAGATATTATAATAATCAAGGACGATCTAAGTAAGGAATGGGTGAGGTTTTAATAAATTAGCTTGTACCACACGTAGTTTCCATTTGATCCTGCGCTTTTTAGGGTGTGAGATAAGAATACATTACTACTAAGTTACAACAGCACTACATGTGCCAAAAACCATGCAGGAAAAGACTAGTTTGGTGCTTCGTTAGGATAGACGTACGTGGGTAGTGGCTTACCCCGACCCTGGCTCCATATGGAATCTCCCATCCATCTATCCCCAAGGCCCATCGTCACGGCCTATGGCTTGTCTAGCACTAGGTTGACACCTCTACAAAGACTGGCAACGTACGTGCCTGCTCTGTAACCCCCTTTTTTTCTATAAAACATAATTTAACTATTTAATTCATTTTATATATTTATTTCAAAGTTCTGATACGATCTCTTACAATCCAAAATATGTTCTGTAATTTACATCATTAAAATTTATATAAACACTGCTACAAAATAATTCTAACTACTACAAATTATTGTCTACCCAAAATAGTCCCATCCTATATGCTCTGGAATTTCTGCATCTTCATCATTTAACTATATCTTCAAGCACCTGCAATTCACACTCCCCTAGAATCTGGGGACAGCATTACAGGATCAGGCATTTAATTTCTCATAGAATAAAACAATTTCAAACAATTACACATCATAACAATTTAATTAGTTACACACATAATTAAATGCAGTATGATTTATGCAATGCAGTTTTTGACTCAAATTCATTTTGACCCTGCTCCATGGAGACTTCCCCTTTGAGTGTTTAGTAAGAAACTGGCCTACCATTACGATCTGTAATTCAGCTATCAGCCCCTACTAAACGCGAATAAACTAAACAGAATTAGGAGGTCAGGATACCCGGAAGGCCACCACGGCAGCATCTCTGTCCAAATTACAGCCACATGTGGAATTGCCAATATCCCTCACCCCACAGACTATATAATCACAGACTATACAGTCCTGTCTAACTTACTCTGCTCACCCATTTCTCAGGACTATCATATTCTCTGTTCACAATCTCAATCATCTTTTCAAATACATGACTACCGCAGTCCGGTCAGTCAACACAGTTCTTTGTTCATAATCTCAATCATATTTTCAAATACATGACTACCGCAGTCCGGTCAGTCAACACAGTTCTCTTTTCATAATCTCAATCATATTTTCAAATACATGACTACCACAGTCCGGTCAGTCAACACAGTTCTCTTTTCATAATCTCAATCATATTTTCAAATACATGACTACCGCAGTCCGGTCAGTCAACACAGTCCTGGAAATCAATTCCCCCATAAATACTCATTTCTCATTTGAAATCTTTGTATTTTCTAAGAACTCAAGCTTATGCAATATGACAATGATGCTAATAAACAAATAATTAATATTAAGCAATCACATAAAAATTATAAAAATTCACTATTAGGTAAAGTTACTAAAATACCCTTAATCTTTTCTAGAATTCCATCTATGTCCTAAATTTTGAAATGACCAAATTACCCTTGCTCTTTTTCAAAATTTCCCATTTTGTCCCTACATGTAAAATGACCATTTTGCCCTTGATTTTACAAAAATTTCCACATAATATCCCTTGCATTTAGGGCTGGCCAAATGGTCTCACTACCATTCTCAACATATTTTCCAAAGTAACAACTTCCAATTCCAACCAAAAATCAACCAAATCACAAATTCAATCAAAATTCAACAAACCAAATTTCAACCATCACAACACATCAAAAATTCAATCAAACATCATTCCAATCCATGAATTACAATCACAAGCATCAAAAACACAAAACCCCTAAATCAATTTCAAGTTTTCATGATTCTAGGTCAAAATTTTAATCTAAGCCTACAACATGTTTTCTTCTAATTCCAAGGGTTCTAATTGAAATTAAATGCCTAGATCCTTACCTTAAACTCTTTAATTGAAGAAAAAGCCTTGAATTCCTTTCTCCCTCACTCCTTGGTCTTGTATGAATTTTTGAGATTTCCTCCAATTTCTTTTCCTTTTTGCCAATTAGCTTAGGGTTTAGGAAGTTTGGATGGTTTGGTTTCTTAATTTGGGATGAGATGATGAAGTTAAGATGAAATTGAAATGAAAACTGCAGCTGCTGGGTTTGGAGAGCTCAAGGTTCTGTTTTGAGAGAAAATAGCTTTTTGTGACTTTTTCTCCTTTTACTTAAGTTAAATGCTTCTTAAAACAAATTATTAACTAAATTGGACTTTGCCTTCAAGTCCAGCTGCTGCCCTGCACGTCCAGCAGCTCATTTGGACCAAGGGAAGTCCACTTGCCAAGCCTTTCCAGCCCACTTGGACAGCCAAGGAGTTCCAAGTCACTTGCCTACCCCAAAAGTCAACATTTCAAGCACTTTGTAGAAATTTCTAGAAGGTAATTAGGGCTGCTAATTATTTTACAATGTGATTAGAATTTGAAGAAAATAACATCACCATTGGATTCCTCACTATCAAAAACCTTGGGCTAGTGTCTTACTTATCTCTTAATCCAAGCCTAATTAGCTTAATTTAGTGATCTTAGAAAAGCCTAAGTTGTCACTTTTTGATTGGTTAAGGTTCTAAATTAAAATTTTCTTGGTTAAACATTTTTAATAATTATTCTAAGTATATTACAATTATTAGATAATTCTATAGATATCCTATGAATTTTCTCTAAATTTTCTGTCTTAGAATTTTACCGTAATAATTCCTCAAAGTTCTAACTTCCAGAAAATCCTAACAATTCTGAATAAGCATTTTAATTCTTTATCTGTATATATTTTTAATCTATATTCTATTACCTTTCTTTTAAGTTATAAATGAGTTCAAAATTCTATACTTGAAAATTTATCCTGGACAGCTGTCTGACATAGCAGTCCAGTCAACTATCAATTTCGGCAAAAACAAAGACATTTGGAAATTCAGAAAATTCTTTTGAATAGAACTGTATTAATTTCATTAAGAAAATATGTTCATAAAGTTTCTATAAAATACAGTGCATAAGTGTTCATAATGTACATATATAAATGCGTACAAATAGTAAAATGGGGATGTTACAATTCTCCCCTACTAATAAAAATTTCGTCCTCGAAATTTCTAATACAAATATACAACCATACAACTATATAACAAAATAACTATACAAACAAATGAGGATATGTTTCTTTCATTTTTTTTTTCCTCTAACTCCCATGTAGCATCACCTCTGATATCATCCCAAATAACCTTAACTAGAGAAATTTCTTTACCTCTCAGGTACTTAATCCTTCTGTCCTCAATCTTAATAGGCTTTGTTTCAAATGTTAGGTTTTCCTTTCTCTTCTAATGTACAGGCTCTTAAGAGATCTTCTAATGTCCGAATAGTCCTTTCTGTTTGACCATCAATCTTAGGGTGTTATACTAAACTAAGATATAATTTTACTTCTTAAAGCTTTCTGAAAATCTTTCCAAAAATTTAAAAACAAAGTTAAGGTCTTTATTAGACTCTATACTAGTAGGTACTCCAGATAATCTAACTATTTCCTTTAAGTACAATTAAGCTAATCTTTCTAAAGAATACCTAATATTTATTGAAAGCAAAATGTACTAATTTAGTTAATCTATCTACAATTACTCAAATGGTATTAAAATTCCTATGTGTTCTAGGTAATCCTACCACAAAATCCATTGATATAGTATCCCATTTCCACACAGGTATTTCTAAAGGATATAACAGATCAACGGGTTTCTGATATTCAATCTTTGCTTTTTGACAAGTTAAGCATCTAGCTACATATTCTGTTACCTCTTTCTTCATCTTAGGCCACCAAAACATTTCTTTTAATCTTTATACATTTTTGTAGTTCCAGGGTGAATACTAAGTTTACTTTTGTGCCCTTCCTCCAAAATTAATTCCTTAAATTCTTGATCATTAGGTACACAAATTCTATTTTAAACCTAATAATTATATCCATTCCTAAATTAAATTCTTTTTCCTTACCTGATCCCATTAATCCTTTCTTTTCTGGAATACATTCATCTGCATCTTGTTTCTTCCTAATTTCTTCCAAAAATTCATTAGTGATGGTAATAATTCCAAATGGAATTTTATCCTTTTTCCTAACTGTACATAGATTTAAATCTCTAAATTATTCTATTAACTCTAATTCTTTAATCTTCATAGTTGACATATGCACAATTTTCCTACTTAAAGCATCTTCTACTACATTAGCCTCTATTGGATGATACCTTAATTGAAAATCATAATCTTTAATAAACTCCATCCATCTTCTTTTTCTCCTTTCCAATTTTTTTTTTTAAACAAATATTTTAAACTCTTATGATCACTATATACATCAAATATTGATCCATATAAATAATGTCTCCAAATCTTCAAAGCAAAAACTATAGCTGCTAACTCCAAATCATGAGTAGGATAATTTCTCTCATGTGACTTCAACCGCCTAGATGCATAAGCTACCACTTTCCTATTTTACATCAACACACATCTTAACCCTAGAGATGAAACATCACAGTATACCTCATAGGATTCATTTGGGTCGGGTAAAACTAAAACTAGTGAGGTAGTCAATTTATGTTTCAATTCTTGGAAAATTTTCTCATAAGTCTCATTCCAAATAAAATTCTATTAAGGGTCCAGCTATCTTAGAAAATTCTTCAATCAATCTTCTATAATATCCATCAAATCCTAAGAACTATTAATATCAGTTACTGTCTTAGGCTTTTCCCATTCTAAAACTGCTTCTACCTTAGAAAAATCTACACTTATTCCATCTTTAGAAATTACATGTCCTAAAATTTTCACTTCCTCCAACCAAAATTCACACTTAGACAATTTAGCATATAATTTTCTATCCTTCAAAGTTTGCAATGTTATTCTAAGATGATTTTCATGTTCCTCTTTATTTTTAGAATATATTAATATATCATCTGTAAATACTATTACAAAATGATCTAAGTATGGTCCAAACACCCTATTCATATAATCCAACACTGCTGGGGCATTAGTCACTCCAAATGGCATCACTTGATATTCATAATGTCCATATCTAGTCCTAAAAGAAGTCTTGGGTATATCCTCCTTTTTACTGTAATTTATTGGTACCCAGACCTTAAATCTATTTTAGAGAAAATTGTTGCTCCTCTAAGTTGGTCCATTAAATCATCTATTCTAGGTAAAGGATATTTATTCTTTATAGTTACTTTATTTAATTTTCTATAATCTACACATAACCTAGATCCTCCATCTTTCTTTTTAACTAATAATACTGAGGCTCACCATAGGGATACACTAGGCCTTACAAACTGTTTTTCTAATAATTCTTCCAATTGTTTCTTTAACTCGATTAATTTCAATAATGACATTCTATATGGTTGCATAGAAATTGGTCTAGTACCAGGCATCAAATCTATACTAAATTCTATTTCTCTTTCAGGAGGCAAACCAGAAACATCCTCAGGAAAAATTTCAGGATATTCATTTACATCTAGCACAAAGTCTATTTTAATTTTATCTTCGTTAGTTCCAAGAGATGATAACTTGTATTTTCGAATTTCACTTTTAATTGATATTTCTTTAGGTTGGATAGGCTTAAGTCTAGAAACATCATGTTTAGGGAAAATCAAAGATTTAGAGGCACAATCTATTAGAATATGGTTGGTTGCTAACCAATCCATTCCTAATATCACATCAAGGTCAGTTAAAGGCAAACAACTCAAGTTCACAACAAATGATCTATCTCTGATGGTTATCACATAATGCAAACATATTTTAGAGGTTAGGATTGGGTTAGATGTAGGCACAGAAACAAGCAAGGTATAGGGTATTTTAAACATAATTAGCATCTTCAACTTATAGCTGTACTTTAGAACCATAATTCCAACAAGTCACCATTAGAATGACTTTCAAAGTACCTCAAATTACTCCAATTCACTACTACCAATTTAATTGTTACTTAGGCTTAATTTCCAACATCAATACACACACCCTTAGGCCTTCCAATTACTTACTCTTTCAACTTTAAAAATTCTTAGGACAACTGCTACTAACTTAGCATTTGGGTCCTATTCTACTCTCTTAATCACCACTTACACCATGGTAATGTAATTAAACAATGTTAAACCCGTAGGCTATTTTACTGCACCAGAAAAATGCACTATTTTGGTTCTAACTCATGTCTAAAACACAAAATTTCAAGTCCTAATAGTTAAGATATCAATCCTGTGACAAATTTATACTACGATACACTGTTTCAGCCTTCAAAACACATGAAAACATCCATTAGAACAATATGGCAATAACGATACTTTCAACATCTCATCATATTCCAAACATCAAGGTACCTTCAAAACTTTGTTTTCTTTCTTTTGTCAAACTCAACTATTATCCTATAAACTCAAATATTTGGACCCCTATTCTCAACCTTGATCTACGAATCTAGACCTTTGGATCTCCTTCCTCAACTAACTCAAGGGTATAACTCTGAAATTCACAATATAAGGAACATGGAAAATAACCCAACTTGAACAATACTAATAATAATAAAATTTTAAGCATTAGGAGAGAAAGTCATCTCGACTGAGTCCTGAGTGTGCACCCTCACAACTTTATCAAGATTTTCTTTCTTCCTTTCTGCCATCTTAGCTATACTATTGGTTTCAACTCTAGGATTTATAACTAGCCTTCCTCTTCTCATTTCTACATGTCTTAAAATTTCAGATCTAGTTACTACTCTTTTTCCCATAATATTCTTAACAAACAAAAAATTCTAATCAGGGTAACACAGCAAAACACCTAATAGACCCACTACTCGCAAGTCCTAGAGATGCATAACCAGGCTCTGATACCACTAATGTAACCCCCTTTTTTTCTATAAAACATAATTTAACTATTTAATTCATTTTATATATTTATTTCAAAGTTCTGATACGATCTCTTACAATCCAAAATATGTTCTGTAATTTACATCATTAAAATTTATATAAACACTGCTACAAAATAATTCTAACTACTACAAATTATTGTCTACCCAAAATAGTCCCATCCTATATGCTCTGGAATTTCTGCATCTTCATCATTTAACTATATCTTCAAGCACCTGCAATTCACACTCCCCTAGAATCTGGGGACAGCATTACAGGATCAGGCATTTAATTTCTCATAGAATAAAACAATTTCAAACAATTACACATCATAACAATTTAATTAGTTACACACATAATTAAATGCAGTATGATTTATGCAATGCAGTTTTTGACTCAAATTCATTTTGACCCTGCTCCATGGAGACTTCCCCTTTGAGTGTTTAGTAAGAAACTGGCCTACCATTACGATCTGTAATTCAGCTATCAGCCCCTACTAAACGCGAATAAACTAAACAGAATTAGGAGGTCAGGATACCCGGAAGGCCACCACGGCAGCATCTCTGTCCAAATTACAGCCACATGTGGAATTGCCAATATCCCTCACCCCACAGACTATATAATCACAGACTATACAGTCCTGTCTAACTTACTCTGCTCACCCATTTCTCAGGACTATCATATTCTCTGTTCACAATCTCAATCATCTTTTCAAATACATGACTACCGCAGTCCGGTCAGTCAACACAGTTCTTTGTTCATAATCTCAATCATATTTTCAAATACATGACTACCGCAGTCCGGTCAGTCAACACAGTTCTCTTTTCATAATCTCAATCATATTTTCAAATACATGACTACCGCAGTCCGGTCAGTCAACACAGTTCTCTTTTCATAATCTCAATCATATTTTCAAATACATGACTACCGCAGTCCGGTCAGTCAACACAGTCCTGGAAATCAATTCCCCCATAAATACTCATTTCTCATTTGAAATCTTTGTATTTTCTAAGAACTCAAGCTTATGCAATATGACAATGATGCTAATAAACAAATAATTAATATTAAGCAATCACATAAAAATTATAAAAATTCACTATTAGGTAAAGTTACTAAAATACCCTTAATCTTTTCTAGAATTCCATCTATGTCCTAAATTTTGAAATGACCAAATTACCCTTGCTCTTTTTCAAAATTTCCCATTTTGTCCCTACATGTAAAATGACCATTTTGCCCTTGATTTTACAAAAATTTCCACATAATATCCCTTGCATTTAGGGCTGGCCAAATGGTCTCACTACCATTCTCAACATATTTTCCAAAGTAACAACTTCCAATTCCAACCAAAAATCAACCAAATCACAAATTCAATCAAAATTCAACAAACCAAATTTCAACCATCACAACACATCAAAAATTCAATCAAACATCATTCCAATCCATGAATTACAATCACAAGCATCAAAAACACAAAACCCCTAAATCAATTTCAAGTTTTCATGATTCTAGGTCAAAATTTTAATCTAAGCCTACAACATGTTTTCTTCTAATTCCAAGGGTTCTAATTGAAATTAAATGCCTAGATCCTTACCTTAAACTCTTTAATTGAAGAAAAAGCCTTGAATTCCTTTCTCCCTCACTCCTTGGTCTTGTATGAATTTTTGAGATTTCCTCCAATTTCTTTTCCTTTTTGCCAATTAGCTTAGGGTTTAGGAAGTTTGGATGGTTTGGTTTCTTAATTTGGGATGAGATGATGAAGTTAAGATGAAATTGAAATGAAAACTGCAGCTGCTGGGTTTGGAGAGCTCAAGGTTCTGTTTTGAGAGAAAATAGCTTTTTGTGACTTTTTCTCCTTTTACTTAAGTTAAATGCTTCTTAAAACAAATTATTAACTAAATTGGACTTTGCCTTCAAGTCCAGCTGCTGCCCTGCACGTCCAGCAGCTCATTTGGACCAAGGGAAGTCCACTTGCCAAGCCTTTCCAGCCCACTTGGACAGCCAAGGAGTTCCAAGTCACTTGCCTACCCCAAAAGTCAACATTTCAAGCACTTTGTAGAAATTTCTAGAAGGTAATTAGGGCTGCTAATTATTTTACAATGTGATTAGAATTTGAAGAAAATAACATCACCATTGGATTCCTCACTATCAAAAACCTTGGGCTAGTGTCTTACTTATCTCTTAATCCAAGCCTAATTAGCTTAATTTAGTGATCTTAGAAAAGCCTAAGTTGTCACTTTTTGATTGGTTAAGGTTCTAAATTAAAATTTTCTTGGTTAAACATTTTTAATAATTATTCTAAGTATATTACAATTATTAGATAATTCTATAGATATCCTATGAATTTTCTCTAAATTTTCTGTCTTAGAATTTTACCGTAATAATTCCTCAAAGTT
The DNA here is from genome assembly GCA_026413185.1 of Pueraria montana var. lobata. Taxonomy (NCBI): domain Eukaryota; kingdom Viridiplantae; phylum Streptophyta; class Magnoliopsida; order Fabales; family Fabaceae; genus Pueraria; species Pueraria montana. The sequence goes on along the minus strand of CM048649.1, from coordinate 19,429,661 downwards.
CTAACTTCCAGAAAATCCTAACAATTCTGAATAAGCATTTTAATTCTTTATCTGTATATATTTTTAATCTATATTCTATTACCTTTCTTTTAAGTTATAAATGAGTTCAAAATTCTATACTTGAAAATTTATCCTGGACAGCTGTCTGACATAGCAGTCCAGTCAACTATCAATTTCGGCAAAAACAAAGACATTTGGAAATTCAGAAAATTCTTTTGAATAGAACTGTATTAATTTCATTAAGAAAATATGTTCATAAAGTTTCTATAAAATACAGTGCATAAGTGTTCATAATGTACATATATAAATGCGTACAAATAGTAAAATGGGGATGTTACATGCTCAGCCACAACATGGGGTGCATCAGAACTAACTGAATCGTGGACTCAGGCATGAATGCATGCATATTTCAACAACCAATCAACGTATCCAAGTTTAACTTATTCATTCACAGGCTTCAACAACATTGTATAGGCTCTTATCACCACCTATGTAGCCTACAAAATCGGGTAAATAACAAGAACTAAAAGTATATTTAATCCTTAATTTTTTTCATTTCTTTCAAATATATTTCTTAATTTTAATTTCAAATATAATTTGATTAACAAATAGCCCAATTTTATTCTCAACCATATCAAACCACTCTCCTTTTGTCTTTATTTATATTTTTTATTTTTTAATTGCTTACCTTCAATTCAACTTTTTAATATCCATTTCTATATAAATTGACTTTCAATAATATAAAAAAAATTGTCAATAATTGAAAATAACGTTGTGTTACAATATAAATTATTTAGCGTGACTCCAAAATATAATTTATATCTTAAAAATATTTGTTTATTAAGATTTTGAATCATAATATATTTGATATTTTCAAAAAATTTATTTATTAGAAGTTTTAGTTATATAAAAACTAATATTTATACAATGTATTGTACGTAAAATACCTGTTATTTTAAATTATTTAAAAATAAAACATTATAATGAAAAGAAATATTTTTGTTTCGTAAATTCTTAAATGCGGCATTTATTTATGTAAAAAATAAAGGTATGAATTCTGTTTTGATATATATTTATGGAGAACTTTACTTTCCTTCTTATAATTCATACAATGTAAATTATTCCAAAGACTGGACATTTAAGAAACTCATTTAAAATAAATTTTAAAATAACCGTACAGGATATTCCTTACAAAATCTAAGTATTAAATGCTTAAACATTTAGTATAACAAAAATTATATAATTTTTTTTTTCCTTAAGAAAAGCATTTACTTTTTGTGTCAAGTTGACAATCATATTAAAGAGATTAACTAAGAAATATATAATAATATGTTATGTCAATATTAAATACATTTGATTATTAAACAATGATAGACATCATAGAATGAATTAAATCCCTGCTAATAAAAAAAAAACACCATTAGTATTATTTTTTGTTACTATACTATTTGTACCAAGTATTCGTCAGTTTAGTCGGTGATCAACCGCTACCGAAAAACTTGACTGACCACATGGAATAGAGTCTCCTTTCACGCAATCACATTTTTTCCATCCACACAAAATATATATTCACGAAAAACATATCATTAGCATTATTCTTTACTATATATCCACACAAAAGGGGAAAGAAAAAAGTAAGAATTATCATAAAATAGTCCTATTCCTTTTGTTTTTTCTCTTACAGAAATATTCCTTATTCCTTAAGGATTAATTTTCCAATCTAATTATAAACATCATTCCTTATTTAAAACAAAAGTCTTATCACAATTAATTATAGCACTTGACCACATTTATGAATACCTCCAATCCATCCAATGGTCTTATCTCTTGTAAAAAGGAAAAAAATAACAAAGTAGAAGCAAACAAAAACACATAAGGCTACATTTGTCAAATAAAAAACAAATCGCTAAACAATGTTCCCTTTTCCCGCCCTATAAAAGCTCTGCCTTGTCCCAACCTCCTAGACAAATTACTTCTCAAATTCCCCTTCACTCAATTTCTTGTTTTCTGTCTCTCTTGGTTCTCTTGCAACGGCCCAAGCAATGGCAAAAGAACCAAGATCATCCGAGATGGAAACACAAAACATTGCCGAAGGGCGACCGGCAAAGGTACCAAAGGTGGAGACAGAAAAATTGAATGTTAAGCTCAAAACTGCAGACGATATCACCTTCGAGGTGGAAGCTTCGATCGTGAAGGAGATGGAGACGGTGCAGTCCTTCATCAACGCCACCGACACTGATGCCTCCACAGTCATCACACTCCACAACGTCACAAGTCGCGTACTCAACCGAATTGTTGAGTATTGCTCAGAGCGTCGTCGTGTTGCCGGAGCTGCCAACCTCACGGCGTTGAAGGAGTTTGATGAGCAGTTCGCCGAGGCGTTGAGCCTGGATGAGATAAAGGAATTGGTCCTCGCTACAAACTACCTCAACATGAAGAAACTACTTGATTTCTTGACTACTAGCATCGCCAACGCCATCAAGAACAAGAGCGTGGAGTTCGTGAGGAATTTCTTTGGCGTCACCAACGATTATACGCCGGAGGAAGAGGCACAGTTTCGCCAAGCGAACGCCTGGTCATTTGAAAACATTGACCAAAATTGAAATGATTTGATTGGGCAATGAGAATTAGGGTTTCCTTGGTGAAAATACTGAGATGATAGATTAAAGTTTATCTTTTTTGCAATTGTAAAACAACATGTAATTTCTGAGATTGTTAATTAAGAAGGAATAAATACTTTATTTTTGTTTCTGTTGAATTTTCTTATAACAATTTTTTATTGCATAAAATTTACGGCAGAGACTCTAACTCTCTAAGAAGAGGAGTAGGGACCTTTACCGTAACATCCCCTTGGGGTTAAAGCCGTAAAAGTAAACTAGAATCCATCTCCCCTTAATCTCTTCCCCTGTCAAAGCAACCAAGTCATTCAACTTTATCATTTATGATTTAACGATTGTTATTTTTTTTATAAGGTACTGCATTTTTTCCCGTCATTATTAGCTTGTGTCTGTATAAGATTCGACAAGTAATTACATTAAAGCTTTAAAGTTTTTTATAATTGGTTTGTGACTTGTAAATAAATATTATTTTTTTAGTCATCATTTTTTCACTGTCTTGCCTACTCATGTGCATATTTTCTTTTGAATATGACAAAAAATAAAAGATAAAGAAAATTGAATGAAAAATGATAGAATGTACGGTTATATCTATTGCACTTACAAGGCCAAACAGGTAAAACAAATGTGTAATGTAAAATAAGATATTTCGTGTTAACAATATAGATTATAGATTATAAATAACAAAAAATTGTGTTGCTCTTTGGTTTTGACTTGTGCTTATAATTAGTGTATCATATTCTTTGTCCCGGATTTGAGGAAAGCATTTTTCTTTTAATTTTTATCTTGAAATTAATAAAACTTTATAATTTTATAACTTATTATAGTAAATAATTTTATACCAAAGAATTTGTTGTTCTTTTTCATAGCAAATTGTACACACATTATACATAAGGAACTAGATCGATCACTTTTTGACTCTTTATTTTGGGGGAGACGGGTCACCAATACATTGGTGTGAAGTATTCACCGATTTTTTCAGTGACTAATCTCCGTTGGATAACCTGGCTGGTCACCTTTAGAGGGGTCTTCCCTCCCAACCATGTTTTTTTTCCTTCCACAAGACTCGAATTTGAGATGTTGCTTAAGGGATCTGAGCACAATGCCACTCGCACCAACGACATGTTGATAATCACTTTGTGACTCCAAAAATTAATGGCCAATATTTAGTAGCACGTGTAATTAGTTTTTCAAAAAATTTCAGTAATTTTTATCTTGTTGAAGAAAATTTCCTAATTTTTTTTTTCTAATTTCAGTGTTAGTTTTGTGCAGGCGTTTGTCCCTAATGCTCCTTTGAAAGGTTTATAATGATTTGGAGGACCAACGTCCGAAAAAAAAATTGACATGAAGTGAACTTTGATATAATGATAAGTTAACAGTTTGGTGAGGTATTCCTCGATTAGATTGCATGAATGTTTATGTCGTTTAATTTATTTTATTTTATTTTTCTTGACATGGAGATCAATCCAGAGATACCTTCATGAAATTATGATCTTTTGGCTTATATCAAGTGACAACCATTAGTTTCACACACATTCGCTGGTCTAACCGTGTTTTGCTTGTACGTTGATACAAAGCTTATAATATCTGCTAATCGTTGAATTTGATTGTGTCATTTAGACAACCTAAGTTCAGAACTTCTAATGGTTGATATTTGATACATGGGAGGTACATTTCCTCTTTCAAACTACAGTTATCCATGCATTTAAAACACTTCATTATCCGAAATTTTTACTGAAAGCTAGTTGGCCTACTTACCATCTCAAATTGCTATCCTGGCCTTTGGCACTAGTCTTCAATTAGACAGAACTTTTTAGTGCTATGTGGATACATAATCCTAAGAAATATTTGGTTTCATGTGGACAAATAGAGTTTAGTTTGAACCAAGATTGTTTCAAGTAGGGGAGATCATTAGGAAATGTATACTTTAATTTGTTTCACTGTGCAACTTCCTCGGGAAATAGAGATTCAGTTTTATTCTTTTTTTTTCCAACTAAAAGTTACTAGTATCCTGTATAAGCTCATATGCCTTTCAATCAGCATCAATTTCTTGTGGTCTCGGGCAGCGGATTTTATTATCTAGTACACTAGCCACCTATTTATCACTCCCACACACTTTCACCAAACTCACATTTTCAATACACCACATTGACCCCTCTTCCACTATCCATCGACACCTTTCTTAGCTCGTAATAGGTGATCTCTGGGATAATATGATTGCCTTCAAACTGTTGAACAAGAGAGACGTATCAAACAATAGCAAGCACCACTGCTGTTTTGAAATTAGTGCCTCATTAAATGCCTTAATCATTCTAATGCCAAGTACTCCTTCCATAGGAGAAGCCCCCTTGAAGAAGGAAATTAAAAAGAAACCTAACCTCTAAAGTCTAAAATGTTAATCTCTAAACCCTAAATCCTAAAAAATGTCCACTACTAAAGAACTAGTCTTTTTGAGAAAATACAACAACAATATCTTCCTTTTCCTAAAATCCCATATTAGGTTTTTCTCTTTCTAATACGAGTACTTAGAGATCTATCCTCATCATCTAGAGAGAGTGGACATCATAAAAGTGTTCTATCTAGGTATGATAAAAATGAAATAAGAGATGTATTGATGGGATTTCCTCGGTTTCTACCTCAACTTGAAGTCCAAGTGTTAATCTTTCTTATATTTACACAAACTATATAGTCTAGGAAAGATTGCAACACGAATGTAGATATTATAATAATCAAGGACGATCTAAGTAAGGAATGGGTGAGGTTTTAATAAATTAGCTTGTACCACACGTAGTTTCCATTTGATCCTGCGCTTTTTAGGGTGTGAGATAAGAATACATTACTACTAAGTTACAACAGCACTACATGTGCCAAAAACCATGCAGGAAAAGACTAGTTTGGTGCTTCGTTAGGATAGACGTACGTGGGTAGTGGCTTACCACGACCCTGGCTCCATATGGAATCTCCCATCCATCTATCCCCAAGGCCCATCGTCACGGCCTATGGCTTGTCTAGCACTAGGTTGACACCTCTACAAAGACTGGCAACGTACGTGCCTGCTCAGCCACAACATGGGGTGCATCAGAACTAACTGAATCGTGGACTCAGGCATGAATGCATGCATATTTCAACAACCAATCAACGTATCCAAGTTTAACTTATTCATTCACAGGCTTCAACAACATTGTATAGGCTCTTATCACCACCTATGTAGCCTACAAAATCGGGTAAATAACAAGAACTAAAAGTATATTTAATCCTTAATTTTTTTCATTTCTTTCAAATATATTTCTTAATTTTAATTTCAAATATAATTTGATTAACAAATAGCCCAATTTTATTCTCAACCATATCAAACCACTCTCCTTTTGTCTTTATTTATATTTTTTATTTTTTAATTGCTTACCTTCAATTCAACTTTTTAATATCCATTTCTATATAAATTGACTTTCAATAATATAAAAAAATTTGTCAATAATTGAAAATAACGTTGTGTTACAATATAAATTATTTAGCATGACTCCAAAATATAATTTATATCTTAAAAATATTTGTTTATTAAGATTTTGAATCATAATATATTTGATATTTTCAAAAAATTTATTTATTATAAGTTTTAGTTATATAAAAACTAATATTTATACAATGTATTGTACGTAAAATACCTGTTATTTTAAATTATTTAAAAATAAAACATTATAATGAAAAGAAATATTTTTGTTTCGTAAATTCTTAAATGTGGCATTTATTTATGTAAAAAATAAAGGTATGAATTCTGTTTTGATATATATTTATGGAGAACTTTACTTTCCTTCTTATAATTCATACAATGTAAATTATTCCAAAGACTGGACATTTAAGAAACTCATTTAAAATAAATTTTAAAATAACCGTACAGGATATTCCTTACAAAATCTAAGTATTAAATGCTTAAACATTTAGTATAACAAAAATTATATAATTTTTTTTTCCTTAAGAAAAGCATTTACTTTTTGTGTCAAGTTGACAATCATATTAAAGAGATTAACTAAGAAATATATAATAATATGTTATGTCAATATTAAATACATTTGATTATTAAATAATGATAGACATCATAGAATGAATTAAATCCCTGCTAATAAAAAAAAAACACTATTAGTATTATTTTTTGTTACTATACTATTTGTACCAAGTATTCGTCAGTTTAGTCGGTGATCAACCGCTACCGAAAAACTTGACTGACCACATGGAATAGAGTCTCCTTTCACGCAATCACATTTTTTCCATCCACACAAAATATATATTCACGAAAAACATATCATTAGCATTATTCTTTAATATATATCCACACAAAAGGGGAAAGAAAAAAGTAAGAATTATCATAAAATAGTCCTATTCCTTTTGTTTTTTCTCTTACAGAAATATTCCTTATTCCTTAAGGATTAATTTTCCAATCTAATTATAAACATCATTCCTTATTTAAAACAAAAGTCTTATCACAATTAATTATAGCACTTGACCACATTTATGAATACCTCCAATCCATCCAATGGTCTTATCTCTTGTAAAAAGGAAAAAAATAACAAAGTAGAAGCAAACAAAAACACATAAGGCTACATTTGTCAAATAAAAAACAAATCCCTAAACAATGTTCCCTTTTCCCGCCCTATAAAAGCTCTGCCTTGTCCCAACCTCCTAGACAAATTACTTCTCAAATTCCCCTCTCACTCAATTTCTTGTTTTCTGTCTCTCTTGGTTCTCTTGCAACGGCCCAAGCAATGGCAAAAGAACCAAGATCATCCGAGATGGAAACACAAAACATTGCCGAAGGGCGACCGGCAAAGGTACCAAAGGTGGAGACAGAAAAATTGAATGTTAAGCTCAAAACTGCAGACGATATCACCTTCGAGGTGGAAGCTTCGATCGTGAAGGAGATGGAGACGGTGCAGTCCTTCATCAACGCCACCGGCACTGATGCCTCCACAGTCATCACACTCCACAACGTCACAAGTCGCGTACTCAACCGAATTGTTGAGTATTGCTCAGAGCGTCGTCGTGTTGCCGGAGCTGCCAACCTCACGGCGTTGAAGGAGTTTGATGAGCAGTTCGCCGAGGCGTTGAGCCTGGATGAGATGAAGGAATTGGTCCTCACTGCAAACTACCTCAACATGAAGAAACTACTTGATTTCTTGACTACTAGCATCGCCAACGCCATCAAGAACAAGAGCGTGGAGTTCGTGAGGAATTTCTTTGGCGTCACCAACGATTATACGCCGGAGGAAGAGGCACAGTTTCGCCAAGCGAACGCCTGGTCATTTGAAAACATTGACCAAAATTGAAATGATTTGATTGGGCAATGAGAATTAGGGTTTCCTTGGTGAAAATACTGAGATTATAGATTAAAGTTTATCTTTTTTGCAATTGTAAAACAACATGTATTTTCTGAGATTGTTAATTAAGAAGGAATAAATACTTTATTTTTGTTTCTGTTGAATTTTCTTATAACAATTTTTTATTGCATAAAATTTACGGCAGAGACTCTAACTCCCTAAGAAGAGGAGCAGGGACCTTTACCGTAACATCCCCTTGGGGTTAAAGCCGTAAAAGTAAACTAGAATCCATCTCCCCTTAATCTCTTCCCCTGTCAAAGCAACCAAGTCATTCAACTTTATCATTTATGATTTAATGATTGTTATTTTTTTTATAAGGTACTGCATTTTTTCCTGTCATTATTAGCTTGTGTCTGTATGAGATTCGACAAGTAATTACATTAAAGCTTTAAAGTTTTTTATAATTGGTTTGTGACTTGTAAATAAATATTATTTTTTTAGTCATCATTTTTTCACTGTCTTGCCTACTCATGTGCATATTTTCTTTTGAACATGACAAAAAATAAAAGATAAAGAAAATTGAATGAAAAATGATAGAATGTACGGTTATATCTATTGCACTTACAAGGCCAAACAGGTAAAACAAATGTGTAATGTAAAATAAGATATTTCGTGTTAACAATATAGATTATAGATTATAAATAACAAAAAATTGTGTTGCTCTTTGGTTTTGACTTGTGCTTATAATTAGTGTATCATATTCTTTGTCCCGGATTTGAGGAAAGCATTTTTCTTTTAATTTTTATCTTAAAATTAATAAAACTTTATAATTTTATAACTTATTATAGTAAATAATTTTATACCAAAGAATTTGTTGTTCTTTTTCATAGCAAATTGTACACACATTATACATAAGGAACTAGATCGATCACTTTTTGACTCTTTATTTTGGGGGAGACGGGTCACCAATACATTGGTGTGAAGTATTCACCGATTTTTTCAGTGACTAATCTCCGTTGGATAACCTGGCTGGTCACCTTTAGAGGGGTCTTCCCTCCCAACCACGTTTTTTTTCCTTCCACAAGACTCGAATTTGAGATGTTGCTTAAGGGATCTGAGCACAATGCCACTCGCACCAACGACATGTTGATAATCACTTTGTGACTCCAAAAATTAATGGCCAATATTTAGTAGCATGTGTAATTAGTTTTTCAAAAAATTTCAGTAATTTTATCTTGTTGAAGAAAATTTCCTAATTTTTTTTTTCTAATTTCAATGTTAGTTTTGTGCAGGCGTTTGTCCCTAATGCTCCTTTGAAAGGTTTATAATGATTTGGAGGACCAACGTCCGGAAAAAAAAAATTGCCATGAAGTGAACTTTGATATAATGATCAGTTAACAGTTTGGTGAGGTATTCCTCGATTAGATTGCATGAATGGTTATGTCGTTTAATTTATTTTATTTTATTTTTCTTGACATGGAGATCAATCCAGAGATACCTTCATGAAATTATGATCTTTTGGCTTATATCAAGTGACAACCATTAGTTTCACACACATTCGCTGGTCTAACCGTGTTTTGCTTGTACGTTGATACAAAGCTTATAATATCTGCTAATCGTTGAATTTGATTGTGTCATTTAGACAACCTAAGTTCAGAACTTCTAATGGTTGATATTTGATACATGGGAGGTACATTTCCTCTTTCAAACTACAGTTATCCATGCATTTAAAACACTTCATTATCCAAAATTTTTACTGAAAGCTAGTTGGCCTACTTACCATCTCAGATTGCTATCCTGGCCTTTGGCACTAGTCTTCAATTAGACAGAACTTTTTAGTGCTATGTGGATACATAATCCTAAGAAATATTTGGTTTCATGTGGACAAATAGAGTTTAGTTTGAACCAAGATTGTTTCAAGTAGGGGAGATCATTAGGAAATGTATACTTTAATTTGTTTCACTGTGCAACTTCCTCGGGAAATAGAGATTCAGTTTTATTCTTTTTTTTTCCAACTAAAAGTTACTAGTATCCTGTATAAGCTCATATGCCTTTCAATCAGCATCAATTTCTTGTGGTCTCGGGCAGCGGATTTTATTATCTAGTACACTAGCCACCTATTTATCACTCCCACACACTTTCACCAAACTCACATTTTCAATACACCACATTGACCCCTCTTCCACTATCCATCGACACCTTTCTTAGCTCGTAATAGGTGATCTCTGGGATAATATGATTGCCTTCAAACTGTTGAACAAGAGAGACGTATCAAACAATAGCAAGCACCACTGCTGTTTTGAAATTAGTGCCTCATTAAATGCCTTAATCATTCTAATGCCAAGTACTCCTTCCATAGGAGAAGCCCCCTTGAAGAAGGAAATTAAAAAGAAACCTAACCTCTAAAGTCTAAAATGTTAATCTCTAAACCCTAAATCCTAAAAAATGTCCACTACTAAAGAACTAGTCTTTTTGAGAAAATACAACAACAATATCTTCCTTTTCCTAAAATCCCATATTAGGTTTTTCTCTTTCTAATACGAGTACTTAGAGATCTATCCTCATCATCTAGAGAGAGTGGACATCATAAAAGTGTTCTATCTAGGTATGATAAAAATGAAATAAGAGATGTATTGATGGGATTTCCTCGGTTTCTACCTCAACTTGAAGTCCAAGTGTTAATCTTTCTTAAATTTACACAAACTATATAGTCTAGGAAAGATTGCAACACGAATGTAGATATTATAATAATCAAGGACGATCTAAGTAAGGAATGGGTGAGGTTTTAATAAATTAGCTTGTACCACACGTAGTTTCCATTTGATCCTGCGCTTTTTAGGGTGTGAGATAAGAATACATTACTACTAAGTTACAACAGCACTACATGTGCCAAAAACCATGCAGGAAAAGACTAGTTTGGTGCTTCGTTAGGATAGACGTACGTGGGTAGTGGCTTACCACGACCCTGGCTCCATATGGAATCTCCCATCCATCTATCCCCAAGGCCCATCGTCACGGCCTATGGCTTGTCTAGCACTAGGTTGACACCTCTACAAAGACTGGCAACGTACGTGCCTGCTCAGCCACAACATGGGGTGCATCAGAACTAACTGAATCGTGGACTCAGGCATGAATGCATGCATATTTCAACAACCAATCAACGTATCCAAGTTTAACTTATTCATTCACAGGCTTCAACAACATTGTATAGGCTCTTATCACCACCTATGTAGCCTACAAAATCGGGTAAATAACAAGAACTAAAAGTATATTTAATCCTTAATTTTTTTCATTTCTTTCAAATATATTTCTTAATTTTAATTTCAAATATAATTTGATTAACAAATAGCCCAATTTTATTCTCAACCATATCAAACCACTCTCCTTTTGTCTTTATTTATATTTTTTATTTTTTAATTGCTTACCTTCAATTCAACTTTTTAATATCCATTTCTATATAAATTGACTTTCAATAATATAAAAAAATTTGTCAATAATTGAAAATAACGTTGTGTTACAATATAAATTATTTAGCATGACTCCAAAATATAATTTATATCTTAAAAATATTTGTTTATTAAGATTTTGAATCATAATATATTTGATATTTTCAAAAAATTTATTTATTATAAGTTTTAGTTATATAAAAGCTAATATTTATACAATGTATTGTACGTAAAATACCTGTTATTTTAAATTATTTAAAAATAAAACATTATAATGAAAAGAAATATTTTTGTTTCGTAAATTCTTAAATGCGGCATTTATTTATGTAAAAAATAAAGGTATGAATTCTGTTTTGATATATATTTATGGAGAACTTTACTTTCCTTCTTATAATTCATACAATGTAAATTATGCCAAAGACTGGACATTTAAGAAACTCATTTAAAATAAATTTTAAAATAACCGTACAGGATATTCCTTACAAAATCTAAGTATTAAATGCTTAAACATTTAGTATAACAAAAATTATATAATTTTTTTTTCCTTAAGAAAAGCATTTACTTTTTGTGTCAAGTTGACAATCATATTAAAGAGATTAACTAAGAAATATATAATAATATGTTATGTCAATATTAAATACATTTGATTATTAAACAATGATAGACATCATAGAATGAATTAAATCCCTGCTAATAAAAAAAACACTATTTGTTAGGTTTTAAGACCTTGGACGATGTCCAACCCCTCGAATTTCGGTTTTGATGATAATAACTAAAGGATAAATTTTGAAGTATCTAATGATCTAGTTTGAGTGTTATAGGATTTACATCGTCCAATCCCGCAATGGTATTGTATCTCTCAAACCTGGACTCTATGTTTTAATAAAGTGAGCGTCCAAATGTGTTTTATAAAGAACCCTACAGGCAGCGTCCAATGCTCCTGTGAGAGCAAGCGTCCAACGCTTGAATAACACTCACTGTTGTTACTATCTTGAAAATACGTTTTCTATGATATAAGGCAACGTTCACTCTCTCATATTTTAACATGCCATTCTGTTTGATCTTTTCGAATAGTACTGAACAGGAAAAGAAGAAGCTTCTCCCTGCAGAAAAAGTACAAGTAGGAGAGAGGCGCTACAAGTACGGCTGTCACTTCCATCACTTCACTCTAAGTCAAAATGTGACAACGGCCATATGCTACAGAAAGAATCGCTCTTGGAAAAGGAACAGATCCCTCAACGGATATCTTTCAACAAGCTTCCTATATATAGAAGAATGAGCTCACATATCCAAGCGACGATTTTTGAAAAAGAGCTGAATCCCTGTCAAAAATGACTGGACGATCATAAGCGAAAAGAGCATTCATCTTAGCTTTGCTAAGAGAGTCTATATACTCATTCTTATTGTAATATCCTCTCATTGAGAGTTAAATTTTATATACAATATCAAACAATTCTGTTTGGAAAGCCAGGAGTGGCTTAGTGTTAAAGAATACTTGGTTTTTGTGTTTAATCTCAAGGGGAGATTAAGGGTGTGCCAGAAGTGGCCTAGAGAATACTTGTAGCCAGAAGTGGCAAGGTTAGAATACTTGAGAGTAATCAGATTTTGATTAGTAGAACCCTTCAAAAGTTTTTGAAGGAGAACTGGACGTAGCTCAGTTGAGTGAACCAGTATAAAACTACGTATTCTATTCTCTCGCCTTCTAGCTCACTTGCATTTCTTTTAAGCTATCTCTTCAACATACTACGAAAAAGTTTCTATACACCTTTTTATCTAAGTTTATCTATTACGTGTATTTAAACGAAAAAGAAGAAGAGTAGTTTCTTTGGTCTGTTGTTTTAATCAGCTGGACGATAGCTCGTTCTTTCTGTTTTACTAAGTTTCTGTAAAACGTAAAGATACACTATCTTCACATTGGCTAAAGTTTTCCAAAGAAAATTTAAATACACTATTCAACCCCCCTTCTAGTGTATTTCTCTACATTTCAGTTGGTATCATAGCTCGACCTCTTGGGTTGAGTTCTTAACAGTACAGAGGAAAGATCTTGAGAAAGATGGAAAACGAAGGACAAGCTGTGAACAGACCACCACTCTTCAAGGGTGTCAAATATGACTACTGGAAACAAAGAATGATAGCATTCTTTGAATCTAGCCATATTGACATGTGGGAAGTTGTGGAGATGGGCGATTATATTCCACTTGATGCAAGCCTCAACGAAATCCCAAAGGCTAGATGGACGGAAGAGCAAAAACAAAGATTTTATCTCAACTCCAGAGCCAGAAACATCATCATGTGTGCACTAACCGAACAAGAATACAACAAGGTGCACAGTCTCAAAAGCGCAAAACAAATGTGGGACACTCTTGCATTAACGTATGAGGGTTCCACTCAGGTAAAACGTAACAAACTCAGTCTTCTTACTCGTCAATATGAGTTGTTTAGTATGGAAGAAAACGAGGACATACAAAGTATGTTTGGGCGGTTTCAAACCATACTAAATGAACTTAGAGCACATGGTAAAGATTATAATAACTATGAACATATTGACAAAATTCTAAGAAGTTTGCCTAGGAAATGGAGACCACAGGTTACAGCTTTAAGAACAACGAAGGAACTGGACAATATGTCCTTAGAAGAACTCGTGGGAACCCTCAAGGTGCATGAACTAGAACTGCATCAAGATAGTGATGGTAAGAAAAATAAGTCTCTGGCGCTCAGCGTCCAGAAGCCAAGGAAAGCATCATCGTCCAAAGCCATGCAAGCTGAAACATCATCAGACGAACAATATGAAGATGATGACTCAGACGAGAATGATGAACTATCCTTTATATCCAAAAGGATACATTCTATGTGGAAAAAGAAAGGTGGATCCAGATGGAGAAACCTGAAGAGGAAAGACTTCAAAGAAAAGAAGGAGAAGAGTCCAATTATATGCTACGAATGCAAAAAGCCAGGACACTTCAAATCAGAGTGCCCAGATCTTGACAAAAGCAAAGACAAGAAGAAGAAATTCTTCAGCAAAGGAAAGGGCAAGAAAGTTCTGATGTCCACCTGGGAAGACCTGGACGATGACTCATCATCGGACAAAGGAGAAGAGGAAGAAGCACACATATGTCTGATGGCGGACACCTCAACTGATTCCTCTGAGCCAGAAGAAGAAGATGAGGTAGATTTTAATGACTTAGATTCAATTCAAGAAGCTTATCATGAACTACTTTCAAACTCTTCTATCTTGTCAAAGGCCTACAGAACTTTAAAGAAATCATCCAAATCACTTTCAAAAGAAAAAGAAGCTTTAGAAGAAAACGTTAGACAACTAGAAAGTGAAAAGGAGGATTTACAGAAAAAGTTTGCAGAGCTTTCAAGGCAAAATGAAACTACAAATATGGAGAGGCGAACTCTCTGGAATGATGCTGCTCAAGCCTATAAATCCTATAAGGATTCAAGGGATAGAGAAAGCAATCTTTCCATAGAGATTCGAAATCTCAACGCAGAAAACAAAAGGCTAGTTGAGAAGCTTCTGAAAGTTGAAGCAGATACTTCCTTAAGAGGTCAACCACATGATGTTGTAAAACTTCATGAGGAAATTGACAGTCTAAAGAAGGATCTGTCAAACTTTGTCAAGGGCTCTGACAACCTCAAAAAACTTTTAAAATATGAAGGTTGTAAGAGACCAAATGACAGGTCAGGACATGGATACAAGGGAAAGAAATATATTCATGATGAGGAAACAGATGTTTGCTACTTCTGTGGGAAACCTGGACATATAACGTCCAAATGCAGACACCTGCCTAAGAGGGGAGTATTCAATACCCTTCGAGCTAACAAAAAAGGACCCAAGTCAATCTGGGTACCTAAGGATAAAATTGTTCCTGTTGCAGACATGCTTAACAGCAGGAAAGAAACTCCAATCATGGTGTACCTGGACAGTGGGTGCTCACATCACATGACGGGAGAAAGGTGTATGTTCCAAAGCCTCCTACCCAAGATTGGTGGGACAGTCACTTTTGGAGGGAATCAGAAAGGGATGATAGCTGGCGTAGGTAAGATTGGTATACCACCCTATCCCTGTATTGATAACGTTCTTTATGTTAAAGGTCTTAAACATAATCTACTTAGCATAAGTCAATTATGTGACAGTGGATATGATGTTGCCTTTAACAAAGGTGAATGTACAGTCAAAAACTCTGATGGGTCCCTTCTCTTTACTGCAAAGAGGCAAGGCAATCTCTATAAGATTAAACTTGGGGAACTATCAAGTCAAAATGTATCATGCCTAGTTTCTGTACAAGAAAATCATTGGTTATGGCATAAAAGACTTGGTCATGCAAGCTTGAGGTTAATCTCAAAGCTGAACAGGCACAACCTCGTAAGAGGACTACCAAGTATGTCATATAAAGATGATCTTCTTTGTGAAGCTTGTCAGAAAGGGAAACAAGTAAAAAGTTCTTTTCAAAGTAAAAACATTGTTTCCACTTCTAGACCTCTTGAGCTGTTACATATTGATCTGTTTGGACCCACAAGAACAGCCTCGGTAAGTGGTAAAAGATATGGATTAGTTATAGTGGACGACTATACTAGATGGACATGGGTCTTATTCCTATCCCACAAAGATGAGTCCTTTAAGGCCTTTTATAATCTCTGCAAAAGAGTTCAAAATGAAAAAGGAGTATGCATTACTTCAATCAGAAGTGATCACGGGGGTGAATTCGAAAACGAAAGTTTTCAAAGGTTCTGTGAGGATAATGGTATCCTTCACAACTTCTCAACACCTAGAACACCACAACAGAATGGTGTAGTTGAGAGGAAAAATAGGTCACTTCAGGAGATGGCCAGAACCATGTTAAATGATAATTCAACCCCTAAACACTTCTGGGCTGAAGCAGTGAATACTGCCTGTTATTTACAAAACAGAATCTATATAAGGCCGATATTGAAAAAGACTTCATATGAATTGTGGAAGGGTAGAAGACCCAACATATCCTACTTCCATCCATTTGGATGTCAATGTTTCATTCTGAACACTAAGGATAACCTAGGAAAATTTGATTCTAAGTGTGATGAAGGAACATTGCTTGGATATTCTGAAACTTCAAAGGCATACAGAGTCTATAACTCTAGAACCTTAGTTGTTGAAGAAGCTATCCATGTGAAGTTTAATGACAACAAGCCTGATAAGGAATTATCAGAGCTAGACAAATCATTTGCAGATATCAGACTGGACGATGCAAGTAAGTCATCAGATTCGTCCAAACATGATGTCTCAGTTGAAGAATCAAATGCACTACTGGACCGTCCAGTCGAAGAACAAAAAGAAACAACTGGACGCAACTGGCAAATGAAGAAACATCATCCGCAGGAGCAAATCATTGGGGATCCAGAAGACAGAGTCAAAACCAGATCTTCACTTCAACGACAGCAAAGTCACGCAGCATTCATATCTCAAATAGAACCTAAGACTGTGGACGATGCCTTAGAAGATGAAGGCTGGGTCAAAGCAATGCAAGAAGAACTTGACCAATTTCAAAAGAACAATGTCTGGAAGCTAGTAGAACTCCCCAACGACAAAGAAGCTGTAGGAGCAAAGTGGGTGTTCAGAAACAAGCTGGACGAAGAAGGTAATGTTGTGAGAAACAAAACAAGGTCGGTAGCAAAAGGTTACTCACAACAAGAAGGTATAGATTATACTGAAACCTATGCTCCCGTTGCACGTCTGGAGGCAATCCGCATTTTACTGTCATTTGCAGCTCATAGCAATATGAAGCTATACCAAATGGACGTAAAAAGTGCATTCCTCAATGGACTCATAAAAGAAGAAGTCTATGTGGAACAACCCCCAGGATTTGAAAGTGATGCTTTTCCAAACCATGTTTTTAAACTCAACAAAGCACTATATGGGTTGAAACAAGCTCCTAGAGCTTGGTATGAAAAACTCAGCACATTTCTGTCAGAAAATGGTTTTTCAAGAGAAAAAGTAGATACTACGTTATTTCGCAAAGACTACTCTTCTGATTTTATTATTGCACAAGTATATGTTGATGATATCATATTTGGTGCCACTAATGAATCTCTCTGTGAAGATTTTGCCAAATTAATGCAAACAGAATTCGAGATGAGCATGATGGGTGAGCTGAAATTCTTCCTTGGACTCCAAATCAAACAAACTGAAAAGGGAATATATATACATCAGACTAAGTATGTCAAAGAGCTACTAAAGAAGTACAAGTTGGACGATGCAAAACCAATGAAAACTCCTATGCATCCAACAACAGTTCTTGGACTGGACGACAACTCAAAGAAAGTAGATAATACTCTATACAGAGGTATGATAGGATCACTCCTGTACCTCACTGCGTCCAGACCTGACACCATGTTCAGCGTATGCTTATGTGGCAGATTTCAGTCTGACCCAAGGGAAGTTCACTTAACTGCTGTTAAAAGAATCTTTTGATATCTTACTGGAACCACTAACCTTGGGTTATATTTCAAAAGGGAGAAAGATTTCAGGCTAATAGGATATTGTGATGTTGATTATGCTGGAGATCGCATTGAAAGAAAAAGCACCAGTGGAGGATGTCACTTCATCGGTGATAACCTAGTCTCCTGGATATGCAAGAAGCAAGGAACAATTGCTCTGTCCACTGCTGAAGCAGAGTATATCTCAGCTGCAAAATGCTGCTATCAAATCTTGTGGATCAAGCATCAACTTGAGGACTACAACATATATGAGAGTAACATTCCTATCTTCTATGATAGTAAAGCTGCCATAAATCTTTCTAAAAATCCCATATTGCATTCAAGGGCTAAACATATAGAAATTAAACATCACTTTATAAGAGACCATGTTCAAAAGGGAACTGTGGAATTACACTTTGTAACCACAGATGATCAGCTTGCTGATATATTCACCAAACCCCTTACTGAAGACAAGTTAATCCTTCTAAGGGACAAACTTGGCATGAACTCTGTAAAGGAATGATTAATATCTACATGATGCGTCCAATAACTTCATAGCGTCCAAAGGACATGTCGTCCAAGGAACACTTGAGTCATGCATATGCATTACATACATTTCACTTAAAGTCCAATATATGGACGATGTTTTTTTTTATCTTAGTTTTTTTTTCTTCTGATTCAAATTAACAAAACGGATCATTTTAAGGATAAGTATGAGCTAATACTCTATGCTGAGTCACCAAAACGGCGGTAACCGTACACAATTACCCACATCCTCTGCACGTCTCATCATGGCGGGTTTTATGGCGTCAGTTACCTTTTTCAAATCTCTCTGAAAAATCATCAACCTAAACACTCTCTCTCTCTCAGAAACCCCAAAAACCCTATCAGAAAACCTAAAAATCCAAACTTTACAAGAATGGCAATCTCTACAAACTCAAGCAACTCAGAACTCGACGTCCTGACCTACCCTGAGACTACGGTTGTGTGCCAAGGAGCTACTACGGTGCACATTGAGCACTTCTTTGACATTGAAGCGCTTGAAAAGCTGGGACTAAACCTGAACGAGAGCCTACTGAAGTGTGGAATCAGAGGCTACTTCAATGAGAACCAGAAAATCTATCCCGAGTTGATCAGAATGTTCTGGAGGAATGCCAAGTTTCAGAGCCCAAGGGAGCTCGTGGCCAAGATTCTTGGACGAGAAGTGACGCTGTCCACCGAGGCCATAGCAAAGGTAACTAGTTGCATCAGGGAGCAGAACCAGTACAAAACCAACTGGGCCAAGCAGTACGGCGATAACATTGCGACTGTGCTTTGCAAGTCCAAAACCCCTGAGTCGATGAAGATTGAGTACAAGAATCTGTGCGAGGAAGCTAAAATATGGCAGCAGGTGTGCAACAAGAGCATCCTGCACAAAGCTGGGTCTAAGGACTCAATCACAGACTTACACAAGTTTATGATATTCCATCTGATGGAAGGCATTCCCTTCAATCTCCCTCACATCATCTACGTCAATATCGTGAGGATGATGAAGTCCGTGGGTGGGAATGATGACATTTTCTACGCCGCCCTGTTGAACAGGATCTTCTGGGATCAGAAGATTTATCAATGCTTCTATGATGAATTGGATGAAGAAGCCCATGAAGCCATAGTGAAGAAAGGGCCAATAGTGGCAACACAACAGTTGTTTGGTGAGCCCAACATAAGGCCAATGAAGATCAAGCTAACAGCCAAGGTCTTAAGGGACCTGGACGAGGACACCATCAACAAGCAGAGGCATGAGCAGAGCAAGATCATCTCTAATGATGAAGAAGAGATTGATCTACTGGGCATTGGTAGAAAAATCAAAAGGCTGATGAAAGGACAGCAGGGCAGAAAGATCACACGCCAAGCAACTCAGATGCATGAGGAAGACGCTGAGAAGGAAAGAAGAACCAAGAAAAGGCATGCTGAGACATCTGTTGCTCAGTCACCAGCAGGGAAGCGTCCAAAGACTGAAACGTCCAAACCTGTTCAAGAGGAGAGGCGTCCAAAGGTAGCTTCAGTAAAGGTTGCCCCAAAAAAGCAAAAGGTACGAAAGCTTCAATTACTGGACGACTCCGATGATGATGATGACCAGATCCCAATTGGTCAGATCATGAAGGAGACAGAGGGTCCTCAGCAAAAGAAGCAAAAGGCACAACCTACTAAAACACCTCCTTTTCTTGCTAATGTGCCACGAAGAGTGAAGACTCAGGCAAAAAGGGCAAAAAGGACTGCAGTGCTACCATCCTCCTCTCAAGACACCGACAATGTGTCCACCAGCACCCTTCCACCAGCAACATCAGGTGCTCCATCCACATCAGCAAGCCAGCAACCACCTCTTCGCTTGGACCTGTCCAAGTTTATGCGTCCAAGAGATGCATGGAGGGATACATGGTCCCCATGGACTATACCCCCCAAGCAGAAAACAAAAGAAGAGAAAGACAGAGAAAGCTTCCCAGTTTGCATTCCTCACATGCAATGAGCAGAATTTCTGTAAAGAAGGTGATGTGATCCAGAGGCCTCTGCAAGAGCCTCTGAAGCGGCATTATACAACTGCCTCAGCACCTGAGTGGACGAGGTATGTTTGCACTGAATCTTTGTCAGCTGCTTATTATGCAATGCCCAAAGGAACGATCATCAGCAATCCTCTGCCCAATTGGATGAGAGAAGTGTACCCACACTTAGTACGCATGCCTTATCCTTACATCTGTCCAACTGGAACTCAGCAGAGAGTGCGTCCAGCAGCAGAAAATCTATAGAAGCCAGAGGTTGAAATTGCCTCTCGATTCACCAAAACGGTTGCAGAGCAGAAAGGGAAGGCTCCAAAGAAAAAGAAGGCACCGTCCAAGAAGTCTTCTGCTAACAAAGATAGTGAGCTGGATGCAGAATTGCAATTAGCAATTAAAGAAAGTCTGGACCCGTCAGTAACGCAGCAGCGTCCAGACGCAGGGTGGGTCAGGGATGTTCAAATTTGGACTCCAATCACAAAGTTCCTGCCTCTACCAGCTGGAACTCCAGTGCTAAACTTCCAGCCTGGTGACTTTGATGATCTTGGAAAGCTTCTGCAACAGATGTACATTCCAAACCAAGCAATCGCCTACCCACCAAACATGCACATAAGCCGCGCGACGGAAATAAAGTTCGTACCAGACAGAGTATGTCCTAGACTACCTGTATATGATGCTGGTCGCAAGAAAGGCTTCAAATTCTACGGCATTGAGATGCCCAGCAGGGAGGAGAAAGTTGAAACCCTGCAAAAATCTTCTCACACCTGGGGTCATTTATTTGATAAGTCTGGTAAGCTCACGCGTGAACTTGGAACCTTTGATTCCATAACCTTTTGGCGCCAGATATTATGGAACGATTCCCAGCAAGCCTCATCCTCAGGCAGTTCCAAGGATGACTTTGTTCATCCCCCTCATGGTCTAGAGGTACTGCGTCCAGTCAAGACTCACCATTTCTCAGACACATTTGCCTGCTTTCTGAAGGATTCAGATGATTATCTGGAGTTGATGAAGACTTTGCCAACAATCAGAAGCAACAAAGTGTTTGACCTCAGAACACTGGATCGCAAGGAGTTTGTGGAGGAACTCCAAACTCTACATGAGGAGTACCAAGCAGAAGAAGCCGCAACAGCTGTAGAACAAGCTCCTCTTGAGCAGCTGGCTTTTGAGGAAGCTGAGACAGCAACCACGGAAAAGGAAGATACAGTTGCTAAGTCAAAGGCTACACAGGCAGAACTGGATGAAGCATCTGCCAAAGTGACAAAGGTGCTAGCTCATCTTGACATGGACTCATCAGTACCAGTGGACGTAGAACACTTTGTCACGTCACATGAAGAAGCTACCGTCCAGTCTGATAGATCCGCGGATGATAGAGAGCTCGTTGTTGAAGCGTCCAAGCAAATGGAAACCTCTGCAGCACAGCCTATTGCTGAAGATGTCACAAGCCTCCCCATTGTTGAGGCTTCTGCTGAAGCACATTCAGGCACACATCAACTGGTTCCAACTGGATCTTCAAGTCCAAGGGGCATCAATCCCCTGCGATTTGCTGAACCACAAGGAGTCTCAGAAGATCGTGTTCACGAAATAGTGCAACAGGCTCTGAGGCAGCAACAGCTGGAGACTGAGGCCGCGTTTCAAGCTTTTCAGCAAAGACAACAGGCTGAAGCTGATCAACATCGCCTAATGCTGCAAAATGCAATTACTGAGCAGTTCATGAGTCTCTCACAGACGCTTGTGAACCAGATTCAAAATACCGCAGCCACCTTACTTGGCCAAGTTGCTCATGCTGTTCCACCTGTCCAACCTCAACCTCCACCACCAGCACCACCAATCCAAGCACCACCAGAACAACCACCACCACCACAAGAACCACCTCCACAGCCATAAGGTGACCATGATGGCTAAACTTTTTTCCATCTTTCAAACCTTTTTGTTAATGACAAAGGGGGAGAAATTGGAATTTTTGATGAGTATATATAGCTAAAACAATCTGTATTCAAAATTCTTTTTGGCATATATATATTGGCTCCTTTATCAAAACATGAGGTGTTTATTTTCATATATTCCGCATCCATATCATTGATATGTTTTCACTCTGATATCTGTTATTAGATGCATAAGAAATGTTGAACTCAGGGGGAGTACTTCATTTCACTTTGATACTCTGGCATAACATAATCATCTCTGAATTGACTCATTGTATTCTTATATGATTATGTGTCTGTTAACATCAAAATTTACCATTATTTGTCATCATCAAAAAGGGGGAGATTGTTAGGTTTTAAGACCTTGGACGATGTCCAACCCCTCGAATTTCGGTTTTGATGATAATAACTAAAGGATAAATTTTGAAGTATCTAATGATCTAGTTTGAGTGTTATAGGATTTACATCGTCCAATCCCGCAATGGTATTGTATCTCTCAAACCTGGACTCTATGTTTTAATAAAGTGAGCGTCCAAATGTGTTTTATAAAGAACCCTACAGGCAGCGTCCAATGCTCCTGTGAGAGCAAGCGTCCAACGCTTGAATAACACTCACTGTTGTTACTATCTTGAAAATACGTTTTCTATGATATAAGGCAACGTTCACTCTCTCATATTTTAACATGCCATTCTGTTTGATCTTTTCGAATAGTACTGAACAGGAAAAAAAGAAGCTTCTCCCTGCAGAAAAAGTACAAGTAGGAGAGAGGCGCTACAAGTACGGCTGTCACTTCCATCACTTCACTCTAAGTCAAAATGTCACAACGGCCATATGCTACAGAAAGAATCGCTCTTGGAAAAGGAACAGATCCCTCAACGGATATCTTTCAACAAGCTTCCTATATATAGAAGAATGAGCTCACATATCCAAGCGACGATTTTTGAAAAAGAGTTGAATCCCTGTCAAAAACGACTGGACGATCATAAGCGAAAAGAGCATTCATCTTAGCTTTGCTAAGCGAGTCTATATACTCATTCTTATTGTAATATCCTCTCATTGAGAGTTAAATTTTATATACAATATCAAACAATTCTGTTTGGAAAGCCAGGAGTGGCTTAGTGTTAAAGAATACTTGGTTTTTGTGTTTAATCTCAAGGGGAGATTAAGGGTGTGCCAGAAGTGGCCTAGAGAATATTTGTAGCCAGAAGTAGCAAGGTTAGAATACTTGAGAGTAATCAGATTTTGATTAGTAGAACCCTTCAAAAGTTTTTGAAGGAGAACTGGACGTAGCTCAGTTGAGTGAACCAGTATAAAACTACGTATTCTATTCTCTCGCCTTCTAGCTCACTTGCATTTCTTTTAAGCTATCTCTTCAACATACTACGAAAAAGTTTCTATACACCTTTTTATCTAAGTTTATCTATTACGTGTATTTAAACGAAAAAGAAGAAGAGTAGTTTCTTTGGTCTGTTGTTTTAATCAGCTGGACGATAGCTCGTTCTTTCTGTTTTACTAAGTTTCTGTAAAACGTAAAGATACACTATCTTCACATTGGCTAAAGTTTTCCAAAGAAAATTTAAATACACTATTCAACCCCCCTTCTAGTGTATTTCTCTACATTTCACTATTAGTATTATTTTTTGTTACTATACTATTCGTACCAAGTATTCGTCAGTTTAGTCGGTGATCAACCGCTACCGAAAAACTTGACTGACCACATGGAATAGAGTCTCCTTTCACGCAATCACATTTTTTCCATCCACACAAAATATATATTCACGAAAAACATATCATTAGCATTATTCTTTAATATATATCCACACAAAAGGGGAAAGAAAAAAGTAAGAATTATCATAAAATAGTCCTATTCCTTTTGTTTTTTCTCTTACAGAAATATTCCTTATTCCTTAAGGATTAATTTTCCAATCTAATTATAAACATCATTCCTTATTTAAAACAAAAGTCTTATCACAATTAATTATAGCACTTGACCACATTTATGAATACCTCCAATCCATCCAATGGTCTTATCTCTTGTAAAAAGGAAAAAAATAACAAAGTAGAAGCAAACAAAAACACATAAGGCTACATTTGTCAAATAAAAAACAAATCCCTAAACAACGTTCCCTTTTCCCGCCCTATAAAAGCTCTGCCTTGTCCCAACCTCCTAGACAAATTACTTCTCAAATTCCCCTCTCACTCAATTTCTTGTTTTCTGTCTCTCTTGGTTCTCTTGCAACGGCCCAAGCAATGGCAAAAGAACCAAGATCATCCGAGATGGAAACACAAAACATTGCCGAAGGGCGACCAGCAAAGGTACCAAAGGTGGAGACAGAAAAATTGAATGTTAAGCTCAAAACTGCAGACGATATCACCTTCGAGGTGGAAGCTTCGATCGTGAAGGAGATGGAGACGGTGCAGTCCTTCATCAACGCCACCGACACTGTTGCCTCCACAGTCATCACACTCCACAACGTCACAAGTCGCGTACTCAACCGAATTGTTGAGTATTGCTCAGAGCGTTGTCGTGTTGCCGGAGCTGCCAACCTCACGGCGTTGAAGGAGTTTGATGAGCAGTTCGCCGAGGCGTTGAGCCTGGATGAGATGAAGGAATTGGTCCTCGCTGCAAACTACCTCAACATGAACAAACTACTTGATTTCTTGACTACTAGCATCGCCAACGCCATCAAGAACAAGAGCGTGGAGTTCGTGAGGAATTTCTTTGGCGTCACCAACGATTATACGCCGGAGGAAGAGGCACAGTTTCGCCAAGCGAACGCCTGGTCATTTGAAAACATTGACCAAAATTGAAATGATTTGATTGGGCAATGAGAATTAGGGTTTCCTTGGTGAAAATACTGAGATTATAGATTAAAGTTTATCTTTTTTGCAATTGTAAAACAACATGTATTTTCTGAGATTGTTAATTAAGAAGGAATAAATACTTTATTTTTGTTTCTGTTGAATTTTCTTATAACAATTTTTTATTGCATAAAATTTACGGCAGAGACTCTAACTCCCTAAGAAGAGGAGCAGGGACCTTTACCGTAACATCCCCTTGGGGTTAAAGCCGTAAAAGTAAACTAGAATCCATCTCCCCTTAATCTCTTCCCCTGTCAAAGCAACCAAGTCATTCAACTTTATCATTTATGATTTAATGATTGTTATTTTTTTTATAAGGTACTGCATTTTTTCCCGTCATTATTAGCTTGTCTGTATGAGACTCGACAAGTAATTACATTAAAGCTTTAAAGTTTTTTATAATTGGTTTGTGACTTGTAAATAAATATTATTTTTTTAGTCATCATTTTTTCACTGTCTTGCCTACTCATGTGCATATTTTCTTTTGAATACGACAAAAAATAAAAGATAAAGAAAATTGAATGAAAAATGATAGAATGTACGGTTATATCTATTGCACTTACAAGGCCAAACAGGTAAAACAAATGTGTAATGTAAAATAAGATATTTCGTGTTAACATTATAGATTATAGATTATAAATAACAAAAAATTGTGTTGCTCTTTGGTTTTGACTTGTGCTTATAATTAGTGTATCATATTCTTTGTCCCGGATTTGAGGAAAGCATTTTTCTTTTAATTTTTATCTTAAAATTAATAAAACTTTATAATTTTATAACTTATTATAGTAAATAATTTTATACCAAAGAATTTGTTGTTCTTTTTCATAGCAAATTGTACACACATTATACATAAGGAACTAGATCGATCACTTTTTGACTCTTTATTTTGGGGGAGACGGGTCACCAATACATTGGTGTGAAGTATTCACCGATTTTTTCAGTGACTAATCTCCGATGGATAACCTGGCTGGTCACCTTTAGAGGGGTCTTCCCTCCCAACCACGTTTTTTTCCCTTCCACAAGACTCGAATTTGAGATGTTGCTTAAGGGATCTGAGCACAATGCCACTCGCACCAACGACATGTTGATAATCACTTTGTGACTCCAAAAATTAATGGCCAATATTTAGTAGCATGTGTAATTAGTTTTTCAAAAAATTTCAGTAATTTTATCTTGTTGAAGAAAATTTCCTAATTTTTTTTTCTAATTTCAGTGTTAGTTTTGTGCAGGCGTTTGTCCCTAATGCTCCTTTGAAAGGTTTATAATGATTTGGAGGACCAACGTCCGAAAAAAAAATTTGACATGAAGTGAACTTTGATATAATGATCAGTTAACAGTTTGGTGAGGTATTCCTCGATTAGATTGCATGAAGGTTTATGTCGTTTAATTTATTTTATTTTATTTTTCTTGACATGGAGATCAATCCAGAGATACCTTCATGAAATTATGATCTTTTGGCTTATATCAAGTGACAACCATTAGTTTCACACACATTCGCTGGTCTAACCGTGTTTTGCTTGTACGTTGATACAAAGCTTATAATATCTGCTAATCGTTGAATTTGATTGTGTCATTTAGACAACCTAAGTTCAGAACTTCTAATGGTTGATATTTGATACATGGGAGGTACATTTCCTCTTTCAAACTACAGTTATCCATGCATTTAAAACACTTCATTATCCGAAATTTTTACTGAAAGCTAGTTGGCCTACTTACCATCTCAAATTGCTATCCTGGCCTTTGGCACTAGTCTTCAATTAGACAGAACTTTTTAGTGCTATGTGGATACATAATCCTAAGAAATATTTGGTTTCATGTGGACAAATAGAGTTTAGTTTGAACCAAGATTGTTTCAAGTAGGGGAGATCATTAGGAAATGTATACTTTAATTTGTTTCACTGTGCAACTTCCTCGGGAAATAGAGATTCAATTTTATTCTTTTTTTTTTCCAACTAAAAGTTACTAGTATCCTGTATAAGCTCATATACCTTTCAATCAGCATCAATTTCTTGTGGTCTCGGGCAGTGGATTTTATTATCTAGTACACTAGCCACCTATTTATCACCCCCACACACTTTCACCAAACTCACATTTTCAATACACCACATTGACCCCTCTTCCACTATCCATCGGCACCTTTCTTAGCTCGTAATAGGTGATCTCTGGGATAATATGATTGCCTTCAAACTGTTGAACAAGAGAGACGTATCAAACAATAGCAAGCACCACTGCTGTTTTGAAATTAGTGCCTCATTAAATGCCTTAATCATTCTAATGCCAAGTACTCCTTCCTTAGGAGAAGCCCCTTGAAGAAGGAAATTAAAAAGAAACCTAACCTCTAAAGTCTAAAATGTTAATCTCTAAACCCTAAATCCTAAAAAATGTCCACTACTAAAGAACTAGTCTTTTTGAGAAAATACAACAATAATATCTTCCTTTTCCTAAACTCCCATATTAGGTTTTTCTCTTTCTAATACGAGTACTTAGAGATCTATCCTCATCATCTAGAGAGAGTGGACATCATAAAAGTGTTCTATCTAGGTATGATAAAAATGAAATAAGAGATGTATTGATGGGATTTCCTCGGTTTCTACCTCAACTTGAAGTCCAAGTGTTAATCTTTCTTAAATTTACACAAACTATATAGTCTAGGAAAGATTGCAACACGAATGTAGATATTATAATAATCAAGGACGATCTAAGTAAGGAATGGGTGAGGTTTTAATAAATTAGCTTGTACCACACGTAGTTTCCATTTGATCCTGCGCTTTTTAGGGTGTGAGATAAGAATACATTACTACTAAGTTATAACAGCACTACATGTGCCAAAAACCATGCAGGAAAAGACTAGTTTGGTGCTTCGTTAGGATAGACGTACGTGGGTAGTGGCTTACCACGACCCTGGCTCCATATGGAATCTCCCATCCATCTATCCCCAAGGCCCATCGTCATGGCCTATGGCTTGTCTAGCACTTGGTTGAGACCTCTACAAAGACTGGCAACGTACGTGCCTGCTCAGCCACAACATGGGGTGCATCAGAACTAACTGAATCGTGGACTCAGGCATGAATGCATGCATATTTCAACGACCAATCAACGTATCCAAGTTTAACTTATTCATTCACAGGCTTCAACAACATTGTATAGGCTCTGATCACCACCTATGTAGCCTACAAAATCGGGTAAATAACAAGAACTAAAAGTATATTTAATCCTTAATTTTTTTCATTTCTTTCAAATATATTTCTTAATTTTAATTTCAAATATAATTTGATTAACAAATAGCCCAGTTTTATTCTCAACCATATCAAACCACTCTCCTTTTGTCTTTATTTATATTTTTTATTTTTTAATTGCTTACCTTCAATTCAACTTTTTAATATCCATTTCTATATAAATTGACTTTCAATAATATAAAAAAATTTGTCAATAATTGAAAATAACGTTGTGTTACAATATAAATTATTTAGCGTGACTCCAAAATATAATTTATATCTTAAAAATATTTGTTTATTAAGATTTTGAATCACAATATATTTGATATTTTCAAAAAATTTATTTATTATAAGTTTTAGTTATATAAAAACTAATATTTATACAATGTATTGTACGTAAAATACCTGTTATTTTAAATTATTTAAAAATAAAACATTATAATGAAAATAAATATTTTTGTTTCGTAAATTCTTAAATGCGGCATTTATTTATGTAAAAAATAAAGGTATGAATTCTGTTTTGATATATATTTATGGAGAACTTTACTTTCCTTCTTATAATTCATACAATGTAAATTATTCCAAAGACTGGACATTTAAGAAACTCATTTAAAATAAATTTTAAAATAACCGTATAGGATATTCCTTACCAAATCTAAGTATTAAATGCTTAAACATTTAGTATAACAAAAATTATATAATTTTTTTTTTCCTTAAGAAAAGCATTTACTTTTTGTGTCAAGTTGACAATCATATTAAAGAGATTAACTAAGAAATATATAATAATATGTTATGTCAGTATTAAATACATTTGATTATTAAAC
Organism: Pueraria montana var. lobata; assembly: GCA_026413185.1. Taxonomy (NCBI): domain Eukaryota; kingdom Viridiplantae; phylum Streptophyta; class Magnoliopsida; order Fabales; family Fabaceae; genus Pueraria; species Pueraria montana. The sequence continues at coordinate 19,400,481 of CM048649.1, read as the reverse complement.
AATGATAGACATCATAGAATGAATTAAATCCCTGCTAATAAAAAAAAAACACTATTAGTATTATTTTTTGTTACTATACTATTCGTACCAAGTATTCGTCAGTTTAGTCGGTGATCAACCGCTACCGAAAAACTTGACTGACCACATGGAATAGAGTCTCCTTTCACGCAATCACATTTTTTCCATCCACACAAAATGTATATTCACGAAAAACATATCATTAGCATTATTCTTTAATATATATCCACACAAAAGGGGAAAGAAAAAAGTAAGAATTATCATAAAATAGTCCTATTCCTTTTGTTTTTTCTCTTACAGAAATATTCCTTATTCCTTAAGGATTAATTTTCCAATCTAATTATAAACATCATTCCTTATTTAAAACAAAAGTCTTATCACAATTAATTATAGCACTTGACCACATTTATGAATACCTCCAATCCATCCAATGGTCTTATCTCTTGTAAAAAGGAAAAAAATAACAAAGTAGAAGCAAACAAAAACACATAAGGCTACATTTGTCAAATAAAAAACAAATCCCTAAACAATGTTCCCTTTTCCCGCCCTATAAAAGCTCTGCCTTGTCCCAACCTCCTAGACAAATTACTTCTCAAATTCCCCTCTCACTCAATTTCTTGTTTTCTGTCTCTCTTAGTTCTCTTGCAACGGCCCAAGCAATGGCAAAAGAACCAAGATCATCCGAGATGGAAACACAAAACATTGCCGAAGGGCGACCGGCAAAGGTACCAAAGGTGGAGACAGAAAAATTGAATGTTAAGCTCAAAACTGCAGACGATATCACCTTCGAGGTGGAAGCTTCGATCGTGAAGGAGATGGAGACGGTGCAGTCCTTCATCAACGCCACCGGCACAGATGCCTCCACAGTCATCACACTCCACAACGTCACAAGTCGCGTACTCAACCGAATTGTTGAGTATTGCTCAGAGCGTCGTCGTGTTGCCGGAGCTGCCAACCTCACGGCGTTGAAGGAGTTTGATGAGCAGTTCGCCGAGGCGTTGAGCCTGGATGAGATGAAGGAATTGGTCCTCGCTGCAAACTACCTCAACATGAACAAACTACTTGATTTCTTGACTACTAGCATCGCCAACGCCATCAAGAACAAGAGCGTGGAGTTCGTGAGGAATTTCTTTGGCGTCACCAACGATTATACGCCGGAGGAAGAGGCACAGTTTCGCCAAGCGAACGCCTGGTCATTTGAAAACATTGACCAAAATTGAAATGATTGATTGGGCAATGAGAATTAGGGTTTCCTTGGTGAAAATACTGAGATTATAGATTAAAGTTTATCTTTTTTGCAATTGTAAAACAACATGTATTTTCTGAGATTGTTAATTAAGAAGGAATAAATACTTTATTTTTGTTTCTGTTGAATTTTCTTATAACAATTTTTTATTGCATAAAATTTACGGCAGAGACTCTAACTCCCAAAAAGAGGAGCAGGGACCTTTACCGTAACATCCCCTTGGGGTTAAAGCCGTAAAAGTAAACTAGAATCCATCTCCCCTTAATCTCTTCCCCTGTCAAAGCAACCAAGTCATTCAACTTTATCATTTATGATTTAATGATTGTTATTTTTTTTATAAGGTACTGCATTTTTTCCCGTCATTATTAGCTTGTGTCTGTATGAGATTCGACAAGTAATTACATTAAAGCTTTAAAGTTTTTTATAATTGGTTTGTGACTTGTAAATAAATATTATTTTTTTAGTCATCATTTTTTCACTGTCTTGCCTACTCATGTGCATATTTTCTTTTGAATATGACAAAAAATAAAAGATAAAGAAAATTGAATGAAAAATGATAGAATGTACGGTTATATCTATTGCACTTACAAGGCCAAACAGGTAAAACAAATGTGTAATGTAAAATAAGATATTTCGTGTTAACATTATAGATTATAGATTATAAATAACAAAAAATTGTGTTGCTCTTTGGTTTTGACTTGTGCTTATAATTAGTGTATCATATTCTTTGTCCCGGATTTGAGGAAAGCATTTTTCTTTTAATTTTTATCTTAAAATTAATAAAACTTTATAATTTTATAACTTATTATAGTAAATAATTTTATACCAAAGAATTTGTTGTTCTTTTTCATAGCAAATTGTACACACATTATACATAAGGAACTAGATAGATCACTTTTTGACTCTTTATTTTGGGGGAGACGGGTCACCAATACATTGGTGTGAAGTATTCACCGATTTTTTCAGTGACTAATCTCCGTTGGATAACCTGGCTGGTCACCTTTAGAGGGGTCTTCCCTCCCAACCACGTTTTTTTCCTTCCACAAGACTCGAATTTGAGATGTTGCTTAAGGGATCTGAGCACAATGCCACTCGCACCAACGACATGTTGATAATCACTTTGTGACTCCAAAAATTAATGGCCAATATTTTGTAGCATGTGTAATTAGTTTTTCAAAAAATTTCAGTAATTTTATCTTGTTGAAGAAAATTTCCTAATTTTTTTTTTCTAATTTCAGTGTTAGTTTTGTGCAGCCGTTCGTCCCTAATGCTCCTTTGAAAGGTTTATAATGATTTGGAAGACCAACGTCCGGAAAAAAAAATTGACATGAAGTGAACTTTGATATAATGATCAGTTAACAGTTTGGTGAGGTATTCCTCGATTAGATTGCATGAATGTTTATGTCGTTTAATTTATTTTATTTTATTTTTCTTGACATGGAGATCAATCCAGAGATACCTTCATGAAATTATGATCTTTTGGCTTATATCAAGTGACAACCATTAGTTTCACACACATTCGCTGGTCTAACCGTGTTTTGCTTGTACGTTGATACAAAGCTTATAATATCTGCTAATCGTTGAATTTGATTGTGTCATTTAGACAACCTAAGTTCAGAACTTCTAATGGTTGATATTTGATACATGGGAGGTACATTTCCTCTTTCAAACTACAGTTATCCATGCATTTAAAACACTTCATTATCCGAAATTTTTACTGAAAGCTAGTTGGCCTACTTACCATCTCAAATTGCTATCCTGGCCTTTGGCACTAGTCTTCAATTAGACAGAACTTTTTAGTGCTATGTGGATACATAATCCTAAGAAATATTTGGTTTCATGTGGACAAATAGAGTTTAGTTTGAACCAAGATTGTTTCAAGTAGGGGAGATCATTAGGAAATGTATACTTTAATTTGTTTCACTGTGCAACTTCCTCGGGAAATACAGATTCAATTTTATTCTTTTTTTTTTCAACTAAAAGTTACTAGTATCCTGTATAAGCTCATATACCTTTCAATCAGCATCAATTTCTTGTGGTCTCGGGCAGCGGATTTTATTATCTAGTACACTAGCCACCTATTTATCACTCCCACACACTTTCACCAAACTCACATTTTCAATACACCACATTGACCCCTCTTCCACTATCCATCGGCACCTTTCTTAGCTCGTAATAGGTGATCTCTGGGATAATATGATTGCCTTCAAACTGTTGAACAAGAGAGACGTATCAAACAATAGCAAGCACCACTGCTGTTTTGAAATTAGTGTCTCATTAAATGCCTTAATCATTCTAATGCCAAGTACTCCTTCCTTAGGAGAAGCCCCCTTGAAGAAGGAAATTAAAAAGAAACCTAACCTCTAATGTCTAAAATGTTAATCTCTAAACCCTAAATCCTAAAAAATGTCCACTACTAAAGAACTAGTCTTTTTGAGAAAATACAACAACAATATCTTCCTTTTCCTAAAATCCCATATTAGGTTTTTCTCTTTCTAATACGAGTACTTAGAGATCTATCCTCATCATCTAGAGAGAGTGGACATCATAAAAGTGTTCTATCTAGGTATGATAAAAATGAAATAAGAGATGTATTGATGGGATTTCCTCGGTTTCTACCTCAACTTGAAGTCCAAGTGTTAATCTTTCTTAAATTTACACAAACTATATAGTCTAGGAAAGATTGCAACACGAATGTAGATATTATAATAATCAAGGACGATCTAAGTAAGGAATGGGTGAGGTTTTAATAAATTAGCTTGTACCACACGTAGTTTCCATTTGGTCCTGCGCTTTTTAGGGTGTGAGATAAGAATACATTACTACTAAGTTACAACAGCACTACATGTGCCAAAAACCATGCAGGAAAAGACTAGTTTGGTGCTTCGTTAGGATAGACGTACGTGGGTAGTGGCTTACCACGACCCTGGCTCCATATGGAATCTCCCATCCATCTATCCCCAAGGCCCATCGTCACGGCCTATGGCTTGTCTAGCACTAGGTTGACACCTCTACAAAGACTGGCAACGTACGTGCCTGCTCAGCCACAACATGGGGTGCATCAGAACTAACTGAATCGTGGACTTAGGCATGAATGCATGCATATTTCAACAACCAATCAACGTATCCAAGTTTAACTTATTCATTCACAGGCTTCAACAACATTGTATAGGCTCTGATCACCACCTATGTAGCCTACAAAATCGGGTAAATAACAAGAACTAAAAGTATATTTAATCCTTAATTTTTTTCATTTCTTTCAAATATATTTCTTAATTTTAATTTCAAATATAATTTGATTAACAAATAGCCCAATTTTATTCTCAACCATATCAAACCACTCTCCTTTTGTCTTTATTTATATTTTTTATTTTTTAATTGCTTACCTTCAATTCAACTTTTTAATATCCATTTCTATATAAATTGACTTTCAATAATATAAAAAAATTTGTCAATAATTGAAAATAACGTTGTGTTACAATATAAATTATTTAGCGTGACTCCAAAATATAATTTATATCTTAAAAATATTTGTTTATTAAGATTTTGAATCATAATATATTTGATATTTTTAAAAAATTTATTTATTATAAGTTTTAGTTATATAAAAACTAATATTTATACAATGTATTGTACGTAAAATACCTGTTATTTTAAATTATTTAAAAATAAAACATTATAATGAAAAGAAATATTTTTGTTTCGTAAATTCTTAAATGCGGCATTTATTTATGTAAAAAATAAAGGTATGAATTCTGTTTTGATATATATTTATGGAGAACTTTACTTTCCTTCTTATAATTCATACAATGTAAATTATTCCAAAGACTGGACATTTAAGAAACTCATTTAAAATAAATTTTAAAATAACCGTACAGGATATTCCTTACAAAATCTAAGTATTAAATGCTTAAACATTTAGTATAACAAAAATTATATAATTTTTTTTTTCCTTAAGAAAAGCATTTACTTTTTGTGTCAAGTTGACAATCATATTAAAGAGATTAACTAAGAAATATATAATAATATGTTATGTCAGTATTAAATACATTTGATTATTAAACAATGATAGACATCATAGAATGAATTAAATCCCTGCTAATAAAAAAAAAACACTATTAGTATTATTTTTTGTTACTATACTATTCGTACCAAGTATTTGTCAGTTTAGTCGGTGATCAACCGCTACCGAAAAACTTGACTGACCACATGGAATAGAGTCTCCTTTCACGCAATCACATTTTTTCCATCCACACAAAATATATATTCACGAAAAACATATCATTAGCATTATTCTTTAATATATATCCACACAAAAGGGAAAAAAAAAAGTAAGAATTATCATAAAATAGTCCTATTCCTTTTGTTTTTTCTCTTACAGAAATATTCCTTATTCCTTAAGGATTAATTTTCCAATCTAATTATAAACATCATTCCTTATTTAAAACAAAAGTCTTATCACAATTAATTATAGCACTTGACCACATTTATGAATACCTCCAATCCATCCAATGGTCTTATCTCTTGTAAAAAGGAAAAAAATAACAAAGTAGAAGCAAACAAAAACACATAAGGCTACATTTGTCAAATAAAAAACAAATCCCTAAACAATGTTCCCTTTTCCCGCCCTATAAAAGCTCTGCCTTGTCCCAACCTCCTAGACAAATTACTTCTCAAATTCCCCTCTCACTCAATTTCTTGTTTTCTGTCTCTCTTGGTTCTCTTGCAACAGCCCAAGCAATGGCAAAAGAACCAAGATCATCCGAGATGGAAACACAAAACATTGCCGAAGGGCGACCGGCAAAGGTACCAAAGGTGGAGACAGAAAAATTGAATGTTAAGCTCAAAACTGCAGACGATATCACCTTCGAGGTGGAAGCTTCGATCGTGAAGGAGATGGAGACGGTGGAGTCCTTCATCAACGCCACCGACACTGATGCCTCCACAGTCATCACACTCCACAACGTCACAAGTCGCGTACTCAACCAAATTGTTGAGTATTGCTCAGAGCGTCGTCGTGTTGCCGGAGCTGCCAACCTCACGGCGTTGAAGGAGTTTGATGAGCAGTTCGCCGAGGCGTTGAGCCTGGATGAGATGAAGGAATTGGTCCTCGCTGCAAACTACCTCAACATGAAGAAACTACTTGATTTCTTGACTACTAGCATCGCCAACGCCATCAAGAACAAGAGCGTGGAGTTCGTGAGGAATTTCTTTGGCGTCACCAACGATTATACGCCGGAGGAAGAGGCACAGTTTCGCCAAGCGAACGCCTGGTCATTTGAAAACATTGACCAAAATTGAAATGATTTGATTGGGCAATGAGAATTAGGGTTTCCTTGGTGAAAATACTGAGATTATAGATTAAAGTTTATCTTTTTTGCAATTGTAAAACAGCATGTATTTTCTGAGATTGTTAATTAAGAAGGAATAAATACTTTATTTTTGTTTCTGTTGAATTTTCTTATAACAATTTTTTATTGCATAAAATTTACGGCAGAGACTCTAACTCCCTAAGAAGAGGAGCAGGGACCTTTACCGTAACATCCCCTTGGGGTTAAAGCCGTAAAAGTAAACTAGAATCCATCTCCCCTTAATCTCTTCCCCTGTCAAAGCAACCAAGTCATTCAACTTTATCATTTATGATTTAATGATTGTTATTTTTTTTATAAGGTACTGCATTTTTTCCCGTCATTATTAGCTTGTGTCTGTATGAGATTCGACAAGTAATTACATTAAAGCTTTAAAGTTTTTTATAATTGGTTTGTGACTTGTAAATAAATATTATTTTTTTAGTCATCATTTTTTCACTGTCTTGCCTACTCATGTGCATATTTTCTTTTGAATATGACAAAAAATAAAAGATAAAGAAAATTGAATGAAAAATGATAGAATGTACGGTTATATCTATTGCACTTACAAGGCCAAACAGGTAAAACAAATGTGTAATGTAAAATAAGATATTTCGTGTTAACATTATAGATTATAGATTATAAATAACAAAAAATTGTGTTGCTCTTTGGTTTTGACTTGAGCTTATAATTAGTGTATCATATTCTTTGTCCCGGATTTGAGGAAAGCATTTTTCTTTTAATTTTTATCTTAAAATTAATAAAACTTTATAATTTTATAACTTATTATAGTAAATAATTTTATACCAAAGAATTTGTTGTTCTTTTTCATAGCAAATTGTACACACATGATACATAAGGAACTAGATCGATCACTTTTTGACTCTTTATTTTGGGGGAGACGGGTCACCAATACATTGGTGTGAAGTATTCACCGATTTTTTCAGTGACTAATCTCCGTTGGATAACCTGGCTGGTCACCTTTAGAGGGGTCTTCCCTCCCAACCACGTTTTTTTCCTTCCACAAGACTCGAATTTGAGATGTTGCTTAAGGGATCTGAGCACAATGCCACTCGCACCAACGACATGTTGATAATCACTTTGTGACTCCAAAAATTAATGGCCAATATTTTGTAGCATGTGTAATTAGTTTTTCAAAAAATTTCAGTAATTTTTATCTTGTTGAAGAAAATTTCCTAATTTTTTTCTAATTTCAGTGTTAGTTTTGTGCAGGCGTTTGTCCCTAATGCTCCTTTGAAAGGTTTATAATGATTTGGAGGACCAACGCCCGAAAAAAAAAATTGACATGAAGTGAACTTTGATATAATGATCAGTTAACAGTTTGGTGAGGTATTCCTCGATTAGATTGCATAAATGGTTATGTCGTTTAATTTATTTTATTTTATTTTTCTTGACATGGAGATCAATCCGGAGATGCCTTCATGAAATTATGATCTTTTGGCTTATATCAAGTGGCAACCATTAGTTTCACACACATTCGCTGGTCTAACCGTGTTTTGCTTGTACGTTGATACAAAGCTTTTAATATCTGCTAATCGTTGAATTTGATTGTGTCATTTAGACAACCTAAGTTCAGAACTTCTAATGGTTGATATTTGATACATGGGAGGTACATTTCCTCTTTCAAACTACAGTTATCCGTGCATTTAAAACACTTCATTATCCGAAATTTTTACTGAAAGCTAGTTGGCCTACTTACCATCTCAAATTGCTATCCTGGCCTTTGACACTAGTCTTCAATTAGACAGAATTTTTTAGTGCTATGTGGATACATAATCCTAAGAAATATTTGGTTTCATGTGGACAAATAGAGTTTAGTTTGAACCAAGATTGTTTCAAGTAGGGGAGATCATTAGGAAATGTATACTTTAATTTGTTTCACTGTGCAACTTCCTCGGGAAATAGAGATTCAATTTTATTCTCTTTTTTTTCCAACTAAAAGTTACTAGTATCCTGTATAAGCTCATATACCTTTCAATCAGCATCAATTTCTTGTGGTCTCGGGCAGTGGATTTTATTATCTAGTACACTAGCCACCTATTTATCACCCCCACACACTTTCACCAAACTCACATTTTCAATACACCACATTGACCCCTCTTCCACTATCCATCGGCACCTTTCTTAGCTCGTAATAGGTGATCTCTGGGATAATATGATTGCCTTCAAACTGTTGAACAAGAGAGACGTATCAAACAATAGCAAGCACCACTGCTGTTTTGAAATTAGTGCCTCATTAAATGCCTTAATCATTCTAATGCCAAGTACTCCTTCCTTAGGAGAAGCCCCCTTGAAGAAGGATATTAAAAAGAAACCTAACCTCTAAAGTCTAAAATGTTAATCTCTAAACCCTAAATCCTAAAAAATGTCCACTACTAAAGAACTAGTATTTTTGAGAAAATATAACAACAATATCTTCCTTTTCCTAAAATCCCATATTAGGTTTTTCTCTTTCTAATACGAGTACTTAGAGATCTATCCTCATCATCTAGAGAGAGTGGACATCATAAAAGTGTTCTATCTAGGTATGATAAAAATGAAATAAGAGATGTATTGATGGGATTTCCTCGGTTTCTACCTCAACTTGAAGTCCAAGTGTTAATCTTTCTTAAATTTACACAAACTATATAGTCTAGGAAAGATTGCAACACGAATGTAGATATTATAATAATCAAGGACGATCTAAGTAAGGAATGGGTGAGGTTTTAATAAATTAGCTTGTACCACACGTAGTTTCCATTTGATCCTGCGCTTTTTAGGGTGTGAGATAAGAATACATTACTACTAAGTTACAACAGCACTACATGTGCCAAAAACCATGCAGGAAAAGACTAGTTTGGTGCTTCGTTAGGATAGACGTACGTGGGTAGTGGCTTACCACGATCCTGGCTCCATATGGAATCTCCCATCCATCTATCCCCAAGGCCCATCGTCACGGCCTATGGCTTGTCTAGCACTAGGTTGACACCTCTACAAAGACTGGCAATGTACATGCCTGCTCAGCCACAACATGGGGTGCATCAGAACTAACTGAACCGTGGACTCAGGCATGAACGCATGCATATTTCAACAACCAATCAACGTATCCAAGTTTAACTTATTCATTCACAGGCTTCAACAACATTGTATAGGCTCTGATCACCACCTATGTAGCCTACAAAATCGGGTAAATAACAAGAACTAAAAGTATATTTAATCCTTAATTTTTTTCATTTCTTTCAAATATATTTCTTAATTTTAATTTCAAATATAATTTGATTAACAAATAGCCCAATTTTATTCTCAACCATATCAAACCACTCTCCTTTTGTCTTTATTTATATTTTTTATTTTTTAATTGCTTACCTTCAATTCAACTTTTTAATATCCATTTCTATATAAATTGACTTTCAATAATATAAAAAAATTTGTCAATAATTGAAAATAACGTTGTGTTACAATATAAATTATCTAGCGTGACTCCAAAATATAATTTATATCTTAAAAATATTTGTTTATTAAGATTTTGAATCATAATATATTTGATATTTTCAAAAAATTTATTTATTATAAGTTTTAGTTATATAAAAACTAATATTTATACAATGTATTGTACGTAAAATACCTGTTATTTTAAATTATTTAAAAATAAAACATTATAATGAAAAGAAATATTTTTGTTTCGTAAATTCTTAAATGCGGCATTTATTTATGTAAAAAATAAAGGTATGAATTCTGTTTTGATATATATTTAAGGAGAACTTTACTTTCCTTCTTATAATTCATACAATGTAAATTATTCCAAAGACTGGACATTTAAGAAACTCATTTAAAATAAATTTTAAAATAACCGTACAGGATATTCCTTACAAAATCTAAGTATTAAATGCTTAAACATTTAGTATAACAAAAATTATATAATTTTTTTTTTCCTTAAGAAAAGCATTTACTTTTTGTGTCAAGTTGACAATCATATTAAAGAGATTAACTAAGAAATATATAATAATATGTTATGTCAGTATTAAATACATTTGATTATTAAACAATGATAGACATCATAGAATGAATTAAATCCCTGCTAATAAAAAAAAAACACTATTAGTATTATTTTTTGTTACTATACTATTCGTACCAAGTATTCGTCAGTTTAGTCGGTGATCAACCGCTACCGAAAAACTTGACTGACCACATGGAATAGAGTCTCCTTTCACGCAATCACATTTTTTCCATCCACACAAAATATATATTCACGAAAAACATATCATTAGCATTATTCTTTAATATATATCCACACAAAAGGGGAAAAAAAAAGTAAGAATTATCATAAAATAGTCCTATTCCTTTTGTTTTTTCTCTTACAGAAATATTCCTTATTCCTTAAGGATTAATTTTCCAATCTAATTATAAACATCATTCCTTATTTAAAACAAAAGTCTTATCACAATTAATTATAGCACTTGACCACATTTATGAATACCTCCAATCCATCCAATGGTCTTATCTCTTGTAAAAAGGAAAAAAATAACAAAGTAGAAGCAAACAAAAACACATAAGGCTACATTTGTCAAATAAAAAACAAATCCCTAAACAATGTTCCCTTTTCCCGCCCTATAAAAGCTCTGCCTTGTCCCAACCTCCTAGACAAATTACTTCTCAAATTCCCCTCTCACTCAATTTCTTGTTTTCTGTCTCTCTTGGTTCTCTTGCAACGGCCCAAGCAATGGCAAAAGAACCAAGATCATCCGAGATGGAAACACAAAACATTGCCGAAGGGCGACCGGCAAAGGTACCAAAGGTGGAGACAGAAAAATTGAATGTTAAGCTCAAAACTGCAGACGATATCACCTTCGAGGTGGAAGCTTCGATCGTGAAGGAGATGGGGACGGTGGAGTCCTTCATCAACGCCACCGACACTGATGCCTCCACAGTCATCACACTCCACAACGTCACAAGTCGCGTACTCAACCGAATTGTTGAGTATTGCTCAGAGCGTCGTCGTGTTGCCAGAGCTGCCAACCTCACGGCGTTGAAGGAGTTTGATGAGCAGTTCGCCGAGGCGTTGAGCCTGGATGAGATGAAGGAATTGGTCCTCGCTGCAAACTACCTCAACATGAAGAAACTACTTGATTTCTTGACTACTAGCATCGCCAACGCCATCAAGAACAAGAGGGTGGAGTTCGTGAGGAATTTCTTTGGCGTCACCAACGATTATACGCCGGAGGAAGAGGCACAGTTTCGCCAAGCGAACGCCTGGTCATTTGAAAACATTGACCAAAATTGAAATGATTTGATTGGGCAATGAGAATTAGGGTTTCCTTGGTGAAAATACTGAGATTATAGATTAAAGTTTATCTTTTTTGCAATTGTAAAACAGCATGTATTTTCTGAGATTGTTAATTAAGAAGGAATAAATACTTTATTTTTGTTTCTGTTGAATTTTCTTAATAACAATTTTTTATTGCATAAAATTTACGGCAGAGACTCTAACTCCCTAAGAAGAGGAGCAGGGACCTTTACCGTAACATCCCCTTGGCGTTAAAGCCGTAAAAGTAAACTAGAATCCATCTCCCCTTAATCTCTTCCCCTGTCAAAGAAACCAAGTCATTCAACTTTATCATTTATGATTTAATGATTGTTATTTTTTTTATAAGGTACTGCATTTTTTCCCGTCATTATTAGCTTGTGTCTGTATGAGATTCGACAAGTAATTACATTAAAGCTTTAAAGTTTTTTATAATTGGTTTGTGACTTGTAAATAAATATTATTTTTTTAGTCATCATTTTTTCACTGTCTTGCCTACTCATGTGCATATTTTCTTTTGAATATGACAAAAAATAAAAGATAAAGAAAATTGAATGAAAAATGATAGAATGTACGGTTATATCTATTGCACTTACAAGGCCAAACAGGTAAAACAAATGTGTAATGTAAAATAAGATATTTCGTGTTAACATTATAGATTATAGATTATAAATAACAAAAAATTGTGTTGCTCTTTGGTTTTGACTTGAGCTTATAATTAGTGTATCATATTCTTTGTCCCGGATTTGAGGAAAGCATTTTTCTTTTAATTTTTATCTTAAAATTAATAAAACTTTATAATTTTATAACTTATTATAGTAAATAATTTTATACCAAAGAATTTGTTGTTCTTTTTCATAGCAAATTGTACACACATGATACATAAGGAACTAGATCGATCACTTTTTGACTCTTTATTTTGGGGGAGACGGGTCACCAATACATTGGTGTGAAGTATTCACCGATTTTTTCAGTGACTAATCTCCGTTGGATAACCTGGCTGGTCACCTTTAGAGGGGTCTTCCCTCCCAACCACGTTTTTTTCCTTCCACAAGACTCGAATTTGAGATGTTGCTTAAGGGATCTGAGCACAATGCCACTCGCACCAACGACATGTTGATAATCACTTTGTGACTCCAAAAATTAATGGCCAATATTTTGTAGCATGTGTAATTAGTTTTTCAAAAAATTTCAGTAATTTTATCTTGTTGAAGAAAATTTCCTAATTTTTTTCTAATTTCAGTGTTAGTTTTGTGCAGGCGTTTGTCCCTAATGCTCCTTTGAAAGGTTTATAATGATTTGGAGGACCAACGTCCGAAAAAAAAAATTGACATGAAGTGAACTTTGATATAATGATCAGTTAACAGTTTGGTGAGGTATTCCTCGATTAGATTGCATAAATGGTTATGTCGTTTAATTTATTTTATTTTATTTTTCTTGACATGGAGATCAATCCGGAGATGCCTTCATGAAATTATGATCTTTTGGCTTATATCAAGTGACAACCATTAGTTTCACACACATTCGCTGGTCTAACCGTGTTTTGCTTGTACGTTGATACAAAGCTTATAATATCTGCTAATCGTTGAATTTGATTGTGTCATTTAGACAACCTAAGTTCAGAACTTCTAATGGTTGATATTTGATACATGGGAGGTACATTTCCTCTTTCAAACTACAGTTATCCGTGCATTTAAAACACTTCATTATCCGAAATTTTTACTGAAAGCTAGTTGGCCTACTTACCATCTCAAATTGCTATCCTGGCCTTTGACACTAGTCTTCAATTAGACAGAATTTTTTAGTGCTATGTGGATACATAATCCTAAGAAATATTTGGTTTCATGTGGACAAATAGAGTTTAGTTTGAACCAAGATTGTTTCAAGTAGGGGAGATCATTAGGAAATGTATACTTTAATTTGTTTCACTGTGCAACTTCCTCGGGAAATAGAGATTCAATTTTATTCTTTTTTTTTTCCAACTAAAAGTTACTAGTATCCTGTATAAGCTCATATACCTTTCAATCAGCATCAATTTCTTGTGGTCTCGGGCAGTGGATTTTATTATCTAGTACACTAGCCACCTATTTATCACCCCCACACACTTTCACCAAACTCCCATTTTCAATACACCACATTGACCCCTCTTCCACTATCCATCGGCACCTTGCTTAGCTCGTAATAGGTGATCTCTGGGATAATATGATTGCCTTCAAACTATTGAACAAGAGAGATGTATCAAACAATAGCAAGCACCACCACTGTTTTGAAACTAGTGCCTCATTAAATGCCTTAATCATTCTAATGCCAAGTACTCCTTCCTTAGGAGAAGCCACCTTGACAAAGGAAATTAAAAAGAAACCTAACCTCTAAAGTCTAAAATGTTAATCTCTAAACCCTAAATCCTAAAAAATGTCCACTACTAAAGAACTAGTCTTTTTGAGAAAATACAACAACAATATCTTCCTTTTCCTAAAATCCCATATTAGGTTTTTCTCTTTCTAATACGAGTACTTAGAGATATATCCTCATCATCTAGAGAGAGTGGACATCATAAAAGTGTTCTATCTAGGTATGATAAAAATGAAATAAGAGATGTATTGATGGGATTTCCTCGGTTACTACCTCAACTTGAAGTCCAAGTGTTAATCTTTCTTAAATTTACACAAACTATATAATCTAGGAAAGATTGCAACACCAATGTAGATATTATAATAATCAAGGACGATCTAAGTAAGGAATGGGTGAGGTTTTAATAAATTAGCTTGTTCCACACGTAGTTTCCATTTGATCCTGCGCTTATTAGGGTATGAGATATGAATACATTACTACGAAGTTACAACAGCACTACATGTGCCAAAAACCATGCAGGAAAAGACTAGTTTGGTGCTTCGTTAGGATAGACGTACGTGGGTAGTGGCTTACCACGACCCTGGCTCCATATGGAATCTCCCATCCATCTATCCCCAAGGCCCATCATCACGGTCAATGGCTTGTCTAGCACTAGGTTGACACCTCTACAAAGACTGGCAACGTACGTGCCTGCTCAGCCACAACATGGGGTGCATCAGAACTAACTGAACCGTGGACTCAGGCATGAATGCATGCATATTTCAACAACCAATCAACGTATCCAAGTTTAACTTATTCATTCACAGGCTTCAACAACATTGTATAGGCTCTGATCACCACCTATGTAGCCTACAAAATCGGGTAAATAACAAGAACTAAAAGTATATTTAATCCTTAATTTTTTTCATTTCTTTCAAATATATTTCTTAATTTTAATTTCAAATATAATTTGATTAACAAATAGCCCAATTTTATTCTCAACCATATCAAACCACTCTCCTTTTGTCTTTATTTATATTTTTTATTTTTTAATTGCTTACCTTCAATTCAACTTTTTAATATCCATTTCTATATAAATTGACTTTCAATAATATAAAAAAATTTGTCAATATTTGAAAATAACATTGTATTACAATATAAATTATTTAGTGTGACTCCAAAATATAATTTATATCTTAAAAATATTTATTTATTAAGAATTTTAATTATAATATATTTGATATTTTCAAAAACATTTATTTATTATAAGTTTTAGTTATATAAAAATTAATGTTTATACAACGTATTGTACATAAAATACTTGTTATTTTAAATTATTTTAAAATAAAACATTATAATGAAAAGAAATATTTTTGTTTCGAAAATTCTTAAATGCGGCATTTATTTATGTAAAAAATAAAGGTATGAATTCTGTTTTGATATATGTTTATGGAGAGCTTTACTTTCTGAAGGTGTTCAGAATGAAGAAAAGAAGAAAGTACCCTATGAGAATGAGGATGTTGAATTAGAGAAGCATGATTCTGAAGAAATCCTTGACTATAGGACTCCATATGGTCAAGATGTGCCTTCTGAGGAGGAGGTAGATAAAGATGTTGGCCACTCTTAGCCTCAGATTGAGGTTGTTGAGACTAATGAAGGTTACCAGTATGCTCAGAATGAAGATGTGGCTGATCAGAATGCAAAAGTTCATAATGATATAGGTGACCCTTCTAAGGGTAATGCAGTTGCTTTTGAGGATGTTCATAAAGACCCCATTGATGAGGTTAATGGTGATGTACTTACCTAGTTGAAGACTGGTGACTCTAGTCAAAAGGAAAAGGAAGCTGAGAAAGAAGCATAGCCTTCTGAGAAGGATGAAATAGCTGTTGAAGAACCAGGGAAGGATATCCCTGAGAAGGAGCCTGCAAGTGTGAGGACTTCGGCTAGATTAGTGAAGGACTCAGTGTTTAACACTGAGAATTTGCAGAGATTCTTCAACTCTTCTCTCTTTGACACTTCTGTCAAAAATGCCTGTGGCATATCTAGTATGCAAGGGGAACCTTTGACTTTTTCCATTCCTTTTCCCCCTCTGCATCCTCCTGAGTCAGCTGCTGCTGATACTTCCAAGGTTAGGGAGGATGTTCCTTATGTTCACATTCCATTTCCTCCTCCTATTATTGAGAAATCAACAAAGTCAACTAATATCAAATCAGTTGCCTTGGAAAAGCAAGTCAGGAAGATTCATTCTGATCAGAAGCTATTATTCTCTAATGTAGCCCAACTTCAGAAAACTTTGAATGAGTTCTTTGAGAGATTCCTCAATGTTGAGGAGTAGATATCTAACAAGGCTAGACCTGCCTTGATCCCTGAAGTGGCACCTATATAGCATGAGCCTCCACCTCCACCAAGAACTATTGTCATGCCTTCCTCATCATCATCTTTAGAAAACTCCTCTCCTACCAAGATGGGGTGATAGACTCCTTCTGATGCTCCGTTGTTGTTTTTTGCTTGATGACAAAGGGGGAGAAAGCTTAGGAGAGAGTTAGGAAGGTTGTAGTGGGATAGATAGATCAGTTTTTATAGGATCAATTTTATTTAATAATTATTTGTTGATATCTTTTGTTCTGATCATGTTCTGATTACAATTTTTTATTACATAAAATTTAGGCAGAGAATCTAACTTTATAAGAAGAGGAGCAGTGACCTTTACTATAACATCCCCTTGGGGCTAAAGCTGTAAAACTAAACTAAAATCCATCTCCCCTTAATCTCTTCCCCTGTCAAAGCAACTAAGTCATTCAACTTTTTCTTTTATGATTTATTGATTGTTATTTTTTATAAGGTACAACATTTTTTCCTGTCATTATTAGCTAGTGAAAAGAAAGGTATTATTAAGTAATTAAGATGTTATGAATAATTTATTAAAAACTTATATTGATGATATTCATAATAATTGTTCCTCTTGTAGTAAACTTTGTTCATCAGAACTGACAATAAAATATAAGTATCAACATGATGTATTTAATTTATTGCATAGATTTAAATATAATTATTGTGAAAGTGATGAACAATTTAAAGAACTAAATGAAAAACAAAAGATTTTATGTTTTAATGTGCTACTTCAAATATGTATAGAAAATAAAACTATTAATATTAGGTTTTGTCATACATTTTGCATTAGTTTGTGTGTACTACCATATAATATTAAGTGATGATTTATGTTGTATGCTATTCTTATTTTGTTGGTGTTTGCTTTTATTTCTTCTGTATGTATGAAGTACGTCAATGTGCACATACTTTTATGGTTCTATGAAATTTGTAATACTAAAATCCTAACTTGATAATGACATAAACAGTGTGGACCTTGTTTAATCATTAGTCACACTTTGGGCCTTAGTCAATCATTAGTGTTACACTTAGGCCTAATTGGGCCTTAGTCAATCATTAGTGTCACACTTGGATCTTATTCGGCCTTAGTCAATCATTACTGCTATAGTTGGGCCTAATTGAGTCTTGGTCAATCATTAATGTTACATTTAGGTCTTATTGAGCCTTGGGCAATCATCAGTTTTACACTTGTGTCTTATTGGGCCTTGGTCAATCATGAGTATTACAGTTAGGCCTAATTGGGTTTTATTCAATCAATATTATAGTTGCACATTATTGTGGTCATTCATTAATGCTATAGTTGGGCCTTGGACAACCATCTGTGTTACATTTGGGCTTTATTGGATCTTGGTCAATTATTAGTGTTACAGTTGGATCTTATTGGGCTTTGGACAATCATTAGTGTTACACTTAGGCCTTATTGAACCTTAGTTAATGATCAATGTTATACTTAGGTGTTATAGAGCCTTGGTCAAACACTAATGTAACACTTCGTATTTATATTTCTAATGTTATATTTTTATTATTATTTATTATTTATAATCGATATGAATTATTTATTATATTACTATTGCTATAGAATTATTGTGTACCAAAAAAAATTAATATAGATCTATTATTATTTATGTTTGTAATTATATAAAATATTTATTGTATAACTAATATTGTTATTTTAAATTTTATATTATATTATCATCATTATTATTATTTATGTATAAGACGCCTACATGTTAAGTGTCTTTTATTTTGAAATGAAAAAAAAATTCTAAACTATTTGTAAGTCATCTTAATATTATGTTTTCTATTTTTAAAAAATAAAAATGTAAAAAAGTACAATATAAATATTATTAGTATTATTTATATTTTTAGTGAAATTTGAAATATTTATAATATTAGAATTTTCAATTTTAGATTTTTTCAAAATTTCAATTTTTTATTTTTTATGTTGACATTTTATCATGATTTTAGCGACCGAATATGTCAGTTGCGGTCGCAAATTACTTTTATGATATCTTTAGCGACTGATCAAGTGGGTCACAAAATATCACAAATGATAAGATTTGTTTTCACATATTACATTGACTTTTTTTACAACTTTAGCGGCTAGATAGTTCAGTTGCCAAATATTATATCATTAGCGACTGAATGCAAAATATTTTATATAATTGAGTATCTTTAGAAATATTTTTCCTATTGAATTAGTGACCAATGACAGTTTTATTTGTTTGCAACACTTTGATTGCTAATTTTGTCGCTAATTCTCTATTTTTTTGTTACCATGTCATTGGTACAGAGTATCTATCGGCTTTGCTGATGACTAATCTCCGTCGGAGAACCTGACTGGCCATTAATTCTCTTTAATTCTATTTTTTTTATAATAGAAACAATTGCTACATCAGTTGCTATTGTGATCGATAGTATTTTCAGTCGCAAAGATTCATCGCTAAATTGAGTTTTTGTTTTTTGTAGTGGATGCATGATATCATAATTCTATAACTCTTGCAGAACTTCATTTTAAGTTATTTGAGTCCTTTTCTCCCCTTTATTTCCCACTGTCATTTCATATAAATACAGAACTAAAGTGAATGATGTTTTGCAAAGTTAGGGACAACAACAATAATTTTATAAATTCAAGGAATAAAGTGATAAATGTTTCTAATTTCATAGACTAAAATCGGTGCCGCCCTTGAGGCTTGATTACAAGGGAAATTGCCCAGGGCCCATCATTGGGAGGGGCTCAAAAAAAAACTCAACTCTAATATTTCAATGACTGGTATCGAAAAAATTGATGTCTAGCGTATTGAAAATTTGATGTCTGAGAGTGAAACAATGATCATTCCATTAGAACTATCAAATTACAACAATTTGATGGCCGAAATTCAAGATCCCCTTTGGGCCATTGGATGAAGTTTAAGCAATACAAAATAAAAAGAGAATAGTGGGCCTACAGTGGGGCATTTGTATAACAGTTGGGGCCTTGTGTGATGTGATAGGAATAATTTAATGAGATTTTGCATTAAAAAAGTTTAGCTAATCTAGCTACTAATTAAAAAATGTGGGTATTAGTCATTTAGTCTATTAGAAAATTTGTAAAATTAAGTTTTATTTAATTAACAAAAATGGATAAATAATTCATCATTTAACTTGAAAATTAATAATATAAAGTGTGGTAGTAACTATAAATAAAATCACAAGTTAAAATCACAAGTTATCCAAATGTTTCAAAGCTAAAATTAATAAAAACTTACTATAGCCCATATAATGTTAAGACCGTCCTTGACTGGGTCAGTGACCATTGTATTTGCTAAAAGAAGTTTATCAAATCTAAAATTAATAAAAGCTTACTTGAGATCATCAATTTCGGAAGAAAGGTTGAATTATTTAGCAATTTTACCTATTGAGGATATGTTGGAAAACATTGATGTTAATGTTATCATTAATGATTTTGCTTCTCAAAATGCTAGAAAAAATCACTTTTTAATTTGTGATCATTTGCATGTTTTGTTTTTTAGGTGATAGGCAGGATGACAATTTTAGAAAAAATATTTTGTTAATGATAAATGATTACATTGGAGTTGATTGAAGAAAAAACATAATACATATTTTTTAAGATTTGTTAGAACTATGTTATTGAAATATTGTAATAAGACATACTATTTTTTATTGAAATTACATGTCTATTTTTTATAAAATTGAAATTACATGTCTATTTTTATAAAATATATTAAATTTTAAAATATTTATATATAAGGGGCCCTAATCAATTGTTTCTCCCAGGGCCCATAAAACATCACAACCGGCCCTGACTAAAATGTGGGTTTACTAATGAAATTAACTACACCAGATATTTATTATCATTAGCTTCTACACCAGATATTTTTTATTACGATTATGTTTTATAAAATATCTTTCAATAAGATTTTAATTTACTTATTTTTGTATTTTTAATTAATATTATTTATTTATCAATTTTGCATATTAATTAAAGTGCAAGCAACGGATACGGACGGATATGGGCATTTAAGTACCCAACAAATAATGACACGTGTATTGAAGTTACTACATTCCCACATAGATATTAGTTTAAGTACAGAGATTTTTTAAAGTGCGGGTATGGGAATGAGTACTATAGTACCCTACTTAGGCCCTATCTATCGTCATCTCTATTCCCCAAAAATATATGGCAATTGTTATATATACCTCCCTTTAGAACTAATATACCTCCTCTTTCATTTATTTTTCCAAAATTATCCTCTTTTTTTTTCCAAAAACACATTTTTGAGAGTACTTCAGAAACAACTTTTCTGAAATACTGACTTTACCTCTCCGTACCTCTCACCTCTCTTCCTCTACCCAATCCCTCACACTCATTCATGATCACTACATTCACTTCTTCTATATGAGCCACACTTTTTGTTTTC
Source organism: Pueraria montana var. lobata (assembly GCA_026413185.1). NCBI lineage: Eukaryota > Viridiplantae > Streptophyta > Magnoliopsida > Fabales > Fabaceae > Pueraria > Pueraria montana. The sequence continues at coordinate 19,379,427 of CM048649.1, read as the reverse complement.
TCCGTTGCAAACAGAGTACAATTCGTTATTTGCTACTTCAAAGTGTTAGTGGCTTATGTACTATGGCTTGCGGCAGTTGCTTTCGGTGCATGTAGCGGCCACATAACGGATGGGATGATCTTTTTTGGGAAAGTGAATCACAAGTATTTTTTTTATTTGATTAGGTGATATTTTGCGTCACTAATCTTGAATATGTTTTAGCATATGTAATTGCCCTGTATTGATTGGTATGCCAACAATGATCCCGATTGAAGATCCGTACGAAACTCAAATTGGTGCAATTATTTTAAAATGCTTATGCACAACTAACTCCCCCTTTTTCTAGCCTAGGCTAATACTGTTCATCCTCTCCTATTTATTACATTTGCAGACGCAACAATTGGGAACAAAATTTTGATTATTTCATGTTGTCGTTGCAATGGCCATGCACTTACTACCAACGCACCCACTTAGGAAGAAAATTGAAGTTCTCCCCATGGAAGGGGATGACGGTAGTGAGAAAAGAAAGTGAGGGATTAGGTAGAGGGAGAGTGGGAGGTATGCTTAGAAATGTGAACAATTGTAAGAGGGTATTTTTGGAAAAATAAATGTAAGAGGAGGTATATTAGTAATGAAGGGAGGTATATATAAAAACTGCCAAATATGTTCTACGGGTATTATATAGGTTAAAATACTATTTTAAATTATTTAAAAGTAAAACATTACAATTGAAAAGAAATATTTTATGTTTTCTAAATTCTTAAATGCGGCATCTATTTATTTAAAAAAATAAAGGTGAAAATTTTGTTTTGTATATGTTTATCGAGAACTTTATTTTCCTTCTTGATTTAATTGGTTTGCAGGTCTATGAACTTCTACCAAATTTTTAATTAGGTTTCTGAATTTTTTTTGTTTCAATTGGGTCCCTGAACTTGTATTTATTTTTTAATTTGGTTCCTAAACTTATATTTGTGTTTTGGCTTAATTGCAATTTTTACCCTCTAACTTTTTAAAAAACCTACAAATTTAACCTTCTACCATTTTGCTGACATGGCATGCTAAAATAATTGTACTTTTTGTCCCCAACTTTTTACTTTTTGGCAAATTTTACCCTTAACTTTTTTTACTTTTTAGCGAATTTTACCCCGAACTTTTTGTTTTTTGGTGAATTTTACCCTCACTTTTATGCTTAAGTCAGCATGCCACATCAGCATAATAGTATAAGGTAAAATTTGAAGTTTTTTTGAAAAGTTTGGGATAAAATGGGGATAAAATTCGCCAAAAAGTAAAAAAAAATGAGATAAAAATTGCAATTAAACTTTGTTTTTTAACTACGTCATTGCATTAGGGACCTGATTAAAAAACAAATACAAGTTCAGGGACCTAATTGAAAAAAAAATAGAGACCTAATTAAAAATTGTCTATGGATCTACAAATTAATTTAACCTTATTTCAGAGACTTGAAAATTAATAAAATCATTTAAAGTAAATCTTAAAATAATCGTACAAGATACTCCTTACAAAATCTAAGTATTTAATGAAAAAACATTTAATATAATAAAAAATTATATAACATTTTTTTTCTATGTCACGTTAACAATCATCTTAAAGAGATTAATTAAGAAATATTTAATAATATAATATATCAATATTCAATACATTTAGTTATTAAAAATATTAAAATTCCATGCCTTAAGTTTTTAGTAACCATAAACATTACACAATGAATTGAATCACCTCCAAAAATACAATGAATTAAATTCCATTAAGAAATAAACAAAACACACTATTAGCATTATTTTTTTAACAGAAAAAGCATTATTTTTTTAGATCACCATGTAATAGGTGTGAAGTATCGGGCCATTAAATTTGTTGATGACTAATTCCCAAGGAATCAGATAAACCACTTTTAGTGAGATTTCTCCACATTCAACCACTTTTTTTTTTCATCCACACAAAATATATATTCACACAAGACATATTATTAGCATTTTTTATAATATAAGTAAGAAAATTTTAGTGCACTTTTTTCTGTTTAAAATAAGGACACTTTAGACAATTCCTTTTTAGCAATAATTTTATTTTTCATTATTTAATAAATCATATTAATTAGTAGGACATTTAATAAAAAGTAAATTTTAAATACATATTTATTATTGATATGAGAGTGTAATGGGTTTTAACAGTGTCATTAATGATTATTTAAATTCATGCATTTATTAATGGGTCATTATGTATTTATTTATTATATTTATAAATTTTAATTTTTAAAAATAAAAATATCATATTTAAAAGATAAAATAAAAAGAACTAGATATTAATATGTAATAATTGCTTAGTTCATCAATAATAAAAACAATTCAATTAAGAAATTATTGTTTTTAACTAAAAGATAAAATATATATTTCACTCAATTAATTAAAGATGGTCAATTCAAATAATTAAATATTTATAAGAATATAAAAAATTCTAAAAATTATTTCTTTAACTTTTATCAATGATACTTAATTACAAAATTCATTTTAAAAACATCTGCAAAAGTTATAAATTATAATTTAAATAATTATTATTATTATAATTTACGTCCAACATAAAAAGTTTCGTGCATCGCACAGATATAATGACTACTCCCTCCGTTCCAGATTATATGACGTTTTAGAGGAAAAAATATGTTCCAAAATATATGACGTTTTACAAACCCAATGCTGCATTAAATATCTTTTTCCAAGACTACCCTTAATAAATACTTAGTGGGAGTAGTATATAATGAGTAATTAATTAGAGAGATAGAGGATATATTAGGAAGTTACCTAATATTTTCTAGGAAATTTAATAAATTAATTGCATTTCTTAATATCTGTGCCAAAACCTTCAACGTCATATAAACTGGAACGGAGGAGTAATTATTCTTTAAAATATATTTACACAAAAGAGGAAAGAAAAAAAAATATTGAAATAATCCTTAAAAGATTATTTTCCCAATCTAATAATAACAGCTTTCCTAATTTAAAACAAAAATCTTATCACAACAATTAAACACCACTTGACCACATTAATTTCTTTTATTTTTCTTTTATAAAGAAAATGGCTTGACCTTTTGACCACATTAATGAGTACCTCGAATCCATCCAGGCAAGGAGGGAAAAAAAATAATCATAAAACCAAATAAAACCAAATAAACAAAAATCCCATAAGGCTACTTTCGTCAAACCAATAAAAAAATCCCTAAACTAAAAAATAAAATAAAAATTAGAAAAATCTAAATTCAAATTAAAATACATGAAGATTGAAGACCGTCATACCCTTTTCTCTCCTTATAAATGCTCTGCATCATCATCTTCTTGTTTCTCAAATTACTCTCTCACTCAATCAATTTCTTCTTTTTTTTTTTTTTCTCTCTCTCTCTGCAACAGCATAGCAATGGCAGCAGAAGCAGAATCATCCAAGAAGGGAGAAGAATTCAAGACAATCGTCAACGAAGAATCGAAAAACGTTCCGACCGCAACAGCAGCAGCGGCAGCAGAAGAATTGAAGAAGCTTACGATCACAGAAGAACAATCGAAGATTACCACGCCAACAATGACGAAGGGAAAAGAAAAAGAAGAAACGAAGGTGAAGCTAAAAACCTCCGACGACGTCACCTTCGAGGTGGAGGCGTGAATCGCGAAGGAGATGGAGACGGTGCAGACGTTCATCGACGACACCGACGCCGCCACCGCCGACGCCGACACCGACGCCTTCATTCCGCTCCACAACGTCGAGGGCCGCGAGCTCGGCCGGATCGTGGAGTACTGCACGGAGCACCGCTGTCTCGCCGGAGCCGGCAACGTCAAGGCGTTGAAGGAGTTCGAGGAGCGGTTCACGGCGGCGCTGAATCTGGACGAGATGAAGGAGCTGGTCCTCGCTGCGAACTATCTCAACATGAAGAATTTTCTCGACTTTGTGGCCAGTGGCATCGCCGACGCCATCAAGGACAAGAGCGTGGAGTTCGTGAGGGAGTACTTCGGCATTGCTAACGATTACACGCCGGATGAAGAGGCCGAGTTTCGCAAAACCAACGCCTGGGCGTTCCAGAATGTGAATGACGATTGAAGCGGGTTGACGAGGGAATTGAGGATTAGGGTTTTAGCGCTGAAAATAATACTGAGATTTTAAATTAAGGTTTATTTTCGAATTAGGGTTTCAACTGTGAAAATACTGAGATTATAGATTAATGTTTATCTTCTTCCCAATAGTAGAGAACATGGAGTTTTCGTGATCCTTTGGAAGGAATAAATACTCCGTTTTTTTTTTATTACTGTTGAATTTTTTTTATTATCTTTTTATTATTACATAAAATTTAGGGGAGGGAGGGACCTCAAGAAGCGGAACAGGGACGTTCACTAGACCATTCACTTGGGCTTCTACCAAAGTCACTAAATCATTTGGATTTCTGATTTAGAAATATTGATGATTGTTATTTTTCATAATGGTGTTGCATTTTCCCCTTTAATGCCGTGGTCATTAGCGCGTGTCTGTATAAGATTCGGCAAGTAATTACATTGATTCAGAAAGGTTTATAAAGTTTTTGATAATTGGTTTCTGGTTTGTAAAAAATGTAGTATAGTATTATCATTTTTGACTGTTGTGACTGGTAGTCTTCATGTTTTATTTTTTGGAATAATATATAAAAAATAGAAGAGGAAGAAAGTTGCATAAAAATAGAGAATGTTGTAGCAGTTAAAGAGCAAAACAAGTAAAACAAATGTGTAAATTAAAAATGAGATATTTTCTTTATTGTTATTATAGATTATAAATTACACCCAAAAAAAATTATAGATTATAAATTATAAATAATTGTGTTCTTTGGTTTTGACTTGTGATTATAATTAGTTTTTAGTAGGGTGTGTAATTAGCTTTTGAAGTTACTTTTTAGTTAGTTTATTATGTGGAAGATAAATTTCAGTTTTTTTTTTTCTAGTTTCTGAGTTAGTTTTGTCCAGGAGTTTGTCCCTTGGAAAGGATTATAATGATCTAGAGGATCAACTCCGGAAAAAAAAAATTGATATGCAATTAACTTTGATATTATGAGTTAACAGTTTGGTGAGGTATTGCTCTATCAGATTGCATAAATGATTATGTCGGTTTAACTTTTTTAATTTATTTTCTTGACAAGGAGATCAATCCTGAGATACCATTCATGATTTTTTTGCCTGTACCAAGTGATATTATTAGCTCCACAACTATTCACTGGTCTAATTGTGTTACACTTGTAGGTTGATACAGAGCCTACAATATCTACTAAACATTGAATAAGATTGTGCCATTTAGCCAACCAAAGTTCAGACCTTGTTGTAATGATTGATATTTGATACATGGGAGGTAAAATTACTCTTTCTAATTACTAGATTACACGTCTTTTTGTTCTCCATGCATTTCAAACACTTCATTATCCAAAAATTTTAATGAAAGCACATTGATCTAATAACCATCTCAGATTGCTCCTCTGTCACATTAGTCTTCAATGACTGATATTTTTAATTAGAATTTCTTAGTGCTATGTGGATACAAAATCAGCGGGACTATTTGGTTCTGTGTGGATACAGAGTTTAGTTTGAACAAAGATTGTTTCAAGTAGGGGAGATCACTAGGAAATGTCTACTTCAACTTCTTTTACTGTCTAGTTTTGCTTGGAAGAATCACCACTGAAAGTGTACTTAACAGTTTGGAGAATTAACACTTATTTCATGATATTTTAATTTACTAAATGACCCTTCTTAAAGATTCGGAAAGCAATGAAACTGAAGGCCTGTATTATTAGATCTCACATGATGTTTTAGGTAGTGGTGCTTATGATTGAAAGATACAATCATATAACTGATACTTGACTCAATTATGGAGACTTTTGAATCTATTTGGTAACTGGTGCAATTAAGTGATCACAGTCATATCAAAACCATTAAACATATGCTTCTGTAGAGGGATATGTGATTGAGACACTATTAACACTTGTTAGGTGATGAACACTTCCAATGCTACCAAATCTTGATCAGGGGGATGTATGGCAATAGAGGCTGGTTATTTATATTTTTCAACTTTGATGGATTAGACTAGTCATGAGGTGATCTCTTGTCTCAAGTGTTACTGCTTCTGTGCCAATTTCTTTACCTATCAGCTTTGACGAGTAATTTATAGCATGTTTGGAAACTTGTTGAAAATAGGGAATCATGTTTGTGATGTAGAAATTATAATTATTAGCCTCTAAAAATCACATCCAAAAAGATCACAGAAAATCACATTCGAAATGTGAAACCAAACACTATTAGTGAAGAAACATATTTCCACTTCCCCAACCCATAATTAAAAGAAAGAAATAAAGAGTAATGCATGTTACCTTTCTTCTTTTTTCATATTAGTTCATGTTTCATCATTTAATGATAGTGACCATCCTCAAGTGCCTATAATTTTGTTGTTCCTCTCTGTTTAGGCGCTCTGTTTCATGAATGCCTCTTAATTTATGTTCCTGAACTCAGTATCATTTAATTTTTACAGTAATAAGAGGGTGTAATCACAAGTACACTTGTTACATTCACTAGTATACTCCTCTTGTTCGTGATCTATAAGATTGGTCATGGACCCCAATGCTCCTTATATGGCTACTGTTATTCCACCAAATAGTGCAATGTCATTGTCATCCTTGTTTGAAATGCTAGTGAGTCTGACATCAGTAACATCCTTGGAATTGAATAATTATATTTTTGTTTAGCAGATATGAGTGCAACTTGGTGAAAGCTCACAACCAGATTGGGTTGAATTCACACCTATTGATCCGGAGAACATTTATTCATTGTGTTTCAGTTTTACTTCCAAACTTTTCAAAACATTTTCTAATTGTGAAGTGCTTAGGCTCTATTTTTCTTTTGAGTAAATTACACTAACTCCCTAAGAAGAGGAGCAGGGACCTTTACCGTAACATCCCCTTGGGGTTAAAGCCGTAAAGTAAACTAGAATCCATCTCCCCTTAAACTCTTCCCCTGTCAAAGCAACTAAGTCATTCTACTTTATCATTTATGATTTAACGATTGTTATTTTTTTTATAAGGTACTGCATTTTTTCCAGTCGTTATTAGCTTGTGTCTGTATGAGATTCGACAAGTAATTACATTAAAGTTTTAAAGTTTTTTATAATTGGTTTGTGACTTGTAAATAAATATTATTTTTTTAATCATCATTTTTTTCACTGTCTTGCCTACTCATGTGCATATTTTCTTTTGAATATGACAAAAAATAAAAGATAAAGAAAATTGAATGAAAAATGATAGAATGTACGGTTATATCTACTGCACTTACAAGGCCAAACAGATAAAACAAATGTGCAATGTAAAATAAGATATTTTGTGTTATCATTATAGATTATAGATTATAAATAACAAAAAATTGTGTTGCTCTTTGGTTTTGACTTGTGCTTATAATTAGTGTATCATATTCTTTGTCCCGGATTTGAGGAAAGCATTTTTCTTTTAATTTTTATCTTAAAATTAATAAAACTTTATAATTTTATAACTTATTATAGTAAATAGTTTTATACCAAAGAATTTGTTGTTCTTTTTCATAGCAAATTGTACACACATTATACATAAGGAACTAGATCAATCACTTTGTGACTCTTTATTTTGGGGGAGAGGGGTCACCAATACATTGGTGTGAAGTATTCACCGATTTTTTCAGTGACTAATCTCCGTTGGATAACCTGGCTGGTCACCTTTAGAGGGGTCTTCCCTCCCAACCACCTTTTTTTTTTCCGTCCACAAGACTCGAATTTGAGACGTTGCTTAAGGGATCTAAGCACAATGTCACTCGGACCAACGACATGTTGATAATCACTTTGTGACTCCAAAAATTAATGACCAATATTTAGTAGCATGTGTAATTAGTTTTTCAAATTTTTTCAGTAATTTTATCTTGTTGAATGTTGAAGAAAATTTCCTAATTTTTTTCTAATTTCAGTGTTAGTTTTGTGCAGGCGTTTGTCCCTAATGCTCCTTTGAAAGGTTTATAATGATTTGGAGGACCAACGTCCAAAAAAAAAATTGACATGAAGTGAACTTTGATATAATGATCAGTTAACAGTTTGGTGAGGTATTCCTCGATTAGATTGCATAAATGGTTATGTCGTTTAATTTATTATTTTATTTTTCTTGACATGGAGATCAATCCAGAGATACCTTCATGAAATTATGATCTTTTGGCTTATATCAAGTGACAACCATTAGTTTCACACACATTCGCTGGTCTAACCGTGTTTTGCTTGTACGTTGATACAAAGCTTATAATATCTGCTAATCGTTGAATTTGATTGTGTCATTTAGACAACCTAAGTTCAGAACTTCTAATGGTTGATATTTGATACATGGGAGGTACATTTCCTCTTTCAAACTACAGTTATCCATGCATTTAAAACACTTCATTATCCGAAATTTTTACTGAAAGCTAGTTGGCCTACTTACCATCTCAAATTGCTATCCTGGCCTTTGACACTAGTCTTCAATTAGACAGAACTTTTTAGTGCTATGTGGATACATAATCCTAAGAAATATTTGGTTTCATGTGGACAAATAGAGTTTAGTTTGAACCAAGATTGTTTCAAGTAGGGGAGATCATTAGGAAATGTATACTTTAATTTGTTTCACTGTGCAACTTCCTCGGGAAATAGAGATTCAATTTTATTCTTTTTTTTTTCAACTAAAAGTTACTAGTATCCTGTATAAGCTCATATACCTTTCAATCAGCATCAATTTCTTGTGGTCTCGGGCAGTGGATTTTATTATCTAGTACACTAGCCACCTATTTATCACCCCCACACACTTTCACCAAACTCACATTTTCAATACACCACATTGACCCCTCTTCCACTATCCATCGGAACCTTTCTTAGCTCGTAATAGGTGATCTCTGGGATAATATGATTGCCTTCAAACTGTTGAACAAGAGAGATGTATCAAACAATAGCAAGCACCACCACTGTTTTGAAATTAGTGCCTCATTAAATACCTTAATCATTCTAATACCAAGTACTCCTTCCTTAGGAGAAGCCACCTTGAAGAAGGAAATTAAAAAGAAAACCTAACCTCTAAAGTCTAAAATGTTAATCTCTAAACCCTAAGTCCTAAAAAAATGTCCACTACTAAAGAACTAGTCTTTTTGAGAAAATACAACAACAATATCTTCCTTTTCCTAAAATCCCATATTAGGTTTTTCTCTTTCTAATACGAGTACTTAGAGATCTATCCTCATCATCTAGAGAGAGTGGACATCATAAAAGTGTTCTATCTAGGTATGATAAAAAAGAAATAAGAGATGTATTGATGGGATTTCCTCGGTTTCTACCTCAGCTTGAAGTCCAAGTGTTAATCTTTCTTAAATTTACACAGACTATATAGTCTAGGAAAGATTGCAACACGAATGTAGATATTATAATAATCAAGGACGATCTAAGTAAGGAATGGGTGAGGTTTTAATAAATTAGCTTGTACCACACGTAGTTTCCATTTGATCCTGCGCTTATTAGGGTATGAGATAACAATACATTACTACTAAGTTACAACAGCACTACATGTGCCAAAAACCATGCAGGAAAAGACTAGTTTGGTGCTTCGTTAGGATAGATGTACGTGGGTAGTTGCTTACCACGACCCTGGCCCCATATGGAATCTCCCATCCATCTATCCCCAAGGCCCATCGTCACCACCTATGGCTTGTCTAGCACTAGGTTGACACCTCTACAAAGACTTGCAACGTATGTGCCTACTCAACCACAACATGGGGTGCATCGGCACTAACTGAATCGTGGACTCAGGCATGAATGCATGCATATTTCAACAACCAATCAACGTATCCAAGTTTAACTTATTTATTCACAGGTTTCAACAACATTGTATAGGCTCTGATCACCACCTATGTAGCCAACAAAATCGGGTAAATAACAAGAACTAAAAGTATATTCAATCCTTAAATTTTTTTTTTTCATTTCTTTCAAATATATTTCTTAATTTTAATTTCAAATATAATTTGATTAACAAACAGCCCAATTTTATTCTCAACCATATCAAATCACTCTCCTTTTATCTTTATTTATATTTTTTATTTTTTAATTGCTTACCTTAAATTCAACTTTTTAATATTCATATCTATATAAATTGACTTTCAATAATATAAAAAAATTTGTCAATAATTGAAAATAAATAACGTTGTATTACAATATAAATTATTTAGCGTGACTCCAAAATATAATTTATATCTTAAAAATATTTGTTTATTAAGATTTTGAATTATAATATATTTGATATTTTCAAAAACATTTATTTATTATAAGTTTTAGTTATATAAAAATTAATATTTATACAATGTATTGTACATAAAATACTTGTTATTTTAAATTATTTAAAAATAAAACATTATAATGAAAAGAAATATTTTTGTTTCGTAAATTCTTAAATGCGGCATTTATTTATGTAAAAAACGAAGGTATGAATTCTGTTTTGATATATATTTATGGAGAACTTTACTTTCCTTCTTAGAATTCATACAATGTAAATTATTCCAAAGACTGAACATTTAAGAAACTCATTTAAAATAAAATTTAAAATAACCGTACAGGATATTCCTTAAAAAATCTAAGTATTAAATGCTTAAACATTTAGTATAACAAAAATTATATAAATTTTTTTCCTTAAGAAAAGCATTTACTTTTTGTGTCAAGTTGAAAATCATATTAAAGAGATTTATTAAGAAATATAAAATAATATATTATGTCAATATTAAATACATTTGATTATTAAACAATAATAGACATCATAGAATGAATTAAATCCCTGCTAATAAAAAAACACTATTAGTATTATTTTTTGTTACTATACTATTGGTACCAAGTATTCGTCAGTTTAGTCGGTGATCAACCGCTACCGAAAAACTTGACTGACCACATGGAATAGAGTCTCCTTTCACGCAATCACATTTTTTCCGTCCACACAAAATATATATTCACGGAAAACATATCATTAGCATTATTCTTTAATATATATCCACACAAAAGGGGAAAGAAAAAAGTAAGAATTATCATAAAATAGTCCTATTCCTTTTGTTTTTTCTCTTACAGAAATATTCCTTATTCCTTAAGGATTAATTTTCCAATCTAATTATAAACATCATTCCTTTTTTAAAACAAAAGTCTTATCACAATTAATTATAGCACTTGACCACATTTATGAATACCTCCAATCCATCCAATGGTCTTATCTCTTGTAAAAAGGAAAAAAATAACAAAGTACAAGCAAACAAAAACACATAAGGCAACATTTGTCAAATAAAAAACAAATCCCTAAACATGGTTCCCTTTTCCCGCCCTATAAAATCTCTGCCTTGTCCCAACCTCCTAGACAAATTACTTCTCAAATTCCCCTCTCACTCAATTTCTTGTTTTCTGTCTCTCTTGGTTCTCTTGCAACGGCCCAAGCAATGGCAAAAGAACCAAGATCATCCGAGATGGAAACACAAAACATTGCCGAAGGATGACCGACAAAGGTTCCAAAGGTGGAGACAGAACAATTGAATGTTAAGCTCAAAACTGCAGACGATATCACCTTCGAGGTGGAAGCTTTGATCGTGAAGGAGATGGAGACGGTGCAGTCCTTCATCAACGCCACCAACACTGACGCCTCCACAGTCATCACACTCCACAACGTCACAAGTCGCGTACTCAACCAAATCGTTGAGTATTGCTCAGAGCGTAGTCCTGTTGCCGGAGCTGCCAACCTCAAGGCGTTGAAGGAGTTTGATGAGCAGTTCACCGAGGCATTGAGCCTGGATGAGATGAAGGAATTGGTCCTCGCTGCAAACTACCTCAACATGAAGAAACTACTTGATTTGTTGACTACTAGCATTGCCAATGCCATCAAGAACAAGAGCGTGGAGTTCGTGAGGAATTTCTTTGGTGTCACCAACGATTATACGCCGGTGGAAGAGGCACAGTTTCGCCAAGCGAACGCCTGGTCATTTGAAAACATTGATCAAAATTGAAATGATTTGATTGGGCAAATGGACAATTAGGGTTTCCTTGGTGAAAATACTGAGATTATAGATTAAAGTTTATCTTTTTTGCAATTGTAAAACAACATGTATTTTCTGAGATTGTTAATTAAGAAGGAATAAATACTTTATTTTTGTTTCTGTTGAATTTTCTTATAACATTTTTTTATTGCATAAAATTTACGGCAGAGACTCTAACTCCCTAAGAAGACGAGCAGGGACCTTTACTGTAACATCCCCTTGGAGTTAAAGCCGTAAAAGTAAACTAGAATCCATCTCCCCTTAATCTCTTCCCCTGTCAAAGCAACTAAGTCATTCAACTTTATCATCTATGATTTATTGATTGTTATTTTTTTTTATAAGGTACTGCATTTTCTCCTGTCATTATTAGCTAGTGAAAAGAAAGGTATTATTAAGTAATTAAGATGTTATGAATAATTTATTAAAAACTTATATTGATGGTATGCATAATAATTCTTCCTCTTGTAGTAAACTTTGTTCATCAGAACTGACAATAAAATATAAGTATCAACATGATGTAATATATAGATAGAACCTGCCAAGCAGATAATCATAATATATAGTGCATGTCAGGCAATTATAGATCTGCAATTCAAGAAACTTCAGTTAAGCATGGAATGTACAACGCCACTACAACATCATTGAGATCATCAGATCACAGATAGAAGTTATGCAAAGTCAAGATGTTAAGTGGCACACACACCTATAGCTGTTGCAGATCCATCAAGCAAGTGTTTGTGCCTCAGTAGCGCCAGGTGGTAGTGAAAAGGATTGTGAAAACCAAAATGTGAAGGAGAAAGTGCTCTGTTCCATCTTTTTCTACAAAACAAAACAGAAAACAATGACCAAAAACTAGGGCCAAAAAGAAAAATTAAGAAAATATATTGATTAAATTAAGAATCACAAAACCTTATATTTAATGCTTCAAGCTAGCATTCTCATTTTATATTTTAGTCGTTTAGAGCTCCAAAAACTAGAAATAATGAAGCAAATAAAAAACTAAAAAATAAAACCACTGTCGGTTAACAATCATGCCATTGAAGTCGAGCAATAGTATCACCCATGACCAATCCATTAGATCCCCAACACCATTGTTTGTGCCCTGTGACCAAGATACCAATATCAACAAGTAACAAAGTTCACCAAGCCAGTGGATAAGATGCAGATGGATGCAAAGATCACAGTCAAAAGTCAAGCAAAAAACAACAATGGAAAGCACAAAGTAATCTGATAAACAGGTTTGACAACTCCTTTTTCATTTACCCTGACTTGTTCTTGTTCGGGAAGAGGAATGCTCTGTGTTTGTGCCTGTGCCCGTGAACACAATCAAGTGCAAAAGCGAAACCCATGTTCACACTGTCATTTGAGAGAAAATTCCTGCAACTCCAGCACATAATTATAATCGCAATTTCAGTTGGCATTAACAATAAATAACCGGCGAAGCATATCAACTACACATTACAGTACACAATCAAGTTACCATTAACTGTGGGATTGACCACAACCTTTGGAAGCAGCAACCCTTTCATCACTCCAATTTTTGAAGATGTGGATGAAGGCATCGGGTCTGTAAAGTGATGTGCGGCGCTGGGAGAACTCGCACATCTCCGTCAGGTTTTGCAATTTTGACCTAAACATCAAAAAAAAAAAAAAAAAAAAAAGCCTGTGTGAGAGAGATAAAGAGTGTGTATGTGTGTGTGTGAAGGAACTCACGAATTTGGGAACAACATTATGTTTGTAGGGAATGCATACTGTAGTAAACCCTAAACCCTTTGCGTGCGCCATGGTGAAACGATGAAGCGCAAACTACAGAGACTCAATCTACTGTTTGCGGTGGATGGTTTCCTTGATAAGGATGACATTGAGATTTTTTAGGTTCTGAATCTTCACTAAGGGTATATCCGTAAGCGTAGTCATGGGGATGGGTGGTGTTAACACTTGAGGTTTTTGAGGTGGTGGGATTAGGATGGATGGCACAATTTCTTTTTGGCCATATAATATTCAAGGAGAGGGATTTTTCTTTTCTAGGGTTTCTATTGTTGTGATAGCGGAAGGAAAGATGAAGAGGAACAAAAGAGGAGAGAATATGTTTGAAAAAGAAAGAGATATTTTTAGGGAAAAACACGGAGGAAACTTAAAACGTAGAGGATTGAAAATTTTAAGACATTTCCAACGGTTCCAACTTAACCTCCGCTATTTAACCACGTTTTTTGCCAAAACCCTGTTAACGTCCATAATTTAACATGGGTTGATTGAACCGTAGGAAAGTGTTGACATTTACAGGGGTTAGCATAATCGTAGTTAAATAACCGTGGTTACATCCCCTTTTTTTTGTAGTGATACTATTAGCATTAGTGTATCATATTCTTTGTCCCGGATTTGAGGAATGCATTTTTTTTTTAATTTTTAACTTAAAATTAATAAAACTTTATAATTTTTTACCGAAGAATTTGTTGTTCTTCTTCATAGCAAATTGTACACACATTATACATAAGGAAATAGATCGATCACTTTGTGACTCTTTATTTTGGGGGGAGAGGTCACCATGACATTGGTGTGAAGTATTCACCTGTGTTTTCAGTGACTAATCTCCGTTGGATAACCTGGCCGGTCACCTTTAGAGGGGTCTTCCCTCCCAACCATGTTTTTTTTTTTCGTCCACAAAGCTCGAGTCTGAGACGTTGCTTAAGGGATCTAAGCCCAATGCCACTCAGACCAACGACGTGTTGATAATCACTTTGTGGCTCTAAAAATTATTGACCAATATTTAGTAGCATGTGTAATTAGTTTTTCAAATTTTTTCAGTAATTTTATCTTGTTGAAGAAATTTTTCTAATTTTATTCTAGTTTCAGTGTTTATTTTGTGCAGGCGTTTGTCCCTAATGCTCCTTTGAAAGGTTTATAATGATTTGGAGGACCAACTTCCAAAAAAAAAAAAAATTGACATGAAGTTAACTTTGATATAATGATCAGTTAACAGTTTGCTGAGGTATTCCTCGATCATATTGCATAAATGGTTATGCCGTTTAATTTATTTTATTTTATTTTTCTTCACATGGAGATCAATCCAGAGATGCCTTCATGAAATTATGATCTTCTGGCTTATATCAAGTGACAACCATTAGTTTCACAAACATTCACTGGTCTAACTGTGTTTCGCTTGTACGTTGATACAAAGCTTATAATATCTACTAATCGTTGAATTTGATTGTGTCATTTAGACAATCAAAGCTCAGAACTTGTAATGGTTGATATTTGATACATGGGAGGTAGATTTACTCTTTCAAATTACAGTTCTCCATGCATTTAAAACACTTCATTATCTGAAATTTTTACTGAAAGCTAGTTGGCCTACTTATCATCTCAGATTGCTATCCTGGCCTTTGACACACTAGTCTTCAATTAGACAGAATTTTGTAGTGCTATGTGGATACATAATCCTAAGAAATATTTGGTTGCATGTGGACAAATAGAGTTTAGTTTGAACAAAGATTGTTTCAAGTAGCTAGGGGAGATCATTAGGAAATGTATACTTTAACTTGTTTCACTGTGCAACTTCCTCGGGAAATAGAGATTCAATTTTATTCTATTTGTTTTGTTTTCCCAACAAAAAGTTACTTGTATCCTGTATAAGCTCATATTATACCATTAAATCAGCATCAGTTTCTTGTGGTCTTGGGCACTGGATTTTATTATTTAGTACACTGGGCACCTATTTCTGGCCCCACACTTTCAGTCTTTCACCGAACTCCCATGTTCAATACACCACATTGCCCTGCTATTACACTATCCATCGGCACCTTTCTAATCTCGTAATAGGTGATCTCTGGGGTAATATGATTGCCTTCAAACTGTTGAAGAAGAGAGAAGTATCAAACACTGGCAAGCACCACCACTATTTTGAAATTAGTGCCTCGTTAAATGCCTTAATCATTCTAATGCCAAGTCCTCCTTCCTTAGGAGAAGCCACCTTGAAGAAGGAAATTAAAAAGAAAACCTAACCTCTAAAGTCTAAAATGTTAATCTCTAAACCCTAAATCCTAAAAAATGTCCCCTACTAAAGAACTAGTCTTTAGAGAAAATACAACAACAATGTCTTCCTTTTCCTAAAATCCCATATTAGGTTTTTCTCTTTCTAATACAAGTACTTAGAGATCTATCCTCATCATCTAGAGAGAGTGGACATCATAAAAGTTTTCTATCTAGGCATGATAAAAAAGAAAGAAGAGATGTATTGATGGGATTTCCTCGGTTTCTACCTCAGCTTGATGTCCAAGTGTTAATCTTTCTTAAATTTACTCAGACTATATAGTCTAGGAAAGATTGCAACACGAATGTAGATATTATAATAATCAAGGACGATCTAAGTAAGGAATGGGTGAGGTTTTAATAAATTAGCTTGTACCAGACGTTGTTTCCATTTGATCCTGCGCTTATTAGGGTAAGAGATAAGAATACATTACTACTAAGTTACAACAGCACTACATGTGCCAAAAGCCATGCAGGAAAAGACTAGTTTGGTGCTTCGTTAGGATAAACGTACGTGCGTAGTTGCTTACCACGACCTTGGCCCCATACGGAATCTCCCATCCATCTATCCCCAAGGCCCATCGTTACGGCCTATGGCTTGTCTAGCACTAGGTTGACACCTCAACAAATACTCGCAACGTACGTGCCTGCTCAACCACAGCATGAGGTCCATCGGCACTACCTGAATCGTGGACTCATGCATGAACGCATGCATATTTCAACAACCAATCAACGTATCCAAGTTTAACTTATTCATTCACAGGCTTCAACAACATTGTATAGGCTCTGAACACCACCTATGTAGCCAACAAAGTCGGGCAAATTACAAGAACAAAAAGTATATTTGAGCCTTAATTTTTTTTCATTTCTTTCAAATATATTTCTTAATTTTAATTCAAATATAATTTGAATAACAAATAGCCCAATTTTATTCTCAACCGTATCAAATCACTCTCCTATTGTCTTTATTTATATATTTTACTTTTTAATTGCTTACCTTCAATTCAACTTTTTAATATTTATTTCTATATAAATTGACTTTCAATAATATAAAAATAAAATTGTCAATAATTGAAAATAACGTTGTATTACAATATAAATTATTTATCGTGAATCCAAAATATAATTTATATCTTAAAAATATTTATTTATTAAGATTTTTAATTATAATATATTTGATATTTTCAAAAACATTTATTTATTATAAGTTTTAATTATATAAAAATTAACAGTTATACAATGTATTGTACATAAAATACTTGTTATTTTAAATTATTTAAAAAATAAAACATTATAATGAAAAGAAATATTTTGTTTCGTAAATTCTTAAATGCGGCATTTATTTATGTAAAAAAGAATGGTATGAATTCTGTTTTGATATATGTTTATGGAGGACTTTACTTTCCTTCTTATAATTCATACAATGTAAATTATTCCAAAGACTGGAGATTTAAGAAACTCGTTTAAAATAAATTTTAAAATAACCGTACAGCATATTCCTTACAAAATCTGAGTAATAAATTTTAAACATTTAGTATAACAAAAATTGTATAAAAAAAATTTCCTTAAGAAAAGCATTAACTTTTTGTGTCAAGTTGACAATCATATTAAAGAGATTAATTAAGAAATATATAATAATATATTATGTCAATATTTAATACATTTGATTATTAAACAATAATAGATATCATAGAATGAATTAAATCCCCGATAATAAAAAAAACACTATTAGTATTATTTTTTGTTACTATACAATTGGGACCAAGTATTCATCAGTTTTGTCGGTGATCAACCGCTACCGAAAAACTTGACTGACCACATGGAATAGAGTCTCCTATCATATATCACAATTTTACCGTCCACTCAAAATATATATTCACAAAAAACATATCATTAGCATTATTCTTTAAAATACATGCACACAAAAGAGGAAAGAAAAAAGTAAGTATTATCATAAAATAGTCCTTTTCCTTTTGTTTTTTCTCTTACAGAAATATTCCTTATTCCTTGAGGATTAATTTTTCAATCTAATTATAAACATATTTCCTTATTTAAAACAAAAATCTTATCACAATTAATTACCACTTGACCACATTTATGAATACCTCCAATCCATCCAATGGTCTTATCCCTTGTAAAAAGGGAAAAAAAATAACAAAGTACAAGCAAACAAGATCACATAAGGCTACATTCGTCAAATAAATAAAAATCCCTAAACATGGTTCCCTTTCCCACCCTATAAAAGCTCTGCCTTCTCCCAACCTCCAAGGCAAATTACTTCTCAAATTCCCCTCTCACTCAATTTCTTGTTTTCTGTCTCTCTCGGTTCTCTTGCAACGGCCCAAGCAATGGCAAAAGAACCAAGATCATCCATGAATGAAACACAAAATATTGCCAAAGGACGACCGGCCAAGGTTCCTAGGGTGGCGACAGAAGAATCGAAGATTATTCTCAAAACTGCAGACGACATCACCTTCGAGGTGGAAGCGTCGATCGTGAAGGAGATGGAGACGGTGCAGTCCTTAATCAACGCCACCGACACTCACGCCTCCACGGTCATTCCACTCGACCATGTCACCAGTCGCGAACTTAACCGAATCGTTGAGTACTGCTCAGAGCGTCGTCGTGTCACCGGAGCTGCCAACCTCAAGGCGTTGAAGGAGTTTGATGAGCAGTTCGCCGAGGCGCTGAGCTTGGATGAGATGAAGGAATTGGTCCTCGCTGCAAACTACCTCAACATGAAGAAACTACTTGACTTCTTGACCACTAGCATCGCCAACGCCATTAAGAACAAGAGCGTGGAGTTCGTGAGGAATTTCTTTGGCGTCACCAACGATTATACGCCGGAGGAAGAGGCACAGTTTCGCCAAGCCAACGCCTGGTCATCCGAAAACATTGACCAAGATTGAAATGATTTGATAGGGCAATGGAGAATTAGGGTTTCCTTGGTGAAAATACTGATATTATAGATTAAAGTTTATCTTTTTTGCAATTGTAAAACAACATGTATTTTCTGAGATTGTTAATCAAGAAGGAATAAATACTTTATTTTTGTTTCTGTTGAATTTTCTTATAACAATTTTTTATTGCATAAAATTTATAGCATAACACCCTGAGAAGAGGAGCAGGGACCTTTACTGTAACATCCCCTTGGGGTTAAAGCCGTAAAAGTAAACTAGAATCCATCTCCCCTTAATCTCTTCCCCTGTCAAAGCAACTAAGTCATTCAACTTTATCATTTATGATTTATTGATTGTTATTTTTCTTATAAGGTACTGCATTTTTTTCCCGTCATTATTAGCTTGTGTCTGTATGGGATTCAACAATTAATTACATTAAATTTATAAAGTTTTTTATAATTGGTTTGTGACTAGTAAATAAATACTATTTTTTAATTATTATTTTTTCACTGTCTTGCCTGCTCATGTGCATATTTTCTTTTGAATAAGACAAAAAATAAAAGATAAAGAAAATTGAATAAAAAATTATAGAATGTACGGTTATATATATATATATAGCACTTACAAGGCCAAACAGGTAAAACAAATGTGTAATGTAAAATAAGATATTTCGAGTTATGATTATAGATTATAAACAACTAAAAGTTGTGTTGCTCTTTGGTTTTGACTTGTGCTTATAATTAGTGTATCATATTCTTTGTCCCGGATTTGAGGAATGCATTTTTTTTTTAATTTTTAACTTAAAATTAATAAAACTTTATAATTTTTTACCGAAGAATTTGTTGTTCTTCTTCATAGCAAATTGTACACACATTATACATAAGGAAATAGATCGATCACTTTGTGACTCTTTATTTTGGGGGGAGAGGTCACCATGACATTGGTGTGAAGTATTCACCGGTGTTTTCAGTGACTAATCTCCGTTGGATAACCTGGCCGGTCACCTTTAGAGGGGTCTTCCCTCCCAACCATGTTTTTTTTTTCCGTCCACAAAGCTCGAGTCTGAGACGTTGCTTAAGGGATCTAAGCCCAATGCCACTCAGACCAACGACGTGTTGATAATCACTTTGTGGCTCTAAAAATTATTGACCAATATTTAGTAGCATCTGTAATTAGTTTTTCAAATTTTTTCAGTAATTTTATCTTGTTGAAGAAATTTTTCTAATTTTATTCTAGTTTCAGTGTTTGTTTTGTGCAGGCGTTTGTCCCTAATGCTCCTTTGAAAGGTTTATAATGATTTGGAGGACCAACTTCCAAAAAAAAAAAAATTGACATGAAGTTAACTTTGATATAATGATCAGTTAACAGTTTGCTGAGGTATTCCTCGATCATATTGCATAAATGGTTATGCCGTTTAATTTATTTTATTTTATTTTTCTTGACACGGAGATCAATCCAGAGATGCCTTCATGAAATTATGATCTTCTGGCTTATATCAAGTGACAACCATTAGTTTCACAAACATTCACTGGTCTAACTGTGTTTCGCTTGTACGTTGATACAAAGCTTATAATATCTACTAATCGTTGAATTTGATTGTGTCATTTAGACAATCAAAGCTCAGAACTTGTAATGGTTGATGTTTGATACATGGGAGGTAGATTTACTCTTTCAAATTACAGTTCTCCATGCATTTAAAACACTTCATTATCTGAAATTTTTACTGAAAGCTAGTTGGCCTACTTATCATCTCAGATTGCTATCCTGGCCTTTGACACACTAGTCTTCAATTAGACAGAATTTTGTAGTGCTATGTGGATACATAATCCTAAGAAATATTTGGTTGCACGTGGACAAATAGAGTTTAGTTTGAACAAAGATTGTTTCAAGTAGCTAGGGGAGATCATTAGGAAATGTATACTTTAACTTGTTTAACTGTGCAACTTCCTCGGGAAATAGAGATTCAATTTTATTCTTTTTTTTTTTTTTGTTTTCCCAACAAAAAGTTACTTGTATCCTGGATAAACTCATATTATACCATTAAATCAGCATCAGTTTCTTGTGGTCTTGAGCACTGGATTTTATTATCTAGTACACTGGGCACCTATTTCTGGCCACACACTTTCAGTCTTTCACCAAACTCCCATTTTCAATACACCACATTGACCCCTCTTCCACTATCCATCGGCACCTTTCTAATCCCGTAATAGGTGATCTCTGGGGTAATATGATTGCCTTCAAACTGTTGAAGAAGAGAGAAGTATCAAACAATGGCAAGCACCACCACTGTTTTGAAATTAGTGCCTCGTTAAATGCCTTAATCATTCTAATGCCAAGTCCTCCTTCCTTAGGAGAAGCCACCTTGAAGAAGGAAATTAAAAAGAAAACCTAACCTCTAAAGTCTAAAATGTTAATCTCTAAACCCTAAATCCTAAAAAATGTCCCCTACTAAAGAACTAGTCTTTAGAGAAAATAGAACAACAATGTCTTCCTTTTCCTAAAATCCCATATTAGGTTTTTCTCTTTCTAATACAAGTACTTAGAGATCTATCCTCATCATCTAGAGAGAGTGGACATCATAAAAGTTTTCTATCTAGGCATGATAAAAAAGAAAGAAGAGATGTATTGATGGGATTTCCTCGGTTTCTACCTCAGCTTGATGTCCAAGTGTTAATCTTTCTTAAATTTACTCAGACTATATAGTCTAGGAAAGATTGCAACACGAATGTAGATATTATAATAATCAAGGACGATCTAAGTAAGGAATGGGTGAGGTTTTAATAAATTAGCTTGTACCAGACGTTGTTTCCATTTGATCCTGCGCTTATTAGGGTAAGAGATAAGAATACATTACTACTAAGTTACAACAGCACTTCATGTGCCAAAAGCCATGCAGGAAAAGACTAGTTTGGTGCTTCGTTAGGATAAACGTACGTGCGTAGTTGCTTACCACGACCTTGGCCCCATACGGAATCTCCCATCCATCTATCCCCAAGGCCCATCGTTACGGCCTATGGCTTGTCTAGCACTAGGTTGACACCTCAACAAATGCTCGCAACGTACGTGCCTGCTCAACCACAGCATGAGGTCCATCGGCACTACCTGAATCGTGGACTCATGCATGAACGCATGCATATTTCAACAACCAATCAACGTATCCAAGTTTAACTTATTCATTCACAGGCTTCAACAACATTGTATAGGCTCTGAACACCACCTATGTAGCCAACAAAATCGGGCAAATTACAAGAACAAAAAGTATATTTGAGCCTTAATTTTTTTTCATTTCTTTCAAATATATTTCTTAATTTTAATTCAAATATAATTTGAATAACAAATAGCCCAATTTTATTCTCAACCGTATCAAATCACTCTCCTATTGTCTTTATTTATATATTTTACTTTTTAATTGCTTACCTTCAATTCAACTTTTTAATATTTATTTCTATATAAATTGACTTTCAATAATATAAAAATAAAATTGTCAATAATTGAAAATAACGTTGTATTACAATATAAATTATTTATCGTCAATCCAAAATATAATTTATATCTTAAAAATATTTATTTATTAAGATTTTTAATTATAATATATTTGACATTTTCAAAAACATTTATTTATTATAAGTTTTAATTATATAAAAATTAATAGTTATACAATGTATTGTACATAAAATACTTGTTATTTTAAATTATTTAAAAAATAAAACATTATAATGAAAAGAAATATTTTGTTTCGTAAATTCTTAAATGCGGCATTTATTTATGTAAAAAAGAATGGTATGAATTCTGTTTTGATATATGTTTATGGAGGACTTTACTTTCCTTCTTATAATTCATACAATGTAAATTATTCCAAAGACTGGAGATTTAAGAAACTCGTTTAAAATAAATTTTAAAATAACCGTACAGCATATTCCTTACAAAATCTGAGTAATAAATTTTAAACATTTAGTATAACAAAAATCATATAAAAAAAATTTCCTTAAGAAAAGCATTTACTTTTTGTGTCAAGTTGACAATCATATTAAAGAGATTAATTAAGAAATATATAATAATATATTATGTCAATATTAAATACATTTGATTATTAAACAATAATAGATATCATAGAATGAATTAAATCCCCGCTAATAAAAAAAACACTATTAGTATTATTTTTTGTTACTATACAATTGGGACCAAGTATTCATCAGTTTTGTCGGTGATCAACCGCTACCGAAAAACTTGACTGACCACATGGAATAGAGTCTCCTATCATATATCACAATTTTACCGTCCACACAAAATATATATTCACAAAAAACATATCATTAGCATTATTCTTTAAAATACATGCACACAAAAGAGGAAAGAAAAAAGTAAGTATTATCATAAAATAGTCCTTTTCCTTTTGTTTTTTCTCTTACAGAAATATTCCTTATTCCTTGAGGATTAATTTTTCAATCTAATTATAAACATCTTTCCTTATTTAAAACAAAAATCTTATCACAATTAATTACCACTTGACCACATTTATGAATACCTCCAATCCATCCAATGGTCTTATCCCTTGTAAAAAGGGAAAAAAAATAACAAAGTACAAGCAAACAAGATCACATAAGGCTACATTCGTCAAATAAATAAAAATCCCTAAACATGGTTCCCTTTCCCACCCTATAAAAGCTCTGCCTTCTCCCAACCTCCAAGACAAATTACTTCTCAAATTCCCCTCTCACTCAATTTCTTGTTTTCTGTCTCTCTCGGTTCTCTTGCAACGGCCCAAGCAATGGCAAAAGAACCAAGATCATCCATGAATGAAACACAAAATATTGCCAAAGGACGACCGGCCAAGGTTCCTAGGGTGGCGACAGAAGAATCGAAGATTATTCTCAAAACTGCAGACGACATCACCTTCGAGGTGGAAGCGTCGATCGTGAAGGAGATGGAGACGGTGCAGTCCTTAATCAACGCCACCGACACTCACGCCTCCACGGTCATTCCACTCGACCATGTCACCAGTCGCGAACTTAACCGAATCGTTGAGTACTGCTCAGAGCGTCGTCGTGTCACCGGAGCTGCCAACCTCAAGGCGTTGAAGGAGTTTGATGAGCAGTTCGCCGAGGCGCTGAGCTTGGATGAGATGAAGGAATTGGTCCTCGCTGCAAACTACCTCAACATGAAGAAACTACTTGACTTCTTGACCACTAGCATCGCCAACGCCATTAAGAACAAGAGCGTGGAGTTCGTGAGGAATTTCTTTGGCGTCACCAACGATTATACGCCGGAGGAAGAGGCACAGTTTCGCCAAGCCAACGCCTGGTCATCCGAAAACATTGACCAAGATTGAAATGATTTGATAGGGCAATGGAGAATTAGGGTTTCCTTGGTGAAAATACTGATATTATAGATTAAAGTTTATCTTTTTTGCAATTGTAAAACAACATGTATTTTCTGAGATTGTTAATCAAGAAGGAATAAATACTTTATTTTTGTTTCTGTTGAATTTTCTTATAACAATTTTTTATTGCATAAAATTTATAGCATAACACCCTGAGAAGAGGAGCAGGGACCTTTACTGTAACATCCCCTTGGGGTTAAAGCCGTAAAAGTAAACTAGAATCCATCTCCCCTTAATCTCTTCCCCTGTCAAAGCAACTAAGTCATTCAACTTTATCATTTATGATTTATTGATTGTTATTTTTCTTATAAGGTACTGCATTTTTTTCCCGTCATTATTAGCTTGTGTCTGTATCAGATTCAACAATTAATTACATTAAATTTATAAAGTTTTTTATAATTGGTTTGTGACTAGTAAATAAATACTATTTTTTAATTATTATTTTTTCACTGTCTTGCCTGCTCATGTGCAGATTTTCTTTTGAATAAGACAAAAAATAAAAGATAAAGAAAATTGAATAAAAAATTATAGAATGTACGGTTATATATATATATAGCACTTACAAGGCCAAACAGGTAAAACAAATGTGTAATGTAAAATAAGATATTTCGTGTTATCATTATAGATTAATGATTATAAACAACTAAAAGTTGTGTTGCTCTTTGGTTTTGACTTGTGCTTATAATTAGTGTATCATATTCTTTGTCCCGGATTTGAGGAAAGCATTTTTTTTTTAATTTTTAACTTAAAATTAATAAAACTTTATAATTTTTTACCGAAGAATTTGTTGTTCTTCTTCATAGCAAATTGTACACACATTATACATAAGGAAATAGATCGATCACTTTGTGACTCTTTATTTTGGGGGGAGAGGTCACCATGACATTGGTGTGAAGTATTCACCGGTGTTTTCAGTGACTAATCTCCGTTGGATAACCTGGCCGGTCACCTTTAGAGGGGTCTTCCCTCCCAACCATGTTTTTTTTTTTCCGTCCACAAAGCTCGAGTCTGAGACGTTGCTTAAGGGATCTAAGCCCAATGCCACTCAGACCAACGACGTGTTGATAATCACTTTGTGGCTCTAAAAATTATTGACCAATATTTAGTAGCATCTGTAATTAGTTTTTCAAATTTTTTCAGTAATTTTATCTTGTTGAAGAAATTTTTCTAATTTTATTCTAGTTTCAGTGTTTGTTTTGTGCAGGCGTTTGTCCCTAATGCTCCTTTGAAAGGTTTATAATGATTTGGAGGACCAACTTCCAAAAAAAAAAAAATTGACATGAAGTTAACTTTGATATAATGATCAGTTAACAGTTTGCTGAGGTATTCCTCGATCATATTGCATAAATGGTTATGCCGTTTAATTTATTTTATTTTATTTTTCTTGACACGGAGATCAATCCAGAGATGCCTTCATGAAATTATGATCTTCTGGCTTATATCAAGTGACAACCATTAGTTTCACAAACATTCACTGGTCTAACTGTGTTTCGCTTGTACGTTGATACAAAGCTTATAATATCTACTAATCGTTGAATTTGATTGTGTCATTTAGACAATCAAAGCTCAGAACTTGTAATGGTTGATATTTGATACATGGGAGGTAGATTTACTCTTTCAAATTACAGTTCTCCATGCATTTAAAACACTTCATTATCTGAAATTTTTACTGAAAGCTAGTTGGCCTACTTATCATCTCAGATTGCTATCCTGGCCTTTGACACACTAGTCTTCAATTAGACAGAATTTTGTAGTGCTATGTGGATACATAATCCTAAGAAATATTTGGTTGCACGTGGACAAATAGAGTTTAGTTTGAACAAAGATTGTTTCAAGTAGCTAGGGGAGATCATTAGGAAATGTATACTTTAACTTGTTTAACTGTGCAACTTCCTCGGGAAATAGAGATTCAATTTTATTCTTTTTTTTTTTTTTGTTTTCCCAACAAAAAGTTACTTGTATCCTGGATAAACTCATATTATACCATTAAATCAGCATCAGTTTCTTGTGGTCTTGAGCACTGGATTTTATTATCTAGTACACTGGGCACCTATTTCTGGCCACACACTTTCAGTCTTTCACCAAACTCCCATTTTCAATACACCACATTGACCCCTCTTCCACTATCCATCGGCACCTTTCTAATCCCGTAATAGGTGATCTCTGGGGTAATATGATTGCCTTCAAACTGTTGAAGAAGAGAGAAGTATCAAACAATGGCAAGCACCACCACTGTTTTGAAATTAGTGCCTCGTTAAATGCCTTAATCATTCTAATGCCAAGTCCTCCTTCCTTAGGAGAAGCCACCTTGAAGAAGGAAATTAAAAAGAAAACCTAACCTCTAAAGTCTAAAATGTTAATCTCTAAACCCTAAATCCTAAAAAATGTCCCCTACTAAAGAACTAGTCTTTAGAGAAAATAGAACAACAATGTCTTCCTTTTCCTAAAATCCCATATTAGGTTTTTCTCTTTCTAATACAAGTACTTAGAGATCTATCCTCATCATCTAGAGAGAGTGGACATCATAAAAGTTTTCTATCTAGGCATGATAAAAAAGAAAGAAGAGATGTATTGATGGGATTTCCTCGGTTTCTACCTCAGCTTGATGTCCAAGTGTTAATCTTTCTTAAATTTACTCAGACTATATAGTCTAGGAAAGATTGCAACACGAATGTAGATATTATAATAATCAAGGACGATCTAAGTAAGGAATGGGTGAGGTTTTAATAAATTAGCTTGTACCAGACGTTGTTTCCATTTGATCCTGCGCTTATTAGGGTAAGAGATAAGAATACATTACTACTAAGTTACAACAGCACTTCATGTGCCAAAAGCCATGCAGGAAAAGACTAGTTTGGTGCTTCGTTAGGATAAACGTACGTGCGTAGTTGCTTACCACGACCTTGGCCCCATACGGAATCTCCCATCCATCTATCCCCAAGGCCCATCGTTACGGCCTATGGCTTGTCTAGCACTAGGTTGACACCTCAACAAATGCTCGCAACGTACGTGCCTGCTCAACCACAGCATGAGGTCCATCGGCACTACCTGAATCGTGGACTCATGCATGAACGCATGCATATTTCAACAACCAATCAACGTATCCAAGTTTAACTTATTCATTCACAGGCTTCAACAACATTGTATAGGCTCTGAACACCACCTATGTAGCCAACAAAATCGGGCAAATTACAAGAACAAAAAGTATATTTGAGCCTTAATTTTTTTTCATTTCTTTCAAATATATTTCTTAATTTTAATTCAAATATAATTTGAATAACAAATAGCCCAATTTTATTCTCAACCGTATCAAATCACTCTCCTATTGTCTTTATTTATATATTTTACTTTTTAATTGCTTACCTTCAATTCAACTTTTTAATATTTATTTCTATATAAATTGACTTTCAATAATATAAAAATAAAATTGTCAATAATTGAAAATAACGTTGTATTACAATATAAATTATTTATCGTCAATCCAAAATATAATTTATATCTTAAAAATATTTATTTATTAAGATTTTTAATTATAATATATTTGACATTTTCAAAAACATTTATTTATTATAAGTTTTAATTATATAAAAATTAATAGTTATACAATGTATTGTACATAAAATACTTGTTATTTTAAATTATTTAAAAAATAAAACATTATAATGAAAAGAAATATTTTGTTTCGTAAATTCTTAAATGCGGCATTTATTTATGTAAAAAAGAATGGTATGAATTCTGTTTTGATATATGTTTATGGAGGACTTTACTTTCCTTCTTATAATTCATACAATGTAAATTATTCCAAAGACTGGAGATTTAAGAAACTCGTTTAAAATAAATTTTAAAATAACCGTACAGCATATTCCTTACAAAATCTGAGTAATAAATTTTAAACATTTAGTATAACAAAAATCATATAAAAAAAATTTCCTTAAGAAAAGCATTTACTTTTTGTGTCAAGTTGACAATCATATTAAAGAGATTAATTAAGAAATATATAATAATATATTATGTCAATATTAAATACATTTGATTATTAAACAATAATAGATATCATAGAATGAATTAAATCCCCGCTAATAAAAAAAACACTATTAGTATTATTTTTTGTTACTATACAATTGGGACCAAGTATTCATCAGTTTTGTCGGTGATCAACCGCTACCGAAAAACTTGACTGACCACATGGAATAGAGTCTCCTATCATATATCACAATTTTACCGTCCACACAAAATATATATTCACAAAAAACATATCATTAGCATTATTCTTTAAAATACATGCACACAAAAGAGGAAAGAAAAAAGTAAGTATTATCATAAAATAGTCCTTTTCCTTTTGTTTTTTCTCTTACAGAAATATTCCTTATTCCTTGAGGATTAATTTTTCAATCTAATTATAAACATCTTTCCTTATTTAAAACAAAAATCTTATCACAATTAATTACCACTTGACCACATTTATGAATACCTCCAATCCATCCAATGGTCTTATCCCTTGTAAAAAGGGAAAAAAAATAACAAAGTACAAGCAAACAAGATCACATAAGGCTACATTCGTCAAATAAATAAAAATCCCTAAACATGGTTCCCTTTCCCACCCTATAAAAGCTCTGCCTTCTCCCAACCTCCAAGACAAATTACTTCTCAAATTCCCCTCTCACTCAATTTCTTGTTTTCTGTCTCTCTCGGTTCTCTTGCAACGGCCCAAGCAATGGCAAAAGAACCAAGATCATCCATGAATGAAACACAAAATATTGCCAAAGGACGACCGGCCAAGGTTCCTAGGGTGGCGACAGAAGAATCGAAGATTATTCTCAAAACTGCAGACGACATCACCTTCGAGGTGGAAGCGTCGATCGTGAAGGAGATGGAGACGGTGCAGTCCTTAATCAACGCCACCGACACTCACGCCTCCACGGTCATTCCACTCGACCATGTCACCAGTCGCGAACTTAACCGAATCGTTGAGTACTGCTCAGAGCGTCGTCGTGTCACCGGAGCTGCCAACCTCAAGGCGTTGAAGGAGTTTGATGAGCAGTTCGCCGAGGCGCTGAGCTTGGATGAGATGAAGGAATTGGTCCTCGCTGCAAACTACCTCAACATGAAGAAACTACTTGACTTCTTGACCACTAGCATCGCCAACGCCATTAAGAACAAGAGCGTGGAGTTCGTGAGGAATTTCTTTGGCGTCACCAACGATTATACGCCGGAGGAAGAGGCACAGTTTCGCCAAGCCAACGCCTGGTCATCCGAAAACATTGACCAAGATTGAAATGATTTGATAGGGCAATGGAGAATTAGGGTTTCCTTGGTGAAAATACTGATATTATAGATTAAAGTTTATCTTTTTTGCAATTGTAAAACAACATGTATTTTCTGAGATTGTTAATCAAGAAGGAATAAATACTTTATTTTTGTTTCTGTTGAATTTTCTTATAACAATTTTTTATTGCATAAAATTTATAGCATAACACCCTGAGAAGAGGAGCAGGGACCTTTACTGTAACATCCCCTTGGGGTTAAAGCCGTAAAAGTAAACTAGAATCCATCTCCCCTTAATCTCTTCCCCTGTCAAAGCAACTAAGTCATTCAACTTTATCATTTATGATTTATTGATTGTTATTTTTCTTATAAGGTACTGCATTTTTTTCCCGTCATTATTAGCTTGTGTCTGTATCAGATTCAACAATTAATTACATTAAATTTATAAAGTTTTTTATAATTGGTTTGTGACTAGTAAATAAATACTATTTTTTAATTATTATTTTTTCACTGTCTTGCCTGCTCATGTGCAGATTTTCTTTTGAATAAGACAAAAAATAAAAGATAAAGAAAATTGAATAAAAAATTATAGAATGTACGGTTATATATATATATATAGCACTTACAAGGCCAAACAGGTAAAACAAATGTGTAATGTAAAATAAGATATTTCGAGTTATGATTATAGATTATAAACAACTAAAAGTTGTGTTGCTCTTTGGTTTTGACTTGTGCTTATAATTAGTGTATCATATTCTTTGTCCCGGATTTGAGGAATGCATTTTTTTTTTAATTTTTAACTTAAAATTAATAAAACTTTATAATTTTTTACCGAAGAATTTGTTGTTCTTCTTCATAGCAAATTGTACACACATTATACATAAGGAAATAGATCGATCACTTTGTGACTCTTTATTTTGGGGGGAGAGGTCACCATGACATTGGTGTGAAGTATTCACCGGTGTTTTCAGTGACTAATCTCCGTTGGATAACCTGGCCGGTCACCTTTAGAGGGGTCTTCCCTCCCAACCATGTTTTTTTTTTCCGTCCACAAAGCTCGAGTCTGAGACGTTGCTTAAGGGATCTAAGCCCAATGCCACTCAGACCAACGACGTGTTGATAATCACTTTGTGGCTCTAAAAATTATTGACCAATATTTAGTAGCATCTGTAATTAGTTTTTCAAATTTTTTCAGTAATTTTATCTTGTTGAAGAAATTTTTCTAATTTTATTCTAGTTTCAGTGTTTGTTTTGTGCAGGCGTTTGTCCCTAATGCTCCTTTGAAAGGTTTATAATGATTTGGAGGACCAACTTCCAAAAAAAAAAAATTGACATGAAGTTAACTTTGATATAATGATCAGTTAACAGTTTGCTGAGGTATTCCTCGATCATATTGCATAAATGGTTATGCCGTTTAATTTATTTTATTTTATTTTTCTTGACACGGAGATCAATCCAGAGATGCCTTCATGAAATTATGATCTTCTGGCTTATATCAAGTGACAACCATTAGTTTCACAAACATTCACTGGTCTAACTGTGTTTCGCTTGTACGTTGATACAAAGCTTATAATATCTACTAATCGTTGAATTTGATTGTGTCATTTAGACAATCAAAGCTCAGAACTTGTAATGGTTGATATTTGATACATGGGAGGTAGATTTACTCTTTCAAATTACAGTTCTCCATGCATTTAAAACACTTCATTATCTGAAATTTTTACTGAAAGCTAGTTGGCCTACTTATCATCTCAGATTGCTATCCTGGCCTTTGACACACTAGTCTTCAATTAGACAGAATTTTGTAGTGCTATGTGGATACATAATCCTAAGAAATATTTGGTTGCACGTGGACAAATAGAGTTTAGTTTGAACAAAGATTGTTTCAAGTAGCTAGGGGAGATCATTAGGAAATGTATACTTTAACTTGTTTAACTGTGCAACTTCCTCGGGAAATAGAGATTCAATTTTATTCTATTTTTTTTTTTTGTTTTCCCAACAAAAAGTTACTTGTATCCTGGATAAACTCATATTATACCATTAAATCAGCATCAGTTTCTTGTGGTCTTGAGCACTGGATTTTATTATCTAGTACACTGGGCACCTATTTCTGGCCACACACTTTCAGTCTTTCACCAAACTCCCATTTTCAATACACCACATTGACTCCTCTTCCACTATCCATCGGCACCTTTCTAATCCCGTAATAGGTGATCTCTGGGGTAATATGATTGCCTTCAAACTGTTGAAGAAGAGAGAAGTATCAAACAATGGCAAGCACCACCACTGTTTTGAAATTAGTGCCTCGTTAAATGCCTTAATCATTCTAATGCCAAGTCCTCCTTCCTTAGGAGAAGCCACCTTGAAGAAGGAAATTAAAAAGAAAACCTAACCTCTAAAGTCTAAAATGTTAATCTCTAAACCCTAAATCCTAAAAAATGTCCCCTACTAAAGAACTAGTCTTTAGAGAAAATAGAACAACAATGTCTTCCTTTTCCTAAAATCCCATATTAGGTTTTTCTCTTTCTAATACAAGTACTTAGAGATCTATCCTCATCATCTAGAGAGAGTGGACATCATAAAAGTTTTCTATCTAGGCATGATAAAAAAGAAAGAAGAGATGTATTGATGGGATTTCCTCGGTTTCTACCTCAGCTTGATGTCCAAGTGTTAATCTTTCTTAAATTTACTCAGACTATATAGTCTAGGAAAGATTGCAACACGAATGTAGATATTATAATAATCAAGGACGATCTAAGTAAGGAATGGGTGAGGTTTTAATAAATTAGCTTGTACCAGACGTTGTTTCCATTTGATCCTGCGCTTATTAGGGTAAGAGATAAGAATACATTACTACTAAGTTACAACAGCACTTCATGTGCCAAAAGCCATGCAGGAAAAGACTAGTTTGGTGCTTCGTTAGGATAAACGTACGTGCGTAGTTGCTTACCACGACCTTGGCCCCATACGGAATCTCCCATCCATCTATCCCCAAGGCCCATCGTTACGGCCTATGGCTTGTCTAGCACTAGGTTGACACCTCAACAAATGCTCGCAACGTACGTGCCTGCTCAACCACAGCATGAGGTCCATCGGCACTACCTGAATCGTGGACTCATGCATGAACGCATGCATATTTCAACAACCAATCAACGTATCCAAGTTTAACTTATTCATTCACAGGCTTCAACAACATTGTATAGGCTCTGAACACCACCTATGTAGCCAACAAAATCGGGCAAATTACAAGAACAAAAAGTATATTTGAGCCTTAATTTTTTTTCATTTCTTTCAAATATATTTCTTAATTTTAATTCAAATATAATTTGAATAACAAATAGCCCAATTTTATTCTCAACCGTATCAAATCACTCTCCTATTGTCTTTATTTATATATTTTACTTTTTAATTGCTTACCTTCAATTCAACTTTTTAATATTTATTTCTATATAAATTGACTTTCAATAATATAAAAATAAAATTGTCAATAATTGAAAATAACGTTGTATTACAATATAAATTATTTATCGTCAATCCAAAATATAATTTATATCTTAAAAATATTTATTTATTAAGATTTTTAATTATAATATATTTGACATTTTCAAAAACATTTATTTATTATAAGTTTTAATTATATAAAAATTAATAGTTATACAATGTATTGTACATAAAATACTTGTTATTTTAAATTATTTAAAAAATAAAACATTATAATGAAAAGAAATATTTTGTTTCGTAAATTCTTAAATGCGGCATTTATTTATGTAAAAAAGAATGGTATGAATTCTGTTTTGATATATGTTTATGGAGGACTTTACTTTCCTTCTTATAATTCATACAATGTAAATTATTCCAAAGACTGGAGATTTAAGAAACTCGTTTAAAATAAATTTTAAAATAACCGTACAGCATATTCCTTACAAAATCTGAGTAATAAATTTTAAACATTTAGTATAACAAAAATCATATAAAAAAAATTTCCTTAAGAAAAGCATTTACTTTTTGTGTCAAGTTGACAATCATATTAAAGAGATTAATTAAGAAATATATAATAATATATTATGTCAATATTAAATACATTTGATTATTAAACAATAATAGATATCATAGAATGAATTAAATCCCCGCTAATAAAAAAAACACTATTAGTATTATTTTTTGTTACTATACAATTGGGACCAAGTATTCATCAGTTTTGTCGGTGATCAACCGCTACCGAAAAACTTGACTGACCACATGGAATAGAGTCTCCTATCATATATCACAATTTTACCGTCCACACAAAATATATATTCACAAAAAACATATCATTAGCATTATTCTTTAAAATACATGCACACAAAAGAGGAAAGAAAAAAGTAAGTATTATCATAAAATAGTCCTTTTCCTTTAGTTTTTTCTCTTACAGAAATATTCCTTATTCCTTGAGGATTAATTTTTCAATCTAATTATAAACATCTTTCCTTATTTAAAACAAAAATCTTATCACAATTAATTACCACTTGACCACATTTATGAATACCTCCAATCCATCCAATGGTCTTATCCCTTGTAAAAAGGGAAAAAAAATAACAAAGTACAAGCAAACAAGATCACATAAGGCTACATTCGTCAAATAAATAAAAATCCCTAAACATGGTTCCCTTTCCCACCCTATAAAAGCTCTGCCTTCTCCCAACCTCCAAGACAAATTACTTCTCAAATTCCCCTCTCACTCAATTTCTTGTTTTCTGTCTCTCTCGGTTCTCTTGCAACGGCCCAAGCAATGGCAAAAGAACCAAGATCATCCATGAATGAAACACAAAATATTGCCAAAGGACGACCGGCCAAGGTTCCTAGGGTGGCGACAGAAGAATCGAAGATTATTCTCAAAACTGCAGACGACATCACCTTCGAGGTGGAAGCGTCGATCGTGAAGGAGATGGAGACGGTGCAGTCCTTAATCAACGCCACCGACACTCACGCCTCCACGGTCATTCCACTCGACCATGTCACCAGTCGCGAACTTAACCGAATCGTTGAGTACTGCTCAGAGCGTCGTCGTGTCACCGGAGCTGCCAACCTCAAGGCGTTGAAGGAGTTTGATGAGCAGTTCGCCGAGGCGCTGAGCTTGGATGAGATGAAGGAATTGGTCCTCGCTGCAAACTACCTCAACATGAAGAAACTACTTGACTTCTTGACCACTAGCATCGCCAACGCCATTAAGAACAAGAGCGTGGAGTTCGTGAGGAATTTCTTTGGCGTCACCAACGATTATACGCCGGAGGAAGAGGCACAGTTTCGCCAAGCCAACGCCTGGTCATCCGAAAACATTGACCAAGATTGAAATGATTTGATAGGGCAATGGAGAATTAGGGTTTCCTTGGTGAAAATACTGATATTATAGATTAAAGTTTATCTTTTTTGCAATTGTAAAACAACATGTATTTTCTGAGATTGTTAATCAAGAAGGAATAAATACTTTATTTTTGTTTCTGTTGAATTTTCTTATAACAATTTTTTATTGCATAAAATTTATAGCATAACACCCTGAGAAGAGGAGCAGGGACCTTTACTGTAACATCCCCTTGGGGTTAAAGCCGTAAAAGTAAACTAGAATCCATCTCCCCTTAATCTCTTCCCCTGTCAAAGCAACTAAGTCATTCAACTTTATCATTTATGATTTATTGATTGTTATTTTTCTTATAAGGTACTGCATTTTTTTCCCGTCATTATTAGCTTGTGTCTGTATCAGATTCAACAATTAATTACATTAAATTTATAAAGTTTTTTATAATTGGTTTGTGACTAGTAAATAAATACTATTTTTTAATTATTATTTTTTCACTGTCTTGCCTGCTCATGTGCAGATTTTCTTTTGAATAAGACAAAAAATAAAAGATAAAGAAAATTGAATAAAAAATTATAGAATGTACGGTTATATATATATATATAGCACTTACAAGGCCAAACAGGTAAAACAAATGTGTAATGTAAAATAAGATATTTCGAGTTATGATTATAGATTATAAACAACTAAAAGTTGTGTTGCTCTTTGGTTTTGACTTGTGCTTATAATTAGTGTATCATATTCTTTGTCCCGGATTTGAGGAATGCATTTTTTTTTTAATTTTTAACTTAAAATTAATAAAACTTTATAATTTTTTACCGAAGAATTTGTTGTTCTTCTTCATAGCAAATTGTACACACATTATACATAAGGAAATAGATCGGTCACTTTGTGACTCTTTATTTTGGGGGGAGAGGTCACCATGACATTGGTGTGAAGTATTCACCGGTGTTTTCAGTGACTAATCTCCGTTGGATAACCTGGCCGGTCACCTTTAGAGGGGTCTTCCCTCCCAACCATGTTTTTTTTTTCCGTCCACAAAGCTCGAGTCTGAGACGTTGCTTAAGGGATCTAAGCCCAATGCCACTCAGACCAACGACGTGTTGATAATCACTTTGTGGCTCTAAAAATTATTGACCAATATTTAGTAGCATCTGTAATTAGTTTTTCAAATTTTTTCAGTAATTTTATCTTGTTGAAGAAATTTTTCTAATTTTATTCTAGTTTCAGTGTTTGTTTTGTGCAGGCGTTTGTCCCTAATGCTCCTTTGAAAGGTTTATAATGATTTGGAGGACCAACTTCCAAAAAAAAAAAATTGACATGAAGTTAACTTTGATATAATGATCAGTTAACAGTTTGCTGAGGTATTCCTCGATCATATTGCATAAATGGTTATGCCGTTTAATTTATTTTATTTTATTTTTCTTGACACGGAGATCAATCCAGAGATGCCTTCATGAAATTATGATCTTCTGGCTTATATCAAGTGACAACCATTAGTTTCACAAACATTCACTGGTCTAACTGTGTTTCGCTTGTACGTTGATACAAAGCTTATAATATCTACTAATCGTTGAATTTGATTGTGTCATTTAGACAATCAAAGCTCAGAACTTGTAATGGTTGATATTTGATACATGGGAGGTAGATTTACTCTTTCAAATTACAGTTCTCCATGCATTTAAAACACTTCATTATCTGAAATTTTTACTGAAAGCTAGTTGGCCTACTTATCATCTCAGATTGCTATCCTGGCCTTTGACACACTAGTCTTCAATTAGACAGAATTTTGTAGTGCTATGTGGATACATAATCCTAAGAAATATTTGGTTGCACGTGGACAAATAGAGTTTAGTTTGAACAAAGATTGTTTCAAGTAGCTAGGGGAGATCATTAGGAAATGTATACTTTAACTTGTTTAACTGTGCAACTTCCTCGGGAAATAGAGATTCAATTTTATTCTATTTTTTTTTTTTGTTTTCCCAACAAAAAGTTACTTGTATCCTGGATAAACTCATATTATACCATTAAATCAGCATCAGTTTCTTGTGGTCTTGAGCACTGGATTTTATTATCTAGTACACTGGGCACCTATTTCTGGCCACACACTTTCAGTCTTTCACCAAACTCCCATTTTCAATACACCACATTGACCCCTCTTCCACTATCCATCGGCACCTTTCTAATCCCGTAATAGGTGATCTCTGGGGTAATATGATTGCCTTCAAACTGTTGAAGAAGAGAGAAGTATCAAACAATGGCAAGCACCACCACTGTTTTGAAATTAGTGCCTCGTTAAATGCCTTAATCATTCTAATGCCAAGTCCTCCTTCCTTAGGAGAAGCCACCTTGAAGAAGGAAATTAAAAAGAAAACCTAACCTCTAAAGTCTAAAATGTTAATCTCTAAACCCTAAATCCTAAAAAATGTCCCCTACTAAAGAACTAGTCTTTAGAGAAAATAGAACAACAATGTCTTCCTTTTCCTAAAATCCCATATTAGGTTTTTCTCTTTCTAATACAAGTACTTAGAGATCTATCCTCATCATCTAGAGAGAGTGGACATCATAAAAGTTTTCTATCTAGGCATGATAAAAAAGAAAGAAGAGATGTATTGATGGGATTTCCTCGGTTTCTACCTCAGCTTGATGTCCAAGTGTTAATCTTTCTTAAATTTACTCAGACTATATAGTCTAGGAAAGATTGCAACACGAATGTAGATATTATAATAATCAAGGACGATCTAAGTAAGGAATGGGTGAGGTTTTAATAAATTAGCTTGTACCAGACGTTGTTTCCATTTGATCCTGCGCTTATTAGGGTAAGAGATAAGAATACATTACTACTAAGTTACAACAGCACTTCATGTGCCAAAAGCCATGCAGGAAAAGACTAGTTTGGTGCTTCGTTAGGATAAACGTACGTGCGTAGTTGCTTACCACGACCTTGGCCCCATACGGAATCTCCCATCCATCTATCCCCAAGGCCCATCGTTACGGCCTATGGCTTGTCTAGCACTAGGTTGACACCTCAACAAATGCTCGCAACGTACGTGCCTGCTCAACCACAGCATGAGGTCCATCGGCACTACCTGAATCGTGGACTCATGCATGAACGCATGCATATTTCAACAACCAATCAACGTATCCAAGTTTAACTTATTCATTCACAGGCTTCAACAACATTGTATAGGCTCTGAACACCACCTATGTAGCCAACAAAATCGGGCAAATTACAAGAACAAAAAGTATATTTGAGCCTTAATTTTTTTTCATTTCTTTCAAATATATTTCTTAATTTTAATTCAAATATAATTTGAATAACAAATAGCCCAATTTTATTCTCAACCGTATCAAATCACTCTCCTATTGTCTTTATTTATATATTTTACTTTTTAATTGCTTACCTTCAATTCAACTTTTTAATATTTATTTCTATATAAATTGACTTTCAATAATATAAAAATAAAATTGTCAATAATTGAAAATAACGTTGTATTACAATATAAATTATTTATCGTCAATCCAAAATATAATTTATATCTTAAAAATATTTATTTATTAAGATTTTTAATTATAATATATTTGACATTTTCAAAAACATTTATTTATTATAAGTTTTAATTATATAAAAATTAATAGTTATACAATGTATTGTACATAAAATACTTGTTATTTTAAATTATTTAAAAAATAAAACATTATAATGAAAAGAAATATTTTGTTTCGTAAATTCTTAAATGCGGCATTTATTTATGTAAAAAAGAATGGTATGAATTCTGTTTTGATATATGTTTATGGAGGACTTTACTTTCCTTCTTATAATTCATACAATGTAAATTATTCCAAAGACTGGAGATTTAAGAAACTCGTTTAAAATAAATTTTAAAATAACCGTACAGCATATTCCTTACAAAATCTGAGTAATAAATTTTAAACATTTAGTATAACAAAAATCATATAAAAAAAATTTCCTTAAGAAAAGCATTTACTTTTTGTGTCAAGTTGACAATCATATTAAAGAGATTAATTAAGAAATATATAATAATATATTATGTCAATATTAAATACATTTGATTATTAAACAATAATAGATATCATAGAATGAATTAAATCCCCGCTAATAAAAAAAACACTATTAGTATTATTTTTTGTTACTATACAATTGGGACCAAGTATTCATCAGTTTTGTCGGTGATCAACCGCTACCGAAAAACTTGACTGACCACATGGAATAGAGTCTCCTATCATATATCACAATTTTACCGTCCACACAAAATATATATTCACAAAAAACATATCATTAGCATTATTCTTTAAAATACATGCACACAAAAGAGGAAAGAAAAAAGTAAGTATTATCATAAAATAGTCCTTTTCCTTTAGTTTTTTCTCTTACAGAAATATTCCTTATTCCTTGAGGATTAATTTTTCAATCTAATTATAAACATCTTTCCTTATTTAAAACAAAAATCTTATCACAATTAATTACCACTTGACCACATTTATGAATACCTCCAATCCATCCAATGGTCTTATCCCTTGTAAAAAGGGAAAAAAAATAACAAAGTACAAGCAAACAAGATCACATAAGGCTACATTCGTCAAATAAATAAAAATCCCTAAACATGGTTCCCTTTCCCACCCTATAAAAGCTCTGCCTTCTCCCAACCTCCAAGACAAATTACTTCTCAAATTCCCCTCTCACTCAATTTCTTGTTTTCTGTCTCTCTCGGTTCTCTTGCAACGGCCCAAGCAATGGCAAAAGAACCAAGATCATCCATGAATGAAACACAAAATATTGCCAAAGGACGACCGGCCAAGGTTCCTAGGGTGGCGACAGAAGAATCGAAGATTATTCTCAAAACTGCAGACGACATCACCTTCGAGGTGGAAGCGTCGATCGTGAAGGAGATGGAGACGGTGCAGTCCTTAATCAACGCCACCGACACTCACGCCTCCACGGTCATTCCACTCGACCATGTCACCAGTCGCGAACTTAACCGAATCGTTGAGTACTGCTCAGAGCGTCGTCGTGTCACCGGAGCTGCCAACCTCAAGGCGTTGAAGGAGTTTGATGAGCAGTTCGCCGAGGCGCTGAGCTTGGATGAGATGAAGGAATTGGTCCTCGCTGCAAACTACCTCAACATGAAGAAACTACTTGACTTCTTGACCACTAGCATCGCCAACGCCATTAAGAACAAGAGCGTGGAGTTCGTGAGGAATTTCTTTGGCGTCACCAACGATTATACGCCGGAGGAAGAGGCACAGTTTCGCCAAGCCAACGCCTGGTCATCCGAAAACATTGACCAAGATTGAAATGATTTGATAGGGCAATGGAGAATTAGGGTTTCCTTGGTGAAAATACTGATATTATAGATTAAAGTTTATCTTTTTTGCAATTGTAAAACAACATGTATTTTCTGAGATTGTTAATCAAGAAGGAATAAATACTTTATTTTTGTTTCTGTTGAATTTTCTTATAACAATTTTTTATTGCATAAAATTTATAGCATAACACCCTGAGAAGAGGAGCAGGGACCTTTACTGTAACATCCCCTTGGGGTTAAAGCCGTAAAAGTAAACTAGAATCCATCTCCCCTTAATCTCTTCCCCTGTCAAAGCAACTAAGTCATTCAACTTTATCATTTATGATTTATTGATTGTTATTTTTCTTATAAGGTACTGCATTTTTTTCCCGTCATTATTAGCTTGTGTCTGTATGGGATTCAACAATTAATTACATTAAATTTATAAAGTTTTTTATAATTGGTTTGTGACTAGTAAATAAATACTATTTTTTAATTATTATTTTTTCACTGTCTTGCCTGCTCATGTGCAGATTTTCTTTTGAATAAGACAAAAAATAAAAGATAAAGAAAATTGAATAAAAAATTATAGAATGTACGGTTATATATATATATATAGCACTTACAAGGCCAAACAGGTAAAACAAATGTGTAATGTAAAATAAGATATTTCGAGTTATGATTATAGATTATAAACAACTAAAAGTTGTGTTGCTCTTTGGTTTTGACTTGTGCTTATAATTAGTGTATCATATTCTTTGTCCCGGATTTGAGGAATGCATTTTTTTTTTAATTTTTAACTTAAAATTAATAAAACTTTATAATTTTTTACCGAAGAATTTGTTGTTCTTCTTCATAGCAAATTGTACACACATTATACATAAGGAAATAGATCGATCACTTTGTGACTCTTTATTTTGGGGGGAGAGGTCACCATGACATTGGTGTGAAGTATTCACCGGTGTTTTCAGTGACTAATCTCCGTTGGATAACCTGGCCGGTCACCTTTAGAGGGGTCTTCCCTCCCAACCATGTTTTTTTTTTCCGTCCACAAAGCTCGAGTCTGAGACGTTGCTTAAGGGATCTAAGCCCAATGCCACTCAGACCAACGACGTGTTGATAATCACTTTGTGGCTCTAAAAATTATTGACCAATATTTAGTAGCATCTGTAATTAGTTTTTCAAATTTTTTCAGTAATTTTATCTTGTTGAAGAAATTTTTCTAATTTTATTCTAGTTTCAGTGTTTGTTTTGTGCAGGCGTTTGTCCCTAATGCTCCTTTGAAAGGTTTATAATGATTTGGAGGACCAACTTCCAAAAAAAAAAAATTGACATGAAGTTAACTTTGATATAATGATCAGTTAACAGTTTGCTGAGGTATTCCTCGATCATATTGCATAAATGGTTATGCCGTTTAATTTATTTTATTTTATTTTTCTTGACACGGAGATCAATCCAGAGATGCCTTCATGAAATTATGATCTTCTGGCTTATATCAAGTGACAACCATTAGTTTCACAAACATTCACTGGTCTAACTGTGTTTCGCTTGTACGTTGATACAAAGCTTATAATATCTACTAATCGTTGAATTTGATTGTGTCATTTAGACAATCAAAGCTCAGAACTTGTAATGGTTGATATTTGATACATGGGAGGTAGATTTACTCTTTCAAATTACAGTTCTCCATGCATTTAAAACACTTCATTATCTGAAATTTTTACTGAAAGCTAGTTGGCCTACTTATCATCTCAGATTGCTATCCTGGCCTTTGACACACTAGTCTTCAATTAGACAGAATTTTGTAGTGCTATGTGGATACATAATCCTAAGAAATATTTGGTTGCACGTGGACAAATAGAGTTTAGTTTGAACAAAGATTGTTTCAAGTAGCTAGGGGAGATCATTAGGAAATGTATACTTTAACTTGTTTCACTGTGCAACTTCCTCGGGAAATAGAGATTCAATTTTATTCTTTTTTTTTTTTTTGTTTTCCCAACAAAAAGTTACTTGTATCCTGGATAAACTCATATTATACCATTAAATCAGCATCAGTTTCTTGTGGTCTTGAGCACTGGATTTTATTATCTAGTACACTGGGCACCTATTTCTGGCCACACACTTTCAGTCTTTCACCAAACTCCCATTTTCAATACACCACATTGACCCCTCTTCCACTATCCATCGGCACCTTTCTAATCCCGTAATAGGTGATCTCTGGGGTAATATGATTGCCTTCAAACTGTTGAAGAAGAGAGAAGTATCAAACAATGGCAAGCACCACCACTGTTTTGAAATTAGTGCCTCGTTAAATGCCTTAATCATTCTAATGCCAAGTCCTCCTTCCTTAGGAGAAGCCACCTTGAAGAAGGAAATTAAAAAGAAAACCTAACCTCTAAAGTCTAAAATGTTAATCTCTAAACCCTAAATCCTAAAAAATGTCCCCTACTAAAGAACTAGTCTTTAGAGAAAATAGAACAACAATGTCTTCCTTTTCCTAAAATCCCATATTAGGTTTTTCTCTTTCTAATACAAGTACTTAGAGATCTATCCTCATCATCTAGAGAGAGTGGACATCATAAAAGTTTTCTATCTAGGCATGATAAAAAAGAAAGAAGAGATGTATTGATGGGATTTCCTCGGTTTCTACCTCAGCTTGATGTCCAAGTGTTAATCTTTCTTAAATTTACTCAGACTATATAGTCTAGGAAAGATTGCAACACGAATGTAGATATTATAATAATCAAGGACGATCTAAGTAAGGAATGGGTGAGGTTTTAATAAATTAGCTTGTACCAGACGTTGTTTCCATTTGATCCTGCGCTTATTAGGGTAAGAGATAAGAATACATTACTACTAAGTTACAACAGCACTTCATGTGCCAAAAGCCATGCAGGAAAAGACTAGTTTGGTGCTTCGTTAGGATAAACGTACGTGCGTAGTTGCTTACCACGACCTTGGCCCCATACGGAATCTCCCATCCATCTATCCCCAAGGCCCATCGTTACGGCCTATGGCTTGTCTAGCACTAGGTTGACACCTCAACAAATGCTCGCAACGTACGTGCCTGCTCAACCACAGCATGAGGTCCATCGGCACTACCTGAATCGTGGACTCATGCATGAACGCATGCATATTTCAACAACCAATCAACGTATCCAAGTTTAACTTATTCATTCACAGGCTTCAACAACATTGTATAGGCTCTGAACACCACCTATGTAGCCAACAAAA
Organism: Pueraria montana var. lobata; assembly: GCA_026413185.1. Lineage (NCBI taxonomy): Eukaryota > Viridiplantae > Streptophyta > Magnoliopsida > Fabales > Fabaceae > Pueraria > Pueraria montana. The sequence goes on along the minus strand of CM048649.1, from coordinate 19,335,919 downwards.
TCGGGCAAATTACAAGAACAAAAAGTATATTTGAGCCTTAATTTTTTTTCATTTCTTTCAAATATATTTCTTAATTTTAATTCAAATATAATTTGAATAACAAATAGCCCAATTTTATTCTCAACCGTATCAAATCACTCTCCTATTGTCTTTATTTATATATTTTACTTTTTAATTGCTTACCTTCAATTCAACTTTTTAATATTTATTTCTATATAAATTGACTTTCAATAATATAAAAATAAAATTGTCAATAATTGAAAATAACGTTGTATTACAATATAAATTATTTATCGTCAATCCAAAATATAATTTATATCTTAAAAATATTTATTTATTAAGATTTTTAATTATAATATATTTGACATTTTCAAAAACATTTATTTATTATAAGTTTTAATTATATAAAAATTAATAGTTATACAATGTATTGTACATAAAATACTTGTTATTTTAAATTATTTAAAAAATAAAACATTATAATGAAAAGAAATATTTTGTTTCGTAAATTCTTAAATGCGGCATTTATTTATGTAAAAAAGAATGGTATGAATTCTGTTTTGATATATGTTTATGGAGGACTTTACTTTCCTTCTTATAATTCATACAATGTAAATTATTCCAAAGACTGGAGATTTAAGAAACTCGTTTAAAATAAATTTTAAAATAACCGTACAGCATATTCCTTACAAAATCTGAGTAATAAATTTTAAACATTTAGTATAACAAAAATCATATAAAAAAAATTTCCTTAAGAAAAGCATTTACTTTTTGTGTCAAGTTGACAATCATATTAAAGAGATTAATTAAGAAATATATAATAATATATTATGTCAATATTAAATACATTTGATTATTAAACAATAATAGATATCATAGAATGAATTAAATCCCCGCTAATAAAAAAAACACTATTAGTATTATTTTTTGTTACTATACAATTGGGACCAAGTATTCATCAGTTTTGTCGGTGATCAACCGCTACCGAAAAACTTGACTGACCACATGGAATAGAGTCTCCTATCATATATCACAATTTTACCGTCCACACAAATAAAATATTCACAAAAAACATATCATTAGCATTATTCTTTAAAATACATGCACACAAAAGAGGAAAGAAAAAAGTAAGTATTATCATAAAATAGTCCTTTTCCTTTAGTTTTTTCTCTTACAGAAATATTCCTTATTCCTTGAGGATTAATTTTTCAATCTAATTATAAACATCTTTCCTTATTTAAAACAAAAATCTTATCACAATTAATTACCACTTGACCACATTTATGAATACCTCCAATCCATCCAATGGTCTTATCCCTTGTAAAAAGGGAAAAAAAATAACAAAGTACAAGCAAACAAGATCACATAAGGCTACATTCGTCAAATAAATAAAAATCCCTAAACATGGTTCCCTTTCCCACCCTATAAAAGCTCTGCCTTCTCCCAACCTCCAAGACAAATTACTTCTCAAATTCCCCTCTCACTCAATTTCTTGTTTTCTGTCTCTCTCGGTTCTCTTGCAACGGCCCAAGCAATGGCAAAAGAACCAAGATCATCCATGAATGAAACACAAAATATTGCCAAAGGACGACCGGCCAAGGTTCCTAGGGTGGCGACAGAAGAATCGAAGATTATTCTCAAAACTGCAGACGACATCACCTTCGAGGTGGAAGCGTCGATCGTGAAGGAGATGGAGACGGTGCAGTCCTTAATCAACGCCACCGACACTCACGCCTCCACGGTCATTCCACTCGACCATGTCACCAGTCGCGAACTTAACCGAATCGTTGAGTACTGCTCAGAGCGTCGTCGTGTCACCGGAGCTGCCAACCTCAAGGCGTTGAAGGAGTTTGATGAGCAGTTCGCCGAGGCGCTGAGCTTGGATGAGATGAAGGAATTGGTCCTCGCTGCAAACTACCTCAACATGAAGAAACTACTTGACTTCTTGACCACTAGCATCGCCAACGCCATTAAGAACAAGAGCGTGGAGTTCGTGAGGAATTTCTTTGGCGTCACCAACGATTATACGCCGGAGGAAGAGGCACAGTTTCGCCAAGCCAACGCCTGGTCATCCGAAAACATTGACCAAGATTGAAATGATTTGATAGGGCAATGGAGAATTAGGGTTTCCTTGGTGAAAATACTGATATTATAGATTAAAGTTTATCTTTTTTGCAATTGTAAAACAACATGTATTTTCTGAGATTGTTAATCAAGAAGGAATAAATACTTTATTTTTGTTTCTGTTGAATTTTCTTATAACAATTTTTTATTGCATAAAATTTATAGCATAACACCCTGAGAAGAGGAGCAGGGACCTTTACTGTAACATCCCCTTGGGGTTAAAGCCGTAAAAGTAAACTAGAATCCATCTCCCCTTAATCTCTTCCCCTGTCAAAGCAACTAAGTCATTCAACTTTATCATTTATGATTTATTGATTGTTATTTTTCTTATAAGGTACTGCATTTTTTTCCCGTCATTATTAGCTTGTGTCTGTATGGGATTCAACAATTAATTACATTAAATTTATAAAGTTTTTTATAATTGGTTTGTGACTAGTAAATAAATACTATTTTTTAATTATTATTTTTTCACTGTCTTGCCTGCTCATGTGCAGATTTTCTTTTGAATAAGACAAAAAATAAAAGATAAAGAAAATTGAATAAAAAATTATAGAATGTACGGTTATATATATATATATAGCACTTACAAGGCCAAACAGGTAAAACAAATGTGTAATGTAAAATAAGATATTTCGAGTTATGATTATAGATTATAAACAACTAAAAGTTGTGTTGCTCTTTGGTTTTGACTTGTGCTTATAATTAGTGTATCATATTCTTTGTCCCGGATTTGAGGAATGCATTTTTTTTTTAATTTTTAACTTAAAATTAATAAAACTTTATAATTTTTTACCGAAGAATTTGTTGTTCTTCTTCATAGCAAATTGTACACACATTATACATAAGGAAATAGATCGGTCACTTTGTGACTCTTTATTTTGGGGGGAGAGGTCACCATGACATTGGTGTGAAGTATTCACCGGTGTTTTCAGTGACTAATCTCCGTTGGATAACCTGGCCGGTCACCTTTAGAGGGGTCTTCCCTCCCAACCATGTTTTTTTTTTCCGTCCACAAAGCTCGAGTCTGAGACGTTGCTTAAGGGATCTAAGCCCAATGCCACTCAGACCAACGACGTGTTGATAATCACTTTGTGGCTCTAAAAATTATTGACCAATATTTAGTAGCATCTGTAATTAGTTTTTCAAATTTTTTCAGTAATTTTATCTTGTTGAAGAAATTTTTCTAATTTTATTCTAGTTTCAGTGTTTGTTTTGTGCAGGCGTTTGTCCCTAATGCTCCTTTGAAAGGTTTATAATGATTTGGAGGACCAACTTCCAAAAAAAAAAAATTGACATGAAGTTAACTTTGATATAATGATCAGTTAACAGTTTGCTGAGGTATTCCTCGATCATATTGCATAAATGGTTATGCCGTTTAATTTATTTTATTTTATTTTTCTTGACACGGAGATCAATCCAGAGATGCCTTCATGAAATTATGATCTTCTGGCTTATATCAAGTGACAACCATTAGTTTCACAAACATTCACTGGTCTAACTGTGTTTCGCTTGTACGTTGATACAAAGCTTATAATATCTACTAATCGTTGAATTTGATTGTGTCATTTAGACAATCAAAGCTCAGAACTTGTAATGGTTGATATTTGATACATGGGAGGTAGATTTACTCTTTCAAATTACAGTTCTCCATGCATTTAAAACACTTCATTATCTGAAATTTTTACTGAAAGCTAGTTGGCCTACTTATCATCTCAGATTGCTATCCTGGCCTTTGACACACTAGTCTTCAATTAGACAGAATTTTGTAGTGCTATGTGGATACATAATCCTAAGAAATATTTGGTTGCACGTGGACAAATAGAGTTTAGTTTGAACAAAGATTGTTTCAAGTAGCTAGGGGAGATCATTAGGAAATGTATACTTTAACTTGTTTAACTGTGCAACTTCCTCGGGAAATAGAGATTCAATTTTATTCTATTTTTTTTTTTTGTTTTCCCAACAAAAAGTTACTTGTATCCTGGATAAACTCATATTATACCATTAAATCAGCATCAGTTTCTTGTGGTCTTGAGCACTGGATTTTATTATCTAGTACACTGGGCACCTATTTCTGGCCACACACTTTCAGTCTTTCACCAAACTCCCATTTTCAATACACCACATTGACCCCTCTTCCACTATCCATCGGCACCTTTCTAATCCCGTAATAGGTGATCTCTGGGGTAATATGATTGCCTTCAAACTGTTGAAGAAGAGAGAAGTATCAAACAATGGCAAGCACCACCACTGTTTTGAAATTAGTGCCTCGTTAAATGCCTTAATCATTCTAATGCCAAGTCCTCCTTCCTTAGGAGAAGCCACCTTGAAGAAGGAAATTAAAAAGAAAACCTAACCTCTAAAGTCTAAAATGTTAATCTCTAAACCCTAAATCCTAAAAAATGTCCCCTACTAAAGAACTAGTCTTTAGAGAAAATAGAACAACAATGTCTTCCTTTTCCTAAAATCCCATATTAGGTTTTTCTCTTTCTAATACAAGTACTTAGAGATCTATCCTCATCATCTAGAGAGAGTGGACATCATAAAAGTTTTCTATCTAGGCATGATAAAAAAGAAAGAAGTGATGTATTGATGGGATTTCCTCGGTTTCTACCTCAGCTTGATGTCCAAGTGTTAATCTTTCTTAAATTTACTCAGACTATATAGTCTAGGAAAGATTGCAACACGAATGTAGATATTATAATAATCAAGGACGATCTAAGTAAGGAATGGGTGAGGTTTTAATAAATTAGCTTGTACCAGACGTTGTTTCCATTTGATCCTGCGCTTATTAGGGTAAGAGATAAGAATACATTACTACTAAGTTACAACAGCACTTCATGTGCCAAAAGCCATGCAGGAAAAGACTAGTTTGGTGCTTCGTTAGGATAAACGTACGTGCGTAGTTGCTTACCACGACCTTGGCCCCATACGGAATCTCCCATCCATCTATCCCCAAGGCCCATCGTTACGGCCTATGGCTTGTCTAGCACTAGGTTGACACCTCAACAAATGCTCGCAACGTACGTGCCTGCTCAACCACAGCATGAGGTCCATCGGCACTACCTGAATCGTGGACTCATGCATGAACGCATGCATATTTCAACAACCAATCAACGTATCCAAGTTTAACTTATTCATTCACAGGCTTCAACAACATTGTATAGGCTCTGAACACCACCTATGTAGCCAACAAAATCGGGCAAATTACAAGAACAAAAAGTATATTTGAGCCTTAATTTTTTTTCATTTCTTTCAAATATATTTCTTAATTTTAATTCAAATATAATTTGAATAACAAATAGCCCAATTTTATTCTCAACCGTATCAAATCACTCTCCTATTGTCTTTATTTATATATTTTACTTTTTAATTGCTTACCTTCAATTCAACTTTTTAATATTTATTTCTATATAAATTGACTTTCAATAATATAAAAATAAAATTGTCAATAATTGAAAATAACGTTGTATTACAATATAAATTATTTATCGTCAATCCAAAATATAATTTATATCTTAAAAATATTTATTTATTAAGATTTTTAATTATAATATATTTGACATTTTCAAAAACATTTATTTATTATAAGTTTTAATTATATAAAAATTAATAGTTATACAATGTATTGTACATAAAATACTTGTTATTTTAAATTATTTAAAAAATAAAACATTATAATGAAAAGAAATATTTTGTTTCGTAAATTCTTAAATGCGGCATTTATTTATGTAAAAAAGAATGGTATGAATTCTGTTTTGATATATGTTTATGGAGGACTTTACTTTCCTTCTTATAATTCATACAATGTAAATTATTCCAAAGACTGGAGATTTAAGAAACTCGTTTAAAATAAATTTTAAAATAACCGTACAGCATATTCCTTACAAAATCTGAGTAATAAATTTTAAACATTTAGTATAACAAAAATCATATAAAAAAAATTTCCTTAAGAAAAGCATTTACTTTTTGTGTCAAGTTGACAATCATATTAAAGAGATTAATTAAGAAATATATAATAATATATTATGTCAATATTAAATACATTTGATTATTAAACAATAATAGATATCATAGAATGAATTAAATCCCCGCTAATAAAAAAAACACTATTAGTATTATTTTTTGTTACTATACAATTGGGACCAAGTATTCATCAGTTTTGTCGGTGATCAACCGCTACCGAAAAACTTGACTGACCACATGGAATAGAGTCTCCTATCATATATCACAATTTTACCGTCCACACAAAATATATATTCACAAAAAACATATCATTAGCATTATTCTTTAAAATACATGCACACAAAAGAGGAAAGAAAAAAGTAAGTATTATCATAAAATAGTCCTTTTCCTTTAGTTTTTTCTCTTACAGAAATATTCCTTATTCCTTGAGGATTAATTTTTCAATCTAATTATAAACATCTTTCCTTATTTAAAACAAAAATCTTATCACAATTAATTACCACTTGACCACATTTATGAATACCTCCAATCCATCCAATGGTCTTATCCCTTGTAAAAAGGGAAAAAAAATAACAAAGTACAAGCAAACAAGATCACATAAGGCTACATTCGTCAAATAAATAAAAATCCCTAAACATGGTTCCCTTTCCCACCCTATAAAAGCTCTGCCTTCTCCCAACCTCCAAGACAAATTACTTCTCAAATTCCCCTCTCACTCAATTTCTTGTTTTCTGTCTCTCTCGGTTCTCTTGCAACGGCCCAAGCAATGGCAAAAGAACCAAGATCATCCATGAATGAAACACAAAATATTGCCAAAGGACGACCGGCCAAGGTTCCTAGGGTGGCGACAGAAGAATCGAAGATTATTCTCAAAACTGCAGACGACATCACCTTCGAGGTGGAAGCGTCGATCGTGAAGGAGATGGAGACGGTGCAGTCCTTAATCAACGCCACCGACACTCACGCCTCCACGGTCATTCCACTCGACCATGTCACCAGTCGCGAACTTAACCGAATCGTTGAGTACTGCTCAGAGCGTCGTCGTGTCACCGGAGCTGCCAACCTCAAGGCGTTGAAGGAGTTTGATGAGCAGTTCGCCGAGGCGCTGAGCTTGGATGAGATGAAGGAATTGGTCCTCGCTGCAAACTACCTCAACATGAAGAAACTACTTGACTTCTTGACCACTAGCATCGCCAACGCCATTAAGAACAAGAGCGTGGAGTTCGTGAGGAATTTCTTTGGCGTCACCAATGATTATACGCCGGAGGAAGAGGCACAGTTTCGCCAAGCCAACGCCTGGTCATCCGAAAACATTGACCAAGATTGAAATGATTTGATAGGGCAATGGAGAATTAGGGTTTCCTTGGTGAAAATACTGATATTATAGATTAAAGTTTATCTTTTTTGCAATTGTAAAACAACATGTATTTTCTGAGATTGTTAATCAAGAAGGAATAAATACTTTATTTTTGTTTCTGTTGAATTTTCTTATAACAATTTTTTATTGCATAAAATTTATAGCATAACACCCTGAGAAGAGGAGCAGGGACCTTTACTGTAACATCCCCTTGGGGTTAAAGCCGTAAAAGTAAACTAGAATCCATCTCCCCTTAATCTCTTCCCCTGTCAAAGCAACTAAGTCATTCAACTTTATCATTTATGATTTATTGATTGTTATTTTTCTTATAAGGTACTGCATTTTTTTCCCGTCATTATTAGCTTGTGTCTGTATGGGATTCAACAATTAATTACATTAAATTTATAAAGTTTTTTATAATTGGTTTGTGACTAGTAAATAAATACTATTTTTTAATTATTATTTTTTCACTGTCTTGCCTGCTCATGTGCAGATTTTCTTTTGAATAAGACAAAAAATAAAAGATAAAGAAAATTGAATAAAAAATTATAGAATGTACGGTTATATATATATATATAGCACTTACAAGGCCAAACAGGTAAAACAAATGTGTAATGTAAAATAAGATATTTCGAGTTATGATTATAGATTATAAACAACTAAAAGTTGTGTTGCTCTTTGGTTTTGACTTGTGCTTATAATTAGTGTATCATATTCTTTGTCCCGGATTTGAGGAATGCATTTTTTTTTTAATTTTTAACTTAAAATTAATAAAACTTTATAATTTTTTACCGAAGAATTTGTTGTTCTTCTTCATAGCAAATTGTACACACATTATACATAAGGAAATAGATCGATCACTTTGTGACTCTTTATTTTGGGGGGAGAGGTCACCATGACATTGGTGTGAAGTATTCACCGGTGTTTTCAGTGACTAATCTCCGTTGGATAACCTGGCCGGTCACCTTTAGAGGGGTCTTCCCTCCCAACCATGTTTTTTTTTTCCGTCCACAAAGCTCGAGTCTGAGACGTTGCTTAAGGGATCTAAGCCCAATGCCACTCAGACCAACGACGTGTTGATAATCACTTTGTGGCTCTAAAAATTATTGACCAATATTTAGTAGCATCTGTAATTAGTTTTTCAAATTTTTTCAGTAATTTTATCTTGTTGAAGAAATTTTTCTAATTTTATTCTAGTTTCAGTGTTTGTTTTGTGCAGGCGTTTGTCCCTAATGCTCCTTTGAAAGGTTTATAATGATTTGGAGGACCAACTTCCAAAAAAAAAAAATTGACATGAAGTTAACTTTGATATAATGATCAGTTAACAGTTTGCTGAGGTATTCCTCGATCATATTGCATAAATGGTTATGCCGTTTAATTTATTTTATTTTATTTTTCTTGACACGGAGATCAATCCAGAGATGCCTTCATGAAATTATGATCTTCTGGCTTATATCAAGTGACAACCATTAGTTTCACAAACATTCACTGGTCTAACTGTGTTTCGCTTGTACGTTGATACAAAGCTTATAATATCTACTAATCGTTGAATTTGATTGTGTCATTTAGACAATCAAAGCTCAGAACTTGTAATGGTTGATATTTGATACATGGGAGGTAGATTTACTCTTTCAAATTACAGTTCTCCATGCATTTAAAACACTTCATTATCTGAAATTTTTACTGAAAGCTAGTTGGCCTACTTATCATCTCAGATTGCTATCCTGGCCTTTGACACACTAGTCTTCAATTAGACAGAATTTTGTAGTGCTATGTGGATACATAATCCTAAGAAATATTTGGTTGCACGTGGACAAATAGAGTTTAGTTTGAACAAAGATTGTTTCAAGTAGCTAGGGGAGATCATTAGGAAATGTATACTTTAACTTGTTTCACTGTGCAACTTCCTCGGGAAATAGAGATTCAATTTTATTCTTTTTTTTTTTTTTGTTTTCCCAACAAAAAGTTACTTGTATCCTGGATAAACTCATATTATACCATTAAATCAGCATCAGTTTCTTGTGGTCTTGAGCACTGGATTTTATTATCTAGTACACTGGGCACCTATTTCTGGCCACACACTTTCAGTCTTTCACCAAACTCCCATTTTCAATACACCACATTGACCCCTCTTCCACTATCCATCGGCACCTTTCTAATCCCGTAATAGGTGATCTCTGGGGTAATATGATTGCCTTCAAACTGTTGAAGAAGAGAGAAGTATCAAACAATGGCAAGCACCACCACTGTTTTGAAATTAGTGCCTCGTTAAATGCCTTAATCATTCTAATGCCAAGTCCTCCTTCCTTAGGAGAAGCCACCTTGAAGAAGGAAATTAAAAAGAAAACCTAACCTCTAAAGTCTAAAATGTTAATCTCTAAACCCTAAATCCTAAAAAATGTCCCCTACTAAAGAACTAGTCTTTAGAGAAAATAGAACAACAATGTCTTCCTTTTCCTAAAATCCCATATTAGGTTTTTCTCTTTCTAATACAAGTACTTAGAGATCTATCCTCATCATCTAGAGAGAGTGGACATCATAAAAGTTTTCTATCTAGGCATGATAAAAAAGAAAGAAGTGATGTATTGATGGGATTTCCTCGGTTTCTACCTCAGCTTGATGTCCAAGTGTTAATCTTTCTTAAATTTACTCAGACTATATAGTCTAGGAAAGATTGCAACACGAATGTAGATATTATAATAATCAAGGACGATCTAAGTAAGGAATGGGTGAGGTTTTAATAAATTAGCTTGTACCAGACGTTGTTTCCATTTGATCCTGCGCTTATTAGGGTAAGAGATAAGAATACATTACTACTAAGTTACAACAGCACTTCATGTGCCAAAAGCCATGCAGGAAAAGACTAGTTTGGTGCTTCGTTAGGATAAACGTACGTGCGTAGTTGCTTACCACGACCTTGGCCCCATACGGAATCTCCCATCCATCTATCCCCAAGGCCCATCGTTACGGCCTATGGCTTGTCTAGCACTAGGTTGACACCTCAACAAATGCTCGCAACGTACGTGCCTGCTCAACCACAGCATGAGGTCCATCGGCACTACCTGAATCGTGGACTCATGCATGAACGCATGCATATTTCAACAACCAATCAACGTATCCAAGTTTAACTTATTCATTCACAGGCTTCAACAACATTGTATAGGCTCTGAACACCACCTATGTAGCCAACAAAATCGGGCAAATTACAAGAACAAAAAGTATATTTGAGCCTTAATTTTTTTTCATTTCTTTCAAATATATTTCTTAATTTTAATTCAAATATAATTTGAATAACAAATAGCCCAATTTTATTCTCAACCGTATCAAATCACTCTCCTATTGTCTTTATTTATATATTTTACTTTTTAATTGCTTACCTTCAATTCAACTTTTTAATATTTATTTCTATATAAATTGACTTTCAATAATATAAAAATAAAATTGTCAATAATTGAAAATAACGTTGTATTACAATATAAATTATTTATCGTCAATCCAAAATATAATTTATATCTTAAAAATATTTATTTATTAAGATTTTTAATTATAATATATTTGACATTTTCAAAAACATTTATTTATTATAAGTTTTAATTATATAAAAATTAATAGTTATACAATGTATTGTACATAAAATACTTGTTATTTTAAATTATTTAAAAAATAAAACATTATAATGAAAAGAAATATTTTGTTTCGTAAATTCTTAAATGCGGCATTTATTTATGTAAAAAAGAATGGTATGAATTCTGTTTTGATATATGTTTATGGAGGACTTTACTTTCCTTCTTATAATTCATACAATGTAAATTATTCCAAAGACTGGAGATTTAAGAAACTCGTTTAAAATAAATTTTAAAATAACCGTACAGCATATTCCTTACAAAATCTGAGTAATAAATTTTAAACATTTAGTATAACAAAAATCATATAAAAAAAATTTCCTTAAGAAAAGCATTTACTTTTTGTGTCAAGTTGACAATCATATTAAAGAGATTAATTAAGAAATATATAATAATATATTATGTCAATATTAAATACATTTGATTATTAAACAATAATAGATATCATAGAATGAATTAAATCCCCGCTAATAAAAAAAACACTATTAGTATTATTTTTTGTTACTATACAATTGGGACCAAGTATTCATCAGTTTTGTCGGTGATCAACCGCTACCGAAAAACTTGACTGACCACATGGAATAGAGTCTCCTATCATATATCACAATTTTACCGTCCACACAAAATATATATTCACAAAAAACATATCATTAGCATTATTCTTTAAAATACATGCACACAAAAGAGGAAAGAAAAAAGTAAGTATTATCATAAAATAGTCCTTTTCCTTTAGTTTTTTCTCTTACAGAAATATTCCTTATTCCTTGAGGATTAATTTTTCAATCTAATTATAAACATCTTTCCTTATTTAAAACAAAAATCTTATCACAATTAATTACCACTTGACCACATTTATGAATACCTCCAATCCATCCAATGGTCTTATCCCTTGTAAAAAGGGAAAAAAAATAACAAAGTACAAGCAAACAAGATCACATAAGGCTACATTCGTCAAATAAATAAAAATCCCTAAACATGGTTCCCTTTCCCACCCTATAAAAGCTCTGCCTTCTCCCAACCTCCAAGACAAATTACTTCTCAAATTCCCCTCTCACTCAATTTCTTGTTTTCTGTCTCTCTCGGTTCTCTTGCAACGGCCCAAGCAATGGCAAAAGAACCAAGATCATCCATGAATGAAACACAAAATATTGCCAAAGGACGACCGGCCAAGGTTCCTAGGGTGGCGACAGAAGAATCGAAGATTATTCTCAAAACTGCAGACGACATCACCTTCGAGGTGGAAGCGTCGATCGTGAAGGAGATGGAGACGGTGCAGTCCTTAATCAACGCCACCGACACTCACGCCTCCACGGTCATTCCACTCGACCATGTCACCAGTCGCGAACTTAACCGAATCGTTGAGTACTGCTCAGAGCGTCGTCGTGTCACCGGAGCTGCCAACCTCAAGGCGTTGAAGGAGTTTGATGAGCAGTTCGCCGAGGCGCTGAGCTTGGATGAGATGAAGGAATTGGTCCTCGCTGCAAACTACCTCAACATGAAGAAACTACTTGACTTCTTGACCACTAGCATCGCCAACGCCATTAAGAACAAGAGCGTGGAGTTCGTGAGGAATTTCTTTGGCGTCACCAACGATTATACGCCGGAGGAAGAGGCACAGTTTCGCCAAGCCAACGCCTGGTCATCCGAAAACATTGACCAAGATTGAAATGATTTGATAGGGCAATGGAGAATTAGGGTTTCCTTGGTGAAAATACTGATATTATAGATTAAAGTTTATCTTTTTTGCAATTGTAAAACAACATGTATTTTCTGAGATTGTTAATCAAGAAGGAATAAATACTTTATTTTTGTTTCTGTTGAATTTTCTTATAACAATTTTTTATTGCATAAAATTTATAGCATAACACCCTGAGAAGAGGAGCAGGGACCTTTACTGTAACATCCCCTTGGGGTTAAAGCCGTAAAAGTAAACTAGAATCCATCTCCCCTTAATCTCTTCCCCTGTCAAAGCAACTAAGTCATTCAACTTTATCATTTATGATTTATTGATTGTTATTTTTCTTATAAGGTACTGCATTTTTTTCCCGTCATTATTAGCTTGTGTCTGTATCAGATTCAACAATTAATTACATTAAATTTATAAAGTTTTTTATAATTGGTTTGTGACTAGTAAATAAATACTATTTTTTAATTATTATTTTTTCACTGTCTTGCCTGCTCATGTGCAGATTTTCTTTTGAATAAGACAAAAAATAAAAGATAAAGAAAATTGAATAAAAAATTATAGAATGTACGGTTATATATATATATAGCACTTACAAGGCCAAACAGGTAAAACAAATGTGTAATGTAAAATAAGATATTTCGTGTTATCATTATAGATTAATGATTATAAACAACTAAAAGTTGTGTTGCTCTTTGGTTTTGACTTGTGCTTATAATTAGTGTATCATATTCTTTGTCCCGGATTTGAGGAAAGCATTTTTTTTTTAATTTTTAACTTAAAATTAATAAAACTTTATAATTTTTTACCGAAGAATTTGTTGTTCTTCTTCATAGCAAATTGTACACACATTATACATAAGGAAATAGATCGATCACTTTGTGACTCTTTATTTTGGGGGGAGAGGTCACCATGACATTGGTGTGAAGTATTCACCGGTGTTTTCAGTGACTAATCTCCGTTGGATAACCTGGCCGGTCACCTTTAGAGGGGTCTTCCCTCCCAACCATGTTTTTTTTTCCGTCCACAAAGCTCGAGTCTGAGACGTTGCTTAAGGGATCTAAGCCCAATGCCACTCAGACCAACGACGTGTTGATAATCACTTTGTGGCTCTAAAAATTATTGACCAATATTTAGTAGCATCTGTAATTAGTTTTTCAAATTTTTTCAGTAATTTTATCTTGTTGAAGAAATTTTTCTAATTTTATTCTAGTTTCAGTGTTTGTTTTGTGCAGGCGTTTGTCCCTAATGCTCCTTTGAAAGGTTTATAATGATTTGGAGGACCAACTTCCAAAAAAAAAAAATTGACATGAAGTTAACTTTGATATAATGATCAGTTAACAGTTTGCTGAGGTATTCCTCGATCATATTGCATAAATGGTTATGCCGTTTAATTTATTTTATTTTATTTTTCTTGACACGGAGATCAATCCAGAGATGCCTTCATGAAATTATGATCTTCTGGCTTATATCAAGTGACAACCATTAGTTTCACAAACATTCACTGGTCTAACTGTGTTTCGCTTGTACGTTGATACAAAGCTTATAATATCTACTAATCGTTGAATTTGATTGTGTCATTTAGACAATCAAAGCTCAGAACTTGTAATGGTTGATATTTGATACATGGGAGGTAGATTTACTCTTTCAAATTACAGTTCTCCATGCATTTAAAACAACACTTCATTATCTGAAATTTTTACTGAAAGCTAGTTGGCCTACTTATCATCTCAGATTGCTATCCTGGCCTTTGACACACTAGTCTTCAATTAGACAGAATTTTGTAGTGCTATGTGGATACATAATCCTAAGAAATATTTGGTTGCACGTGGACAAATAGAGTTTAGTTTGAACAAAGATTGTTTCAAGTAGCTAGGGGAGATCATTAGGAAATGTATACTTTAACTTGTTTAACTGTGCAACTTCCTCGGGAAATAGAGATTCAATTTTATTCTATTTTTTTTTTTTGTTTTCCCAACAAAAAGTTACTTGTATCCTGGATAAACTCATATTATACCATTAAATCAGCATCAGTTTCTTGTGGTCTTGAGCACTGGATTTTATTATCTAGTACACTGGGCACCTATTTCTGGCCACACACTTTCAGTCTTTCACCAAACTCCCATTTTCAATACACCACATTGACCCCTCTTCCACTATCCATCGGCACCTTTCTAATCCCGTAATAGGTGATCTCTGGGGTAATATGATTGCCTTCAAACTGTTGAAGAAGAGAGAAGTATCAAACAATGGCAAGCACCACCACTGTTTTGAAATTAGTGCCTCGTTAAATGCCTTAATCATTCTAATGCCAAGTCCTCCTTCCTTAGGAGAAGCCACCTTGAAGAAGGAAATTAAAAAGAAAACCTAACCTCTAAAGTCTAAAATGTTAATCTCTAAACCCTAAATCCTAAAAAATGTCCCCTACTAAAGAACTAGTCTTTAGAGAAAATAGAACAACAATGTCTTCCTTTTCCTAAAATCCCATATTAGGTTTTTCTCTTTCTAATACAAGTACTTAGAGATCTATCCTCATCATCTAGAGAGAGTGGACATCATAAAAGTTTTCTATCTAGGCATGATAAAAAAGAAAGAAGAGATGTATTGATGGGATTTCCTCGGTTTCTACCTCAGCTTGATGTCCAAGTGTTAATCTTTCTTAAATTTACTCAGACTATATAGTCTAGGAAAGATTGCAACACGAATGTAGATATTATAATAATCAAGGACGATCTAAGTAAGGAATGGGTGAGGTTTTAATAAATTAGCTTGTACCAGACGTTGTTTCCATTTGATCCTGCGCTTATTAGGGTAAGAGATAAGAATACATTACTACTAAGTTACAACAGCACTTCATGTGCCAAAAGCCATGCAGGAAAAGACTAGTTTGGTGCTTCGTTAGGATAAACGTACGTGCGTAGTTGCTTACCACGACCTTGGCCCCATACGGAATCTCCCATCCATCTATCCCCAAGGCCCATCGTTACGGCCTATGGCTTGTCTAGCACTAGGTTGACACCTCAACAAATGCTCGCAACGTACGTGCCTGCTCAACCACAGCATGAGGTCCATCGGCACTACCTGAATCGTGGACTCATGCATGAACGCATGCATATTTCAACAACCAATCAACGTATCCAAGTTTAACTTATTCATTCACAGGCTTCAACAACATTGTATAGGCTCTGAACACCACCTATGTAGCCAACAAAATCGGGCAAATTACAAGAACAAAAAGTATATTTGAGCCTTAATTTTTTTTCATTTCTTTCAAATATATTTCTTAATTTTAATTCAAATATAATTTGAATAACAAATAGCCCAATTTTATTCTCAACCGTATCAAATCACTCTCCTATTGTCTTTATTTATATATTTTACTTTTTAATTGCTTACCTTCAATTCAACTTTTTAATATTTATTTCTATATAAATTGACTTTCAATAATATAAAAATAAAATTGTCAATAATTGAAAATAACGTTGTATTACAATATAAATTATTTATCGTCAATCCAAAATATAATTTATATCTTAAAAATATTTATTTATTAAGATTTTTAATTATAATATATTTGACATTTTCAAAAACATTTATTTATTATAAGTTTTAATTATATAAAAATTAATAGTTATACAATGTATTGTACATAAAATACTTGTTATTTTAAATTATTTAAAAAATAAAACATTATAATGAAAAGAAATATTTTGTTTCGTAAATTCTTAAATGCGGCATTTATTTATGTAAAAAAGAATGGTATGAATTCTGTTTTGATATATGTTTATGGAGGACTTTACTTTCCTTCTTATAATTCATACAATGTAAATTATTCCAAAGACTGGAGATTTAAGAAACTCGTTTAAAATAAATTTTAAAATAACCGTACAGCATATTCCTTACAAAATCTGAGTAATAAATTTTAAACATTTAGTATAACAAAAATCATATAAAAAAAATTTCCTTAAGAAAAGCATTTACTTTTTGTGTCAAGTTGACAATCATATTAAAGAGATTAATTAAGAAATATATAATAATATATTATGTCAATATTAAATACATTTGATTATTAAACAATAATAGATATCATAGAATGAATTAAATCCCCGCTAATAAAAAAAACACTATTAGTATTATTTTTTGTTACTATACAATTGGGACCAAGTATTCATCAGTTTTGTCGGTGATCAACCGCTACCGAAAAACTTGACTGACCACATGGAATAGAGTCTCCTATCATATATCACAATTTTACCGTCCACACAAATAAAATATTCACAAAAAACATATCATTAGCATTATTCTTTAAAATACATGCACACAAAAGAGGAAAGAAAAAAGTAAGTATTATCATAAAATAGTCCTTTTCCTTTAGTTTTTTCTCTTACAGAAATATTCCTTATTCCTTGAGGATTAATTTTTCAATCTAATTATAAACATCTTTCCTTATTTAAAACAAAAATCTTATCACAATTAATTACCACTTGACCACATTTATGAATACCTCCAATCCATCCAATGGTCTTATCCCTTGTAAAAAGGGAAAAAAAATAACAAAGTACAAGCAAACAAGATCACATAAGGCTACATTCGTCAAATAAATAAAAATCCCTAAACATGGTTCCCTTTCCCACCCTATAAAAGCTCTGCCTTCTCCCAACCTCCAAGACAAATTACTTCTCAAATTCCCCTCTCACTCAATTTCTTGTTTTCTGTCTCTCTCGGTTCTCTTGCAACGGCCCAAGCAATGGCAAAAGAACCAAGATCATCCATGAATGAAACACAAAATATTGCCAAAGGACGACCGGCCAAGGTTCCTAGGGTGGCGACAGAAGAATCGAAGATTATTCTCAAAACTGCAGACGACATCACCTTCGAGGTGGAAGCGTCGATCGTGAAGGAGATGGAGACGGTGCAGTCCTTAATCAACGCCACCGACACTCACGCCTCCACGGTCATTCCACTCGACCATGTCACCAGTCGCGAACTTAACCGAATCGTTGAGTACTGCTCAGAGCGTCGTCGTGTCACCGGAGCTGCCAACCTCAAGGCGTTGAAGGAGTTTGATGAGCAGTTCGCCGAGGCGCTGAGCTTGGATGAGATGAAGGAATTGGTCCTCGCTGCAAACTACCTCAACATGAAGAAACTACTTGACTTCTTGACCACTAGCATCGCCAACGCCATTAAGAACAAGAGCGTGGAGTTCGTGAGGAATTTCTTTGGCGTCACCAACGATTATACGCCGGAGGAAGAGGCACAGTTTCGCCAAGCCAACGCCTGGTCATCCGAAAACATTGACCAAGATTGAAATGATTTGATAGGGCAATGGAGAATTAGGGTTTCCTTGGTGAAAATACTGATATTATAGATTAAAGTTTATCTTTTTTGCAATTGTAAAACAACATGTATTTTCTGAGATTGTTAATCAAGAAGGAATAAATACTTTATTTTTGTTTCTGTTGAATTTTCTTATAACAATTTTTTATTGCATAAAATTTATAGCATAACACCCTGAGAAGAGGAGCAGGGACCTTTACTGTAACATCCCCTTGGGGTTAAAGCCGTAAAAGTAAACTAGAATCCATCTCCCCTTAATCTCTTCCCCTGTCAAAGCAACTAAGTCATTCAACTTTATCATTTATGATTTATTGATTGTTATTTTTCTTATAAGGTACTGCATTTTTTTCCCGTCATTATTAGCTTGTGTCTGTATCAGATTCAACAATTAATTACATTAAATTTATAAAGTTTTTTATAATTGGTTTGTGACTAGTAAATAAATACTATTTTTTAATTATTATTTTTTCACTGTCTTGCCTGCTCATGTGCAGATTTTCTTTTGAATAAGACAAAAAATAAAAGATAAAGAAAATTGAATAAAAAATTATAGAATGTACGGTTATATATATATATAGCACTTACAAGGCCAAACAGGTAAAACAAATGTGTAATGTAAAATAAGATATTTCGTGTTATCATTATAGATTAATGATTATAAACAACTAAAAGTTGTGTTGCTCTTTGGTTTTGACTTGTGCTTATAATTAGTGTATCATATTCTTTGTCCCGGATTTGAGGAAAGCATTTTTTTTTTAATTTTTAACTTAAAATTAATAAAACTTTATAATTTTTTACCGAAGAATTTGTTGTTCTTCTTCATAGCAAATTGTACACACATTATACATAAGGAAATAGATCGATCACTTTGTGACTCTTTATTTTGGGGGGAGAGGTCACCATGACATTGGTGTGAAGTATTCACCGGTGTTTTCAGTGACTAATCTCCGTTGGATAACCTGGCCGGTCACCTTTAGAGGGGTCTTCCCTCCCAACCATGTTTTTTTTTTTCCGTCCACAAAGCTCGAGTCTGAGACGTTGCTTAAGGGATCTAAAGCCCAATGCCACTCAGACCAACGACGTGTTGATAATCACTTTGTGGCTCTAAAAATTATTGACCAATATTTAGTAGCATCTGTAATTAGTTTTTCAAATTTTTTCAGTAATTTTATCTTGTTGAAGAAATTTTTCTAATTTTATTCTAGTTTCAGTGTTTGTTTTGTGCAGGCGTTTGTCCCTAATGCTCCTTTGAAAGGTTTATAATGATTTGGAGGACCAACTTCCAAAAAAAAAAAAATTGACATGAAGTTAACTTTGATATAATGATCAGTTAACAGTTTGCTGAGGTATTCCTCGATCATATTGCATAAATGGTTATGCCGTTTAATTTATTTTATTTTATTTTTCTTGACACGGAGATCAATCCAGAGATGCCTTCATGAAATTATGATCTTCTGGCTTATATCAAGTGACAACCATTAGTTTCACAAACATTCACTGGTCTAACTGTGTTTCGCTTGTACGTTGATACAAAGCTTATAATATCTACTAATCGTTGAATTTGATTGTGTCATTTAGACAATCAAAGCTCAGAACTTGTAATGGTTGATATTTGATACATGGGAGGTAGATTTACTCTTTCAAATTACAGTTCTCCATGCATTTAAAACACTTCATTATCTGAAATTTTTACTGAAAGCTAGTTGGCCTACTTATCATCTCAGATTGCTATCCTGGCCTTTGACACACTAGTCTTCAATTAGACAGAATTTTGTAGTGCTATGTGGATACATAATCCTAAGAAATATTTGGTTGCACGTGGACAAATAGAGTTTAGTTTGAACAAAGATTGTTTCAAGTAGCTAGGGGAGATCATTAGGAAATGTATACTTTAACTTGTTTAACTGTGCAACTTCCTCGGGAAATAGAGATTCAATTTTATTCTATTTTTTTTTTTTGTTTTCCCAACAAAAAGTTACTTGTATCCTGGATAAACTCATATTATACCATTAAATCAGCATCAGTTTCTTGTGGTCTTGAGCACTGGATTTTATTATCTAGTACACTGGGCACCTATTTCTGGCCACACACTTTCAGTCTTTCACCAAACTCCCATTTTCAATACACCACATTGACCCCTCTTCCACTATCCATCGGCACCTTTCTAATCCCGTAATAGGTGATCTCTGGGGTAATATGATTGCCTTCAAACTGTTGAAGAAGAGAGAAGTATCAAACAATGGCAAGCACCACCACTGTTTTGAAATTAGTGCCTCGTTAAATGCCTTAATCATTCTAATGCCAAGTCCTCCTTCCTTAGGAGAAGCCACCTTGAAGAAGGAAATTAAAAAGAAAACCTAACCTCTAAAGTCTAAAATGTTAATCTCTAAACCCTAAATCCTAAAAAATGTCCCCTACTAAAGAACTAGTCTTTAGAGAAAATAGAACAACAATGTCTTCCTTTTCCTAAAATCCCATATTAGGTTTTTCTCTTTCTAATACAAGTACTTAGAGATCTATCCTCATCATCTAGAGAGAGTGGACATCATAAAAGTTTTCTATCTAGGCATGATAAAAAAGAAAGAAGAGATGTATTGATGGGATTTCCTCGGTTTCTACCTCAGCTTGATGTCCAAGTGTTAATCTTTCTTAAATTTACTCAGACTATATAGTCTAGGAAAGATTGCAACACGAATGTAGATATTATAATAATCAAGGACGATCTAAGTAAGGAATGGGTGAGGTTTTAATAAATTAGCTTGTACCAGACGTTGTTTCCATTTGATCCTGCGCTTATTAGGGTAAGAGATAAGAATACATTACTACTAAGTTACAACAGCACTTCATGTGCCAAAAGCCATGCAGGAAAAGACTAGTTTGGTGCTTCGTTAGGATAAACGTACGTGCGTAGTTGCTTACCACGACCTTGGCCCCATACGGAATCTCCCATCCATCTATCCCCAAGGCCCATCGTTACGGCCTATGGCTTGTCTAGCACTAGGTTGACACCTCAACAAATGCTCGCAACGTACGTGCCTGCTCAACCACAGCATGAGGTCCATCGGCACTACCTGAATCGTGGACTCATGCATGAACGCATGCATATTTCAACAACCAATCAACGTATCCAAGTTTAACTTATTCATTCACAGGCTTCAACAACATTGTATAGGCTCTGAACACCACCTATGTAGCCAACAAAATCGGGCAAATTACAAGAACAAAAAGTATATTTGAGCCTTAATTTTTTTTCATTTCTTTCAAATATATTTCTTAATTTTAATTCAAATATAATTTGAATAACAAATAGCCCAATTTTATTCTCAACCGTATCAAATCACTCTCCTATTGTCTTTATTTATATATTTTACTTTTTAATTGCTTACCTTCAATTCAACTTTTTAATATTTATTTCTATATAAATTGACTTTCAATAATATAAAAATAAAATTGTCAATAATTGAAAATAACGTTGTATTACAATATAAATTATTTATCGTCAATCCAAAATATAATTTATATCTTAAAAATATTTATTTATTAAGATTTTTAATTATAATATATTTGATATTTTCAAAAACATTTATTTATTATAAGTTTTAATTATATAAAAATTAATAGTTATACAATGTATTGTACATAAAATACTTGTTATTTTAAATTATTTAAAAAATAAAACATTATAATGAAAAGAAATATTTTGTTTCGTAAATTCTTAAATGCGGCATTTATTTATGTAAAAAAGAATGGTACGAATTCTGTTTTGATATATGTTTATGGAGGACTTTACTTTCCTTCTTATAATTCATACAATGTAAATTATTCCAAAGACTGGAGATTTAAGAAACTCGTTTAAAATAAATTTTAAAATAACCGTACAGCATATTCCTTACAAAATCTGAGTAATAAATTTTAAACATTTAGTATAACAAAAATTATATAAAAAAAATTTCCTTAAGAAAAGCATTTACTTTTTGTGTCAAGTTGACAATCATATTAAAGAGATTAATTAAGAAATATATAATAATATATTATGTCAATATTAAATACATTTGATTATTAAACAATAATAGATATCATAGAATGAATTAAATCCCCGCTAATAAAAAAAACACTATTAGTATTATTTTTTGTTACTATACAATTGGGACCAAGTATTCATCAGTTTTGTCAGTGATCAACCGCTACCGAAAAACTTGACTGACCACATGGAATAGAGTCTCCTATCATATATCACAATTTTACCGTCCACACAAAATATATATTCACAAAAAACATATCATTAGCATTATTCTTTAAAATACATGCACACAAAAGAGGAAAGAAAAAAGTAAGTATTATCATAAAATAGTCCTTTTCCTTTTGTTTTTTCTCTTACAGAAATATTCCTTATTCCTTGAGGATTAATTTTTCAATCTAATTATAAACATCTTTCCTTATTTAAAACAAAAATCTTATCACAATTAATTACCACTTGACCACATTTATGAATACCTCCAATCCATCCAATGGTCTTATCCCTTGTAAAAAGGAAAAAAAAAAAATAACAAAGTACAAGCAAACAAGATCACATAAGGCTACATTCGTCAAATAAATAAAAATCCCTAAACATGGTTCCCTTTCCCACCCTATAAAAGCTCTGCCTTCTCCCAACCTCCAAGACAAATTACTTCTCAAATTCCCCTCTCACTCAATTTCTTGTTTTCTGTCTCTCTCGGTTCTCTTGCAACGGCCCAAGCAATGGCAAAAGAACCAAGATCATCCATGAATGAAACACAAAATATTGCCAAAGGACGACCGGCCAAGATTCCTAGGGTGGCGACAGAAGAATCGAAGATTATTCTCAAAACTGCAGACGACATCACCTTCGAAGTGGAAGCGTCGATCGTGAAGGAGATGGAGACGGTGCAGTCCTTAATCAACGCCACCGACACTCACGCCTCCACGGTCATTCCACTCGACCATGTCACCAGTCGCGAACTTAACCGAATCGTTGAGTACTGCTCAGAGCGTCGTCGTGTCACCGGAGCTGCCAACCTCAAGGCGTTGAAGGAGTTTGATGAGCAGTTCGCCGAGGCGCTGAGCTTGGATGAGATGAAGGAATTGGTCCTCGCTGCAAACTACCTCAACATGAAGAAACTACTTGACTTCTTGACCACTAGCATCGCCAACGCCATTAAGAACAAGAGCGTGGAGTTCGTGAGGAATTTCTTTGGTGTCACCAACGATTATACGCCGGAGGAAGAGGCACAGTTTCGCCAAGCCAACGCCTGGTCATTCGAAAACATTGACCAAGATTGAAATGATTTGATAGGGCAATGGAGAATTAGGGTTTCCTTGGTGAAAATACTGATATTATAGATTAAAGTTTATCTTTTTTGCAATTGTAAAACAACATGTATTTTCTGAGATTGTTAATCAAGAAGGAATAAATACTTTATTTTTGTTTCTGTTGAATTTTCTTATAACAATTTTTTATTGCATAAAATTTATAGCATAACACCCTGAGAAGAGGAGCAGGGACCTTTACTGTAACATCCCCTTGGGGTTAAAGCCGTAAAAGTAAACTAGAATCCATCTCCCCTTAATCTCTTCCCCTGTCAAAGCAACTAAGTCATTCAACTTTATCATTTATGATTTATTGATTGTTATTTTTCTTATAAGGTACTGCATTTTTTTCCCGTCATTATTAGCTTGTGTCTGTATCAGATTCAACAATTAATTACATTAAATTTATAAAGTTTTTTATAATTGGTTTGTGACTAGTAAATAAATACTATTTTTTAATTATTATTTTTTCACTGTCTTGCCTGCTCATGTGCAGATTTTCTTTTGAATAAGACAAAAAATAAAAGATAAAGAAAATTGAATAAAAAATTATAGAATGTACGGTTATATATATATATATAGCACTTACAAGGCCAAACAGGTAAAACAAATGTGTAATGTAAAATAAGATATTTCGAGTTATGATTATAGATTATAAACAACTAAAAGTTGTGTTGCTCTTTGGTTTTGACTTGTGCTTATAATTAGTGTATCATATTCTTTGTCCCGGATTTGAGGAATGCATTTTTTTTTTAATTTTTAACTTAAAATTAATAAAACTTTATAATTTTTTACCGAAGAATTTGTTGTTCTTCTTCATAGCAAATTGTACACACATTATACATAAGGAAATAGATCGATCACTTTGTGACTCTTTATTTTGGGGGGAGAGGTCACCATGACATTGGTGTGAAGTATTCACCGGTGTTTTCAGTGACTAATCTCCGTTGGATAACCTGGCCGGTCACCTTTAGAGGGGTCTTCCCTCCCAACCATGTTTTTTTTTTTCGTCCACAAAGCTCGAGTCTGAGACGTTGCTTAAGGGATCTAAGCCCAATGCCACTCAGACCAACGACGTGTTGATAATCACTTTGTGGCTCTAAAAATTATTGACCAATATTTAGTAGCATGTGTAATTAGTTTTTCAAATTTTTTCAGTAATTTTATCTTGTTGAAGAAATTTTTCTAATTTTATTCTAGTTTCAGTGTTTGTTTTGTGCAGGCGTTTGTCCCTAATGCTCCTTTGAAAGGTTTATAATGATTTGGAGGACCAACTTCCAAAAAAAAAAAAATTGACATGAAGTTAACTTTGATATAATGATCAGTTAACTGTTTGCTGAGGTATTCCTCGATCATATTGCATAAATGGTTATGCCGTTTAATTTATTTTATTTTATTTTTCTTGACATGGATATCAATCCAGAGATGCCTTCATGAAATTATGATCTTCTGGCTTATATCAAGTGACAACCATTAGTTTCACAAACATTCACTGGTCTAACTGTGTTTCGCTTGTACGTTGATACAAAGCTTATAATATCTACTAATCGTTGAATTTGATTGTGTCATTTAGACAATCAAAGCTCAGAACTTGTAATGGTTGATATTTGATACATGGGAGGTAGATTTACTCTTTCAAATTACAGTTCTCCATGCATTTAAAACACTTCATTATCTAAAATTTTTACTGAAAGCTAGTTGGCCTACTTATCATCTCAGATTGCTATCCTGGCCTTTGACACACTAGTCTTCAATTAGACAGAATTTTGTAGTGCTATGTGGATACATAATCCTAAGAAATATTTGGTTGCATGTGGACAAATAGAGTTTAGTTTGAACAAAGATTGTTTCAAGTAGCTAGGGGAGATCATTAGGAAATGTATACTTTAACTTGTTTCACTGTGCAACTTCCTCGGGAAATAGAGATTCAATTTTATTCTATTTGTTTTGTTTTCCCAACAAAAAGTTACTTGTATCCTGTATAAGCTCATATTATACCATTAAATCAGCATCAGTTTCTTGTGGTCTTGGGCACTGGATTTTATTATTTAGTACACTGGGCACCTATTTCTGGCCCCACACTTTTAGTCTTTCACCGAACTCCCATGTTCAATACACCAGATTGCCCCCTATTACACTATCCATCGGCACCTTTCTAATCTCGTAATAGGTGATCTCTGGGGTAATATGATTGCCTTCAAACTGTTGAAGAAGAGAGAAGTATCAAAAAATGGCAAGCACCACCACTATTTTGAAATTAGTGCCTTGTTAAATGCCTTAATCATTCTAATGCCAAGTCCTCCTTCCTTAGGAGAAGCCACCTTGAAGAAGGAAATTAAAAAGAAAACCTAACCTCTAAAGTCTAAAATGTTAATCTCTAAACCCTAAATCCTAAAAAATGTCTCCTACTAAAGAACTAGTCTTTAGAGAAAATACGACAACGATATCTTCCTTTTCCTAAAATCCCATATTAGGTTTTTCTCTTTCTAATACAAGTACTTAGAGATCTATCCTCATCATCTAGAGAGAGTGGACATCATAAAAGTTTTCTATCTATGCATGATAAAAAAGAAAGAAGAGATGTATTATGGGATTTCCTCGGTTTCTACCTCAGCTTGATGTCCAAGTGTTAATCTTTCTTAAATTTACTCAGACTATATAGTCTAGGAAAGATTGCAACACGAATGTAGATATTATAATAATCAAGGACGATCTAAGTAAGGAATGGGTGAGGTTTTAATAAATTAGCTTGTACCAGACGTTGTTTCCATTTGATCCTGCGCTTATTAGGGTAAGAGATAAGAATACATTACTACTAAGTTACAACAGCACTACATGTGCCAAAAGCCATGCAGGAAAAGACTAGTTTGGTGCTTCGTTAGGATAAACGTACGTGCGTAGTTGCTTACCACGACCTTGGCCCCATACGGAATCTCCCATCCATCTATCCCCAAGGCCCATCGTTACGGCCTATGGCTTGTCTAGCACTAGGTTGACACCTCAACAAATACTCGCAACGTACGTGCCTGCTCAACCACAGCATGAGGTCCATCGGCACTACCTGAATCGTGGACTCATGCATGAACGCATGCATATTTCAACAACCAATCAACGTATCCAAGTTTAACTTATTCATTCACAGGCTTCAACAACATTGTATAGGCTCTGAACACCACCTATGTAGCCAACAAAATCGGGCAAATTACAAGAACAAAAAGTATATTTGAGCCTTAATTTTTTTTCATTTCTTTCAAATATATTTCTTAATTTTAATTCAAATATAATTTGAATAACAAATAGCCCAATTTTATTCTCAACCGTATCAAATCACTCTCCTATTGTCTTTATTTATATATTTTACTTTTTAATTGCTTACCTTCAATTCAACTTTTTAATATTTATTTCTATATAAATTGACTTTCAATAATATAAAAATAAAATTGTCAATAATTGAAAATAACGTTGTATTACAATATAAATTATTTATCGTCAATCCAAAATATAATTTATATCTTAAAAATATTTATTTATTAAGATTTTTAATTATAATATATTTGATATTTTCAAAAACATTTATTTATTATAAGTTTTAATTATATAAAAATTAATAGTTATACAATGTATTGTACATAAAATACTTGTTATTTTAAATTATTTAAAAAATAAAACATTATAATGAAAAGAAATATTTTGTTTCGTAAATTCTTAAATGCGGCATTTATTTATGTAAAAAAGAATGGTACGAATTCTGTTTTGATATATGTTTATGGAGGACTTTACTTTCCTTCTTATAATTCATACAATGTAAATTATTCCAAAGACTGGAGATTTAAGAAACTCGTTTAAAATAAATTTTAAAATAACCGTACAGCATATTCCTTACAAAATCTGAGTAATAAATTTTAAACATTTAGTATAACAAAAATTATATAAAAAAAATTTCCTTAAGAAAAGCATTTACTTTTTGTGTCAAGTTGACAATCATATTAAAGAGATTAATTAAGAAATATATAATAATATATTATGTCAATATTAAATACATTTGATTATTAAACAATAATAGATATCATAGAATGAATTAAATCCCCGCTAATAAAAAAAACACTATTAGTATTATTTTTTGTTACTATACAATTGGGACCAAGTATTCATCAGTTTTGTCAGTGATCAACCGCTACCGAAAAACTTGACTGACCACATGGAATAGAGTCTCCTATCATATATCACAATTTTACCGTCCACACAAAATATATATTCACAAAAAACATATCATTAGCATTATTCTTTAAAATACATGCACACAAAAGAGGAAAGAAAAAAGTAAGTATTATCATAAAATAGTCCTTTTCCTTTTGTTTTTTCTCTTACAGAAATATTCCTTATTCCTGGAGGATTAATTTTTCAATCTAATTATAAACATCTTTCCTTATTTAAAACAAAAATCTTATCACAATTAATTACCACTTGACCACATTTATGAATACCTCCAATCCATCCAATGGTCTTATCCCTTGTAAAAAGGAAAAAAAAAAAATAACAAAGTACAAGCAAACAAGATCACATAAGGCTACATTCGTCAAATAAATAAAAATCCCTAAACATGGTTCCCTTTCCCACCCTATAAAAGCTCTGCCTTCTCCCAACCTCCAAGACAAATTACTTCTCAAATTCCCCTCTCACTCAATTTCTTGTTTTCTGTCTCTCTCGGTTCTCTTGCAACGGCCCAAGCAATGGCAAAAGAACCAAGATCATCCATGAATGAAACACAAAATATTGCCAAAGGACGACCGGCCAAGATTCCTAGGGTGGCGACAGAAGAATCGAAGATTATTCTCAAAACTGCAGACGACATCACCTTCGAAGTGGAAGCGTCGATCGTGAAGGAGATGGAGACGGTGCAGTCCTTAATCAACGCCACCGACACTCACGCCTCCACGGTCATTCCACTCGACCATGTCACCAGTCGCGAACTTAACCGAATCGTTGAGTACTGCTCAGAGCGTCGTCGTGTCACCGGAGCTGCCAACCTCAAGGCGTTGAAG
The DNA here is from genome assembly GCA_026413185.1 of Pueraria montana var. lobata. Taxonomy (NCBI): domain Eukaryota; kingdom Viridiplantae; phylum Streptophyta; class Magnoliopsida; order Fabales; family Fabaceae; genus Pueraria; species Pueraria montana. The sequence continues at coordinate 19,307,461 of CM048649.1, read as the reverse complement.
GAGTTTGATGAGCAGTTCGCCGAGGCGCTGAGCTTGGATGAGATGAAGGAATTGGTCCTCGCTGCAAACTACCTCAACATGAAGAAACTACTTGACTTCTTGACCACTAGCATCGCCAACGCCATTAAGAACAAGAGCGTGGAGTTCGTGAGGAATTTCTTTGGCGTCACCAACGATTATACGCCGGAGGAAGAGGCACAGTTTCGCCAAGCCAACGCCTGGTCATTCGAAAACATTGACCAAGATTGAAATGATTTGATAGGGCAATGGAGAATTAGGGTTTCCTTGGTGAAAATACTGATATTATAGATTAAAGTTTATCTTTTTTGCAATTGTAAAACAACATGTATTTTCTGAGATTGTTAATCAAGAAGGAATAAATACTTTATTTTTGTTTCTGTTGAATTTTCTTATAACAATTTTTTATTGCATAAAATTTATAGCATAACACCCTGAGAAGAGGAGCAGGGACCTTTACTGTAACATCCCCTTGGGGTTAAAGCCGTAAAAGTAAACTAGAATCCATCTCCCCTTAATCTCTTCCCCTGTCAAAGCAACTAAGTCATTCAACTTTATCATTTATGATTTATTGATTGTTATTTTTCTTATAAGGTACTGCATTTTTTTCCCGTCATTATTAGCTTGTGTCTGTATCAGATTCAACAATTAATTACATTAAATTTATAAAGTTTTTTATAATTGGTTTGTGACTAGTAAATAAATACTATTTTTTAATTATTATTTTTTCACTGTCTTGCCTGCTCATGTGCAGATTTTCTTTTGAATAAGACAAAAAATAAAAGATAAAGAAAATTGAATAAAAAATTATAGAATGTACGGTTATATATATATATATAGCACTTACAAGGCCAAACAGGTAAAACAAATGTGTAATGTAAAATAAGATATTTCGAGTTATGATTATAGATTATAAACAACTAAAAGTTGTGTTGCTCTTTGGTTTTGACTTGTGCTTATAATTAGTGTATCATATTCTTTGTCCCGGATTTGAGGAATGCATTTTTTTTTTAATTTTTAACTTAAAATTAATAAAACTTTATAATTTTTTACCGAAGAATTTGTTGTTCTTCTTCATAGCAAATTGTACACACATTATACATAAGGAAATAGATCGATCACTTTGTGACTCTTTATTTTGGGGGGAGAGGTCACCATGACATTGGTGTGAAGTATTCACCGGTGTTTTCAGTGACTAATCTCCGTTGGATAACCTGGCCGGTCACCTTTAGAGGGGTCTTCCCTCCCAACCATGTTTTTTTTTTTCGTCCACAAAGCTCGAGTCTGAGACGTTGCTTAAGGGATCTAAGCCCAATGCCACTCAGACCAACGACGTGTTGATAATCACTTTGTGGCTCTAAAAATTATTGACCAATATTTAGTAGCATGTGTAATTAGTTTTTCAAATTTTTTCAGTAATTTTATCTTGTTGAAGAAATTTTTCTAATTTTATTCTAGTTTCAGTGTTTGTTTTGTGCAGGCGTTTGTCCCTAATGCTCCTTTGAAAGGTTTATAATGATTTGGAGGACCAACTTCCAAAAAAAAAAAAATTGACATGAAGTTAACTTTGATATAATGATCAGTTAACTGTTTGCTGAGGTATTCCTCGATCATATTGCATAAATGGTTATGCCGTTTAATTTATTTTATTTTATTTTTCTTGACATGGATATCAATCCAGAGATGCCTTCATGAAATTATGATCTTCTGGCTTATATCAAGTGACAACCATTAGTTTCACAAACATTCACTGGTCTAACTGTGTTTCGCTTGTACGTTGATACAAAGCTTATAATATCTACTAATCGTTGAATTTGATTGTGTCATTTAGACAATCAAAGCTCAGAACTTGTAATGGTTGATATTTGATACATGGGAGGTAGATTTACTCTTTCAAATTACAGTTCTCCATGCATTTAAAACACTTCATTATCTGAAATTTTTACTGAAAGCTAGTTGGCCTACTTATCATCTCAGATTGCTATCCTGGCCTTTGACACACTAGTCTTCAATTAGACAGAATTTTGTAGTGCTATGTGGATACATAATCCTAAGAAATATTTGGTTGCATGTGGACAAATAGAGTTTAGTTTGAACAAAGATTGTTTCAAGTAGCTAGGGGAGATCATTAGGAAATGTATACTTTAACTTGTTTCACTGTGCAACTTCCTCGGGAAATAGAGATTCAATTTTATTCTATTTGTTTTGTTTTCCCAACAAAAAGTTACTTGTATCCTGTATAAGCTCATATTATACCATTAAATCAGCATCAGTTTCTTGTGGTCTTGGGCACTGGATTTTATTATTTAGTACACTGGGCACCTATTTCTGGCCCCACACTTTTAGTCTTTCACCGAACTCCCATGTTCAATACACCAGATTGCCCCCTATTACACTATCCATCGGCACCTTTCTAATCTCGTAATAGGTGATCTCTGGGGTAATATGATTGCCTTCAAACTGTTGAAGAAGAGAGAAGTATCAAAAAATGGCAAGCACCACCACTATTTTGAAATTAGTGCCTTGTTAAATGCCTTAATCATTCTAATGCCAAGTCCTCCTTCCTTAGGAGAAGCCACCTTGAAGAAGGAAATTAAAAAGAAAACCTAACCTCTAAAGTCTAAAATGTTAATCTCTAAACCCTAAATCCTAAAAAATGTCTCCTACTAAAGAACTAGTCTTTAGAGAAAATACGACAACGATATCTTCCTTTTCCTAAAATCCCTTTTTAGGTTTTTCTCTTTCTAATACGAGTACTTAGAGATCTATACTCATCATCTAGAGAGAGTGGACATCATAAAAGTGTTCTATCTAAGTATGACCAAAAAGAAATAAGAGATGTATTGATGGGATTAATTTCTGCAGTTTCTACCTCGGCTTGAAGTCCAAGTGCTAATCTTTCTTAAATTTACTCATACTATATAGTCTAGGAAAGATTGCAACATGAATGTAGATATTATAATAATGAGTGACGATCTAAGTAAGGAATGTGAGGTTTTAATAAATTAGCTTGTACCACACGTAGTTTCCATCTGATCCTACGCTTATTAGGGCATGAGATAAGAATACATGACTACTAAGTTACAACAGCACTACATGTGCCAAAAAAACATGCAGGAAAAGACAAACTCTTATCTACAGACTAGTTTGGTGCTTCGTTAGGATAGACGAACATGGGTAGTGGCTTACCACAACCCTAGCCCCATATGGAATGTCCCGTCCATCTTTCCCCAAGACCCATCGTCACGGCCTATGACTTGTCTAGCACTAGGTTGACACCTCTACAAAGACTCGCAACGTACATTCCTGCTCAACCACAACATGAGGTCCATCGGCACTACCTCTAGTGTGGACTCACACGACTTGAGGTCCATTGTCACAACCTGAATCGTAGACTCATGCATGAATGCATGCATATTTCAACAACCAAACATGTCCAAGTTTAACTTATTCATTCACAGGCTTCAACAACATTATATAGGCTCTGTTCACCACCAATATGTAGCCAACAAAATCGGATAAATAACAAGAACTAAAAGTATATTTAAGCTTTAATTTTTTTCATTTCTTTCAAATATATTTCTTAATTTTAATTTCAAATATAATTTGATTAACAAGTATATAGCCCAATTTTATTCTCAACCATATCAAATCACTCTCCTTTTATCTTTATTTATATATTTTATTTTCAATTGCTTACCTTCAATTTAACTTTTTAATATTTATTTCTACATTGACTTTCAATAATATAAAAAACTTGTCAATAATTAAAAATATAAATTATTTAGCATAAATCCAACATATAATTTATATTTTAAAATATTTATTTATTAAGATTTTTAATTATAATATATTTGATGTTTTCAAAAACATTTATTTATTATAAGTTTTAGTTAATTATATAAAAATTAATATGTATACCATGTATTGTACACAAAATACTAGCTACCTTGAATCTTAAATTACTTAAAAATAAAACATTAGAATGAAAACAAATATTTTTGTTTCGTAAATTATTAAATGCGGCATTGACATATGTAAAAAATAATGGTATGAATTCTGTTTTGACATATGTTTACCGAGAACTTATTTTCCTTTTTATAATTCATAAAAATTATTCCAAATACTTGACATTTAAGAAACTCATTTAAAGTAATTTTTAAAATAACTGTACAGGATATTCCTTACAAAATCTAAGTATTAAATGTTTAAACACTTAATAGAATAAAAATTTTATAAAATTTATTTTTCCTTAAAAAAGCATTTACTTTTTGTGTCAAGTTGACAATCATAATAAAGATATTAATTAAAAAATGTATAATAATATATTATATCAATATTAAATACATTTGAATATTAAACAATAATAGATATTATAAAATGAATTAAATCCCCACTAATAAAAAAATTACTATTAGCATTATTTTTGTTACTATACTTTTGGTACGAAGTATTTGTCAACGCTTTTGTCTGTGATCAATCGCTACTGAAAAACTTGACTGACCACATTGAATAGAGTCTCCTTTCATGCAATCACATTTTTCCATCCACACAAAATATATATATTCACGAAAAACATGTCCTTAGTATTATTCTTTAAAATATATTCACACAAAAAAGGATAGAAAAAAATAGGAATTATCATAAAGTTGTCCTATTCTTTTTTTTTTTTTTACAGAAATAACCCTTATTCCTTAAAGATTAATTTTCCAATCTATTTATAAACATCTTTCCTTGTTTAAAACAAAAAGTCTTATCACAATTAATTACCACTTGACCTCATTTATGAATACCTCCGGTCCATCCAATGGTCTGATCTCTTGTAAAAGGGAAAAGATAACAAAATACAAATAAACAAAACACATAAGGCTATATTTGTCAAATGAAAAATATCCCTAAACATGGTTCCCTTTTCCCTCCATATAAAAGCTTTGCCTCATCCTAAGAGAGCTTCTAGGAAGTTTTTAACATTTAAAGCTTTTAAATGTTGCCCACAACAGCTAGTTTTCTAGGATGTTTCAGAAAATATTGGAAAAGATTTTATTTTTCTCTCTCCCCTTGGCTCCCTATAAAAAGAGATTATTGTGGTAAAAAGTAACACATCTTAACCACTCTTTATACTCTCTCTTAGGCTCTCCTATTCCTTCCTTCTTTCTATCGCCTATTTTATTGAAAACCATGGCTCATACCAAGAGAGCTGCGGTGAAGAATGTCTCATCTTCCTCTGCAATTGAGAGTGAAAACTCTAATTCTCCTTCACCAATGATCCAGAAGGATAAAGAAAAGGGCAGAGCTGAGCCCATTTATGTGTCTTCCTCCTCTGATTCAGAAAGAACTGTTTTGAAGACTCCTCCTCGTGCTAAGGGTGTCGTGATTAGGTCCCCAAAGAAGAAGGTTTCTCAAAAGAAGAAAAAAGGGCAGAAAAGAAGAAGATCAGATTATGAAGAAGCCCAATTGTTCAAGGACAAAGCCACTAAAGAGAAATTTCAGTCCAGTTGGGAGAACAAGAAGGTTGTCTATGGGAGGTTCATAGACTTGGAAGGGATTAAGCAGAGTGGCTGGGATATTCTCTGCTTCATTAAAAAGCAGAAGTGGACTGGGTTCTTTGATGTTCAAGAACCAGTTTACCCAAGGCTGGTTAGAGCCTTCTTTGCTGCTGGTGTTGTTGATCAGAGTAACTTCACCATTAAGGCTACTCTGAAGGGTACTGAGACTCTAATCTCATCACAGATTCTGGCAACCATTCTGAAGGCTAGTTCATTGGATATGTATGCACTCTGTGATTCCAAGGGCAGGTACTTACCAAGAAGTCAATGACCATGATTTGCTGGTCATTTACTGCTTGTGGCAGAAAATTCCTCTCAGTTTGCCTCATTTGATCATCAATCATATGATCAAGGCAACTAAACCAATGAAGTCCACATCTAGTGTTCCCTATGGAATGCTTATGACCAAGATATTTCAGCATTATGATGTTCCTCTGGAACATGAGCCCAAGGATGAGGATATCCAAGTTTGGGGTGAGAAAAGTGTAGGCTATTTAAAGCTGAAGTTGAAGCCTAAAATGGAGACAGCCTGTGTTTGTTTTGATGATAAGAAGGATGCTAAGAACTAGGAAAAGAAAAAGCAACTAGAGAGAAGTTTTGTCAAGAGACCCTCTCCCACTCTTGCTGAGTTAATAAAGAGTGGTAAGAGAATCAAGATGAGAGCAGGGAGGAACTCTAGAGTTCTAGAAGAAGAGAAGATGAGAAACGAAGCTGAAGAAGAAGAAAAGGAGAAGGAAGCCTCCTCCCCTATCTCTGTTGGTGTTGAGCAGGATGTAAACCCTTCTAAGCATAAGGAAGTTTCTAAAGCTCATTCTGAAGGTGTTCAGAATGAAGAGAAGAAAGTACCCTCTGAGAATGAGGATGTTGAATTAGAGAAGCATGATTCTGAAGAAATCCTTGACTATAGGACTCCATATGGTCAAGATGTGCCTTCTGAGGAGGAGGTAGATAAAGATGTTGGCCACTCTTAGCCTCAGATTGAGGTTGTTGAGACTAATGAAGGTTACCAGTATGCTCAGAATGAAGATGTGGCTGATCAGAATGCAAAAGTTCATAATGACATAGGTGACCCTTCTAAGGGTAATGCAGTTGCTTTTGAGGATGTTCATAAAGACCCCATTGATGAGGTTAATGGTGATGTACTTACCTAGTTGAAGACTGGTGACTCTAGTCACACTACAACATGTTGGCCTTTAGGCCACACTTTTGTTTCTACTGTCAAAAAACCATGGCTGGAAAATGGAAGAGGCCACATTTTTTATTCGTAGGTAGCGAGCGTGGCCTATTTATATTATGCCACGGTTTTATAGTTGTTGTTTAAAAATAGACCACATTTTTTTCACCGTGGGCACATTAGACCACACTTATATAAACATGGCTTATAAAACTCGTGGTCTATTTGTAAGGAGCAAACAATTAATATAGAATAGACTACATGTGTTGAACCGTGAATACATAAGATCACAACTAAATAAATGTGGCTTTTAAAATCAAAACAAAACCGTGGGCATAGTAGTATTAAAAAATTAACTATATCATCAATAAGCTAAAACCTTAAAAAAAAAAATTAAATACAAAAACCGGGAAACACAAGGGGGAAATTAAAAAATTAAAAAATCAAGAAGAATTAATCCTCTTCCCGTTTGACACATCGATTAATACTCCTCTGACTCTCACTCTTCCCTTCATAGAACACCTAATTTTTATGCTGCTACTTTTCCAACCTAATTTTCACGCTGCTGCTCCCAACCTAATTTTCATGCCACTGTTTCTCCTCAAGGTGCTATTCGATCTTCACGTTGCTACTCTCCTCGCATCTTCTCTTGTGCGCGTAATAGTACGTATGAGATTGACGTCTTCGTGAAGGCCCTGAACACATGATCGTTGGCTTTGGCGCTGGGAGCGGCGTTTTGGTACTTCGTGAAGGCATTCCTTTTATTGGTATGATTTCTCTTCCCTTTTATTTTGATTTGAAAATTGCTATGTTTTTTACATTGGGCAGATTGTTCATGGTGTGGTGGTGAATATGTGAAAAGAGAGGATTCTTTCTTGCTAAAAGGGGTTATGTACAAAGCTTTCTTCTTTTCATCATGCTTAAATAGATTACTATGTATATTATTTTTGGAATCCTGACTAGGCACAACTTGCGCTATAACTATTGTTAGGAGTATTAATAAATTCTTTCAATTTGCTGATAAAAAAAAAATGCTCTTGATAAAAAGGAAACCTGAATACTTTTGTAGACTTGTACGAGAATATAATCCAAGCAACCACAGTTTATAATGCCCTTTACAAATTAGTCATAAGATGAATTTGATTACCAAATTATTTGAAGCAAGAAGAAGGAACACTAATAGTGTATGGAGATGTTGTTCCAATCTGATTATTAACTCTAGAAGGAGCAGTTGAATTGGCAGAGGGTTTACAAATCTGACCAAATCTTTTGTTTAAGAATTGCTTTTTGTCACATTCTGTCCTACTTCCAAATTTGAACCCAAAAGCAAAAAATTTGTGACATCTAAACTTAAAACAGTTTTGTTTTGTTTTTTCTAGACTTTAAAGAACAAAAAGGGAGCAGGGAGATGATAACTGTTGAATTGCATGAACTGACTAACTGAGACCAGACATGGTTAAGCTATGTCTGGTACAAAGTGAACTGAAATGGCTGATTCAGACTAAACTATCATACAGTGGAAAGTGGTGTGTTTAACCTGTCTGTACAAGTCCAATGAAATGTGACACCATTGTGCTAAACTTTGTTATCTAACTTTGTCTAAAGCAAAACTATATAGGTCCTTTCTTTCAGTCCTATGTGATCCCAAATCTTATATATAAGAATGAATTCCCTATATATTCTGGTTGAAAGCAAAGAAGAATGACTTTATATATTCTGTGGCAAACTGGTTTTCTGATCCATCAGTATGCTTAGGTGCAATCCCTATGTAAATGGTCTTGATTAGGTGGGTGATATAGGTTGGGTGGAAATAAAGGAAGACTTTTGGTGTGTGCTGCCAGTTTTGATGCAGGGGCTGGAAAGCAATTATGGTGCTGTGAGCTTTACTGATATAGTTTAGTTATGCTGCAGCACATTTTGTGTACACATACTTGCATTTTCAAAAAGCCTAGAGAACATGGTTGGCTTGAAATTAGCTTTCTGTTAATGGGATATATAACTCCACTATATACAAATTAGTCTCTGAAAAAGGGTGATTACTGGTCCAAGTTAACACTTTTAAATTAGTCTCTCCTTTTAGAGAAAACAAAAATATTAATTCCTATTTTTATATAACATTTTTATGATGTGGAAAAGTGAAGGGACATTGTTTAGATTATGTAACCTTTATTTTCTTGAGCAGCTAATAACAACTCACTAATCCTTCCATTTGATAGCCTTAAATTCCAATTGAACTTGTTGTCTAATGTGATTGCCTGTAAATAATTATGTAACTTCCAGTGCTTACACTGCTCAATAAGTTCTTATCTTTTTCCAGCAAATTCATAGTTTCATTATATTTACCTTGTCACATACACAGGGCAGAGTATAATGATCAGTTTTTAAGGAAAAGGAATTCATCCGTGCAAGTAGATTTTGTGAGCAGAGTATACCGAAGGCAGGATTTGGAGGTAAGTAAGGACATTATTTGTTTGACTTATATTGTTATCTAATATTATAAGACATGATTTTATAATAATTGGTACTCTAAATGTAGAAGTACGTTAAATTGGCCATTGTGAGTTTACAGAAATTGCTTTTTAGCATTTCTCCTACATACGCACACAAAGCCTAATACCACCTAAATTCTTATTGATATTTTCCCAAGCCCAATTTTGTTGTGAGTGAAAAAAATTATATCGTCCCATATTTCGGCAGTACTTTTTTTGAAGTCTACTACTTTCTCATTTCTCAGCGATTTCACCATCAACTCATCAACATAGAACAAAGACCAACATGAATTGAACATAGAGCCTCTGAATTTTAAAATGTATGTACTATCTTGGAGTAATTATAGTTGAATTTTGTAAGATGAAAGGAGTTTAAAAGTAATCATTTGAACACAGACATTATTTAATTTTTGTTTTAAGCACTTTATAAAAAATATTATAGATCGTAATTTTCTTTCTTATATGAGGTGATATCCACCCATTAAAGCTGGACCCAATTTATTAGGACCCGTGATTAGACAGCTGCCTCAATACTTATAATTAGGCACCCTTGTTCTTTTGGCATATCATCTGTGTACCATTTCAAATTTATTTAGCATGGTAACTTTTAATTTGATTATGATAAATATATAATTGTTTATCCATAATGTAACATGAATCTAGGTGAGTGTAAATAGTAGGATGGAAAATAAAAAGAAAGAAAATTAAGACTAAAAATATTAAATTTTAACTATATATTTAAGAAGAGAAATTAAAAAAGTTTTTTGGATGAAAAATTTTCCTTCTCAAGTGCTGTGGAACGGAAGGAAAGAGAAGTTTAATTATCATATATTTTTTGTTTTTTTATAAAAATTAAATAAATTATTTATAACCTAAAAAATTTAAAAATAATATTCATTTATGTGAAGTAAATAGTTATTATAATAGTTTTATGTGAAGAAATAAATAATAAAGTAAAAAATTTAAATTTTGGGTTAAATTTAATTTTAGTTATTATAATAGTTTTTTTATATAATTGATTTATTTTCTTATACCTTTTCTCATTTAAATGTTATTCACATTTTTTTTTATTTCTATCCATTTAATTAATACTTCTTTTTTATTCTATTTTTATTTCATTTTTTTTCTTCCTTATTTCATTCTTCATTCAAACAAAGTATAAGAGGGAGAAACAAACAGAAATGTGACATAAGATGAGTGAAGTGATTGATAGAGATAAAAAAAATAAATTACAAAAAGTAATGTAAGAATTGTTGTGTGTATTATTACTCATTTTTTTGTTCTAAAATAATTTTGATTTGGTTGGCTAGATTTTGCCGTCCTTAATTAAATATACATATGAATTTTCTTTACTTAGGAACTGTGATCCTTATTTGTGTGACCTTCTTTTATGATGCCTTCACTGTATGAATTCCTTACTTAGAGGGAAAAAGGTTGATAATTGTTGTTTCCTTCATTGATATATTTGGGTATGTAATAGTGAAAGATGAGCATGCAAGTTTTACATGCTAGTTAAACATGATATTAATTTTCAACAAAAGATATCAAATATTAGATATGTGTGCATATCACTATGACACTTTTGATACTTGGATTGAAATATGAATTTTGTAAAGAGAAATGTAAAATTATATTTCATGTTTTCATATTTGCAGGTTGGAGAGCAAGAAACTCATGATCAAGATATAGAAGATTGAAGTTCATATGAGTGGAGGCTAGCTTAATTTCTTAGAGATGAAGCTTTTGAGAGACTACTTTATTTCTTACAAATTTATTGAATTGCAAATGTTGCATACTTTTGAGACTTTTGAGAAACTATTTTTAATACTTTAAGGTCTTATAAATGACAAAAAATGTTGCAAGTGTTTATGCATATTTTGTAGCTAGTACGTTTTCAATATATAAAGTACTTCCACCTTTTATTTAATAGTTTAATTATTTTATGAGTTAAATGTCTTTCTATATTGTTTAATTATTTATATACATATATAATTAAGTATTGTTACTAATAAATGATACAGAATTACATAATTATGGCTCAAATACCAATTTACTATATATAAGAATAAATTAAATAAATGTTGCCTGTAGTAAAGCGACAAATAAAAAATCATAGTTTAAATGTTTAAACAACAATTATACAATTATTGCCTATACTATTTGTCTACATTGAAAAATGTGTTGTCTAACATATATGTCCACACTTTTATAATTGTGGCTTAAACATATAACACTTAGACTACACTTAAAAAACTATGGCCTGAACGTTTAGACCACAATTGTCTACATTAAAAAATACGTTGTCTAAAATATATGTCCACACTTCTAAAATGATGGCTTAAGTGTATAACATGTATGACAATACTTAAAAAATCATGGCCTTAAGGTTTAGACAACGGTTATAGAGCCATAGATTAAACATTGTATATGTAGCTTATAGTATTTGTCCACACTTAAAAAATTGTGGTCTTAAAAGAATAACAACATCTAAAAAAGTGTGGCCTTTTTATTATCTAAGGCTACGATTTTTTCTGTACCATGGTCAAAAGTGAAAAAAGTGTGGTCTAAAGCTTTCAACCACGGCCACTTAGAGTACAACTAAAAAACCGTGGCTTAAACTTAAGACCACGGTTTTTTCACATCTAAGCACGGTTTTTTGTTGCGGTCAAAAGCCAAAAATATTGTAGTGTCATAAGGAAAAGGAAGCTGAGAAAGAAGCATAGCCTTCTGAAAAGGATGAAATAGCTGTTGAAGAACCAGGGAAGGATATCCCTGAGAAGGAGCCTGCAAGTGTGAGGACTTCGGCTAGATTAGTGAAGGACTCAGTGTTTAACACTGAGAATTTGCAGAGATTCTTCAACTCTTCTCTCTTTGACACTTCTGTCAAAAATGCCTGTGGCATATCTAGTATGCAAGGGGAACCTTTGACTTTTTCCATTCCTTTTCCCCCTCTGCATCCTCCTGAGTCAGCTGCTGCTGATACTTCCAAGGTTAGGGAGGATGTTCCTTATGTTCACATTCCATTTCCTCCTCCTATTATTGAGAAATCAACAAAGTCAACTAATATCAAATTAGCTGCCTTGGAAAAGCAAGTCAGGAAGATTCATTCTGATCATAAGCTATTATTCTCTAATGTAGCCCAACTTCAGAAAACTTTGAATGAGTTCTTTGAGAGATTCCTCAATGTTGAGGAGTAGATATCTAACAAGGCTAGACCTGCCTTGATCCCTGAAGTGGCACCTATATAGCATGAGCCTCCACCTCCACCAAGAACTATTGTCATGCCTTCCTCATCATCATCTTTAGAAAACTCCTCTCCTACCAAGATGGGGTGATAGACTCCTTCTGATGCTCCGTTGTTGTTTTTTTGCTTAATGACAAAGGGGGAGAAAGCTTAGGAGAGAGTTAGGAAGGTTGTAGTGGGATAGATAGATCAGTTTTTATAGGACCAATTTTATTTAATAATTATTTGTTGATATCTTTTGTTCTGATCATGTTCTGATTACAATTTTTTATTACATAAAATTTAGGCAGAGAATCTAACTCTATAAGAAGAGGAGCAGTGACCTTTACTGTAACATCCCCTTGGGGCTAAAGCTGTAAAAGTAAACTAAAGTCTATCTCCCCTTAATCTCTTCCCCTGTCAAAGCAACTAAGTCATTCAACTTTTTCTTTTATGATTTATTGATTGTTATTTTTTATAAGGTACAACATTTTTTCCTGTCATTATTAGCTAGTGAAAAGAAAGGTATTATTAAGTAATTAAGATGTTATGAATAATTTATTAAAAACTTATATTGATGATATTCATAATAATTCTTCCTCTTGCAGTAAACTTTGTTCATCAGAACTGACAATAAAATATAAGTATCAACATGATGTATTTAATTTATTGCATAGATTTAAATATAATTATTGTGAAAGTGATGAACAATTTAAAGAACTAAATGAAAAACAAAAGATTTTATGTTTTAATGTGGTACTTCAAATATGTATAGAAAATAAAACTATTAATGTTAGGTTTTGTCATACATTTTGCATTAGTTTGTGTGTACTACTACATAATATTAAGTGATGATTTATGTTGTATGCTATTCTTATTTTGTTGGTGTTTGCTTTTATTTCTTCTGCATGTATGAAGTACGTCAATGTGCACATACTTTTATGGTTCTATGAAATTTGTAATACTAAAATCCTAACTTGATAATGACATAAACAGTGTGGATCTTGTTTAATCATTAGTCACACTTTGGGCCTTAGTCAATCATTAGTGTTACACTTAGGCCTAATTGGGCCTTAGTCAATCATTAGTGTCACACTTGGATCTTATTTGGCCTTAGTCAATTATTACTGCTACAGTTGGGCCTACTTGAGTCTTGGTCAATCATTAATGTTACATTTAGGTCTTATTGAGCCTTGGGCAATCATCAGTTTTACACTTGTGCCTTATTGGGTCTTGGTCAATCATGAGTATTACAGTTAGGCCTAATTGGGTTTTATTCAATCAATATTATAGTTGCACATTATTGTGGTCATTCATTAATGCTATAGTTGGGCCTTGGACAACCATCTGTGTTACATTTGGGCTTTATTGGGTCTTGGTCAATTATTAGTGTTACAGTTGGATCTTATTGGGCTTTGGACAATCATTAGTGTTACACTTAGGCCTTATTGAACCTTAGTTAATGATCAATGTTATACTTAGGTGTTATAGAGCCTTGGTCAAACACTAATGTAACACTTCGTATTTATATTTCTACTGTTATATTTTTATTATTATTTATTATTTATAATCGATATGAATTATTTATTATATTACTATTGTTATAGAATTATTGTGTACCAAAAAAATTAATATAGATCTATTATTATTTATGTTTGTAATTATATAAAATATTTATTGTATAACTAATATTGTTATTTTAAATTTTATATTATATTATCATCATTATTATTATTTCTGTATAAGACGCCTACATGTTAAGTGTCTTTTATTTTGAAATGAAAAAAAAATACTAAACTATTTTGTAAGTCATCTTAATATTATGTTTTCTATTTTTTTTTTTAATCAAGCGATGATATGCAAAGCATCAAAGTAGAAACTTGACATCCCAACAACGTTGGCACCCCAACAACATCAAAATATTATGTTTTCTATTTTAAAAAAATAAAAATGTAAACAAAAAGTACAATATAAATATTATTAGTATTATTTATATTTTTAGTGAAATTTGAAATATTTATAATATTAAAATTTTCAATTTTAGATTTTTTCAAAATTTCAATTTTTTATTTTTTATGTTGACATTTTATCATGATTTTAGCGACCGAATATGTCAGTTGCGGTCGCAAATTACTTTTATGATATCTTTAGCGACTTATCAAGTGGGTCACAAAATATCACAAATGATAAGATTTGTTTTCACATATTACATTGACTTTTTTTACAACTTTAGCGGCTAGATAGTTCAGTTGCCAAATATTATATCATTAGCGACTTAATGCAAAATATTTTATCTAATTGAGTATCTTTAGAAATATTTTTCCTACTGAATTAGTGACCAATGACAGTTTTATTTGTTTGCAACACTTTGATTGCTAATTTTGTCACTAATTCTCTATTTTTTGGTTACCATGTCATTGGTACAGAGTATCTATCGGCTTTGCTGATGACTAATCTCTGTCAGGGAACCTGACTGGCCATTAATCCTCTTTAATTCTTTTTTTTTTATAATAGAAACAATTGCTACATCAGTCGCTATTGTCATCGATAGTATTTTCAGTCGCAAAGATTCATCGCTAAATTGAGTTTTTGTTTTTTGTAGTAGATGCATGATATCATAATCCTATAACTCTTGCAGAACTTCATTTTAAGTTATTTGAGTCCTTTTCTCCCCTTTATTTCCCACTGTCATTTCATATAAATACAGAACTAAAGTGAATGATGTTTTGCAAAGTTAGGGACAACAACAATAATTTTATAAATTCAAGGAATAAAGTGATAAATGTTTATAATTTTAGAGACTAAAATCAGTGCCGGCCTTGAGGCTTGATTACAAGGGAAATTTCCCAGGGCCCATCATTGGGAGGGGCTAAAAAAAAACTCAACTCTAATATTTCAATGACTGGTATCGAAAAAATTGATGTCTAGCGTATTGAGAATTTGATGTCTGAGAGTGAAACAATGATCATTCCATTAGAACTATCAAATTATAACAATTTGATGGCCGAAATTCAAGATCCCCTTTGGGCCATTGGATGAAGTTTAAGCAATACAAAATAAAAAGAGAATAGTTGGCCTACAGTGGGGGCATTTGTATAATAGTTGGGGCCTTGTGTGATATGATAAGAATAATTTAATGAGATTTTGCATTAAAAAAGTTTAGCTAATCTAGCTACTAATTAAAAAATGTGGGTATTAGTCATTTAGTCTATTAGAAAATTTGTAAAATTAAGTTTTTTTTCATTAACAAAAATGGATAAATAATTCATCATTTAACTTGAAAATTAATAATATAAAGTGTGGTAGTAACTATAAATAAAATCACAAGTTAAAATTAATTAATCACAAGTTATCCAAATGTTTCAAAGCTAAAATTAATAAAAACTTACTATAGCCCATATAATGTTAAGACCATCCTTGACTGGGTCAGTGACCATCGTATTTGCTAAAAGAAGTTTATCAAATCTAAAATTAATAAAAGCTTACTTGAGATCATCAATTTCATAAGAAAGGTTGAATTATTTAGCAATTTTACCTATTGAGGATATGTTGGAAAACATTGATGTTAATGTTATCATTAATGATTTTGCTTCTCAAAATGCTAGAAAAAATCACTTTTTAATTTGTGATCATTTGCATGTTTTGTTTTTTAGGTGATAGGCAGGATGACAATTTTAGAAAAAATATTTTGTCAATGATAAATGATTACATTGGAGTTGATTGAAGAAAAAACATAACACATATTTTTTAAGATTTGTTAGAACTATGTTATTGAAATATTGTAATAAGACATACTATTTTTTATTGAAATTACATGTCTATTTTTATAAAATATTTATATATAAGGAACCCTAATCAATTGTTTCACCCAGGGCCCACAAAACATCAGGACCGACCCTGACTAAAATGAGGGTTTACTAATGAAATTAACTACACCAGATATTTATTATCATTAGCTTCTACACCAGATATTTTTTATTACGATTATGTTTTATAAAATATCTTTCAATAAGATTTTAATTTACTTATTTTCGTATTTTTAATTAATATTATTTATTTATCAATTTTGCATATTAATTAAAGTGCAAGCAACAGGTACGGACGGATATGGGCATTTAAGTACCCAACAAATAATGACACGTGTATTGAAGTCACTACATACCCACATAGATATTAGTTTAAGTACAGAGATTTTTTTAGGTGCGGGTATGGGAACAGGTACTATAGTACCCTACTCAAGCCCTATCTATCGTCATCTCTATTCCCCAAAAATATATGGCAATTGTTATATATACCTCCCTTTAGAACTAATATACCTCCTCTTTCATTTATTTTTCCAAAATTATCCTCTCTTTTTTCCAAAAGCACATTTTTTAGAGTACTTCAGAAACAACTTTTCTGAAATACTGACTTTACCTCTCCGTACCTCTCACCTCTCTTCCTCTACCTAATCCCTCACACTCATTCCTGATCACTACATTCACTTCTTCTATATGAACCACACTTTTTGTTTTCTCCGTTGCAAACAAAGTACAATTCGTTATTTGCCTACTTCAAAGTGTTAGTGGCTTATGTTCTATGGCTTGCGGTAGTTGCTTTCGGTGCATGTAGCGGCCACATAACAGATGGGATGATCTTTTTTGGGAAAGTGAATCACAAGTTTTTTTTATTTGATTAGGTGATATTTTGCGTCACTTATCTTGAATATGTTTTAGCATATGTAATTGCTCTGTATTGATTGGTATGCCAACAATGATCCCGATTGAAGATCCGTACAAAACTCAAATTGGTGCAATTATTTTAAAATGCTTATGCACAACTAACTCCCCCTTTTCTAGCCTAGGCTAATATTGTTCATCCTCTCCTATTTATTGCATTTGCAGACGCAACAATTTGGAACAAAAATTTGATTATTTCGTGTTGTCGTTGCAATGGCCCTGCACTTACTACCAACGCACCCACTTAGAAAGAAAATTGAAGTTCTCCCCATGGAAGGGGATGACGGTAGTGAGAAAAGAGAGTGAGGGATTAGGTAGAGGAAGAGAGTGGGAGGTATGCTTAGAAATGTGAACAATTGTTAGAGGGTATTTTTGGAAAAATAAATGTAAGAGGAGGTATATTAGTAATGAAGGGAGGTATATATAAAAACTGCCAAATATATTCTACGGGTATTATATAGGTTAAAATACTATTTTAAATTATTTAAAAGTAAAACATTACAATTGGAAAGAAATATTTTATGTTTTCTAAATTCTTAAATGCGACATCTATTTATTTAAAAAAATAAAGGTGAAAATTTTGTTTTGTATATGTTTATCGAGAACTTTATTTTCCTTCTTGATTTAATTGCTTTGCAGGTCTATGAACTTCTACCAAATTTTTAATTAGGTTTCTGAATTTTTTTTATTTCAATTGGGTCCCTGAACTTGTATTTATTTTTTAATTTGGTTCCTAAACTTATATTTGTATTTTGGCTTAATTGCAATTTTTACCCTCTAACTTTTTAAAAAACTTACAAATTTTGCATTCTACCATTCTGCTGACATGGCATGCTAAAATAATTGTACTTTTTGCCCCCAACTTTTTACTTTTTGGCAAATTTTACCCCTAATTTTTTTTACTTTTTAGCAAATTTTACCCCGAACTTTTTGTTTTTTGGTGAATTTTACCCCCACGTTTATGCTTAAGTCAGCATGCCACATCAACATAATAGTATAAGGTAAAATTTGAAGTTTTTTTAAAAAGTTTGGGGTAAAATGGGGATAAAATTCGTCAAAAAATAAAAAAAAAATGAGATAAAAATTGCAATTAAGCTTTGTTTTTTAACTACGTCATTGCATTAGGGACCTGATTAAAAAACAAATACAAGTTCAGGGACCTAATTGAAAAAAAAAATTAGAGACCTAATTAAAAATTGTCAAATGGATTTGCAAATTAATTTAACCTTAATTCAGAGACTTGAAAATTAATAAAATCATTTAAAGTAAATCTTAAAATAATCGTACAAGATACTCCTTACAAAATCTAAGTATTTAATGAAAAAAACATTTAATATAATGAAAAATTATATAACATTTTTTTTCTATGTCACGTTAACAATCATCTTAAAGAGATTAATTAAGAAATATTTAATAATATAATATATCAATATTCAATACATTTAGTTATTAAAAATATTAAAATTCCATGCCTTAAGTTTTTAGTAACCATAAACATTACACAATGAATTGAATCACCTCCAAAAATACAATGAATTAAATTCCATTAAGAAATAAACAAAACACACTATTAGCATTATTTTATTAACAGAAAAAACATTATTTTTTTAGATCACCATGTAATAGGTGTGAAGTATCGGACCATTAAATTTGTTGATGACTAATTCCCAAGGAATCAGATAAACCACTTTTAGTGAGATTTCTCCACATTCAACCATTTTTTTTTTCATCCACACAAAATATATATTCACACAAGACATATTATTAGCATTTTTTATAATATAAGTAAGAAAATTTTAGTGCACTTTTTCCCGCTTAAAATAAGGACACTTTAGACAATTCCTTTTTAGCAATAATTTTATTTTTCATTATTTAATAAATCATATTAATTTGTAGGACATTTAATAAAAAGTAAATTTTAAATACATATTTATTATTGATATGAGAGTGTAATGGGTTTTAACAGTGTCATTAATGATTATTTAAATTCATGCATTTATTAATGGGTCATTATGTATTTATTTATTATATTTATGAATTTTAATTTTTAAAAATAAAAATATCGTATTTAAAAGATAAAATAAAAAGAACTAGATATTAATATGTAATAATTGCTTACTTCATCAATAATAAAAACAATTCAATTAAGAAATTATTGTTTTTAACTAAAAGATAAAATATATATTTCACTCAATTAATTAAAGATGGTCAATTCAAATAATTAAATATTTATAAGAATATAAAAAATTCTAAAAATTATTTCTTTAACTTTTATCAATGATACTTAATTACAAAATTCATTTTAAAAACATCTGCAAAAGTTATAAATTATAATTTAAATAATTATTATTATTATAATTTACGTCCAACATAAAAAGTTTCGTGCATTGCACAATATAATGACTAGTTATTCTTTAAAATATATTTACACAAAAGAGGAAAGAAAAAAAAATATCTTGAAATAATCCTTAAAGTATTATTTTCCCAATCTAATAATAACATCTTTCCTAATTTAAAACAAAAATCTTATCACAACAATTAAACACCACTTGATCACATTAATTTTTTTTTTATTTTTCTTTTATAAAGAAAATGGCTTGACCTGTTGACCACATTAATGAATACCTCGAATCCATCCAGACAAGGAGGGAAAAAAATAATCATAAAACCAAATAAACAAAAATCCCATAAGGCTACTTTCGTCAAACCAACAAAAAAATCCCTAAACTAAAAAATAAATAAATAATTAGAAAAATCTAAATTCAAATTAAAATACATGAAGATTGAAGACCGTCATACCCTTTTCTCTCCTTATAAATGCTCTGCATCATCATCTTCTTGTTTCTCAAATTACTCTCTCACTCAATCAATTTCTTCTTCTTTTTTTTTTTTTTTTCTCTCTCTCTGCAACAGCATAGCAATGGCAGCAGAAGCAGAATCATCCAAGAAGGGAGAAGAATTCAAGACAATCGTCAACGAAGAATCGAAAAACGTTCCGACCGCAACAGCAGCAGCGGCAGCAGAAGAATTGAAGAAGCTTACGATCACAGAAGAACAATCGAAGATTACCACGCCAACAATGACGAAGGGAAAAGAAAAAGAAGAAGAAACGAAGGTGAAGCTGAAAACGTCCGACGACGTCACCTTCGAGGTGGAGGCGTGGATCGCGAAGGAGATGGAGACGGTGCAGACGTTCATCGACGACACCGACGCCGCCGCCGCGGACGCCGACGCCTTCATTCCGTTCCACAACGTCGAGGGCCGCGAGCTCGGCCGGATCGTGGAGTACTGCACGGAGCACCGCCGTCTCGCCGGAGCCGGCAACGTCAAGGCATTGAAGGAGTTCGAGGAGCGGTTCACGGCGACGCTGAATCTGGACGAGATGAAGGAGCTGGTCCTCGCCGCGAACTATCTCAACATGAAGAATTTTCTCGACTTTGTGGCCAGTGGCATCGCCGACGCCATCAAGGACAAGAGCGTGGAGTTCGTGAGGGAGTACTTCGGCATTGCTAACGATTACACGCCGGATGAAGAGGCTGAGTTTCGCGAAACCAACGCCTGGGCGTTCCAGAATGTGAATGACGATTGAAGCGGGTTGACGAGGGAATTGAGAATTAGGGTTTCAGCGCTGAAAATAATACTGAGATTTTAGATTAAGGTTTATCTTCAAATTATGGTTTCAACTGTGAAAATACTGAGATTATAGATTAATGTTTATCTTCTTCGCAATAGTAGAGAACATGGAGTTTTCGTGATCCTTTGGAAGGAATAAATACTCCATTTTTTTTTTTTTTATTACTACTTTTGAATTTTTTTTTTAATTATCTTTTTATTGCATAAAATTTAGGGGAGGGACCTCAAGAAGCGGAACAGGGGCGTTCACTGGACCATTCACTTGGGGCTTTACCAAAGTCACTAAATCATTTGGATTTCTGTTTCAGAAATTTATTGATTGTTATTTTTCATAAGAGTAAATTACACAAACACTTTCTTATGGTTGTCTTTATTACATCAGACACTCCTCCATTTTTGAATCCTACAAAAAAATTTCTAATTTTTTTATTTTCGTTACACCGACCTTTCTTATAAGTATAAATACCCCCTTCTTAGGTTTAAAAAATATTACACTTACTCTTTCTTAATAATGCTCAAAATAATGTAAAAAAAATAGATGAATACTAGATGTAAATAAGAGCATACATCAAGAAGGGTACGTGTAATTTACACTTTTCATAATGGTACTGCATTTTTCCCTTTAATACCGTGGTCATTAGCGCGTGTCTGTATAAGATTCGACAAGTAATTACATTGATTCAGAAAGGTTTATAAAGTTTTTGATAATTGATTTCTGGTTTGTAAAAAATGTAGTACAGTATTATCTTTTTTAACTGTTGTGACTGGTAGTCTTCATGTTTTATTTTTTGGAATAATATATAAAAAATAGAAGAGGAAGAAAGTTGCATAAAAATAGAGAATGTTGTAGCAGTTAAAGAGCAAAACAAGTAAAACAAATGTGTAAATTAAAAATGAGATATTTTCTTTATTGCTATTATAGATTATAAATTACACCAAAAAAAAATTATAGATTATAAATTATAAATAATTGTGTTCTTTGGTTTTGACTTGTGATTATAATTAGTTTTTAGTAGGGTGTGTAATTAGCTTTTGAAGTTACTTTTTAGTTAATTTATTATGTGGAAGATAAATTTCAGTTTTTTTTTTTTTTCTAGTTTCTGAGTTAGTTTTGTCCAGGAGTTTGTCCCTTGGAAAGGATTATAATGATCTAGAGGATCAACTCTGGAAAAAACAAAAAATTGATATGCAATTAACTTTGATATTATGAGTTAACAGTTTGGTGAGGTATTGCTCTATCAGATTGCATAAATGATTATGTCCGTTTAACTTTTTTAATTTATTTTCTTGACAAGGAGATCAATCCTGAGATACCATTCATGATTTTTTTGCCTGTACCAAGTGATATTATTAGCTCCACAACTATTCACAGGTCTAATTGTGTTACACTTGTAGGTTGATACAGAGCCTATAATATCTACTAAACATTGAATAAGATTGTGCCATTTAGCCAACCAAAGTTCAGACCTTGTTGTAATGGTTGATATTTGATACATGGGAGGTAAAATTACTCTTTCTAATTACTAGATTACACGTCTTTCTGTTCTCCATGCATTTCAAACACTTCATTATCCAAAAATTTTAATGAAAGCACATTGATCTAATAACCATCTCAGATTGCTACCCAGTCACATTAGTCTTCAATGACTGATATTTTTAATTAGAATTTCTTAGTGCTATGTGGATACAAAATCAGCGGGACTATTTGGTTCTGTGTGGATACAGAGTTTAGTTTGAACAAAGATTGTTTCAAGTAGGGGAGATCACTAGGAAATGTCTACTTCAACTTCTTTTACTGTCTAGTTTTGCTTGGAAGAATCACCACTGAAAGTGTACTTAACAGTTTGGAGAATTGACACTTATTTCATGATATTTTAATTTACTAAATGACCCTTCTTAAAGATTCGGAAAGCAATGAAACTGAAGGCCTGTATTATTAGATCTCACATGATGTTTTAGGTAGTGGTGCTTATGATTGAAAGATACAATCATATAACTGATACTTGACTCAATTACGGAGACTTTTGAATCTATTTGGTAACTGGTGCAATTAAGTGATCACAGTCATATCAAAACCATTAAACATATGCTTCTGTAGAGGGATATGTGATTGAGACACTATTAACACTTGTTAGGTGATGAACACTTCCAATGCTACCAAATCTTGATCAGGGGGATGTATGGCAATAGAGGCTGGTTATTTATATTTTTCAACTTTGATGGATTAGACTAGTCATGAGGTGATCTCTTGTCTCAAGTGTTACTGCTTCTGTGCCAATTTCTTTACCTATCAGCTTTGACGAGTAATTTATAGCATGTTTGGAAACTTGTTGAGAATAGGGAATCATGTTTGTGATGTAGAAATTATAATTATTAGCCTCTAAAAATCACATCCAAAAAGATCACAGAAAATCACATTCGAAATGTGAAACCAAACACACTATTAGTGAAGAAACATATTTCCACTTCCCTAACCCATAATTAAAAGAAAGAAATAAAGAGTAATGCATGTTACCTTTCTTCTTTTTTCATATTAGTTCATGTTTCATCATTTAATGATAGTGACCATCCTAAAGTGCCTATAATTTTGTTGTTCCTCTCTGTTTAGGCGCTCTGTTTCATGCATGCCTCTTAATTTATGTTCCTGAACTCAGTATCATTTAATTTTTACAGTAATAAGAGGGTGTAATCACAAGTACACTTGTTACATTCACTAGTATACTCCTCTTGTTCGTGATCTATAAGATTGGTCATGGACCCCAATGCTCCTTATATGGCTACTGTTATTCCACCAAATAGTGCAATGTCATTGTCATCCTTGTTTGAAATGCTAGTGAGTCTGACATCAGTAACATCCTTGGAATTGAATAATTATATTTTTGTTTAGCAGATATGAGTGCAACTTGGTGAAAGCTCACAACCAGATTGGGTTGAATTCACACCTATTGATCCGGAGAACATTTATTCATTGTGTTTCAGTTTTACTTCCAAACTTTTCAAAACATTTTTTAATTGTGAAGTGATTAGGCTCTATTTTTCTTTTGAGTAAATTACACTAACTCCCTAAGAAGAGGAGCAGGGACCTTTACCGTAACATCCCCTTGGGGTTAAAGCCGTAAAGTAAACTAGAATCCATCTCTCCTTAAACTCTTCCCCTGTCAAAGCAACTAAGTCATTCTACTTTATCATTTATGATTTAACGATTGTTATTTTTTTTATAAGGTACTGCATTTTTTCCAGTCGTTATTAGCTTGTGTCTGTATGAGATTCGACAAGTAATTACATTAAAGTTTTAAAGTTTTTTATAATTGGTTTGTGACTTGTAAATAAATATTTTTTTTTAATCATCATTTTTTTCACTGTCTTGCCTACTCATGTGCATATTTTCTTTTGAATATGACAAAAAATAAAAGATAAAGAAAATTGAATGAAAAATGATAGAATATACGGTTATATCTACTGCACTTACAAGGCCAAACAGATAAAACAAATGTGCAATGTAAAATAAGATATTTTGTGTTATCATTATAGATTATAGATTATAAATAACAAAAAATTGTGTTGCTCTTTGGTTTTGACTTGTGCTTATAATTAGTGTATCATATTCTTTGTCCCGGATTTGAGGAAAGCATTTTTCTTTTAATTTTTATCTTAAAATTAATAAAACTTTATAATTTTATAACTTATTATAGTAAATAGTTTTATACCAAAGAATTTGTTGTTCTTTTTCATAGCAAATTGTACACACATTATACATAAGGAACTAGATCAATCACTTTGTGACTCTTTATTTTGGGGGAGAGGGGTCACCAATACATTGGTGTGAAGTATTCACCGATTTTTTCAGTGACTAATCTCCGTTGGATAACCTGGCTGGTCACCTTTAGAGGGGTCTTCCCTCCCAACCACCTTTTTTTTTTCCGTCCACAAGACTCGAATTTGAGACGTTGCTTAAGGGATCTAAGCACAATGTCACTCAGACCAACGACATGTTGATAATCACTTTGTGACTCCAAAAATTAATGACCAATATTTAGTAGCATGTGTAATTAGTTTTTCAAATTTTTTCAGTAATTTTATCTTGTTGAATGTTGAAGAAAATTTCCTAATTTTTTTCTAATTTCAGTGTTAGTTTTGTGCAGGCGTTTGTCCCTAATGCTCCTTTGAAAGGTTTATAATGATTTGGAGGACCAACGTCCAAAAAAAAAATTGACATGAAGTGAACTTTGATATAATGATCAGTTAACAGTTTGGTGAGGTATTCCTCGATTAGATTGCATAAATGGTTATGTCGTTTAATTTATTTTATTTTATTTTTCTTGACATGGAGATCAATCCAGAGATACCTTCATGAAATTATGATCTTTTGGCTTATATCAAGTGACAACCATTAGTTTCACACACATTCGCTGGTCTAACCGTGTTTTGCTTGTACGTTGATACAAAGCTTATAATATCTGCTAATCGTTGAATTTGATTGTGTCATTTAGACAACCTAAGTTCAGAACTTCTAATGGTTGATATTTGATACATGGGAGGTACATTTCCTCTTTCAAACTACAGTTATCCATGCATTTAAAACACTTCATTATCCGAAATTTTTACTGAAAGCTAGTTGGCCTACTTACCATCTCAAATTGCTATCCTGGCCTTTGACACTAGTCTTCAATTAGACAGAACTTTTTAGTGCTATGTGGATACATAATCCTAAGAAATATTTGGTTTCATGTGGACAAATAGAGTTTAGTTTGAACCAAGATTGTTTCAAGTAGGGGAGATCATTAGGAAATGTATACTTTAATTTGTTTCACTGTGCAACTTCCTCGGGAAATAGAGATTCAATTTTATTCTTTTTTTTTTCAACTAAAAGTTACTAGTATCCTGTATAAGCTCATATACCTTTCAATCAGCATCAATTTCTTGTGGTCTCGGGCAGTGGATTTTATTATCTAGTACACTAGCCACCTATTTGTCACCCCCACACACTTTCACCAAACTCACATTTTCAATACACCACATTGACCCCTCTTCCACTATCCATCGGCACCTTTCTTAGCTCGTAATAGGTGATCTCTGGGATAATATGATTGCCTTCAAACTGTTGAACAAGAGAGATGTATCAAACAATAGCAAGCACCACCACTGTTTTGAAATTAGTGCCTCATTAAATGCCTTAATCATTCTAATACCAAGTACTCCTTCCTTAGGAGAAGCCACCTTGAAGAAGGAAATTAAAAAGAAAACCTAACCTCTAAAGTCTAAAATGTTAATCTCTAAACCCTAAGTCCTAAAAAAATGTCCACTACTAAAGAACTAGTCTTTTTGAGAAAATACAACAACAATATCTTCCTTTTCCTAAAATCCCATATTAGGTTTTTCTCTTTCTAATACGAGTACTTAGAGATCTATCCTCATCATCTAGAGAGAGTGGACATCATAAAAGTGTTCTATCTAGGTATGATAAAAAAGAAATAAGAGATGTATTGATGGGATTTCCTCGGTTTCTACCTCAGCTTGAAGTCCAAGTGTTAATCTTTCTTAAATTTACACAGACTATATAGTCTAGGAAAGATTGCAACACGAATGTAGATATTATAATAATCAAGGACGATCTAAGTAAGGAATGGGTGAGGTTTTAATAAATTAGCTTGTACCACACGTAGTTTCCATTTGATCCTGCGCTTATTAGGGTATGAGATAACAATACATTACTACTAAGTTACAACAGCACTACATGTGCCAAAAACCATGCAGGAAAAGACAAGTTTGGTGCTTCGTTAGGATAGATGTACGTGGGTAGTTGCTTACCACGACCCTGGCCCCATATGGAATCTCCCATCCATCTATCCCCAAGGCCCATCGTCACCACCTATGGCTTGTCTAGCACTAGGTTGACACCTCTACAAAGACTTGCAACGTATGTGCCTACTCAACCACAACATGGGGTGCATCGGCACTAACTGAATCGTGGACTCAGGCATGAATGCATGCATATTTCAACAACCAATCAACGTATCCAAGTTTAACTTATTTATTCACAGGTTTCAACAACATTGTATAGGCTCTGATCACCACCTATGTAGCCAACAAAATCGGGTAAATAACAAGAACTAAAAGTATATTCAATCCTTAAATTTTTTTTTTTCATTTCTTTCAAATATATTTCTTAATTTTAATTTCAAATATAATTTGATTAACAAACAGCCCAATTTTATTCTCAACCATATCAAATCACTCTCCTTTTATCTTTATTTATATTTTTTATTTTTTAATTGCTTACCTTAAATTCAACTTTTTAATATTCATATCTATATAAATTGACTTTCAATAATATAAAAAAATTTGTCAATAATTGAAAATAAATAACGTTGTATTACAATATAAATTATTTAGCGTGACTCCAAAATATAATTTATATCTTAAAAATATTTGTTTATTAAGATTTTGAATTATAATATATTTGATATTTTCAAAAACATTTATTTATTATAAGTTTTAGTTATATAAAAATTAATATTTATACAATGTATTGTACATAAAATACTTGTTATTTTAAATTATTTAAAAATAAAACATTATAATGAAAAGAAATATTTTTGTTTCGTAAATTCTTAAATGCGGCATTTATTTATGTAAAAAACGAAGGTATGAATTCTGTTTTGATATATATTTATGGAGAACTTTACTTTCCTTCTTAGAATTCATACAATGTAAATTATTCCAAAGACTGAACATTTAAGAAACTCATTTAAAATAAAATTTAAAATAACCGTACAGGATATTCCTTAAAAAATCTAAGTATTAAATGCTTAAACATTTAGTATAACAAAAATTATATAAATTTTTTTCCTTAAGAAAAGCATTTACTTTTTGTGTCAAGTTGAAAATCATATTAAAGAGATTTATTAAGAAATATAAAATAATATATTATGTCAATATTAAATACATTTGATTATTAAACAATAATAGACATCATAGAATGAATTAAATCCCTGCTAATAAAAAAACACTATTAGTATTATTTTTTGTTACTATATTATTGGTACCAAGTATTCGTCAGTTTAGTCGGTGATCAACCGCTACCGAAAAACTTGACTGACCACATGGAATAGAGTCTCCTTTCACGCAATCACATTTTTTCCGTCCACACAAAATATATATTCACGGAAAACATATCATTAGCATTATTCTTTAATATATATCCACACAAAAGGGGAAAGAAAAAAGTAAGAATTATCATAAAATAGTCCTATTCCTTTTGTTTTTTCTCTTACAGAAATATTCCTTATTCCTTAAGGATTAATTTTCCAATCTAATTATAAACATCATTCCTTTTTTAAAACAAAAGTCTTATCACAATTAATTATAGCACTTGACCACATTTATGAATACCTCCAATCCATCCAATGGTCTTATCTCTTGTAAAAAGGAAAAAAATAACAAAGTACAAGCAAACAAAAACACATAAGGCAACATTTGTCAAATAAAAAACAAATCCCTAAACATGGTTCCCTTTTCCCGCCCTATAAAATCTCTGCCTTGTCCCAACCTCCTAGACAAATTACTTCTCAAATTCCCCTCTCACTCAATTTCTTGTTTTCTGTCTCTCTTGGTTCTCTTGCAACGGCCCAAGCAATGGCAAAAGAACCAAGATCATCCGAGATGGAAACACAAAACATTGCCGAAGGACGACCGACAAAGGTTCCAAAGGTGGAGACAGAACAATTGAATGTTAAGCTCAAAACTGCAGACGATATCACCTTCGAGGTGGAAGGTTTGATCGTGAAGGAGATGGAGACGGTGCAGTCCTTCATCAACGCCACCAACACTGACGCCTCCACAGTCATCACACTCCACAACGTCACAAGTCGCGTACTCAACCAAATCGTTGAGTATTGCTCAGAGCGTAGTCCTGTTGCCGGAGCTGCCAACCTCAAGGCGTTGAAGGAGTTTGATGAGCAGTTCACCGAGGCATTGAGCCTGGATGAGATGAAGGAATTGGTCCTCGCTGCAAACTACCTCAACATGAAGAAACTACTTGATTTGTTGACTACTAGCATTGCCAATGCCATCAAGAACAAGAGCGTGGAGTTCGTGAGGAATTTCTTTGGTGTCACCAACGATTATACGCCTGAGGAAGAGGCACAGTTTCGCCAAGCGAACGCCTGGTCATTTGAAAACATTGATCAAAATTGAAATGATTTGATTGGGCAAATGGACAATTAGGGTTTCCTTGGTGAAAATACTGAGATTATAGATTAAAGTTTATCTTTTTTGCAATTGTAAAACATGTATTTTCTGAGATTGTTAATTAAGAAGGAATAAATACTTTATTTTTGTTTCTGTTGAATTTTCTTATAACATTTTTTTATTGCATAAAATTTACGGCAGAGACTCTAACTCCCTAAGAAGACGAGCAGGGACCTTTACTGTAACATCCCCTTGGAGTTAAAGCCGTAAAAGTAAACTAGAATCCATCTCCCCTTAATCTCTTCCCCTATCAAAGCAACTAAGTCATTCAACTTTATCATTTATGATTTATTGATTGTTATTTTTTTTATAAGGTACTGCATTTTCTCCTGTCATTATTAGCTAGTGAAAAGAAAGGTATTATTAAGTAATTAAGATGTTATGAATAATTTATTAAAAACTTATATTGATGGTATGCATAATAATTCTTCCTCTTGTAGTAAACTTTGTTCATCAGAACTGACAATAAAATATAAGTATCAACATGATGTAATATATAGATAGAACCTGCCAAGCAGATAATCATAATATATAGTGCATGTCAGGCAATTATAGATCTGCAATTCAAGAAACTTCAGTTAAGCATGGAATGTACAACGCCACTACAACATCATTGAGATCATCAGATCACAGATAGAAGTTATGCAAAGTCAAGATGTTAAGTGACACACACACCTATAGCTGTTGCAGATCCATCAAGCAAGTGTTTGTGCCTCAGTAGCGCCAGGTGGTAGTGAAAAGGATTGTGAAAACCAAAATGTGAAGGAGAAAGTGCTCTGTTCCATCTTTTTCTACAAAACAAAACAGAAAACAATGACCAAAAACTAGGGCCAAAAAGAAAAATTAAGAAAATATATTGATTAAATTAAGAATCACAAAACCTTATATTTAATGCTTCAAGCTAGCATTCTCATTTTATATTTTAGTCGTTTAGAGCTCCAAAAACTAGAAATAATGAAGCAAATAAAAAACTAAAAAATAAAACCACTGTCGGTTAACAATCATGCCATTGAAGTCGAGCAATAGTATCACCCATAACCAATCCATTAGATCCCCAACACCATTGTTTGTGCCCTGTGACCAAGATACCAATATCAACAAGTAACAAAGTTCACCAAGCCAGTGGATAAGATGCAGATGGATGCAAAGATCACAGTCAAAAGTCAAGCAAAAAACAACAATGGAAAGCACAAAGTAGTCTGATAAACAGGTTTGACAACTCCTTTTTCATTTACCCTGACTTGTTCTTGTTCGGGAAGAGGAATGCTCTGTGTTTGTGCCTGTGCCCGTGAACACAATCAAGTGCAAAAGCGAAACCCATGTTCACACTGTCATTTGAGAGAAAATTCCTGCAACTCCAGCACATAATTATAATGGCAATTTCAGTTGGCATTAACAATAAATAACCGGCGAAGCATAGCAACTACACATTACAGTACACAATCAAGTTACCATTAACTGTGGGATTGACCACAACCTTTGGAAGCAGCAACCCTTTCATCACTCCAATTTTTGAAGATGTGGATGAAGGCATCGGGTCTGTAAAGTGATGTGCGGCGCTGGGAGAACTCGCACATCTCCGTCAGGTTTTGCAATTTTGGCCTAAACATCAAAAAAAAAAAAAGCTGTGTGAGAGAGATAAAGAGTGTGTGTGTGTGTGTGTGTGAAGGAACTCACGAATTTGGGAACAACATTATGTTTGTAGGGTATGCATACTGTAGTAAACCCTAAACCCTTTGCGCGCGCCATGGTGAAACGATGAAGCGCAAACTACAGAGACTCAATCTACTGTTTGCGGTGGATGGTTTCCTTGATAAGGATGACATTGAGATTTTTTAGGTTCTGAATCTTCACTAAGGGTATATCCGTAAGCGTAGTCATGGGTATGGGTGGTGTTAACACTTGAGGTTTTTGAGGTGGTGGGATTAGGATGAATGGCACAATTTCTTTTTGGCCATATAATATTCAGGGAAAGGGATTTTTCTTTTCTAGGGTTTCTATTGTTGTGATAGCGGAAGGAAAGATGAAGAGGAACAAAAGAGGAGAGAATATGTTTGAAAAAGAAAGAGATATTTTTAGCGAAAAACACGGAGGGAACTTAAAACGTAGAGGATTGAAAATTTTAAGACATTTCCAACGGTTCCAACTTAACCTCCGCTATTTAACTACGTTTTTTGCCAAAACCCTGTTAACGTCCATAATTTAACATGGGTTGATTAAACAGTAGGAAAGTGTTGACATTTACGGGGGTTAGCATAATCGTAGTTAAATAACCGTGGTTACATCCCCTTTTTTTTTGTAGTGATACTATTAGCATTATTTTTGTTACTATACTTTTGGTACGAAGTATTTGCCAATGCTTTTGTCTGTGATCAATCACTACTGAAAAACTTGATTGACCACATTGAATAGAGTCTCCTTTCATGCAATCACATTTTTTCTATCCACACAAAATATATATTCACGAAAAACATATCCTTAGTATTATTCTTTAAAATATATTCACACAAAAAAGGATAGAAAAAATAGGAATTATCATAAAATAGTCCTATTTTTTTTTTTTTTAAACAGAAATAATCCTTATTCCTTAAAGATTAATTTTCCAATGTATTTATAAACATCTTTCCTTGTTTAAAACAAAAAGTCTTATCACAATTAATTACCACTTGACCACATTTATGAATACCTCTGGTCCATCCAACAGTCTGATCTCTTGTAAAAGGGAAAAGATAACAAAATACAAATAAACAAAACACATAAGGCTATATTTGTCAAATGAAAAATATCCCTAAACATGGTTCCCTTTTCCCTCCCTATAAAAGCTTTGCCTCATCCTAAAAGAGCTTCTAGGAAGTTTTTAACATTTAAAGCTTTTAACTATTGCCCACAACAGCTAGTTTTCTAGGATGTTTCAGAAAATATTGGAAAAGATTTTATTTTTCTCTCTCCCCTTGGCTTCCTATAAAAAGAGATTATTGTGGTAAAAAGTAACACATCTTAACCACTCTTTATACTCTCTCTCAGGCTCTCCTATTCCTTCCTTATTTCTCTCGTGCCTTCCCTATTTTACTGAAAACCATGGCTCATACCAAGAGATCTGCAATGAAGAATGTCTCATCTTCCTCTGCAATTGAGAGTGAAAACTCTTATTCTCCTTCACCAATGATCCAGAAGGATAAAGAAAAGGGCAGAGTTGAGCCCATTTATGTGTCTTCCTCCTCTGATTCAGAAAGAACTGTTTTGAAGACTCCTCCTCGTGCTAAGGGTGTGGTGATTAGGTCACCAAAGAAGAAGAAGGTTTCTCAGAAGAAGAAAAAAGCGCAGAAAAGAAGAAGATCAGATTATGAAGAAGCCCAATTGTTCAAGGACAAAGCCACTAAAGAGATATTTCAATCCAGTTGGGAGAACAAGAAGGTTGTCTATGAGAGGTTCATAAACTTGGAAGGGATTAAGCAAAGTGGCTGGGATATTCTATGCTTCATTAAAAAGCAGAAGTGGACTAGGTTATTTGATGTTCAAGAACCAGTTTACCTAAGGCTGGTTAGAGCCTTCTTTGTTGCTGTTGTTGTTGATCAAAGTAACTTCACCATTAAGGCTACTCTGAAGGGTACTGAGACTCTAATCTCATAACAGATTCCGGCAACCATTCTGAAGGTGCCAGTCAACAACCATAGGTTGTATAATGGCTGGATAAAGCTTATTGGTCTCAGAAGAGATAAGGTGATCAATAAGTTTAAGGAGATAAAGGATAGTGAGTTGAAGTCCAATGCTCTCAACTCTTTTGGAAGGCTGGTTCATTGGATATGTATACACTCTGTGCTTCCAAGGGCAGGTACCTACCAAGAAATCAATGACCATGATTTGCTGGTCATTTACTGCTTGTGCAGAAGATTCCTCTCAGTTTGCCTCATTTTATCATCAATCATATGATCAAGGCAACCAAACCAATGAAGTCCACATCTGGTGTTCCCTATGGAATGCTTATGACCAAGATATTTCAGCATTATGATGTTCCTCTGGAACATGAGCCCAAGGATGAGGATATCCAAATTTGGGGTGAGAAAAGTGTGGGCTATTTGAAGCTGAAGTTAAAGCCTGAAATGGAGATAGCCTGTGTTTGTTTTGATGATAAGAAGGATGCTAAGAACAAGGAAAAGAAAAAGCAACTAGAAAGAAGTTTTGTCAAGAGACCCTCTCCCACTCTTGCTGGGTTAATAAAGAGTGGTAAGAGAATCAAGATAAGAGCAGGGAGGAACTCTAGAATTCTAGAAGAAGAGAAGATGAGAAACGAAGCTGAAGAAGAAGAAGAGGAGAAGGAAGCCTCCTCCCCTATCTCTATTGGTGTTGAGCAGGATGTAAACCCTTCTGAGCATAAGGAAGTTTCTAAAGCTCATTCTGAAGGTGTTCAGAATGAAGAAAAGAAGAAAGTACCCTCTGAGAATGAGGATGTTGAATTAGAGAAGCATGATTCTAAAGAAATCCTTGACTATAGGACTTCATATGGTCAAGATGTGCCTTCTGAGGAGGAGGTAGATGAAGATGTCAGCCATTCTGAGCCTCAGATTGAGGTTGTTGAGACTAATAAAGGTTACTAGTATGCTCAGAATGAAGATCTGGCTTATCAGAATGCAAAAGTTCATAATGATATGGGTGACCCTTCTAAGGGTAATGTAGTTGCTTCTGAGGATGTTCAGAAAGACCCCATTGATGAGGTTAATGGTGATGTACTTACCCAGTATGGGTGACCCTTCTAAGGGTAATGTAGTTGCTTCTGAGGATGTTCAGAAAGACCCCATTGACGAGGTTAATGGTGATGTACTTACCCAGTTGAAGACTGGTGACTCTAGTCATAAGGAAAAGGAAGCTGAGAGAGAAGCAAAGCCTTCTGAGAAGGATGAAATAGTTGTTGAAGAACCAGGGATAGATATCCCTGAGAAGGAGCCTGCAAGTGTGAGGACTTCTGCTGGATTAGTGAAGGACTCAATGTTTAACACTGAGAATTTGCAGAGATTCTTCAACTCTTCTCTCTTTGACACTTCTATCAAAAATGCCTGTGGCATATCTAGTATGCAAGGGGAACCTTTGACTTTTTCCATTCCTTTCCCCCCTCTGCATCCTCCTGAGTTAGCTACTGCTGATACTTCCAAGGTTAGGGATGATGTTCCTTATGTTCACATTCCATCTCCTCCTCCTATTATTGAGAAATCAACAAAGTCAACTAATATCAAATTAGCTGCCTTGGAAAAGAAAGTCAGGAAGATTCATTCTGATCAGAAGCTATTATTCTCTAATGTAGCCCAACTTCAGAAAACTTTGAATAAGTTCTTTGAGAGATTCCTCAATCTTGAGGAGTAGATATCTGACAAGGCTAGACCTGCCTTGATCCCTGAAGTGGCACCTATATAGCATGAGCCTCCACCTCCACCAAGAACTATTGTCATGCCTTCCTCATCATCATCTTTAGAAAACTCCTCTCCTACCAAGATGGGGTGATAGACTCCTTCTGATGCTCCGTTGTTGTTTTTTGCTTGATGACAAAGGGGGAGAAAGCTTAGGAGAGAGTTAGGAAGGTTGTAGTGGGATAGATAGATCAGTTTTTATAGGATCAATTTTATTTAATAATTATTTGTTGATATCTTTTGTTCTGATCATGTTCTGATTACAATTTTTTATTACATAAAATTTAGGCAGAGAATCTAACTCTATAAGAAGAGGAGCAGTGACCTTTACTGTAACATCCCCTTGGGGCTAAAGCTGTAAAAGTAAACTAAAATCCATCTCCCCTTAATCTCTTCCCCTGTGAAAGAAACTAAGTCATTCAACTTTTTCTTTTATGATTTATTGATTGTTATTTTTTATAAGGTACAACATTTTTTCCTGTCATTATTAGCTAGTGAAAAGAAAGGTATTATTAAGTAATTAAGATGTTATGAATAATTTATTAAAAACTTATATTGATGATATTCATAATAATTCTTCCTCTTGTAGTAAACTTTGTTCATCAAAACTGACAATAAAATATAAGTATCAACATGATGTATTTAATTTATTGCATAGATTTAAAGAACTAAATGAAAAACAAAAGATTTTATGTTTTAATGTGCTACTTCAAATATGTATAGAAAATAAAACTATTAATGTTAGGTTTTGTCATACATTTTGCATTAGTTTGTGTGTACTACTATATAATATTAAGTGATGATTTATGTTGTATGCTATTCTTATTTTGTTGGTGTTTGCTTTTATTTCTTCTGCATGTATGAAGTACATCAATATGCACATACTTTTATGGTTCTATGAAATTTGTAATACTAAAATCCTAACTTGATAATGACATAAACAGTGTGGATCTTGTTTAATCATTAGTCACACTTTGGGCCTTAGTCAATCATTAGTGTTACACTTAGGCCTAATTGGGTCTTAGTCAATCATTAGTGTCACACTTGGATCTTATTCGGCCTTAGCCAATTGTTACTGCTACAGTTGGGCCTAATTGAGTCTTGGTCAATCATTAGTGTTACATTTGGTTCTTATTGAGCCTTGGGCAATCATCAGTTTTACACTTGTGCCTTATTGGGCCTTGGTCAATCATGAGTATTACAGTTAGGCCTAATTGGGTTTTATTCAATCAATATTATAGTTGCACATTATTGTGGTCATTCATTAATGCTATAGTTGGGCCTTAGACAACCATCTGTGTTACATTTGTGTTTTATTGGGTCTTGGTCAATTATTAGTGTTACAATTGGATCTTATTGGGCTTTGGACAATCATTAGTGTTACATTTAGGCCTTATTAAACCTTAGTTAATGATCAATGTTATACTTAGGTGTTATAGAGCCTTGGTCAAACACTAATGTAACACTTCGTATTTATATTTCTAATGTTATATTTTTATTATTATTTATTATTTATAATCGATATGAATTATTTATTATATTACTATTGTTATAGAATTATTGTGTACCAAAAAAATTAATATAGATCAATTATTATTTATGTTTGTAATTATATAAAATATTTATTGTATAACTAATATTGTTATTTTAAATTTTATATTATATTATCATCATTATTATTATTTCTGTATAAGACGCCTACATGTTAAGTTTCTTTTATTTTGAAATGAAAAAAAAAATACTAAACTATTTTGTAAGTCATCTTAATATTATGTTTTCTATTTTTAAAAAATAAAAATGTAAAAAAAAAGTACAATATAAAAATTATTAGTATTATTTATATTTTTAGTGAAAGTTGAAATATTTATAATATTAAAATTTTCAATTTTAGATTTTTTCAAAATTTCAATTTTTTATTTGTTATGTTGACATTTTATCATGATTTTAGCGACCGAATATGTCAGTTGCGGTCGCAAATTACTTTTATGATATCTTTAGCGACTGATCAAGTGGGTCACAAAATATCACAAATGATAAGATTTGTTTTCACATATTACATTGACTTTTTTTACAACTTTAGCGGCTAGATAGTTCAGTTGCCAAATATTATATCGCAAAATATTTTATATAATTGAGTATCTTTAGAAATATTTTTCCTACTGAATTAGTGACCAATGACAGTTTTAATTGTTTGCAACATTTTGATTGCTAATTTTGTCGCTAATTCTCTATTTTTTGGTTACCATGTCATTTGTACAAAGTATCCACCGGCTTTGTCGATGACTAATCTACGTCGGGGAACCTGACTGGCCATTAATTCTCTTTAATTCTTTTTTTTATAATAGAAACAATTGTTACATCAATTGCTATTGTGATCGATAGTATTCAGTCGAAAAGATTCATCGCTAAATTGAGTTTTTGTTTTTTGTAGTGGATGCATGATATCATAATTCTATAACTCTTGCAGAACTTCATTTTAAGTGATTTGAGTCCTTTTCTCCCCTTTATTTTCCACTGTCATTTCATATAAATAAAGAACTAAAGTGAATGATGTTTTGCAAAGTTAGGGACAACAACAATAATTTTATAAATTCAAGGACTAAAGTGATAAATGCTTATAATTTCAGAGTCTAAAATCAGTGCCGGCCCTGAGGCTTGATTACAAGGGCAATTGCCTAGGGCCCATCATTGGGAGGGGCTCAAAAAAAAAAACTCAACTCTAATATTTCAATGCGATTGGTATCGAAAAAATTGATGTATAGCGTATTGAGAATTTGATGTCTGAGAGTGAAACAATGATCATTCCATTAGAACTATCAAATTATAACAATTTGATGGCCAAAATTCAAGATCCTCTATGGGCCATTGGATGAAGTTTAAGCAATACAAAATAAAAAGAGAATAGTGGGCCTATCGTGGGGCATTTGTATAACAGTTGGGGCCTTGTGTGATGTGACAGGAATAATTTAATGAGATTTTGCATTAAAAAAGTTTAGCTAATCTAGCTACTAATTAAAAAAAGCGTGGTTATTAGTCATTTAGTCTATTAGAAAATTTGTAAAATTAAGTTTTATTTCATTAACAAAAATGGATAAATAATTCATCATTTAACTTGAAAATTAATAATATAAAGTGTGGTAGTAACTATAAATAAAATCACAAGTTAAAATTAATTAATCACAAGTTATCCAAATGTTTCAAAGCTAAAATTAATAAAAACTTACTATAGCCCATATAATGTTAAGACCGTCCTTGACTGGGTCAGTGACCATTGTATTTGCTAAAAGAAGTTTATCAAATCTAAAATTAATAAAAGCTTATTTGAGATCATCAATTTCATTAGAAAGGTTGAATTATTTAGCAATTTTACCTATTGAGAAGGATATGTAGGAAAACATTGATGTTAATGTTATCATTAATGATTTTGCTTCTCAAAATGCTAGAAAAAATCACTTTTTTGTGGTAATTTGCATGTTTTGTTTTCAAGGTGATAGGCAAGATGACAATTTTAGAAAAAATATTTTGTCGATGATAAATGATTACATTGGAGTTGATTGAAGAAAAAACATAATACATATTTTTTAAGATTTGTTAGAACTATGTTATTGAAATATTGTAATAAGACATACTATTTTTTATTGAAATTACATGTCTATTTTTTATAAAATTGAAATTACATGTCTATTTTTATAAAATATATTAAATTTTAAAATATTTATATATAAGGGGCCCTAATCAATTGTTTTGCCCAGGGCCCATAAAACAGCAAGACCGACCCTGACTAAAATGAGGGTTTACTAATGAAATTAACTACACCACATATTTATTATCATTAGCTTCTACACCAAATATTTTTTATTACGATTATGTTTTATAAAATATCTTTCAATAAGATTTTAATTTACTTATTTTTGTATTTTTAATTAATATTATTTATTTATCAATTTTGCATATTAATTAAAGTGTGAGCAACGGGTACGGACAGATATGGGCATTTAAGTACCCAACAGATAATGACACGTTTATTGAAGTTACTACATACCCACATAGATATTAGTTTAAGTACAGAGATTTTTTAAAGTGCGGGTATGGGAACGAGTACTATAGTACCCTACTCAGGTCCTATCTATCGTCATCTCTATTCCCCAAAATATATGGCAATTGTTATATATACCTCCCTTTAGAACTAATATACCTCCTCTTTCATTTATTTTTCCAAAATTGTCCTCTTTTTTTTTTTTCCAAAAACACATTTTTGAGAGTACTTCGGAAACAACTTTTCTGAAATACTGACTTTACCTCTTCGTACCTCTCACCTCTCTTCCTCTACCCAATCCCTCACACTCATTCCTGATCACTACATTCACTTCTTCTATATGAGCCACACTTTTTGTTTTCTCCGTTGCAAACAAAGTACAATTTGTTATTTGCCTACTTCAAAGTGTTAGTGGCTTATGTACTATGGCTTGCGGCGGTTGCTTTTGGTGCATGTAGCGGCCACATAACGGATGGGATGATCTTTTTTGGGAAAGTGAATCACAAGTTTTTTTTATTTGATTAGGTGATATTTTGTGTCACTAATCTTGAATATGTTTTAGCATATGTAATTGCCCTGTATTGATTGGTATGCCAACAATGATCCCGATTGAAGATCTGTGCGAAACTCAAATTGGTGCAATTATTTTAAAATGCTTATGCACAACTAACTCCCCCTTTTTCTATCCTAGGCTAATATTGTTCATCCTCTCCTATTTATTGCATTTGCAGACGCAACAATTGGGAACAAAAATTTGATTATTTCGTGTTGTCGTTGCAATGGCCTTGCACTTACTACCAACGCACACACTTAGAAAGAAAATTGAAGTTCTACCCATGGAAGGGGATGACGGTAGTGAGAAAAGAGAGTGAGGGATTAGGTAGAGGAAGAGAGTGGGAGGTATGCTTAGAAATGTGAACAATTGTAAGAGGGTATTTTTGAAAAAATAAATGTAAGAGGAGGTATATTAGTACTGAAGGAAGGTATATATAAAAACTACCAAATATATTCTACGGGTATTATATAGGTTAAAATACTATTTTAAATTATTTAAAAGTAAAACATTACAATTGAAAAGAAATATTTTATGTTTTCTAAATTCTTAAATGCGGCATCTATTTATTTAAAAAAATAAAGGTGAAAATTATGTTTTGTATATGTTTATCAAGAACTTTATTTTCCTTCTTGATTTAATTGCTTTGCAGGTCTATGAACTTCTACCAAATTTTTAATTAGGTTTCTGAATTTTTTTTGTTTCAATTGGGTCCCTGAACTTGTATTTATTTTTTAATTTGGTTCCTAAACTTATATTTGTGTTTTGGCTTAATTGCAATTTTTACCCTCTAACTTTTTAAAAAACTTGCAAATTTTACCTACTACAATTTTACTGACATGGCATGCTAATTGTAATCATTTCAAACATAAATGGGCACTTAATTTTGAATTAATAAAATAAAGAACACGAGATAATTTGGTTGGTTATCAAGTATACACATATGTATAAAATAGAGAATTTCATACATCAAAATATTTTTCGGAGCAATAGTAACATATATACATAAACACAATGCTCAAGGTATATACCAATACATAGGGTAATAAAGTGTGAAAACTAAATATACATAGTAAAATCTGAAACCTAGGTCTACCCGTATTCAAATACATAAAAGGGAAAAACCTAGTCTCAGAGAAGTCATCTCTAAACCCAACCATGTATGTTAGACTAGTCCAAAGAAATGGGATGGCGGAGGGCCTTTGACAAGATCCCTGAGGAGAGAATCTAGTGGTCATTGTCCACAGGATCCTTCACGGAATCTTTCTCGAGGTTCTCCAATCCTCCTCAAATCCTAGGACTCACTGTTCCCTAAGTTCATGACTAGCGGCGGATCCCCCTGACTAACTCTCACCCAATTACATCTCCAATTCTTTGACATAAGAGGGGTTCGATGAAAAGCGGGAAGCGTCGGACCAATATGAACTCCTCGGAAGGAGTGGCATCAGAAACAGTAGCAAGTATCGATGAACTCTTCAAGGACATTCCGAAGAGGCGAATGATGATGAGAGCGACGAAACTGATGAGGATAGCCCCCTTGTGATATCCACAGGTACTGCCATCGGCTCCTAAAACAAAAACGTAAGGGTGAACTCTCTGCTTCATCAAGAAAATCACACAGAAATGACTTTAAAAGTCACACACAGTCCTGCTAACCACTATGGGGTGGTTCTCTAACGTTCACACTCGGAACCTACTCGTTTCCATGACTTTTATCTGTAAATTGTAACACACTTGTGAGCTGCCACTAGAACTCCCAGAACTCAGTGGTCTTATGTTCTTTTGAGTAGAATGACTGTTGGGAGTACACCATCACCATGGTACAAGGGGGGCTCTCACCAACCGAAGAATGTCTCGTGGTTATGTCAGGGTTGCCAAGTCGGCTATGTGAACGAAATGTCACAACTCGACGCCTACCCTCCAAGGTCAACAATACCTCACGACCATCTCCCAGGTACCAATCTATCTTTCATCTCTAACAACTTTCTTTCACAGTAGGAAATGTCCCACGCGACTATCTTCGCAATTCCATTGCTCCGCCATACACACGCGTCTCCGTTGCACTACTATCGAAAAGTGTACTTTCACAACGCGCATCACAAAATCTTATTAAGTTTTATTCTTGTCTTACCCTCTCAAATTCAAAAATTTTATTAATTAATCTTTACCAATAATTCCTCCACGCAGGGGTCCTAAAAATATTTATCTAAGTCCAAAGCACAAATTAAAGAGTTCATTTATTAAGCTTATAAAGTAAATGAATGCTTAAGTCTAAATTAATTGTTCTCACTATTGGAACTTATATTATTATTATTGCCGGTAAAATTTTCCCGGATTACTAGGATGGTGTCCTAATCCACATAAGCACTCGCTTTCGAGTCTTATGCTCACAAAACACAGACATCACAGAGAATTACAATTCATACTACAGTTCATGTGACTGTACCACAAAGCATTTCAAAACACATAATCACACGCACAGAGATGCCCTAGGTTCACATTCCAAAGGTCTTACAATCATTTAAGGCAAGGGTCAAATTTACCCACTGCCTTGCATACACACATTTATAATTAATTTGCACATTCAAATGTATCATAATTCAAATATCATATATCAAGGCAATTTTAAAATAGAATCCCTCTCTGGCAGCACCTAATCTCTGTCCAAAATTAATTTAGCAAACGATTTTTGTTTTGTCCAATTCTTATATCAAATTGAAGCCCTTAAAACTTATTTTTCAAAAAGGTAACCCACACTATCAGATTAAATCTACAAAAATTATAAAAATTCCTAGAAGTTTGCAGGTCAGTATGCCCCTCACAGTGAGCATACCTCAAAGATGTGCAATTTTATCAACCTTCCCAAATGATATTTTACTCAAATTTTTATGGTAAAAAGATAACATTCATACCTTTCAGAAAAAGTAAAACTTGAACCCTAATTCCTCCTAAATTTTTCCCAGTAATTTTCTTTCTAAGACCTATGTCTCAGGTTTGAAATTTGGGATCCATGCATGAGTTCTGTATAAACTGAATTAGTTAAATTAGCAATTGTGGATGAAAATTTTCGAAACTTATATCATTTTAAAGCTCTGTTTGTCTAGTTTTATGATCAAAAATTATATTTCAAAAAATGTCATTAATTTTGTTTAAAAAGGTCAAAAACTGAACCCTGCCCGAACCAGTTTTCACAAGCAGAATGGTCCCATTGCATGTCACTGATGAACCTTCATTTGAGGTTATATCACAATAGTCTCAAAAGAAAAGTTGGTGAATTTTCAGTTTAATTTAACTGAGAACAAGTTTCATCAAAATCCAATGGTTAGATCAAAAGTTATGCATAAAAACATAAACATTGTCCGGGGCTTTTACATGAAACAGCCACTGCCTGAGCCAGTTTCCCAAGCAGAACGGTTCCATTGCATGTCATGGATGAACCTTCTTTTGAGGTTATCTCGTAATGGTCTCAAAATCAAAGTTCGTTCATTTTGAGTCTACTTCAACTGGGAACAAGTTTCACCAAAATCTAAAAGCTAGATCAAAAGTTATGCCCAGAAACATAAACACTATCCAAGGCTCCTAAAATGAGACAGCCACTGCCAGCACAAATTTTCGAATTTTGAAAGTGCATGAGTTCTAACAAATTTTGGGCATGGTCTCCTTTGTATTGGAGCCATCCCACAATTTTTTAGAAAAAGAAGGAGATGAGGAGAAGGTTTTTGACACGGTTACAGCCACTGCCAAAGAGAATTTCAAAAGAAACAAAACCAATCACACACATGCAATTACACATTTCATGCATACAGTTCACATGGGAGGCATTTTAGGTGAGAGTGGCTGGATCCTCCACCTCCAGCCACTTGAATCCATCAAAGAGCCCCCTTACAGTGATGATGAGCTTGCTGGAAAGAGGAGAAGAAGCTGGTTATTTCCTTCCAAATGAGTGCTGGTTGTTGAGCACTCAATCTATGGCATGCAAGAGGAAGAAGAAGCTGAAAATTTGTGTTGGTGAGGGAGGAATGTGTCTCGGCCAGAGAAGAGAGAGGGAGGAGAATTTAAAACTCTTGGCTGAAATGTTGTGAGGCTGACTTAAGTGAGTTGAAGTGTGTAAGTGAGTTGAATTTGAAATGTTGATTTAAGTGCTGGTTTTGGGGGAAAGGGTGTGAGTGGCCGTGGGCTTTTGTTGATGTGAGGGGTGTTCTTGCATGTAATTCAAATGGCCAATGGTCACTTGATTTGATGGGTTAGGGTCGTGTCAATTTACACAGTGTAGAAACATATTGTGTAATTTAACTCAAAACGCAGTTTTAAAAAGAAAACGAATTGATAATTATTTAATTTAAATATTTAGAAATTCTTTACAATTGAAAAACTTTTTAAAGTAACTTTCCTAAAATTTCTCTGTAGAGTAATCAATCGTAGATTAATTTT
Source organism: Pueraria montana var. lobata (assembly GCA_026413185.1). Taxonomy (NCBI): domain Eukaryota; kingdom Viridiplantae; phylum Streptophyta; class Magnoliopsida; order Fabales; family Fabaceae; genus Pueraria; species Pueraria montana. Next base: position 19,263,991 of record CM048649.1, on the reverse strand, counting down.
ACGAAAGATTACTTGTCTTGCAAGTCTTAGATTTTAAAGACAATTTCGAAATGGTTTTTCCAGTCAAATAAATTTTCAATAACACAGAGACACAAATTTTATGAATTATCACAGATAATTTTCTACAGGCAGATGAATTCATATTCTTTTTCCTCAAATGTTTCAAACAGATAATTATTTATTTAATTTTATAAATCTTTTTGAAATGAAAACTTTTTAATAACTCTTATGAAATTCTCTCTATAGAGGAATTGCTCACAGATGAATTTTATAAGCAATAACTTGAAAGGCAAGTTTCAGAATTTAAAATAATTAAAATCAATTTGAAACCAAATAATTAATTAATACATAGCAATAGATATATTAAATATGCACTACTAGTAATTAATCATAGTTCAATTAACTACTAGCAAGTATAACAGCTAATCACTCACAAACAAAAACACAAGAAAGTAACTACCGAGAATTAATTGCAGAGAATTAATTCCAGCGAGTTACTCACAGAGGACTTTTTATTACAAGCAAATGTTTTAATTAGATTACTCACTTAGATTTTAATTACAGAGGATATTATATCTTTTGATTTTATAAATCTTTTCCTATTTGACCATTATAACGAATTACTCATATTATTTATTTTCCTTCATTTTTCTTATTAACTCAATTAATTACTAACTATATTTTAATTTCTCAAAACATATATTTTTCTTATTTAAAATAGACAATTAAATTCTCATTAATTTCTAATTAATCTCTCATGTTCTTACTTATTGAGTTGAAATTTTTGAGGTGTTACAACGATTGCTTTCGGTGCATGTAGCGGCAACATAGCGGATGGGATGATTTTTTTTGGGAAAGTGAATCACAAGTTTTTTATTATTTGATTAGGTGATATTTTGCGTCACTAATCTTGAATATGTTTTAGCATATGTAATTGCCCTGTATTGATTGGTATGCCAACAATGATCCCAATTGAAGATCCGTGAGAAACTCAAATTGGTGCAACTATTTTAAAATGCTTATGCACAACTAACTCCCCCTTCTTCTAGCCTAGGCTAATATTGTTCATCCTCTCCTATTTATTGCATTTGCAGACGCAACAATTGGGAACAAAAATTTGATTATTTCGTGTTGTCGTTGCAATGACCCTGGACTTACTACCAACGCACCCACTTAGAAAGAAAATTGAAGTTCTCCCCATGGAAGGGGATGACGGTAGTGAGAAAAGAGAGTGAGGGATTAGGTAGAGGAAGAGAGTGGGAGGTATGCTCTGGAAATGTGAACAATTGTGAGAGGGTATTTTTGGAAAAATAAATGTAAGAGGTATATTAGTAATGAAGGGAGGTATATATAACAACTGCCAAATATATTCTACGGGTATTATATAGGTTAAAATACTATTTTGAATTATTTAAAAGTAAAACATTACAATTGAAAAGAAATATTTTATGTTTTTTCAATTCTTAAATGCGGCATCTATTTATTTAAAAAAATAAGGGTGAAAATTATGTTTTGTATATGTTTATCGAGAACTTTATTTTCCTTCTTGATTTAAATTACTTTGCAGGTCTGTGAACTTCTACCAAATTTTTAATTAGGTTTCTGAATTTTTTTTGTTTAAATTGGGTCTCTAAACTTTTATTTATTTTTTAATTTGGTTTCTAAACTTATATTTGTGCTTTGGCTTAATTACAATTTTTACCTTAACTTTTTTTATTTTTTGGCAAATTTTACCACCAACAAATTAATTTGGCGCATTTTACCCCCCAACTTTTTAAAAAACTTGCAAATTTTACCTTCTACCATTTTACTGACATGACATGCTAAAATAATTTTACTTTTTGCCCCCAATTTTTTACTTTTTGGCAAATTTTACCCCTAACTTTTTACTTTTTAGCGAATTTTACCCCCTAATTTTTACTTTTTGGTGAATTTTACCCCCATTTTTATGCTTATGTCAGCATAATAGTATAAGGTAAAATTTGAAGTTTTTTAAAAAGTTTAAGGTAAAATGCGCCAAATTAATTTGTCGGGGATAAAATTCGCCAAAAAGTAAAAAAATTAGGATAAAAATTACAATTAAGCTTTGTTTTTTAACTACGTCATTGCATTAAGGACCTGATTAAAAACAAATACAAGTTCAGGGACCTATTGAAAAAAAAACATTAGAGACCTAATTAAAAATTATCAAATGGATCTACAGATTAATTTAACCTTATTTCAAAGACTTGAAAATTAATAAAATCATTTAAAGTAAATCTTAAAATAATCGTACAAGATACCCCTTACAAAATCTAAGTATTTAATGAAAAAACATTTAATATAATAAAAAATTATATAACATTTATTTTCTCTGTCACGTTAACAATCATCTTAAAGAGATTAATGAAGAAATATTTAATAATATAATATATCAATATTCAATACATTTAGTTATTAAAAATATTAAAATTCCATGCCTTAAGTTTTTAGTAACCATAAACATTACACAATGAATTGAATCACCTCCAAAAATACAATGAATTAAATTCCATTAAGAAATAAACAAAACACACTATTAGCATTATTTTTTTAACAGAAAAAGCATTATTTTTTTAGATCACCATGTAATAGGTGTGAAGTATCGGACCATTAAATTTGTTGATGACTAATTCCCAAGGAATCAGATAAACCACTTTTAGTGAGATTTCTCCATATGCAAGCACTTTTTTTTTCATCTACACAAAATATATATTCACACAAAACATATTATTAGCATTTTTTATAATATAAGTAAGAAAGTTTTAGCGCACTTTTTCTCGCTTAAAATAAGAACACTTTAGACAATTCCTTTTTAGTATTAATTTTATTTTTCATTATTTAATAAATCATATTAATTAGTAGGACATTTAATAAAAAGTAAATTTTAAATACATATTTATTATTGATATGAGAGTGTAATGGGTTTTAATAGTGTCATTAATAATTATTTGAATTCATGCATTTATTAATGGGTCATTATGTATTTATTTATTATATTTATGAATTTTAATTTTTAAAAATAAAAATATCGTATTTAAAAGATAAAATAAAAAGAACTAGATATTAATATGTAATAATTGCTTAGTTCATCAATCATAAAAACAATTCAATTAAGAAATTATTGTTTTTAACTAAAAAATAAAATATATATTTCACTCAATAAATTAAAGATGGTCAATTCAAATAATTAAATATTTATAAGAATATAAAAAATTTCAAAAATTATTTCTTTAACTTTTATCAATGACTTTTTATTCTTTAAAATATATTTACACAAAAGAGGAAAGAAAAAAAAATCTTGAAATAATCCTTAAAAGATTATTTTCCCAATCTAATAATAACAGCTTTCCTAATTTAAAACAAAAATCTTATCACAACAATTAAACACCACTTGACCACATTAATTTTTTTTTTATTTTTCTTTTATAAAGAAAATGGCTTGACCTTTTGACCACATTAATGAATACCTCGAATCCATCCAGGCAAGGAGGGAAAAAAAATAATCATAAAACCAAATAAAACCAAATAAACAAAAATCCCATAAGGCTACTTTCGTCAAACCAACAAAAAATCCCTAAACTAAAAAAATAAAAAATTAGAAAAATCTAAATTTAAATTAAAATACATGAAGATTGAAGACCGTCGTACCCTTTTCTCTCTTTATAAATGCTCTGCATCATCATCTTCTTGTAATTTTTTTATTTTCGTTACACCGACCTTTCTTATAAGCATAAATACCCCTCTCTTAGGTTTAAAAAATATTACACTTACTCTTTCTTAATAATGCTCAAAATAATGTAAAAAAATAGATGAATACTAGATGTAAATAAGGGCATACATCAAGAAGGGTACGTGTAATTTACACTTTTCATAATGGTACTGCATTTTTCCCTTTAATGCCGTGGTCATTAGCGCGTGTCTGTATAAGATTCGGCAAGTAATTACATTGATTCAGAAAGGTTTATAAAGTTTTTGATAATTGGTTTCTGGTTTGTAAAAAATGTAGTACAGTATTATCTTTTTTAACTGTTGTGACCGGTAGTCTTCATGTTTTATTTTTTGGAATAATATATAAAAAATAGAAGAGGAAGAAAGTTGCATAAAAATAGAGAATGTTGTAGCAGTTAAAGAGCAAAACAAGTAAAACAAATGTGTAAATTAAAAATGAGATATTTTCTTTATTGTTATTATAGATTATAAATTACACCAAAAAAAATTATAGATTATAAATTATAAATAATTGTGTTGTTCTTTGGTTTTGACTTGTGATTATAATTAGTTTTTAGTAGGGTGTGTAATTAGCTTTTGAAGTTACTTTTTAGTTAATTTATTATGTGAAAGATAAATTTCAGTTTTTTTTTTTCTAGTTTCTGAGTTAGTTTTGTCCAGGAGTTTGTCCCTTGGAAAGGATTATAATGATCTAGAGGATCAACTCCCGAAAAAAAAAATTGATATTCAATTAACTTTGATATTATGAGTTAACAGTTTGGTGAGGTATTGCTCTATCAGATTGCATTCATAATTTTTTTGCCTGTACCAAGTGATATTATTAGCTCCACAACTATTCACAGGTCTAATTGTGTTACACTTGTAGGTTGATACAGAGCCTATAATATCTACTAAACATTGAATAAGATTGTGCCATTTAGCCAACCAAAGTTCAGACCTTGTTGTAATGGTTGATATTTGATACATGGGAGGTAAAATTACTCTTTCTAATTACTAGATTACACGTCTTTCTGTTCTCCATGCATTTCAAACACTTCATTATCCAAAAATTTTAATGAAAGCACATTGATCTAATAACCATCTCAGATTGCTACCCTGTCACATTAGTCTTCAATGACTGATATTTTTAATTAGAATTTCTTAGTGCTATGTGGATACAAAATCAGCGGGACTATTTGGTTCTGTGTGGATACAGAGTTTAGTTTGAACAAAGATTGTTTCAAGTAGGGGAGATCACTAGGAAATGTCTACTTCAACTTCTTTTACTGTCTAGTTTTGCTTGGAAGAATCACCACTGAAAGTGTACTTAACAGTTTGGAGAATTGACACTTATTTCATGATATTTTAATTTACTAAATGACCCTTCTTAAAGATTCGGAAAGCAATGAAACTGAAGGCCTGTATTATTAGATCTCACATGATGTTTTAGGTAGTGGTGCTTATGATTGAAAGATACAATCATATAACTGATACTTGACTCAATTATGGAGACTTTTGAATCTATTTGGTAACCGGTGCAATTAAGTGATCACAGTCATATCAAAACCATTAAACATATGCTTCTGTAGAGGGATATGTGATTGAGACACTATTAACACTTGTTAGGTGATGAACACTTTCAATGCTACCAAATCTTGATCAGGGGGATGTATGGCAATAGAGGCTGGTTATTTATATTTTTCAACTTTGATGGATTAGACTAGTCATGAGGTGATCTCTTGTCTCAAGTGTTACTGCTTCTGTGCCAATTTCTTTACCTATCAGCTTTGACGAGTAATTTATAGCATGTTTGGAAACTTGTTGAGAATAGGGAATCATGTTTGTGATGTAGAAATTATAATTATTAGCCTCTAAAAATCACATCCAAAAAGATCACAGAAAATCACATTCGAAATGTGAAACCTGTAACATCCTCATTTTATTTTACTAATTGTACGTATTTATATATGAATATTATGAACAATTATGTACTGTATTTTATAGAAACTTTCTGTACATATTTTCCTAATGAAATTAATACAGTTCTACTCAGAAGAATTTTCTGAATCTTCTAATATCTTTGTTTTTCTTTGAATTGCTTGTTGACCAGATAGTTGTGTCAAACAACTGTCCAGGACTGTATTTTATAGAAACCTACTATACATAGTTTCATAATAAAATTAATACATTTCTATTCAGAAAAACTTTCTGAATCTTCTGATATCTGTGTTTTTGGTTAAACTGACTGTTGACTGGACAGTGTGTCAAACAGCTGTCCAGGATAAATTCTCCAGTGTAGCATTTTGGATAAATCTGTAACCTAATAAAAAGATAATTGAATATAGATTAAAAATATATACAGATAAAGAATTAAAATGCTTATTCCGAATTGTTAGAATTTTCTGAATGTTAGAACTCTGTGAAATTATTACGGTAAAATTCTAAAGCAGAAAATTTAGAGAAAATTCGTATGACATCTATAGAATTATCTAATAATTGTAATATACTTAGAATAATTAGTAAAAATGTTTAACCAAGAAAAATTAAATTTAGAGTATTAACCAATCACAAGGTGACAAATCAAAGTTTCTAATGTCACTAAATTAAGCTAATTAGACTTGGATTAAGAGATAAGTAAGACACTACCCCAAGGTTTTTGATAGTGAGGAATCCAATGGTGGTGTTAATTTCTTCAAATTCTAATTAGTTTATAAGATAATTAAGAGCCCTAAAAATATTCTAGAAAATACTACACCTTGGACCAATTGACCAAGCTAGTTGGAAGGTCACACAAGGCACCATTTTGGGACGTTCAAGTGGGGCTGGAAATTTAGCCAAATTGGCTGCCTCATTCTCATGTGAATTACTGCCCTTGGACAGCAGCTGGATGGGAAGATTTAATTAAATTGAGTGAAGAAGAAAAAATTGCCTACAATTATTGACTTTTGGCCAAGCAAATGGCAAGTCACGTAGGGAATTCTCTTGGCTGTCCAAGTGGGCTGGAGACTTAGCTAAATTGGCTGCCCCATTCTCACGTAAGTGACTGCCTTTGGCCAGCAGCTGGACGTGAAACATTAATTAAATGGGGTGCAGAAAAATTAATTAAAATATAAGAAATCAACACAAAGGAAAAAGCAAGCAAAGCTAGCTCTCAAAAACTCTCCACCCGTGAGCTCTCTGTCCAGCAGCCCTTCATTTTCTTTTCACCTTTTCTTCTAAAAATCAAGAGAGAAACCAATCTAAACCTCACAAAATTTAAACCACCTTCAACCAAAGAGAAGAGAATTAGGAGAAAAAGCTCAAAATTCCAAAAGACAAGAAGACCAAGGAGGAAGGGAGTAAAAGGATTCAAGGGTTTTTCATCAAATTAAGGATTCAAGGTAAGGATCTTGGCATTTAATTTCAATTTAGAACTCTTGGAATTAGGAGAAAACATGTTGTAGGGTTAAATTCAAGATGTGACCTAGAACCATGAAAAGTTGAAATTGATTTAGGGGTTTTGTGTATTTGATGTTAGTAATTGGAAATTATTGATTGGAATGATGTTTGATTGAATTCTTGGTGTGTTGTGATGGTTGGAACTTTGGTTTGGTTGATTTTGATTGAAGTGTGAATTGGTTGATTTTTGGTTGGAATTTGGCTTTGTTGCTTTGGAAAAGATGTAGGAAATGGCTTGTAGGCCATTCGGTTATGTTGATTTTACAAGGGATACTATGTGCAAATTTTTGAAAAACCAAGGGCAAAATGGTCATTTCACATGTAGGGATACATTGGGAATTTTGGAAAAAGATTGAGGACATAATTGGAATTCTAGAAAAATTAAAGGTAGTTTAGTATTTTTATCTAATAGTGATTTAATTGATAATTTATTAAAATATCAATGTTATAATGTTAATTATTGAATTTTTATATATTTGTATGTGATTATTTAAAATTCCTTATTTAATTATGATTATCATCATATTGCATATGCATGAGTCTTTTTGGGGGATTTTTAAAAGATTTCAAGTGAAAACTAAATTATGTTGGCTAACCGGGACTGCGGTAGCCATGGATTTTAAAAGATCAGTGATGTTGACTAACCGGGACTACGGTAGTCATGAGAAATGTTTTGAAAGATGAGAAATGATTTGTTTTTGGGTGAGCAGAATAAGTTAGACAGGACTGTAAAATCTGTGATGTTATAGTCTGTGGGGAGAAGGATATTGGCAATTCCATATGTGGCTGTAATCTGGACAGAGATGCGGTCGTGGTGGCCTTCCTGGGTATCCTGATCTCCTAATTCTGTTTAGTTTATTCGCGTTTAGTAGGGGCTGATTGCTGAATTGCAGTGCGTAATGGTAGGCCAGTTTCTTACTAAACACTCAAAGGGGAAGTCTCCATGGAGCAGGGTCAAAAATGAATTTGAGTCAAAAACTACATTTGCATAAATCATATTGCATTTAATTATGTGTGTAACTAATTAAATTGTTATGATATGTATTTGTTTGAAATTGTTTTATTGTATGAGAAATTAAATGCCTGATCCGATAATGCTGTCCCTAGATTCTAGGGAAGTTTGATTTGCAGGTGTTTAAAGAATAGTTAGATGGAAAACATGCAGCAACTTCCAGAGCTATAGGATGGGGACTTTTTGGGGTATTTTAATGCTTGTAATAACTAGAATTATTTTGTAGTAGTATTTCTGTAAATTTTTAGGATGTAAATTATAATGATATATCTTGAACTTTAATAGAATGTATTTGGAAATTTTTTTATATATATTCGATGTAGATTAATTAATTAGAAGGGGGGTTACAAAACCAAACACACTATTAGTGAAGAAACATATTTCCACTTCCCCAACCCATAATTAAAAGAAAGAAATAAAGAGTAATCCATGTTACATTTCTTCTTTTTTCATATTAGTTCATGGTTCATCATTTAATAATAGTGACCATCCTAAAGTGCCTATAATTTTGTTGTTCCTCTCTGTTTAGGCGCTGTGTTTCATGCATGCCTCTTAATTTATGTTCCTGAACTCAGTATCATTTAATTTTTACAGTAATAAGAGGGTGTAATCACAAGTACACTTGTTACATTCACTAGTATACTCCACTTGTTCGTGATCTATAAGATTGGTCATGGACCCCAATGCTCCTTATATGGCTACTGTTATTCAAAACATTTTCTAATTGTGAAGTGCTTAGGCTCTATTTTTCTTTTGAGTAAATTACACTAACTCCCTAAGAAGAGGAGCAGGGACCTTTACCGTAACATCCCCTTGGGGTTAAAGCCGTAAAGTAAACTAGAATCCATCACCCCTTAAACTCTTCCCCTGTCAAAGCAACTAAGTCATTCTACTTTATCATTTATGATTTAACGATTGTTATTTTTTTTATAAGGTACTGCATTTTTTCCAGTCATTATTAGCTTGTGTCTGTATGAGATTCGACAAGTAATTACATTAAAGTTTTAAAGTTTTTTATAATTGGTTTGTGACTTGTAAATAAATATTATTTTTTTAATCATCAGTTTTTCACTGTCTTGCCTGCTCATGTGCATATTTTCTTTTGAATATGACAAAAAATAAAAGATAAAGAAAATTGAATGAAAAATGATAGAATGTACGGTTATATCTACTGCACTTACAAGGCCAAACAGGTAAAACAAATGTGCAATGTAAAATAAGATATTTCGTGTTATCATTATAGATTATAGATTATAAATAACAAAAAATTGTGTTGCTCTTTGGTTTTCACTTGTGCTTATAATTAGTGTATCCTATTCTTTGTCCCGGATTTGAGGAAAGCATTTTTCTTTTAATTTTTATCTTAAAATTAATAAAACTTTATAATTTTATAACTTATTATAGTAAATAATTTTATACCAAAGAATTTGTTCTTTTTCATAACAAATTGTACACACTTTGTGACTCTTTATTTTGGGGGAGAGGGGTCACCAATACATTGGTGTGAAGTATTCACCGATTTTTTCAGTGACTAATCTCCGTTGGATAACCTGGCTGGTCACCTTTAGAGGGGTCTTCCCTCCAAACCACCTTTTTTTTTCCGTCCACAAGACTCGAATTTGAGACGTTGCTTAAGGGATCTAAGCACAATGCCACTCAGACCAACGACATGTTGATAATCACTTTGTGACTCCAAAAATTAATGACCATTATTTAGTAGCATGTGTAATTAGTTTTTCAAATTTTTTCAGTAATTTTATCTTGTTGAAGAAAATTTCCTAAGTTTTTCTAATTTCAGTGTTAGTTTTGTGCAGGCATTTGTCCCTAATGCTCCTTTGAAAGGTTTATAATGATTTGGAGCACCAACTTCCGGAAAAAAAATTGACATGAAGTGAACTTTGATATAATGATCAGTTAACAGTTTGGGGAGGTATTCCTCGATTAGATTGCATAAATGGTTATGTCGTTGAATTTATTTTATTATATTTTTCTTGACATGGAGATCAATCCGGAGATGCCTTCATGAAATTATGATCTTTTGGCTTATATCAAGTGACAACCATTAGTTTCACACACATTCGCTGGTCTAACCGTGTTTTGCTTGTACGTTGATACAAAGCTTATAATATCTACTAATCGTTGAATTTGATTGTGTCATTTAGACAACCTAAGTTCAGAACTTGTAATGGTTGATATTTGATACATGGGAGGTACATTTCCTCTTTCAAACTACAGTTCTCCATGCATTTAAAACACTTCATTATCCGAAATTTTTACTGAAAGCTAGTTGGCCTACTTACCATCTCAAATTGCTATCCTGGCCTTTGACACTAGTCTTCAATTAGACAGAATTTTTTAGTGCTATGTGGATACATAATCCTAAGAAATATTTGGTTTCATGTGGACAAATAGAGTTTAGTTTGAACAAAGATTGTTTCAAGTAGGGGAGATCATTAGGAAATGTATACTTTAATTTGTTTCACTGTGCAACTTCCTCGGGAAATAGAGATTCAATTTTATTCTTTTTTTTTCCGAACTAAAAGTTACTAGTATCCTGTATAAGCTCATATACCTTTCAATCAGCATCAATTTCTTGTGGTCTCGGGCAGTGAATTTTTTTATCTAGTACACTAGGCACCTATTTATCACCCCCACACACTTTCACCAAACTCCCGTTTTCAATACACCACGTTGACCCCTCTTCCACTATCCATAGGCACCTTTCTTAGCTCGTAATAGGTGATCTCTGGGATAATATGATTGCCTTCAAACTGTTGAAAAAGAGAGATGTATCAAACAATACCAAGCACCACCACTGTTTTGAAATTAGTGCCTCGTTAAATGCCTTAATCATTCTAATGCCAAGTACTCCTTCCTTAGGAGAAGCCACCTTGAAGAAGGAAATTAAAAAAGAAAACCTAACCTCCAAAGTCTAAAATGTTAATCTCTAAACCCTAAATCCTAAAAAATGTCCACTACTAAAGAACTAGTCTTTTTGAGAAAATACAACAACAATATCTTCCTTTTCCTAGAATCCCATATTAGGTTTTTCTCTTTCTAATACGAGTACTTAGAGATCTATCCTCATCATCTAGAGAGAGTGGACATCATAAAAGTGTTCTATCTAGGTATGATAAAAAAGAAATAAGAGATGTATTGATGGGATTTCCTCGGTTTCTACCTCAGCTTGAAGTCCAAGTGTTAATCTTTCTTAAATTTACACAGACTATATAGTCTAGGAAAGATTGCAACACGAATGTAGATATTATAATAATCAAGGACGATCTAAGTAAGGAATGGGTGAGGTTTTAATAAATTAGCTTGTACCACGCGTAGTTTCCATTTGATCATGCGCTTATTAGGGTATGAGATAAGAATACATTACTACTAAGTTACAACAGCACTACATGTGCCAAAAACCATGCAGGAAAAGACTAGTTTGGTGCTTCGTTAGGATAGACGTACGTGGGTAGTTGCTTTCCACGACCCTGGCCCCGTATGGAATCTCCCATCCATCTATCCCCAAGGCCCATCGTCACCGCCTATGGCTTGTCTAGCACTAGGTTGACACCTCTACAAAGACTCGCAACGTATGTGCCTGCTCAACCACAACATGGGGTGCATCGGCACTAACTGAATCGTGGACTCAGGCATGAATGCATGCATATTTCAACAACCAATCAACGTATCCAACTTTAACTTATTCATTCACAAGTTTCAACAACATTGTATAGGCTCTGATCACCACCTATGTAGCCAACAAAATCGGGTAAATAACAAGAACTAAAAGTATATTCAATCCTTAAATTTTTTTTTTTATTTCTTTCAAATATATTTCTTAATTTTAATTTCAAATATAATTTGATTAACAAATAGCCCAATTTTATTCTCAACCATATCAAATCACTCTCCTTTTATCTTTATTTATATTTTTTATTTTTTAATTGCTTACCTTAAATTCAACTTTTTAATATTCATTTCTATATAAATTGACTTTCAATAATATAAAAAAATTTGTCAATAATTGAAAATAAATAACGTTGTATTACAATATAAATTATTTAGCGTGACTCCAAAATATAATTTATATCTTAAAAATATTTGTTTATTAAGATTTTGAATTATAATATATTTGATATTTTCAAAAAAATTATTTATTATAAGTTTTAGTTATATAAAAACTAATATTTATACAATGTATTGTACGTAAAATACTTGTTATTTTAAATTATTTAAAAATAAAACATTATAATGAAAAGAAATATTTTTGTTTCGTAAATTCTTAAATGCGGCATTTATTTATGTAAAAAATAAAGGTATGAATTCTGTTTTGATATATATTTATGGAGAACTTTACTTTCCTTCTTATAATTCATACAATGTAAATTATTCCAAAGACTGGACATTTAAGAAACTCATTTAAAATAAATTTTAAAATAACCGTACAGGATATTCCTTACAAAATCTAAGTGTTAAATGCTTAAACATTTAGTATAACAAAAATTATATAATTTTTTTTTCCTTAAGAAAAGCATTTACTTTTTGTGTCAAGTTGACAATCATATTAAAGAGATTAATTAAGAAATATATAATAATATATTATGTCAATATTAAATACATTTGATTATTAAACAATGATAGACATCATAGAATGAATTAAATCCCTGCTAATAAAAAAAAACACTATTAGTATTATTTTTTGTTACTATACTATTCGTACCAAGTATTCGTCAGTTTAGTCGGTGATCAACCGCTACCGAAAAACTTGACTGACCACATGGAATAGAGTCTCCTTTCACGCAATCACATTTTTTCCATCCACACAAAATATATATTCACGAAAAACATATAATTAGCATTATTCTTTAAAATATATCCACACAAAAGAGGAAAAAAAAAGTAAGTATTATCATAAAATAGTCTTATTCCTTTTTTTTTTGTCTTACAGAAATATTCGTTTTTCCTTGAGGATTAATTTTCCAATCTAATTATAAACATCATTCCTTATTTAAAACAAAAGTCTTATCACAATTAATTATAGCACTTGACCACATTTATGAATACCTCCAATCCATCCAATGGTCTTATCTCTTGTAAAAAGGAAAAAAATAACAAAGTACAAGCAAACAAAAACACATAAGGCTACATTCATCAAATAAAAAAAAATCCCCAAAAATGGTTCCCTTTTCCCGCCCTATAAAAGCTCTGCCTTGTCCCAACCTCCAAGACAAATTACTTCTCAAATTCCCCTCTCACTCAATTTCTTGTTTTCTGTCTCTCTTGCAACGGCCCAAGCAATGGCAAAAGAACCAAGATCATCCATGAATGAAACACAAAACATTGCCGAAGGACGACCGGCAAAGGTTCCTAGGGTGGCGACAGAAGAATCAAAGATTATTCTGAAAACTGCAGACGACATCACCTTTGAGGTGGAAGCCTCGATCGTGAAGGAGATGGAGACGGGGCAGTCCTTCATCAACACCACCGACACTAACGCCTCCACAGTCATTCCACTCGACAATGTCACCAATCTCGAACTCAACCAAATCGTTGAGTACTGCTCAGAGCGCCGTCGTGTCGCCGGAGCTGCCAACCTCAAGGCGTTGAAGGAGTTTGATGAGCAGTTCGCCGAGGCGCTGAGCATGGATGAGATGAAGGAATTGGTCCTCGCTGCAAACTACCTCAAAATGAAGAAACTACTTGACTTCTTGACCACTAGCATCGCCAACGCCATTAAGAACAAGAGCGTGGAGTTCGTGAGGAATTTCTTTGGCGTCACCAACGATTATACGCCAGAGGAAGAGGCACAGTTTCGCCAAGCCAACGCCTGTCATTTGAAAACATTGACCAAAATTGAAATGATTTGATAGGGCAATGGAGGATTAGGGTCCTTGGTGAAAATACTGAGATTATAGATTAAAGTTTATCTTTTTTGCAATTGTAAAACAACATGTATTTTCTGAGATTGTTAATCAAGAAGGAATAAATACTTTATTTTCGTTTCTGTTGAATTTTCTTATAACAATTTTTTATTGCATAAAATTTACGGCTGAGACTCTAACTCCCTGAGAAGAGGAGCAGGGACATTTACTGTAACACCCCCTTGGGGTTAAAGCCGTAAAAGTAAACTAGAATCCATCTCCCCTTAATCTCTTCCCCTGTCAAAGCAACTGAGTCATTCAACTTTATCATTTATGATTTATTGATTGTTATTTTTTTTATAAGGTACTGCATTTTTCCCTCATTATTAGCTTGTGTCTGTATGAGATTCGACAAGTAATTACATTAAATTTATAAAGTTTTTTATAATTGGTTCGTGACTTGTAAATAAAAATTATTTTTTAATTATTATTTTTTCACTGTCTTGCCTGCTCATATGCATATTTTCTTTTGAATAAGACAAAAAATAAAAGATAAAGCAAATTGAATAAAAAATGATAGAATGTACGGTTATATTTGTAGCACTTACAAGGCCAAACAGGTACAACAAATGTGTAATGTAAAATAAGATATTTCGTGTTATCATTATAGATTATAGATTATAAATAACAAAATTGTGTTGCTCTTTGGATTTGACTTGTGCTTATAATTAGTGTATCATATTCTTTTTTCCCGGATTTGAGGAACGCATTTTTTTTTTATCTTAATATTAATAAAACTTTATAATTTTATACCAAAGAATTTGTTGTTCTTTTTCATCGCAAATTGTACACACACTATACATAAGGAACTAGATCGATCACTTTGTGACTCTTTATTTTGGGGGGGAGGGGTCACCATGACATTGGTGTGAAGTATTCATCAGTTTTTTCAGTGACTAATCTCCGTTGGATAACCTGGCTAGTCACCTTTAGAGGGGTCTTCCCTCCCAACCACGTTTCTTTTTTCTTCCGTCCACAAGACTCGAATCTGAGACGTTGCTTAAGGGATCTAAGACCAATGCCACTCGGACCAACGACATGTTGATAATTACTTTGTGACTCTAAAAATTAATGACCAATATTTAGTAGCATGTGTAATTAGTTTTTCAAATTCTTTCAGTAATTTTATCTTGTTGAAGAAAATTTTCTAATTTTATTCTAGTTTCAGTGTTAGTTTTGTGCAGGCGTTTGTCCCTAATGCTCCTTTGAAAGGTTTATATTGATATGGAGGACCAACTTCCGGAAAAAAAATTGACATGAAGTTAACTTTGATATAATGATCAGTTAACAGTTTGGTGAGGTATTCCTCGATCAGATTTCATAAATGGTTATGCCGTTCAATTTATTTTATTTTATTTTTCTGGACATGGAGATCAATCCGGAGATGCCTTCGTTTCGGCTTATATCAAGTGACAACCATTAGTTTCACACACATTCGCTGGTCTAACTGTGTTTCACTTGTACGTTGACACAAAGCTTATAATATCTAATAATCTTTGAATTTGATTGTGTCATTTAGACAACCAAAGTTCAAAACTTGTAATGGTTGATATTTGATACATGGGAGGTACATTTACTCTTTCAAATTACAGTTCTCCATGCATTTAAAACACTTCATTATCCGAAATTTTTACTGAAAGCTAGTTGGCCTACTTACCATCTCAGATTGCTATCCTGGCCTTTGACACTAGTCTTCAATTAGACAGAATTTTTTAGTGCTATGTGGATACATAATCCTAAGAAATATTTGGTTGCATGTGGACAAATAGAGTTTAGTTTGAACAAAGATTGTTTCAAGTAGCTAGGGGAGATCATTAGGAAATGTATACTTTAACTTGTTTCACTGTGCAACTTCCTCGGGAAATAGAGATTCAATTTTATTCTTTTTTTTTTTTGTTTTCCCAACTAAAAGTTACTTGTATCCTGTATAAGCTCATATTATACCATTAAATCAGCATCAATTTCTTGTGGTCTTGGGCACTGGATTTTATTATCTACCACACTGGGCACCTATTTCTGGCCCGACACTTTCAGTCTTTCACCAAACTCCCATTTTCAATACACCACATTGACCCCTCTTCCACTATCCATCGGCACCTTTCTTAGCTTGTAATAGGTAATCTCTTGGGTAATATGATTGCCTTCAAACTGTTGAAAAAGAGAGAAGTATCAAACAATAGCAAGCACCGCCACTGTTTTGAAATTAGTGCCTCGTTAATGCCTTAATCATTCTAATGTCAAGTCCTCCTTCCTTAGGAGAAGCCACCTGAAGAAGGAAATTAAAAAGAAAACCTAACCTCTAAAGTCTAAAATGTTAATCTCTAAACCCTAAATCCTAAAAAATGTCCCCTACTAAAGAACTAGTCTTTAGAGAAAATACAACAACTATATCTTCCTTTTCCTAAATCCCATATTAGGTTTTTCTCTTTCTAATACGAGTACTTAGAGATCTATCCTCATCATCTAGAGAGAGTGGACATCATAAAAGTATTCTATCTAGGTATGATAAAAAAGAAATAAGACATGTATTGATGGGATTTCCTCGGTTTCTACCTCAGCTTGATGTCCAAGTGTTAACCTTCTTAAATTTACTCAGACTATATAGTCTAGGAAAGATTGCAACACGAATGTAGATATTATAATAATCAAGGACGGTCTAAGTAAGGAATGGGTGAGGTTTTAATAAATTAGCTTGTACCACACGTACTTTCCATTTGATCATGCCCTTATTAGGGTATGAGATAAGAATACATTACTACAGGTCACCAAAGAAGAAGAAGGTTTCTCAAAAGAAGAAAAAAGAGCATAAAAGAAGAATATCAGATTATGAAGAAGCCCAATTGTTCAAGGACAGAGCCACTAAAGAAAAATTTCAGTCTAGTTGGGAGAACAAGAAGGTTGTCTATGGGAGTTTCATAGACTTGGAAGGGATTAAGCAGTGTGGCTGGGATATTCTCTGCTTCATTAAAAAGCAGAAATGGACTGGGTTCTTTGATGTTCAAGAACCAGTTTAGCCAAGGTTGGTTAGAGCCTTCTTTACTGCTGCTGTTGTTGATCGGAACAGATTATGGCAACCATTCTGAAGGTGCCAGTCAACAGCCATAGGTTGTATGATTGCTGGATAATGCTTATTAGTCTCAAAAGAGATAAGGTGATCAATAAGTTTAAGGAGATAAAGGACAGTGAGTTGAAGTCCAATGCTCTCAACTCTTTTGGAAGGTTGGTTCATTGGATATGTATGCACTCTATGCTTCCAAGGGCAGGTATTTACCAAGAAGTCAATGACCATGATTTGCTAGTCATTTACTGCTTGTGGTAGAAGATTCCTCTTTGTTTGCCTCATTTAATCATCAATCATATGATCAAGGTGTAACCCCCCTTCTTCTCTAAATGTAACTCCTTCTAGATTTTATATTTAATTCAAGTATATAATTTACATTTAAAATAAAGGTTCTAATACATTCTATTAAGTTCAAAATAATTTTTTCTATATTTTATCACTAAAATTTGCATAACACTACTACAAAATGATAATTCCAATATAATTGTCTACCCAAATTCTCCCATCCTATAGCTCTGGTAATGCCTGCATCTTTTCCTTCTAACTATTCTTCATTCACCTGCATTTACATTTTCCTAGAATCTAGGGACAAAATTTACCGGATCAGGCATTTAATTTCTATTATGAATTAAAATCAATATCAAACAGATACACTTCATATATTACTTAATCATTCACATAAAATGAATGCAATATGATTTATGCAAATGCAGTTTTGACTCAAAATCATTTTGACCCTGCTCCATGGAGACTTCCCCTTTAAGTGTTTAGTAAGTAACTGGCCTACCATTACGCACTGCAATTCAGCTATCAGCCCCTACAAAAAGCAAATAAGCTAAACAGAATTAGGAGATCAGGATACCCAGGAAGGCCACCACGACCGTATCTCAGTCCAGATTCCGGCCACTTGTGGGATTGCCAATATCCTTCACCACACAGACTATATAATCACAGACTATACAGTCCTGTCTAACTTACTCTGCTCACCCAATTTTTATTACTCATGACTACCACAGTCCCGGTGTCAACAATATCTTTTTTTTTAAATTCATGACTAACGCAGTTCCGGTGTCAACATTTATCATTTCACATGACTACCGCAGACCCGGTGTCAACAATATTTCTCTTTTAAAAGTTCATGGCTACCGCAGTCCCGGTTAGCCAATATCAATCATTTCTTATTTTATATATATCAAAATCATTTCTCATTTGAAATCTTTGTGTTTCCCCCAAAAAGAATCATGCATGCTCATGCCATGTGATAATGATCATAAGTAAATAATTAACATTAAACAATCACATAATGAAATATACAATTCAACAATTAACATTAGTATTTTACTAAAATATCAATTAGGTCACTACTATAAAAAGTTATTAAACTACCCTTGCTCTTTTTCTAAATTTTCCAATTTTACTCTCAATTATAAAATTACCAAATTACCCTTATTGTTTCCTATTATTTCCAATTTTGCCCTTGATCTTTTCTCAAAATTCCAAAATTATCCTTAAACTTTCTAGAGCATATGAATTTACCATTTTACCCTTAAACTTTTCTATTATTTTCGAAATTGCCCTTGATCTTTTTATAAAATTCCCATTTTACCCCTAAACTTTCTAGAACCTATAAAATTACCATTTTACCTCTTAATATTTTTATAATTTACTAATTTGCCCTTAAACTTTTTATAAAATTCCAAGATTACCCCTAAACTTTCTAGAACATATGTAATTACTATTTTACCCTTGAATATTTTATAATTTACTAAATTGCCCTTAAACTTTTTATAAAATTCCAATGTTGTCCCTACATGTGAAATGACTATTTTACCCTTGGTCTTTGAATAAATTTTCACATAGAACCCTTTTTATCTAGCCATGGCCATGAATGGCTTTCTCAAAAACAACCAAATAATTTCAATCAAAAACAACCAAATCAAGCAATTTCAATCCAAAAATAAACCAATCGAGAAATTTCAATCCATCACCACATCATGAAATCAACAAAGCATGGATTCAAGCACATATTTCAAACTTCAAACATCAATTATATAGAAGCCCTAAATTAATTTCCTCTTTTCATGGTTCTTGATTAACTTTTAATTTAAACTTCTAGACATGTTTTTCCTACTTCTAAGTTGTCTAAATTGAAATTAAATGCCAAGATCCTTACCTTAAATCCTTAGTTTGATGAAGAACCCTTGAATCCCTTTTCTTCCTTTCTCTCTTGTCTTCTTGAAATTTTAGGGTTTTTTTCTCCAATTTTCTTCCCTTAGGCCTAAGGTAGGTTGAAGGTTGTGAGGTTTTGGTTGGTTTCTTTCTTGATTTTGGAAGCTAAGATGAAGAATTAATGGAGGGGGCTGCTGTTGGGAACTCATGGTTTTGGGAGCTTTAGGGAAGCTAGCTTTGTAAACTTTTTCTTTTGCTTTTTGTTTCTAATTTTCCCCACCCAAATTTATATATACAGTCCTGCAGCTACTTGGTCCAAGGCATCAAAATTTGATGAGTTTTCCAGTCCACTTGGACGGCCAAAATGACTTCCTTAAGTGAGTTGCTAATTTGTGTGGTCAAAGAGTCAAAAGTGTAGAAAATTGTAGAGTTTTCTAGAAAGTTTTAGGGCTTTTTAATATCTTATAAACTAATTAGAATTTTAAGAAACTAACACCACCATTAAATTCCTCACTATCAAAAATCTTGGGGTAGTATCTTAATTATCTCTTAATCAAAGTCTAATTAACTTAATTTAATTACATTAGAAATATTGAGTTGTCAAATTTTGATTGACTAATACTTTTATTTTTATTTTTCTTAGTTAAACAATTTTAATGATTATTCTAAGTATGTTATAATTAATAGGAAACTCCATAGGTGTCATACAAATTTTATCTTAATTTTCTACCTTAGAATTTTATCGTACTAATTTTACAGAGTTCTAACTTTCAGAAAATTCTAAAAATTCAAAATTAGCATTTTAGTTTCTCAACTGTATATTTTCTTAATCTACATTCAATTATCTTTTTATTAGGTTACAATTTACTCCAAAATGCTACACTGGAAAAATTTATCCTAGACAGCTCTCTGACATAACTGTCCAGTCAACAAGCACTTTAAACAGAAACAAAGATATCAAAAGATTCAGAAAATTTTACTAAATAGAACTGTAATAATTTTATTATGAAAATATGTTTAGAAAGTTTTCTATAAAATACAATACGTAATTTCTTATAATATTTGTAGAAAATTATTTACAAACAGTAAAATAAAAATGAGGGTGATACACAAGGCAACTAAACCAATGAAGTCCACATCTAGTGTTCCCTATGGAATGCTTATGACCAAGATATTTCAGCATTATGATGTTCCTCTGGAACATGAACCCAAGGATGAGGATATCCAAGTTTGGGGTGAGAAAACTGTAGGCTATTTGAAGCTGAAGTTGAAGCCTAAAATGGAGATAGTCTATGTTTGTTTTGATGGTAAGAAGGATGCTAAGAACAAGGAAAAGAAAAAGCAACTAGAGAGAAGTTTTGTCAAGAGACCCTCTCCCACTCTTGCTAAGTTAATAAAGAGTGGTAAGAGAATCAACATGAGAGCAGGGAGGAACTCTACAGTTCTAGAAGAAGAAAAGATGAGAAATGAAGCTAAAGAAGAAGAATAGGAGAAGGAAGCCTCCTCCTCTATCTCTGTTGGTGTTGAGCAAGATGTAAACCCTTCTGAGCATAAGGAAGTTTCTAAAGCTCATTCTGAAGGTGTTCAGAATGAAGAAGAGAAGTACCCTCTGAGAATGAGGATGTTGAATTAGAGAAGCATGATTCTGAAGAAATCCTTGACTATAGGACCCCATATGGTCAAGATGTGCCTTCTAAGGAGGAGGTAGATGAAGATGTTGGCCACTCTGAGCCTCAGATTGAGGTTGTTGAGATTGATGAAGGTTACCAGTATGCTCAGAATGAAGATGTGGTTGATCAAAATGAAAAAGTTCATAATGATACGGGTGACCCTTCTAAGGGTAATGTAGTTGCTTCTGAGGATGTTTAGAAAAACCCCATTGATGAGGTTAATGGTGATGTACTTACCTAGTTGAAGACTGGTGACTCTAGTCATAAGGAAAAGGAAGATGAGAAAGAAGCAGAGCCTTCAGAGAAGGATGAAATAGCTGTTGAAGAACCAGGGAAGGATATCCCTAAGAAGGAGCCTGCAAGTGTGAGGACTTCGGCTAGATTAGTGAAGGACTCAGTGTTTAACACTGAGAATTTGCAGAGATTCTTCAACTCTTCTCTCTTTGACACTTCTGTCAAAAATGCCTGTGGCATATCTAGTATGCAAGGGGAACCTTTGACTTTTTCCATTCCTTTTCCCCCTCTGCATCCTCCTGAGTCAACTGCTGCTGATACTTCCAAGGTTAGGGAGCATGTTCCTTATGTTCACATTCCATCTCCTCCTCTTATTATTGAGAAATCAACAAAGTCAACTAATATCAAATTTGCTGCCTTGGAAAAGCAAGTCAAGAAGATTCATTCTGATTAGAAGCTATTATTCTCTAATATAGCCCAACTTCAGAAAACTTTGAATGAGTTCTTTGAGAGATTCCTCAATCTTGAGAAGTGGATATCTGACAAGGCTAGACCTGCCTTGATCCCTGAAGTGGCACCTATACAGCATGAGCCTCCACCTCCACCAAGAACTATTGTCATGCCTTCCTCATCATCATCTTTAGAAAAGTCCTCTCCTACTAAGATGGGGTGATAGACTCCTTCTGATGCTTCGTTGTTGTTTTTTGCTTGATGACAAAGGGGGAGAAAGCTTAGGAGATGCTTAGGAGAGAGTTAGGAAGGTTGTAGTGGGATAGATAGATCAGTTTTTATAGGATCAATTTTATTTAATAATTATTTGTTGATATCTTTTGTTCTGATCATGTTCTTATTACAATTTTTATTACATAAAATGTAGGAAGAGAATCTAACTCTATAAGAAGAGGAGCAGTGACCTTTACTGTAACATCCCCTTGGGGCTAAAGCCGTAAAAGTAAACTAAAATCTATCTCCCCTTAATCTCTTCCCCTGTCAATGCAACTAAGTCATTCAACTTTTTCTTTTATGATTTATTGATTGTTATTTTTTATAAGGTACAACATTTTTTCCTGTCATTATTAGCTAGTGAAAAGAAAGGTATTATTAAGTAATTAAGATGTTATAAATAATTTATTAATAACTTATATTGATGATATTCATAATAATTCTTCCTCTTGTAGTAAACTTTGTTCATCAGAACTGACAATAAAATATAAGTATCAACATGATGTGTTTAATTTATTGCATAGATTTAAATATAATTATTGTGAAAGTGATGAACAATTTAAAGAACTAAATGAAAAACAAAAGATTTTATGTTTTAATGTGCTACTTCAAATATGTATAGAAAATAAAACTATTATGTTAGGTTTTGTCATACATTTTGCATTAGTTTGTGTGTACTACTATATAATATTAAGTGATGATTTATGTTGTATGTTATTCTTATTTTGTTGGTGTTTGCTTTTATTTCTTCTGCATGTATGAAGTACGTCAATGTGCACATACTTTTATGGTTCTATGAAATTTGTAATACTAAAATCCTAACTTGATAATGACATAAACAGTGTGGATCTTGTTTAATCATTAGTCACACTTAGGGCCTTGGTCAATCATTAGTGTCACACTTGGATCTTATTCGGCCTTAGTCAATCATTACTGATACAGTTGAGCCCAATTGAGTCTTGGTCAATCATTAGTTTTACATTTTGGTCTTATTGAGCCTTGGACAATCATCAGTTTTACACTTGTGTCTTATTGGGCCTTGGTCAATCATGAGTACTACAGTTGGGCCTAATTTGATTTTATTCAATCATTAGTGTCACACCTAGGCCTTATTAGGCCTTAGTGAATCATCAATATTACACTTCGACATACTTAGGCCTAGCTCAATCATTAATGTTATAATTGGGTCTTGTTGGGCCTTGGGCAATCAACAGTTATAGTTGCACATTATTGTGGTCATTCATTAATGTTATAGTTGGGCCTTGGACAATCATCTATGCTACATTTGGGCTTTAATGGGTCTTGGTCAATTATTAGTGTTACAGTTGGATCTTATTGGGCTTTGGACAATCATTAATGTTACACTTAGGCCTTATTGAACCTTAGTTAATGATCAATGTTATACTTAGATGTTATAGAGCCTTGGTCAAACACTAATGTAACACTTCGTATTTATATTTCTAATGTTATATTTTGATTATTATTTATTATTTATAATCGATATGAATTATTTATTATATTACTATTGTTATAGAATTAGTGTACCAAAAAAATTAATATAGATCTATTATTATTTATGTTTGTAATTATATAAAATATTTATTGTATAACTAATATTGATATTTTAAATTTTATATTATATTATCATCATTATTATTATTTATGTATAAGACGCCTACATGTTAAGTGTCTTTTATTTTGAAATGAAAAAAAAATACTAAACTATTTTGTAAGTCATCTTAATATTATGTTTTCTATTTTTAAAAAATAAAAATTAAAAAAAGTACAATATAAAAATTATTAGTATTATTTATATTCTTAGTGAAATTTGAAATATTTATATTAAAATTTTCAATTTTAGATTTTTTCAAAATTTCTATTTTTTATTTGTTATGTTGACATTTTATCATGATTTTAGCGACCGAATATGTCAGTTGCGGTCGGAAATTACTTTTATGATATCTTTAGCGACTGATCAAGTGGGTCGCAAAATATCACAAATGATAAAATTTGTTTTCACATATTACATTGACTTTTTTTACAACTTTAGCGGCTAGATACAAATATTATATCATTGCAAAATATTTTATATATTTGAGTATCTTTAGAAATATTTTTCCACTGAATTACTGACCAATGACATTTTTATTTGTTTGCAACATTTTGATTGCTAATTTTGATTGCTAATTTTATCACTAATTCTTTATTTTTTGGTTACCATGTCATTGGTACAGAGTATCCACCAGCTTTGCCGATGACTAGTGGATGCATGATATCATAATTCTATAACTCTTGTAGAACTTCATTTTAAGTGATTTGAGCCCTTTTCTCCGCTTTATTTTCCACTGTCATTTATATAAATAAGAACTAAAGTGAATGATGTTTTGCAAAGTTAGGGACAACAACAATAATTTTATAAATTCAAGGACTAAGTGATAAATGTTTATAATTTCAGAGACTAAAATCAGTGTCGGCCCTGAGGCTTGATTACAAGGGCAATTGCCCAGGGCCCATCACTGGGAGGGGCTAAAAAAAAACTCAACTCTAATATTTCAATGCGACTGGTATCAAAAAAATTGATGTCTAGCGTATTGAGAATTTGATGTCTGAGAGTGAAACAATGATCATTCCATTAGAACTATTAAATTAACAATTTGATAGCCAAAATTCAAGATCCCCTTGGGCCGTTGGATGAAATTTAAGCAATACAAAATAAAAAGAGAATAGTGGGCCTACGGTGGGGCATTTGTATAATAGTTGGGGCCTTGTGTGATGTGATAGAAATAATTTAATGAGATTTTGCATTAAAAAAGTTTAGCTAATCTAACTACTAATTAAAAAATGTGGGTATTAGTCATTTAGTCTATTAGATAATTTGTAAAATTAAGCTTTATTTCATTAATAAAAATGGATAAATAATTCATCATTTAACTTGAAAATTAATCATATAAAGTGTGGTAGTAACTATAAATAAAATCACAAGTTAAAATTGATTAATCACAAGTTATCCAAATGTTTCAAAGCTAAAATTAATAAAAACTTACTATAGCCCATATAATGTTAAGACCGTCCTTGACTAGGTCAATGACCATCGTATTTGCTAAAAGAAGTTTATCAAATCTAAAATTAATAAAAACTTACTTGAGATCATCAATTTCATAAGAAAGGTTGAATTATTTAGCAATTTTACCTATTGAGAAGGATATGTTGGAAAACATTGATGTTAATGTTATCATTAATGATTTTGCTTCTCAAAATGCTAGAAAAAATCACTTTTTTGTGATAATTTGCATGTTTTGTTTTTTAGGTGATAGGTGGGATGACAATTTTAGAAAAAAAAATTTTGTCGATGATAAATGATTACATTGGAGTTGATTGAAGAAAAAACATAATACATAATTTTTAAGATTTGTTAGAACTATGTTATTGAAATATTGTAATAAGACATACTATTTTTTATTGAAATTACATATCTATTTTTTATAAAATTGAAATTACATGTCTATTTTTATAAAATATATTAAATTTTAAAATATTTATATATAAGGGGCCCTAATCAATTGTTTCGTCCAGGGCCCATAAAACATAAGGACCAGCCCTGACTAAAATGAGGGTTTACTAATGAAATTAACTACACCAGATATTTATTATCATTACCTTCTACACCAGATATTTTTTATTACGATTAAGTTTTATAAAATATCTTTCAATAAGATTTTAATTTACTCATTTTCGTATTTTTAATTAATATTATTTATTTATCGATTTTTTATATTAATTAAAGTGCGAGCAACAGGTACAGACGAATATGGGCATTTAAGTACCCAATAGTTAATGACACGTGTATTAAAGTTACTACATACCCACATAGATATTAGTTTAAGTACAGAGATTTTTTAAAGTGCGGATATGGGAACGGGTACTATAGTACCCTACTCAGGCCCTATCTATCGTCATCTCTATTCCCCAAAAATATATGGCAATTGTTATATATACCTCCCTTTAGAACTAATATACCCCTCTTTCATTTATTTTTCCAAAATTATCCTCTCTTTTTTTTTTCCAAAAACACACATTTTTTAGAGTACTTCGGAAATAACTTTTCTGAAATACTGGCTTTACCTCTCCGAACCTCTCACCTCTCTTCCTCTACCCAATCCCTCACACTCATTCCTGATCACTACATTCACTTCTTCTATATGAGCCACACTGTTTGTTTTCTCCGTAGCAAACCAAGTACAATTCGTTATTTGCCTACTTCAAAGTGTTAGTGGCTTATGTACTATGGCTTGCGGCAATTGTAACACTCTAAATTTGGGTTTACATGTATTTGCATTGTAAACTCATTTTAATTTTATAGGCGTATTACTTTATTTAATTCTCGTAAAAGAAAGAAGAAATTTTTTTTATTCATTTTACGAAGCGCCAAAGTTTGTTTAATTTCACAAATCAAATGTAATTGTAAAAAGATAAGTTGGAATTTTGCCAAATTGCAAAAAAAAAAAGTTTTATGTAAATTTCAAGTTCGAAAATTGTGTTCCACTTAGTATTTAAAACGGGTTATTTACATTCGCAAGAAGCTAATTGTAATCATTTCAAACATAAATGGGCACTTAATTTTGAATTAATAAAATAAAGAACACGAGATAATTTGGTTGGTTATGAAGTATACACATATGTATAAAATAGAGAATTTCATTCATCAAAATATTTTTCGGAGCAATAGTAACATATATACATATACACAATGCTCAAGGTATATACCAATACATAGGGTAATAAAGTGTGAAAACTAAATATACATAGTAAAATCTGAAACCTAGGTCTACCCGTATTCAAATACATAAAAGGGAAATACCTAGTCTCAGAGAAATCATCTCTAAACCCAACCATATATGTTAGACTAGTCCAAAGAAATGGGATGGCGGAGGGCCTTTGACAAGATCCCTGAGGAGAGAATCTAGTGGTCATTGTCCACAGGATCCTTCACGGAATCTTTCTCGAGGTTTTCCAATCCTCCTCAAATCCTAGGACTCACTGTTCCCTAAGTTCATGACTAGCGGCGGATCCCCCTGACTAACTCTCACCCAATTACATCTCCAATTCTTTGACATAAGAGGGGTTCGACGAAAAGCGGGAAGCGTCGGACCAATATGAACTCCTCGGAAGGAGTGGCATCAGAAACAGTAGCAAGTATCGATGAACTCTTCAAGGACATTCCGAAGAGGCGAATGATGATGAGAGCGACGAAACTGATGAGGATAGCCCCCTTGTGATATCCACAGGTACTGCCATCGGCTCCTAAAACAAAAACGTAAGGGTGAACTCTCTGCTTCATCAAGCAAATCACACAGAAATGACTTTAAAAGTCACACACAGTCCTGCTAACCACTACGGGGTGGTTCTCTAACGTTCACACTCGGAACCTACTCCTTTCCATGACTTTTATCTGTAAATTGTAACACACTTGTGAGCTGCCACTAGAACTCCCAGAACTCAGTGGTCTTATGTTCTTTTGAGTAGAATGACTGTTGGGAGTACACTCTCACCGTGGTACAAGGCGGGCTCTCACCAACCGAAGAATGTCTCGTGGTTATGTCAGGGTTGCCAAGTCGGCTATGTGAACGAAATGTCACAACTCGATGCCTACCCTCCAAGGTCAACAATACCTCACGACCATCTCCCAGGTACCAATCTATGGTCATTCATACTCTGAGGATTGACTCCTCAAACACTCTCTCACAAAGCTTTATCCATATTCGTCGTTGTGCGCTTCCGCTGCCCATGGTACAAGACAGGATGAATTGACACCAAGCAGAGACCCTCATCGGCTCCAAACAAAATACATACATATATATATATATATATATATATATATCTATATATATATATATATATATGAGACCATCGTCTCCATCACCTCATAGGTGAACACGTCATTCGATCACCGCTTTCATCTCTAACAACTTTCTTTCACAGTAGGAAATGTCCCACGCGACTATCTTCGCAATTCCATTGCTCCGCCGTACACACGCGTCTCCGTTGCACTACTCTCGAAAAGTGTACTTTCACAACGCGCATCACAAAATCTTATTAAGTTTTATTCTTGTCTTACCCTCTCAAATTCAAAAATTTTATTAATTAATCTTTACCAACAATTCCTCCACGCAGGGGTCCTAAAAATATTTATCTAAGTCCAAAGCACAAATTAAAGAGTTCATTTATTAAGCTTATAAAGTAAATAAATGCTTAAGTCTAAATTAATTGTTCTCACTATTGGAACTTATATTATTATTATTGCCGGTAAAATTTTCCCGGATTACTAGGATGGTGTCCTAATCCACATAAGCACTCGCTTTCGAGTCTTATGCTCACAAAACACAGACATCACAGAGAATTACAATTCATACTACAGTTCATGTGACTGTACCACAAAGCATTTCAAAACACATAATCACACGCACAGAGATGCCCTAGGTTCACATTCCAAAGGTCTTACAATCATTTAAGGCAAGGGTCAAATTTACCCACTGCCTTGCATACACACATTTATAATTAATTTGCACATTCAAATGTATCATAATTCAAATATCATATATCAAGGCAATTTTAAAATAGAATCCCTCTCTGGCAGCACCTAATCTCTGTCCAAAATTAATTTAGCAAACGATTTTTGTTTTTTCCAATTCTTATATCAAATTGAAGCCCTTAAAACTTATTTTTCAAAAAGGTAACCCACACTATCAGATTAAATCTACAAAAATTATAAAAATTCCTAGAAGTTTGCAGGTCAGTATGCCCCTCACAGTGAGCATACCTCAAAGATGTGCAATTTTATCAACCTTCCCAAATGATATTTTACTCAAATTTTTATGGTAAAAAGATAACATTCATACCTTTCAGAAAAAGTAAAACTTGAACCCTAATTCCTCCTAAATTTTTCCCAGTAATTTTCTTTCTAAGACCTATGTCTCAGGTTCGAAATTTGGGGTCCATGCATGAGTTCTGTCTAAACCGAATTAGTTAAATTACCAATTGTGGATGAAAATTTTTGAAACTTATATCATTTTAAAGCTCTGTTTGTATAGTTTTATGATAAAAAATTATATTTCAAAAACTGTCATTAATTTTGTTTAAAAAGGTCAAAAACTGAACCCTGCCCGAACCGGTTTTCACAAGCAGAATGGTCTCATTGCATGTCACGGATGAACCTTCATTTGAGGTTATCTCACAATGGTCTCAAAAGAAAAGTTGGTGAATTTTGAGTTTAATTTAACTGAGAACAAGTTTCATCAAAATCCAATGGTTAGATCAAAATTTATGCATAAAAACATAAACATTGTCCGGGGCTTTTACGTGAAACAGCCACTGCCTGAGCCAGTTCCCAAGCAGAACGGTTCCATTGCATGTCATGGATGAACCTTCTTTTGAGGTTATCTCGTAATGGTCTCAAAATCAAAGTTGGTTCATTTTGAGTCTACTTCAACTGGGAACAAGTTTCACCAAAATCTAACAGCTAGATCAAAAGTTATGCCCAAAAACATAAACACTATCCAAGGCTCCTAAAATGAGACAGCCACTGCCAGCACAATTTTTCGAATTTTGAAAGTGCATGAGTTCTAACAAATTTTGGGCATGGTCTCCTTTGTATTGGAGCCATCCCACAATTTTTTAGAAAAAGAAGGAGATGAGGAGAAGGTTTTTGACACAGTTACAGCCACTGCCAAAGAGAATTTCAAAAGAAACAAAACCAATCACACACATGCAATTACACATTTCATGCATACAGTTCACATGGGAGGCATTTTAGGTGAGAGTGGCTGGATCCTCCACCTCCAGCCACTTGAATCCATCAAAGAGCCCCCTTACAGTGATGATGAGCTTGCTGGAAAGAGGAGAAGAAGCTGGTTATTTCTTTCCAAATGAGTGCTGGTTGTTGAGCACTCAATCTATGGCATGCAAGAGGAAGAAGAAGCTGAAAATTTGTGTTGGTGAGGGAGGAATGTGTCTCGGCCAGAGAAGAGAGAGGGAGGAGAATTTAAAACTCTTGGCTGAAATGTTGTGAGGCTGACTTAAGTGAGTTGAAGTGTGTAAGTGAGTTGAATTTGAAATGTTGATTTAAGTGTTGGTTTTGGGGGAAAGGGTGTGAGTGGCCGTGGACTTTTGTTGATGTGAGGGGTGTTCTTGCATGTAATTCAAATGGCCAATGGTCACTTGATTTGATGGGTTAGGGTCGTGTCAATTTACACAGTGTAGAAACACATTGTGTAATTTAACTCGAAACGCAGTTTTAAAAAGAAAACGAATTGATAATTATCTAATTTAAATTTTTAGAAATTCTTTACAATTGAAAAACTTTTTAAAGTAACTTTCCTAAAATTTCTTTGTAGAGTAATCAATCGTAGATGAATTTTACGAAAGATTACTTGTCTTGCAAGTCTTAGATTTTAAAGACGATTTCGAAATGGTTTTTCCAGTCAAATAAATTTTCAATAACACAGAGACACAAATTTTATGATTTATCACAGATAATTTTCTACAGGCAGATGAATTCATATTCTTTTTCCTCAAATGTTTCAAACAGATAATTATTTATTTAATTTTATAAATCTTTTTGAAATGAAAACTTTTTAATAACTCTTATGAAATTCTCTCTATAGAGGAATTGCTCACAGATGAATTTTATAAGCAATAACTTGAAAGGCAAGTTTCAGAATTTAAAATAATTAAAATCAATTTGAAACCAAATAATTAATTAATACATAGCAATAGATATATTAAATATGCACTACTAGTAATTAATCATAGTTCAATTAACTACTAGCAAGTATAACAGCTAATCACTCACAGACAAAAACACAAGAAAGTAACTATCGAGAATTAATTGCAGAGAATTAATTCCAGCGAGTTACTCACAGAGGACTTTTTATTACAAGCAAATGTTTTTATTAGATTACTCACTTAGATTTTAATTACAGAGGATATTATATCTTTTGATTTTATAAATCTTTTCCTATTTAACCATTATAACGAATTACTCATATTATTTATTTTCCTTCATTTTTCTTATTAACTCAATTAATTACTAACTATATTTTAATTTCTCAAAACATATATTTTTCTTATTTAAAATAAACAATTAAATTCTCATTAATTTCTAATTAATCTCTCATGTTCTTACTTATTGAGTTGAAATTTTTGGGGTGTTACAACGATTGCTTTCGGTGCATGTAGCGGCGACATAGCGGATGGGATGATTTTTTTTGGGAAAGTGAATCACATGTTTTTTTTTATTTGATTAGGTGATATTTTGCATCACTAATCTTGAATATGTTTTAGCATATGTAATTGCCCTGTATTGATTGGTATGCCAACAATGATCCCAATTGAAGATCCGTGAGAAACTCAAATTGGTGCAACTATTTTAAAATGCTTATGCACAACTAACTCCCCCTTCTTCTAGCCTAGGCTAATATTGTTCATCCTCTCCTATTTATTGCATTTGCAGACGCAACAATTGGGAACAAAAATTTGATTATTTCGTGTTGTCGTTGCAATGGCCCTGGACTTACTACCAACGCACCCACTTAGAAAGAAAATTGAAGTTCTCCCCATGGAAGGGGATGACGGTGGTGAGAAAAGAGAGTGAGGGATTAGGTAGAGGAAGAGAGTGGGAGGTATGCTCTGGAAATGTGAACAATTGTGAGAGGGTATTTTTGGAAAAATAAATGTAAGAGGTATATTAGTAATGAAGGGAGGTATATATAACAACTGCCAAATATATTCTACGGGTATTATATAGGTTAAAATACTATTTTGAATTATTTAAAAGTAAAACATTACAATTGAAAAGAAATATTTTATGTTTTTTAAATTCTTAAATGCGGCATCTATTTATTTAAAAAAATAAGGGTGAAAATTATGTTTTGTATATGTTTATCGAGAACTTTATTTTCCTTCTTGATTTAAATTACTTTGCAGGTCTGTGAACTTCTACCAAATTTTTAATTAGGTTTCTGAATTTTTTTTGTTTAAATTGGGTCTCTAAACTTTTATTTATTTTTTAATTTGGTTTCTAAACTTATATTTGTGTTTTGGCTTAATTACAACCTTAACTTTTTTTATTTTTTGGCAAATTTTACCACCAAAAAATTAATTTGGCGCATTTTACCCCCCAACTTTTTAAAAAACTTGCAAATTTTACCTTCTACCATTTTGCTGACATGGCATGCTAAAATAATTATACTTTTTGCCCCCAATTTCTTACTTTTTGGCAAATTTTATCCCTAATTTTTTTACTTTTTAGCGAATTTTACCCCCTAATTTTTACTTTTTGGTGAATTTTACCCCCACTTTTATGCTTATGTCAGCATGCCATGTCAGCATAATAGTAGAAGGTAAAATTTGAAGTTTTTTAAAAAGTTTAAGGTAAAATGCGCCAAATTAATTTGTCGAGGATAAAAGTCGCCAAAAAGTAAAAAAATTAGGATAAAAATTACAATTAAGCTTTGTTTTTTAACTACGTCATTGCATTAAGGACCTGATTAAAAACAAATACAAGTTCAGGGACCTATTGAAAAAAAAACATTAGAGACCTAATTAAAAATTATCAAATGGGTCTACAGATTAATTTAACCTTATTTCAGAGACTTGAAAATTAATAAAATCATTTAAAGTAAATCTTAAAATAATCGTACAAGATACCCCTTACAAAATCTAAGTATTTAATGAAAAAACATTTAATATAATAAAAAATTATATAACATTTATTTTCTCTGTCACGTTAACAATCATCTTAAAGAGATTAATGAAGAAATATTTAATAATATAATATATCAATATTCAATACATTTAGTTATTAAAAATATTAAAATTCCATGCCTTAAGTTTTTAGTAACCATAAACTTTACACAATGAATTGAATCACCTCCAAAAATATAATGAATTAAATCCCATCAAGAAATAAACAAAACACACTATTAGCATTTTTTTTTTAACAAAAAAAGCATTATTTTTTAGATCACCATGTAATAGATGTAAAGTATCGGATCATTAAATTTGTTGATGACTAATTCCCAAGGAATCAAATAAACCACTTTTAGTGAGATTTCTCCACATGCAAGCACTTTTTTTTTCATCTACACAAAATATATATTCACACAAGACATATTATTAGCATTTTTTATAATATAAGTAAGAAAGTTTTAGCGCACTTTTTCTCGCTTAAAATAAGAACACTTTAGACAATTCCTTTTTAGTATTAATTTTATTTTTCATTATTTAATAAATCATATTAATTAGTAGGACATTTAATAAAAAGTAAATTTTAAATACATATTTATTATTGATATGAGAGTGTAATGGGTTTTAATAGTGTCATTAATGATTATTTGAATTCATGCATTTATTAATGGGTCATTATGTATTTATTTATTATATTTATGAATTTTAATTTTTAAAAATAAAAATATCGTATTTAAAAGATAAAATAAAAAGAACTAGATATTAATATGTAATAATTGCTTAGTTCATCAATCATAAAAACAATTCAATTAAGAAATTATTGTTTTTAACTAAAAAATAAAATATATATTTCACTCAATAAATTAAAGATGGTCAATTCAAATAATTAAATATTTATAAGAATATAAAAAATTTTAAAAATTATTTCTTTAACTTTTATCAATGACTTTTTATTCTTTAAAATATATTTACACAAAAGAGGAAAGAAAAAAAAATCTTGAAATAATCCTTAAAAGATTATTTTCCCAATCTAATAATAACAGCTTTCCTAATTTAAAACAAAAATCTTATCACAACAATTAAACACCACTTGACCACATTAATTTTTTTTTATTTTTCTTTTATAAAGAAAATGGCTTGACCCTTTGACCACATTAATGAATACCTCGAATCCATCCAGGCAAGGAGGGAAAAAAAATAATCATAAAACCAAATAAAACCAAATAAATAAAAATCCCATAAGGCTACTTTCGTCAAACCAACAAAAAAATTCCTAAACTAAAAAAATAAAAAAATTAGAAAAATCTAAATTCATATTAAAATACAAGGTTGAAGACCGTCGTACCCTTTTCTCTCCCTATAAAAGCTCTGCATCATCATCTTCTTGTTTCTCAAATTACCCTCTCACTCAATCAATTTTTTTTTCTCTCTCTGTTTTCGTTCTTTCTCTCTCTGCAGCAGCATAGTAATGGCAGCAGAAGCAGAATCATCCAAGAAGGGAGAAGAATTCAAGACAATCGTCAACGAAGAATCGAAAAACGTTCCGACCGCAGCAGCAGCAGCAGCAGCAGCAGCGGCGGCAGAAGAATTGAAGAAGCTTACGATCACAGAAGAACAATCGAAGATTACCACGCCGACAATGACGAAGGGAAAAGAAAAAGAAGAAGAAACGAAGGTGAAGCTAAAAACCGACGACGACGTCACCTTCGAGGTGGAGGCGTGGATCGCGAAGGAGATGGAGACGGTGCAGACGTTCATCGACGACACCGACGCCGCCACCGCCGACGCCGACACCGACGCCTTCATTCCGCTCCACAACGTCGAGGGCCGCGAGCTCGGCCGGATCGTGGAGTACTGCACGGAGCACCGCCGTCTCGCCGGAGCCGGCAACGTTAAGGCATTGAAGGAGTTCGAGGAGCGGTTCACGGCGGCGCTGAATCTGGACGAGATGAAGGAGCTGGTCCTCGCCGCGAACTATCTCAACATGAAGAATTTTCTCGACTTTGTGGCCAGTGGCATCGCCGACGCCATCAAGGACAAGAGCGTGGAGTTTGTGAGGGAGTACTTCGGCATTGCTAACGATTACACGCCGGATGAAGAGGCCGAGTTTCGCAAAACCAACGCCTGGGCGTTCCAGAATGTGAATGACGATTGAAGCGGGTTGACGAGGGAATTGAGGATTAGGGTTTCAGCGGTGAAAATAATACTGAGATTTTAAATTAAGGTTTATTTTCGAATTAGGGTTTCAACTGTGAAAATACTGAGATTATAGATTAATGTTTATCTTCTTCGCAATAGTAGAGAACATGGAGTTTTCGTGATCCTATGGAAGGAATAAATACTCCGTTTTTTTTTATTACTGTTTAATTTTTTTTATTATCTTTTTATTATTGCATAAAATTTAGGGGAGGGAGGGACCTCAAGAAGCGGAACAGGGACGTTCACTGGACCATTCACTTGGGCTTCTACCAAAGTCACTAAATCATTTGGATTTCTGATTTAGAAATATTGATGATTGTTATTTTTCATAATGGTGTTGCATTTTCCCCTTTAATGCCGTGGTCATTAGCGCGTGTCTGTATAAGATTCGGCAAGTAATTACATTGATTCAGAAAGGTTTATAAAGTTTTTGATAATTGGTTTCTGGTTTGTAAAAAATGTAGTACAGTATTATCATTTTTT
The DNA here is from genome assembly GCA_026413185.1 of Pueraria montana var. lobata. Taxonomy (NCBI): domain Eukaryota; kingdom Viridiplantae; phylum Streptophyta; class Magnoliopsida; order Fabales; family Fabaceae; genus Pueraria; species Pueraria montana. Next base: position 19,228,609 of record CM048649.1, on the reverse strand, counting down.
ACTGTTGTGACTGGTAGTCTTCATGTTTTATTTTTTGGAATAATATATAAAAAATAGAAGAGGAAGAAAGTTGCATAAAAATGGAGAATGTTGTAGCAGTTAAAGAGCTAAACAAGTAAAACAAATGTGTAAATTAAAAATGAGATATTTTCTTTATTGTTATTATAGATTATAAATTACACCAAAAAAAAATTATAGATTATAAATTATAAATAATTGTGTTGTTCTTTGGTTTTGACTTGTGATTATAATTAGTTTTTAGTAGGGTGTGTAATTAGCTTTTGAAGGTACTTTTTAGTTAATTTATTATGTGGAAGATAAATTTCAGTTTTTTTTTTCTAGTTTCTGAGTTAGTTTTGTCCAGGAGTTTGTCCCTTGGAAAGGATTATAATGATCTAGAGGATCAACTCCGGAAAAAAAAAATTGATATGCAATTAACTTTGATATTATGAGTTAACAGTTTGGTGAGGTATTGCTCTATCAGATTGCATAAATGATTATGTCGGTTTAACTTTTTTAATTTATTTTCTTGACAAGGAGATCAATCCTGAGATACCATTCATGATTTTTTTGCCTGTACCAAGTGATATTATTAGCTCCACAACTATTCACTGGTGTAATTGTGTTACACTTGTAGGTTGATACAGAGCCTATAATATCTACTAAACATTGAATAAGATTGTGCCATTTAGCCAACCAAAGTTCAGACCTTGTTGTAATGGTTGATATTTGATACATGGGAGGTAAAATTACTCTTTCTAATTACTAGATTACACGTCTTTCTGTTCTCCATGCATTTCAAACACTTCATTATCCAAAAATTTTAATGAAAGCACATTGATCTAATAACCATCTCAGATTGCTACCCTGTCACATTAGTCTTCAATGACTGATATTTTTTATTAGAATTTCTTAGTGCTATGTGGATACAAAATCAGCAGGACTATTTGGTTCTGTGTGGATACATAGAGTTTATTTTGAACCAAGATTGTTTCAAGTAAGGGAGATCCTAGGAAATGTCTACTTTAACTTCTTTTACTGTCTAGTTTTGCTTGGAAGAATTTCCCCTGAAAAAGTGTACTTAACAGTTTAGAGAATTGACACTTATTTCATGATAATTTTTTTAATTTTACTAAATGACCCTTCTTAAAGATTTGGAAAGCAATGAAACTGAAGGCCAATATTATTAGATCTCACATGATGTTTTAGGTTCTGGTGCTTATGATTGAAAAATACAATCATATAACTGATACTTGACTCAATTATGGAGACTTTTTAATCTATTTGGTTACTGGTGCAATTAAGTGATCACAATCATATCTAAACCATTAAACATATGCTTCTGTAGAGGGATATGTGATTGAGACACACTATTAACACTAGTTAGGTGATGAACACTACCAATGCTACCTAGTCTTGATCATGGGGATGTATGGCAATAGAGGTTGGTTATTTATATTTTTCAACTTTGATGGATTAGTCTAGTTTTGAGGTGATCTCAAGTTTTACTGTTTCTGTGCTAATTTCTTTACCTATTAGCTTTGACGTGAGCAATTTATAGCATGTTTGGAAACTCGTTGAGAATAGGGAACCATGTTTGTGATGTGAAAATTATAATTATTAACTTCTGAAAATCACATCCAAAAAGATTATAGATAATCACATTCAAAACGTGAAACCAAACACACTATTAGTGAAGAAAACTATTTCCAGCTCCCCAACCCATAATTAAAAGAAAGAAATAAAGAGTAATGTATGCTAACTTTCTTCTTTTTTCAAATTAGTTCGTGTTTCATCAATTTAATGTTAGAAGATAGTGACCATCCTAAATTGCCTATAATTTTTTTTTCCTCTGTTTCGTGGCTCTGTTTCGTGCATGCCTCTTAATTTATGTTACTACTCAGTATCATTTAATTTTTACAGTAATAAGAGGGTGTAATCACAAGTACACTTGTTACATTCACTAGTATACTCCTCTTATTCGTGTTCTATAAGATTGGTCATGGACCCCAATGCTCCTTATATGGCTACTGTTATTCCACCAAATAGTGCAATGTCATCCTTATTTGAAATGCTAGTGAGTCAGACATCAGTAACATCCTTGGAATTGAATAATTATATTTTTGTTTAGCAGATATGAGTGCAACTTGGTGAAAGCTCGCAACCAGATTGGGTTGAATTCACACCTATTGATCCGGAGAACATTTATTCATTGTGTTTCAGTTTTACTTCCAAACTTTTCAAAACATTTTCTAATTGTGAAGTGCTTAGGCTCTATTTTTCTTTTGAGTAAATCACACTAACCATCATGAGGTTTTGTGAAATTACACAAGCACTCTCTACTTTTTTAACCATTACAATAACTTTCCTTATAAAGGGTGTTAATGTAATATATAAGGGAGTGTCTGTGTAATGTTTTTCAAACATTAAGAGAGTGTCAATGTAATATTTTAAACATAAAGGGGGTTAGTGTACGAATAGAAAAAAAAAGTGGTGCTATATGTAATTTGTAAGAAGTTTAGGGATGTCAATGTAATTTGCTCTTTTCTTTTTTAATCAATACAGATCCTATCAGTTTCCATAGCATAGAGTTATCCATTGTTGCTTTAGCTGATTTAATAATACGGCTTATCCTAGTGAGTTTTATGGTGGGCCAGAAGCTTCTCAGGATCAAACATTTACTTTTTTAGTTAGAGATGTGTCTTACTTTTATAACTTGAGGATTTAATTTTTATTGTGTTTCTGGATTCAGATATTAATCATACTTTGCCTTTTTTATGAATTTTTCTGCTTTCAAATTGAATTTGCTTTCTATTTCACTGCACAGGAAAAACTCTAAGCTATGGCCGGCCTATATATATTGAAAAGGAAAATTGAGATTGTGTTTTTTCTCCTCTCTTAATGTAATTATTCTTTTTCCTGAAAGGAAAAATTTTCTATTAACATTACTACTTGTTATATTTTAAATAAAACCTGCTTCAATCCCAACACCCAAAAAAAGAAAAAAATTGTATGTACTGATTTTTGAACAGTATACTAAAAGTGGGCACATTTGATCATCAACAAATCTGAAATAGTTGACTACATGGAATGTATCGTCTTTTTTGGTCCTAGGTCATAGACTATGAGTATCCCCTAACCCACTGGGTCAGATACTAATTCCGTTTACGGTGCATGGCTGTCGCTGGCCCAAGGGAATATATCATATGTGGCTGTTTGTCATATTAATTAGTGTGTCAATAGAGTCATTAGGATAGAATGTATTGAGAAAAGCGTGTTTTTATGAAGTTAAATAATGGTTGTTTCTTTTGGACATTCTTATTCCAGTTTTGTTGATTATTATATAGCAGAATTTGACTATTTTTTTATCAAAAAAGAAAAAAAAATTGACTATTTTATCAAAAAAAAAAATTGACTGTTTTAGATGAGTATTGTGCCGTACTATCGTGGAAATACTTGATAACAGTAAGAGAAATCAGTATTGATTTCTTTATTTTTGAATTAGTTATATATATCTTTTTTTTAAAAGAAATTAGTTATATTTATCTAATCTTTGGTTCTCAGTTTTTCATCTCTAGGCCTTACGCTACTATGCCAAGTAATTATTCACTTGGAACAAAAAGAATGACTGACAAAAATGAGTAAACAAAGGTTTGTGAATTTGTGTTTAGTATGAAATGGTACTAATTACAAGTTTAGTTTAAGAAAATTAGGAATTATGTTTCATTAATTTAAAGTATGGTTTAGAAATGTAGTAGATGTAGATGTATTTTGCTGTAGTTTAATTGAATGTGAAAAATATGATTTAAATATGTAAAAAAATAGAGAAAATAGACTAAAAAAAAAGGATTATATGTACTAACAATGTAAAAAAAAAAATAGTTTTACACTATCATCTAATCACAAATCACGATGTATGGTAAGTTTGTTTACTTTTATAATAACTACCTTAAAAGTCATATTAACTGTGATTTATGATTGATTGACAATGTAAAATTGTTTTACACAGTGCATAACTATTAAACTCAAAAATATGTAAAAAAAATTATCAATTTATAATTTATTATAAACTATTCATTATAAATAATATTTTTAAGATAATGTGTATTGTTTTTATGATTAATAATATAAATTGTGATTTTTTAATAAAATTATTATTAAAAATAAAATATATCAAATATTATAGTTAATTGAAGTAATTTATCGAACAATTCATTGGTGACTACATTTTTAATGTATTTTCTACATCTCTCATTTTCACAACAATATATATATATATATATATATATATATATATATATATATATATATGTATATATATATATATATTCTTTTTGGTCATTTTAGTCATTTATCTTATTTTGTTTGTTCAATTTTGTCCTTTATTTTTTAAAAAGTTCACTTTGGTCCTTTACCTTATTTAAAATGTTCAAAATGATCCTTTATCTTTTAAAAAGTTTACTTTGGTACCTTATCTTATTTAAAAGTTTCAAAATGGTCTTTCAACTATTTAATTATATTCAAAATGGACCTTTATGTGAGTGTTATTCAAGGGATAAAGTTGAATATATTTAAATAGTTGAATGACCATCTTGAACCTTTTAAATAAAATAATATACCAAAGTGAACTTCTTAAAAGATAAATGACCATTTTGAACCTTTTAAATAAAATAAAGGACCAAAGTGAATTTTTTTAAAAGATAAAGGACCATTTTAAACAAAATAAATAAGATAAAGGACCAAAATAGTAATTTAGGCTAATTTTTTCAATAAACATATATTATATTTATTAAATATAGTATTTAATAGTATCATTTAATTTAATTTTATATTATGATGAATAAATGCTATAATTAATATATTACATGCAAAATTATACATGCAAAATTAACTGTCTAATAACATTAAATGTTATAATTATGGGTTGTGAATTAATTTTAGTATTCATAAATTTTTTTAAACGTTATATTTAACAAATATTTTTTTTAAAAGAACAAATATTATATTTAAAGTTAGTGAATCGTGTGATGGACAACTATCTCATTTGGTTTGTTCAAATAGAACTCAAGTGTTGGTTAGTACTTAGTACCTTTTTCGAGGTTGACCTTTCACTGTATTGTATTATCCAATTATGATATTTATTAAGTACAATATATTTATCTTAAAAAAAGTATAATATAATTATTATTTCTTTAAAATATGGAACACTTAATTAGAAATTTTGATTATAGATGAAAATAATAATTAATACAAATATGAAACTATATTAAGAATAAATTTACATTTAATATTTTTGTTTGAGTTTATTTTACTTATATGCTAGTATTAAAGTTAATTGTGTATTATATTTAATAAATATATTAACAAATACTGTATACAGAAAAATATATTATTCATTTATTTTCATAAATATTACATTAATGCAGTAAAAAAATTATATTAATACTTGCATTCAAGTACAATTTAATGTGGATGGGTGTTATTAGCACACTTTCTAATATTCCCTCCGTCTCATAATAATCATCGTGTAAAATGAAAGAATTTGTCCCGAAATAATTGTCATTTTAACTTTTCAATGTAACATTAATTTTTTTTCATTTATATCCTTTATAATATTAATGATGGGCAAGAAAAACTAAAAATGAATAATGATGATAAGGTTAATTTTGTAAAATTGTTATTCTTTTTCATCCATTTATTAATTTTTCTTGATCTATGTAAAATAACCTAGGATGAAAATTATATTGGGACAGAGAGAGTAGAATTTTTTTTAACACACACTATACTATTTGTAACACCCAGAAAATTACAACCCAGTAAGTAGGAACGTGAGAAATTTAATTAGAAATTAATTGAAATTAATTTGTTTGTTTTAAAATAAGAAAAATATATGTTTTGAGTATTTAAAATATAGTTAGTGATTAATGGAGCAAATAAGAAAAAGGATGGAAAATAAAATAATATAGATATCTCCTTATAATGGTCAAAATAGAAAAATGTTTATAAAAATCAAAAGATATAATATCCTCGGTAATTAAAATCTGTTATTAATTTATTGAAATTAATTGCTTGTAATAAAAATTCTTCATGAGTAACTCTTTATAATTAATTCTCTGTAGTTATTTTTCTGTACCACTTGTTTGTAGTTAAATTGTCTGTATTATCTTATTTAATTATTAAATATTTTTAATTTCTAAAATTTAAATTTCAATTCGTTATAATTACATAGTGTAAAACTACACTGTGTAACCTAAACTCGGTGTACCTAAACTCCTAATTTTCCTAAGCCTACACCTAATCCCATGCAAACTTCCTAAGCATGACACCTCACCCCTCCCATCACCTAACCCACGGACACACACACACCCCAAACCCTCACTCTCTCATTCTCATAAAACACAAAACTTAGTTAGAAAACAAAACCTCTCTTCTCTCTCGTTTCTTCTCCTGACCGTGGCACTCAAGGAGGCAAAAGGAGCCATTGTTGAAAGCTTAGAAGCTTTGCATGCAAGTCTAGTGTTGCCCCCAACATCCTCTCTACCTTGTCTTCTCCTCTACACCTTCATCTTCCACTCTCTCTCGGCTGGAACTAAACCCAAATGTGAGGGAAACTTCTTGTGGATTCTATTTCAGTTTAAGTGTGGTTGAGAGTTAGGGGACTCAACCACATCTTGCATGCATGTCCCTCTCTTGGCTGTTGTGTGTGTTTTGTTTGAATGCTTGAATGTGAAAAGTTGATGAAATGGGTTGAAACCCTTGGCAGTGGCTCTGTGTGTAATGTCCTAGCCTTAGTGTTATTTTTGTTTTTCTTTGAAACTGAGTGGGAAGGCACCTGGAACCAGGAAAGCCATGCCCAATTTTCTGAAAATTAAATGGGTGAAGGTTGCATGTAAAAGCAAACCCTAAAAACGAAGTGGCAGTGGCTGTAGGTTCGAGTAGTCCTGAACAGCCCCCACGGTTTTACAATTTTTGGGAGATCCAACCGTTGGCTTTTCACGAAATTTGTTTTTAATGAAAATAGACACAAAATTAAGAAACTTTAATTTTTACACTTTGGTGAGATTACTTCATTTCGAGGTTCATCCGTGACCCACAAAGTGGTTGTTCTGCTTTTAAGTTCCACTAGGAACATGTCACGGTTTTTCCCAATTTTACACTTGTGTACTTATCTTTTTTTTCTTGTGTTTGTACCATTAAAAACTAGACAAAACAAGATTTTTAACCATATAAATTACAAAAATTATCATGTAAAATTTCTAAATTAACTTTTTAAAAAGAAACACGGCAAGGGATTTTTAGCTCTGTTTTGAGTCTGAAACTTAGGCTGTTAGAAATAAATTTACTGGGAACACTAGGGAAAGAATTACGGGCCAAGGGTTACCTTTTTAGAAAGATAAAGATGTTACCTTTCTATTTTAAAAAGTTCAGCTCAAAACAAGTTTGGAAAGTATTAGAAAATTTAATTTCTTTGAACCATGTTCACTAGAAAGTCAAATTCGGTACTGCCAAACTTGTAGGAATTTTAGAAAATTCTCTAGATGTCTATTTTATAATTGGGATACCATTTTGAAAATAGGATTCAAGAACTTTAATTCGATATAAAAAAGTTTTAATTCCGAGGTCATTTGATACAATCAGTGAGAGCTCACATTCAGTACTGCCAAAGAGAAATCGATCTCATTTGGTCAATTTTGTTAACGTGATATAATTATTTGAATTGTGATGTTTGTTTATTGAGGTGTGAATTTTGTAAGGAAGTGGATATGTAATATGCATTGACCTATTCTATTTCATTTTAAGTCCCAAGGATGCGAATCTTGGGTATTTAATATTGAAATATGTTTTGTGAATACCTGTGTGATACAGTCTTTTGACTGTAGGATAGATCTTGTGATAATGTTGTTTATCTCTGTGAGGTGCTCACAAGACTCAGGCGCGAGTGCTTGTGAAGACTAGAACTTTGTTCTTGTGTTTATGGCAAGTTTGTCATTTAAAGATAAATGCAACCTTAATAGAGAGAAAAATTAATTATGCTACAAGATGTAATTGTTATTTTATTATATAGGAATTAATTTAATTAACTCTTTATTTTTATGCGTTGGACATAGAAATAATCTTAGGACCTTTGCGTGGAGGAATAAATGGTAAGTTAACATTTTATAAAATCGTAAAGTTTTGAGAGAGCAAGGAAATACATAAAACATAATAAAATTGTCTACGCGTGGTGAATCATGTTAAGTTGAGAGTCGTACAAGGATCATACGAGTGTACAACAGATTGTTCCAATTGCAAGATGGCGAGAAGGTCGCATGGGATATTTCAGTTGCGAGTTATCTATGAACCAAGGTCGGATTGCGAATGACGCATCACCTGGGGTGATGAGATCATTACGATGTAGCGATAAAGGCAAAGTCCTTATTTATATATCCATATGTGAGCATAGAGGTGGTACCTTTAGCTCGGCGTCAATTCGTCCGCACCTGTACCATGTGCAACGGGAAACCCACAGGCGACGAAGAAAGAAAATAAACTCTGTGAGGAGAGTGTTGAGGAGTCAGCCCTCATAGTAATGGATGACCATAGTTGGTACCTGGGAGATGATCGTAAGGCAGGTTGTTTTTGGAGGGTAAGGCACTGAGTTGTGACGATATATCACATAGCTGACTCGGCCACCCTGACAAAAATACGAGACATCATCAGTTGGTGAGAGCCCGCCATTGTACCATGGTAAAGGGTGTACTCCCAACAGTCATCCAACTCAAATATGTGAGTAAGACCACTGAGTTCTCGGAGTTCCAATGGCAGCTGGCCAGTGAGTTACAGTTTACAAAGATGAGTTCTGGGAACGAGTAGGATCTGAGTGTGATCTTTAGAAAATCCCATCGTGGTGGTTAGTAGGATTGTACTGTGACTTTTAAAGTCGTTCTGTGTGTATTTCTTGATGAAGCAAGAAGTTTACCCTCTGTTTATATTTCTTTTAGGAATCGGTGGCAGTACTTATGGAGATCGCAAAGATGTTATCGTCATCTTCTCTCTCTTTCAGAAAGTCTTCAAGGGGTCATTTGTACCTGTCATTGTTTCCGATGCCACACCACCAGAGGAGTTTACGTTTGGTCCGATGCTTCCCACCTTTCGCCGAACCCCGTTATGTCAAGAATTGGAGGCGTAATTGGGTGAATGCCCGTCAGGGGGATCCGCCGCTAGTCGTGAACTTAGGGAACAGTGAGTCATGATTTTTTAAGAAGGGTTTGGAGAACTTTGAGGAAGATTCCATGAAGGATCCTATGGACGACGACTACTAGATTTCTTCTCAGGAATCTTGTCAAAGACCCTTCGCTATCCTATTTCTTGGGATTAGTCTAACATGCAGGGTTGGGTTTAGAGATTACTGCTCTGAGACTAGGTTTTCCTCTTTTTATGTATTTGGATATAGGTAGACCTAGGCTTCAGATTTTTGGTATGTACATTCAGCTTTCGTACTCTAATACCCTATGTATTTGGTATACACTTTGGGAATGTACATACTACTATTACTCAGGAAAATATTTGGGTTATGAAAATCTCTATTTCATGTATATATGCATATTTTATAGCTAGAGTTATTTACTTTATTTATTGTGTTTTACTCACTTTTAAATGTATATTTACAATTTGAGGCGGCGATACGCAACTTTCAAAATTAATTAATCAAAAGTTTTAAAAACTTAGTAAAATTCCGATCTATGTTTTATTAACTTCATAGTTTTTGGAAAAATAAAAAATTTGTTACCACGTTTTCCAAATAATTAAAGGATCTTTTCCTTACCTTTTTTGAAGATCGAATAAAGTAACACGTCTATTGAATTAAAATAAGTTTAAAATGAGAATATATGTAAACCCGAATTTAGGGTGTTACACTATTGGTTAAAATCTATTGAAAACTATAAAATCAATGAAATGCAGAGAATCACACTAGAAAGGGGGTTGAATAATGTGTTAGTTAAAACCTTTAAAAACTTTTCGCAAAGATGGATATATACTAACTTAAGTTTTACAAGGAGATTGTAAAAATGAAAGATAGCAAGGATATCATCCAATCGTTAAAAGACGGTTCAATGGAACTGCGTTTTCATATACCGTCCAAACGTGAAGCAAAAAGACTTTCGTATATATTAAGAAGAGAAACTTGTGCATATAATGCGAAGAAGCAACTTAAGAGAATAATTGATAAGCTTAAAAGCGAAAGTGTAAAAACACTTGGTTTATACTGGTTCACTCAACCTGAGCTACGTCCAGTTCAATCTGAGCTACGTCCAGTTCTCCTTCAAAGACCTTTAAAGGGTTCCACTAATCAAGATCTTATTACAAACAAGTATTATATACCCTGCCACTTCTGGCTACAAGTGTTCTCTAAGCCACTTCTGGCAAACCTTTAATCTCCCCTGAGATTAAAGAACACCCAAGTATTCATGGTCACTAAGCCACTCCTAGCTTTCCAAATAGAAACTGTTTGATTACAAATTTAGCAAATAACTCTCACAGAGAGGATGTTACAATGTAAACAAATACACAAAGAACTTAGCAAAGCTAAGGAGATTTCTCTTTTTGCACAATTGTAGGACGTCCAATTGATTTGGCAGAGTTTCAGCTCTTAGAAAACTTGAATGTTTCGTTGTTGATTTCATGAGCTTGTTCCTCTATTTATAGGCAACTTGGTGAAGATATCTGTTGTGGGATCTATGCCTTTGCCAATAACCGTTCTCTCAAAAACATATGACCGTTGCTACGTGGCAGCTTGGGGTGGAGAGATGGAGGAGACAATAGTACATGCAGCGCCTCTATTACTTGTACGATTTCTGCAGAGAGAAGCTTTTTTGTCCCCTGCGGTACACTTTTCGAATTTTCAAATGAAATGTCACATTAGAAAAGAGAGGGAATAACAGAACATTTCAGATAATCATCATCGAAAAACATAAGTGTACTTCCACACAATCATGGACGCATTATATAATTGTTTGATAGAAAAGATTATGTAAGTTATATAGGCGTTGGACGCTTCCCATTTGGAGGCAGTGCTTACACACTGATTTTTGCAATGCATTGGACACTTGTATTATAACAGTGCGTTGGACGTTGGTTTTAGTACTTATGAAAACAAGTTTCCAATTACTCCTTGGACGCATTGTACACATTGAAATATAAAGTTTGGGTTTAAGAAATGCAATACCATTGAGGCATTGGACGGTGTGGTACCTATAATACTCAAACATAAACCATTAGATACTTCAAAATTTAATCTCATTTGTTATCATCAAAACCGAAGTTTGTAACACCCTAAATCCGGATTTACATATATTCTCATTTTAAACTTATTTTAATTCAATAGGCGTGTTACTTTATTCGATCTTCGGAAAAGGTAAGGAAAAGATCCTTAAATTATTTGGAAAACATGTTAACAAATTTTAATTTTTCCCAAAATTGTGAAGTTAATAAAACATAGATCGGAATTTTACTAAGTTTTAAAACTTTTGATTAATAATTTCGGAAGTTGCGTATCGTCACCTCAATTGTAAATATACATTTAAAAGTGAGTAAAACAAAATAAATAAAGTAAATAGCTCTGACTATAAAATTTACATATATACATGAAATAGAGATTTTCATAACCCAATTATTTTCTGGAGTAATAGTAATATGTACATTCCCAAAGTGTATACCAAATACATAGGGTAATAGAGTACGAAAGCTGAATGTACATACCAAAAATATGAAACCTAGGTCTACCCATATCCAAATACATAAAAGGGAAAAACCTAGTCTTAGAGCAGTCATCTCTAAACCCAACCCTGCATGTTAGACTAATCCCAGAAATAAGATAGCAGAGGACCTTTGACAACATTCCTGAGAAGAAATCTAGTGGTCGTCATCCACAGGATCTTTCACAGAATCTTCCTCAAAGTTCTCCAAACCCTTCTTAAAAATCTGGACTCACCGTTCCCTAAGTTCACGGCTAGTGGTAGATCCCCCTAACGGGCACTCACCCATTTACACCTCCAATTCTTGACATAAAGGGGTTCGGCGAAAGGAGGGAAGCGTCAGACCAAACGTGAACTCCTCTGATGGTGTGGCATCGAAAACAGTAACGGGTACAGATGACCCCTCGAAGACTCTCCGAAAGAGAGAGACGATGACGATAGCCTCTTTGTGATCTCCACAAGAACTGCCATCGACTCCTAAAAGAAAAATAAACATAGGGTAAACTTCCTGCTTCATCAAGCAGTACACATAGAACGACTTAACAATCCCAAACACAATCCTACTAACCACCCTAATGTGGTTCTCTAACGATCTCACTCGAAACCTATTCGTTTCCACAGTTATTTCTGTAATTTGCTTCACACTGGTCAGCTGTCACTGGAACTCCCAGAACTCAATGGTCTTACACATATTTGAGTTGGATGACTGTTGAGAGTACACCCTTCACCATGGTACAATGGCGGGCTCTCTCCAACTGATGATGTCTCATATTTTTGTCAGGGTGGCAGAGTCAGCTATATGATCTATCGTCACAACTCAGTGCCTTACCCTCCAAGGTTAACCTGCCTTATGATCATCTCCCAGGTACCAATTGTGGTCATCCATTACTCTGAGGACTGACTCCTTAACAACCCTCCTCACAGGGATTATTCTTTCTCGTCACAGTGGGATTTCCCTGCACAGTGGGATTTCCTCACATGAGACCCCGTCTCTGCTCAAAAAATTATATATATATATATATATATATATATATATATATATATATACACACACACACACACACACACACACACACACACACGAGGACATTGCCTGTATCACCTTTCTATGGGTGACTGTCACATTACGTCGTGTCACGCCTTTCAAACTCCGCCCCCTCTCTTTGGTATTCTCACAGCTAGAACACGCCATGCGACTCTCTTGCCATCTTGCAATTCCAGCAATCTGCCATACACTCGTATCATCCTTGTACGACTCTCAACTTAGCATGATTCACCCCGCGTAGACAATTTTATTATGTTTTATGTATTTTCTTGCTCTCTCAAAAATTTACGATTTTATAAAGTATTAACTTACCATTTATTCCTCCACGCAAAGGTCCTAAAATTATTTCTATGTCCAATGCATAAAAATAAAGAGTTAATTAAATTAATTCCTATATAATAAAATAACAATTACATCTTGTAGCATAATTAATTTTGCTCTCTGTTAAGGTTACATTTATCTTTAAATGGCAAACTTGCCATAAACACTAGAACAAAGTTCCAGTCTTCACAAGCACTCGCGCCCGAGTCTTGTGAGCACCTCACAGAGATAAACAATATTATCACAAGATCCATCCTACAGTCAAAAGACTGTATCACACAGGTATTCACAAAACATATTTCAATATTAAATACCCAAGATTCACATCCTTGGGACTTAAAATGAAACAGAACAGGTCAATGCATATTACATATCCACTGCCTTACAAAATTCACACCTCAATAAACAAATATTCAAATAATTATATCACATTAACAAAATTGACCAAATGAGGTCGATTTCTCTTTGGCAGTACTGAATGTGAGCTCTCACTGATTTTAGAAAATGACCTCGGAATTAAAAAAAATTATATAGAATTAAAGTTCTCGAATCCTATTTTTCAAAATGATATCCCAATTGTAAAATAGACATCTAGAGAATTTTCTAAAATTCCTACAAGTTTGGCAGTACCGAATTTGACTTTCCAGTGAACATGGTTCAAAGAAATTAAATTTTCTAATACTCTCCAAACTTTTTTTGAGCTGAACCTTTTACAGTAGAAAGGTAACATCTTTATCTTTCTAAAAAGGTGACCCTTGCCCCCAATTTCTTTCCCTAGTGTTCCCAGTAAATTTATTTCTAACAGCCTAAGTTTCAGACTCAAAACAGAGTTCAAAAACCCTTGCCCTGTTTCTTTTTAAAAAGTTAATTTTGAAATTGGACATGATAATTTTTTTAATTTATATGGTTAAAAATATTGTTTTGTATAGTTTTTAATGGTCCAAACACAAAAAAGAAAAGATAAGTACACAAGTATAAAATTGGGAAAAACCGAGATATGTTCCAGGTGGAACACGAAAACAGAACAACCACACTGTGGGTCACCGATGAACCTTGAAACAAATTAATATTGCCAAAGTGTCAAAATGAAAGTTTCTCCATTTTGTGTCTATTTTCATTCAAAACAAATTTCATGAAAAACCAATGGTTAGATCTTCAAAAATTCGTAAAACCGTGGGGGTTGTCCAAGGGTACTCGAACCTAACAGCCACTGCCACTTCATTTTAGGGTTTGATTTCCACATGCAAAGCTTACCAATTAATTTTGGTGAAATTTGGCCATAGTCTCCTCTGTCCTAGGAGCTATTCCCAATCAATTTCAAAAATCAAAAACAAGTATAGGCAACAAATGCATCTCACACAGCCACTGTTACAGAGTTTCTCCACCCATTTCATCATTTTTTCCACATGCAAACATCAAACAAAGTACAACACAACCAGCCAAAGGGGCATTCAAGTTGTGTGTGGTTGAGTCCCCTAACTCTCAACCACACTTAGACTAAAAATAGAATCCACAAAGTTTCTCTCACCTTTGGGGTTGTTGGGCCGTGGAGGAGAAACAGGAAGGAGAGGGGATGAAGGTGTAGAGGAGAAGACAAGGTAGAGAGGATGTTGAGGCAACACTAGGTTTGCATGCAAAGCTTCTAAGCTTTCAACAATGGTCTCCTCCTCCCTTGTAGGGTGCCTCGGCCAGGAGAAGAAAAGAGAGAGAAGAGAGGTTTTGTTTTCTAACTTAGTGATTAAGTTTTGTGTTTTGTGAGAATGAGAGAGTGAGGGTTTGGGGGGTGTGTGTGTCCGTGGGTTAGGTGATGGGAGGGGTGAGGTGTCATACCAAGGGAGTTTGCATGGGATTAGGTGTAGGCTTAGGAAAATTAGGAGTTTAGGTACACCGAGTTTAGTTTACACATTGTAGTTTTACACTGTGTAATTATAACAAAATGAAATTTAAATTTTAGAAATTAAAAACATCAAATTTAGGAATTTTTATAAAACTTTGTGTGATAAAATAAATACTTGTTGCTTAAGTAAAATTTCATCTGTAAAGAATTAGTTCTTAGATAAAATTTTACAACGATTAATTGAACAAGTTAATTCTTATATTTGAAAATAATTGCAAATAGAATTTTGAACACAATTAGTCAATTAAACACTTATAATAGTTACTTAGATCAATTACTACCAGTAATTGATCATAGGTAATTTAATTACTAGTAGTTATCTTAGGAATTTAATTACATACAACATTAGGATTTTAAGTTCAAATACAAACGCATGAAATTTCATAATTACATAAAAACTTACAGACAATTCATGCAGAAAAGTAACTATAGAGAATATTACATATTTGATTTTATAAATCTTCCTACTTGACCATTAAAAATAAAAAAAACTTGTATTATTTCATTTTTCTTATTTTCTCCATTAATCACTAACTATATTTTAATTACTCAAAACATATCTTTTTCTTATTTTAAAACAAACAAATTAATTTCAATTAATTTCTAATTAAATCTCTCACATTCCTACTTACTGGGTTGTAATTTTCGGGGTGTTACAAAGTTTGAGGGTTGGACATCGTCCAAAGTCTTAGATTATAACAATCTCCCCCTTTTTGATGATGACAAATAATACTAAATTTTGATGTGAACAAATACATAATCATATAAAAGAATATCAGAGCAGATGAATAAATGATTATGTTATGCCAGTGTATGTTGATAGGGTGAAAATATATGAAATGAAGTACGCCCCCTGAGTTCAACATTTCTCATGCACTTAAAAAAATACAACATACTAAGAATATATCAGAGATAACAGGTATCAGAGTGAAAAGCATATCATAGATATAGATGCGGAATGATAAAAAAACACCTCATATATTAAGTAAACAGCCAAATAGAGTTTCGTAGAGAAGTGTAACAAAAAAAAATACTCTATGTTATCAAAATTCATATTTCTCCTCCATTTGTCATCAACAAAAATAATGGGTTTGAAAGATGGAAAGATGATTGGACCATCATGGTCACTTAAGGTTGTTGAGGTGGATCCTGTGGTGGAGGTGGTTGTTGTGGTGGTGCTTGAGGAGGTGGTGCAAGGTGGTCAACCGGTGGTTGTGGATACTATTGAGGTATGGGTTGAACAGGAGGAACTTGATGAATAATAGTGCCAATGAGGTTAGTAGCTGTTGATTAAATCTGGTTCACAAGCATTTGCGACAGGTTGACAAACTGATCAGCAATTGCGTTCTGCATCATCAGCCTGTGTTATGCAGCCTCAGCTTGTTGTCTCTCTTGAAAGGCACAGAGAGTAGCTTCAGTATCAGCTTGTTGCTGCCTGAGAGCAGCTTACACGATCTCGTGGACTCTATCTTTAGATACTCCTTGAGGTTCAACAAAGCGCAAGGGAACAATAGCCCTTGGACTTGAAGACCCTGTAGGAACCACTTGTCTTGTTCCAGAGTGTGCTTCGGTGGATGCATCAATTACTGGTATGCTTGTAGCAACTTCAGGAGTAGGCTTGTCAGCTGTAGACTCCATTGGTTGTGGCACTTCAATCTCATATTCTCAACCATGTTTTCATCCTTGGATGGTTCAGATTGGACGGTTTGTTCCTCATGGGAGGTGACAAAGTGTTCAACGTCCACTTGTACCTCATTTTCTAAGTCCAATTGGATGAGCACATCATTCACCTTCGCAGAGGCTTCATCCAATTCAGCTTGTGTTATCTGTGGTTTGGCAGCTTCGGTTTGTTGCTGTTGTATGGCTCTTGCAGCATTGTCCCATTCAATTTGCTCTAAATGAGCTTTTTCAGCTACTTCAGCACATTCTTTTTCAGCCAATTCTCGCTGAATTCTTTCATCTTCAGCTCTCTGTTCTTCATAAAGTGCTTGAATTTCTTGTTCAAATTGAGCACAATCAAGACTTCGAAGATCATATACCTTATTGCTTCTGATGATTGGTAGTTTCTTCAACAGATCGAGATAACCATCGTCATCAGTTAGGAAGCAAGTAAAGGTGTCAGAGAAGTGATGAGTCTTGACTGGACGCAGTACTTCATGTCCTTCTGGAGGATGCATGAATGAATCATTGGAGCATCCAGAGGTTGAGGCCTTCTGTGTATCAACCCACACAATCTGACGCCAGAATGTCATGGTGTCAAAAGTTCCTAGAGGCCTTGTCAGCTTTCCAGTCTTATCAAAAAGATGATTCCAGGTTTGTGATGAAGACAACAACTGAACTTTCTCTTCTCTGACAGGCATCTCAGTGCCATAGAACTTAAACCCTTTCCTCCTACCAGCATCAAATATAGGTAGTCTAGGACATACCTTATCAAGAACAAACTTGATATCAGTGGAGCGTCTGATGTGAAGGTTGGGTGGATAGGCAACTGCTTGATCTTGAATGTACATCTATTGGAGCAGCTTGCCAAGATTGTCATAGTCACTTGGCTGAAAGTTGGTTGAATGTTGAGCACTGGAGTTCCAGGTGGAAGTGGAAGGAATTTTGTGATGGGAGTCCAGATGTGAACATCTTTGACCCATTGCACTTCTGGACGCTACTTGGATTTGGATGGGTCCAGACTGTCCTTGATGGCTATTTCAGTTCAGCAGCCAATTCATCATCATTGCTAAGAGGAGGCTTCTTTGTTGTGGGTTTTCTTTTTCTTTGATTCTTTGCCTTTTGTTCTGCCATGGTTTTGGCAAATGTTTATGCGATTTCAACTTCTGGCTCCGAAAGTTCATCATCAGCTAGATGCACCCGTTGCTGAGTTCCAGTTGGATGTAGATAGGGGCGCTCCATCCTAACCAGGTTTGGATAAGATTCTCTCATCCAAGTTGGTGGAGGATTGCTAACTATAGATCCTTCTAGTAACGAACAAATTCAGCAGATACAGGATGAACATAGTCATACCTCTTCCATTCAGGTGTAGATACTGTAGTGAGACTACGTTCAAGAGGTTCCTGAAGAGATCTCAAGATCACATCTTTCTTCTTGCAGTAGTTCTGTTCATTTCTAGTGAAGAATGCAACAAGGAACCTTGCTTTGTCTACTTCTGCCTTTGTTTTCCTTTTTGGTGGGATCGTCCATTGAGGCCAAGCATCTCTCCAAGCATCCCTTGGACGCACAAATTTTGTCATATCTAACTGGAGAGATGGACATTGTGTTGTTATGGATGTTGAAGCAACTGTTGGAGCAGGTTGTGAGCACTTGTGGATTCACTCTCAGTGTCTTGAGAGGTGGGGGCTAGAATTGGAAGTTTCCTTGGTCTGGCTGCCTGAGTCTTTACTCTCTTTGGTATTTTAGCAGGAAGAACAGAAGTACCTACTTTGGACGTTGTAGATACCTTATGTTTCTTCTATTGTGTAGACTCCATCTCTTCAACTTTTCTTTTGATTTGGCCAATAGACAAGTGATCCTCATCATTAGAGTCATCTAGCATTTTCAGCTTGCGAACTCTAGGCTTTTCGGGTGCAGGCTTCACTGAAGCAGTCTTTGGATGCTGCTCATCCTGTGCAGGCTTGGACGAAGTAGTCCTTGGATGCTTCTCAGCAAATGGATTGGACGGTGCAGGAGCAGCATGTCTTTTCTTGGTTATTCTTTCTTTCTTTGCATCTTCTTCTTGCTGTTGTGACATATGTCTTGTCACTTTCCTACTTTCTTGTTCTTGCATCAGTCTTTTGATCTTCTTCCCAAGACCAAGAAGATCAATATCTTCTTCGTCATTTTGGATAAGCCTGCTTTGCTCATGACGCTTCTTATTTTGGCTTTCCTCATCCAATTCCCTTAGGACCTTAGCAATAAGCTTGATCCTCATCGGCTTAATATTTGTTTCATCGAATTTCTACTATGTTGCAACCATTCCTCCTTTTCTTGTAATGCGCTCATTATCAGCATCGTCCAACTCATCAAAAAATCATTGGTATACTTTCTGATCCCAGAGGATCTTGTTTAGCAGAGCGGCGTAGAAGATGTCATCATTTCCACCAATAGTCTTCATCATACGCAAAATATTGATGTAAATGGTGTGAAGTAGGTTGAATGGGATACCTTCCATTAAATGAAATATCACGAACTTATGTAAGTCCGTGATTGAGTCCTTAGACCCAGCTTTGTGCAGAATGCTCTTGTTGCATACTTGCTGCCATATCTTTGCTTCCTCACACAGATTCTTGTATTCAATCTTGGATGAGTCTGTAGTCTTGTCCTTGCAAAGCACCTTCCCAACATGGTTTCCATATTTCTTGGCCCACTCTAGACTATAATGATTTTGTTCCCTGACACAGCCAGTGACTTTGGCTATAGATTCAGTGGACAGAATCACTTCTCGTCCAAGTACAGTGGCCACAAGTTCCCTTGAAGTGTGGAAACTTGCATTCCTCTAGAACATCTTGATCAGCTCTGGGAATATCTTCTAGTTGTCGTTGAAGTATCATCTGATTCCATATTTGAGGAGACTTGCTTCAATGTTGAGACCTAACTTTTCAAGGTGTTCAATGTCGAAGAAGTACTCAACGTGTACAGTAGTAGCACCTTGAGACACTATAGTGGTTTCAGGGTAAGTATGAACATCAAGTTCGGAGGCACTTGAGTTGGTAGAGTTCGACATAGTGATAAAGGTTGGATTTTTAGGTTTTGCAGAGAGTGTTTAGGTTTTCTGAGAGAGAGAGAGAGAGAGAATGCTTAAGGTAGAAGATAATCTCATAGTATGGAATTGGTAAAGTATTCTTCTGATTGGATTTGACAGCTTAAGTATAAGCTATGTTTGGAGAACATGAAACGGTTTTGGGCTTTTATAAGAATTTGAAATGGAGGTTATTCCACTAAATCCGCCATGATGAGACGTGCTGAGGATATGGGTAACTGTGTACGGTTACCAACAGTTTAGTGACTCAGCATAGAGCATTTACTCACACTTACTCAAAATGAAACCGTTTTAGCCATTATGTAAAAACATGTTGAATGAAAAATTCATAACAGAAAAACATCGTCCAGTCATTGGACTTAAATGTAACATATGTAGTGCACATGCATGACTTAGTGACCTTTGGACGACATGCCCATTGGACGCCATAGTCAGATTGGACGCTACATGTAGATATTAATCATTCCTTTACAAGATCCATGCCAAGTCTATTCCTTAGAAGGACTAGCTTGTCTTCAGTAAGGGATTTTGTAAATATATCAGCTAGCTGATTATCTGTGGTTACAAAATGTAATTCCATAGTACCTTTCTAAACATGATCTCTTATAAAGTGATGTTTAATTTCTATATGTTTTGCCCTTGAATGCAATATAGGATTTTTATAAAGATCAATTGCAGCTTTGCTATCATAGAAGATGAGAATATTACTCTCACATATGTTGTAGTCCTCAAGTTGATGCTTGATCCATAAGATTTGAGAGCAGCACTTTGCAACTGAAATATACTCTGCTTCAGCAGTGGATAGTGCAATGGTTCCTTGCTTCATGCATATCCAAGAGACTAAGTTTCCACCAATGAAGTGACATCCCCCACTAGTGCTTTTTCTTTCAATTCTGTCTCCAGCATAGTCAACATCACAGTACCCAACTAATCTGAAATCTTTCTTCCTTTTGAAATATAGACCAAGATTAGTTGTTCCAA
Source organism: Pueraria montana var. lobata (assembly GCA_026413185.1). Taxonomy (NCBI): domain Eukaryota; kingdom Viridiplantae; phylum Streptophyta; class Magnoliopsida; order Fabales; family Fabaceae; genus Pueraria; species Pueraria montana. Next base: position 19,207,886 of record CM048649.1, on the reverse strand, counting down.
CAAGGTACCGAAAAATTCTTTTAACAGCAGTTAAGTAAACTTCACTTGGGTCAAATTGGAATCTGCCAAATAAGCATACACTGAACATGATGTTAGGTCTGGACGTTGTGAGGTATAGGAGTGATCCTATCATTCCTCTGTATAGGGTGTTGTTGTCCACCTTCTTTGAACTATCGTCCAGTCCAAGTACTGTTGTTGGATGCATAGGAGTTTTCATTGGTTTTGCATCGTCCATCTTGAACTTCTTTAGAAGCTCCTTAACATACTTGGTTTGATGTATGTATATGCCTTTATCAGTTTGCTTGATTTGCAGTCCAAGGAAGAATTTTAGTTCTCCCATCATGCTCATCTCAAACTCTGTCTGCATTAACTTAGCAAACTCCACAAAGAGATTCATTAGTAGCACCAAATATGATATCATCAACATATATTTGAGCAATAATAAAATCAGAAGAATAATCTTTGCAAAACAATGTAGTGTCTACTTTTCCTCTTGAAAAACCATTTTCTGAAAGAAATGAGCTGAGTTTTTCATACCAAGCTCTTAATGCTTGTTTCAGTCCATATAAAGCTTTGTTAAGTTTGAAAACATGATTAGGAAAGGCATCACTCTCAAACCCTGGGGGTTGTTCCACATAGACTTCTTCTTTTATTAATCCATTTAGGAACGCACTTTTTATGTTCATTTGATATAGCTTCATATTGCTATGAGCTGCAAATGATAGTAAAATGCGAATTGCCTCTAGACGTGCAACAGGTGCATAAGTTTCAGTATAATCTATATCTTCTTGTTATGAGTAACCTTTGGCTACTAGCCTAGCTTTGTTTCTCACAACTTTACCTGTTTCGTCCAGCTTGTTTCTGAACACCCACTTAGCTCCTATGGCTTCTTTGTCATCAAGGAGTTCTACAAGCTTTCAGACATCATTCTTTTGAAACTGGTCAAGTTCTTCTTGCATTGCTTTGACCCAGCTTTTATCTTCCAGGGCATCATCCACAGTCTTAGGTTCTATCGTGATATGAATGTTGTGTGACCTTGTTGCAACAAAGATCTGGTTCTGACTTTATCCTTCGGATCACCAATGATTTGATCTTCTGAATGATGCTTCTTCACTTGCCAGTTGCATCCAGTTGGTTCCCTTTGTTCTTCTACTAGACCATCAAGGGGAGCGTTGGACTCTTCAACTATGAAATCACTGTTGGACGAGTCTGATGACTTCTTTGCATCGTCCAACCTGAGTTCTGCAAATGATTCATCTAGCTCAATCTTACCTATGCCAACTATCATCCCTTTCTGATTCCCTTCGAAAGTGGCTGTCCCACCAGTCTTAGGTTGGAGATGCAAGCACCCACTATCCAGGTACCATGACTGGAGTTTCTTTCCTGCTGTTAAGCATGTCTGCAATAGGAACAATTTTATCCTTAGGTACCCAGATTGACTTAGGTCCTTTCTTGTTAGTTTGAAGGGCACTGGTCGCTCCCTTCTTAGGCAGATGTCTGCATTTGGACGTTATATGTCCAGGTTTCCCACATAAGTAACAAACATCTACATCTTCATCATAAATATATTTCTTTCCCTTATATCCATGTCCTGACCTGTCATTGGGTCTCTTACAACCTTCATATTTTAAAAGCATGTTAAGGTTGTCAGATCCCTTGACAAATTTGGATAGATCCTTCTTTAAATTGTCAATCTCTTCATGAAGTTTTACAACATCATGTGGTTGACCTCTTAAGGAAGTATCTGCTTCAACTTTCAGAAGCTTATCAACTAGCCTTTTGTTTCTGCTTTGAGAGTTTGAATCTCTATGGAAAGCTTCATCTCTTTAGTACCCTTGATTCCTCATAGGACTTATAAGCATGATTGTAATCATTCCATAGGGTTTGTCTGTCCACATTTAAGGTTTCATGCTCTTTTGAGAGCTCTGTAAACTTTTTCTGCAAATCTTCCTTTTCACTTTCAAGTTGTTTAAAACTATTTTCTAAAACTTTTTTTTTCTTTTGAAAGTGATTTGGACAATTTCTTCAAAGTTTTGTAGGCCTTTGACAAAATAGAAGAGTTCGAAAGTAAATCATGATAAGCTTCTTGAAGAGATTTTAAATCGTTAAAGTTTAACTCATCTTCCTCTTCTGGTTCAGAAGAATCTGATGTAGTGTCTGCCATCAAACATATGTTTGCTTCTTCCTCTTCATCATCCGATGATGAGTCATCGTCCAGGTCTTCCCATGTGAACATTAGAACCTTCTTGCCATTCTTTTTGTTGAAGACTTTCTTCTTCTTGTCCTTGCTCTTCTCAAGGTATGGGCATTCTGATTTGAAATGTCCTGGTTTCTTACTTTCGTAGCACACGATTGGACTCTTCTCCTTCTTCTCTTTGAGTCCTTTCTTGTTCAGGTTTCTCCATCTGGATTGACTTTCTTCTTCCACATAGAGTGGATTCTCTTTGATATGAATGATAGCTCATCACCTTCGTCTGAGTCATCATCTTTAGATTGCTTGTCTGATGATACTTCAGCTTGCATGGCTTTGGACGATGGCGCTTTCTTTGGCTTCTGGACGCTGAGTGCCAGAGACTTGCTTTTCTTTGCATCACCATCTTGCTGCAGTTCCAACTCATGCACTTTAAGGATTCCCATAAGCTCTTCTAAGGACATATCATCCAGTCCTTTGGTTGCTCTCAAAGCTGTAACCTGTGGTCTCCATTGCCTAGGCAAACTCCTCAGAATTTTGTCAATATGTTCATAGTTATTGTAATCTTTACCATGTGCTCTAAGCTCATTTAGTATGGTTTGAAACTATCCAAACATACTTTGTATATCCTCATTTCCCTCCATACTAAACAATTCATATTGACGAGTAAGAAGACTGAGTTTGTTACGTTTTACCTGGGTGGAACCCTCATACGTTAACGCAAGAGTGTCCAACATTTGTTTCGCGCTTCTGAAACTGTGCACTTTGTTGTATTCTTGTTCGAACAGTGCACACATGATGATGTTTCTGGCTCTGGAGTTGAGATGAAATCTCTGTTTTTGCTCCTCCGTCCATCTAGCCTTTGGGATCTCGTTGAGATTCTCATCAAATGGAATGTAGTCGCCCATCTGCACAACGTCCCACATATCAATATGACAGGATTCAAAGAATGCTATCATTCTTTGCTTCCAATAATCATATTTGACACCCTTGAAGAGTGGTGGTCTATTCACAACTTGTCCCTCGTTTTCCATCTTTCTTCAGATCTGGTTTCCTCTGTACTGCAAAGTACTCAACCCAAGAGGCCGAGCTCTGAAGCCAACTGAAATGCAGAGAATCACACTAGAAGTGGGGGTTGAATAATGTGTTAGTTAAAACCTTTAAAAACTTTTCGCAAAGATGGACATATACTAACTTAAGTTTTACAAGGAGATTGTAAAAACGAAAGATAGCAAGTATCGTCCAATCGTTAAAAGACAGTTCAATGGAACTGCGTTTTCATATACTGCCCAAACGTGAAGCAAAAAGATTTTTGCAAATATTAAGAAGAGAAACTTGTGCGTATAATGTGAAGAAGCAACTCAAGAGAATAATTGATAAGCTTAAAAGCGAAAGAGTAAAAACACTTGGTTTATACTGATTCACTCAACCTGAGCTACGTCCAGTTCTCCTCCAAAGACCTTTGAAGGGTTCCACTAATCAAGTTCTGATTACAAACAAGTATTATATACCCTGCCACTTCTGGCTACAAGTATTCTCTAAGCCACTTCTGGCAAACCTTTAATCTCCCCCTGAGATTAAAGAACACCCAATTATTCTTTGTCACTAAGCCACTCCTGGCTTTCCAAATAGAAACTGTTTGATTACAAATTTAGCAAATAACTCTCACAGAGAGGATGTTACAATGTAAGAAAATACACAAAGAACTTAGCAAAGCTAAGGAGATTTCTCTTTTTGCACAATTGTAGGTCGTCCAATTGATTTGGCAGAGTTTCAGCTCTTAGAAAACTTGAATGCTTCGTTGTTGATTTCGTGAGCTTGTTCCTTTATTTACAGGCAACTTGGTGAAGATATCTGTTGTGGGATCTGTGCCTTTGCCAATAACCATTCTCTCACAAACATATGACCGTTGCTATGTGGCAGCTTGGGGTGGAGAGATGGAGGAGACAACAGTACATGCAGCGCCTCCACTACTTGTACGATTTCTGCAAAGAGAAGCTTTTCTGTCCCCTGTGGTACACTTTTCGAATTTTCAAATAAAATGTCACATTAGAAAAGAGAGGGAATAACATAACATTTTAGATAATCATCATCGAAAAGCATAAGTGTACTTCCACACAATCACGGACGGATTATATAATTGTTTGATAGAAAAGATGATATAAGTTATATAGGCGTTGGGTGCTTCCCATTTGGACGTAGTGCTTACACATTGATTTTTGCAATGCATTGGACGCTTGTATTATAACAGCGCGTTGGACGCTGGTTTTAATACTTATGAAAACAAGTTTCCAATTACTCCTTGGACGCATTGTACACATTGAAATATAAAGTTTGAGTTTAAGAAATGCAATACCATTGAGGCATTGGACGGTGTGGTACCTATAATACTCAAACATAAACTATTAGATACTTCAAAACTTAATCTCATTTGTTATCATCAAAACCGAAGTTTGAGGGGTTTGACATCGTCCAAAGTCTTAGATTCTAGCAATCAGGAGAATGGCTTATTAAATGAGAATTAGGACCTATCAGAATTTGTTATTTTCAATAAATTTTAACCAATAATAAAAAATGTTTTCAAAAGAGTATGTTATTACATTTCTCTTAAATGTTTTAATTTGACTAGTTTAAAAAATGTTTTATAAACAATAGTAATTAAGGATTAATTAGGATAAAATTAAAATTTAGGGTATCTATTTGTAAAAGGAGTAAAGTTTAGGAGTGTTTAATACTCTTTTCCGAAAATAATTTATGAGTTAAAATTTCTTGCAATGTCAGTATAAAAATTTATACATTATCAATCAATTAGAAATTATCTAAGGTATGAATTTTAAAGTAATTATTATAAAAATTAGGCTAAATTGCAATTTTGGTCCCCCTGGTTTCACAAAATAGCGATTTTGATCCCCCTGATTTATAATTGGCATATTTGGTCCCCCCCTGATTTTAGGTTCTGAATCTTCGCTAAGGGTATATCCGTAAGCGTAGTCATGGGGATGGGTGGTGTTAACACTTGAGGTTTTTGAGGTGGTGGGATTAGGATGAATGGCACAATTTCTTTTTGGCCATATAATATTCAAGGAGAGGGATTTTTCTTTTCTAGGGTTTCTATTGTTGTGATAGCGGAAGGAAAGATGAAGAGGAACAAAAGAGGAGAGAATATGTTTGAAAAAGAAAGAGATATTTTTAGGGAAAAACACGGAGGGAACTTAAAACGTAGAGGATTGAAAATTTTAAGACATTTCCAACGGTTCCAACTTAACCTCCGCTATTTAACTACGTTTTTTGCCAAAACCCTGTTAACGTCCATAATTTAACATGGGTTGATTAAACCGTAGGAAAGTGTTGACATTTACAGGGGTTAGCATAATCGTAGTTAAATAACCGTGGTTACATCCCCTTTTTTTTGTAGTGATACTATTAGCATTATTTTTGTTACTATACTTTTGGTACGAAGTATTTGCCAGTGCTTTTGTCTGTGATCAATCGCTACTGAAAAACTTGACTGACCACATTGAATAGAGTCTCCTTTCATGCAATCATATTTTTTCTATCCACACAAAATATATATTCACGAAAAACATACCCTTAGTATTATTCTTTAAATTATATTCACACAAAAAAGGATAGAAAAAAATAGGAATTATCATAAAATAGTCCTATTCTTTCTTTTTTTTTTTACAGAAATAATCCTTATTCCTTAAAGATTAATTTTCCAATGTATTTATAAACATCTTTCCTTGTTTAAAACAAAAAGTCTTATCACAATTAATTACCACTTGACCACATTTATGAATACCTCTGGTCCATCCAACAGTCTGATCTCTTATAAAAGGGAAAAGATAACAAAATACAGATAAACAAAACACATAGGCTATATTTGTCAAATGAAAAATATCCCTAAACATGGTTCCCTTTTCCCTCCCTATAAAAGCTTTGCCTCATCCTAAAAGAGCTTCTAGGAAGTTTTTAACATTTAAAGCTTTTAACTATTGCCCACAACAGCTAGTTTTCTAGGATGTTTCAGAAAATATTGGAAAAGATTTTATTTTTCTCTCTCCCCTTGGCTTCCTATAAAAAGAGATTATTGTGGTAAAAAGTAACACATCTTAACCACTCTTTATACTCTCTCTCAGGCTCTCCTATTCCTTCCTTATTTCTCTCGTGCCTTCCCTATTTTACTGAAAACCATGGCTCATACCAAGAGAGCTGCAGTGAAGAATGTCTCATCTTCCTCTGCAATTGAGAGTGAAAACTCTTATTCTCCTTCACCAATGATCCAGAAGGATAAAGAAAAGGGCAGAGCTGAGCCCATTTATGTGTCTTCCTCCTCTGATTCAGAAAGAACTATTTTGAAGACTCCTCCTCGTGCTAAGGGTGTGGTGATTAGGTCACCAAAGAAGAAGAATGTTTCTCAGAAGAAGAAAAAAGCGCAGAAAAGAAGAAGATCAGATTATGAAGAAGCCCAATTGTTCAAGGACAAAGCCACTAAAGAGATATTTCAATCCAGTTGGGAGAACAAGAAGGTTGTCTATGGGAGGTTCATAAACTTGGAAGGGATTAAGCAGAGTGGCTGGGATATTCTTTGCTTCATTAAAAAGCAGAAGTGGACTAGGTTATTTGATGTTCAAGAACCAGTTTACCTAAGGCTGGTTAGAGCCTTCTTTGTTGATGTTGTTGTTGATCAAAGTAACTTCACCATTAAGGCTACTCTGAAGGGTACTGAGACTCTAATCTCAGAACAGATTCCGGCAACCATTCTGAAGGTGCCAGTCAACAGCCATAGGTTGTATAATGGCTGGATAAAGCTTATTGGTCTCAGAAGAGATAAGGTGATCAATAAGTTTAAGGAGATAAAGGATAGTGAGTTGAAGTCCAATGCTCTCAACTCTTTTGGAAGGCTGGTTCATTGGATATGTATGCACTTTGTGCTTCCAAGGGCGGGTACTTACCAAGAAGTCAATGACCATGATTTGCTGGTCATTTACTGCTTGTGCAGAAGATTCCTCTCAGTTTGCCTCATTTTATCATCAATCATATGATCAAGGCAACCAAACCAATGAAGTCCACATCTGGTGTTCCCTATGGAATGCTTATGACCAAGATATTTCAGCATTATGATGTTCCTCTGGAACATGAGCCCAAGGATGAGGATATCCAAATTTGGGGTGAGAAAAGTGTGGGCTATTTGAAGCTGAAGTTGAAGCCTGAAATGGAGATAGCCTGTGTTTGTTTTGATGATAAGAAGGATGCTAAGAACAAGGAAAAGAAAAAGCAACTAGAAAGAAGTTTTGTCAAGAGACCCTCTCCCACTCTTGCTGGGTTAATAAAGAGTGGTAAGAGAATCAAGATGAGAGCAGGGAGGAACTCTAGAATTCTAGAAGAAGAGAAGATGAGAAACAAAGCTGAAGAAGAAGAAGAGGAGAAGGAAGCCTCCTCCCCTATCTCTATTGGTGTTGAGCAGGATGTAAACCCTTCTGAGCATAAGGAAGTGTCTAAAGCTCATTCTGAAGGTGTTCAGAATGAAGAAAAGAAGAAAGTACCCTCTGAGAATGACGATGTTGAATTAGAGAAGCATGATTCTAAAGAAATCCTTGACTATAGGACTCCATATGGTCAAGATGTGCCTTCTGAGGAGGAGGTAGATGAAGATGTCGGCCAATCTGAGCCTCATATTGAGGTTGTTGAGACTAATGAAGTTTACCAGTATGCTCAGAATGAAGATCTGGCTGATCAGAATGCAAAAGTTCATAATGATATGGGTGACCCTTCTAAGGGTAATGTAGTTGCTTCTGAGGATGTTCAGAAAGACCCCATTGATGAGGTTAATGGTGATGTACTTACCCAGTTGAAGGCTGGTGACTCTAGTCATAAGGAAAAGGAAGCTGAGAAAGAAGCAAAGCCTTCTGAGAAGGATGAAATAGCTGTTGAAGAACCAGGGAAAGATATCCCTGAGAAGGAGCCTGCAAGTGTGAGGACTTCTGCTGGATTAGTGAAGGACTCAATGTTTAACACTGAGAATTTGCAGAAATTCTTCAACTCTTCTCTCTTTGACACTTCTGTCAAAAATGCATGTGGCATATCTAGTATGCAAGGGGAACCTTTGACTTTTTCCATTCCTTTCCCCCCTCTGCATCCTCCTGAGTTAGCTACTGCTGATACTTCCAAGGTTAGGGATGATGTTCCTTATGTTCACATTCCATCTCCTCCTCCTATTATTGAGAAATCAACAAAGTCAACTAATATCAAATTAGCTGCCTTGGAAAAGAAAGTCAGGAAGATTCATTCTGATCAGAAGCTATTATTCTCTAATGTAGCCCAACTTCAGAAAACTTTGAATAAGTTCTTTGAGAGATTCCTCAATCTTAAGGAGTAGATATCTGACAAGGCTAGACCTGCCTTGATCCCTGAAGTGGCACCTATATAGCATGAGCCTCCACCTCCACCAAGAACTATTGTCATGCCTTCCTCATCATCATCTTTAGAAAACTCCTCTCCTACCAAGATGGGGTGACAGACTCCTTCTGATGCTCTGTTGTTGTTTTTTGCTTGATGACAAAGGGGGAGAAAGCTTAGGAGAGAGTTAGGAAGGTTGTAGTGGGATAGATAGATCAGTTTTTATAGGATCAATTTTATTTAATAATTATTTGTTGATATCTTTTGTTCTGATCATGTTCTTATTACAATTTTTTATTACATAAAATTTAGGCAGAGAATCTAACTCTATAAGAAGAGGAGCAGTGACCTTTACTGTAACATCCCCTTGGGGCTAAAGCTGTAAAAGTAAACTAAAATCCATCTCCCCTTAATCTCTTCCCCTGTCAAAGAAACTAAGTCATTCAACTTTTTCTTTTATGATTTATTGATTGTTATTTTTTATAAGGTACAACATTTTTTCCTGTCATTATTAGCTAGTGAAAAGAAAGGTATTATTAAGTAATTAAGATGTTATGAATAATTTATTAAAAACTTATATTGATGATATTCATAATAATTCTTCCTCTTGTAGTAAACTTTGTTCATCAAAACTGACAATAAAATATAAGTATCAACATGATGTATTTAATTTATTGCATAGATTTAAAGAACTAAATGAAAAACAAAAGATTTTATGTTTTAATGTGCTACTTCAAATATGTATAGAAAATAAAACTATTAATGTTAGGTTTTGTCATACATTTTGCATTAGTTTGTGTGTACTACTATATAATATTAAGTGATGATTTATGTTATATGCTATTCTTATTTTGTTGGTGTTTGCTTTTATTTCTTCTGCATGTATGAAGTACATCAATATGCACATACTTTTATGGTTCTATGAAATTTGTAATACTAAAATCCTAACTTGATAATGACATAAACAGTGTGGATCTTGTTTAATCACTAGTCACACTTTGGGCCTTAGTCAATCATTAGTGTTACACTTAGGCCTAATTGGGCCTTAGTTAATCATTAGTGTCACACTTGGATCTTATTTGGCCTTAGCCAATTGTTACTGCTACAGTTGGGCCTAATTGAGTCTTGGTCAATCATTAGTGTTACATTTGGTTCTTATTGAGCCTTGGGCAATCATCAGTTTTACACTTGTGCCTTATTGGGCCTTGGTCAATCATGAGTATTACATTTAGGCCTAATTGGGTTTTATTCAATCAATATTATAGTTGCACATTATTGTGGTCATTCATTAATGCTATAGTTGGGCCTTAGACAACCATCTGTGTTACATTTGGGCTTTATTGGGTCTTGGTCAATTATTAGTGTTACAATTGGATCTTATTGGGCTTTGGACAATCATTAATGTTACATTTAGGCCTTATTAAACCTTAGTTAATGATCAATGTTATACTTAGGTGTTATAGAGCCTTGGTCAAACACTAATGTAACACTTCGTATTTATATTTCTAATGTTATATTTTTATTATTATTTATTATTTATAATCAATATGAATTATTTATTATATTACTATTGTTATAGAATTATTGTGTACCAAAAAAAATTAATATAGATCAATTATTATTTATGTTTGTAATTATATAAAATATTTATTGTATAACTAATATTGTTATTTTAAATTTTATATTATATTATCATCATTATTATTATTTCTGTATAAGACGCCTACATGTTAAGTTTCTTTTATTTTGAAATGAAAAAAAAATACTAAACTATTTTGTAAGTCATCTTAATATTATGTTTTCTATTTTTAAAAAATAAAAATGTAAAAAAAAGTACAATATAAAAATTATTAGTATTATTTATATTTTTAGTGAAATTTGAAATATTTATAATATTAAAATTTTCAATTGTAGATTTTTTCAAAATTTCAATTTTTTATTTGTTATGTTGACATTTTATCATGATTTTAGCGACCGAATATGTCAGTTGCGGTCGCAAATTACTTTTATGATATCTTTAGCGACTGATCAAGTGGGTCACAAAATATCACAAATGATAAGATTTGTTTTCACATATTACATTGACTTTTTTTACAACTTTAGCGGCTAGATAGTTCAGTTGCCAAATATTATATCGCAAAATATTTTATATAATTGAGTATCTTTAGAAATATTTTTCCTACTGAATTAGTGACCAATGACAGTTTTAATTGTTTGCAACATTTTGATTGCTAATTTTGTCGCTAATTCTCTATTTTTTGGTTACCATGTCATTTGTACAAAGTATCCACCGGCTTTGCCGATGACTAATATCTGTCGGGGAACCTGACTGGCCATTAATTCTATTTAATTCTTTTTTTTATAATAGAAACAATTGCTACATCAATTGCTATTGTGATCGATAGTATTCAGTCGCAAAGATTCATCGCTAAATTGAGTTTTTGTTTTTTGTAGTGGATGCATGATATCATAATTCTATAACTCTTGCAGAACTTCATTTTAAGTGATTTGAGTCCTTTTCTCCCCTTTATTTTCCACTGTCATTTCATATAAATAAAGAACTAAAGTGAATGATGTTTTGCAAAGTTAGGGACAACAACAATAATTTTATAAATTCAAGGACTAAAGTGATAAATGCTTATAATTTCAGAGACTAAAATCAGTGTCGGCCCTGAGGCTTGATTACAAGGGCAATTGCCTAGGGCCCATCATTGGGAGGGGCTCAAAAAAAAAAACTCAACTCTAATATTTCAATGCGACTGGTATCGAAAAAATTGATGTCTAGCGTATTGAGAATTTGATGTGTGAAACAATGATCATCCCATTAGAACTATCAAATTATAACAATTTGATGGCCAAAATTCAAGATCCTCTATGGGCCATTGGATGAAGTTTAAGCAATACAAAATAAAAAGAGAATAATGGGCCTATGGTGGGGCATTTGTATAACAGTTGGGGCCTTGTGTGATGTGACAGGAATAATTTAATGAGATTTTGCATTAAAAAAGTTTAGCTAATCTAGCTACTAATTAAAAAAAACGTGGTTATTAGTCATTTAGTCTATTAGAAAATTTGTAAAATTAAGTTTTATTTCATTAACAAAAATGGATAAATAATTCATCATTTAACTTGAAAATTAATAATATAAAGTGTAGTAGTAACTATAAATAAAATCACAAGTTAAAATTAATTAATCACAAATTAAAATTAATTAATCACAAGTTATCCAAATGTTTCAAAGCTAAAATTAATAAAAACTTACTATAGCCCATATAATGTTAAAACCGTCCTTGACTGGGTCAGTGACCATTGTATTTGCTAAAAGAAGTTTATCAAATCTAAAATTAATAAAAGCTTACTTGAGATCATCAATTTCATTAGAAAGGTTTAATTATTTAGCAATTTTACCTATTGAGAAGGATATGTTGGAAAACATTGATGTTAATGTTATCATTAATGATTTTGCTTCTCAAAATGCTAGAAAAAAATCACTTTTTTGTGGTAATTTGCATGTTTTGTTTTTAAGGTGATAGGCAAGATGACAATTTTAGAAAAAATATTTTGTCGATGATAAATGATTACATTGGAGTTGATTGAAGAAAAAACATAATACATATTTTTTAAGATTTGTTAGAACTATGTTATTGAAATATTGTAATAAGACATACTATTTTTTATTGAAATTACATGTCTATTTTTTATAAAATTGAAATTACATGTCTATTTTTATAAAATATATTAAATTTTAAAAAATTTATATATAAGGGGCCCTAATCAATTGTTTTGCCCAGGGCCCATAAAATAGCAGGACCGGCCCTGACTAAAATGAGGGTTTACTAATGAAATTAACTACACCACATATTTATTATCATTAGCTTCTACACCAAATATTTTTTATTACGATTATGTTTTATAAAATATCTTTCAATAAGATTTTAATTTACTTATTTTTGTATTTTTAATTAATATTATTTATTTATCAATTTTGCATATTAATTAAAGTGCGAGCAACGGGTACAGACAGATATGGGCATTTAAGTACCCAACAGACAATGACACGTTTATTGAAGTTACTGCATACCCACATAGATATTAGTTTAAGTATAGAGATTTTTTAAAGTGTGGGTATGGGAACGGGTACTATAGTACCCTACTCAGGCCCTATCTATCGTCATCTCTATTCCCCAAAAATATATGGCAATTGTTATATATACCTCCCTTTAGAACTAATATACCTCCTCTTTCATTTATTTTTCCAAAATTGTCCTCTTTTTTTTTTTTTCCAAAAACACATTTTTGAGAGTACTTCGGAAACAACTTTTCTGAAATACTGACTTTACCTCTTCGTACCTCTCACCTCTCTTCCTCTACCCAATCCCTCACACTCATTCCTGATCACTACATTCACTTCTTCTATATGAGCCACACTTTTTGTTTTCTCCGTTGCAAACAAAGTACAATTTGTTATTTGCCTACTTCAAAGTGTTAGTGGCTTATGTACTATGGCTTGCAGCGGTTGCTTTTGGTGCATGTAGCGGCCACATAACAGATGGGATGATCTTTTTTGGGAAAGTGAATCACAAGTTTTTTTTTATTTGATTAGGTGATATTTTGTGTCACTAATCTTGAATATGTTTTAGCATATGTAATTGCCCTGTATTGATTGGTATGCCAACAATGATCCCGATTGAAGATCTGTGCGAAACTCAAATTGGTGCAATTATTTTAAAATGCTTATGCACAACTAACTCCCCCTTTTTCTATCCTAGGCTAATATTGTTCATCCTCTCCTATTTATTGCATTTGCAAACCCAACAATTGGGAACAAAATTTTGATTATTTCGTGTTGTCGTTGCAATGGCCTTGCACTTACTACCAACGCACACACTTAGAAAGAAAATTGAAGTTCTACCCATGGAAGGGGATGACGGTAGTGAGAAAAGAGAGTGAGGGATTAGGTAGAGGAAGAGAGTGGGAGGTATGCTTAGAAATGTGAACAATTGTAAGAGGGTATTTTTGGAAAAATAAATGTAAGAGGAGGTATATTAGTACTGAAGGGAGGTATATATAAAAACTACCAAATATATTCTACCGGTATTATATAGGTTAAAATACTATTTTAAACTATTTAAAAGTAAAACATTACAATTGAAAAGAAATATTTTATGTTTTCTAAATTCTTAAATGCGGCATCTATTTATTTAAAAAAATAAAGGTGAAAATTATGTTTTGTATATGTTTATCAAGAACTTTATTTTCCTTCTTTATTTAATTGCTTTGCAGGTCTATGAACTTCTACCAAATTTTTAATTAGGTTTCTGAATTTTTTTTGTTTCAATTGGGTCCCTGAACTTGTATTTATTTTTTAATTTGGTTCCTAAACTTATATTTGTGTTTTGGCTTAATTGCAATTTTTACCCTCTAACTTTTTAAAAAACTTCCAAATTTTGCCTACTACCATTTTACTGACATGACATGCTAAAATAATTGTACTTTTTGCCCCTAACTTTTTACTTTTTTGCAAACTTTACCCTTAACTTTTTTTACTTTTTAGCGAATCTTACCCCCAACTTTTTACTTTTGGGTGAATTTTACCCCCACTTTTATGCTTATGTCAGCATAATAGTAGAAGGTAAAATTTTAAGTTTTTAAAAAAGTTTGGGCTAAAATGCGCCAAATTAATTTGTCGAGGATAAAATTCGCCAAAAAGTAAAAAAAAATGGGATAAAAATTGCAATTAAGCTTTGTTTTTTAACTACGTCATTGCATTAGGGACCTGATTAAAAACAAATACAAGTTCAGCGATCAAATTGAAAAAAAAAATTAGAGACCTAATTAAAAATTATCAAATGGATCTGCAGATTAATTTAACCTTATTTCATAGACTTGAAAATTAATAAAATCATTTAAAGTAAATCTTAAAATAATCCTACAAGATACTCCTTACAAAATCTAAGTATTTAATGAAAAAACATTTAATATAATAAAAAATTATATAACATTTATTTTCTATGTCACGTTAACAATCATCTTAAAGAGATTAAATAAGAAATATTTAATAATATAATATATCAATATTCAATACATTTAGTTATTAAAAATATTAAAATTCCATGCCTTAAGTTTTTAGTAACCATAAACATTACACAATGAATTGAATCACCTCCAAAAATACAATGAATTAAATTCCATTAAGAAATAAACACTTTTAATAGGTGTGAAGTATCGGACCATTAAATTTGTTGATGACTAATTCCCAAGGAATCAGATAAATCACTTTTAGTGAGATTTCTCCACATTCATCCACTTTTTTTTTTCATCCACACAAAATATATATTCACACAAGACATATTATTAGCATTTTTTATAATATAAGTAAGAAAGTTTTAGCGTACTTTTTCCCGCTTAAAATAAGGACACTTTAGACAATTCATTATTAGCATTAATTTTATTTTTCATTATTTAATAAATCATATTTATTAGTAGGACATTTAATAAAAAGTAAATTTTAAATACATATTTATTATTGATATGAGAGTGTAATGGGTTTTAACAGTGTCATAAATGATTATTTGAATTCATGCATTTATTAATGGGTCATTATGCATTTATTTATTATATTTATGAATTTTAATTTTTAAAAATAAAAATATCGTATTTGAAAGATAAAATAAAAAGAACTAGATATTAATATGTAATAATTGCTTAGTTCGTCAATCATAAAAACAATTCAATTAAGAAATTATTGTTTTTAACTAAAAGATAAAATATATATTTCACTCAATTAATTAAAGATAGTCAATTCAAATAATTAAATATTTATATGAATATAAAAAAATTTAAAAATTATTTCTTTAACTTTTATCAATGATATTTAATTACAAGATTCATTTTAAAAACATCTGCAAAGTTATAAATTATAATTTAAATAATTATTATTATTATAATTTACGTCCAACATAAAAAGTTTTGTGCATCGCACAGATATAATGACTACTCCCTCCGTTCCAGATTATATGACGTTTTAGAGGAAAAAATCTGTTCCAAAATATATGACGTTTTACAAACCCAATGCTGCATTAAATATCTTTTTCCAAGACTACCCTTAATAAATACTTAGTGGGAGTAGTATATAATGAGTAATTAATTAAAGAGATAGAGGGTATATTAGGAAGTTACCTAATATTTTCTAGAAAATTTAACAAATTAATTACATTTCTTAATATCTGTGCCAAAACCTTAAACGTCATATAAACTGGAACGGAGGGAGTAGTTATTCTTTAAAATATATTTACACAAAAGAGGAAAGAAAAAAAAATCTTGAAATAATCCTTAAAAGATTATTTTCCCAATCTAATAATAACAGCTTTCCTAATTTAAAACAAAAATCTTATCACAACAATTAAACACCACTTGACCACATTAATTTTTTTTATTTTTCTTTTATAAAGAAAATGGCTTGACCTTTTGACCACATTAATGAATACCTCGAATCCATCCAGGCAAGGAGGGAAAAAAAATAATCATAAAACCAAATAAAACCAAATAAACAAAAATCCCATAAGGCTACTTTCGTCAAACCAACAAAAAAATTCCTAAACTAAAAAAATAAAAAAATTAGAAAAATCTAAATTCAAATTAAAATACAAGATTGAAGACCGTCGTACCCTTTTCTCTCCCTATAAAAGCTCTGCATCATCATCTTCTTGTTTCTCAAATCCCTATAAGTGCTGGTTTTGGGGGAAAGGGTGCGAGTGGCCGTGGGCTTTTGTTGATGTGAGGGGTGTTCTTGCATGTAATTCAAATGGCCAATGGTCACTTGATTTGATGGGTTAGGGTCGTGTCAATTTACACAGTGTAGAAACACATTGTGTAATTTAACTTGAAACGCGGTTTTAAAAAGAAAACGAATTGATAATTATCTAATTTAAATTTTTAGAAATTCTTTACAATTGAAAAACTTTTTAAAGTAACTTTCCTAAAGTTTCTCTGTAGAGTAATCAATCGTAGATGAATTTTACGAAAGATTACTTGTCTTGCAAGTCTTAGATTTTAAAGACGATTTCGAAATGGTTTTTCCAGTCAAATAAATTTTCAATAACACAGAGACACAAATTTTATGAATTATCACAGATAATTTTCTACAGGCAGATGAATTCATATTCTTTTTCCTCAAATGTTTCAAACAGATAATTATTTATTTAATTTTATAAATATTTTTGAAATGAAAACTTTTTAATAACTCTTATGAAATTCTCTCTGTAGAGGAATTGCTCACAGATGAATTTTATAAGCAATAACTTGAAAGGCAAGTTTCAGAATTTAAAATAATTAAAATCAATTTGAAACCAAATAATTAATTAATACATAGCAATAGATATATTAAATATGCACTACTAGTAATTAATCATAGTTCAATTAACTACTAGCAAGTATAACAGCTAATCACTCACAAACAAAAACACAAGAAAGTAACTACCGAGAATTAATTCCAGCGAGTTACTCACAGAGGACTTTTTATTACAAGCAAATGTTTTAATTAGATTACTCACTTAGATTTTAATTACAGAGGATATTATATCTTTTGATTTTATAAATCTTTTCCTATTTAACCATTATAACGAATTACTCATATTATTTATTTTCCTTCATTTTTCTTATTAACTCAATTAATTACTAACTATATTTTAATTTCTCAAAACATATATTTTTCTTATTTAAAACAAACAATTAAATTCTCATTAATTTCTAATTAATCTCTCATGTTCTTACTTATTGAGTTGAAATTTTTGGGGTGTTACAACGATTGCTTTTGGTGCATGTAGCGGCGACATAGCGGATGGGATGATTTTTTTTGGGAAAGTGAATCACAAGTTTTTTTTTATTTGATTAGGTGATATTTTGCGTCACTAATCTTGAATATGTTTTAGCATATGTAATTGCCCTGTATTGATTGGTATGCCAACAATGATCCCAATTGAAGATCCGTGAGAAACTCAAATTGGTGCAACTATTTTAAAATGCTTATGCACAACTAACTCCCCCTTCTTCTAGCCTAGGCTAATATTGTTCATCCTCTCCTATTTATTGCATTTGCAGACGCAACAATTGGGAACAAAAATTTGATTATTTCGTGTTGTCGTTGCAATGGCCTTGCACTTACTACCAACGCACACACTTAGAAAGAAAATTGAAGTTCTACCCATGGAAGGGGATGACAGTAGTGAGAAAAGAGAGTGAGGGATTAGGTAGAGGAAGAGAGTGGGAGGTATGCTTAGAAATGTGAACAATTGTAAGAGGGTATTTTTGGAAAAATAAATGTAAGAGGAGGTATATTAGTAATGAAGAGAGGTATATATAACAATTGTCAAATATATTCTACGGGTATTATATAGGTTAAAATACTATTTTGAATTATTTAAAAGTAAAACATTACAATTGAAAAGAAATATTTTATGTTTTTTAAATTCTTAAATGCGGCATCTATTTATTTAAAAAAATAAGGGTGAAAATTATGTTTTGTATATGTTTATCGAGAACTTTATTTTCCTTCTTGATTTAAATTACTTTGCAGGTCTGTGAACTTCTACCAAATTTTTAATTAGGTTTCTAAAATTTTTTTTGTTTAAATTGGGTCTCTAAACTTTTATTTATTTTTTAATTTGGTTTCTAAACTTATATTTGTGTTTTGGCTTAATTACAATTTTTACCTTAACTTTATTTTATTTTTTGGCAAATTTTACCACCAACAAATTAATTTGGCGCATTTTACCCCCCAACTTTTTAAAAAACTTGCAAATTTTACCTTCTACCATTTTGCTGACATGGTATGCTAAAATAATTATACTTTTTGCCCCCAATTTTTTACTTTTTGGCAAATTTTATCCCTAACTTTTTTACTTTTTAGCGAATTTTACCCCCTAATTTTTACTTTTTGGTGAATTTTACCCCCACTTTTATGCTTATGTCAGCATGTCATGTCAGCATAATAGTATAAGGTAAAATTTGAAGTTTTTTAAAATGTTTAAGGTAAAATGCGCCAAATTAATTTGTCGGAGATAAAATTCGCCAAAAAGTAAAAAAATTAGGATAAAAATTACAATTAAGCTTTGTTTTTTAACTACGTCATTGCATTAGGGACCTGATTAAAAACAAATACAAGTTCAGGGACCTAATTGGAAAAAAAAAATTAGAGACCTAATTAAAAATTATCAAATGGATCTACAGATTAATTTAACCTTATTTCAGAGACTTGAAAATTAATAAAATCATTTAAAGTAAATCTTAAAATAATCGTACAAGATACTCCTTACAAAATCTAAGTATTTAATAAAAAAACATTTAATATAATAAAAAATTATATAACATTTATTTTCTCTGTCACGTTAACAATCATCTTAAAGAGATTAATGAAGAAATATTTAATAATATAATATATCAATATTCAATACATTTAGTTATTAAAAATATTAAAATTCCATGCCTTAAGTTTTTAGTAACCATAAACATTACACAATGAATTGAATCACCTCCAAAAATATAATGAATTAAATCCCATCAAGAAATAAACAAAACACACTATTAGCATTATTTTTTTAACAAAAAAAGCATTATTTTTTAGATCACCATGTAATAGATGTAAAGTATCGGACCATTAAATTTGTTGATGACTAATTCCCAAGGAATCAAATAAACCACTTTTAGTGAGATTTCTCCACATGCAAGCACTTTTTTTTTTCATCTACACAAAATATATATTCACACAAGACATATTATTAGCATTTTTTATAATATAAGTAAGAAAGTTTTAGCGCACTTTTTCTCGCTTAAAATAAGAACACTTTAGACAATTCCTTTTTAGTATTAATTTTATTTTTCATTATTTAATAAATCATATTAATTAGTAGGACATTTAATAAAAAGTAAATTTTAAATACATATTTATTATTGATATGAGAGTGTAATGGGTTTTAATAGTGTCATTAATGATTATTTGAATTCATGCATTTATTAATGGGTCATTATGTATTTATTTATTATATTTATGAATTTTAATTTTTAAAAATAAAAATATCGTATTTAAAAGATAAAATAAAAAGAACTAGATATTAATATGTAATAATTGCTTAGTTCATCAATCATAAAAACAATTCAATTAAGAAATTATTGTTTTTAACTAAAAAATAAAATATATATTTCACTCAATAAATTAAAGATGGTCAATTCAAATAATTAAATATTTATAAGAATATAAAAAAATTTAAAAATTATTTCTTTAACTTTTATCAATGACTTTTTATTCTTTAAAATATATTTACACAAAAGAGGAAAGAAAAAAAAATCTTGAAATAATCCTTAAAAGATTATTTTCCCAATCTAATAATAACAGCTTTCCTAATTTAAAAAAAAAATCTTATCACAACAATTAAACACCACTTGACCACATTAATTTTTTTTTATTTTTCTTTTATAAAGAAAATGGCTTGACCTTTTGACCACATTAATGAATACCTCGAATCCTTCCAGGCAAGGAGGGAAAAAAAATAATCATAAAACCAAATAAAACCAAATAAACAAAAATCCCATAAGGCTACTTTCGTCAAACCAACAAAAAATCCCTAAACTAAAAAATAAAATAAAAAATTAGAAAAATCTAAATTCAAATTAAAATACATGAAGATTGAAGACCGTCATACCCTTTTCTCTCCTTATAAATGCTCTGCATCATCATCTTCTTGTTTCTCAAATTACTCTCTCACTCAATCAATTTCTTCTTCTTCTTCTTTTTTTCTCTCTCTCTGCAACAGCATAGCAATGGCAAAATTATTGTTTAGTTCATCAATAATAAAAACAATTCAATTAAGAAATTATTGTTTTTAACTAAAAGATAAAATATATATTTCACTCAATTAATTAAAGATGGTCAATTCAAATAATTAAATATTTATATGAATATAAAAAAATTTAAAAATTATTTCTTTAACTTTTATCAATGATATTTAATTACAAGATTCATTTTAAAAACATCTGCAAAGTTATAAATTATAATTTAAATTATTATTATTATTATTATTATTTACGTCCAACATAAAAAGTTTCGTGCATCGCACAGATATAATGACTACTCCCTCCGTTCCAGATTATATGACGTTTTAGAGAAAAAAATATGTTCCAAAATATATGACATTTTACAAACCCAATGCTGCATTAAATATCTTTTTCCAAGACTACCCTTAATAAATACTTAGTGGGAGTAGTATATAATGAGTAATTAATTAGAGAGATAGAGGGTATATTAGAAAGTTACCTAATATTTTCTAGGAAATTTAACAAATTAATTGCATTTCTTAATATCTGTGCCAAAATCTTAAACGTCATATAAACTGGAATAGAGGGAGTAGTTATTCTTTAAAATATATTTACACAAAAGAGGAAAGAAAAAAAAATCTTGAAATAATCCTTAAAAGATTATTTTCCCAATCTAATAATAACAGCTTTACTAATTTAAAACAAAAATCTTATCACAACAATTAAACACCACTGGACCACATTAATTTTTTTTATTTTTCTTTTATAAAGAAAATGGCTTGACCTTTTGACCACATTAATGAATACCTCGAATCCATCCAGGCAAGGAGGGAAAAAAAATAATCATAAAACCAAATAAAACCAAATAAACAAAAATCCCATAAGGCTACTTTCGTCAAACCATCAAAAAAATTCCTAAACTAAAAAAATAAAAAAATTAGAAAAATCTAAATTCAAATTAAAATACAAGGTTGAAGACCGTCGTACCCTTTTCTCTCCCTATAAAAGCTCTGCATCATCATCTTCTTGTTTCTCAAATTACCCTCTCACTCACTCAATCAATTTTTTTTTTGTCTCTCTCTGTTTTCGTTCTTTCTCTCTCTGCAACAGCATAGCAATGGCAGCAGAAGCAGAATCATCCAAGAAGGGAGAAGAATTCAAGACAATCGTCAACGAAGAATCGAAAAACGTTCCGACCGCAGCAGCAGCAGCAGCGGCGGCGGCAGAAGAATTGAAGAAGCTTACGATCACAGAAGAACAATCGAAGATTATCACGCCGACAATGACGAAGGGAAAAGAAAAAGAAGAAGAAACGAAGGTGAAGCTAAAAACCTCCAACGACGTCACCTTCGAGGTGGAGGCGTGGATCGCGAAGGAGATGGAGACGGTGCAGACGTTCATCGACGACACCGACGCCGCCACCGCCGACGCCGACACCGACGCCTTCATTCCGCTCCACAACGTGGAGGGCCGCGAGCTCGGCCGGATCGTGGAGTACTGCACGGAGCACCGCCGTCTCGCCGGAGCCGGCAACGTTAAGGCATTGAAGGAGTTCGAGGAGCGGTTCACGGCGGCGCTGAATCTGGACGAGATGAAGGAGCTGGTCCTCGCCGCGAACTATCTCAACATGAAGAATTTTCTCGACTTTGTGGCCAGTGGCATCGCCGACGCCATCAAGGACAAGAGCGTGGAGTTCGTGAGGGAGTACTTCGGCATTGCTAACGATTACACGCCGGATGAAGAGGCTGAGTTTCGCGAAACCAACGCCTGGGCGTTCCAGAATGTGAATGACGATTGAAGCGGGTTGACGAGGGAATTGAGGATTAGGGTTTCAGCGGTGAAAATAATACTGAGATTTTAAATTAAGGTTTATTTTTGAATTAGGGTTTCAACTGTGAAAATACTGAGATTATAGATTAATGTTTATCTTCTTCGCAATAGTAGAGAACATGGAGTTTTCGTGATCCTTTGGAAGGAATAAATACTCCGTTTTTTTTTTATTACTGTTGAATTTTTTTTATTATCTTTTTATTATTACATAAAATTTAGGGGAGGGAGGGACCTCAAGAAGCGGAACAGGGACGTTCAATGGACCATTCACTTGGGCTTCTACCAAAGTCACTAAATCATTTTGATTTCTGATTTAGAAATATTGATGATTGTTATTTTTCATAATGGTGTTGCATTTTCCCCTTTAATGTCGTGGTCATTAGCGCGTGTCTGTATAAGATTCGACAAGTAATTACATTGATTCAGAAAGGTTTATAAAGTTTTTGATAATTAGTTTCTGGTTTGTAAAAAATGTAGTACAGTATTATCATTTTTGACTGTTGTGACTGGTAGTCTTCATCTTTTATTTTTTGGAATAATATATAAAAAATAGAAGAGGAAGAAAGTTGCATAAAAATGGAGAATGTTGTAGCAGTTAAAGAGCTAAACAAGTAAAACAAATGTGTAAATTAAAAATGAGATATTTTCTTTATTGTTATTATAGATTATAAATTATAAATAATTGTGTTGTTCTTTGGTTTTGACTTGTGATTATAATTAGTTTTTAGTAGGGTGTGTAATTAGCTTTTGAAGTTACTTTTTAGTTAATTTATTATGTGGAAGATAAATTTCAGTTTTTTTTTTTCTAGTTTCTGAGTTAGTTTTGTCCAGGAGTTTGTCCCTTGGAAAGGATTATAATGATCTAGAGGATCAACTCCGGAAAAAAAAAATTGATATGCAATTAACTTTGATATTATGAGTTAACAGTTTGGTGAGGTATTGCTCTATCAGATTGCATAAATGATTATGTCGGTTTAACTTTTTTAATTTATTTTCTTGACAAGGAGATCAATCCTGAGATACCATTCATGATTTTTTTGCCTGTACCAAGTGATATTATTAGCTCCACAACTATTCACAGGTGTAATTGTGTTACACTTGTAGGTTGATACAGAGCCTATAATATCTACTAAACATTGAATAAGATTGTGCCATTTAGCCAACCAAAGTTCAGACCTTGTTGTAATGATTGATATTTGATACATGGGAGGTAAAATTACTCTTTCTAATTACTAGATTACACGTCTTTCTGTTCTCCATGCATTTCAAACACTTCATTATCCAAAAATTTTAATGAAAGCACATTGATCTAATAACCATCTCAGATTGCTACCCTGTCACATTAGTCTTCAATGACTGATATTTTTAATTAGAATTTCTTAGTGCTATGTGGATACAAAATCAGCAGGACTATTTGGTTCTGTGTGGATACATAGAGTTTATTTTGAACCAAGATTGTTTCAAGTAAGGGAGATCCTAGGAAATGTCTACTTTAACTTCTTTTACTGTCTAGTTTTGCTTGGAAGAATTTCCCCTGAAAAAGTGTACTTAACAGTTTGGAGAATTGACACTTATTTCATGATATTTTTTTAATTTTACTAAATGACCCTTCTTAAAGATTTGGAAAGCAATGAAACTGAAGGCCAATATTATTAGATCTCACATGATGTTTTAGGTTCTGGTGCTTATGATTGAAAGATACAATCATATAACTGATACTTGACTCAATTATGGAGACTTTTGAATCTATTTGGTTACTGGTGCAATTAAGTGATCACAATCATATCTAAACCATTAAACATATGCTTCTGTAGAGGGATATGTGATTGAGACACACTATTAACACTAGTTAGGTGATGAACACTACCAATGCTACCTAATCTTGATCATGAGGATGTATGGCAATAGAGGTTGGTTATTTATATTTTTCAACTTTGATGGATTAGTCTAGTTTTGAGGTGATCTCAAGTTTTACTGTTTCTGTGCTAATTTCTTTACCTATTAGCTTTGACGTGAGTAATTTATAGCATGTTTGGAAACTCGTTGAGAACAGGGAACCATGTTTGTGACTTGAAAATTATAATTATTAGCTTCTCAAAATCACATCCAAAAAGATTATAGATAATCACATTCAAAATGTGAAACCAAACACACTATTAGTGAAGAAAACTATTTCCAGCTCCCCAACCCATAATTAAAAGAAAGAAATAAAGAGTATTGCATGCTACCTTTCTTCTTTTTTCAAATTAGTTCATGTTTTATCAATTTAATGTTAGAAGATAGTGAACATCCTAAAGTGCCTATAATTTTTTTTCCTCTGTTTCGTGGCTCTGTTTCGTGCATGCGTCTTAATTTATGTTACTGAACTCAGTATCATTTAATTTTTACAGTAATAAGAGGGTGTAATCACAAGTACACTTGTTACATTCACTAGTATACTCCTCTTATTCGTGTTCTATAAGATTGGTCATGGACCCCAATGCTCCTTATATGGCTATTGGCTACTGTTATTCCACCAAATAGTGCAATGTCATCCTTGTTTGAAATGCTAGTGAGTCTGACATCAGTAACATCCTGGAATTGAATAATTATATTTTTGTTTAGCAGATATGAGTGCAACTTGGTGAAAGCTCACAACCAGATTAGGTTGAATTCACACCTATTGATCCGGAGAACATTTATTCATTGTGTTTCAGTTTTACTTCCAAACTTTTCAAAACATTTTCTAATTGTGAAGTGCTTAGGCTCTATTTTTCTTTTGAGTAAATTACACTAACCATCATGAGGTTTTGTGAAATTACACAAACACTCTCTACTTTTTTAACCATTAGAGTAATCTTCCTTATAGAGGATGTTAATGTAATATATAAGGGAGTGTCTGTGTAATGTTTTTCAAATATTAAGGGGGTGTCAATGTAATATTTTAAATATAAAGGGGGTTAGTGTACGAATAGAAAAAAAAAATTGGTGCTATATGTAATTTGTAAGAAGTCCAAGGGTGTCAATGTAATTTATTCTTTTCTTTTTTAATTAATACAGTTCCTATCAGTTACCATAGCATAGAGTTATCCATTGTTGCTTTAGCTGATTTAATAATACGGCTTGTCCTAGTGAATTTTATGGTGGGCCAGAAGCCTCTCAGGATCAAACATTTACTTTTTTAGTTAGAGACGTGTTTTACTTTTATAACTTGAGGATTTAATTTTTATTGTGTTTCTGGATTCAGATATTAATCATACTTTGCCTTTTTTATGAATTTTTCTGCTTTCAAATTGAAATTGCTTTCTATTTCACTGCACAGGAAAAACTCTAAGCTATGGCCGGCCTATATATATTGAAAAGGAAAATTGAGATTGTGTTTTTTCTCCTCTCTTAATGTAATTATTCTCTTTCCTGAAAGGAAATATTTTCTATTAACATTAGTACTTGTTATATTTTAAATAAAACCTGCTTCAATCCCAACACCCAAAAAATGAAAAAAAAGAAAGAAAATTGTATGTACTGATTTTTGAACAGAATACTAAAAGTGGGCACATTTGATCATCAACAAATCTGAAATAGTTGACTGCATGGAATGTATCGTCTTTTTTGGTCTTAGGTCATAGACTATGGGTGTCCCTTAACCCACTAGGTCAGATATTAATCTCGTTCACGGTGCATGGCTGCCGCTGGCCCAAGGGAATGTATCATATGTAGCTGTTTGTCATATTAATTAGTGTGTCAATAGAGTCATTAGGATAGAATGTATTGAGAAAAGTGTGTTTTTATGAAGTTAAATAATGGTTGTTCTTTTTGGACATTCTTATTCCAGTTTTGTTGATTATTATATAGCAGAATTTGACTATTTTTTATCAGAAAAGAAAAAAAAATTGACTATTTTATAAAAATAAAAAATAAAAAAAAATTGACTGTTTTAGATGAGTATTGTGCCGTACTATCGTGGAAATACTTGATAACAGTAAGAGAAATCAGTATTGATTTCTTTATTTTTGAATTAGTTATATATAACTTTTTTTGAAAAGAAATTAGTTATATATATCTAATCTTTGGTTCTCAGTTTTTCATCTCTAGGCCTTACGCTACTATGCCAAGTGATTATTCACTTGGAACAAAAAGAATGACTGACAAAAATGAGTAAACAAAGGTTTGTGAATTTGTGATTAGTATGAAATGGTACTAATTACAAGTTTAGTTTAATAAAATTAGGAATTATGTTTCATTAATTTAAAGTATGGTTTAGAAATGTAGTAGATGTAGATGTATTTTGCTGTAGTTTAATTGAATGTGAAAAATATGATTTAAATATGTAAAAAAAAATAGACAAAATAGACAAAAAAAAAAAAAGGATTATATGTACTGACAATGTAAAAAAATAATTTTACACTGTCATCTAATTACAAACCATGATGTATGGTAAGCTTGTTTACTTTTATAATAACTACCTTAAAAGTCATATTAACGGTGATTTATGATTGATTGACAATGTAAAATTGTTTTACACAGTGCATAACTATTAAACTCAAAAATATGTAAAAAAAAATTATCAATTTATAATTTATTATAAATTATTCATTATAAATAATATTTTTAAGATAATGTGTATTGTTTTTATGATTAATAATATAAATTGTGATTTTTTTAATAAAATTATGATTAAAAATAAAATATATCAAATATTATAGTTAATTGAAGTAATTTATCGAACAATTCATTGGTGACTACATTTTTAACGTATTTTCTACATCTCTCATTTTCACAACAATATATATATATATATATATATATATATATATATATATATATATATATATATATATATATATATATATATATATTCTTTTTGGTCATTTTAGTCATTTATCTTATTTTGTTTGTTCAATTTTGTCCTTTATTTTTTAAAAAATTCACTTTGGTCCTTTATCTTATTTAAAAGGTTTAAAATGATCATTTATCTTTTAAAAAGTTTACTTTGGTACCTTATCTTATTTAAAAGTTTCAAAATGGTCTTTCAATTATTTAATTATATTCAAAATGGACCTTTATGTGAGTGTTATTCGAGGGATAAAGTTGAATATATTTAAATAGTTGAATGACCATCTTGAACCTTTTAAATAAAATAAGATACCAAAGTGAATTTTTTAAAAGATAAATGATCATTTTGAACCTTTTAAATAAAATAAAGGACCAAAGTGAATTTTTTAAAAGATAAATGACCATTTTAAACAAAATAAATAAGATAAAGGACCAAAATAGTAATTTAGCCTAATTTTTTCAATAAACATATATTATATTTATTAAATATAGTATTTAATAGTATCATTTAATTTAATTTTATATTATGATGAATAAATGCTATAATTAATATATTACATGCAAAATTAACTGTCTAATAACATTAAATGTTATAATTATGGGTTGTGAATTAATTTTAGTATTCATAAATTTTTTTAACGTTATATTTAACAAATATTTTTTTTTTTTAAAGAACAAATATTATATTTAAAGTTAGTGAATCGTGTGATGGACAACTATCTCATATGGTTTGTTCAAATAGAACTGAAGTGTTGGTTAGTACTTAGTACCTTTTTCGAGGTTGACCTTTCACTGTATTCTATTATCCAATTATGATATTTATTAAGTACAATATATTTATCTTAAAAAAGTATAATATATTTATTATTTCTTTAAAATATAGAACACTTAATTAGAAATATTTGATTATAGATGAAAATAATAATTAATACAAATATGAAACTATATTAAGAATAAATTTACATTTAATATTTTTGTTTAAGTTTATTTTACTTATATGCTAGTATTAAAGTTAATTGTATATTATATTTAATAAATATATTAACAAATACTGTATACAGAAAAATATATTATTCATTTATTTTCATAAATATTACATTAATGCAGTAAAAAAATATTATATTAATACTTGCATTCAAGTATAATTAATGTCGATGAGTGTTATTAGCACACTTTCTAATATTCCCTCCATCTCATAATAATCATCGTCTAAAATGAAAGAATCTGTTCCAAAATAATTGTCATTTTAACTTTTCAATGTAACATTAATTTTTTTTTCACTTATATCCTTTATAATATTAATGATGGGCAAGAAAAACTAAAAATGAATAATGATGATAAGGTTAATTTTGTAAAATTGTTATTCTTTTTCATCCATTTATTAATTTTTCTTGATCTATCTAAAATAACCTAGGATGAAAATTATAATGGGATAGAGAGAGTAGATTTTTTTTAACACACACTATACTATTAGTTAAAATCTATTGAAAACTATAAAATCAGTGAAATGCATAGAATCACACTAGAAGGGGGGTTGAATAGTGTGTTAGTTAAAACCTTTAAAAACTTTTCGCAAAGATGAATATATACTAATTTAAGTTTTACAAGGAGATTGTAAAAACGAAAGATAGCAAGTATCGTCCAATCGTTAAAAGACAGTTCAATGGAACTGCGTTTTCATATACCGTCCAAACGTGAAGCAAAAAGATTTTCGCAAATATTAAGAGAAACTTGTGCATATAATGTGAAGAAGCAACTCAAGAAAATAATTGATAAGCTTAAAAGCGAAAGTGTAAAAACACTTGATTTATACTTGTTCACTCAACCTGAGCTACGTCCAGTTCTCCTTCAAAGACCTTTGAAGGATTCCACTAATCAAGTTCTGATTACAAACAAGTATTATATACTCTGCCACTTCTGGCTTCAAGTATTCTATAAGCCACTTCTGGCAAACCTTTAATCTCCCCCTGAGATTAAAGAACACCCAAGTATTCTTTGTCACTAAGCCACTCCTGGCTTTCCAAACAGAAAATGTTTGATTACAAATTTAGCAAATAACTCTCACAGAGAGGATGTTACAATGTAAGCAAATACACAAAGAACTTAGCAAAGCTAAGGAGATTTCTCTTTTTGCACAAGTGTAAGTCGTCCAATTGATTTTGCAGAGTTTAAGCTCTTAGAAAACTTGAATGCGTCGTTGTTGATTTCGTGAGCTTGTTCCTCTATTTATAGGCAACTTGGTGACGATATTCGTTGTGGGATCTGTGCCTTTGCCAATAACCGTTCTCTCACAAACATATGACCGTTGCTACGTCTCAGCTTGGGTGTAGAGATGGAGGAAACAATAGTACATGCAGTGCCTCCACTACTTGTACAGTTTCTACAGAGAGAAGCTTTTTTGTCCCCTGTGGTACACTTTTTGAATTTTCAAATGAAATGTCACATTAAAAAAGAGAGGGAATAACAGAACATTTCAGATAATCATCATAGAAAAGCATAAGTGTACTTCCACACAATCATGGACGCATTATATAACTGTTTGATAGAAAAGATGATGTAAGTTATATAGGCGTTGGACGCTTCCCATTTGGACGCAGTGCTTACACACTGATTTTTGCAATGCATTGGAAGCTTGTATTATAACAGCGCATTGGACGCTGGTTTTAATACTTATGAAAACAAGTTTCCAATTACTCCTTGGACGCATTGTACACATTGAAATATAAAGTTTGAGTTTAAGAAATGCAATACCATTGAGGCATTGGACGGTGTGGTACCTATAATACTCAAACATAAACCATTAGATACTTCAAAATTTAATCTCATTTGTTATCATCCAAACCGAAGTTTGTAACACCCTAAATCCGGGTTTACATATATTCTCATTTTAAACTTATTTTAATTCAATAGGCGTGTTACTTTATTCGATCTTCGGAAAAGGTAAGGAAAAGATCCTTAAATTATTTGGAAAACATGTTAAGAAATTTTAATTTTTCCAAAAACTGTGAAGTTAATAAAACATAGATCAGAATTTTACTAAGTTTTTAAAACTTTTTGATTAAATAATTCCGGAAGTTGCGTATCGTCGCCTCAATTGTAAATATACATTTAAAAGCGAGTAAAACAAAATAAATAAAGTAAATAGCTCTGACTATAAAATATACATATATAAATGAAATAAAGATTTTCATAACCCAATTATTTTTTGGAGTAATAGTAATATGTACATTCTCAAAGTGTATACCAAATACATAGGGTAATAGAGTACGAAAGCTTAATGTACATACCAAAAATCTGAAACCTAGGTCTACCCATATCCAAATACATAAAAAGGGAAAAACCTAGTCTCAGAGCAATCATATCTAAACCTAACCCTGCATGTTAGACTAATCCCAGAAATAAGATAGCGGAGGGCCTTTGACAAGATTCCTGAGAAGAAATCTAGTGGTCGTCATCCACAGGATCCTTCACGGAATCTTTCTAAAAGTTCTCCAAACCCTTCTTAAAAATCTGGACTCACTATTCTCTAAGTTCACGGATAGTGGCGGATCCCCCTAACTGGCACTCACCCATTTACACCTCCAATTCTTGACATAAAGGGGTTCGGTGAAAGGAGGGAAGCGTCAGACCAAACATGAACTCCTCTGATGGTGTGGCATCGGAAACAGTAATGCGTACAGATGACCCCTCGAAGACTCTCCGAAAGAGAGAGACGATGACGATAGCCTCTTTACGATCTCCACAAGTACTGCTACCGACTCCTAAAAGAAAAATAAACAGGGGGTAAACTTCCTGCTTCATCAAGTAGTGCACACAGAACGACTTAACAATCCCAAACACAATCCTGCTAACCACCTCGGTGTGGTTCTCTAACGATCTCACTCTAAACCTATTCGTTTCCACAGCTATTTCTGTAATTTGCTTCACACTAGGCAGCTGCCACTGGAACTCCCAGAACTCAGTAGTCTTGCACATATTTGAGTTGGATGACTGTTGGGAGTACACCCTTCACCATGGTACAATGGCGGGCTCTCACAACTGATGATGTCTCGTATTTTTGTTAGGGTGGCTGAGTCAGCTATGTGATCTATCGTCACAACTTAGTGCCTTACCCTCCAAGGTCAACCTGCCTTACGATCATCTCCCAGGTACCAATTGTGGTCATCCATTACTCCGAGGACTAACTCCTCAACAACCCTCCTCACAGGGATTATTCTTTCTCGTCACAGTGGGGTTCCGCTGCACTTGGTATTGGACAGTCAAATAGACGCCGAGCCTGAGACCCCGTCTCTGTTCAAAAAATTATATATATATATATATATATATATATATATATATATATATATATGAGGGATCAAATTACACCTGCCTGTGTAACTTAAACAACTATTACACCATTCAATAACTTTCAACTGGATAATGTTTTCTTAAAACTCATCGTTGGATTGAAAGTTCCTTTCACATAGATCATGTATACAAAATTTCAAATTAATCCAAAATTATTTGCTACCTCATTCATATAGATTAAAAAGGACGTAATATAAACTTTTCAAAATATACTAAAATATGGATCATTTGATTACCTTCTTATTGTTGTTCAATTTTGACAAAATTTAACACAAACCATCTTGGTAATACGTAGATATAATTCAACGGTTGGATCAATAAAAATTTCATTCTATATCAAGTTATTAAAATGGTGTAACTCTTTTAGAGTTACACTGGTGTAATTTGATTCATCCTCATATATATATATATATATATATATATATATATATATATATATATATATATATACATACGAGGACATTGCCTCGATCACTTTTCTATGGGTGACCATCACATTACGCCGTGTCACGCCTTTCGAACTCCGCCCCCACTCTTTGGTATTCTCACAGCTAGAACACGCCACGCGACTCTCTTGCCATCTTGCAATTCCAACAATTTGCCGTACACTCGTATCATCCTTGTACGACTCTCAACTTAACATGATTCACCACGCGTAAACAATTTTATTGTTTTATGTATTTCCTTGCTCTCTCAAAACTTTATGATTTTATAAAGTGTTAACTTACCATTTATTCCTCCACGCAAAGGTCCTAAGATTATTTCTATGTCCAACGCATAAAAATAAAGAGTTAATTAAATTAATTCCTATATAATAAAATAACAATTACATCTTGTAGCATAATTAATTTTGTTCTCTGTTAAGGTTGCATTTATCTTTAAATGGCAAACTTGCCATAAACACCAGAACAAAGTTCTAGTCTTCACAAGCACTCGCACCCAAGTCTTGTGAGCACCTCACAGAGATAAATAACATTATCATAAGATCCATCCTATGGTCAAAAGACTGTATCATACAGGTATTCACAAAACATATTTCAATATTAAATACCCAAGATTCACATCCTTGGGACTTAAAATGAAACAGAACAGGTCAATGCATATTACATATCCACTGCCTTACAAAATTCACACCTCAATAAACAAACATCACAGTTCAAATAATTATATCACATTAACAAAATTGACCAAATGAGACCGATTTCTCTTTGGCAGTACTGAATGTGAGCTCTCACTGATTGTAGCAAATGACCTCGGAATTAAAAAAAAATTATATAGAATTAAATTTCTTGAATCCTATTTTTCAAAATGGTATCCCAATTGTAAAATAGACATCTAGAGAATTTTCTAAAATTCCTACAAGTTTGGCAGTACCGAATTTGACTTTCCAGTGAACATGGTTCAAAGAAATTAAATTTTCTAATACTCCCCAAATTTGTTTTGAGCTGAAATATTTACAGTAGAAAGGTAACATCTTTATCTTTCTAAAAAGGTGACCCTTGCCCCCAAATTCTTTCCCTAGTGTTCCTAGTAAATTTATTTCTAACAGGCTAAGTTTCAGACTCAAAACAGAGCTCAAAAACCCTTGCCCTGTTTCTTCTTAAAATGTTAATTTAGAAATTGGAAATGAAAATTTTTGTAATTTATATGGTTAAAAATCTTGTTTTGTCTAGTTTTTTTAATGGTACAAACACGAAAAAGAAAAGATAAGTACACAAGTGTAAAATTGGGGAAAATCGAGACATGTTCCTAGTGGAACTCGAAAACAGAACAACCACTTTGTGGGTCACCGATGAACCTCAAAACGAAGTAATATCGCCAAAGTGTTAAAATGAAAGTTTCTTCATTTTGTGTCTATTTTCATTCAAAATAAATTTCATGAAAAACCAACGGTTAGATCTTCCAAAATTCGCAAAACTGTGGGGGATGTCCAGGGGTACTCGAACCTAACAGCCACTGCCACTTCATTTTGGGGTTTGATTTCCACATGCAAAGCTTACCAATTAATTTTGGGAAAATTTAGGCATAGTCTCCTCTGTCCTAGGAGCCATTCCCAATCAATTTCAAAAATCAAAAACAAGTTTAGGCAACACATGCATCTCACACAGCCACTGTTACAGAGTTTCTCCACCCATTTCACCAATTTTTCCACATGCAAACATCAAACAAAGTACAACACAACCAGCCAAAGGGGCATTCATGCTGTGTATGGTTGAGTTCCCTAACTCTCAACCACACTTAGACTGAAAATAGAATCCACAAAGAAGTTTTCCTCACCTTTGGGGTTGTTGGGCCGTGGAGGAGAAAGAGGAAGGAGAGGGGATGAAGGTGTAGAGGAGAAGACAAGGTAGAGAGGATGTTGGGGCAACACTAGGCTTGCTTGCAAAGCTTCTAAGCTTTCAATAATGGCATCCTCCTCCCTTGTAGGGTGCCTCGACCAGGAGAAGAAAAGAGAGAGAAGAGAGGTTTTGTTTTCTAACTTAGTGATTAAGTTTTGTGTTTTGTGAGAATGAGAGAGTGAGGGTTTGGGGGGTGTGTGTGTCCGTGGGTTAGGTGATGGGAGGGGTGAGGTGTCATGCTTATGGAGTTTGCATGGGATTAGGTGTAGGCTTAGGAAAATTAGGAGTTTAGGTACACCTAGTTTAGTTTACACGATGTAATTTTACACTGTGTAATTATAACGAAATGAAATTTAAATTTTAGAAATTAAAAACATCAAATTTAGGAATTTTTATAAAACTTTGTGTGATAAAATAAATACTAGTTGCTTAAGTAAAATTTCATCTGTAAAGAATTAGTTCTCAGATAAAATTTTACAACGATTAATTGAACAAGTTAATTCTTATATTTGAAAATAATTGCATATAGAATTTTGAACACAATTAGTCAATTAAACACTTATAATAGTTACTTAGATCAATTACTACCAGTAATTGATCATAGGTAATTTAATTACTAGTAGTTATCTTAGGAATTTAATTACATACAACATTAGGATTTTAAGTTCAAATACAAACACATGAAATTCCATAATTACATAAAAACTTAAAGACAATTCATACAGAAAAGTAACTATAGAGAATTATATATTTGATTTTATAAATCTTCCTACTTGACCATTAAAAATAAAAATCACTTGTATTATTTCATTTTCCATCATTTTTCTTATTTGCTCCATTAATCACTAACTATATTTTAATTACTCAAAACATATCTTTTTCTTATTTTAAAATAAACAAATTAATTTCAATTAATTTCTAATTAAATCTCTCACGTTCCTACTTATTGGATTGTAATTTTTGGGGTGTTACAAAGTTTGAGGGGTTGGACATCGTCTAAAGTCTTAGAGTCTAACAATCTCCCCCTTTTTGATGATGATAAATAATACTAAATTTTGATGTGAGCAAATACATAATCATATAAAAGAATATCAAAGCAGATGAATAAATGATTATGTTATGCCAGTGTATGTTGACAGGGTGAAAATATATGAAATGAAGTACTCCCCCTGAGTTCAACATTTTTCATGCACTTAAAAAATACAACATACTAAGAATATATCATAGATAACAGATATCAGAGTGAAAAGCATATCATATATATGGATGCGGAATGATAAAAAAACATCTCATATATTAAGTAAACAGCCAAATAGAGTTTCGTAGAGAAGTGTAACAAAAAAAAATACTATATGTTATCAAAATTCCAATTTCTCCCCCTTTTGTCATCAACAAAAATAATGGGTTTGAAAGATGGAAAGATGATTGGACCATCATGGTCACTTAAGGCTGTTGAGGTGGATCCTGTGGTTGCTGTGGTGGTGCTTGAGGAGGTGGTGCAGTGTGGTCAACCGGTGGTTGTGTTTATTGTTGAGGTATGGGTTGAACAGGAGGAACTTGATGAATAACAATGCCAATGAGTTAGCAGTTGTCGATTGAATCTGGTTCACAAGCATTTATGACAGGTTAAGAAACTAATCAGCAATTGCATTCTGCATCACCAGCCTGTGTTGTGCAGCCTCAGCTTGTTGTCTCTCTTGAATGTCATGGAGAGTAGCTTCAGTATCAGCTTGTTGTTGCTTGAGAGCAGCTTGCACGATCTCGTAGACTCTGTCTTCAGATACTCCTTGAGGTTCAACAAAGCGCAAGGGAACAATAGCCCTTGGACTTGAAGACCCTGTAGGAACCACTTGTCTTGTTCCAGAGTGTGCTTCAGTGGACGCATCAACTACTGGTATGCTTGTAGCAACTTCAGGAGTAGGCTTGTCAGCTATAGACTCCATTGGTTGTGGCTCTTCAATCTCAGCCATGTTTTCATCCTTAGATGGTTCAGATTGGACGGTTTGTTCCTCGTGGGAGGTGACAAAGTGTTCAACGTCCACCTATACCTCATTTTCTAAGTCCAACTGGATGAGCACATCATTCACCTTCGCAGAGGCTTCATCCAATTCAGCTTGTGTTATTTGTGGTTTACCAACTTCGGTTTGTTGCTGTTGTATGGCTCTTGCAGCATTATCCCGTTCAATTTGCTCTAAATGATCTTTTTTAGCTGCTTCAGCACGTTCTTTTTCAGCCAATTCTCGCTGAATTCTTTCTTCTTCAGCTCTCTGTTCTTCATGAATTGCTTGAATTCTTGTTCAAATTGAGCACGATCAAGACTTCGAAGATCATATACCTTGTTGCTTATGATGATTGGTAGTTTCTTCAACAGATCGAGATAATCATCGTCATCTGTTAGGAAGCAAGCGAAGGTGTCAGAGAAGTGATGAGTCTTGACTGGACGTAGTACTTCAAGTCCTTCTGAAGGATGAATGAATGAATCATTGGAGCATCCAGAGGTTAAGGCCTTCTGCGTATCAGCCCACACAATCTGACGCCAGAAGGTCATGGTGTCAAAAGTGCCTAGAGGCCTTGTCAGCTTTCCAGTCTTATCAAAAAGATTATTCCAGGTTTGTGATGAAGACAACAACTGAACTTTCTCTTCTCTGTCAAGCATCTCAGTGCCATAGAACTTAAATCCTTTCTTCCTACCAGCATCAAGTATAGGTAGTCTAAGACATACCTTATCAAGAACAAACTTGATATCAGTGGAGCGTCTGATGTGAAGGTTGGGTGGATAGGCAACTGCTTGATCTTGAATATACATCTGTTGGAGCAGCGTGCCAAGATTGTCATAGTCACTTGGCTGAAAGCTTAGCACTGGAGTTCCAGGTGAAAGTGGAAGGAATTTTGTGATGGGAGTCCAGATGTGAACATCTTTGACCCATTGCACTTATGGACGCTGCTTGGATTTGGATGGGTCCAGACTCTCCTTGATGGCTATTTTCAGTTCAGCAGCCAATTCATCATCATTGCTAGGAGGAGGCTTCTTTGTTGCGGGTTTTCTTTTTCTTTGATTCTTTGCCTTTTGTTCTGCCATGGTTTTGGCAAATGTTGATGAGATTTCAACTTCTGGCTCCGAAAGTTCATCGTCAGCTGGATGCACCCGTTGCTGAGTTCCAGTTGGACATAGATAGGGGCACTCCTTCCTAACCAGGTTTGGATAAGATTCTCTCATCCAAGTTGGTGGAGGATTGCTGATTATAGATCCTTCTAGTAACGAAGCAAATTCAGCAAATACAGGATGAACATAGTCATACCTCTTCCTTTCAGGTGTAGATACTGTAGTGAGACTACGTTCAAGAGGTTCCTGAAGAGATCTCAAGATCACATCTTTCTTCTTGTAGTAGTTCTATTCATTTCTGGTGAAGAATGCAATAGGGAACCTTGCTTTGTCTACTTCTGCCTTTGTTTTCCTTTTTGGTGGGATCGTCCATTGAGGCCAAGCATCTCTCCAAGCATCCCTTGGATGCACAAACTTTGTCATATCTAACTAGAGAGATGGACGTTGTGCTGTTGTGGATGTTGAAGCAACTGTTGGAGAAGGTTGTGGAGCACTTGCGGATTCACTCTCAGTGTCTTGAGAGGTGGGGGCTAGAATTGGAAGTTTCCTTGGTCTGGTTGCCTGAGTCTTTACTCTCTTTGGTATTTTGGCAGGAAGAACAAAAGTACCTACTTTGGACGCTGTAGATACCTTATGTTTCTTCTGTTGTGTAGACTCCATCTCTTCAGCTTTTCTTTTGATTTGGCCAATGGGCAAGTGATCCTCATCATCAGAGTCATCCAGCATTTTTAGCTTGCGAACTTTGGGCTTTTCGGGTGCAGGCTTCACTGAAGCAGTCTTTGGACGCTGCTCATCCTGTGCAAGCTTGGACGAAGCAGTCCTTGGACGCTTCTCAGCAGATGGATTGGACGGTGCAGGAGCAGCATGTCTTTTCTTGGTTCTTCTTTCTTTCTCTACATCTTCTTCTTAATGTTGTGACATATGTCTTGTCACTTTCCTACTTTCTTGTTCTTGCATCAGTCTTTTGATCTTCTTCCCAAGACCAAGAATCTTCTTCGTCGTCATTTTGGATGAGCCTGCTTTGCTCATGACGCTTCTTATTTATGCTTTCCTCGTTCAATTCCCTTAGGACCTTAGCAGTAAGCTTGATCTTCATCGGCTTAATATTTGTTTCATCGAATTTCTGCTGTGTTGCAACCATTCCTCCTTTTCTTGTAATGCGCTCATTATCAACTTCGTCCAACTCATCAAAATACTTTATGATCCCAGAGGATCTTGTTTAGCAGTGCGGCATAGAATATGTCATCATTTCCACCAATAGTCTTCATCATACGCAAAATATTAATGTAAATGGTGTGAAGTAGGTTGAATGGGATACCTTCCATTAGATGAAATATCATGAACTTGTGTAAGTCCATGATTGAGTCCTTAGACCCAGCTTTGTACAGAATGCTCTTGTTGCATACTTGCTACCATATCTTTGCTTCCTTACACAGATTCTTGTATTCAATCTTGGATGAGTCTGTAGTCTTGTCCTTGCAAAGCACCTTCCCAACATGGTTTCCATATTTCTTAGCCCACTCTGGACTATAATGATTTTGTTCCCTGACACAACCAGTGACTTTGGCTATAGATTCAGTGGACAAAATCACTTCTCGTCCAAGTACAGTGGCCACAAGTTCCCTTGAAGTGTGGAACCTTGCATTCCTCCAGAACATCCTGATCAGCTCTGGGAATAGCTTCTGGTTATCGTTGAAGTATCCTCTGATTCCACATTTGAGGAGACTTGCTTCAATGTTAAGACCTAACTTTTCAAGGTGTTCAATGTTGAAGAAGTGCTCAACGTGTACAATAGTAGCACCTTGAGACACTATAGTGGTTTCAGGGTAGGTATGAACATCAAGTTCAGAGGGAATGAGTTGGTAGAGTTCGACACGCTGAGAAAGGTTGGATTTTTAGGTTTTGCAGAGAGTGTTTAGGTTTTCTGAGAGAGAGAGAGAGAGAATGCTTAAGGTAGAAGATAATCTCAGAGTAGGGAAATTGGTAAAGTATTATTCTGAGTGGATTTGACAGCTTAAGTATGGAACATGAAACAGTTTTGGGCTTTTATGAGAATTTGAAATGGAGGTTATGCCACTAAACCCGCCATGATGAGGCGTGCTGAGGATATGGGTAACTGTGTACAGTTACCAACAGTTTAGTGACTCAGCATAAAGCATTTACTCACACTTACTCAAAACGAAACCATTTTAGCCATTATGTAAAAACATGTTAAATGAAAAATTCATAACAGAAAAACATCGTCCAGTCATTGGACTTAAATGTAACATATGTAGTGCACATGCATGACTAAGTGACCTTTGGACGACATGCCCATTGGACGCTATAGTCACATTGGACGCTACATGTAGATATTAATCATTCCTTTACAAGATCCATGCCAAGTCTATTCCTTAGAAGGACTAGCTTGTCTTCAGTAAGGGGCTTTGTAAATATATCAGCTAGCTGATTATCTGTGGTTACAAAATGTAATTCCACAGTACCTTTTTGAACATGATCTCTTATAAAGTGATGTTTAATTTTTATATGTTTTGCCCTTGAATGCAATATAGGGTTTTTAGAAAGATCAATTGCAGCTTTGCTATCACAGAAGATGAGAATGTTACTCTCACATATGTTGTAGTCCTCAAGTTGATGCTTGATCCATAAGATTTGAGAGCAGCACTTTGCAGCTGAAATATACTCTGCTTCAATAGTGGATAGTGCAATGGTTCCTTGCTTCTTGCATATCCAGGAGACTAAGTTTCCACCCATGAAGTGACATCCCTCCACTAGTGCTTTTTCTTTCAATTCTGTCTCCAGCATAGTCAGCATCACAGTACCCAACTAATCTGAAATCTTTCTGCCTTTTGAAATTTAGACCAAGATTAGTTGTTTCAACAAGGTATCGAAAAATTCTTTTAACAGCAGTTAAGTGAACTTCCCTTGGGTCATATTGGAATCTGCCACATAAGCATACACTGAACATGATGTCAGGTCTGGATGTTGTGAGGTATAAGAGTGATCCTATCATTCCTCTGTATAGGGTGTTGTTGTCCACCTTCTTTGAACTATCGTCCAGTCCAAGTACTGTTGTTGGATGCATAGGAGTTTTCATTGGTTTTGCATCGTCCATCTTGAACTTCTTCAGAAGCTCCTTAACATACTTGGTTTGATGTATGTATATGCCTTTATCAGTTTGCTTGATTTGCAGTACAAGGAAGAATTTTAGTTCTCCCATCGTGCTCACCTCAAACTCTGTCTGCATTAACTTAGCAAACTCCTCACAAAGAGATTCATTAGTAGCACCAAATATGATATCATCAACATATATTTGAGCAATAATAAAATCAGAAGAATAATCTTTGTGAAACAATGTAGTGTCTACTTTTCCTCTTGAAAAACCATTTTCTGAACGAAATAAGCTGAGTTTTTCATACCAAGCTCTTGGTGCTTGTTTCAGTCCATATAAAGCTTTGTTAAGTTTGAAAACATGATTAGGAAAGGCATCACTCTCAAACCCTGGGGGTTGTTCCACATAGACTTCTTCTTTTATTAATCCATTTAGGAATGCACTTTTTACGTCCATTTGATATAGCTTCATATTGCTATGAGCTGCAAATGATAGTAAAATGCGAATTGCCTCTAGACGTGCAACAGGTGCATAAGTTTCAGTATAATTTATACCTTTTTGTTGTGAGTAACCTTTGGCTACTAGCCTAGCTTTGTTTCTCACACTTTACCTGTTTCGTCCAGCTTGTTTTTGAACACCCACTTAGCTCTTACGGCTTCTTTGTCATCAGGGAGTTCTACAAGCTTCCAGACATCGTTCTTTTGAAACTGGTCAAGTTCTTCTTACATTGCTTTGACCCAGCTTTCATCTTCCAAGGCATCGTCCACAGTCTTAGGTCTATTTGTGATATGATTGTTGTGTGACCTTGTTGCAACGAAGATCTGGTTCTGACTTCATCCTTCAGATCACCAATGATTTGATCTTCTGGATGATGCTTCTTCATTTGCCACTTGCGTCTAGTTGGTTCCCTTTGTTCTTCTACTGGACCGTCTAGGAGAGCATTGGACTCTTCAACTGTGACATCACTGTTGGACGAGTTTGATGACTTCTTTGCATCGTCCAGCCTGAGTTCTGCAAATGATTCATCTAGCTTAATCTTACCCACGCCAGCTATCATCCCTTTCTGATTCCCTCTGAAAGTGACTGTCCCACCAATCTTGGGTTGGAGACTTTGGAACATACACCTTTCTCCTGTCATGTGATGCAAGCACCCACTGTCCAAGTACCATGACCGGAGTTTCTTTTCGACTATTAAGCATGTCTGCAACAGGAACAATTTTATCCTTAGGTACCCAGATTGACTTGGGTCCTTTCTTGTTAGTTTGAAGGGCACTAGACGCTCCCTTCTTAAGCAGATGTCTGCATTTGGACGTTATATGTCCATGTTTCCCACAGAAGTAACAAACAACTACATCTTCATCGTGAATATATTTCTTTCCCTTATATCCATGTCCTGACCTGTCATTGGGTCTCTTACAACCTTCATATTTTAAAAGCATGTTAAGGTTGTCAGATCCCTTGACAAAGTTGGACAGATCCTTCTTTAAACTGTCAATCTCTTCATGAAGTTTTACAACATCATGTGGTTGACCTCTTAAGGAAGTATCTGCTTCAACTTTCATAAGCTTTTCAACTAGCCTTTTGTTTTCTGCTTTGAGAGTTCGAATCTCTATGGAAAGCTTCATCTCTTTAGTCCTTGATTCCTCATAGGACTTATAAGCATGATTGCAATCATTCCATAGGGTTCGTCTGTCCATATTTAAGGCTTCATGTTATTTTGAGAGCTCTGCAAATTTTTTATGCAAATCTTTCTTTTCACTTTCAAGTTGTTTAAAACTATTTTCTAAAACTTCTTTTTGTTTTGAAAGTGATTTGGACGATTTTTTCAAAGTTTTGTAGGCCTTTGACAGAATAGAAGAGTTCGAAAGTAAATCATGATAGGCTTCTTGAAGTGATTTTTAAATCGTTAAAGTTTACCTCATCTTCCTCTTCTGGTTCGGAAGAATCTGATGTAGTGTCTGCCATCAAACATATGTTTGCTTCTTCTTCCTCTTCATCGTCCAATGACGAGTCATCGTCCAGGTCTTCCCATGTGAACATTAGAACCTTCTTGCCATTCTTTTTGTTGAAGACTTTCTTCTTCTTGTCCTTGCTCTTCTCAAGGTCTGAGCATCTTGATTTGAAATGTCCGGGTTTCTTACATTCGTAGCACACGATTGGACTCTTCTCCTTCTTCTCTTTGAGTCCTTTCTTGTTCAGGTTTCTCCATCTGGATTCACCTTTCTTCTTCCACATAGAGTGGATTCTCTTTGATATGAATGATAGCTCATCACCTTCGTCTGAGTCATCATCTTCAGATTGTTTGTCTGATGATACTTCAGCTTGCATGGCTTTGGACGATGGTGCTTTCTTTGGCTTCTGGACGCTGAGTGCCAGAGACATGCTTTTCTTTGCACCACCATCTTGTTGTAGTTCCAGCTCATGCACTTTAAGGATTCCCACAAGCTCTTCTAAGGACATATCATCCAGTCCTTTGGTTGCTCTCAAAGCTGTAACCTGTGGTCTCCATTGCCTA
Organism: Pueraria montana var. lobata; assembly: GCA_026413185.1. Classification (NCBI taxonomy): domain Eukaryota; kingdom Viridiplantae; phylum Streptophyta; class Magnoliopsida; order Fabales; family Fabaceae; genus Pueraria; species Pueraria montana. Next base: position 19,165,430 of record CM048649.1, on the reverse strand, counting down.
GGCAAACTCCTCAGAATGTTGTCAATATGTTCACAGTTATTGTAATCTTTACCATGTGCTCTAAGCTCATTTAGTATGGTTTGAAACTTTCCAAACATACTTTCTATGTCCTCGTTTCCCTCCATACTAAACAATTCATATTGACGAGTAAGAAGACTGAGTTTGTTACGTTTTACCTGGGTGGAACCCTCATACGTTAACGCAAGAGTGTCCCACATTTGTTTCGCGCTTTTGAAACTGTGCACTTTGTTGTATTCTTGTTCGGACAGTGCACACATGATGATGTTTCTGGCTCTGGAGTTGAGATGAAATCTCTGTTTTTGCTCATCCGTCCATCTAGCCATTGGGATCTCGTTGAGATTCTCATCAAATGGAATGTAGTCGCCCATCTCCACAACGTCCCACATATCAATATGACAGGATTCAAAGACTACTATCATTCTTTGCTTCCAATAATCATATTTGACACCCTTGAAGAGTGGTGGTCTATTCACAGCTTGACCCTCGTTTTCCATCTTTCTCCGAATCTGGTTTCCTCTGTACTACGAAGTACTCAACCCAAGAGACCGAGCTCTGATGCCAACTGAAATGCAGAGAATCACACTAGAAGGGGGGTTGAATAGTGTGTTAGTTAAAACCTTTAAAAACTTTTCGCAAAAATGGATATATACTGACTTAAATTTTACAAGGAGATTGTAAATATCGTCCAATCGTTAAAAGACAATTCAATGGAACTGTGTTTTCATATACTGTCCAAACGTGAAGCAAAAAGATTTTCGCAAATATTAAGGAGAGAAACTTGTGCGTATAATGCGAAGAAGCAACTTAAGAAAGTAATTGATAAGCTTAAAAGCGAAAGAGTAAAATCACTTGGTTTATACTGGTTCATTCAACCTGAGCTACGTCCAGTTCTCCTTCAAAGACCTTTGAAGGGTTCCACTAATCAAGTTCTGATTACAAACAAGTATTATATACCCTGCCACTTCTGGCTACAAGTATTCTCTAAGCCACTTCTGGCAAACCTTTAATCTCCCCCTGAGATTAAAGAACACCCAAGTATTCTTTGTCACTAAACCACTCTTGGCTTTCCAAACAGAAACTGTTTGATTACAAATTTAGCAAATAACTCTCACAGAGAGGATGTTACAATGTAAGCAAATACACAAAGAACTTAGCAAAGCTAAGGATATTTCTCTTTTTGCACAATTGTAGGTTGTCCAATTGATTTGGCAGAGTTTCAGCTCTTAGAAAACTTGAATGCTTCGTTGTTGATTTCATGAGCTTTTTCCTCTATTTATAGGCAACTTGGTGAAGATATCTGTTGTGGGATCTGTGCCTTTTCCAATAGTCGTTCTCTCACAAACATATGACCGTTGCTACATGTCAGCTTGGGGTGGAGAGATGGAGGAGACAACAGTACATGCAGTGCCTCCACTACTTGTACGGTTTCTGCAGAGAGAAGCTTTTCTGTCCCCTGTGGTACACTTTTTGAATTTTCAAATGAAATGTCACATTAGAAAAGAGAGGGAATAACAAAACATTTCAGATAATCATCATCGAAAAGCATAAGTGTACTTCGACACAATCATGGACGCATTATATAACTGTTTAATAGAAAATATGATGTAAGTTATATAGGCATTGGACGCTTCCCATTTGGACGCAGTGCTTACACACTGATTTTTGCAATGCATTGGACGCTTGTATTATAACAGTGCGTTGGACGCTGGTTTTAGTACTTATGAAAACAAGTTTCCAATTACTCCTTGGACACATTGTACACATTGAAATATAAAGTTTGAGTTTAAGAAATGCAATACCATTGAGGCATTGGACGGTGTGATACCTATAATACTCAAACATAAACCATTAGATACTTCAAAATTTAATCTCATTTGTTATCATCAAAACCGAAGTTTGAGGGGTTGGACATTGTCCAAAGTCTTATATTCTAACAATCAGGAGAATGGCTTATTAAATGAGAATTAAGACCTATCAAAATTTGTTATTTTCAATAAATTTTAACCATAATAAAAAATGTTTTCAAAAGAGTATGTTACTACATTTCTCTTAAATGTTTTAATTTGACTAGTTTAATTTTATAAACAATAGTAATTAAGGATTAATTCGGATAAAATTAAAATTTAGGGTATCTATTTGTAAAAGGAGTAAAGTTTAGGAGTGCTTAATACTCTTTTCCCAAAATAATTTATGAGTTAAAATTTCTTGCAATGTCAATATAAAAATTTATACATTATCAATCAATTAGAAATTATCTAAGGTATGAATTTTAAAATAATTATCATAAAAATTAGGCTAAATTGCAATTTTGGTCCCCCTAGTTTCACAAAATAGCGATTTGGTCCCCCTGGTTTATAATTGGCAAATTTGGTCCCCCTACTTTTAAAAATTAGCGATTTTGATTTTTCCGTCAAATTGTATTCGTTGACCGTTTGACCATAAATGTTGACTATGTTTTGTGTGAATAATTGTGATTAGTGGGTGTGTTAAGTTAATGCTAAATAAATTAATAAAAAAAACCCTTTTATAATAGCTTAATGAACCCCAACCCAACTCAATCACTGTTGACAGAAATACCAAAATCGCTAATTTTTAACGGGTCAACGTCACTCTCTAACTGTCAATGGATACAACTTGACGAAAAAACCAAAATCGCTCATTTTTAAAAGTAGGGAGACCAAATCCGCCAATTATAAACCAGGGTGACCAAAATCGCTATTTTGTGAAACTAGGAGGACCAAAATTACAATTTAGCCTAAAAATTAATAAATTTATCATACATGATAATTTGTATTTAGATGACATTGTAAAAATCATTTATATGCATTTTAATTATATATAGTGTTAATTTATTACATATAATAAAATATGAATTCAAATAATTTTTTTGAATTTCAAAAGTAATAAATTTATTTATATATAAAGTGTCACATTCAATATATATCAATCCTACTTAAAACCAATATGTTTTTTTAATTGTATAAGCACGAGTAATTCCCTTCAAAAAAAAAAAAAGCACGAGTAATTAATATATGATAGTTGTGAAAGCAAGGTGATTAATTTGAATTATATTGGTTGCAAACAATAAACATAATACTAGTCAATTGGCGACTAAGAGAACAAACATATCATCAGTAAATATCAATTGTATGATTCACACCTAATTCATGGGAAACCCTGTTGTGGAATCAAATATTCATGTATGTACTTTGAGATTGTTTGCGTTATACACTCTCTTTTTCCTTGAACATATGATCTGCACTTCATTTGAGAGCTAATATGAGCTAATTTTTTGGGGCTTCCAGCATTCTTTTAACAATAATAATAAACACTGATAATCGGATGCTTGAGAAGCCGATTATGACTAAGAATATGGAGGATTAAAAGAAAGCCGAAAGTTCAAGCAATTGGCAATATCAAGTATAAAATAGGAACATCTTTTTTAATAAAAATTTGACATTAAATCGCTACGTTGTGAAGGATTAGTTCCTTGGGCTAAACTCAACTTCCATTGGTACAAATAATTAGTCTTGTGACACACTATAAACAAATAGTGAATTCACCAAAGAAATTAAATTAAGAAAATGGTTATTTTTCACGTCAAAAAACACCGCTAGGAGTATACAAAGGACCCTCAAGCTCAAAAGCTTTGTGGACACTTCCCTTAGCTTAGCCTAACCATGAACCTGAGATGAAAGTTTGCACCCTTTCTTTCTTTTATAGTAGGTGTTCTCCGACAAGAGGAATGCTACGGAGACTCTCTCAGAAACTCTCTTTTGGGTACTCTCTCTTTCATTGGTCCACATCACCTAGTTTTTTAAAAACTTTACTTGTCCACCGATTCTACAAATTTACTCAATTTCTATTTTTTTTTAGAGTAAATTACATGGACTCCCCCTGAGGTTTGTCCTAATTATACCTGGTATCCCTCCATTTTTGAACTCTACAGAAACCCCTCCTAATTTTTGAAATTTCGTTACACCGACCCCCCCCCCCCCAAGTTTAAATTGTTACACCGACTCCCCCTCTTAAGTTTGAAAAATCTTACACTGACCCGACCCCCCTCAGGGATACTCAAAGTAATGTCAAAAAATAGAAGAATACTAAGTATAATAAGAGTAAATCTTAAGAGAGGTTAGTATAATTAACTCTTTTTTTTATTATTATTTTTACGGATACTCAAACCATCGTTCTCGTAAGTGCCAAATTACCTTACTCTCTTTGTTAACCCAATGATCATGTATTGTTAACCCAAACGTACCCTTTAGTTAAAAAACTAATAACTCATCTAAAATCAATTAACTTATTAACCAAACAATACATTTAACAAATTAGTCTAGATATTTTTTTATGATGTTTTGAATCAAGAAACAAGAACAGCTCGTTATTATTTATTTATTTTTTCCAGTGACAGCATTCAACTGGAAGTCAATTGAAATGGATCCGAACGATATGTTTTTCTGGAGGTGTGGCGCAAGAACAGGGGAGGAATAAATATGGCACACTCATTCTTCTTCACACTCAACACACAACGAATGACAAGAAAAAACATCAACTAGTACTAAGCAGATCAGCATTAAATTCAGCCATTGCAATAGAATGGAATACTGAATTGAACCTACCTTCTGCCTTCTGCAATAACAATACAAACTATTTCATCATTTCAAACCTCCTAATTAAGAAGCTATGCTTACTAGTTATGGACAACTGCAAACTAATTTAACCACCACACCAGTACCTCAAGTAAACACAACCAAAAGTAATTCAGCACAAGAGCTCATACAATCACAAATGAGTGCAAGAAAGTGAAGAAACAATTTTTGGCTTTTTTCAATGCATAACACTAAACTACAGCTGACTGAAAGGCATTAAGTAAATTTGTAATAATCAAAAGATGCACACTACTTTCCAACCTAATTGAATTGCATAGTCATCATGAGTCTGATTGTTGTTGGGGTGGCTGCTGTTGCTGGGGTTGTGTATGGGGCCATGGCATGAACGCCATGGGAGGTCGAGGCTGCTGTGGAGAATATAGCACTGCTTGATGTTGATCAACAGGCTTTCCCATGATCATCCCAGGAGGTCCTACAACAGGATGCTGTGGAGGGACATAGTAATATGGCATATCAGCTGGAGAACCCACTAATGGAATAGTAGCCTTGGTTATTCCAAGTCCTTCCTCTTTCAACTCATCTCTTGGAATAATATCAACCAAGAAATCAAAAACATCGTTTCTTGAAATAGCAGCGGCTATATCATTCTTCTGTAGAGTTCTCCTCTTGTTCTCTTCTGTGTGGATCCAAGATCGCAACGTCAACTCTAATATGAACATTTCACATGCTTTTGCAAATATGACCGGAGCTTCTGCTGAAATCATCCGGACATCTTCATCAGCTTTCATTATCTTTTTTATCCGAGCAAGAGGGAGACTATGGTTTTTAAAGTCAATTGTTTGCTCAATTTCTTGCATTTGGTTTGACCAGAACATTTGAAGCTGCTGTTGTTGGTGTTGCTGCTGTTGATGGTGGAAATGCTGTGCTTGCTGGTATGCAAGCTGGTGAGCAGAAGCAGAGAAGGCAGCTGGAGCTTGAGTTGGGGAAGGAACAGCTACAGCGGGTGTGCCAGAAGCCACCATGGGAGCAGTCGGGTAGTGAGAAGAATAGGCCATTTGGCTAGCACCTGCAGCAACTCCCATCACATGCTGTTGTTGCTGCTGCTGCTGCTGCTGAGTCTGCTCTGATTTATCCATGACGACTTACTGCTTTAAGATTTTATCTTCTAACTATCCTCTCTTTACAGTTCTACAATAAAAAAAGACAGAAAATCTCATATCATATGGTATTCAAACTTCAAGGACACTGGACTTTTACAGAGGCCAAAAAAATTATTAAAACAATGGATTACATAAGAATGCAATAATAGTCATCTAGCAGATAAGATCAAATCTTTATGGATACTAATATCCATTTTCAACAACCTACCCACAACCATGACATATGCTTTGTATATTCATATACAAAACCATATCAGTATTAGGTGAAAACAGAAGTGCAGTACAAAGTAAGAATTTCTTTATCTAAATCATTGATTACTAATGGTTAATAAAAGCCAAATCTTTCAACCACTAAATTGTAGTAGGAAATATGCGAAGTCTATAAATATGGAGATCAACATGCTTTATTGAATTTTTCATACATGGTATCACCTTGAAATGGATTAAAAATAAAAGAAAATAAAAGATTACCATGCAGATCTCAAATTAAATTGAAGGCATATCTTAAGCAAGTTTACCTCTATCATAGGTTTGTAAATAATTCAATCATAAGTAGATGAAGAACATAGGTACTAGTTAACCACATAATTTATGAAACAAACACTAATACAAATAAATTACATGCTTACATCTTTCCGTTCCTTAACAGATAACTTGGATCTTAGGCCAAAAACTATACCTTTACATTTAGCTAGCCATACAAAAGGATTAAAAACTTGGCACTCATATCCCACAACAAAAGGCAACTAATAAAAATATGTGTGCTCCAAATTAGTCATGAAAAGATCCAAGTATCCAACCTTAGAAGGCATATTAATAATAAAATAATACCATATTGTCTTCAACAAAGCTAACATTGATGCGCCCATGACAGAGCAAAAAAAATACAGAGTTCCAATTGCATGTAACAGAATTCGAGTCCAAAAAACCCAGGAACAGAAGTTGAAAGCATAGAAGATTGAAGAGAAAACAAGTCATGATTGTGCTTTCATTTCACAAGGTAGCACATCTTTAATCTTGAGAAGCGAGGACAGAGAAAACTCCAATAAGTGTAAGAGATCACAAATCATTATGCATGCAGGGTTGGAAAATACCCTTTATGATATTTTACTTTTCACCTCAATTCACCAAACTGAAAGTGAAACCAAAAGCAGGATGTAAAAGCCTGCTCTGTTGCAGAACATCAAAATTTCAAAAAGATAGCAAACCTCTTCACCTCTCCCCTGGATTTACACAATTAAACATAGAAAACAAAGCATCTAGGAGTATATTCCCCTTTCCTTGCCAATTCTCAAAACAAATTGCAATTAACCAGTCCAAGGAGGGTATCAAGGAAGTTTCCTCACTTCCTCTCTCCCAAGCCAACACAAAACTTCCTAGCTCACACAAAAATCCATTCAGGAAAATAAACCCTCTCATGCATGCACAGAATGTAATCATAATCATTCATTCCCAACAGAACTAACAGTCTAACACCCAGAAATTTTTACAATTAAAGCAATAGGAAAAAAAAAACTATAATCTCCCTTAAAACTAAATTTTTTTTCAAGACAGATGATCAAAATTACAACAATGTTTAACTCTGCTCCATAACGATCCACAAAAACCTAGACGATCAAAACAAGCATTTGAAACACTAAAAATACAAAATTGACACATAAAAACAAACATAACTGAGAAAGAAAGAAAGAAAATCCACTTTCATTTTCTCAGCGTTTCACGGAAACCACAACAACGAGAACGGAGGGAATCGTGTGAGAAATTTACCCATGGAAATTGGGATGGGCGGTGGGTCAATGGCGGAGAAAACCCTAGGAGAGAGAAAGTGAGGGTAGAGAGAGAAACTCAGAAAGCGAGGTTTGGTTTCAATAAAAGGGAGGGACAGTGAAGTTGAAGAGTGTGTGTTGTGTTGTGTTGTGTTGTGTTGTGTGTGGGTTCGAGAGAGAGAGAGAGAGAGAGAGAGTGCGCTTCTGGGAGCATCTATCTCGGGTCGACACGTGGCGTGCGAAGAAAGTTCTGACATTCGAAGGGGCGTTTTCTGCGCCACGTGGCGCGAAGGTAGTGGTTGTCGCAGCGTTTGTGTGAACGACTGCGACGTTTCGTGGTGTCGACAGCGCATGCGCGTGAGGGGTGGTTTGGGAATTAATGGAAAAGTGAAGGGCTTTGTGGGAATTTTGAGAGGGGCACGTGGCTGTTGTGTGGAGGGAATTGCCGTCAGCGCGAGGGAGTGAACCTTTTTGCCTTTGTCCATTGGGTCGGAGTTTTATTATTTGAATATTAATAAATTTTAAATATTACTACGATTTTTTTGTTACAAAATTTTAAATATTACATTTGATATTATATGTTTTTTATTAATTTTTTAATTTTTCCCCTTTTTCGTATGTATGTAACTTAAAAATATCTATAATTATATATAAATGTATACGAAGTTTTGATGTAAATATATTTAGGTTAAATGACCATTTTGATCATTTATCTTATTTATTTTGTTTATTTTGGTCCTTTATTTTTTTAAAAATTCATTTTGATCTTTTATCTTATTTATTTTGTTCAAAATGGTTATTTATCTTTTAAAAAATTTACTTTGGTTCTTTATCTTATTTAAAATGTTCAAAATGATCATTCAACTATTTAAATATATTCAAAATGATCATTTGTCTGAGTGTTATTTGAATAATAAAGTTGAATATATTTTAATAGTTGAAAGACCATTTTGAAGATAAGATACCGAAGTGAACTTTTTAAAAGATAAATGACCATTTTGAATATTTTAAATAAAATAAAGGATCAAAGTAATCTTTTTAAAAGATAAAGGAGCATTTTGAACAAAAAAAAATAAGATAAGGGACCAAATGGTCATTTAGCCATCAAATAAATAATTCTTTTTTGTCAAAATAATGCAATAACATTTGTAATCTCTTTACATTTTATAAAATTAGAGAGAAATAATAGAGTTTAAAATTAAATAATAGTGTGTGATAGTTAGGAATAAAATAGGCTATAAATATATGGCTAAATGACCATTTTGATCATTTATCTTATTTATTTTTTTCACTTCCTGTATCTTTTAAAAAATTCATTTTGATCTTTTATCTTATTTATTTGATTATGGTTTCAAATTTTGAAAAATATCTTCTGTACAGTTTAGTTTTAGGCATGGGTTTAAAATTTTTCCTAATCTGAATTATGTTTTTAGGTAAAGCACATTAAATGATTGTAAAATAAGTTTTTTAGTTTTAAAATACTTTCAAATTTTGTGTTAAAAATCATTAAAAAAAATATCAACAACGGATATTGGTGTTGGTCCAAATAACAATAAATTAAATTAAATAAATATTACAGTGCTATAAGAGCTTTATCTTCATAAATAATTAAGTTAATGAGTTGAATTAGTTAAATTTAAGTTTTATGAATAGGAAATATGAGTGTTATTATGCTTTGAGTTTTATTTTCTTTTTAAAAAGTTAAGTTTGTTTGACATGAATTAGTTAAGGACTAAAAATGAATCTTAAATATTAAGTATTCTAAATAATAAAAGAGAAAATGGGTTATGCACTGATAGTGAAAAATAATTTTCTACCGTTATCCAATCATAATATACATCATGTATGATAAGTTTGTTGATTTTTATGATAATTACCCTAAAAGTCATATCAACGATGATTTGTAATTAGATTACAGTATAAAATTGTTTTACACTATTTGTACATGATCATTAAACTCATAACAAAAAAAGGGCAAAAAAATGCTTTTGGTGCCTCAACTTTTGATAATTTTCATTTTTAGTCCCTAAATAAAATTTTGACCAATCTTAGTCCTTATATTTTTCTCCGTTTAATTTTTAGTTCCTATCATTAAGTGATGATGTAACGGCCACTTGACATGTCACGTGGTTTACTAATATGATGTAGCAACCACATGTTAAATTTCTGGATAAATTGTGTTTTTAGTCTTTCATCTTTTTTACGAAATTCACTTTTAGTCTCTTAACAAAAATTTTGACCGATTTTAGTCCCTCAACAATTTATTGACCGGTCTTAATCCTTCAACAATTCTTTTGAATCTTAGCCCCTGCACTTTTGTTCGTCATTATTTTTAGTCCTTCTCATAAAGTATCATCGTTAAGTAATGATGCGCTCCAACTAAAATTAGGTGGAAGTCTTTTGAAGTTTTACCTACATAAAATATTTGTAAGTAGAAGTCTTTTTTATTTTACCTACAGTCAATCATGCCTATTAGAATATTACATGAATTTAGCTACACAAAACATCCGTAGGTAGACATATTTTTAGGTTTTACCTACACTACATCATGAATGTAGGTAAAAGTGTCGGTTTTCTTGTAGCGAGGAGAATATTAGCAAACCCATGTATATGAAATACTATACTGTACATAAAAATTACAAGTTGACCATCTAAAGTTAAATTCAAGTTGTTGGTGTGAGTTAGAACTTTTAAAATAGATTTAAATTGTATTGATAAATTTCTAATTAAAAGAAGAATAAAAAACTTGAGCATCTCCTCCATTCTCAAGTAAATAGGAAGGGAAGGTTATGATTAAAGCAGTTCATTGCAGCTAATATGGCTTGTTAAGTCAAACTGTGGAACAGTGGAAGACATGCACATGATTTATTATGAAAAATGTCCCGTATGTGAGGCATGGAGACATTTTCAGGCCAACTTTTATGTCTCATTGCTTGTCTTGGCCGACCAAAAATAGACTTGTGTCAAACACATGAGACCAATAAGAGGTTGCTCTACTAGGAAAACGATATCTTTACATGAAAGCAATTACTTATACTTTTACTGTTTTACACTTTGATTGTGGTTATTTTGAGATATCAAAATTTATTTTTAAGAAAGTTAAATTGGGAATATCACATTTTTTTTATGTTTAATATAAGATTTTAATAAATATGTTTAGGTATTGTTGGTTGCTCAGTATATAAAATATTTATATTTGCATTATTTCTTATTTTCATAGTGCAAAGTGAATATCTTACATTTTCATGAAAATGAAAGTTATTTATTTATTTTCTTACCATAGTTATATATTTCTACTTCATTCTTCCACTTTTATTTTTTAATTTTTAATTAAATAAAGTTTATTTTTAAAAAAAAATACTAAATATCAACGAAACATGTTTATGAGAATAATACTATTAGATATAATATCAATGGAAATGCAATTCTTAGAAATACAATATTACATCTTCAAACAAACACAATATTATTTAATAAAGTAAAAATAGAGGGAGCGTGTTGTAACTTGTCATATGTTTTTTCAGTTTCGCCACAATACTCTTTTTTTGTTTTAAGAATGGCCCTAAGGCCACCACAATACTCTACATATGTGTGTTTTTGTCTATTATTTAAATTATTTGTGTAAAAGTAACTTTTATATATCATTAACCATTAACGTCATTATAAATAAATTGTCCATTGTTAATGAAAACATTAGGTATAGTTGTTTCTATTAACATAGCTTTTGTATAATAAAAATTCAACTCCAAATAAAAATATTATGTCTCTATATTGATAATATAATGCATTAGACTAATATATATATATATATATATATATATATATATATATATATATATATATTAATAATTTCACTTTTATTAGAAAAAAAATTATACTAATAAAAATTAATCTAATACAAACCGTTATTATAAGTTTTTTTTTTTTTTTCATTTTTAATGTGTGAATATGTATGGCTAGTCTGCAATTTGAAACATTGACTTTGGTTAATAATTGCAATTTGCAACAAGATCGTGACTACCACCACCTTTGTGTCCCTAAATTTGTTTTGTCAATTTTATCCATCACTCTTTCGATTATTTAGTATTCCTTCTCGTCTTTTTTTATAAGAATTAATTAACTAATTTATAAGAATTAAAAAAATAATTAGAATAGCATGAAATTTATCGTATAATATTTATATTTTTTTTCAAAATTACCCCTAACATTAATAAAACATACTTTCTTTCTTTTTTCAAATATTTTTTATTTGTTTTAATTCTTCTAATCTTTCTCATATTAAATATATTTATTACTTTAATTTTTATTGACTATGCATGAGAGAAGACAAAGTAAGGTTTCCAAAATGCTCTATATACGAGGTAAAGTTAGACTCCTAAAGAGCCTAAGACATTAATATATTTCAGCTAATATTTATTAAACTTATAGATAAATGGCACATAATTAAAAATATTTTTGTAAAAAGAATTAAAGAAAAAACATTTTAAATTGATTCTTATAAAAAGCATCAAACAAAACATCTAATTTGACTTCATTTATTTAGTAAATAAGTTTGATTTGATCTAATTTGATGTGGACTAACCCTAAGTCACAACCAATGAACAAACCTATTTTCAACTCTAAAGTTTAGTGCATATAAATCAAACTATAAGTTTTTGCGTCATTAAATAACAAAGTTTTGTATTATTGTGACAAGTAATGAAGTTGATTAACCTTCAACAAAAGATTTTAATTTATAGCTTGTTTGGATGTGATCAATTAGGGAGGATGATTTTTTTTATCTGAAGGGAGGATGGAATTAGAGAAGAGAGAATTGGAGAAGAAATAGAATATTTCTATTGTTTAGATAGGTTGACAAAAGAGAAAAAAAATGAAATTTGTATTAGTGAGTTCCACCAAAACCATTTCCTTCCTCAGGAGACGTGGAAATGGTTGTGGTATTTTTATTGTTTTAAAGTTTTTAAAAATTAAATAACTCTTTATAACAAAAATTTAAAAAAATTGTTAAAATAATCGAGTCAAAAGTTCTGATTTTTTAGGATAAATCTTTTTTTTATTATATATTTCTATCTTTTTTTTTCTTTTTACTTTCCTTTCTACTCATTCAAACAAGCAAAGAGAAATATTTACACTTCATTCCTTTCTATTTATATCATTCAAACATCACATCTTTCCACTTTATTTCTTTTCTACTTCATCTAATACATAATATTCTTTCTCTCTATTTCATTTCTTATCTAAGCAAAGCTAACTTTCTAAACGAGTGACACTATACAATTGATTGATAATATAAATTTCATTACATATTAAATCAAATTAGAATTTCCTTTTCCATGCTGCTTCAGATAAATAATTTTGTGAAAAAAAGTGCAAACGATAGTGGTAAAAGAAGAAAAGCATAACAGACAGCAGTCAACATTTTCCCCCCACTACTATTAGTTTGGAGAGATTTTTTTTTTTTTTTTTGCTGAATAGTTTGGACAGATAATTTTAAATAGTTCATACTAATAATAATATTTTCAATTTACTTGAAAATCATGTTATAGCAGAATGATCTCACTTCAATTGAGTAATGATAACATCATCCATTTTTTGAACTTAGTGGTTTTTCTTTTTGGCTGATTTGCACCAACTGGAGATGTCAGTGATGATAAACAAGCCTTGCTTAAATACTTTTGGTAGAAAAGTGATAACCAAAAACCCAATAACAATAACATTTTGTCATATACAGCTTTCAGCTTTTACTTGATCATGAAACTTCAGCTGTAGGTTAAATGTTAGTTGAATCTTCCCTTCTTAAATTCCACTTTTCCCACTCTTTTGGAGCTTTGTTTTTGTTTTTACTTTTACTTTTTTTTATCTCTCTAGGAGATATCTAAACTACTTATCCTGAGAAAGTCAAAGGCGGGAACCGGTGGTACAAAATTCAGTGTGGAAATAACATTAAGTCCAAATGTTAATTTGCACAGCCTATTTATGTGGTCTCACACACATATACATATTCACAATCAACAACAAAAAGAGCAGGACCAGAAAACTGCAATACAAACAATTATTTTTGGCCCTTATATAACAATAATATATATCTTTTTTGGAGCATATTGAATGAACCCTGTGTGGCAATCAGATCAAATCTGTTTATTTTCATTTAGATGCCTTGTGGCCCTGTCCTTTGAGCTGACTAGCAGCTGCAGACATCACGCGCAAGCGGCGAGCGATTTCTGTGAAGGATGGCCTGACTGCAGGATTGGGTGCCCAACACTGCTCCATTAGTGTTTTCCACTCAATATCACAATAGCTGGGGATTGTAGGTCTTAATGTGTTATTCACAATGCCTCCTACATGTAGTGTGCAAGGAAGTGAGAAAAAAATTCTTTTGGGTGGGGGTGAGGGGAAGCTGAATGATTTCTTTAATGATCAGTATGCATGAACAAAATATGACTGTGGAACAAATATGGAAAAAGTGCAAGAAAGTAAATCATGTTGGTTCCAGAGAGGTTAAACAAATTGTTAAAGGGAAAAAAAATTCATAGATGCTAGATCCATGCAAGCAAGGGCATGTAATTTTATGTAAATATACCAGCTGAAACTACAACTTAGAATTTAAAAATAAATCTCAGTCATTCTTAAATTTATACATATTAGCAAAAAAGCATTTGTCTTCTGTAATTTTCTCATCAACAGATGTGAGATGTCATTGGAAACTAATAGAAGGAACATATGTCTAAGGAAACTTACATATCAAGGAAGGAGTGGTGAAAATATTTAAATTATAATATTATAATAAACAAGATAAGATGGTTTAGCTTGCCCAATGAGTTTTTGCCATTCTGATTGTTTTTCCTTCCGGTTGTGTAGGGGTTGTTTGTGTGAATTGAAGTAGGTAACTTGAATTTAAATACATGTGTTCTATTCTTTATTGGGTTTAGTTATATGGGCCTTTTTAACTTCATTGTTAGTAGTTGTTACTGGCTCTTATCCACCGAGGCCTTCAGATTTTACCCATTTGATCTGCTTTATAATAGTTACATACTTAAATTCAGACAGTGTACCCTGATTATTAAGAGATTTTAATAAAGTTCTATCAATGCAATGAAAGTACTATTGATGCAAACTGGTGCCTCAGAAAGGTGAAAGACTACTAGAGTCCAAGCAACTGTTAACAAGGTTCCAAAGAGGAGAGAAAAGAACCGCACCTATAATTGCACCATAGTGCATATTAGCATATGGCTCATCACCAGTAAGAATCTCCCATAATACAATGCCAAAAGAGAACACATCAACCTAAAGATTACACATAATAACATTAATAATCAATGCTTCTCAAACAATAGAGATAAAGAGACAGTAAAGGACAATGATACACTAAATAGGCAAAGTAATTTCTTTCTTCTTTTTCAATGTTGAATCTGTGAGACAGATTGGAACTCGATGAAAGCCTAAGATTTACTAGCTTAGGCAGGTGCCATTTGAACTACAAGCTTGTTGGTGACAATTTCAATATCTAATAGAAGGCAAACTTGAATCAACTTGTTGGCTATTTTCGTATTTGTTGTAACTAAAAGTGATTCTAAATTTCCACTGATGATGTGAAATATTACCTTTTCTGAGACCTTATTACTGCTACCATTTAGCAGCTCTGGTGCCATCCAAGGTAGAGTTCCACGAACACCACCGGACACCAGGGTATTCCGCTTAATCTTTGACAGGCCAAAATCGCCAACCTGGTGAAAAGCAAGTTTCTTAGCTTTGTAACACTGAAGACAAAATTGTAATAGAATGAATAATCCACAACTTGAACAGATACCTTGCATATTGGCCGTAAAGGATCCTTCAAGTTCACAAGCAAATTGTCACATTTCAAGTCAAAATGCACAATATTTTTTGAGTGTAAATATTCCATTCCAAAAGCCGCATCCATGGCAATTATCAGCCTCTTGCGGCGATCAAGATACCTAGAATCAGGATAAGATCATGCAAAAATCTCTTCACCATTTTCTTAAGTAACAAAATGTAAGGGCTTTCATTGAAAAATAATAGCGCCACTTTGTAGAAATGCAATAAATTAAGATGATGGTAATGGATCCTCTTATGTTAAAATTTCTTATGACCTTGTTGTATAAAATTATGTTGCTATCTCTTTCTTTATAAATATTTGCCAATTTTGATAAAGCACTAATGTATAGTGTTGGAAAGTCGCCTTAATTGCAGTCACCCCTAACTCACCTTAGTTGTGGTGGATAGCCCTGGGCATAAGGGGGGTGTGTGTTGGAGATCCCAAATCGACTAGTGATATGGCCAAAATAGAGTATATAAGTGGGGGACAATCCTTAACTTACAAGCCGGATTTGTAGGGTAGAGTTAGGCCTAAAACCCACATTCTAATATTTAGAAAGAAGAGACACAATTTTTACATGACCAAGTCATGTGAAATTTTAATGAGAGGATCCATTCACTGGGAGGATGGATGCATTACCTATCCTTACGAAGCAAAACATTCCTAAGAGAACCATCCACCATGTACTCAGTAACAGTTGCTAATGTTGCTCCTGGTCCATCCTGAACTACACCATAAAACGCTACCACATTTGGATGGTGAAGCTTGGAAAGTATGTCAGCTTCCCGCCAGAACTCTATGGTCTGAGAGTGGAAAGGAATACCATCAATAAAAGAGTGGTCTGACAAAAATATGTGACTAATGAGAAAAGGAACACAATCACTGCAGGTTATTCATAGGCAAGTTACCAGTCTCTCTTGTTCTGAAGATCGACCGGCAAAGCAGCTTTTCTTTATTCGTTTAATTGCAACATCTGATCCCCTCCATTTTCCATGGTACACAGTCCCAAAGGTACCAGAACCCAGCTCTCGCAGTTCTTCAAGATCTTCATTCTTTATGAACTGCAATATGCATTATAAATATATGTATTAAATTAAATGTTAGTAAATCTTATGAACTCAAATTCTATAATGTCATTAGAGAAAAAAAAGTCCAATAAGCAACCAAGCCATCATCTAGTACAGATGTTCTTCAAGTCAACATTATAGAAACAAATTTATGTAGGATATGCCATAGTCATTCATCTTAGTAAAGAGCGCATGTTACTGGGAAAAACAGATTATGTAATGGTTGTGGATTAATGAGTCAATTAACATCAGGGTCACCTAAGAGTGACATTGTACTTTTCAAGAATAAACTCAGATGTAGCATCAAAGTAGTTAAGCAAGGTAGAAGAAATATCCTGCCAGAACATACTTTAACCTATAAATTTCACATATGTTAATATTGTAAGTGTAGGATCAAATGTTAGACAGTAATCCATTTATGACAAGATAGAAAATTGAACTCAATTTCTACAATGGGCAATAGAAAAGTAGACTAAAATTATTAGAGGAGTGCTAGCAACACACTCTTTTTAACACTCTATCAAATTATTAAAAACCACAAAATTAGGAGAGAGACTCATTGAATAGGAAGTAGGACCACAAAAATTAATAATCTTCAATAAATTCCAACTAATAGTATAGAGTGTGTTCAAAAGAGTGTGTTAGAGAGTGTTGTTAGCAATTCTCTGATTATTATTCTCTGTAGAAAAGACAGGTAAATACATCAATGCAAACAAAATGATACATCCAAGCATGATACCTGCACAGTACTGGTGTCAAATTCCCCTGCTACAACCGCATTCCTTGGTTCATTCTTGCCCTCCTAAATTCAATTCATTACAGGATTTGTCAGCAAAAACAGCAAATTTGTGTAGGCTCTTAAAATAAAGAACCACTATAACATACCTGGTATTCAGACTCCTGTGGTCGTATGTTTTCCATTATGGCATCCATGTTTTTATTTTCATTGCCCTTTAGTTGGGAATGCTCATATTTTTGGTGAAAGATACTTGCTTCTGCTTTAGTTGTTACAGGTACATTTTTCTGATTTTCTTCACTAAAATTTAGGTGGGATTCCGTGCGTCCTGCCAAAACACTATCAGCTTGTGGAGGAGCAGATGGCTGAGATTTACTATCCCCCTCTTGTACTTTTCTCACAGCAGACGAAAAAGAGAGATTATCCTGATCAATTAGAGATACATTATCAAACCCCTCTTGGGCCAAGTTCTGAAAATATGACCAACGTTTAGGCTCATGATTGTCCATGTTTAAGCTCAAACCTGCTCTATCTGTTGGTAATGGACCAATGCTTGAGGAATCTTCAGAAAGTACTGCTTTGGAGAACATGTCATAAAGGAAATCACGGGGAAACCTGTCCTCAATATCAATCAGAATGTCGCCCTGAGTAGGTCTGGATTTAGTTTCCGGGGGAAAATCTTGAGAAACTTCTTGGCCTGTGTTTCCAGTTAAAGGAAAAGGCTGGGTTTGGACCTTAGTATCATTATCAGACTCCCTGGTAGAAACCTCAGCCAAATTGAGGTCTGGAAGTTTAGATGCTAGATTCTGATTGTGTTCAACAGAAGGAACCCGACGAAATGCAAGATGTTCAGTACCTTTGGTTTCATCAACTAAGAGAATATTATGGTTTTCTTTGGAGCGATTGGTTTCATTTTCAGAACTAAGGACCTGATCCTCATTTCTAGAAACTTTATTATCTTCTAACACTTGCTTTGACTCAGAATTCACATGCTGTGATAACTTTGAATTCACCTTACTTGTTGTATCAGGCAACTGTTTGTATGTCTGTGGCGGGGCAAATCCATCATCAATGGCATGGCCATCTGCTTGCAAAGGCTTTGCTGATGAGCTGGACATCATGTTCAGATTTGACATATTCCCACTGTGCAATATGTCACTGGATTCTGTAACTGAATTCTTCTGGCTGAAGTCAGAAAGCAAATCTGACATGAGTAAGTGAGAACCATGAGCATCATCTGACTTTGTAGATCGGTTTAGCAAATCTGCCTGGTCCCTTGGAATTCTCTCTGAATAATAGACTCTGTTGGGAAGTGGAGGTGGTTCAAGGTAACTGAAATCAATTACATTGGACTCAGCATCAACATGAGCACGGCTGAATGCATCAGTGGATGTAGTATAGAAGTCATCTTCACCAGACTTAGGAGTCTGTGTGGGATTCATACTACTAGTTAATGAAGAGGCATTTTCAGACTGCTGGTGCTTACCCTTGTTCTTTGATGGCAGTGCAGGATGAAGACCTTCTGATATAGCAGCTGTAGCTGATGCCTCTGATACATTAGCATGCAAATTGCCCTCAAATGGCTGCGAAGGAATAGGATATGGTGGTGCTTCCAAGGGGAAAACTTTTCCTGGGTCGTTGCCTGTATGAATGAAATTATCACCCCTTCTTTTTACCAGCGTTTCTGGCATAGCTGAAATTTGTACCTGCAACTCACTGGATGATTGTCCATCATTCATGATTCCTTGGTTAACAAGACCATGAGTAGGCATAGAAACTGGAATCTCTCCGAGATTGCAAGCGGAGTTGTTGGAAGGACCAAGACCGTGCTGTAGTGGATATTGATTAGCTTCCCCATGGTGAATGACCTGGTCATCATAAAAGAATGGATGGGTTTCATAAGCATTAGAGGAGATTGGAAGCACTGGTTGTGAAGATTGAATAGCCAATGATGGTTTAACATTGTCAGTCAAGGAAGAACTGCTAACACCAAATGTGTCCATAAGAGCTCTGTTGGTCTCCCTCTCATTATTTTGTCCATTCAATTCATGCAAGTTATTAGTAGAGCCGATTTCACCATGAAGGATTGAGTTGCTTCTTGAACCCATGTCCATACCATTAACAGCAACTACATACTGGATTTCAGAATCACCATCAATGCTACCTATACCGAACTGAGTATCATCCAAATCATTTAAAGAGAACAGAAAAATCCTAAGCTTAGTTGATCCTCGTCCGCCTTGTAGATCATGACATTCCTCCATCATATTCCGCAGATCCTCATCAGAAGATACAGAAACTAACGCATCAAGATCTTCTCCAGGGAGCTGATACTTTATCACATGAGCTTCATTATAGATTGATGATGTTTTAAGCATAAGCTCATGAAAACGTATGTCCCTTCTTATACTAATAATACGCGTTTCACCCCCAACATATCTAAGCTTTCCATCACTAGGCCGTGGCAATATTCTACCCCCAAAGCTGCATAGAACCTTCATCTTCAATGATGCACTTTCAGAAACACTAGAGGAGGCAGTACCATGAAGGACTCGGTAACTGTCTTGATTAGATGAAGTTCTAGGAATGGATCGAGCTGAACCATAATTACTTCTGTCCTGGTGTTGAGAAGAGTTCCTTCTGTCAAACTCTTTTGGACCCTTTTCAACCTTTGAGAGCACAGAAATATCTGATCCACTCTCAGATCCTGGATGGCCCAAAATGCCTTTCAATTCCATATAGCCTGCTGAATAATTGGGATCACCCACAACATTTGGAAAGGCAGGCTTCCTGCTGAGATTCACCCTATCTCTCATAAACTCGAGAGCAAATTCCTCACCAGTCTGTATGGAGTAATTCAGTACAGGTTTATTTTCTGACATATTAAATGCCGGAGGTCGTGCATTGATATGCATGCCATCACGAAGGTCTTGTGGGACCAACTGCGGTGCAGAATGGAATTCCTCATTTCTAGGTTCCATGGAATTATATTGATGTTTCTGCATCCTTGGCTGTCTAATCAAAGCCTCATTTGTAAAGTTAAATGCATGGATTTACTGTAATGCCACAGTACTGGAAAGACACTTAACATCATGTAGAAATAATGCACCTAATACTGTAAATTCAATTTCCAAATCTCACAAACAGGACTGCTAACAACTCCAGAAGTTTGAATTCTTTACCCATGGCAATGGGTCAGAAGGAAGCTTTACTGATGCTCAAGTTTATGTCACCATAGTGAACACCTGAAGAAGCTTCCAAAGTCTTGAGAATTCTCGAGAATAGGTACTTTCTTCAAAGATCAAACTACCTTCGGAATATGTCACCCTGTGTGCATGTTGAAATTTAGAAACTGCTTAGCTTATAAGATGTAGCAAGATATAGAAACAACTAGATAATAGGAAGGGATACAAGATAAAAAGATCACAAGAATTATACCCAATAAAATCAATTGGAAAATATATCACCAACATATTAGAATTGTCATGATATTCAATTTCTCGTATACCACTAGCAATTTTATTTACCCATACATGAGAAATAAAATATAGTTTTGGCCTCTTATAATTGTTTGAAGGACACAAAATCTCACAAAACTAATCTCTCTAACAATCTTAAGGTTGAGGATACTACAGATCTAAGATTGTTCCTTCATGGTCTTCATTTGTTAGTAATCAGATAGTAGACTCTGGTCCTTGGATAAAATAAGTTCTTTATTTTGTACTTATTTCTTTCAGTCCCTAGTTCATTCCTTAACTACTTCTCATTACTTACACTAACTACATAATAAGAAGAAGAAAAAGATTTATAAACTGGAACTTCTTGTTCTGAAAATTCCTTATCTAATATGCATCAGCTAAAACATTGTCAACTCATAGAACCATAGCAGGATGTAGTGAAGCAAAACCCAACACCAACTATAAAAAAATGGGGGAAAAGATATTACCCATCATTTTTTTAGCAAATCAAACCACATGCAAAGATCAAATGGAGGAAAAAGTCAATAAACAATTAAGGTCACCTTAAAAAAAAAGACCCATATATTTGATCACTGCTGCTCAACTCTCAGGATTATATAATCCACAAGTTATCAAACTTAGGTCTTAACTTCAACCTTTCCCCATCAAAACACAGCATGGAGGATCATAAGTACACAAGTCAAATTTGATTCAATTAACAGCAAAAGACATCATCAATCACAAAATCACAGCTGAATCAGGAAAAGGATGAATCAGAATCAACTAAATACCTGACTGATGATTGTTTTGAGCTTGATACAGCCTTTGGCTCAAGAAGGTTTCAGAGGAAGAGCCATGGCTGGTATCCGGGGGAAAACTAAAATCATATGAAAAGGTATATATGGGAAAGAAACCAAAAAGAATCCAACTTTGTCTACCCCATCTTTTGATTTACCTTTTTTTTTTTTCTTTTGGGTTCCAAACTGTCTGAATCTACTTCTACTTCAATGATCCTTTTGGAACAAAATGACAGCACACACACACACACTCTCTCTCTTCTTTCTCTCTCTATATCTGTGGATTTGAGAAGCTGTGTGTTCCTATTTCGGAATAAAATAAGTTTTTGTGTCAGCAAAACAGTCAAAGAAGTGAAGAAACAGTTATGTCCAAAAATTTGTACCTTTTTTTATTATTCTTACTGCAACAGTTCGTTAATCGTTAGCCACGTGTTGGTTTTTCAAGGAGAGAAATTAACGTTATTATTATAATATATATATATTATTATTATTATTATTATTATTATTATATATACTAAAAAATAATAAAATTTTACCAACAACTTGTTGAAAAACGTTAGAATTGACGACGGTGAACGTTTTTAAAAGCATATAATATAAACCTGTTGAATGAGAAAAGAAAATAATTGTATTAATAATGTTTGTATAATTAATGAAAAAAATTAAATTTGTTCTCAACTAAGTTTCATATTTTAATGAGGTAAAATTACTATAAATGCTAATTAAGTAAATATTTCTAAGATAAATAATTATCAAACTTCTATTATTTGGTCGACTTTTCTTATCATTCCGAATATTACACACTTTAGTTTATTTAATTACTTTTTTTGGATTCCTTTTTAAAACAGAACTTGTTGAAATATTTATTTCGTTCTTTTTATATAGTGATGAATTAAACTTTTTTTTTTTTTTAATTTTGTATGTGACTGAGAATTCTCTCAGAAAAAGCTATAAACTTTGGAATAATTGGTATAATTATAGGTAAGATTTGTCTGAGATCATAATTCACTTTTCCAGATTTTGCTGATCAAATAAAAAAAAAAATTCACTTTTCCTGTGACTGGATATTTGTGGATATGTTTTGATCAAATTAAAATGGATCATAAATATGAAACCAAATTATAACCCGTGAATTATTACTCTAGCAATCATCTGCATACAACAAAATGATGCTAATTTTATTTTCCAATTTCAGTTAGCTTATTGAACTCCAAAATGTGAATTTGGATATCGACACTTTAAAATTGAGCCATCGCTACAAGATAGTAAAGCAAAAACATATGGTAGAAAAAGAAAGTTTAATTTCGAAAATTGCGTACTCATTGTTCATAAAACAAATGATAGCTTATTTATCAAAACCAACCTGTAAGATGAAGGTTGTCTTTCAATTATATACTTTACTTTGGTCATGTCAATAGTTAATATGAGATCTCCAACATGTGGCAATAATAAATCCAATGCTTCTAATCCAAGATTTAAGAATGAGAAAGGAAAAAGGAATGTGAAAATTAAAAAGAAAAAAAAATTGGTAGCCAAACAGAAACTAAAATGACATTTGAATTTCTATTAAAGCAGTTGAATGTACAACAAAAATTTAATCAGGCAAGCATTGAATCATAAAAAATAATAGAGTACCAGATAGCACTGCCTCTGGTAATAAAATACAACTTTGGAGTACCATTCAATGAATAAATTTAACTGTATCCAATTTTATCAAGAAAAAGCATCAATACCAAGATTGGTGTAAGAGGGGGGGAAACCAACATCAGGATCTGTTTCAATCATTTAGATGCCTTCTGTGTTTTGGTTTGGCTAGCAGCTGCAGACATTACGCGCAATCGACTGGCTATTTCTGTGAAGGATGGCCTGGCTGCAGGATTAGGTGCCCAACACTGCTCCATCAGTGTTCTCCATTCATGATCACAATGATCTGGGATTGTTGGCCTTAATGTGTTATTCACAATCCCACCTGTATAGGCAGAAAGAAATTAGTTAGTAGAGCCAGTATGATAAATAGATAACAACTAGTGGACTACGAGAATAGTATGTTTGTATGCCTGTTTGAGACTGGCATATGCGTGTCATTTCCAAAGCAACATAAGGTTGCTTCTGCGCTTTTCTTATATCATTGACATGAAAATGTAGCTGTGACAATCCTTAAGGCTATGTTTGGATACCTGATGATGAGTGGAATCGAATGAAATGGAATGAAGTTACCATTCCATTGTTTGGATACTTTTATGATTGAATGGAAAATTAAAAACTGGTTCCATCCCAGACCCCTCAAATTGAAGGGGGAGAAAAGGAAGGATATTGAATGGAATGTATTTCATTACGTTCCATTTAATTTCATCCTTATTTTAAACAATCCATTCAATGGAATTTAGCATTATTCTACTCCATTCCACTTTAATCCATCATCTTCTTCCATCTATCCAAATATAAGGGGCAGGAACCTAATTGTCATAGGAACATCGTGAACGTGAAAAGGCAGACACAAGCAATTTGGCCAAGTGCTGTAAAACTTTGATCACATATATCATATGATAACATAGTTGCCTAACACATTTTAGTGTGATGCCCCGTGTCCTAGGTGTTAAACCCTAGGATTTCTCCTCCTTTTCATCTTCTTTAATTTGTGATATATTATTACACACATTTTCATTTGATATATGCTAGTTCTTTTGAAAGCCCAACGTTCCTCACCTTAATTCTCAACTTTGATTACCAATTTCACAAAATCTTGTAAGGTCATTGTTTAAAGAAACTACAGAAGAAGCTTTCCTAATATTGTTAATTCAATGAAAAGTAGAAACCATTTTCAGGAGGACGCAGCAAGAATGTAGTTGCACAGACATGAAAAAGAACATAAGAAAAATATCATACCTATGATTGCACCATAGTGCATATTGGCATATGGCTCCTCACCAGTTAGAATCTCCCATAATACTATGCCAAAGGAGAACACATCAACCTACAAATCAAAATTCAATTTCAGCAATCAAAAACTATAAGCACCAAGGAGATATATAAGGATTGTAAACGGAAATTATTTAATTTTCAGATATTCCTTTCCAAAAATTATCAAGGTGAAAGTTCCAAGCATCCCTTATTCTCTTATGAAAAGATTTCCAAAAGTAGAAAAAGATATAAACAGGAATTCAGGAAATTTTACACGTTTAAAATGTTTTAAAAAAATCTGCATAATTTTCTATTCCAACGCTTAGTTATCAATCTTGGATAGCAGCACATAGCAGTCAAGCCCAAAAATGTTATGGCAGGATAGCACATAGCAAGACGACCACTATTCTGAAATTTTTTATGCAGATTAAACAATTTATACAATATATATAAATGCTCAATAGTTAAAAAAGAAATTACTCAAAATTCAGAAAAGAGGTGATTCATAGATCAGAACAGAAAAAAGAATGAAGGGTGGGTGCCACCGGAAATACTGCTAGAGATGGGAGGGTTTTGGACACAGTGTGGCTGTTGTACAGTAGAAAGGAGTGTGGGAAACTATCCAATTAGGATTTTTTTTGAGTTCTGGAAAGGGGGAAAGAAATTTCAACTTTGCCTCTAAAAAACACCCAAAATGATGCTGTTTTGAGGGCAAAAATAGTTTTTCTAAAACTCCTCACTCTAGTGCTGCTAAAGGCCGTGATTGTGTCAACGACAGTTGCAACTTGACACACACCACTATTCAAATTTTGTAGCAGTCCACAGCCACTCCACACTGCTATGCTGCTATAGCACACTATCAATAACTAAAGCTCAAAAGTGAGAGGAAGAATGTAGTCCTACAGTCCAGGTATTATGAACTAGTTAAAGAGACTTTTGCTATTTGAGATTAAGGCTAGTTTAACATCAAGAAAAGACAACTCGGCTCCTTAGTTAAATTTCAATTATTCATCATGTGATCATAGAAAAAACATTTCATTCAGGCAACTAAAAATTCTACCTTTTCTGAGACCTTGTTGCTGCTACCATTCAGCAGCTCTGGTGCCATCCAAGGAAGAGTCCCCCGCACACCACCAGAAACCAAGGTATTTCGTTTAATTTTTGACAAGCCAAAATCCCCAACCTGGAAAAACAAATTTTACTCAACCTCTATTTTAAATGCAGAACATTTCATATTTATAGAAAACTGGAGAAAAAATTCCAGCTTAGATACCTTGCATATAGGCCGCATAGGATCTTTCAAGTTCACTAACAAATTGTCACATTTTAAGTCAAAGTGTACAATATTTTTTGAGTGCAAATATTCCATTCCAAAAGCTGCATCCATTGCAATTATCAGTCTCTTGCGACGATCAAGATACCTGCAATGAAATCTAGATCCTTCAGTAAAAAAAATGAAATTCATCATCACCAAACACACATAAGTGTATATATTATCATGCATTTCATGAGACAGGAATTGTTATTGTTTTTCAAAACATGACTTTCACTTCAAATAAGAGGCAGTAGTAAGCCTTCAGCTGATGATAGCACTATACTGGTTAGTTTTTAAATACAATGATCTGAACAAACAAATCAATATTTTAGGCAATTGATTAATAAAACTAAATAATAAAAATGCAAAAACATTTTTCTAAGTGCATTACCTATCCTTGCGAAGTAATACATGCCTAAGAGAACCATCCACCATGTACTCTGCAACAGTAGCCATCGTTCCTCCTGGTCCATCCTGCACTACACCATAAAATGCCACCACATTTGGATGATGAAGCTTGGAAAGAATTTCAGCTTCCCGCCAGAATTCTACAGTCTGAGAAATCAAACAAATATCATCTCACATGCCTCAAAATCTATCAATCATTGAAGCACTTTCAAGTAAATTTAGTGGGAAGGAAAATAAGTAAGAAGAATAAAAAGGTAGGAAATAATTTATAATAAAAAGAGATAGTGCACACCATCCAACAGAAATTAAATTATAACTTACCAGTCTCTCTTGCTCAGATGATCGACCAGTGAAGCAGATTTTTTTTATTCTTTTAATGGCAACATCTGATCCTCTCCATTTTCCATGATACACAGTCCCAAAGGTACCAGAACCCAGTTCCTTCAGCTCTTCAAGATCATCATTCATTATGAACTAAAAAGTGCATTAGAATAAAAAAAGAAATGGATTAAAGATTTTCGGGCCAGTGTTCAACAAGAGGGAGCAGGAGGAAGAACAACCAATTTATAAAAATGAAAATTAGGCCATGTCCATGGAGTGTTAAACCAGTAAGGATTTTATATATAACCTGTAAGGAATTTTAAGTGCCATTCTTCTAAGAGTGTGTTTGGTTTGCAGTTGGGTTGGCCAAAACATCCATTGAACGGAGAAGTAACAAATTGTTACTTCTCATTTTTGTGTTTTGGAAAGTGGGATTTCCCGTTTGCATCATTGCAAACGGGTTCCCAAACACACACTAAATGTAGGAGATTGGAAGTAGAACAAAAAGCATTGGGGGATTCTAATTGCTATTATAGCAACGTATTTGGCACTGATAGGATTTAAATGGAAACAGGAAGGTAGGAATGGATTAACATGATCAGGTCATGTTTGTCACTAAAATGCAAGCCTCCAAATCTACTGCAAAGTGCAAACCTAAACTTTTGAACCCAACTTAATCAAATCTCAATAATTAAATGAATAATTAAGAACCAGACCAGTAAAATATGTCATTCTCAATCCTATTCTTAGTAGCATTCATTTATACACAAGACAACAATCCATTTACAGAAATCGGATAACCAGTAAGGAATTTTCTTTACCAAAATCCTCTTTAATTCCCCTCCCACAATTGCAAACACAAGAATAAGCATGTTACCTGCAAGGTACTCGTATCAAACTCTCCTAAAGAAGGATCTGGAGGAGGTAGATTGCTATTCCTTTTTTCAAACTTCCCAACCTAAGTGATAAGAACTTCTGTAAGCAGATAAACTCATAAACATATTTATACATAATCCAAAACCAAAAATAGTTAAAATCATACCTCATATTCTGACTCTTGTGCTCTTATGTTTTCCATCATAGCATCAAATTGCATACTTTCAGTGTCGTTAACTTGGGAATTATCATAATTTGACTTCAGAACAGTGGTTTCTGCTCCAATCCTTCCATGCAAGTCTCTTATATTTTCTTCAACAAAATCAAGGTGGGACTCTGCATGGTTCAGAGAAACTTCATCAGTTGTTAAAGGTGTAACATGTTGAGCCCTATTATCTCCAACCACTTTTCCTAGCGAAAAACCAAGATGATCCTGGTCAATAAGAGACACATTATCAATCCCTTCTTGAGCCAATTTTTGAAAATATGACCATCGTTTAGGATCACGATTTTCCATGTTTACACTTAAGCCCACTCCATCTGAGGCTAATGGATGCAGACTAGAGGGATCTTCTTCAAGTACTGCTTTAGAGAACATATCAGTGAAAAATTCACGGGGGAACCGATCATTAATATCAATAAGGAT
Source organism: Pueraria montana var. lobata (assembly GCA_026413185.1). Classification (NCBI taxonomy): domain Eukaryota; kingdom Viridiplantae; phylum Streptophyta; class Magnoliopsida; order Fabales; family Fabaceae; genus Pueraria; species Pueraria montana. Next base: position 19,137,508 of record CM048649.1, on the reverse strand, counting down.
GTCACCTTGTGCTTGTTTGGAAACAACATTTGAAGGAAATTCTTCAGAATCATCTTCTGTAGTTGTATTCCCATTTACGGAAACAGGTAAGGCTTGCACATTAATATCCTCATTAGACTCCTTCACAGAGGTATCCCCCCAATCAACCTCTGGAAGATTGGATGCTGGATCATCAAGGTGCTTATCAGAAGAAACCATGTGCAAATTAGGCAAGTCTGGTTTGCTGGCTTTTGTCTCATCAATTAGGGGTTTGTTATAGTTATTGTTACTATAAATTTCCGTTTCCAACCCAACATTATCCTTATTTAACACATCTTTGTGTCCTCCATTGTCCGATAATACCTGCTTCAACTCAGGACTCACATGCGCAGTTAACTTTGATTTCATCTGACTGCTTGCATCAGGCAGCTGTGCCTGTTTGTATATTTGATGATTGACAGCCCTATTATTAACAGCATAGCCATCTGCATGCAAGGGCTTTTCTGCGATGCCTAATTCCTCAGTTAGATTAGGCAGATTTCCATCATGCAACTTGTCACCAGATTCTGTAACTGTATCTGGTGGGTTGACGTCAGAAAGTAAATCTGAAACATGAAACTGAGAACTGTGTGTATCATCTGATTTTGAGGACCGATTCAGCAACTCTAGTTGTTCCCGTGGAATTCTCTCCGAATAGTAAACTCTTTTAGGAAGAGGAGGAGGATGAAGAGAACTCAAGTCAGCTACATTGGAGTGGGAATCAGCATAAGCAGGACCAAATGCACTGCTAGATGTAGAAGAAGTCTCTTCATAATCCTGGAGCTTGTCCATCTTTGTTGGATGCAATGAATGCCCCTCTGGTGCAGTAACTACAACTGATGCTTCAGGAAAATTATTTTTCATGTAACCGTTAAGCAGTTGGGCAGGAGCTGGTGATGGTAATTCTGAGGCTAAAACTTTCCCAGGGTCACTTCCATGTTGAATTGAACTATCAACCATCTTGTTTGCCAATGTTCCTGGTATTTCTGAATTTTGTACTTGTATTCCACGAGGTGGAAGGCCTTCACTCAAAATCCCTTGTTGATTAACGAGCATATGAGGAGGCATAATGATAGGAGTCTCTCCAATAACAGGTTCATGAGAAGGATTAAGGCCATGATTAATAATATATTGATCACTAGGTTCCCCACGGCGCATCATTTGATCACCATAAAACTGTGGATACGCATCATAAGAAATTGTGGAAGTTGGTAGCACTGGTGGTGAAGACTGAGTAGCCAATGATGAGTCAAAATTGTTGGTCAGGGGAGCACCTTGTGCAATAGATTCTACACCAACTCTACTAATCTCCCTGTCAATACTTTGCCTATCCAATTCATTTATATCATTTGCAGAAAAACTGACACCAATCATGGTTGTGTTTTTTCTTGATTCCAAATCCATGCCATTAACAGCAACAACATACTGGATCTCAGAATCATCACCGATGCTGCTGAGACCAAACTGAGCATCCTCCAAATCACTCATTGAGAACAAAAACATCCTAAGCTTTTGTGATCCTTCTCTATCTAGTAGATGATTACATTCTTCCATCATATTCTGCAAATCCTCATCAGATGACACAGATACCAAAGCATCAAGATCTTCCCCTGGAAGCTGATACTTGATTGCATGAACCTGATTATAGATTTGTAATGCTTTCTGCATGAGCTCCTGCCAAGATATGTCCTTTCTGATTCGAAGAATACGTGTTTGCCCTCCAACATACCTTAGCTTTCCATCACATGGTCGTGGCAATATTCTACCACCAAAGCTGCAAAGAAACTTCATCATCATTGATCTATCATAAACTCCAAAAGAGCCATACCCAGGCATAAATTGTCTATTGTCCTGATTCAATGAAGTCCTTGGCATCGATCGAATTGACCCATAGTTGCTTCTGTCTCCAGGTAATGATGTATTCATCCTATCAAACTCTTTTGGATATTTGTCAACCATTGAGAGCATAGAAATATCAGATCCACTTTCAGATCCTGCATGACTGATGCCTAAAATGCCTTTCAGTTCCATATAACCTGGGGTATAATTGGAATCGCTGACATTTGATAACATAGGCTTCCTGATATTCACCCTATCTCTCATAAATTCAAGAGCAAATTCCTCGCCTGTCTGTATGGAGTAATTAAGTACAGGTTTAACTTCTGATGTATTGAGGTCAGCTGGTCTTCTACTGGCATGTGTGCCATCCATATGGTCCTGCATCACTGACTGTGACCCAGGCTGGTGGTATTCATCATGTCTAGGTTCCATGTTATTGTATAGAACCGTGTTTTGGAATCTTGATTGTTCCATCACACTATCTTTTTCTTCTTTATAATAGAAAAATACATTAAAAATCTGAGTCAAAAAGAAGCTCTACACTTTTAGTAACTGAGCAGTTTTAGTCACTGTATAGAAATTTGAAGAAGCATCTGCAATCTTCAAAACTATCAATAACAGTTGTACTTGTTCTCCCGAAATGCAAATTAATATAAAGCAAGCTCCCTGTAAAACACAATGGAATCAAGACAAGTTCTAGCAACAAATTAACATTCAATAAGATGTCACTATAGATGGAAACAAATATATGACGTTCCCACAGATGACAATATATGCTAAGTTACAAAAAGAATAAATATAAAAAAAAGCCAGCACAAGGGCTGCCACACCTTTTGCTAAATTAACATTTACAACTTTGAATGCAATAAATATGGTACTAAATGATGGATTTGGGGCAGTGAAAAGATACTCTATTTATTTAATGGACAACTTTAACTGCCTTTCCATGGCTAAAGGGCTGTTTTGTCTTTGGGGCATGACTTGGATGACTATACATCACAGAGACCATGCAAACTTGCAAATGCCTCAGTAAGTTATGGAATAAATTGCAAAACGATAATAACATTGGCATCTTATTAGCTCTTCAACTAGTCTAAAATGTTTTTAGGTGTTGAATTCCACAAAATGTCTAAAGCTTTTGATGATCTTATATGCATGAAAACTGACAAACCGATTGTGTTCAGGGCAAAATCAGACAATATTCAAACACAGTTGCAAGTAGCAGTTAAGCAAGAGAGACCATCACCACCACCAATCCAAAAAAAATGAAACACCAATGAACAACAATAGAAACACATTTAAATGTAACAAATTTGGTCACAATCTAGACTCCACCAGGAACATAATCAGACCCCCTTCAACTTCATCTCAATCCCTAAGCCCAAGTTAATCAATCTAGGGTTCTAGCCACAATAGCTGAACTTCACAATGAGGGACACAAAACCAAAAAACAGAAAAAACCAACAAAGAGAATCACAAACACAGCAAAATACAGACAGAATATGAGACTGAATCTAGCCACCCAATGAAGCCAAAACGCTAATAAAAAACAAAACTTTCCCTTACCCAATGCTCTCAGCTCAAAAGATGCAGCTACGGGCCAAGAAGGGATCACAGTAAAGACCAAATTTTGAATCCAGAAATAGAGGTTTGAGAAGAAAATGAAACGAACCCAGTTGTTTTTTCTCCGCAGTAACGTTGGTTTGACACCACAGTGTGAATCAACTTGTACTTCAAGTTGTTGAACTCCTTTCAGCAGAAAAAGACGGTTCTTTTCTCTCTCTACCAGTTGCACCCACCGTCCTTTCCGTTTTCGTTTGTGCCGAAATTAGATTTATTATTATTTTTTATTTATTTCTGCATTTAGTCAAACGAGAAAAAATCAATCTAGCTCCTTCCTTGCAGATAAATACAGAAGGGGACAACGTGACCATTTCTCTGCTACCAACTTTCTTTTTGTTAAATCATGTGTATTGATATTCGAAGAAAAAAACAGGTATATTTAATGATTTATATGATTTTTTTGTGCAGATGATTAATATGATTTAAAAGTGATTAATTCTTATTATATAATATTCACACACAAAAATTCTTATTATATAATAATGCTTTAATCGAAACTCATTGTATTTATAGAAATGATAATTATAGAACAAATTCTAAAACAAAGTTTATAATTAAGAGAGAGAAAGAGAGAAAAGAAGAAAAAAATTGAATTTGAAATATAATAAATATTAGGGTGAAGGAAAAAGATACACACAAAAAATAATATTGGATAAATTGTTGTATGAATTGTTGTACATGTATCACATTTCTTATACACATCAAGATTTTTAAAATGGATGAAGTCACTTGACACTTATTAAAAGTTCAAATATTTAAGTGGATGTAGTGTAATTCAACTAGTAATAAATTAAATAATATTATTTTATTTTTTATATTATATATAAATAATATTAAATAAAAATGGAATAATATTTAAGTTTAATAATATATAAATAATATTCATAATCTTATAATACTATAAAATTAAATTTCATTTACAAATGTCATAATTTATAATTCATAACATATATTTAAAATTAAATATAGAATTAAATTAAATATGTCATAATATTTAAGTTTAATAATAAAAATATTATTTATTAACAATTATAATTAGAAACTAAATAAATATAATTAATATAACTATCAATCATTATAATATTGAATTAAAATTTTATAAATCATTGTAATATTAATTTTTAATTAAAACTCTTAAAATGTGGGTTATAAGTATAACTCAATCTTACAAAACTGGCTTGTAAGGTGAGGGTAGTCCCCCACTTATATATACATACTCTATTTTGGCCTTATCTCTAGCCAATGTGAGACTTGGATTTTTTCCAATACACCCCTCACGTCTAACACTTTTTGGGTTTGATGTGTAGATAATATGGTGGGCAGCCCATTTAATGGATCTACGATAGGCTTTGATACCATCTAGAATGTAGATTTGGGTTTTACTCAATCCCAAAAGCTAGCTCATAAGGTGAGGGTTGTCCCTTACTTATATATCCTATTTTGGCACTATCTATAGCCGATGTGGGACTTGGGTTTTCCCATTACATCTCTTCACACTTAGCACTTTTGGGCTTGGTGTGTGGATAATATGGTGGGTGGTCCTTTGGTGGATTTAGGATAGGCTCTGATACCATCTTAGAATAGTGGATTTGGGCATAACTCAACCTTACAAAACAAGCTTGTAAGATAAGGGTTATCCTCCACTTATATACTCTATATTGACCTTATCTCTAGCCAATGTGGGACTTGGGTTTTTCCTAATAAAAACCTTAAAAAATATTTTCTTCCAAATCAATTCGAACTGGTTATGTTTGATTTGAATGAGTAGATCATCAGTTTTGTCCAATTTTGCACTAACTCATTTCAAATCCAATTTTTAAATTGAATAATAATTCCCTATTGTTTTCCTCTTGAAATAGAAGTTTCATGCATCGTTTACCCCTTCCCTTTCCCTCTTTTATGTATGCTTGATGGATTTATCTGATGAGCCAAATTTGGCCTAATATTTTGATTCGGTTGAAAGATCGGAACATCATAATCAACTTTTTCATGCTACTTAGAATACCTCCCCACCAAGATAACTTGCACTTACAACTCGATTATTAAAGATTTGACTTGTTCATTCTACTAGAGTGACAACAACAATAACAATAGTTGGTGACTTGGTTAATAATGGTGAATACAAGAGGATGAATGCATAAGAAAAAAGAGTATGGGAATTTTGGGTTAAATGTCAAGAATCAAGATGTTACGTGAGAGATGGAAAAGGATAAAGAAATGACTAGGAGAAAAGAGAGAAATAAAAATTTACTTTTTTGAAGAAAATAAATAATAAATTACTATTATGTCCCTAAAATAAAGTAATTAAAATAAAGATGATTAGGATTTTGGTCCAAAAGTTTCGATGTAGGTTGCAAACATACTCCAACTAAAGGAAGGTAAGAGTATATTAGCAAACCGTTATATATATATATATATATATATATATATATATATATATATATATATATATATATATATATAAACACTATCAGACTTCATAGGTTTCTTTTAAGCTTGAAGTCTGACATTTTTATTTAAAAAAGGCTTTTTAAAAAGTTTAAGTATGACTTTTCTAATAAACAGTCTAGACATTATACAAATCACATTGTGGGCCCCTAACAAACTGCTTGGCCTATTTCCATCCCTACATACAAGCACAAGATAATTACAACAAACCATCACACCAAGTGTAAGGTCAATAATCGAAACAATAAAATTCTTCAAGTCCTTTATCATCATTCATGCTTCTTCACAATTCTAAGGAATTAGTCAATTTTACTAATGAAAGAGTCCAACCGGTCAGACACGTCGAGTTTAGAGTAATTATTGGGGAGATGTCGCTTGTCAATACTATCAAAGTCAAATTCACGGTGGTCGATTGCTCGTCAACTTATAATGTCATCCTCGATAAATTGACCCTTAAAGCATTAGAAGTAATCTCATCCACCATGCATTGAAGATAAAGTTTTGTTGTTAGGGATGTTGTAATGGTCAAAGAGGATCAATTGGCAAGTTGGAATTGCTATAGATAGTTGTTGAAGATTACACGTCACAAATGACATTAGATCCCCTAATTAGCACAGAAGGGGCAAAAAATAAAAGGAAATCAAAGAGATTGTTAACTGAAATAAGAGACAAAGTGGAATGCTTAGAAATGAGGCTACGACCATAGGGCGAATTTATTAAGGTTCAAATTAGGTCAAACCCCTCCTAAGTGACACAAGTCAAGCTCACAAGAGTCATAATATCATTAAAGGTGCTTGAAAAATTTATCGACATCTTGAGAAAGAACATTAATGTCTTTGCATGGAAGGCAAGTGATATGCCCAGTATAGACCCATACTTCATCTACCATAAATTGGACATTGATCGGAAAGTTAAACCAATATAAAGACTAAAAATATATTTAAGTCGTTAAAAATTATTATGAAAAAGTGTGCTTTTAGTATATGCTAACCTATAGGATTTAAAAGGATTTAGACACAATAATGAAAAATGGGATGTTTTGTGTAATGACTTATGCTAGGAGACACTAATTTCATGTAAAAGGTGAACACACAACATTGTAAAGAAGTTGGGTATGAGACAACGTAGCTCCTACTTTGACAATTGATAGCTAACTAGATTGTCTTATATATAAGCATACATGTGCATGCATTGCTTATAACTAATGTGGAAACCTATTGCAATGGATCTTACTCAATTTCAAGATACATAACCACCAACGAAATCTCCTTTTTATGGGCTAAGGACCCATTCGAGACCTATTACACCATTCAAACTTGAATCACATGGTGTTTCATGCTTCTTACATTCAAACTAGAGCATTCTTAAGGCCCCATTAAAACTCCTTATTGTTATTCTCGTAGGCCAAATAACGAATCATGATCAACCACAAATCCACGAACTTGAATAATCACAAACCTCGACCTGTTATTTAACTTGTAGAGCTCAATCAATCAAATTAGCCGGAGACTTGTGATAGTCACAATATCCTAAAGGACTTACTCGTGTGATGCGTAAGTCCCCTAGGGATTTAACAGGCTCATCCCAAGTTAATTGGGGCATCAAAACTAGCAAGAAAAATATAAGGAGTAGAGAAATTTAGGAAGAAATGAGAGAAAAGATTTTTCGATGTATCAAAGGAGGGAGAGCACCTAATTAGAAAGGGGTCACATTCTTTTCAACAATGCGTAATAAAATCAATATAATAAAATTAATTAACCAGAAATAATAAGTCATTAATATACTTAAAAGAATTAACAAAGCCAATTTAAAACAAGTAATAGGACTAATTAAAATGGTCATAAAGTTTGACATAAATGTGATTAAACTGAAAATTATTTCATAAAAGGTAACTAGAAACTTTTTGAAATATCCAAAATTCACAACACTTATTAGGACTTTCAAAGTGTTCGGGAGTTAAAAAAGCCCAACTTTCTAATACCTAATAGCTATGTTTAGATATCATAATTTGTTTTTTTGACATATAGATATCATAATTGTAACTTACATCTAAATATTATTATCTCCAGACCAAAACTTTTGATGTTTAAGATTAATGCACATAGTTTAAGAAACATTTAATATTACTCACAAATAATATATTTAATCTAAAATACACTAATTTAATATCTATGATAAAAGTAATTGTGAAAATTTAGGCCATGGTAAATAGAGGTATATATGGAAGAAAATAATTAATGAGACTTGAAATATGTGAAACATTAATAATTTTGGAAAAAAAAAACAAGAAACTAAAACACGAAAAGTTTTGGTCCAAAGAAAGTATAAATAAAACCCCTTCAACTATTATGTACACTTTTATCTTCTTAAATTTAATCCATTACTTTAAATGAGCCAATTTCACATTATTACTCTATTGATCCATACATTGACTTGAATATTAAATTATTTGTGCAGATATTCACACTATTCTAGAGAACTCATGATCATTATATTACCACTATCTTTAACACGAGAATCTAATTGATAAAAAGAACCATTATAGCCTCGGTTAGATCTAGTACATTTTCGTACAATTTATGAATGCATAAAATATTAATACAATTTATGATTTATGATTGCATAATAAGGTCCTTCTATGTAATCAAGTATTATCGTCGTTTTCTTAAAATTTCATATTATTTACGTATAATACGTGCATAAATATTAGGTGTGGTGGTAGTTCTTATTCTATTGTACAACTTCAATGCAAATAGCTATTAAATAATATTTGAATAATATATTAATATTCAAATACAATACAGCAACACTAAACATTAAACCATTAGAATTGTATTCACCAAAAAAAAAGAAAAGAAAAACCCATTAGAATTGTTTTAACCAGCTATATTATAGCATAGTTACAACATCGTAAAAAGTTACAATGAAAAAAAAAAGAAAATCATAACAAATTCAGATATGCATAATTTGTTTCAATTAATGACTATTCGTCTTGTTCTTGCATTAAGCCAATTATTACTTATTAAAAAAACAATTATTACTTTACACCTATTACCATTTCAATCTTCCACTTATCCTTTGCATTTTACCCAATTTTACGCACATTATTATCGGATGAGAATTTAGGTGTATTAATTATTTAACACCACTCAGAAATAGCATATTATCTCTATATGTATAAAATAGGTGATAGACTGATAGGTGATTCAAGTTGTTTTCAGTTTAACAAATTTTTATTTCAACAAGTTTTTCACATTTCACAATTGCAATTTTATGATGGTATTTAGTTCACAACCTAGTGTCACTCACACTTGATAAAGATGTCATATTTTGTTTGACATATTTCATCATACACCTTGACCTTGTCATCATTCTTCTCAAGCAAAATAAAAAAATAAAAATAAAATAAGAAAACAGAGATAGGAACTGGGTGTACAATGAAAATGGAATGAACTAGTTAGAGTATGAAATCACAACTCTTTCATCACTAACGAAAATATTGGGCCTAATTTGGTCTCAATACTTATTATTTGGTCGTTCACGCAAGTGAAGAAGACGGTGCTGAAAGGGTACGTTATCTGAATAATTAGCTAGGCTTCTGAAAGTGATGTATCCAAAAAAAGTTAGGGTTATCAAAGTAAGGGCATTTTTGACATAAAAAAATCAATCAAAGTAACGATAAATGCCACATGCATGGGAGATTGCCATTGCTTAATTAAACGGACCATTCTTAGAATCACAATTAATTCACAAAGTAACTTGTGCAATCAGGTTTAAAAATAGAAGGTTAGGTGAGTATAATTTGTCAAATAAATTATGATCTTAACCCTGATGTATGGATAAAAAAATAAACACCTTGAAAAATTACAATCTATTTACTTTATCAAATCTAACTAATTCAATTCTGAAGAGTTGATCGAGTGAAACAAGATATGATCTCGCATATGACAGGTCGTGAATTTGAATTCCTACTCTTCTTCTTGGAGTGAGGTAAAATGTAAATATTTCTATAAATATTCTTTTAAGTCAAAAATGTAGTCATCTAAATTATCATATAGAGACTTTTCCTACCTTGGAGTGAGACATCATTACCTCCTTCTAATTTTTTTTTAAAAAAAAATCTAGCCAGTTTAAAAATGTAGTTATCTCAAATTTAGTGCCAATGCATTCTTTAACGCTCTGTTTGTTTCAAAAGATAGAAATAATATTGAGAAGATAGAAATGAATGTTGTAGGTTTGATAGGATTGAAATAGGTAAGAAATAAATTTAAAAATGGTGGAATCCACATGTACTATTTCTCTCCTATTTCTATTCATCTCTCTATCTCTCTCATCATCTCTTTTCTATTTCTTTTCAATCAAATAACTTTACTTATTATTTTATTTCTCATCTATTTCTACTCTCTCTACTTTATTTCTCTCTATTTTATTTCTCTCTTCTATACCAAACACAGCCTAACGAGGAAAAGGTTTGTTCGGTTTCAGTGATATATATCATTGTTAACTCCATGTTTCAAAAAGATAAAACGGCGTAGCTTAGAAGCAAGGGGCGCGTGATGGAAGTGAAAACCAACTATAAACACTATGGGCAAGGAAGAAACGTATAAGATCTTCCCAAGTATCGGAGGAAGGAACAGTTGGGTTTTTATTTTATTTTATTTATTTATTAATCGAACAGTTGGGTTTGAGAAAATATTTTTTATTATAAAAATATTACCTTATTTTAATTTTATCTTTTATTTTCAAAAGTTTAACTTTTTATTATTTTTATTTTTTCATTATTTTTATATAAATTTTTTAAATAGGAAATAAAATAAAATAAGATTATATTTTTCTAATTAAAAATAAAATAACAAATATTTTCTCAAATGAAACGATCTCATAATTTTTTTATGTGCAATGGAATGTCAACGGTGTTATATAGCTATTGACTAAAGAACATTAGATGCATAGTAAATCTTATACCTTCACCTGATAAAAGGTCTGAACAAAATTTTTAAGTAAACCTAAAGCAACTCATTGTATTGGTGGGTAAGATCAATAACTTTGCGTCACTGCCATTTTTTTTTTTTTATATATTTTTCCAGGCTGGCCTTCCAGTACACGTGCTCTAGCCATGAATTGAGCTTCATCTAAATTCTTAGTTAGGAGATTATTTTATTTTTATTAAATGGATTTCAAAATTTAAAATTAATTGTGATGTGAAGTATGTTGATGATAATTGTATACATGCAGCGCCCGTCCTGACATTTTAGGAGCCCATAGCAAAATAATAATAAGTGGCCCCATATATAAATATTCAAAAAATACAATATATATTGCATAAAAAATAAATATGTAATTTCATTAAAATGATATGTTTTATTACATTAAATAAATAACATGATTTTAATAAATCTAAAAAAAAAATCTAAACAAAATTGTACTACATTTTTCATTTAATTTATTCATGTTACTATCTATCATTTAATTTACACCTCCAACAAAAATTATTCATACACAAATATTTATATATAAGGACACCCCTATAAAAAAGTAAATATACACGATATGTATATATAATTTTTCTATAATGACTTTGTATTATTTTATTTTTCATAACTTCTTCTCCATTTTCTTTTTCTTTCTATGTTTATGTTCCTTTCTCGTCACATTTCATATTAGATTTCACATTTTCTCTCTCTCCTCTTCATGTTTCTCTTACCACCGAAGATGATACACATCCAAAAAAATATACAACCATCATTTTCAATAATTTTTAAGGCTTTGCTATTTTTTTCCTAAATGTTTTTTAATAAAAAAAATTATTATTTCATTGTTTGAAGCAGAGAATATATTATTCTTATTATTCTCAGGTTAAAAAATAAATTTTGCTTTGATAAAAATTGATGGTCAATTATGTTTTTAAAACTTTAAACATGATATATAAATAAAATAAAGATTTCCTATCATTAGAAATGCTATAATGAATTTTAAAAATTAAATCTCTTTTCTCCAACTACAATTATATAGTCTTGTATCTTTTGTTTAATTTATATAAATTTGATTTTTATGGTATGTGGCCAATTATTATGATTATTTTAGTTGTTGGTTAAATTTAATATATTAATTTTAATTTTTATATTTGGTCCCTAAAAAAATGCTTAGCTCTGTCCTATCATCTACTACAAAATATCATCATTTTTATATTAAAACTTACATATATTTATGTTCTTTTTATTAATATACTAACTTTTAGTTTTAATTCCTTTATAATTTAAGTTTTAATTTGTGTTTCTTATCTTGTTAAAAAGGCAAACACTTATATTATTAAAGATCCTTTACATGTTGATATCTCACACACAATTAACTAGAAATTTATTTAACATTGATTTATGAATATAACCATTAGAAGAAAAGACAAAAACTAACAACAACAAAAATGATACTTTTTAGGTTAAATTAACCTATAGGTCCCTATACTATTTGATAATTTTTAATTAGGTCCCTGAACTATTTTTTTTAATTAGGTCCCTGAACTTTTATTTAATTTTTAATTAGGTCCCTGTCGTTAACTCCATTAACGGTAGGGACCTAATTAAAAAATAAATAGAAGTTCAGGGACTCAATTAAAAAAAATTGTTTAGGGACCTAATCAATTTTTTTTAAATAGTTCAGAGACCTACTGAATAAATTAAAAGTAAATTAAAAATCATACCAAAAATATCACTTAATTGAAGAATGTATTTAGAAGGAGTGCATTAGGTTTGTCCAAACAGAATTTGTAGGAGGAAACTAGAAGTGCAGTAAGGGGATTGATGCTTCCAGAGTTTGAGAATACTAGTTGAAGAACATGTAGAGGTTGAGAATACTGAGTTTGGAATCCGCAAAGGTGAAAATACTAGACTAGAGAGGTGAGAATACTGACTTGGAGACTTAAGAATACTCGGTGCAGATATGTAGAATGGACAATACTAAATTTAGAAGTAGTCTACATATATTTGAGAAGTATAGTGTGATAGCTTAGGTAGAATTTGATAATTACTCAGTAGGTCCCTGAACTATTTAAATTTTTTTAATTAGGTTCCTAAACAATTTTTTCAATTTACAAATATTTTTTTTTTTTTTAGTCCTTGCAAATTATGTTTATTTTATTTTTCATCCTTAAAGCGACTTAGATAGGCTTTTTTTTACTATTCATAACACTTTTGTCATTGTTCAAAGTGTTGTCTAAACCGCTTTAAGGACGAAAAATAAAACAAACATAATTTGTAAGAACTAAAAGCAAAATTATTTTTTTGCAAGGACGAAAAACAAAAAAATGTTAAATTGCAAGGAGTAAAAAGGTATTTAAGCCTATTATTAAATATTTTATTTTGATGAAAGTTAATTAAATATTTATGATATTTATAAATTTTTATGAACTTCTTCTTGCTATCATGATCAACTAAATTAAATCATGATCAGTAACTCATGCACATGACAACTCCCATGCTCTCATTGAAAAGCTAGCTAGTTAAATACTCGTAACTAGAAGAAATTAGTATTTGGTGTGTTACGTAAAGTTTTTTAATAATTTATGAAAATCATTATAATTCGAGATCATTTAATAATTTCTCCATAACGAAACAGCTAAGCCGCCATACTACAATACGTGAATTTTCATGATAATAACTCCTAAGTCCCAATTAATGCTGACAAGCTAAACACCCATAACCAGACAGCTAAGCTACCGTACTGCAATAACTTCATTTAGGAAGGAAAGAATATTCGTGAACAGTTTTCTTTGTCTCTTTTTAGTTTTTTCTCTTCTCATTGTTTCTATTTTACCATTTACATACAGTGTAATTTCAGTGTTGTATTAATTAATTGGTTTCAACATTTGTAGTTTGGACGATATTTTTACAGTTGAGTAAAATCATTTCATTGTAAAATAAATATTTGTCAAAAACTTAGTACACTTTTTCATTAAAAAAATGCTTAAATTTTTTTTTTTTTTCTTTTCATTTTAAAGTAGGAGAATGGTACAAAATTTATATATACGAAGGTAAACCAATTTTATGTGCTGTGATTCTATTGGAAAATGATTTTCATTTTCTCTTCCCTTTAAATGATTATGTATATTTTTATTTGTTGATTTTGCATTTATCTATTTTTATGCAAGTATTTTGGTATCATGTAGCATTTCTCTTTAAAACATTACGTTCTTCTTCTTTTTATCCGTAGAAATCGAAAATAGGTACCGAAAGTTTATAACAATTCATGCACTCTGTTCAACCAACTAAGTTAGACTCCTCGGTAATTACGTTCTTCTTTTTTTTCTTTAAGACACTAAAAAAATTTCGAATTCATATCATCTAGCCATGAACGGCTCCAGTGACAAAATACTTTTTGTTAATAGAGGTTGCCTTCGCCTAATTTCTTTTAAAGAAGAAAGAGACTAGCAAGTTCTACTCTTTCATCAGTCTACATATAAAAGAGAAAGAGTATGAAAAAGATTACATGGTTGGAAAGAATAATTATGGTCGAAGGTTGGAAAAGAGGTTTTTTTTTTTTTTTTTTTTGAAGGATGAGAAGTTTTGGTCAAAGACTGTTATTAGTACCTTTCTTTCTTTCTTTCTATTTTTTATATATATTATTAGTACCTTTCTATGGTAAGATTGGCCAGGGGGCACAATATAAATGGGACAAGGAACCTATGGAAGTCCCAAATCCGACCAAAGTACAAGCACCTTTTGTGGAAAATTAAAATTTGTCATGCCATTCTCCCAACTATACTAGAGAGGAATGATCATTTCCCAACGTTTGTTGCTTGTTTGCCAAAAGGAGAAGGAATCCCCTCTTCATGCATTGTTTTGGTGTGAGCACATAAGAGGTGTTTGGCGTGCAATAGAGTACTGGGGTACAAATTTTTTAGGATAAAATATGTTTTTAGTTCTTATATTTTCATTGAATATTGTTTTCAGTTCCCGAACTTTCATATCGTACAATTTAGTCTCTGAACTTTATAAAAATTGTGTGTTTTAATCCTTGGGTTTACTTTCCTTTTCTACATTTTTTTAACTTCAGGTTGTGAGGAGGGACTAAAAACACGATTTTTATAAAGTTTAAGGACTAAATTGCACGATATGAAAGTTCACGGACTAAAAACAAGATTCAACAAAAAGTATAAGGACTAAAAACATATTTTACCCAATTTTTTATATGTACCTAAAAATGACTTCGGAGAAATATTGGTGGACACCAATATCAAATTAACACCTAGAGGGAAAAAGATAGAGAAAATAGAGAAATGTAAATATAATAGGTGTTGTGATACGATAAAATAAAAAAATTTATTACATAATTTAAGACTACTATGGTCTTAATTAATTTTCACTTGACACGTAATTGAGTGATTACTTTTTTTTTTATATAAATTGAAATTTTCAGTTATATGTTTCAAAGATCAGTTAAAACTATAAACACACAATAATTGAGCATTATGTAATAAGTTTTTGATAAAAAAAAATAGGTGTTGATGGAACATATAATTGTATAGGCTTAAATATGTTTTTAGTCCCTCAAATTTAGGTTATATTTTTTTTAGTCCTTCAAATTCAAAACTATTTTTTTTGGTCCCTCAAACTTAAAAATACTCTTTTTAGTCCTTTTTCCAAATGCCATTAACATATGCCAAACAGGATTTTGCAAATTTTTAATTTAAATTTAGAAATGTGATTTCTGGCGGTTTTAAACCGCCAGAATCATTTAAACCAAAAATAAAAAATAAAAAAGTGAGGTTTTCTATTTAACTTCAAAAATCTCTAAACCTAAAATTAATCCCCCAATGATGGTAACCTTTGAAACCCCTTCATCTTCTGTTTTGGATATTTGGCCATTGCTCCAGCGTTGGGACAACTCCTATCTTCTCATCAGGAAATAATTAATCAATTGTGAATGCTCTCAATCCCTACACACACCCTAATTGCAAGCTACGAGAATCGATGACAAACTCAAGTTGCAGAGGCGGATAGTTGGAGCTGTACCGAGATGAACAACCTCATTGGTTCTCAAATTTGTTGCCATCGCCTCCATTATTCTCGTCAGAATAGTCGAAATCGCCATCCCTCTCGTTGGAAAACACCGTTGCTTCCTCCGCATTGACGACAACCGCTTTGTTGTGGCGAAGGCTTTCACCGCCGGCGTGATTCTCGCCATCGGATTCTCACCGGACCTTACTCTGCATTGGGAAGGTCAAGGAAGATGCTTCGCTTCCTAAAGGTATTGCTTTTTTTCATATTTGTGATTTTTTTCAATGTTAAATTAAAAAAATGATTTTTTTTTTAATTTAGGGATTGTTGTTTAATAGTTTTTTTTATAAAAAAAATTGTCTTTCTGGCAGTGATAATGACAAAAATTGTTGAAGAGATGTTGCCCTCAGACGTGTGTGTCGCCAGAGATCCACAAGATTTATTGATCGAGTGTTGTGTAGGTGAGGGTTCAAAAGCCTTTTTTGTATTTTTCTTTTATTGTTGACTGAAATTTTGTTTTTGTGGTGTTTTTTTATTTAACAAAGAAGAGGTTTGAGACTTTTGTGCCTCTGCCTGATACTCTTTTGGAGAAGGCGAGGCAGTAACAAGAGCATGTGACAGTGTTGGATCCGAAGAGTAGGGCTGCAAATGGGACTAAGACTCCTTGGGCACAAACGCCAATTACTTATTTGTAGTTCATGATTCTTGATTTTTTTTTTAATTTTTTCTTGCAATTTGTGGAGGTTAAAAACTGCCACAAAGTGTGAACTTAATATTCCCCATTTGGCACCCATGGATGAAAATACGAATAAGGACTAAAAAAAGCATTTTATGATTTTGGAGGACTGAAAAAAGAAACTTTTAATTTGAGGGACTAAAATATGAAGATCCCTATATTTGGAGGACTAAAAACATATTTAAGCCAATTGTATATCATCACTTATTCATTCACTTGTGCTCCAAAATGGGATTTGAGGCAGTTGGCCTATTTTTTGTCTTGTTGGCATATGGGATTTGGAATTGCAGGAATTTAATCAAAGTGGGGAAAGACACCCCATCCTTTGGACCGGCTCATACCACCACTATGAACTTTTGTTAAGAGTTGAGTTGTCCACTTTCAAATACATAAATAACTTGACAGAAAATACATACAACATGGGTCCCATCTTAAGAAGCTATACTGTTTAGATGAACTTATTAGGTAATGCATCATTAAGCTCTTAGGGCAGTGACTCCCTTTGCCTTGTTTGACTCCCTTTCCATTCATTATATATAGTCCTAGAATGTAGTGTGCTTGCAGGTTACAACAAAATATGAGAGTAAGTAGAAAATTGCAATACTGGCTAATTAAATTATAGTTTTAAAAGGACATATCTTATGAGAGGAAGACATTTTATATGAGGGTGAGAGAGTTAAATCTGGACCATATAACCATACATGGAGGGTTAAAATTTAATGTTATGTGACTACTTAAAAAAGTCATGTGACTTTTAAAAAACTCACATGACTTAGTGTGTTTTAATATTGACCATTCAAAATAAGATCTAGTGGTCAATATTTATTCCTCTCACTCTCGTATAAGATAAGCCCTCTCACTAGATATATTTCCACAGTTTCAATCATAATGTGTATCAAATTCACGATGCCATGTACTGTGTATATTATTAGTCTATATGAATAACACAAAGATCAATTTTACCCTACAAAATCATGGTAATACCATGAAAAATAAAAACAACTATTTATTATTTTATTTTCACCGTGAAAAATTAGTTGATTATTTTTAGGTAAAATATGTTTTTAGTCCTTCATTTTATACTAATTTCCATTTTTAGTCCCTCATAAATTTTTTTTCCTGATTTTAGTCCCTAAAAAATTTTTCCATCCTGTTTTTAGTCCCTTTAGTCCCCCACGTTAGGTTTTTCCGTTAAGTGAACTTTGTAGCGGCTAAAAATCGCTACAAGCTTTTTGGCAGTCAAAAAACCTGCCAGCAAATGTTAGTTCAAAATTTTGAAACAAATTAGGAAACCATATCACAGTATCAATTCAGAACAATCTCAATCTAAATCAAAATCCCATATTAAAGTCAAAACCTTAAATTCCAATCAAATTACAATTTCGGAATCAAATCTCGATCTCAAATCAAACCCCAAATCCCAAATTTCAGATTCACAATCCCAAATCCTAAATCCCAAATCAAAACCCTAAATCCCAATTTCATATTCAAATAAATTTCCCGAATCAAAATTGGCATGAGTGAAAGGTGCAACGCGTTTTGGTAACGAAGCCTCATGGTTCAGGGGTTGAATCCATAACTTGCAACTAGTTTCTGACTTGGTTGCTACACTGTTTGTGTTGCTCGATGGTGCTTGACGTCAACGCTTCCTGGATTTTGCGACTTGCTGCATATTTTAGAACCTGACAGGTTTCCCTGTTTCACCCTTTCCTTTTCCTCGTTCAAGTACCACCGTGGCTCGTTGTCAGAACGATTTCACGCTCCGTCGGTCACAACCCACCAAGACAAACCCACCACCACAACCCAAAACCTCAACCAGCAAAAAACACCACCAAAATCAAAGAACTACACCTAAACATTCAATATCCAAGGTCGTGCAGAGAATCGGTGATTGACTCTGCGATTCTACTTGCAGAACGATGCGAGGAGCTCTCTGCTAGCATCGTTGGCGGCTAGTGTGGAGCCGCTGTGCGTAGTGGCTATGCTGCTTCCCACCTCGATCTCTCTCCACCCCTTCCCTATCTCGATCTCTCTTTCTGTCTCTCGCATAGCGACGACACCGCTTTCCCTACCCTTTCTAATGCTCCTTAGTGGAACCTAACCCAAAGTTCCAAATTGAAGATTCATAAGAGATACAAATTTGTAGCATTTTTTAAGCTGACACAAAATTAAAAATAAGAGATATTTAACAGTAAAAATTAACGGAAGGACTAAAAATAGAACATAAGGATTTTCTAAGGACTAAAAACAGTCAATTTTTTTATTAGGGACTTAAAGCAGAAATTAGTAAAAAATGAAGGACTAAAAACATATTTTACCCATTATTTTTTACTATAAAACTAATCCAAATACACTACATGTCTTTAAGGAAAGTTTTGTAATAACAACGTAAATTAAAAGGGAACCGTGTATTCATATCACATATTTGATAGCTATGTTTTAATTAGTGATTAGAGTAATTTGATAACAGTAAGTGAAACACTAAACACGTAATAAACAAACATTTTTTTAATATCTGTTGGAAAGCCACCTTAATTGTGATCACCCCTAGGCCCACCTTAGTTGTGGCGGGTAGCCGTGTGTTGAAGTCCCACATTGTGTGGCAAGTAGCCGTGGGCAAAAGGCGGCATGTTGAAGTCCCACATTGGCTAGAGATAGTGCTGAGATAGAGTATATAAGTAAGGAGCAATCCTCACTTTACAAGTTGGTTTTGTAGGGTTGAGATAGGCTCAACTCCACTTTCTAACATGGTATCAAAGCCTATCCCAGATCCGTTGGTGGGACCCCTATGATTATTTATTTATAATGGAAAGTTGACATTTTTTTTACACCCAATCCATTGGAGAACACATCCTACGTGTAACATCCCGCATTTTAATTAGAATTAATGATACTTAGTACTAATAATAATTGGTAAATATTTTAATAGTGTGAGCAAAATTAAATAAATGACTAATTACAAATAATAAATAATTGGGCTTAAGTTAGGGAAAATAGATTAATGTGAGAGGAAGCCCATTAGAAATCCAACAGAAAAAAGAGGGTTAATAGAGTTAGACCTAGAGACACTCCACACACAACCCACCTAGCCGTCATAAAGAGAGGAAAAGATAGATAAAAGGAGAAGGGAGGAGGAAGGAAAAGAAGTCTAGCTTTCCACTATAGGAACCTCCGGGTACACACGCTAAAAGGTGAGTGCAGCCCTTTTATTTTTCCCTCCCCCATGTATGTAGTAAGTCTTTCATGGAGTCTTGCATGATTATGTGGGTATTGTGTATGAACAACCCAAAGCTTATTTTCTCATTGATTATTAAATTGTTGTGTGTTTAGTTGTAATTGTTTTATTTAATTGGATTAAAACTCAGTTTTGCATGCCTATAGGATTTGCCCCCTTTTTGGATGTTCTTGAGAATTAGGGATTTGAATTGGATTTGAGGTGTGCTTGATTACATGTATTCATGTTAAAAATGAATTAGTAATGTGTAGAATTCAATTGTAGACCACTAGGGTTTTGATTTTGGTGATTGGGGATCATTGGGAACCCCAAAACAAGTAAAATTGAGAAAATGCAGTGTGCTGTCAAAACTGGTTGAAAGTTGCACAGGCGTGCATGAAATTGCACTGGCGTGCAAATATGTCTGAGTCCTGCATGAAATCCGCACGAGTGTGCACAAAATCGCACACTCGTGTACAGTTCTAAAACCCCTGAATTGATGTTTTCTTGTCTTCTTAAGTACCAGTTGTCGCTTGGATCGCTTTTAAGTGTCTTAACTTTGATAAGAAATCCCTTGTCATGTAACGTAGCATTTATATGTTCCCTTATGTCCCTTAATTTGCTTCCATGTCTTATACATTATATGTAATGCATGATTTTCCTTTATGTTCTTGAATGTGTTTAACTTGTTATCGAGTTATTATATATTGTAAATGGAAACATATTTGTACATATGAGACAAATGATTGTACTATTATTATTAAATGAAAGAAAAAGACTAGAGGGTCCTCTTTGGCAAGGGAAGGACCTTCGTCTCTTTTGGTCCCCAAAGAGTGGCTGGCAACAATGTTCATTTGGGGGTTTTATTTGTGTCTAAGCATAAGTGGATATCAGCTAGATTTCCTTGAATGCATAGAAGTTGTGGCTCAACGCCTATGGGTGATCCCTGTATGATACTGATAATCCTGCTTTTAGGATAGATGACACCTGGTGTTATACCCGCATTTTTAAGAATAAAAATGAGATCATTAATTCTAGCATAGATATCCAAAGCTAGTTAAAAAAAATCAAGTTCATCCCTTTTTAAAGCTCGCTAATCTGCTTAGAGTTGTGACAACAATGTTGAAATCTCATAAAATTTTAAAAAATAATATTATATAAAAAAGGGGAAAAGTGCACATAAAAACCTTAAACTTGGATTTGCATCCTCTCCTGTTTAATGCTAATAAATTTTAAGAAGGGATCCACAACCGAGGGTGTGGTGGTTTAGAGATTCAGAGGGACCTGCAACCTTTGAGTGCATGAAGCTTCCAATTGCAAAAAAGTACAAACTTATAATGGTTACATACTCTTTTCCCTAAAAAAAGAATGATTGAAAAATGAAAAACATACCTCTTGGTCGTCGAACGGGGTTGGTTGGCACCTAAATGGTTGTGGCCACGAATTATTAGATGGCCATAATCTGTGGATTGTAAACTTGGATGGTATGTTCCCATCACATTTGTTATTCTTACAAAAAAAAGTTGGGGGCCAAGTTTCTGCTAGCTTCCAGTAATTAAAACTTCCTGCGGGGGAAAATGGTATGTGCCAAAAGAAAGGAAGAAGGTCCAGAGTAACCCCTACTTTCCACAACTTATCACTAACGGTGGATTGCGACATCTTGAGATTCAGTCGGTCCACCTTCGAAGGCAAGCTGGACCTGGCAAAGAAATCCCTGTGGACTCGGCTGCAGAATCCAGTGTTGATGGCCCCAAGAACTCGAGGGGGGAATCTCTCTTTTCAAAATGAAAGTTTGTGTGGTGGGAGAGTCCTGACATTCAGTGTGCATCGCCATCTTCAGCGCCCCTGACCATATCACATGAACATTACTTCCACGTATATGAGCAACCACGACAAGTTAACTGGGAAGAGAAGAAAGTTACTTACCTTGCTCTTGTTGAGATTGAGATTCTTGCTGTTGAGCACTGCAATCAACGATTGTGCTGCACAATATCAACAATGCCATACACACTAAGTGCATGGCTCGCTCCATCTTTCTGCTATTCTGCTCCCACTTGACAATGAGTTTCCAATTAAAAAGTTCTATTATTTAACTTTGAGTTCTTCTTACTTCTTGACCAGAGAAGTAGCAAGGAGCCACGCTCAACATACCCCCTTTTGCCCAGGGCTACTTGCCACATAATGTGGGACTTCAACACATGGCTACTCGCTACAACTAAGGTGGGCCTAGGGGTGATCACAATTAAGGTGGCTTTCCAACACTCCCCCTCACGCTCAAGGCTACCCGCCGAGAGCGTGATAAACACATGGGGCCCACCAACGAATCTAGGATAGGCTTTGATATCATGTTAGAATGTGAGTTTGGGCCTAACTCAACCCTACAAAGTTGGCTTGTGTGGTGAGGATTGCTCCCTATTTATATATTCTATCTCGGCACTATCTCTAGCCAATGTGAGACTTCAACATGCCCCATTTTGCCCATGACTACTCGCCACACAATGTGGGACTTCAACACACCCCTCTTCTGTCCACGGTTACCCGCCACAACTAAGGTGGACCTAGGGATGACACCATTAAGGTGGTTTTCCAACAATATCGTAATAAACAAACATTAAGACAATAAAATAAAGCAAATTAAGACAACAATTCAAGATTTGATGTGGGAAGATCTTGCATTATTATTAATTAATTGATCACAAAACGTTTAAACAGTGGAATGAATACACACGAGAAAAATATGTTAAAAAATGCAATACGAATTTTTCTATAGAACTTATTAAACTAAAAATTATTTTGCATAAAATTAAACTAGTTAAAAAACTTCAACAAAAAAAAACCTGCAGAAACCACAAAGAAATTTGGCATCACTTGCCGCTGCTCAAACATTCCTTCTTAGCTCTATATGATCTAATAATTTATCACAATGTGTTGTATAGCATGGTTTTCTCAACTAGTATTTCTATTTTGGCATTTTGTTAACATGTTCAATGTATTTGTTAATGAAGGAGAAACAAATGTAGCACAACCGCACCGAAAATCTAAAACTAATTTGGTGAAATAAAGGAATATTTGTCATCAAGCAATTAATGAAGTTTTCTCTTTAGAGTTGAGTGTTCTGTTCTACCCTGATCCAGTAGCTGTGAGCTAAGCAAAAAATGAAGTAATCCTTTGTGGTCGAGACAACAATAACAATAATTGATGTTCTGTGAAATTTATTGTGATGGATTCATAAGATTAGTTATGTTTTTGGCCTTTGAAATGATTCAATTAATTTACTAAGTGTGCAGGGGTTGTCAATAATCTTTTATTACCTTGGATCTATTAGTGTGACATTGTTGCAAGACTTAGTTGCCTGAATCCAACAAGGTGTGTTATGTGGCCATGTTGTGATCATCGTATTTAGAGACGAGAAGTGAAGGGGCAGAGGATTATTGCTTATTGGTTCCCCTCTATCGCGTTGCAATACACCTGAAAAGTCCAAAGTTAAAGTACCATAAGTAGTAACATAACATTGGCAATGGGATCATTGGTTCCCCCTCTCATCTTCATTACTCGTCTTGTCCCAACTCCTTGCAAATGGGAAATAAATAAAAATCACGATTGAAAAGAAATCTAAAAAAAATAAAAATAAAAAGATATGCTTGTAGCTTGCAAAGTTAAAAGTCGTGATATCCGTTAATACTTAGGTTTAACTTTCTCGATGACAAACTCATTGAATCACACACACAACTCTGCATCTTTATAAGAATTTCGTTGGCTAAGACTCATTTCTCTTCTTGTTTTTCTTTTCTTTAATCTCAAGAAACCATTCACAGGCATACATACAGTACTCATTGTTCAGGGCCATACCATGCACTCAAGCACTCCACCATCTCTCTTTCGTTGTCAAACACACCAGCTAGCACACTCTCACCAAATTTCATGTTATCACCGTAAATTCTCTCTTGTTCTCGTGCACTTGCAGCCAGTGACGAATCTAAGACCCTAAGTTAGGAGAGACAATCTATTTAAAAAATAAAAATTAATAATTATTATTACAAAAAGAGTGAAAAATTAGGAGTAAGGGATTTAAATATACAAAATTAGAGAGGACAAAATATATACATTCAATATATTTATATGTAATTTTAAAAAAATGACAGGGTGCATTCACACCCCCTCAATATAATGTGGATCCGCCACTGCTCGCAACACTACATCAACATATCTCACTTTCTATCACAACAAAGTGCGCACACACACATGTACACACGCCTTAGTTGTCATCAGTATTATCCAATATATATTCGACATGTTTAGATAAATTTATCTAGAAGCACTTATAGGAAAAGAAAATAACAAGTAAAAAATGAAATAAGCATCTTCATAAGTTAAAAATCATTTTTTAGAAAAGTTATATATAAATGTGTTAGGGTTTTTTTTTTTTGGTATCATACAGTTGTAAACGTTACTGGGTATCCTTATACCCGCTTATATATAAATTCATATTGATTACTGATAAAAAAAAAAAAAAATTCTTTTAGAGAAACTATACAAGATAATTTTTACAAATTAGTTAATATTCTCTGGTCTCTATTCTCTGGCTGGAGCACGCACACGTTGCACACACTCATTTCTCTCGGGCACCATCTTCCTCGCCAGAGCCTCGGTACCCCGCCACTAACAAATCACCATCTCTCATTCATGTGGGTAGCTTGACACTATCTTTTCAATTTCATCCTAAAAAGCTCTAAATAAATAAAAATAGAAAGGCTTTTTTTTTTTTTTTTTTTTTTTTTATATAAGCAAAAGAAAGGCTTATTATTTATCATTTCATTAGCATATTTACATCACATACAAACATTCATGTTCATACACTATGAAAATTAAAAGTCTCATATGATGTCATATACATGTCATGCAATTTTTTTTATCACCATGACATTGCTGGGAAGTATCTATCTGATAATTAATTTCTACCGAAAATCTGGCTGACCATCTTTAGTGGATTTTTTCCTAAATTTAAATTTGTTTTTTTTAATCTCTTTAAAAAAATGTTTTTTTTAGTTCTCCTACAATAAAAAAATGTCACAAATGGTGCATCTAAACCGTACAAAATCAACCAATATGGATTAAAAAGAACAATTTTTGAAATTAAGGGAATAAAAAAAGCAATTTTAAATTTAGGAGACCAAAGACAACAATAACCCAAATTTAAAAGACCATAAACATATTTAAGCCTACTGTAAAAATATAAATGTATGTAAAAATATGAATGTATGTTCCATAAAAAATAGACATATAATTTCATTAAAATAATATGTTTTATTACATACAAAATATTTTCTTTGGTCAAATATATATATATATATATATATATATATATATATATATATATTAATTACATGTGAATAGACCTTTAATTTTTTTGGAAGAAATTAAAATTTTGTTAACTTTAATGTTTGGATAAGTTGAAATTAATAATTGAAAGACTTTTGAAAAAGTCAACAAGATTAAGTTATTACTAAAAAAATTAAAAACTCTTTCTTTCTCGTTACATTAAAATTTTGATTTTGATTTTTTTTTTTTGCCCTTTTTCAATCATAGGGTCAGTTCCATCGCCTCTCAATTGGGCCTGCCAGTGTGAATGACTTTTCAAAAGGGTTGTACACATCCCATCAAAACAGCATAATTAAAGGATAAATTACTCCTAGCCACAAACGAAAAACATAAAATCTCCCCCTCCCCAGTATAAAAACACCGTCCAGCCTAAAAAAGAATCAGCAGCATCATATGAAAGAGGAAAATATAAAGGTCAATGCTTTGATAATACAACACATGGCCATCAGTGGAACTGTCTTGGTCAATATGAATCCACACTTGCACGCTTTAATTTAATCAAAGCATAAAAATGAGCAACAACTAAAACCTACCACACAAGCTTAAAATACCGCTACATGACAATTGTAGCAAATTTCAGCATCATATGAGACAGGAAAATCCCCTACACCCCGGCTCCTAGTCCCTCAAATGTTAAAAGAAAGGCTTAATTGTACTTTTATTCCTAATTTTTAACCTTTTGACGAATTTTATCCCCAACAAATTAATTTAACGTATTTTATCTCTAACATTTTAAAAAACTTACAAATTTTATCTTTCATCGTTGAACTTACGTGACAGACTAAAATAATTATACTTTTTATCCATAACTTTTTACTTTTTAACAAATTTTACTTTCTATTTTTTTACTTGTTGACGAATTTTATCCTCAACTTTATAATTTTTTGGCAAAATTTACCCCTAACTTTTACGCTGCCACATCATCTCAATTACGAAAGGTAAAATTTGCAATTTTTTTTAAAAAATTGGGGATAAAATACGCCAAATTAATTTGTTGGGATAAAATTTGCCAAAAAAATTAAAATTTGCCTAAAACAAAACAACAGAGAACATAATCTATAGTTACCAACATATTAAAGCATGGCACTTGTTTACTATTTTTTTTTCTTTTCTGTTTTATCATTTTTGCTCTGTTGTTTTTTTCTTAATCTTTTTGCTTTTTATTTAATATCTTCTGTTTAATCTGTATTTTTACACCTGTTATGAATTTATATTTTTAACATTAAATATTTATAAAAAATATTTTCAACGATTTATAACAGTAAAACAATAATTTTAAAACATTTATGTATAAAGAAGAAAGAGTAAATTATACTAATCATTCTTGAAGTTTTGTAAAATTACACAAATTTTTCATTTTTTTTAACATTCACATTAACTTCCCTTATATATAGGGGAGACTGGTGTAATATTTTTCAAATAATTAAGAGGTTTAATGTAATGTATTAGGGGATGTTAGTGTATATTTTTCAAAAATTAAGGAAGATTAGTGTAGGAGTAGATAAAAATAGGGTGAGTTTGTGTAATTTTATAAAACTTCAGAGATAGTTAGTGTAATTTACTCAAGAAATATTTATATATTTGATTTTTATTATTTAAATAAAAAAAGATATATCTCTGACTTTATTTTTTATATCTATCATTCAATATTTTAATAATTAGTTAATAACAAATTATTTTAGTTTAATTGTTTTATTAAGAGAGCTTACAAGTAATTTAAGTAAACTTTGAATTAATAATAAGCAGAGTGTTAATTAATATGAGAACTATTGCAATTTTTTTTACACGTTCCGCTAATTTAAGTAAAGTTTTAATTAATATGAGAACTTGCAAATAATTTTTTTCTTATGAGATCTTCTACCTAATTTAAGAATAGTCTTAATCCGAGAACTTGCAAGTATATTTTTCTCATGGAAAATTTTATGTAATTTAAGTAATGACTTCATTAATATGAGAACTTACAAATAATTTTTTATTTGAGAACTTTCTCCTAATTTAAGTAAAGTCTTAATTAACATGAGAACTTGCAAGTAATTTTTTTTTCTTATAAAACTTCCATGCAATTTAAGTAAACTCTTAATTAATATATACGAGTGTTTGCAATTAATTATTTTTTTTCTTACGAAAACTTTACACATAATTTAAGCAAATTTTTAATTAATATGGAAATTTAGTCTTAATTTGTTACTTATGGGAACTTATACTTACGAGGTATAGTCTCTTACTAAAAGGAAAATTTTACTTAATATGAGAATTAATTTAATTATAAGTAATTTAAGTAATGTCTTTTTTTAGAGGAATTTAAGTAATGTCTTAATTAATAATAAGTAAGGTCTTAGTTAATATGGTAATTTACTAATATGACATTTACGTATATAAACTTAATTTAAGAATTTTAATCAATTTTAAATTATTTATAGTGGTGTAAATATAATTCGTAATTGATACTTACCATGTTGCTTCACACTTAGTTGAGGACTGCTGTGGCCGTAATTATTTAAGGACAAGAGGTCACTAATGATATATAGTGCAACTAGAGAAAACTTAGGATCTAAAGAACAAATATTTGCATAGAAAAAATACTTGTTCATCAGGTCTTAAGTTTCCTGTATTTGTATCATTTACAAAACCTTTCACCATGATAGTATAGGTCCACTACTCAACCTGGCTAAATGTGAACCTCATAAAGAAGCTGTATCTATTATGAATTATAAAATATTTACACTCGCATGGTTCTCTTGAGGTTCACCCGAATCATAAAGGAAAAGTTTGAGGAATTGTGGCCACCTAGAAGTTGGTCCCTCAAGAAGTTTGGGACATATGTGGTTTTAGTTTTCTGTACACAGGTATAATATATCTTAATTTTACATATATCATTATAGACAAATTTTACTTTTGATTTTCATGAATTTATCCACTAACTACTTTTTTATAAGTCATCGTCGATGGAAAACAAAGAGCTCAAAGAGCTAAATTCATGAAGTTCAGCGGTGGTTACATTCTACACTCTTCTAGGCAATTGGTCGAGGATTACATTGACTCATCAGTGAGCTATATGTGCTCCTCAAATGTGGTACAATACTTGCATATCCATATATATATTTTGCTAATTTATGTGGTCTCTTCCCAATAAGAGAGGCCATTAAAATGTCAGACAACATGTTACTAATTAAATAGTGATTGATTATGCCAGTCGTTAATGATATTGATGTTTAAATTCGGTCATTAAGGACGTTAGCAACTACATTTGTTGCGACCACCATATGGTATAGCTGTTAGTTTGGTTACTAAGTAGTTTAGTGACCTAATTTATACCGTTAATGATTGAAAGTTTCAGTCTCTAAACAGTTATTTTTTGTATTGTAAATCATATTTTTATCTATTTTTTTACATTGTATAGAAAAAGTCTAATTAAATTCATATTTACATTCCATTTATTAGAGTATATCATTAGTCAGTTTGTTAGGAAATTAGTTAGACTTGATTAGCCCAATTATAAACAATATAAATAGGAGGATTGTAATTCATTTTTAATATCTTTTAATCAATATGACATCTCTTGAGAATTATTCTCACTATTTCCCTCATGCCTATGATTTGTATCCCTCTCATCCTCTGATTATCAACACCATTCATAATAGTTTATCATAACGTCACTATCTTAAAAATGAGTAAAGGCACAATTCATCATTTCCTTTGTGTATATTGGCCATCCGAAAAAGAAAAAGAAAGGCCATAATTCACATTTTCTTCTACTTTTTTGTATTGTATGAAAGGTCATGTTCACAGTCCACTTCTACGTCCTAAAACGAAAATAAAGTTTTTCACTCATGTCTGCAAAGTCGTCTCTCATAGCATTATTGCGTTCAAAGGAATTTCGTAGTAGTCCCATCTTTTGTGGATTGAATGAATCTTGTAATGTGCGCAACCATAATATCCACTCGGTTAGGTTGCACTTTTGTTTACCAAAGTATTCATGGCTGATGTTGGAATGGTTTTTTTTTTTTTCGTTAAGGGATATATTCAGGGGGTTTTTGTGATGCTCCTATATTTGTTTCTCTTCCTTGGTTAATTGGTATTTTTACTCTGCAATAGGGTTTAAATAATGATTAACCTTTGAAATTCTTTACATGTATTATTTCCTTCTGGTACTTCTGGTACCTTCTTTTTATCTATTATATTATTATTTTGGCTGATAAAAAAAAAAAAATCCACTCAGTTTATATCATCGATCGTACCAACTTTATGACCTCGACATGGTTTTGTACAAGGTTTTGTACAAGGTTTTGTATTAAACTGTACCTACTTCTTAATACTTTAGCAGATCTTATGTTAAAGTGCTCATTTTATTTTAAATATGTTAATTTTGCTTATAAAAAAATTGACCTCGACATGGTGAGGCAAGCATGACGGAAGTTCATTAGAGAACATAATAAGTCAGCCATAGAAAGTACTTGACAACGTACACACAAATGTAAAAGGCTGAGCATTCACCAATAAATTATTAAGTAGTTCCAAACCACCAGGTCCATAATTCTAATTAATTTCTATATGACATGTAATCAAATGATAATAATTATTTTTTTTAAAATTTAAAAACTTAAATACATATCACATAAAAATTGATGAGGTCTATAAACATATGATGGTCTGGGATCATTTAGTGCCTGTTTGTGAAAGCGGTGAGATAAACGTAACTGGCGTTCACACAAAAGCAACACTTGAGTTGCTTTGAAAATTTTACATCGGAAGACGTGAAATTCCCATTGAACGTGGGTTGGACAGATTTCCAAACACACCCTTAATAATTTTTTGCGTTCACCGATAAGTAACCGAAAAATCTATAAATAGAAGCACTCCGAGATGCTCCCTTCCATCCACTCCTATTCTATCCCTAGCTTGTACACCTTAATTATCAATCATGCATGCTTTTGTATTTTGTTTCTTACTCCTATGTTCACATTCCATTGCATCCTTTGTTGAAGCCTCCAAAACCCTAAGTGGCTTCAGCATCGACCTTATTCACCGTGACTCACCATTGTCACCCTTTTACAACCCTTCACTCACCCCATCAGAGCACGTCAAAGACGCTGCCTCGCGCTCCATTGCTCGATCCAAACGTCTTCATTCCTCTCGAAACGAAGACGATGGATCACCCAGAACCATTACAATTCCGGACTACCCCATAACCGAATACCTCATGAGGTTCTACATTGGCACCCCTCCCGTGGAAAGGTTCGCCATTGCGGACACGGGGAGTGATCTCATTTGGGTGCAATGTGCCCCTTGCAAGAAATGTCTACCCCAAAACGCCCCATTGTTTGATCCAAGAAAGTCTTCCACGTTCAAGAGTGTGCCATGTGACTCACAACCTTGCACACTACTCCCCCCACCCCTACGTGGTTGTGTTGGAAAGTCAGGTGAGTGCTACTACCAGTATGTATATGGTGACCGTACAGTAGTCACTGGAAAATTGGGTGTTGAGTCCATTAATTTTGGTTCCAAGGACAATACTATTAAATTTCCTAAGCTTACTTTTGGATGTACATTTTCCAATAATGATAGTATTGCTGATGAGAGCAAGAGAAACACAGGACTAGTGGGTCTTGGACTAGGGCCATTGTCACTAATCTCACAACTAGGGGATCTAATTGGTCGTAAATTCTCCTATTGTTTCCCTCCTTTGAGTTCAAACTCCACTAGCAAAATGAGATTTGGGAACTCAGCAATTATAGAAGGATCAAAAGGGGTTGTGTCCACTCCCCTCATAGTAGAATCAACTAGACCAAGCCTTTACTATCTCAATCTTGAAGGCATTAGTGTGGGAAACAAGAAGGTGAAGACAAGCAAAACTCAAACCGATGGCAACATAATCATCGATTCGGGGACCTCTTTCACGCTTCTAAAGCAAAGCTTTTACATTGAGTTTGTGACTCTTGTGGAGGAAGTGTATGGTGTTAAGGCAGAGAAAAACCCTACGGCACCATACAATTTTTGTTTCGAAAACAAGGGCAATAGGAAACGTTTCCCTGATGTTGTGTTTCTTTTCGCGGGAGCTAAGGTTCGCGTGGATGCTTCAAACTTGTTTGATGCCGAAGAAGGAAACTTGCTTTGCATGTTCGTGTTACCCACCTCTGAGGAAGGTGATTCCATCTTTGGAAATCATGCGCAATTTGGGTATCAAGTGGAGTACGATCTTCAAGGGGGAAAGATTTCTTTTGCTCCTGCTGATTGTGCCAAAGACTAGCCTAATTATTAATTAACGTTTGCATTTGGTTAATTAGTATTTCACTTGTGCTTGTACCGAGGAAAGAAAAAAAGTTTTATGTTTTTGTAAGTCTCGGACTTGATAACAATAATGAATAAATGAACCTAGCTAGGGTTCTTACTTGATTATCATAAAGATATTTGAGTAAACTTTTTAATGTTAACTATTTTCAATCGGAAAATGTATGGAAAGTAAACTTTCATACATGCGTGCATTTTAGAAGACCATATAAATAGTTAATTTATTTCAACTTATTTTATAATTTAAATACTTTTGTCTTTGGATTATAAAAAAAGTTTATGGCATGACTTTTTAATATAAGCTGTTATATATATATACAAGTCCCTTTTAAAGACTTCCTCAAAACTAGTCATCGATTTCAAATCCATGTTTTGCGTCTTTCTCTATGCATATTGCTCGATGTTGAGGGCTCTGTCCAGGGACGGAACTACGTTCAATGTCACAGGGGCTATCGCCCCCTGAATGAAATAAGTTATCGAACATCCATTATAAGATTAAATATTTGCCCCCCCTATCCTAGTCCCCTTCCCCTTTTAATCTTGCTCCAGCCCCCCTCCATTTTCGTTTTTCACCTTTACAGAAAATTATTTTCAGCGCACTGGTTTTCTCTAAATATATACTTATCGTATGTTGTCTAATCAAAATCATTATAAACCAATTAGATTACTAGTATTTTTTAAAACCTTAAACTTAATAAATAGCGAAAGAATTAAATGCATTTTCTCTTTAATTTTGTTTTACTCTTTGCTCAGGTTATTAATATTGTAATAAATGGATTTATCAAAAAAATTGTAATAAATGGTCAGAATAAACCTTCGGATTGTTAAATAACTAAAGTATTAAATGCATTTTCTCTATCAACTAAAAATATATAAGTCCTATATGAGAAACAAGTAATCTCTCACACCAACATCTTCTTCTTTCAAATATTACATTTATTCAATTGTGTTTTTATTTCATTTTATAGATTTTATTTATAACAATAATTTTATACATTAGATAAATAAAATATAAGTTAATTGTTTTGATTTGATGCCATGTTCAAACCTACACTCTTATAATTGCTTTTTTTTTTATCAGTACTCTTATAATTTAAGAAGAGATCAACAAACCACAGTCAAAAGAGTAACGGGTAAATATAAGTTAATTGCTTATGTTAATTTTAGCCATAATTATTTCATTTTATGTTAATTGCTATATAAATTATTTTATTTGTTATACAATTAATTTAGCAAATATATGTTAATTGCTTTTTATTTGGTGGATAAAATAATTTATATAGAGCATTGTTGATTTTGTTTATTATGTGTTAATTAAATTTTTGCCCACCTTAACAAATTTTTCTGGTTCCGTCCCTGGCTCTGTCATTGGGATTGGTTTATCTTTGGACTTCACTTTGACAAGGATGCATATCTCCTCTTTTTCTTAGCTTTATTTCTTCTCTTTGTTTCTGTTGCTCTTTAATTATTCACACACAACACTAGTGTCTCTCCTCGATCCGATCCGTTTACTTCACCTCTGCCCTGTGGCAGCCCTAGTTCCTATTGTATGCCTTTCATATATTGCATGTTCCAATCATGGTACAAATATGACATATTCCCTCCGTTCCTAAATTCTTGATGTTTTAGCTTCTTGTTTTTGTTCCTAAACTCTTGATGTTTTATACATTCCAAGGCTTATTAATTATTTTCTTCCATATATACCCCTATTTAATATAACCTAGATTTTCACAACGTCTTCCATCATAGATATTAAATGATGGTATTTTAGACTAAATGTATTGTTTGTGAGTAGTATTAAATATTTTTTAAGCTGTGTGCATTAATCTTAAACATCAAGAGTTTATGAACAGAGGGAGTATGTATTATATATTTTTAATGATTCAAAATTAGTTTGATCAAAACCAATATAATCTCCTTATTTTTAAAACAATTTAACGAGATTCATAGGTGAAGGTAAACAGAAGTACCCTCAATTTTTGAAATGAAAATTACAAGTATTCTAAGTTTTAATATTTTGTCGTCTCATCCCTATATGTAATTTTAAACCCATTAGCAATGTTATTAAACTCGGATTGGACTGGTCGGTCTGACCGGTTCAACCTAAAACTGAACCCATAATCGATCAGATAATAACCACATTGAATCGGAAATGTAGTTCAACTGGTGGTGACATCACTAACTCTATTAAATCAGTTAGAACCACTAAAGTGGTCTCATGGATGATTAAAAGAAATGTCACCACTCTTCCAATGCATCAATTTAGTATATCTGCAACAAATATAATATAATTTATATACATATGTGTAATATAAATTTTTATAAATTTAATATAGTACAGTTCATGTGATTTGACCAGTGACTTATTAGTACAATCAATAACAAATCAATCCAACTGTTCAGTTTTGATAACACTGCCCGTTAGTCTCAAAGTCAATTTTATATATATATATATATATATATATATATATATATATATATATATATATATATATATATATATATACTTTCTGTAAAAAAAAGTCAATTATATTTCAATTTTTCAAGAAGTAGCAGAGGGGGAGTTGGTAATTTTTTTAAATCTTAAAATTTTGAACCCACTAAATTTATTTATTTTTTATAATTTTTATATAAGTATAGTGAATATTTTTATCTTTTTATTATACTAAACCCAAATTAAACTAAATATTTCTAATAATAAACTACCTAAAACTACCCTTTTTATGTGATTATACTTATTGATTAATTGCCCTCACTCTAGGTCCTGAATCCACTACTGCCTTTGCCTCTTTTTCTACTCCCTCTCCTTTCTTCCCCCTAAGAGCATCTCCAATGCGGGTGCTTATTGAGTTGTTTAAAGTTATGCAACGTTGCTTAAAACATTTTTTCCATTGAAGCAGATGACGTGACTGATCATTGCTTAAGTGAGTTGCGTATATAAGCAACCGTT
This sequence comes from Pueraria montana var. lobata, assembly GCA_026413185.1. NCBI lineage: Eukaryota > Viridiplantae > Streptophyta > Magnoliopsida > Fabales > Fabaceae > Pueraria > Pueraria montana. Next base: position 19,103,021 of record CM048649.1, on the reverse strand, counting down.
GCTTAATTGATTCTTACAAAAAAAAAGAATCATTTTTTCAATCACAAATTTAATGTGACTAAAGTTAAGCACTCATTCTAACAATTTTAGCATTGGATTAAATTTTGTGTAAAGTTCTTAAATCTATGTAGCCTTATAGGGCTCACAAATTTATGATAAGCAATTCACCTAAGCAATCATGCATTGTAGATGCTCTAAGTTTCATTGCACGTACGTGTTCTGTATTAGTGCACCTTAATTTTTGTTGTAATCTAATCTTGTGTCGCTAGCTTATACTATATTGTGCTTATTTTGTTCATATATATATATATATATATATATATATATATATATTCAGGAGTTTGATTGTTCTGTTATTTCTTGTTTACCTTGCTCACTGCACAACGATCATCTGTAAACAGTGTTTTGTATTTAAGAACCATGGAATCATTTAATCTTACAAAAAGAATGAACGTACACTGTATAAATTGAGAGTTAAATTCAATAAATATAAACAAAAATATAACAAAAAGATATTGTAAACAGTAACACTAAACAACATTAAAGGCAATGGTGATTATAGAGTGGAGTTATGTGCTATAGATTCAAACGAATAGACATATCATGTATCAGAAAAGAAAAAACACGAATAGAGACATATCATAAGGCTCCACGTGCACAATATTGTCCCATCATCACATTCCACCGATGTTTGTCTCAACTCTCAAGCAAAAGACTTGGTGAGACCTACCTTCCGAAGTGCTTGCAAAGTGCATGCATGAAGTGTTAATTTGTCGTCCCATCATTGTCATGTAAATTGAAAGATGAGATAAAAATGAACTATAAAGAAAAACTAGGAAAAGATAAGCACAAAGTAGCTTGTTCTTTGTTTAAGGGGTTCTCTCTCTCTCTCTATTTTTTCTTTTTCTTTAAGACTCTAATTAAACTAGCTGATTCTAAATTTGATTTGCATTGCGATATGCAATGAACAAAATTATGTTCTGGGGTGTTGAATGAAAAGGAGCAAAATGATCGATGTGTCCCTAATGAAGCTTGATATTGTAAACAGAAAATTATTTTATAAACCCAATGCCTCTTATCCATATACTGAGTTTCTTCTGTGATTTATCAACTGCATGGATGTGTCTTGTGCAGTGTGTTGGTTTTGCCTTACATTAATATACAGTTTTCTTGTATATATATATATATATATAAAACGCATGGATGTGTGCTTGAGGTAGAGTGTTTTTAGGGTTTGCCATCGTAGAAGTTATGTTCCACAAATAAATACTTTTGAATGCTAATTTACTAAAATTCTGTTTTCTGTGCCCATTTTTCACCCCTTGATCAATTTTTTAGCTTGCGAAAATGGTCCCAGGTCCCCCCAGTTAAATGTTATCTACAATATATCTCTTTATTTTACTTTATTGATTATTGATGCAAGTGGAATTCATCATTACAGGGTTGAGTAATGTTTTAGTTATTGTTTTGGATAATACTTAATAGCTTTCAGACATGATATAGTTGGTCTTAATAGCTGAGTAATGTCTTTGGGCTGTTACATGGGCTTACCGTCTATAATATTTTTTGTAATTGGGAGTAATGCTTCAATACAGTTATTGTATCTATTGGGTTGCATCATCAACCTTTGTAAGGTCATTGTTATTGACACTTCCTTGCTTTAGTTTTTTGTTGCCAAAAATACCCCTCACAAAAATGTGTTTCCATTTTCTATTATACAGAAGAAAAACACATTTTCGTTTTGTACTGGAAACACACCCCAATACAAAACGGAAATGCATTTTCGTTTTGTAGATATGCCACGGAAATACATTTTTGTTGCATCGTTTAACAGTAAAAAAAGGAGGAGCAACAACGAATGTGAGAGGAGTTAGAGAGGAAGAGAAAGAAAATGGAAGGGGGTAAGGCGGTGAGAGAAATGAAATAGAATAAGGAAATGGTGGTGGGAGAGAAGGGGTGGGGGATAAAAGAGTAATTTCAATCATTTTAAAAAATAGTGGTGCCAACAGTAATAAGTGAGGTGCCGATAACAGAGGCCCTTTTGTAATGATTGTTTTTAGTTTTGTCTTGGGCACATCTTTTGCTTCATGTCAAGCCCCCATTTCTTTTATAAACATTAATATTTTACTTATCAAGAACAATAATAAAAGACCAGTTGATAATTAAGTAATTAAAAATCGGAGGATTAAAATTAAGTAATTTTTTTGGATACTAAAAATTGGAGGGCAAAATTAAGTAATTAAAAATGCAGTTAAACCAAAAAATTATTATGCCAATTTGTATAACTTTAATTATTTTTCCTTTTTTTTTTTGTTTTTGAATCCAATGAAACACTAAATAGTACGTTTCAATGCCCCCACAAACATCAAGACTAGGTTTTCACTTTTTTTTTTTTTTTTTTGACAGAAACTGAATTATATTCTTTCATTCAAAATAACAGAGTAAATACAGTGTGGTATTTGTTGGTATAAGTATGGAGAAGCTGAGTTGATAGCTGCTCTGGCAAGGGAGTGAGCAGCCATATTAGCTTGTCTCCGCACAAACTCTACATTAAAGTTTGGAAAAGAAGATATGAGAGCCTTACATTCAGCAATAATGGCTCCCAATTCAGAAAAATCAGTTCTAAGATCCTGAATTCTATCTACTACTCCTTTACAATCAATCTCAAAAATGACATGTGACATATCCATAGATGCAGCCCATTGTAATGCTTGCAATAAACCCCATGCCTCTCCTTCCAAAACAGCAACATAAGGGGAAGACCATACGGTATTTGCTATCATAAACTCACCCTTTTCATCTCTTATGCAGAATCCCCAGCTAGTATCATTCTGGTGCATGTGAAAAGCTGCATCCACATTGCATTTCAGGTATCCGGGTGGTGGAGGCCTCCATAATTCTGCATTCAAATCAGAATTGTTTGTTACTTCGGTCTTGGCCAAATTCCTAGCTGCCAGCCATCCTTGAAGAAAGTTGTTGGCTGCATAGACAGCTTGCTTGGGCTCAAGCCTGCGATCCTCCCAGAGCTTTTCATTTTGTCCCTTCCATATGCTCCATAATAACATGCAAAATTTGAGCGCGAGCCATCCTTTAGCAGAGAGAGCATTTTGAAACAAAATTCTGCCAAGGAATCCACCTGCAGCAGAAGTGAATTTATACTATGCCACATTCCAGCTTCCATCCAACAATCTTTGCTATAATTACAAGTTAGTAAAGTATGACAAGCATTCTCTAGATCTTCTTTACACTGAATGCAAACAGCAGGCCAGTCAATACCTTTTGATCTAAGCCTCACTCTTGTAGGAAGGCAGTCCCTACAAGCTCTCCAGATGAAAAATTTAACACAAGGAGGCACTTTAAGTTTCCATATCAAGTCCCATCTTCCTTGAACCTTCAAGTTAGAGACATCAATAATATTTTCCATGAATACTCTGTATGCAGTCTTGACCGAGTAACTACCATTTTTTTTAGGGGACCATACACGCACATCTTCTGTCACCACAACATAGAGGGGGATCTGCAAAATAGCTTCTATGTCACGATTGTTAAAAAGATGGTTAATGATGTACATTCCACGTTTTTTCTCCAGGATTCATAAGATCTTGAACTGTAAGATGCAAAAAGTCATTTGTAGGGGTTGAAAAAAGGCGAGAGTAACTGTCCATCCTTATCCAAGGCTGAGACCAAATATTTATCTTGGAACCATCTCCTATCCTCCATCTTGTAATTGAGCCCTCCTTCAGCAACACCCGAGAATTCCAGATACTCCTCCAACTATAGGACGGATTGTGGCCAATCAACGAGTCCAAAAAGTCCCCATTTGGGAAATATCTAGCTTTGAAGATACGACATACAAGAGCATCCGAGTTGGAAAGGAATTTCCATCCATGCTTCCCCAACATTGCCAAATTGAAGCCATGCAGATTTCGGAATCCTAGACCTCCAAACTCCTTCCTCACAGTTAGCTTTTCCCACGCCATCCACTTTATACCTCTTCCATTGTTCCCATTGGAACCCCACCAAAAAGAGTTGAGCATTCTCTCAATTTCCTCACAAAGGCTAACCGAAAAGAGATAAATGCTCATGTAGTAGGAAGGTATGGCTTGAGCTACTGCCTTGATGAGAATTTCCTTCCCCGCAATGGATAAAGTTTTACCTCTCCAAGAATTCACCTTGTTCCACACCCTATCTTTAATATAATTAAAAGTGGCCTTCTTACTTCTTCCAATGATGGATGGAATGCCCAAGTAGTTTCCAGCACCAAGACCTTCTTTCACTCCCAACAAATCTAGAATAGAATTGCGTTCAGACTGCTGAGTATTTCTACTAAAAAACACCTCAGATTTCTGGAGATTTAGGGCCTGACCCGACGCTCTTTCATACGTGTTTAGGATAGCTTTCATGACTAAGCACTCCTATAGAGATGATCTGAAAAACAAAAAACAGTCATCGGCAAACAATAAATGAGATATAGAAGGGGCTCCCCTACAAATTCTGACACCATGGATGTCCCCTCTTCCTTCTGCTTTCTTAATTAGAGAAGGTAGCCCCTCCGCACAGAGGATGAATAAGAAAGGTGATAACGGGTCACCCTGTCGTAACTCTTTACCAGGACAAATGGGACCAACCTTATTGTTGTTAACCAAGATTGTGTAGTTTACCGTTTTGACACAAAGCATAACCCAAGCAACCTATTTCTTATCAAAACCCAATTTAATCATCATAGCTGAGAGGAATCCCCAATCAACTCTGTCATATGCTTTGCTAATGTCAATCTTCAAAGCAGCCTCCCCCTTCTTTCCTCTCGTTCTGCATTTGAGATAGTGTATGACCTCAGTTGCTATGAGGGCATTATCCAAGATGGAGCGACCTTCCACAAACGCCGATTGCTCTTCAGATATGCATTTGGCTATAACAACTCTCAACCTATTAGCCAAAGTCTTGGATAAAATCTTGTAGATGATGTTGCATAGAGCGATGTGCCAGAGATCCTTCATGGATGTTGGCTGGTCACACTTTAGAATAAGGACAATGTTGGTGTCATTGACCTTTTCAGGAAATTGCCCAGTTTCAAGCCATTGAGTGCAAGCAGAAGAAATATCCTCCCCACAAAGATCCCAGAATCTTTGATAGAAAGTTGCATTCAGGCCATCAGGACCTAGAGACTTGTCCAGATGCATATGAAATAAAGCCTTTTTGAATTTAGATTGGGTGAACGGAGCTAGCAAGCAGTTGTTATCCTCTTGGGTCAAGCGTGGCCGAACCGTATTAATGACAGAATCATAAGAGCTTTGGTTACCAGTGAACAAATCAGAATAGTAATCAAATGCAACCCTATTGATTTCATCCTGGTCTTCAACTAAAACCCCTGCATCATTAGCTAACTTCTCAATACTGTTCCTTTTCCTCCTTTCTGATGCAGTAGCATGAAAAAATTGGTGTTGAGATCACCTTCTTTCAACCAGAAAACCTTGGATCTTTGCTTCCAATAGTTTTCCTCCTGAATGAGCAAGGCGGTAAGTTGATTCTTGGCTGAATTGAACTTGGCAACTGACTCCTCGTCAGGAGATACCCTGAGCTCCTCCATCACTTGTTTGCAAGCTGCTATATCCTCTTTGAACCTGAACCTGATTTTGCACCCCCACCTGTCAAGATCATTTGAACAATTAGTAAGCTTGCTCATAATATTTTCCCCTCTAGAAGTATCCCAGCTTCTCTTGACAATATTTGGAAACTCCTCATCCATTAACCAAGCATTCTCAAATCTGAAATCCTTCCTAAAAGTTAAGATCTGTGTGTTGTCACAAAAAAGTAGAAGGGGATTATGATCTGAAATAGACGCCATCAAATTCCTAAGACAAGCTTCAGGGAAGAGATCTATCCATTGCAAATTGGCCATGGCTCTGTCAATACGTTCCTCCACAGCTCGAGGGGTGCCCCTACTGCGCGCCCAAGTATAAGGATAACCAATCAGCTCTAAATCAAGTAGACCACAATCAGTAACAGCTTCACGAAATCCCCTAAGAAGCCATGAAGGATGCTCCACTCTGCCGCATTTATCTTCTGAAGAAAGCATGTCATTGAAATCACCAATGAGACACCACGGAAGGGAGCACGCAGAAGCCAAAGATCTCAGCAAATCCCACGCCTCATGTCTTCTGCTCCTTTCAGGGTAACCATAGTAGCATGTTAACATCCACTCTCCTCTAGTGTCATCTTTCACTATAAGGTTAATGACATTTTGAGTAAAATTCAGAATCCTACAATGAACAGAGTTCTTCCATAACACCGCCAAACCTCCACCCCGACCTTCCCTATCAACGGAGAAAGCATTATCAAAACCAACTAGGTTTTCACTTCTTATCAACTCTATTGTTGCTGCTTTGCATTATTGCATATGTCGGAGGACTTGTTAGAGGTTTGAGTGTTGTGTGACGTTGCGTCCTTCTTTTTGCAACGTGCTGTGATGCAACGTGCTGTGATGTGATAAGGAAGAGCAACTATATATTACTATAGATCTTAAGTGTGCAACAGTGAAGGCGTGCTAGCGATACTGCGTCGTTTAATTTAGGAAAAAAATAAATGAACATTCAAATGCTATATGACACTTAGAGAAAGATAGAGAAAGAAGAGATAAAAATAAAGATATAATAAATGATATGAGGTGATAGGAAGAGAAAGATAAAAAGAAATTAAAAATGTTAATGAGATGTTATATGTTTAAAATATTTTTCTCTGTAAAATAATTAAGAGAGGGGACAGTACTTCAATTTTAGACAGGGAATGTAATTTCCGAACTTCAACCTGCAATTGATCATAGCAAGTGAACTTGAACATGTGATTTGTCATATATGAGGCTATCTATTTTTCTCACTGGTTCAAGCCGTTCTTGACTGGTTTGTTGCACATACGATTTTGAGGGTCATTGTGATTTGTCACTATGGCAGTTCTCAGTTCAATAAGTTAGACAAATTTGGTTGGATATATAATTTTCAAAACACTGGGCATGGGTGGGAATTAATGCCACTTTGAAACATTGTTCGCCACTTTGAAACATTGTCAACCACTTAATAATTCGAACCATGCTTATGTATGTTAAAACTTAAATGTAGAAATAATGATAGGTAGAGTGAGGGTACGTAAGGTATATGTAGAATTTTCCTTTATACTTTTCACGTGCCAATTTGCCATTTGAAGTTTATATCATCGTACCTGCAGCTTTATGAATACGACATGGGGACGAGGCAAGCATGCATGACAGAAATTAGTGAATATAACAATTAAAGTCACGTAGAAATAAAGTACCTGACAATATGATATTACACGAACAAAACGCTGCACACTCATCATGAGTAACCCAACATTCTATCTATAAAGAAAAAAGGTATTTGGACACCTAAATGCCTTTTGACATTTAGAGAGAGTGAAAAAAAGAAAAGAAAAATATAAGTATGATAGGTGATATGATGTAATAGGAAGAGATAAATAGAGAGAAATTAGAAGTGTTAATGGGATGTTTAAAATATAGGAATATTTAAATATAATTACTCATCTATAAATACAAGCACTTCTACATGCTCCTCTCCATCCATTCCAAATTTCCAATTCTATCCCTACACCTTATCAATCATGCGTGCTTCTCTATTCTGTTTCCTACTCCTATGTTCACTTGCTATTCCATCCATCATCGAAGCCACTAAAAGTTGCTTATTGGTAATGTCACCATTTCTTCGATTAAGTGTCATAATGATAATTTTTCTTCATTCTCTACCATCGATGACTTTTACAGTTTTAATTATTCAAATTTTCACTTTTTCATATTTTGACACAATGTTAAGAATAACTAATTAGGAGTATTAGTTTATTAGAATAAGCTCTATAAATAGAGCACTCTATACATTCTCATGTATCTTTTACCATTTCTTAATCAATATGAGTGTCTTCTATGGATCTCCTCTTCTCTACTTTGAACTATATGATGTGTGACCTTACCAAGTTGGAGTTACTTGCATTCAATCTTAATTTTCTGATAAGTAAAAATAATTTGTCGAAATTAGGCCTTGTTGTTACACAATAAAAATAATCTATTAAAAGACCATTTTTTTGACACTTAATCGAAGAAATGGTGACATTACCAATGAGCAACGTTTATAACAAATCTATAAAAACTCATTTACTTCAATAATAATTTTAAGTTGCTTATCAAAATCAATATAAGCAACTATATTGGAGTTGCTCTTAATAAGAATAATGAACAACTAATTGTTCTTTATAAATATGCATATATATTATTTTCATTTCAAAAAACAGTCCTTATAAGCTTATCTATATCTAGAGAGAGATAAAAAAAAAAGAAAAAAAATATAGATGTGATATATAATGTAATAAAGGGGTAGAGATAAATAGAGAGTATTAATATTATTTAGAGTTTGCTTGATTGTATTTTTGTTTTTTAATTTTTAAAAATTGTTTTATAAAATAATTTAAAAAATTATTTTATATAGAGAGTAGAAATAGAAAAAGAAAATGTGTGTGTAAGAATGAACATGAATATAATAAAAAATTACAAAATAGCAAACCAGAATAACTTAAGATTGTTCTGGTTTTCTGATTTTAAAAATTGAAAAAATAAATAAAACTATTTTAAATGACTATACTTAATAAAAAAGCTTTTTTATTTTTTATTTTTATAAATGGAATACAGTTTTCAAAAATAAAAATGAATTATAATTCCTTAATCTCGTAAAAAGAATGAACACTGTATATAAATTCAGAGTTAAATCAGTATAGACAAAATTATAACAAAGAGACATTGTTAACAGTACACAACATTTAAAGGCAATGCAGATTAGTGGAATTATGTGGTATAGACTCAAACGATAAGAAATATCATCATAAGGCTCTACGCACATAGTCCCATGATCCCATCATCACATTCCACCAATGTTTGTCTCAAGCTAGACTTATATACCCACCCACCTTCAATTCCGAAGTGTTCCAAAGTGCATGAAGAGTGCCCTTTGTTGTCCCACCATACTGATCATGTAAATTAAAAGATGAGAAAAGAATGAAAAATAAAGAAAAAGATTAAATATATTTTTGGTCCTTGTAATTTAGTGTTTTTTTTGTTTTTCGTCCTTGTAATTTTTTTTTTTGGTTTTAGTCCTTACAAATTATGTTTGTTTTATTTTTCGTCTTTATAGTGGTTTAGATAGTGCTTTGAACAGTGAAAAAAAACGTTATCTAAATCACTATAAGGATGAAAAACAAAACAAACATAATTTGCAAGGACTAAAACAAAAAAAAAATTGCAAGGACGAAAAACAAAAAAATACTAAATTACAAGGACCAAAAAAATATTTAAACCTAAAGAAAAACTAGGAAAAGATAGCATAAATTACCATAAAGAAGCTTATATATGTTCTTTGTTAAGAGATTCTTCTTCTTCTCTCTCTCTCTCTTTTTCTTTTAGGCTTAAATGCAATTTTGGTCCCCCTATTTTACACAATCCACAATTTTAGTCCATTTATTTTAAAATAGAGACATTTAGTCCCTCTATTTTGCACAATCCGCAATTTTAGTCCCCCTATTTTAAAATATAGACATTTAGTCCCTTCATTTTGCACAATTGGCAATTTTAGTCCCCATATTTTAAAATAAAGACATTTAATCTCTCAATTTTGTAAAATCCGTGATTTTTGTCCTTCCGTCAAATTAAAAGCGTTGACCATTAAGAGATTAACGTTGATTACGACGTGGTATGTGCTTTAGTGACGTGGAATTTGTTTAAAATAAATTATTAAGACTCGTGATTTTCATATTAGCACTTACGACTACTCTCGGCCATTAAAATAAATGGTTTTACCTTTTTAAAAATATATTTTTCATCAATTATTCTACTTAGTATTTAGAATAATTAAAAAATAAACAAATAATTTTGTATCACATCACTATATTTGGGCCACGTCAAGGTTGACGTTAATCTTTTAACGGTCAATGTTTTCAATTTGATGGAAGGACCAAAATTACGGATTTTACAAAATTGGGGGACTAAATGTCTCTATTTTAAAATAGAGGGACCAAAATTGCGGATTATGCAAAATAGAGGGACTAAATGTCTTTATTTTAAAATAGGGGGACTAAAATTGCGGATTGTGGAAAATAGGGGGACCAAAATTGCATTTAAGCCTTTCTTTTATCTATAAAGTTCTAATTACTATAGTTGACTTACAAGTATTGCGTGCGAGATGCCCCCAGAATGCAACTGAGAACAAGCTCACCAATTTGGACCTGACCACACCTAATCAATTTGATAACAAATACTACTCCAATCTTCAGCAACTCAATGGCTTACTTCAGAGCGACCAAGAACTGTTCTCTACTCCTGGTGCTGATACCATTCCCATTGTAATGTGGAAATTTCCATGAGCAATTCACTTCAAGTTTGAACGAATATGATGACCCTTTGGAGCTTCACAGTCAAACCGGTAATGCTTATATGTTCAAAAACGCTAACGAGAATAGTGACATTCTGACAACTGACAGATAAAATTGAATTGAATCACCCCTAGCTAGTCAAGACTACGACACGAAACAAGTTATGAAAGCAGCCTTCAAATCCAAAACCAGACAACAACCTCCATCACAGAGAGGGGAAGGGAGACAGCGAGAGGGGAAGGGAGGGAGTCAGCGTGAGGGAAACAACAATTCACTCTGGGGGGATCGTAGGAACAGAAAAGATGTTTCAACATTTTTCTTTTCTCGATTTCCAGATAATTTCAACAAGGCTGAGATTTGGAAAATATTCCAAAGATGGGGGAGGGTTTGGGAGGTGTTCATAGCAAAACGGAGAGACAAGGGAGGAAACAAATATGGATTCGTTAGATTCATAGATGTTAGGAATGAGAAGATGCTGGAAAAACAACTAGACAACATTTATATAGGGAATGTTAAGATGTTTGTTAACATACCCAAGTATAAGTGGGGGGACAACTATCAACAAGGACAAAAGGTGGAGAGGAACCAAATTGGGAGAGATGGAAGTAATTATAGGGTGGAAGAAAAATAGATAAATACAGTTCAAAGATTTGCAGCAAAATCTGGTGGTGGGGAACATAGTTATGCTCAAGCTTTGAGAAACACGGGATGTGGAAGTAAAGGAAAATGGCAAGTAAAGCGGGACGCAAACAAGGCAAACGATGAAGTTTGGAGGGGTAGATATATCAATGTTCCTGAGTCTAAATGAAGTTTTAAAATATATCAATGAGGTAAAAAACTCAGCAGAAAATACGGCTATGCTCAGACAGGAAGATGGGAAAATGCAAATGGATGATGGGGACAAGTCACAAAAAGAAAATAATTATGACAAGGAGCAACTAGGAAAAATGAATGAGACAGAAAATGTACGAAAAGAAGAAAATAAGACGTTGGTGGAGGAGGGGTCAAAAAAAGACAGTCAAAAGAAAAAAAGACAAAAAGAACTTTTAGGGGGAAAAGTGGGCCTTCAAAGTGGGTCAGCAGCGTATGGTGTGGGCCAAATTTTAGCCCAACATCACATAACAACAACAACAAAAATAAATGTTACAGAGAAGGGAGAATGCTCGAATTACTGTCTTAATACAGAGAATGACGAAACAGTTGTACAAGGCACTCACGGTGTTTTGTACGAGATGGAAGATGTGAACAACAACAACTCTATGGAAATTTGCAAACACATGAAAGATGGGGAACTAGACAAAGCTAGCTTGTTGGGGGAGATGGCACAAATAAATAACCAAGAGGTGATGTTACCTTCACAAAATAAGAGCTATAATGCCAGTGGTGAAAGACGTGAATATAAAGGGGAGAGGAGTAAACAGAGTCATGATGATTTTGCAAACTCGTCATACACTAGCAACAATAGGTATGCTATCCTTGCCTATCGTAAGCCACATGATGATTGTTCACATTTTTTTGCTTCTCCTGAATTTTTTTATGAATTTGGTATTAGTATTTCCTATTTACATTACGATGAAATTTTTAAAAATGGAATTGCTATTTATTATTGTACTTTAAAAAAATGTGTCAGATGGTATCTCTGAAGTAGAGGGGATACAGAGGGATCTATAAGGGGAATATCTATTCTTGAAGAGTCTGATTTGAGGGAAGAACCAACAAAGAGTAGTATAGTAGTATCAAGTGGAAATGCTAAAAAGAATAGAAAGGAGAAGAGGATGTTCCAATTTGATTTCAGTAATGTTTTGTCGGATAGTGGCATCCGAAACTGTAACAAACTTTTTTGGGTTAAAAATGACATCCTGGAGGCAACAAAGCTGTGGGAATTGGGGAAGAAAATTGGAGTCTCTTTTGAAAGAGATGATAACACAATCCTGAAGAAACTTGTTGACATGGAGGAAAGGGATAAAGAAGGGCTGAAGGGAATAAAAGAGAAAGTTGAGGGGGGGATTTGAAAAGGTTAAAATATGAAGATTTTAACATACAATGTTAGGGGCTTGGGGAGGGGAATTAAATGGAAGTTTGTAAGGAAAGTGGTGCAAAAAGAAGAGTTACAAATGTTATGTATTCAAGAAACAAAGAAGGAAGTAATTGACAACAAGTTGTGTTTTGCTTTGTGGGGAGATAGTGACATGGAATGGGTAGCATCTCCATCAATTGGGGCGACAGGAGGTCTTTTTTGCATTTGGGATACAAAAAGTTTTTCTATGACAAGAAATTTTGTAGGAAATGGGTATATTGGAATGGAGGGCACGTGGAAAGAGAAAGGTTGTCAAATAATTATTGTGAACATTTATTCACCTTGTGAGAGAAGTCAAAGGGAACGAATGTGGGAGGAGCTTAAGGAGATCAAGATAAATAGTAATATTGAGAAGTGGTGTCTTCTTGGGGATTTTAGTTGTGTGAGAAATGATATTGAAAGAGTTGGTGTAGGGGGGGGGGGGAGGTGGAGGAGTGAGAGAAAAAAAAGAGTTTAACAAGTTTGTTGAAGAAATGGAAGTGGAAGATATACCGATGGTAGGGAGGAAATTCACATGGTGTAGGCCTAATGAGGAAGCAAAAAAGTAGATTGGATAGGGTGATGGTGACTAAAGAATGGTTGAACATATGGCCCGGAAGCACACAATACATCCTTGAGAGGAATGTATCGGATCATTGTCCAATTGTGTTGAAAAATACAATTGTGGATTGGGGTCCAAAACCTTTTAAGGAGTTGGATTGTTGGTTTACAGATAGCAATTTTGTTGAATTTGTGGAGAAGGTTTGGAGGAATATGCAAATTGAAGGGTGGGGAGCATTTGTACTAAAGGAGAAGTTGAAGGAGTTGAAAGGTAAACTCAAGTCATGGAACTTTGAGCATTTTGGCTTTTTGGAAAAAAGGCAAAATCTTATCATGAAAGAGATGAATGATTTGGAGGTAAAGGAGGATCAAGTGGGGCTAAATGAGGCGGAGTCTTTGAAAAAGAAAGTATTGCAAGAAGAGTTTTGGAGGGTGGTAGTATGCAATGAGTCTTTGGCAAGGCAAAAGTCTAGGTCAAAATGGGTTTTGGAAGGGGACCGCAATACAAAGTATTTCCATAATATGGTAAAATGGAGGAGAAAGAAAAACATGTTAAGGGGTTTGTATATTGGTGGAACTTGGGTGGAGGAGCCTTGTAGAGTGAAGGAAGAAGTGAAGCAATTTTTTGAGAAAAGATTTTGTGAACAAGAGTGGGAGAGGCCTAAGTTGGAAGGAGTGAACTTCAAGACTATATCAAAGGAGGACAATAGATTGCTATTGGCTAATTTTGATGAATTGGAAATTAGAGAGGTGGTATGGGATTGTGATAGTTCCAAGAGCCCGGGGCCGGATGGACTTAATTTTAAGTTCATTAAGGCTTTTTGGAAAGTCATGAAGAAAGATATTTTGAGATTCATGAATGAATTTCATAGCAATGGAGTGTTACCTAGAGGTTGCAATTATTCATTCATAGCTCTCATTCCTAAAATTAATGATCCACAACATTTGGGGGATTTTAGGCCTATTTCCTTGGTTGGTTGTATGTATAAAATTTTGGCAAATTTTTTTATCAAAGAGGCTCAAGAGAGTTTTGAATGAAGTTATAGATCAAAGACAAAGTGCTTTTTTAGGCGGGAGGTACTTGCTACATAGTGCTTTAGTCGCAAATGAAGTCATTGATGATGCTAAGAGAGGGAAGAAGCAATATTTGGTGTTTAAGATTGACTATGAGAAGGCTTATGATTCGGTGAATTGGAATTTTCTTTTATACATGTTCAAGAGGTTGGGATTTAAAGAAAAATGGATTAAGTGGATGAGGGGGTGTTTGGAGTCTAGTTGGGTCTCGGTTTTGGTAAATGGGAGTCCTACTAGTGAATTTAAGATTAACAAAGGGTTGAGACAAGGTGATCCCCTAGCTCCTTTTCTTTTTACGGTGGTGGCGGAAGGTATTTGTGGCATGATGAGAGAAGCTATCAAGAATAATTTGTTTTCAAGCTACTTGGTGGGAAAAAAAGAGACACAAGTTAACCTTCTTCAATATGTGGATGATACCATTTTCTTGGGAAAGGCTACTTTGGAGAATGTTGTGACTATCAAAAGCTTGCTAAGATGTTTTGAACTTGTTGCGGGGCTTAAAGTCAATTTTTTCAAAAGTAGATTTGGAGTCATTGGAGTTGATAGAACTCAAGAGGAGAGGTATGCAAATTTATTAAATTGTAAACTCTTGCAAATTCCTTTTGTTTATTTAGGCATTCCCATAGGAGCTAACCCTAGAAGAGTGGACACTTGGAAACCTATAGTGCAAAAATTCTCAAAAAAGTTGGCTAGTTGGAAACATAAGACATTGTCCTTTGCGGGGAGGATTTGTTTAGTAAATTCGGTTTTGTCTTTTTTACCTTTGTTTTTTCTTTCTTTCTTTAAAATGCCTCAACGGGTGGTTTGAGAAATTATTGCTATTCAAAGAAAATTTATTTGGGGAAGTGAGGAGGGAAAAAACAAAATTTCTTGGGTTAGTTGGGAAAATATGTGTACACCTAAAAGTCATGGGAGTCTTGGTTTAAAGAATATTAGTCTTTTTAATGATGCTCTTCTTGCAAAGTGGAGGTGGGATCTATTTTTTCATGACAATGCATTGTGGGGAGAGGTGTTGGATTCTAAATATGGAGGGTGGAGGGGTATTTCCATAGAAGGAACAAATAAGGAAGCATCTATATGGTGGAAGGATCTTTCTAAGACTTGTGGAGGGCAAAATGACCTCAAATGGTTTGACAGCATGGTTGCATGGAAGATTGGGTGTGGGGACAAAGTGAGATTTTGGCTGGATAACTGGATTGGAGAAGATGCTTTAATTAATGCTTATCCAAGGCTGTTTCTGAATTCTGAAAATTTAGGAGATCATATTCAACAAGTGGGTTTATGGGAGGGAGATTACTGGATGTGGGACATTAGGTGGTGCAGGACATGGTTTCAATGGGAATTGGAAATGGTGCAGAATTTTCAAAATATGATCTCAAGTGTGCAGTTAAAAAAAGGGGTGACTGATTCATGGAACTGGCTTGAGGACCAATCAGGTATTTATACAGTAAGGTCTGCCTATTTGGCTTTACAGAGGCGTCAACTTAACTGTCAGCATGAGGATATTTATTATCATATATGTCAAATTAAGGTTCCACCAAAGGTACATCTTTTTTTGTGGAGGCTTTTGAAGGATAGACTGCCAACAGCGGTCAATCTCAGGAAAAGAAAAGTGGTGCTGCCAAACAATAATTTTTTATGCTCTGCATGTAATTCTTTTGAGGAAACCAGTTCACATCTTATGTTTCAACGTGAGAAAGTTGAGGGGATTTGGAAGAGTTGCTATGGTTGGTTGAATATATCTACAGTATTGCCGGCATCAACTGCATCTCACTTTTGGCAACACATACTAATTCAGATAAGAAAGGAAGTGAATATCAGATGGAAATATATTTGGTGTGTTGTGGTTTGGGTTCTATGGAAGGACAGAAATCATAGAGTGTTCAGAGGAGGGACGTTCCAGGTGGATAATATCATACAAGAGATACTCTTCAACAGTTGGTCATGGCTGAAAGGGAATGATCCTAATTTCTCATACTCCTTTATTCAATGGTTTGCAAATCCTGGTTCGTGTATTGTTAGTCAATCCTAACTCAAACGAGTGGCAAGTATAACAACATTGGGGGAAGCTGGTCTCATTTTGACGTGGGTTATGGTTCATGAAGCTTAATTCAATCACGTGGTAAATTTAGCATTTTGTTTATAGCCTCGAAAATTTGCAGGTTTGAAGGAATTAGTGGTGTGAAATAATTGCCAAGACAAACATATAGGAATTAGCATATATTATTGCACAATAGTCACTGTTAGCATTTAGTGCAGCGGTGGGTATTTAATGCTCTTTTATTTTATTTTACAGTATTGTTGATGGTTGTATAGTAAAGTATTTGTTCCACAGTGGGGGGTTTTATTTCAGTTGGCAACTATTTCTATTGAGGGAGGCTTTGGGGCAGAGGATTGGTTTAATCTTTATGTATTTTAGTAGGGTGGGTACCCCTTGTACCCCCCATCCTCTATCTTAATAAAATCTTTCTTTTTGTTGACAAAAAAAAAAAAAAAACTATAGTTGACCCTAAATTTGCTTTGCATTGCTAAGTGAATTGAACATAAATATGTCCGCGGGTGTTGAATGAAAAGGACCAGAAAATTAGGTAAGGGCCATTTGGTTTAAAAAAACGTTTTTTTTTAATTTTCATTTTCTGTTTTTATTTTTTTTAAATAGTTTTCATTTTTAAAATTTTTAGATTTATAAAATATGTTTGATTTTCAGAAAATGGTGACGCGAAGCAGATCCAGGATAAGGAAGAGCTCAGGCAACTCGTCAGCAACCACTAACACAACTTGATTAACTCCTTCCGCTGAGTCCATCCTTGAGTTTCTTCTGTGATTTATCAACATGTGCTCGAGCTTGAGTGTTTTTAGGGTTTGCCATTGCATAAGTTATGTTTGAGAAATAAACAATTTAAAATGCTAGATTACTAAAGATTGTGTTTTCAGTGTTTTTCACCTCTTGATCAATTTTTAAGCATGCAAAAGTGGTCCTCCAGTTATCTACAATATATCTTTTTATTTTACAATATACTTGTGATAACTAACAAGAAACATGAAGGAGAGAAGATATTTTGCATAGTATTTTAGTTAAGTAACATTAATTTTGTTCGGTGGCGAAATTGCATGTAAGATCCAACTGTTGAGAATGGATTTTAGACGACAATAATTTTCAAATTTCAATTCAAACATAGCCTAAGTATGAGACCAAAAATGAAGAATATATCCGTGCATTCATAAAGAACCCTTGGTTCATTTAATTTATTCATTGGAGATATATTTATGAACACTCCACTGCTATTTGACACCTTAAGAGAGAAAAATATAAATATAATAGGTGATATGATATAATAAGAAAAGAGAGATAAAAAAAGAAAAAATATTAAATAAATGTTAATAATATATGAGTGTCCATATATGATTACTTTATTACTGTTATTTAAGTATGAGTTGTACAAAAGATAAAAGTATTTATTTTTCCTATATAATTTTCTCGTTTTAAGCACAAGTAAAATCTTTATTAATCAAACACAAAGTTTAGGCTAATGTTTGGTACAATCAGCAGGAGCAAAAGAAATCTTTCCCCGATGAAGATCGTACTCCACTTGAAGACCAACTTGCGCCCTATTCCCAAAGATGGATTGTCCATATTCGTCTTCGGTGGGTTGCACCAACATGCAATGAAAGTTGCCATGGACCTCATCAAACATGTCACTCATTTTCAGGCGAACCTCAGCACCAGTAAAATGGAATACAACAACATCATCATCATCACCACTATCCTGCATATCTCTATAACAAAGGTCGTATGGCTGTGGAGGATTTTTCTCTGCCTCACCACCAACGACTTCCTCTACCAAAGTCCTAAACTTACTGTAAAAACCTTTCGAGAGCATCGTGAGCGTGGTCCCCGAATCGATGATTATGTTGCCGCGAATCTGATTCTTATGTGTCTCCAACTTCTTGTTTCCAACGCTGATGCCTTCAAGATTGAGGAAGTAATAGCCGGGCGAAGAAGCTTTGAATATGAGGGGAGTGGACACAACCCCTTTTGTTCCTTTTATCGTCGCTTCGTCCCCGAATTTCAATTTACTAGTGACGTTTGAACCGAAAGGAAGCAAGCAGTAGGAGAATTGTAATGCTTTTAGGGAATTGAGAGAGGCCAACGCGGTTTTTGGATCGAGCAATGGAGCGTAAGGCTGCGTTTGTGATGCGCTCTGATGGGGTGAGTGAAGGGTCGTAAAAGGGTGACAATGGTGAGTCGCGGTGAATAAGATCCACGCTGAAGCCGCTTAAGCTTTCACTGGCTTCAGCGAAGGATGCAGTAGAAAGTGAAGATAGGAGTAAGAGACAGAATACAAAAGCACGCATGATTGATAATTAAGGTGTGGAGGGATAGAATTGGAATGAATAGAGGAGCATGGTGAAGCGCTTCTATTTATAGATGTTTCAGTTACTCATCACCTATGAATATTCCCTACATTCTATACATTCCATTTATGTCTTTGTTGTGCACAAAGGAGAGTTAAATACAAGAGAAATTTATATTAATGGGTAACGAGCACACTTGATAAGTGAACTTGACTTCAACAGTCTTGTTTATGTTTTTTTCTCTCTGTAGAGGTATTTTAATTTTAAGTGTGTTCATGGATCGATTGTTTTGTTCACGTAATTTTTTACGTTGTCAAGTAGTTTATACGCTGACTTTCATTATTATACTCTCTAATTTCCGTCATGCTTGCCTCACCATGTCATGGTCATAAAAGCTGGTATACCATGATATAAACTTAAAATGGCAAATTGGCACGTGAAAAAGTATAAATTAATAAAGTTGCAGTAACAATATCAATCATTAGACAAGTTAGGTTCTTTGAATATAAAAAAATTGACATGTTATAGCATAGTAGTAATTCTTATTTTTTTATTATATATATATAATAATAATAATGATAATAATAAACTCTAAAACTAAAGAAAATAACATTTTGTTGAACAACTTGGATTTGTATCAAACATTTTACTTATGGTTATCAAGGGGATCTAGCTCAGTTGGTTGAGCAGGATGCGTGAGTGTTGTAAATCTCCTGGTACTATCTTCGATTCCTATGGATAAAAAAAAAACATTTTACTTATGGTTAAACAAAGTCAACAACTACTCGAGCAAAGTACTAATATAATACATAATTCTATCAAACAAACAGTTACAATTATTACGATAGTGATTTTGGAAGCTATTTGCTATCTAGTGGTAGAGTTAGCTGTGAAGTTAAAATCGATGCATGAGGACTTAATTAAGTTTGATCCTCATTATTGTCATTGTAAAAAAAAATGTTATCTATTATGTTTCAACAATTAAAGCACATACAGCCGATAGGCCACATCTAGTAAAGTCTTTTACTCGCACTAACTAGGATTTTTATTGTCCCGCTAGGTTATGTACACTTGGCTTACATTCGAATGTATGGTTAATTATGTGTAATATTATTATTAATTTTCTTTGATAAGTTGTTAACGTAAATGAACATGATTGTATAAAATTATGTTTGTGGTTAATATTAACTACTTGTGAAATGACATTAACTACAATTAGACAATTTAATAATCTTATGACATTATTAACCACATCGATAATTGATAATTATATATAATTATATTCATTTACTTTTTATTATTTTGTTGATGGTGAAAATTTGTTTGGAAAATTAAAATGAGAAACTCTCGAAAAGATAATTAACTTGTTTACTGGGAGCTAAGGTTTGCTTGAAGGCTTTGAACTTGTTACTGGCGTCTACGATGACTTGTTTTGCATGTTGGTACTACCCACCTCTGACGATGGACATTCCCTCTTTGGAAATTGGGCACAAGCTGGTTTTGAAGTGGAGTACGATCTTGAAGAGGGAAAGGTTTCACTTGTGCCAAACATTAGCTTAACCTTTGCGTTTGATTAATAAGGATTTCACTTGTGCTTGTACTGAGAAAATAGAAAAGTTGTTTTATGTTTTGTAAGTCTCGCATCTCTAATATAAGAACTCAATTTGAAGTTTTAGTAGTGTGTTTGGATAACTTTATTAACTAATTTCAGTAAATATAAACAAAAATATAACAGAAAGATATTTTTAACAGTAGACAACATGAAAGGCAATAGAGATTAGTGGAGTTATGTGGTATAGATTAGTAGACATATCATAAGGCTCTACACGCACATAGTCCCATCATCAAATTCCACCGATGTTTGTTTCAAGCTAAAGTTATAGACCCACCTTCAATTCCGAAGTGTTTCCAAAGTGCATGAAGAGTGCTCTTTAATAAGTCTTTACCATACGGATGTAGATTAAAAGATGAGACAAAAAATAACAATAAAGAAAAAGGTTTAACTGCACTTTTTACTCAATTTTTTTTATTTTGGGGAAATTTTACTCCCAACAATAAATTATTCTGGCACATTTTGTCTCCTGCTTTTAAATTTTTTTGGTATTGTATCTTCCGTTGTATTTCTGTTAAAATTTTAAATAGAGCCAACACTTTCTAACTGTTTTTAACTGCCACTAAATGCATGTATTTAAAATAAGTATTTTTAACATAGTAACGGTTAAAATCTGTCACTATTATTAAGTTTTATTTTCACCTTTAGGCTTAAGCTTTTTACTTGCACAGTTAAAATTTCTGGTCTCACTTTTCATTTTCAAATATTGAAAATACTTTCCATTTCTCTCATTTAAGTACTTCTTTTATATTATTATTCTGGTGATTATTAGAGGCTTGGAGTAGCTGTGAAGCCATAGGAGAAGCCAAGACTTGTGGTTTGGTTAGGATTTGTTGAAGATAACATGAGTTGATTCGTGCCTTGGTTTTAATGACTATTTGGGGAGGTTGATTTTTGCACGTTGTAACAACACAAACACTTCAGTCAAGCAATTTTTGGTTGTTTTAAACCGTTAGAAATTGTTTAACACCTTTTAAACATTTCAACCAAGCATTTTTTAGTGATTTTTAATCACCGCTAAGTTAGTTCCGGTTGAAATTTAACGAAGATATGACGGAAGATAAAATTTGCAAGATTTTTAAAAGTGAGAGGTGAAATGAGTCAGAATAATTTGTTGGAGATGATATTCGCTAAAAAGTAAAAAGTTGGAGGTAAGAATTGCAATTAATCGTAAAGAAAAACTAGGAAGACAAGCATAAATAACTTATGTTCTATGATATGAGATTCTTCTCTTTTTTCTTTTTTTTTAGAGAAAAAAAGGCTACTTAAGTAGTAACAGTGTAAAACAGTTTTATATGGTATCATCCAATCATAAATCTATAGTATGTTTGTTGACTTTTATAGTAACTAGCTTATAAATCATACCAATGGTGATTTATTACTTGATGACATTATAAAACTATTTTATATTGTCAGTGCACTACTATTAAACTCTAATAACAATCCTAAAAGCACTCATGTTTAAGAAAAAGTTGCCGAACAGATTAATGACTCAAAACAAAAGGTAAAGAAACAGGAAAGTTAATACTGAAAGATAAATGCACAAATTTAAAGAAAAATGGAAAAGATGAAAATATGCAAATGAAATCAAAGAAATATTGAAGTAGTAAAGAAAGAGTATTAATTATTTAGAGTGTTTGATTGTATTTTTGTTTTTTAATTTTTAAGAATTGTTTTATAAAATTATTTTTTAGAGAGTAGAAATAGAAAAAGAAAATGTGTGTGTAAGAAAGAATATACAAAATAAAAAATTACAAAATAGCAAACCAGAATAACTAACTATTGTTCTGGTTTTCTCATGATTTTAAAAATTGAAAAAAAAGGTATTTTTAAAACTGTTTTAAAAACTATACTTAATGAAAAAAAATATTTTTAAAAATAGAATACAGTTTTCAAAAATAAAAACCAAATAATTCCTTAATCTCGTAAAAGGAATGAACAGTGATAGATTCAGAGTTAAATCATTATAGATAAAAAAGACATTGTAAACAGTAGACACAACATTAAAGGAATGGAGATTAGTGGAGTTATGTGGTATAGACTCAAACGATTAGACATATCATCAAAGGCTCCACGAACATAGTTCCATCATCACATTCCACCGATGTTTGTCTCAAGCTCTTCAATTCTGAAGTGTTCCAAAGTGCATGAAGAGTGCCCTTAATTTGTCGTCCCACCATACTGATCATGTAAATTAAAAAGATGAGACAAAAATGAACAATAAAGAAAAACTAGGAAGAGATAAGCAAAATGTAGCTTATGTTCTTTTTGTTAAGAGATTCTTCTTCTTCTTTTTCTTTTTTATCTATTAAGTTATAATTACTATAGTTGACCCTAAAGTTGCTTTGTATTTCTCTGTGTATTGACCATAAATATATATGTCCACGGTTGTTGAATGAAAAGGACCAGAAAATTAATGCTTGAAACATGCTTATCCATACACTGATGAGTTTCTTCTGTGATTTATCAAGTACATGCATGTGTGCTTGAGGTTGAGTGGTTTTAGGGTTTGCCATATTGCAGAAGTTATGTGTTTGACAAATAAACACTTTGAAATGCTAATTTACTAAAAAATGTGTTTTGTGTGCCCTTTTTTCACACCTCTTGATCACATTTTAAGCTTGCAAAAATGTTCCCCTAGTTATTTTCAATATATCTATTTATTTTACAATATACATATGTGATAACTAACTAGAAACATGAAAGACAAGAGAAAGACATTTTGCATAGTATTTTAGTTAAGTACCATTACTTTATTAATTGATTTATTTCTTCATTTGTTTTTCCTTTAAAATATTACCTAAACTTATAACCGTAAAAAAGAATTTTTATAAGAATTTGGCAAAATCCACGTTTAAGAAATGTTTAATGCATCATTTCATTTATTGGTTCTTGATATTGTGGGACATGTGAATAATATTGAAAATTATTATACTAGAAAGTATATATACTTATTTTACAATATACTTATGATGTAACTAACTAGAAACATGAAACAGCGAAGACATTTTGCATATGATGTTACTTAAGTTTCATTACTTTATTATATAGGTCACACTAGATAGTACCCGTGTAATGCACATGTTTATTGAGGAAAGAATGAATTTTTTTTATGTATAAAGTATGTTGATAATGTTGTTAATTTGTTATATTACTTAAAAAAGATCTAAAACTAATTCAAATTTTCGCAATAAGAAACTTTTTTAGGCACCGACAACAAAACTATTTTTTTAATATACTCTCTGTCGATAAAAGTCAGATCAAAATAATAATTATAATAATAATAATCAAATTTGTCACAAAAAAAGGGTGAAAAGAATGAATGAAGCACACTAAGCATAACATAAGTGGAAGTTGCGAATATAGGAATCCAATTTCTTTAATATAGTGTTTTTTCCTCAATAATTAGCTATTAAATTATCAAATTTAAATTCCTAATTTGTTATGACAATTTAAATTACATAATTAAAATGAAAATTAAAAAAATAAACTTTCCCAATTACTGAATATAATTTTTTCCTCGTCCATCATCTATTTATTTACCATATACTTATACAACTTTCCATGTATTGATTCAAATAATTTATTTAAATTGATTGAATTAATTTTTATTTAAATGTAAAATATTTACTATTAAGATAACTCTAATAAGTTTAATTTAAATATTAATGTAATTAATCCCATTAATTTAAAAGCATTTATTTATATTTTTAATAATTTATTTATATTTTTTACAATTAATTTCAAATAGATAATATAAAGTTGTAATATTATAAATACATTAATGTATTAATTTTCAATTTTATCCTCAAATTATGAATTTTTAATAATGTTATTTTAAAGGCGTTACTAATATTTTTTATGTGCCAATAATAATGTTAATTGTGTTGTTTTAGTTGAAATAACACTGTTAAGAATAAAATTAAATTTGTCATAATAAAAAAAAAGAGTTTCTATGGTACCCTCGAAAATTCTGAGGGTTTTGATACTGTTGATTTTTTAATCAATAAAATTATCATGTCATCTATCTTCTCATTATTAAAAAAAATCTTTCTTTTTTTTTTCTTCTTCAAATTAGTTCTTAATTAATTAAAATATTTTTTCAAAAATAAAATTACAAATATTTTAAATTAAAAAAATATGATTAAACATAAGTTAGAAGTCTGAACACTAATCTCCTTCACCAATATATCACGCTAAAGTCTGAATCTTAATCTCCTTCATCTGATAGCAAGAACATGATTTTTTTTTTCAAAATTTCTCCATTTTACCAACGACGTAGCTATAGTTTTTCCAAATTTTTTTTGTGTCATGTTCATTTGCCTCTTGAGATTCATAGGCCATGTATTATGAGTTATCTTGTAATCAATGATAAAAGAGGCATAGATTTTTCGCAGGAACGTTGAGCGCCTTCGTCTACTTATTGTGTGGTAAAATTTGATTTCGAGTCATGAATTAATGAGTTCAATTAGGCAATCTGAATATGACATTTGTTTGGATTTTTATTATGTTTTGGAAATTTTGAACAAACAAAAGTCATGTTTTAGCTACTAGGTGAAAGAGATTAGGGTTCAGACTTTAGTGTGGTTTACCAATGAAGAAGATTAGGGTTCAGACTTCTAAACTTATGTTAAATAAGATTTTTAAATTTAAAATAGTTATAATTTTAATTTTAAAAAATATTTTAATTAATCAATGACTAATTTGAAAGAAAAAAAGAAAAAAGTTTTTTTTATTAATGAGAAGATAGATCACATGACAATTTTATTGGTTAAAAAATCAACAGTATCAAAACCCTAAAAAATTTTGAGGGTACTGTAGAAACTCTAAAAAAAAGAGTTATATGATACCCTCAAAAAAATGTGTGAGATAAGTTAAGAAATAAACTGAAACAAAAAAAAAAATTGAATTAAAAGAGTTATAAGAGGAAGTATATATTGTGTTAATCTTGATTTAATGGTTATGATATTAACAGTTTGATTAGTCAAATTTGGTTAATAAACATATGATTAATTCCTATTAAAATAGCCCCAATATATGATTTAACTCAATTATTAATGTAATTAATTCCACTAATTTAAAAGCATTTATTTATATTTTTGAATAATTCATTTATATTTTTCATGAATAAATTCAAGAAATAATACAAAGCAAAAATTAAATATAACATAAACAAAATTTAGAAGCATTTATTTATCTTTTTTTAATATAGATAATAAAAAATCATATTACATGTTTTATATCTCTTGAGAGAGATAAACATACAAAGATAAACTTATGATTCGACCTAACAACACTTCAATCAAGAGAAAGTTTTTATGCTGAAGATTTTTGAACTGCAGCTTTTACCCTCTTAATTGGAATTCTTTCTTTTCATGAAATATAATGCATCCAACCACTTCCAAGAGAATGTTCATCTATGTCCACCTTCTTTAGTATTTCACACTTGTACAACAAATTGTTATCTTCATCTATTAAGTGACATAATTTATAAGCATTTATATGTCATTCTCGAACAAATCTTGTAGGAATTCTGTGGCAAGAAAGAAACAAATTAGTATAACAATTCTAAGTAAATATGTTAAATGAAACGTTATAAAAAAAATACTACCTGAGAAATTTTACCAATAGTAGCTCTCAAAGATAATGTCACTGACCAAAAATTGTCAACACAATCTCTTTTTGTTTATATAAATGTCTTCCTTTCTTCAGGATTCATATCACCCTTCAACAGAAAGAAAGAAAGAAAAAACGTTGTGGAATTTTACCAATAGTAGCTCTGGAAGATAATGTCACTGACAAAAAATTGTCAACACAATCTCTTCTCTGTTTATATAAATGTCTTCCTTTCTTCGGAATTCATATCACCTTTCAACAAAAAGAAAGAAGAAAAAAACTGCGTCATATATCGAATTGTATGCTAAACGCAATATCTATATATATAGAGTGTGAAGGAATGAGAAAGAGATAATCTTAAAAGAAGTACAAAAGGCAACTAAGTTGGGTTTTAAAATCAAACCAATCAGAATATTTAAATCCATTTTTGCAATCACATCCAATAATAATAATATATCTATCTATCTTTTTTTTTATGCTTCTATCACATATTTTTTTTGATGCTTCATCTATCTATCTATCTATCTATCTATCTATCTATCTATCTATATATAAAAAGATAAAAAGGATTTCTTAAATATAAAAAATAATGAAAAGATAAAAAGGAATTCTTCATTCAATTTCACGTCACTTTCCTTATTATTCGAAGATTCTTATGGGTAAGTAAAATATTTTAAAAAAAATTGTTTTAAAATATAATATTAACATTATTTTAAATAATTAATAAGGAAAAAAAATCAATTTTTGATATTAAATAAATTTATATGTATTTTTATAATGTATATAGAATATATATAGATAGATAGATAGATTAATTATATTAAAGATTCAAATAATTTTGCAAATAATGAAATATTAATCAATCAATCATCAATATATTATATAAAATATAAAATGTCACCAGAATGTGACATGTGGACAACCAGTCATAGTCAGCAACTGTATTTTATATAGTAAGATTCTTATGGGTAATTAATATATTTTAAAAAATTTATGTTTTAAAATATAATATAAACATTATTTTAATTAATCAATAAGGGAAAAAAATCAATTTTTGATATTAAATAAATTTATATGTATTTTATATAATATATATAGAATACAGATAAAAAAAAATATAATATATATAGAATAGATATAGATAGATAGATAGATAGATAGATTAATTATATTAAAGATTCAAATAATTTTGCAAATAATGAAATATCAATCAATCAATCAATCATCAATATATTATACTATAAAATATAAAATGTCACTAGAATGTGACACGTGGATAACCAGTCATAGTCAACAACTGTATTTTATATAATATATAGATAGATAGATAGATAGATAGATGTAAGAGTACTATGAACGACAAAACTCTCATTCCGAGTATTTAATGCAGCTGCATATCTATGACTCAAACTCGACACATCTGGTTAAGCTAAAATAACACGCCAATTAATCTACGAGCTTGGTGGTTTAACAGTAACTTAAAATTTTTTTTCCTCACCTTTCATTTTCTTTTAATTTAATAGTTCTAATGAGAACTTATCTTTGTCCATAAAATTAAAAGAAAATGACCAATGAGGATAAAGACTAATTCTTTTAAAATTCAAGAGTAACTTGATTCTCCGTTTCTCTCTAAAAAAAATGAAGGGTGAGGTTTGTATGTATAAAAGAAAATGAAGGGTGGAGATAAATAATAATGAATATTATATTAATACTTATTTTCAAATTTATTTATTTTTTAAAATTAGTTATTTTAATAAGGATTTTATAGATATTTAGTTAAATTTAAAAATAAAATTATAAACTATCATATACTATCTTTGTCCCTAAGTATAAGATACCTGGTTTTTCTTGATAGTGCTATATATGGACTGGATGGCTGCAACCAAATAATTAACTAACTAACGATTTTGATGTTGATTGGTATAAATAATTAGACATCTTTATTGCAAAATGGCCTCTGCAACGATGGTTTTATTTCCAACTCCTTATTATATACTCATAGACACAACAAATAACAATCGTTTTTAATTTTGACAAGTAAAGTACAATAATTTGTGTTGCATGTCAAAGTTAGCATGATGTTAATAGAGCCGCCACCTTTGATGAACACCAGCTGTATAGGCGATTATCCTGTCAACAGACAAAATTCGGATTATATTTTGGATATTTATGAATTGAATTATGTTTGCAAGATATTACTTGATATTGATTTGATTGAAATTTAATTAAAAAGAAAGTTACTTTTAACGGTAATTTTAGTAACAAGAAACTTATATTTATTGAATTTACGATTTAATTTATTTTTGGTTACCTCATTCTTAAATTATAAATGTTAAAACGTGATGCATGGTGGATTAGTCAATAATAATAATACTAGGATATGTTGTTAAAATATCATCAGAAAGGATGGATAACTTAGACTAGCTAGTAAAAGGTTTGCAAGTTCAGTCTTTTAATTATATAGTCTTATAAGACAAATGTGCAAATATAAGACCTAGACTTTAATTTAGCAACAAAGAAAATCTGAGAATTAAACATAAGTCACAAATAGTATGAGCAAAAGATTCTATTAGATGTGGCATATTAACTGCATGTGATTTAATTGTTGAAACATAATAGATAGCATTTTTTTTTATAAAAAAATGACAATAATGAAGATCCAACTTAAACTTAAGTCTTTATACATGTATCTTAACTCCACCACTAGATAGCAAATGGCTTCCAAACTCACATTGTAATCATTGTAATTGTTTGTTTGATAGAATTGTGTATATTACTTTGCTCGAGTAGTCGTTGACTTTGTTATCCAATAAGCAAAATGTTTTATAAAAATCCAAGTTGCACAAATTTTTTTATTTTCAAAGAACTTAACTTCTCTAATGATTGATATTGTTACTGCAACATTATTAATTTATACTTTTTCACGTGCCAATTTGCCATTTGAAGTTTATATCATCGTATACCAGCTTTTACGAGCACGACATGGTGAAGCAAGCATGACGGAAATTGGAGAATAAAATAATGAAGTCAGCGTAGAAAGTAGAAACTACTCCTTGACAACGTAAAAAATTACGTGAACAAAACGATCGATCCATGAACACTTAAAATCAAAATACCTCTACAGAGAGAAAAAAAAACAAAAACAAGATATAAAATGGAATCTATATAATGTATGGAATATTCATATATACCATCACTCTTAAGCGAAAATAAGTAACAAAAACATCTATAAATAGAAGCACTTCGACATGCTCCTCCATCCATTCCAATTCTATCCCTTGCACACCTTAATTATCAATCATGCGTGCTTTTCTATTTTGTTTCTTACTCCTATCTTCACTTTCTATTGCAACATGCTTCGCTGAACCCTCCAAAAAACTAAGTGGCTTCACCATCGATCTTATTCACAGCGACTCACCTCTGTCACCCTTTTACAACCCTTCACTCACCCCATCAGAGCGCATAAGAAAAGCTGTCATGAGCTCCATGGCTCGATCCAATCGTCTTCGTCTCTCTCGAAATCAAAACGGTTCCCCTAAAACGGTTACAATTTCAGACCCCTTCGGCGGATACCTCATGAAATTTTACATCGGTACCCCTCCCGTGGAAAGGTTTGCACTTGCGGACACAGGGAGTGATCTCATTTGGGTACAGTGCACCCCTTGCATGAAATGCATACCCCAAAATCGTCCATTGTTTGATCCAACAAAGTCTAAAACTTACAGAAGAGTGTGGTGTGACTCACAACCTTGCACACTGTTCCCCCAAAACCAACGCGGTTGTGGAAAATCAGGCGAGTGTGTGTACAAGTACGGATACGGTGACAGCTCGTTCAACTATGGAATATTGGGTGTGGAAAAAATTAGTTTTGGTAACAAAAAGGGTGTTGAGTTTCCCAAGTTTACTTTCGGATGTGCTTATTACAACGAGGACACGGATAAGAACAAGATGAACAATGGACTAGTGGGTCTTGGAGTAGGGCCATTGTCACTAATTTCACAGCTGGGTGATCAAATCGGTCGCAAATTCTCCTTTTGTTTCCTTCCCTTGGATTCAAACCTCACTAGCAAGATGAAATTCGGGGACGAGGCAACGATAAAAGAAGGAACAAAAGGTGTAGTGTCCACTCCCTTAATACTCCGACCTTCTGCACCCAGCTTCTACTACCTCAATCTCGAAGGCATCAGCATTGGAAACAAAAAAGTGAACATTGGTAGAGGTCCAACCAATGGCAACATGTTGATCGATTCGGGAACGACCTACGTGACGCTCGAGCAAGGGATTTTCAACGAGTTTGTGGCTTTGGTGGAGGAACTGTTTGGTGTTGTGGCAGTGAAGAATCCTCCAGCCTCATACCACTTTTGTTTTAAAGATAATGTTGGTACTCCAACTCCAAATTACCATGAGGTTGTGTTTCATTTTACGGGAGCGAAGGTTAGCGTGGATTTTAATCAATTGTTTACTATGGAAGACGAGAACTTGATTTGCTCTATGATAGATCCCACCGATGGCAAAGATGGTTCCATCTTTGGAAATCAGGCCACAGTTGGTTATCAAGTGTTGTACGATCTTGAAGGGGGGAGGATTTCTTTCGCTCCTGCTGATTGTGCCAAATAGTAGCTTAACCTTTGCGTTTGATTAATAAGGATTTCACTTGTGTTTCCCAGAAAAGTAAAAGTTTAATGTTATGTTTTGTTATGTAAGTATCGTGACAACAATGAACCAATGGTTCTTTATAAATACACGTATTGTTTTCATTTCTGGTCTTGTAATTAATTGTCATTGGGTATTTGAGGAGATTTTTTATACTTTCAATCAGATTATGTATGGAAAATAAGGGTAATGATATTTGGACATATTTTAAACATCTCATCAACACCATTTATTTCTTTTTATCTCTCTTTCTATAACCTATCATATCTATATTTTGTTTTCTCTCACTAGGTGTTAAATTGCATTTAGGGTGTCCAACTATATTTTTTTGATCGGAAAATAAACGTCGACATATTGCATGGCTTTTAGAAGACAATATAAATAGACTGTTACTACCAATTTGTTATTGCCACCGCCACTGCCGCCGTCGTCGCCCACTATTGTCATCTTTGTCGCCGCCACCATCACTATGACCGTCGTTGTCACCATCGCCATGACGTTCACTGTCACTATTGCCATGATCAACCATCACATGATAGTCGTTGACACCATCACTGCTATGATTGTCAATGTCACCACTACCATGACTGTTGCTACTACAACCATCATGAGTCTCGTCACCACATTCGCCTCTACGACTACCACCATACTTGAAAGAATTTGAACAGGTTGGGATGAGTTCAACCTAATCACTTAAAAAACCCAACCTAAAATAATTAGGTCGATTTGAATCAAATATGGTTCGCCAATGACCTGTATTCATAAACACCCCTACCACTGTCGTCACATTCACCACCACCACACCCCACCGTCGTCGCCTCTGTTGCCACCATTACTGTCGTGACTTTCGTTGCCACCACTACCATGACTGTCGTTCCCACTACCGCCATGATCGTCACCTTCACTACCACTACCATGGTAGTCTGTTGTTGCCACCACTGTCATGATCGTCATTGTCACTATTGCCGCCATCACCGCTGTAAACATTGTCATGACTATCATTGTTACCACCATTACTATGATTGTCACCGTCACCAACACCATGAGTGCTGCTACCACCACTGCATGGTCGTTGCTACCACCACAAATTTAAGAATCGATGAGTGTTGTAAGTTTTTCTACCTACTTTTATAACAAAAGAGTCTTTATGACTCTATTCATATGTAAAGGTAGGCAGATGTACATCATTAATTTTGTAAAGAAACTTACAAAAGTATTGCAAGCTTTAAAAATTTGTCTCCTCACGATATATTAGAGCTGTCAAAATGGGCCAGTCGAACCTGTTGGGTCCGGCCCACCTTGACCCACCTAATAGGTGGGCCAACCCAACCCGATTCACTTCTTGGTGAGCCTTTAAAATGCTGGCCCGGCCCGGCCCACCACAGGTTGACCCACCTAAATAAAAAATTAAGAAAAATCATTTTAAAAAAAAAATTACAGCTTCTATTTTCTTTTGTCATATAAAAACAACAACCAGAAGTTGTCAAAATACAAACCGAAAACAACATATTTTCAAATTCATTAACATTTTTAAATTCAGATTCATATATTCACTAACATTATACACCCTATAACAAATTTGGATCTATCAAACATTATACATTCACTAATATTTTCAAACTCAGATTAATATATCTTCAACCTCAAGGGAACTAAGACAATGTAAAATTTCATAATTGGTCTAGTGAGGCATGTGATGTATGTGAGGGAGGGTAGTTTTTTTTTTTTTTAATAAGTGGGCAACTCGCGGGGCCAACCCGGGCCACCATAGGTTGACTCTTGGTGGGCCGGGCCATAAGTGGGCCAGATCAGATTTCTCACATTACTATAAAAAGGCTTCTTTTTTTTCAACCAAACCTAGCTCAAACCCACCACGGGCCAGGTTGGCCCACGGGTTGCAACCCATTTTGACGGCTCTACTGTATATCATTTAGAATCCATTACGCAGATGTTAAAACTCGACTATACTGGAGTTCATTTTTTTTTTTTTGGAGGAAGTTGTGTGAAAATTCTGAACCCACTTAATATATAAAAAATTATCATGGTTATTTTTATCTTTGTTTTTATTTTTTATTAAATTCAAATGAAACTAAATATTTCTAATAATATAACCTAAAACTACACATTACGTGATTATACACACAAATATACTAAAAATTCACGTGATTTTAACATTTATATCATGATTTTAAGTTGTAATCCGCAAATGGAGACGGCTAAAAATAAGAAGTTGTGGCTTTCAATCAAGGCTAGATTTGAAAATGCCTCAATGAGCT
This sequence comes from Pueraria montana var. lobata, assembly GCA_026413185.1. NCBI lineage: Eukaryota > Viridiplantae > Streptophyta > Magnoliopsida > Fabales > Fabaceae > Pueraria > Pueraria montana. The sequence continues at coordinate 19,070,380 of CM048649.1, read as the reverse complement.
ACTGTGAATGGTGGTCAGGTCCAGCAAGTTGTTTATCCTATTACTGTATCTCATGCTAGTGACATCATATTTATTGAGTCTAGATTGTATGGTTGACTTTTCAGAAGGATAAATCATGGGTGATCGATGGAAAACTCAATTGCAAGTGGTCATCAACTTCACATTTGAAAGTGGTTTCTTTTTTAAATGTTGGTCTTGAATTGTTGCCTTTTAAAATTAGGTAATTCCCTTTTTTTTTTTTTTAAGACTTTTAATGTTCCATTGATGTATAGAGGATGTTTCCAAGGTTGCTGTAGAAAATGCATTAGAGACATAGAGGCAAGGGTATGGTGGCTGGACTTGATTTGATTTACTAAATGCTGGTTCTACTGGTTCTGCTATATTCAGTTCTATTTTCTAGAAAATCAAGTATTTGTTGGGTTCAAGTAGGCCTTTGAGTTGGAAAGTACCGGATTTGATTCAATTCTAGTGCTATACTTATTTTGGTGATATACTTCTATTGAGATACATGTGTCCTGGGCTGTATAATTGATAACACTTGTATTTTTCTATGTTAAATTTGCTAGTCTTGCGCACAGCTTGTGCGAAAAGCCGAAAACCAGTTTTTAGCTTCTTTCTTTTATTAATGAATTTAGGTTATCCAAAAAAAATAAAAATTGAAACATTAAAATATAAAACAATTAACAATTTTTCTGCCTTTTTTATATTTTAAAAACTGTAAAAGATATAGTATTTTTCAAAATAGTTTTCAAAACTACATTTATTATACAATTTTTTTTTTTATTTTTAAAAATAAAAAATAATTTGAAAAAATAGAAAACAAACAATCCTTTAATCTCATACAAGGAAATGAACTCAGTTTATAAATTGAGAGTTAAATCAGTAAATATAGACATAATTATAACAAAAAGATTTTTACTACACAACATTAAAGGCAATGGTGATTAGTGGAGTATTGTGGTATAGATTCAAACGAATAGACATATCATCTAAAGGCTCCACGCACATAATATTGTCCCATCATTACATTCCACTGATGTTTGTCTCAAGCTAGACTTATAGACCCACCTTCAATTCCGAAGTTTTGAAGTGCTTCCAAAGTGCATTAAGTGTCCTTTGTCGTCCCACCACACAGGTCATGTAAAAGATGAGACAAAAATAAAGAAAAGAACTAAAGAGATTAGCATAGTGTATTTTATGTTGTTTGTTAAAAGATTATTTTTAGCTTCGTTATTTTTTTTTATCTATAAAGTTATAATTACTATTGTTGAGCCTAAATTTGCTTTGCGTTGCTATGTGCAATGAACATAAATATGTCCAACTGATATATCGTTAAAATATCATCGGAAAGAATTGACGACTTCTCTTGCAATAACTGGACTAGCAGATCATTAATTAATAACCCATTTAGCCCCTTTTATATAGAGGCACGAAAACCATTGATGCCACATTATAAATAAGGTTTAACTGTAATTTCGGTTTTCATAGTGTGGTGTTCGAGTGATTTTAATTTCCCTATATCGAATTGCTTAACTTTGGTTTCTAATTTTTTCTTTCTAAAATTACATAATTTTGGTTAATATTTGATAAAGATGCTTATATATATATATATATATATATATATATATATATATATATATATATATATATAATTAAAATGCTGACATATAGATAAGTATATATGCACGAAGCTGATGTAGGTGTGCATGCCGATGTTGACGAGTATGTATGAAGCTGATTTTTTGTGTGTGTATAACAGTAATAATTAGATTTTAATTTAAGATCTGACATGAATTATCCAAATCTCTCACTTAGAGAACACTCTCATACAAAGAAAAAGAAGGAACAACAAAATTATATATAACGAGAGAGAGAGATATATTAAAATAAAAATGCCCATGAATTTTTACATGTTCATGTGATTACCAACTAAGCTTTAATCTTGACCATCTATATGTATAATTGTATAATCTCCTTATATATATAAATGACTAAGAGATTCTCTCTTCTCCTTACTTCACTCTACCCACTCTATCTCACTTTTACTCTTATTTTAATACTCTTCTCTCATGAAGTGGTATAATTCACTCTCCTAACATGCGTATGGTTTTTCTACTTTTCCTAAAATTTCTCTTATCAATATTTGTAACCACCTTATATTCACAATATTTCTATAACTACCTTCATTCGATGTGTTATATAATTCTTTTTTTTTTTTTCAAATTTTATACTCTCTAATATTTTGGATTTTTTTTAATATTTCTTTTATCTGATTTTCTAACTCTATTTTTTAATTCCGAATATTTATCTCTTTCATCAACAATTCCAAATCCTTGATTCAATTTACTTTTCAATTTTTAAATTTAATATTAAAAAAATTAAAGTTACATCATTACATCTTCCATTATTTTCTTTCTTTTAAAAAAATTATAGTTTCTAATTTCTTTTATAATTATCCCTTTTTCAAAATTTCTTTCGATGTACTATATAATTTTTTTTTTCAAATTTTATACTCTCTAATCTATTGTTTTTTTTAATATTTCTTTTATCAGATTTTCTAACTCTATTTTTTAATTCCGAAGATTTCTCTCTTTAGACAATAATTCTAAATCATTAATTCAATTTAATTTTCAATTTTCATAGTTAATATTGAAAAATTAAAGTTACATTATTACATCTTCCCTTATCTTTTTTTTTTTTTAAATTTTATAGTTTCTAATTTCTTTTATAATTATCTCTTTTTTTAATTTTCTTTGAATGTGCTATATAATTCTTTGTTTTGTTTTTTCAATTTTTTTTATTGACTATATAAATAAGGTATTGAAAATTTTAATAAGCCCGTGCGTTGCATGGGCTAAAACACTAGTTTAGATTAATTTTTCATGTTTATCATAATAACTGAGTGTTTTCACAAGAACCTCTCTATACGTGTGTGGTTTTGTATATATCCTCCTCTATTTTCTCTATGAGGATGTGTCGTACTTACACATGTGAGCACTTCACAGCTAAAATTGCATAATTTATAAAAGTGAAGAATAAAATTAAGTAATTAAAAATTACAAGAATATATAGTTTCAATGCCCACAAACATACAAGATTAATTACGTTCTCACTTCTTATCAACTCTGTTATTGCCGCTTGCATACGTTGGAGGAAAGAATACCTGTAAAGTATATATACTTAATATGATACTTTTCTTTATTTTGCTTTTTTTTTTTATCACATCAAATTATCTATTATATGCTGCTTCTTTATCTTTTATGTTTTATTACGTACGTAGTAGTTCATGCATCCTTTTCATTGAGGAAATACTAAAAATCTTAAGTCAGTGAGCAACTGTTAAGGTTTCCGTGCTATGTGACTTGCGTCCTTTTTTTTTGCACCGTGCTGTGATGTGACAAGGAAGAGCAACTATTACTAGATTTTAAGGCAACACTGTCAATTGAGTCTTTGATTGCTGTCTCTTGTTGGTGTGGTGACCCATGATGGGGCTTCGCAATACAGTGGTTCATACTTCATGGGTTTGATGAATTGATGATGGTGGTCACAATGCACGCGCACAAAAAAAAACAATCAAAATTGGTAAACTACCGATTTGCACCATTTTTTGTATTTTCTTCACTGGTTCAAGCAGCTCTTGAATGGTTTGTTGTACCACTTTGAAACGTTGTGGGAGAAATGTCTTTGAGGAATGTGATTGCTATGAAAAGCATTATGAGATGCTTTGAATTAGTCTGGGGACTTAAAGTCAATTTCTTTAAGAGTAGATTTGGGGAGATTGGAGAAGATGAGACTTTGGTTGAGCGGTATGGGGATTTGTTGAATTGTAGAATTCTCTCTTTTCCATTTACTTATCTTGGTATTCCCATTGGTGTTAATCCTAGGAAAATGGTGACTTGGAAGTCTATCATTGACAAATTCTCCAAAAAGTTGGCCCTATGGAAACACAAACATGTGTCCTTTGCTCGAAGGGTATGTTTAATTAATTCGGTGTTGACATCCTTACCTTTATTTTTTCTATCCTTCTTCAAACTACCTTCTCAAGTGGCTTTAAAGATTAAAAGTATCCAAAGAAATTTTTTGTGGGGAGGTGTGGAGGGGAAAAGGAAAATTAATTGGGTGATTTGGGAAAAAGTGTGTTGTCCAAAAAGTCATGGCGGGACGGGTATAAAGAATATTGTCATTTTTAATGAAACTCTTATTACTTAGTAGAAGTGGAGCATTTTTCATCAACAAGATACATTGTGGGGCAAAATTGTGGAGTCTAAATATGGTGGATGGAAGAATTTGGTTGATGAGATTGATAGTCCTAATGCATCCATATGGTGGAGGGATTTGAAAAAAGTTTGTGGTGGAAGCGGACAACAATGTTGGTTTGATGACATGGTGCATTGGAAATTAGGTTATGGGAAAATAGCTAGATTTTGGTATGATAGGTGGGTGGGAGATGAATGCTTGGCATTTAAATATCCTAGAATTTTCCTAAATTTGAAGCAACAAAATGATGTCGTTAACAATATGGGAAAGTGGATTGGTAACTCATGGGTTTGGGAATTTCAGTGGCGGAGAGAGTGGTTTGAGTGGGAGAGGAGTTTGGTGGTGGAGTTTTTGCAAAGTGTGGAGAATGTGATCATGAGTGGAAGAGATGCTGATAGGTGGTTGTGGAGACCTGAAACTACATCAATTTATTTTGTAAGGTCGACTTATAATTTGGTGCACAATATTAGGATAGGAAGTCAAGAGCTGGAAATATTCAAGACTTTGGAAAATCAAAATACCTCCAAAGGTCACTTTTCTGGTGTGGAGGGTACTCATTGATAGATTACCCGTAAAGGAAAATTTGAGACATAGGAATATGCATGTACAGGGAGATACTTTTGCTTGTCCTTTTTGTAACTTGGAGGAGGAGTCATCCTCTCATTTGTTCTTTACTTGTAGAGGGGTACAGAACATTTGGGATGAATGGTACAAACATGCCAACATCTTAACTGCAGTACCAGCTGATCCTGAGATACACTTCTGTCAACATTACTTGGGAGCTACGACTTCTGTGGTTAAGGAACATTGGGCTGTTGTTTGGTGTGCAATACTGTGGTGCATTTGGAAGCATAGGAATGCCTGCATCTTCTGATCAATTGGCTTTGACTCGTAGGCTATCCAATAGGACATAATGCATTTTTGTTGGTGTTGGTTGAAGGTGGCAGGTATGAATTTCAATTACTCATTTTCTCAGTGGTCTTTAAATCCAATCACGTGCATTTGTAAGTGACTCTAGCTCTTACAATTCCATGTTCTGTTTATATTCATTGTATGGCTGTGAAGGATCTTTTGGGTGGGAATTATTAGAATGTAAGAGATGGTCTTTTTATGAATGGCATATTTTGTACGGAGGGTTATATGTGGTTTGCAAGTTGAATGGTTATTGGGAGGTGGAGTGTGTAGAGCTTGTATCTTGGTATATGCAATGCATGTTTGTATATGACAGGATTCAGGCCTTATATCACTTACTCAATTCTAGTCTTTGGGTTAAGATTATACTGTGTATTATGGTGGGAGGTGGTTTTGTTGTAACAATTCTGATCTGTCCTGTAATCTTTCTAGCACTTCTTGTGCAGTAATGAAATTTTTGCTTTTTGCTGATAAAAAAAAAAACTTTGAAACGTTGTCGGCCACTTTGAAACATTGTCCACAGTTTAATTTGAACCATGCCTGTGTTAAAAGTAGGAAAAATAATATGTAAAGGGTGTAAGGTATTGTAATACCTATTCATATGTGTTTTAAGAAAAGTACTCGTCTCTATATCTAGACTTTACTCGAGTGGACAACAATGTTAAAGTCCATCTTTATATTATGCGAGTACCTATCTGTTCTGGGATCCATTATTCATATACTTTAATTAGTCAAATTGAAAAAGAACAAAAAGAATTAGTCAAATAGAAATCTATTAGCATATGATTTTTATTGCATTCAAAATTTTAATGATAGCATAATCTTAAAAGTTGGACGAATTAAAAAAGAATTGGTTAAGTGTGTTCATTAATGATAATACTTTTGAAGTATTGTCTAAAGGTTTTTTTTTTTTTTTTTAGATCTTATGCTACATCTTTCAAAATCAAATCTTATTATAAGAACATTTCAAAACTCACTACAAAAATGTTGGTAAATAGTTGTGGGTATTTAGTGTTAGTCTAAACACCGAAACTAAGATGAGTTTTTTTTTAATGTCTTATTCAAGTTGCATCAGCCTTAGCATCAATCACGACCAATGCTAATGGACAATTTTCGTAAAAAAAGAAAAGATGAGTATTGATTAGACGGATGCCATGATAGTGGACACTAGTCTTTATGAAAATGCTCGCACCCAGAACTCTCCTTCCTCTTTCTCCTTTTTTATTCCAAATTTCAAATCCTAAATTAAAGTCTCTCGCTTTCCTTTTGCCTTCTTCTCCTTAAATTTCAACTCCCAAATCTTAAGTTCGACATTTTAAAGCAAACCCTAGTAGTTGAAGACTACTTGTGTTTTTGCCTCTCTCGCCTCTCTCTCAACCATTCCCATGCTTTTTGGCTTGCTTCCAATGGATGCTCTTGTAACACCCTAGATGATATTACCTTTGTCTCCTTATATTGCTAGATTAATAGAAATTAGCATATAAGAATATCAGAGTTTACTATGCGGAAACTAAAACTTAAACTTATATTACATGAAATAAATCTAGTACAAAGCTCTTGGCACTTATGTGCCGTACAAGACATAAGCAGGATACATAAAACATAAACTAAATTCCCATACATTGGGAATTATACAAAACTATACTAATAACATCTTCCTCTTGGAAAGTAGCTCCGTGCTCCGAGCTCTTCCCACCAGGCGTCCACCTACTAACCTGTAAAAACATGGAAACTAAAGGGATGAGACATAATGTCTCAGTGCGTGCTTTGAGGATTCTAGGCTGACTCTCTATTTTAGAGACCTCTTACTATACTTTCATGGCTTCTCTTTTCTTTCCTTGATACTCACACTCATAGCTATTACTTTATCACCTTTACGTTACTATTTCTTAGGATCATACCTTGACCCTTACTGAGGCACATAGAGTTGGCCTCTTATGCCAAATCTAGGGCTATTATTGCACTAAGGCACCTAAACATCTTTCTGTTACTCTTGACCACTTACTATGGTCTCACTTTTCTATAACATTGGATGGGAACATGTGTAACCTTTCTTTCCTCTGACTTGCCTAACTTGGGCTTACATCACCTCTCTCTGCGAGGCATAACATTTAGCATACCTCTCTGGGTAGCTTACATTAGCTTTCTAGGGTTTAACTGTAACCCCTTTCCTACCTCTATGGGTAGTATACAACTACACACTTCCTCATCTAATGTATAAACTTATCTTACATCAGTCCCCAAGCAACTATGCTCATGACTCCTCTCATGTTCTAACATAGAACATACATACATCAAGCACATCAACATATCATTGATTGTTTCTACAACTGTATGGTTTGTATTATTTTTTTATTTAAGTTATGTCTTGAGTTCCGTCATTATTGAATTACTACCATCTAACATACATTTTAGCCATCAACATGGATAGTATAAACATATATGACATCATTACTCAAGAGTATTACTATTCAAGGGTCTACATCATTCTCAAGTAATTGCATCATAATATTTCATCATTCATGAGGTGCTATAAAGTACTATCACATGCTACTTTTACATCTCTATTAACATGAACTTAGCATTTACTCTATTTTCTTCCGTCCTACGGCATCTATTGAGCTTAATATATTAAAAGGCATCCCTTTCATTTCATGCCTTGGCCTCGTATTATCCTCCTTCGGCCCGAGGAGCTGACCTCGTATTATCCTCCTTCGGTCCGAGGAGCATGGCCTTATATTATTCTCCTTCGGCCCGAGGAGCTGACCTCGTATATTATCCTCCTTCGGTCTGAGGAGCATGGCCTCGTATTATTCTCCTCTGGCCTGAGGAGCTGACCTAGTATTATCCTCTTCCAGTCCGAGGAGCTTGGCCTCGTATTATTCTCCTCCGGCCCGAGGAGCTAACCTCGTATTATCCTCCTCCGGTCCGAGGAGCATGGTTTTCCTATAAAGACATTATCCTCTTCTTTGATCCCCAAGGAATCCTTTCTTCATTAATTAAACACATTATTCTCCTCATAGATCATATAAACATACCAATATATCAACCATTATCATCAACAATCAACACCACATAACATCAAACAATCATACATGAAGATGGGTAAAAGCTTGGGAAGAAACAATGTAAATGTATCTATAGCCCTTACACTCTCCCAAAGGTCCCCTTAGAAATGGTCCCCGAACTGATCTCTAGTCATAGTCTCGCTTAAGCTAGATTGACATCCTACTCCTTGAAGTCTCACGCTTAAGCGACAGAGCACCAAGCTTAAGTGCCAGGTCTCTACGCTTAAGCGCCAGAGCTAAGCTTAAGCGTCAGATTTTCTGAGCTTAAGCGCGAATTCCAGAAAGCACCTCTAACTCCAGGTGACTCCTCGCTTAAGCGCTAAACACAGCTCGCTTAAGCGAGAGTCTGCGACTCTATAGAACTGTGAACCTTCGCGTTTTCGCTCCCATGGCCTCCCAACCTATTCCAAACATGCGGGTTCAAGTCTAAAACATGTCTACATCAAAACCCAGCCCTCAAACAGGCTTAAACATTCCCCAATCAAGCTCAACTCATCCAATCCATCCAAAACCTAACTAAGAGCTGATAAGGGGAGAAGAGGGGAAAGGGATTCAAAGCACAAACAACATAGCACAGAAGGGTGAAGGGGAAGCACTCACCCTATGGGGTCTTGGATCTGAGCTCCGGGGCACTGGGTCTCGGATCTCTGCTCAGCACCTCTTCTCTTCCTCTTCTTCCTTCTTCTCCTCCTTCTCTCTAACTCCCTTTCTTTCTTTCACTTTCTCTCTCTAACTCTCCCTCTCCTCTTCTATTTAAACCGTGGTACATGTGTGCAGCTTAGTGAGCCTCGGCCCACCTTGGGTCTTGGCTCCCCATCAGGGTCCTGTTATCTTATTTTCGTTATATCCTATTATAAGGTAACTATTATTAATAATGCTTAAGGGTATCCTTAAACCATTAAATATAAAACTATTCCATAAAGATATCTCTTTATTATTTATTTCTAAGGTCCATAAATTTGGGATGTTACAGCTCTCATAGGTTTGGATTAAGTAGTCGTTGGCAAGGTGTACATTCTCAAGTGTGCATCACTAGGGTTCTTCAACAATGTAGGCAAATCTTGTACTGATGATGTGCAATTCTCTAGTAAATTTGCAACACTTGTGAGACTTCAATGATGCAAGGTGGAACTTCAACGTGTTTTTAGCTTATGATGGGATGAAGAATGGAGCTTCAATGACATGTTTGGCATATGCTTCTACTAGTATGGCAAGAATCATGATCGGGACTTTTAAACTAAAATAGAAAAAAAAAAACTATATACCAAAAACGTGTTGTATGAAAACAATTTACATGGCATGGGTTATTTTTGCCACGTCAGAATAACAGAAGGCGTCACATCGTGTGTCTCCTCATGCACTACAAATTTTTTTATATAGGAGGCGCCACCCTGTGTGGCGCCTTGTGTTACTTTTTTCACAACAGGAGGCGCCACTTGGTTCATCTTCACCAATTGCTGACACGCAGCAAATCGCAGTGCAGGAGGCGCCAGATGATGGGTCTTCACGTGATGGGCAGACATGGTGAAGAAGGTGTCAGTCAATGCATATTCACCTTGCTGTCTCGGGAATGCGCGAAATGCAGGTGACCTGGCATGTATTCGTGATAAATTTTTTTGAGCAAAAGTATAATTTTTTATTCTTAAGCTACTAATTACAGCATTTTTAATACCAATTCAATACTCATGAAGGTTATTGTTTGAAAGGTTGACATGACCAAAAATCTCATGCAGTTGATGAGGGAAGAGGAGGAACCTGGTTGGGCATACCGCCAATCTGGAGGGAACCATCACCAATGGGAAGGGTAGAGGTAGGAACCCGGGGGCTTTCAAGTGGCGAATGCCACCTATTTTAGGACACTTGTCTTGAAATTCTTTTTCAAAAATGTTACCTAAAATAGTATAATTAAGTACCTTTTTTTTTTTTTACCTAAAATAGTACAATTAAATAAATGACCATAATGATCATGTTGTATAAGCAAACAACATTGCAAACAAGAATGCGATAATTAAAAATATGGGAGTTGTAATAAAAGCGAAGTAAAGCAGGGAATTGAATCATGTTGAATCTGGTAACTGAGTCACACTTAGCAATACCTATTTATAAGCACAGTGTGGATTCAAGTATAATAGAAGGCGACACACTGTCAGTCTCTTCCTATTATTTTAATATGAATAAGAGGCGCTACGCTGTCAGTCTTCTCACTTTTTTATTTACCTCATGTAAAGCGAGGATGAGACTATAACAGGAGGCGCCACATTGTCAATATCCTCTTATTATTTTATTATGAACAGGAGGTGCCACACTGTCAGCCTTCTTCACCCTCGGTCTGCACATCAGGTGAAGACTCATTGGCTGGTGCCTCCTGCACTGCTAGCTATGCTGCGTGTCAGTAACAGGAGAAGACGAACCAGGTGGTGCCTCCTGTGGCAACTCACAGTGTGGCGCCACCTGTTAAGAAAAAAATAACACAAGGCGCCACACAGGGTGGCGCCTCTTGTGTTAAAAAATTCCAAGTGCATGAGGAGACACACGATGTGGCGCCTTCTGTTATTTCGACATGGCAAAAATAACCAATGCCATGTAAATTGTTTTCATACAACACGTTTTTGGTATATAGTTTTTTTTTTCTATTTTAGTTCAAAAGTCCATGATCGGAGGCAAAGGGTGATAAAGGAATTAGACCAAGGGGTGGGAGTGGGAATACATAAAAATAAAAAATATATGAAATAAAAAATTAAAAAGATAAAGGACTAGCTAGTGTCAATCTAGTTGTTGCTATTAAATGTCGACTTCTTTTAGTTATCACCAAAAAAAAAAAGTATCAACTATCTCAGAATGGCATTAATTGTAACATCGTTGGTTTCCTTAAGGCATGATTAAGTATTTTAATTAAATTGCAAGAGGAATTAAAAACTTATTTTATGGTAATGCATGGTGAAAATCTAAATGAATATCTTATGTGTTTGGTTATGTTACTGGACTTGAGTTGTTTTGGGCCGTTTTGATTTGGGCCTTATGTTTGAGAAAAAGTGTGTTAAAGGAGTTTTTAGAGAGAAAACCAAGAACCCTTTTAAAATCCTTACCAAAAGAAAAAATCAAGATCTAAAAACTGTCTCCCTTCCCAAGCCACTCTTTCATTTCCATTTCCATCTAGTAAGTTGTGGACTCTTCCCTTTCAAGACAAAGTATTTTCTACTCTTCAGTTAGAATGCTATCTTGATACTTGGTAAGTCTTCCCTTTTATTTCCTCTCCCTTCTTTCTTTTCATGGTTCTATCTAATTTAGGTTTTGTTTTGGGTATCTTTGGATGATAAGGCGAAAGGATATGCAAAGCAGTTTCTGCAATTTTTTGTTAAGCGAATCAGGTATGCTGAGCTAAACACACACACACACACACATATATAGGGGGTTGCTAATATCCACCCTAGTTGGTGTGCATTAGCATTCAACACCAAAAATTTTGGACTTAAAAACCCATTAGTTCTTTTGTTTCTCAAAATTTAAATTATTGTACTTTATCATTTAATTTAAAAAATAAAAAATATTTTTTTCTCTCTCCTCTCTTTTTTTTTCCACGATTTTCTCTCTCTTCTCTCATCTATCGGTTACAACTTCTCTCGTGGAAATTTACTATAATAGGCATAAAAAAATTAATTAAAAGAAGAGACAATTGGATATTTTTTGTCTTAAAATTTTGGTGGAACTTGCTAATGCACACCAACTATGGTGGATATTAGCAGCCCCATATATATATATATATATATATAGAGAGAGAGAGAGAGAGAGAGAGAGAGAGAGAGAGAGAGAGAGAGAGAGAGAGAGAAGAGGAATCAAGTTCTTCCCGTGTAACTTTACTCTAAAAGAGTTACTCTCTATCCTTATTATTCATTTTCTTGAAATCTAGTTCTAATGAGTAACTAATCTTAACCATTAGATTTCAAGAAAATAAAAGTTATTAAATGATGTAATAGTTGATCAAAGTTATACCGGTGTAATTTGATCCCTATATATATATATATATATATATATATATATATATATATATATAAACTAGATGAAAACTTAGAAAACAGGGGGAAAGAAACCCGTGGTTATAAAGTGAGACCGTGCAGTATAAGTCCAATTTTAAGGACTAATAGTCTAAATTTAGTTACACAATGAAAGAGTTAAAAATTCAAAAGCTAAGAAATTAAGAGGAGATAGATAAGTATTAATTTTAATAAACTACAAAATCCTAATAAAATCTCTACGTTGGATATTAGAATAGTAGGTTTTATGAGTAAAAAATTTCTAATAGAACTTTCTCCGGTATTTAAGTCCATCGTACACAGGTTGAGGACCAAGAATACAATTGCTACATTTATAGATAAAAATTTAATAGTTTACAGATAAGGAAAATATGAAGATTTAGAGAAATTGATATGTTTTAAGATAAAAAAAATTAAGATAACTTAATTTTAGAGGTAAAACTGGAATTTTAAAATTTTATAACTAATATTATCATATTTTTTGAAAGAAGGTAACTAAGAAATACTTTGTAGGCAATTATTTATAATTTTAATTTTTAAGAAAGCTATAGATGCATGTACCCCTAATCTTATAGGAAAATGAAATTAAGAACAAAAATTAAATTTTGCTTCAAAGAGATTATTTTCTAAATAAAAAATCATATGTTTTAATGAGTTGGAATATTATATTCCAGATTTTTCATAAGTTAGGGAGTTTTATTCTAGTTAAATACAATTCCATAAAGATGAAATGTAAATTTATATTTAAGTTTACAATGGTGTAAAGATAGTAAAGTTACTTAATTTAAAATTAATTAGTAAAAATAAATTTAATTTTTATTTTTACTAAGATTCCTATTAATGGAAATATTAAGATTCATTTAGTAGATTTCTTATTAGACTTGAGCATTAAAATTTTATATCCTTAGGTGATGTAAATAGTTAAAATAATTCTTAAACTTAATACCCTTGATGATTGGAAGGAAATTTAATAATTGTCTTAGAGAAATTATAATGACGTAAATTATTCGATTTATTTAGTTACGTCGAAGGTGTGAGAAACATAATTGTTGGAAGATCCTAAGGGAGTTTTGTTATGTAAGACCTTGATAATAAGGTGATGGTTATGCTTAGTTCCTCGTGGAAATTAAGGCCCAACCAAGTAAGTGGCAAGCATATGATTGATTATGTCTAATCCACATAAGGGGAGTCTAAGCAATGAACTCCTTGGTACCTTGTGGAGAGGCCCAGCCTAGGTGAGGTGGCAGAATACTGAAGATATGTCTAATCCACATAAGGGGGGAGCTAAGTAGAGTTGATATTAATCTTAATGTTAATTTTAGATGCATTGATTGAACATACATTCTTGCATATGTTGTCGAGCTACCCTGTAAGGTTGCGGTCGAGGAGAGGGGGGCTGTAACACCCTAAATTTTAGAGCTTAAGACTAAATAGAAAATTAACCTCTTAATTAGTGATTAATTGAGTAATTAAGAAAAATAATGAAAATAATTAAAATAAGCATTACTTAATAAGAATTAAGTAGAGACATTACATGATTAGTGGAGGAAAATTCAAAATTTGAAAAGTCAAAGATAAACTCACATTGGTTAAAGTCAATGGAAATGGACTTGGTCAACTCATTAATGACATTGTTTTAATTAAATGAAAATTGTGTCTAGAATCTAAATTTAGACTTTTAAGAGCATAATTAGCTTACTAATGAGTCTAGAATGACTTTAATTAGTAAAATTAATTGTTCTAAATAATTAGTGATTTAGAAAATTTAATTAAGGTAATTAAACAAAATAGAGTGCAATTTGTTTAATTAAAGCCTAAAAAGAACTAGTTAGCAACTAAATGAATGTGAGAGATTAAATCTTCATTAATGAAGTGAAAATAATTAGTAAAATGAGTTTTGACCACGATTTGACCAAAAGTCAAAGAAAGTCAAAACTGGTCAAACTAGTCAAAGTTGGAGAATATTCTCATTGATGGCATTTTGGTAATTATGCAGTTTTAAACTTAAAAATTTATTTTGAACTTAAATAAAATTTTAATAATTATAATTAAGCATAGAAATTACCTAAGTTCATCAAACTTAATTAATTTGAAATAATTAATAATTTTGGCAATTTCTTTAGTAATTTAAGCTTAGAAAATTCGTTTTAAGTCTAAATTAAAAGATTCAAGAAGCATGAGTTTTAGAAAATTAAATGTTCTAAGTTAATTAACAATTTAGAGATTTTAATTATGGTAATCAAACATGATTAAGCTCAACTTACTTAATTAGAGCCTAAAAAGGAACTAGTTAGTAATTAAATAATTTAGTGCACATGAACCAGACTTAATTAAACTTAAGCTAAGATTAAGTGACAAAGACTCTAATTATGTTAGAACCCTAACCCTAAACTTAGTGGGACCCATCCAATTAGGGTTTTGGTTCCCAATATAAAAAGCTAATGAAGGTCCTCCCCCATTAGTTGTAGCCGTCGGTTTTGGAGAGGAAGAGAGAGAGTGTGTGTTTTCAAAGTTTCTCCTCCTTTTCTCTACACCCACCCTCATCTTCTCTCTACACTTTGGACCCCAAGCAAGAGGCTTTTCGTCTTCAATCTCAAGTATGTTAAAGAGGAGCTCAAGGGCTTTCAAACCCAGCAATTGGTTTTTGGTTTCATTGAGGTATGAGAGGAGTTTTTCATTTCTCTTGAGCCTATTTGGTTGTTCTAGAGTGTGACTCTAGTGTATTGGTCATGGAGACCTTGAGTGTGCTTTTGAATGTTTGAAATGTATGTATATATGTGATTTTCGTCACTGGTTTTGGGCTGGTACTTATGGGTGCAGAATTTGTGATTTTGGACCTAAAAAATGGGTTCCTTGGGTATGAAACCTAGGGTTACATGTATGGTATGTTGCAATTGAGTTTGAAAATCATTTGGAGTGAAAATTTAAAGTTTTGAAACCCTTTATGTGCATTTTGCTATGTTTTTCGAACTGGCAATGATGGGGAAGTTGTCTGCTATTTTTGACCTTAAAAATGTATTCCTCATGTTCTAAAATGTTGGGTTACATATAAGATTAATTGAAAATGGATTTCTACATCATTTGGAATTTAATTCTTAAGTTTGAGTGTATTCTACTATGTTTTGCCACTGTTTTAGTAACTGGGAATAATGGGGCTGGATTTAACTGTTTTTGACCTCAAAAATAGCTTCCTCATGTTTTAAAATGTTGGATTGCATATGTGGTTTGTTAAAAATGGATTCCTAGATCAATGAGAATCTAATTTTTAAGTTTTGAGGCATTTTACTCTGTTCTGCCATTGTTTCGAAAAATGGGGGTTTTGGGGCTGAAATTGGCTGTTTTGGACTTTAAAAAATGGATTCCTTACGCCTTAAAATGTAGGGTTGTAACATCCCCAATTTACAGACATTAGAAATAAATAATAAAGAGACCTCTTTTATTGAATAGTCTATATATTTAATGGTTAAATGATACCTTTAGGTATTATTAATAATAGTTACCTCATATTAAGAGTTGACAGGAATAAGATAATAGGACCTAGATGGGGAGCCAAGGCCCACTAAGCCCACACACACACACGGTTTAAATAGAAAGAGGAGAGGGAGAGTTAGAGAGAGAAAGTGAAAGAAAGAAAGAGAGTTAGAGAGAAGGAGGAGAAGAAGGAAGAAGAGGAAGAGAAGAGGAGTGGAGCAGAGATCCGAGACTCAGTGCCCCGGAGCTCAGATCCGAGACCCCACAGTGTGAGTGCTTCCCCTTCACCCTCCTATGTTCTGTTATTTGTGTTTGAAACCCTTTTCCTTCTTTTCCCCTTATGATCTCTTAGTTAGGTTTTTGATGGATTTGAGGAGTTAAGCTTGATTGGGGAGTGTTTTAGCATGTTTGAGGGATGGGTTTTGATGTAGATATGTTTTAGACTCGATCCTGCATGTTTGGAAGAGGTTGGGAGGCCATGGATGGCCATGGGAGCGGAAACGCGAAGGTTGCGGTTCTGTAGAGTCGCAGACTCTCGCTTAAGCAACCTATTTTCATCGCTTAAGCGAGGAGTCACCTGGAGTTGGAGGTGCTTTCTGGAATTCACGCTTAAGCTCAGAAAATCTAGCGCTTAAGCGTCGCTCTGGCGCTTAAGCTCAGAAAATCTGGCGCTTAAGCTTAGCTCTGGCGCTTAAGCGTAGAGACCTGGCGCTTAAGCTTGGTGCTCTGTCGCTTAAGCGTGAGACTGTAAGGAGTAAGGTTATCAGTCTAGCTTAAGCGAGATCAGGTTCTAGCTTAAGCGTAAGTATGATAAGAGAGTAGTTTAGGAACCCTTTTCAAGGGGACCTTTGGAAGAATATAAGGGCTATAGATATATAGTTCCTTCCCAAGCTTTTACCCATGTTTATGTATGATTGTTTGATGCTATGTGATGTTGATTGTTGATGATAATGGTAGTGGTATTCGTGTGGTTATGCCTTATGCTTAGGATTGATTGTATGTAACGATAAACCCTTTTAATAAAAGACATTTAAAATACTTAAGACTATGCCTATGCCTCTTAGTAAAAAGGTGGGGAGTTTTCCCCTAAGTTTCAGAAAAAGGTGGGGAGTTACCCCTAAGTTTCAGAAAAGGCTTTAAGCAAAGTTTATAGTTTCATGAAATTTTTTTAGTAAAAGATATCCCCTTAGTGACATAGGGTGGAACCTTCCCCGGTACTAGTCATGTCCGAGAGCCACACGCTCGGTGTACAACGGTGTGCAAAGGGCTAAGGATCCTCTATGTCACCAAGGAGTGATGAGTTTCAGAAAGGTTATGAAAAGGATTCTTTATGAAAAGGTTTTATGAAAGAGTTTTCAAAGGAAAGTTATGATCCCAAGAAAGGGAATAAGTTAGACAACTCATGAGGAGTTGTAAGAGTAAAGGGCTAAGAGGCCCCCTAGTGGTGAGCAAAGGGACCATCACCCAGACACCTATGGGGCAAAGCAACCTTCTTCCCAGGGAGAAGGGGTTCTTCATAGAGAAGAACAAGTCAGTCAGGAGACTCTTCCTTGTAACGGAGTTGACAGTCCGCCCACTTGGACCAATGGGTTTAATTAAAGGTTGTAGCAAGAGGGACGCCTCTTGATGGCTAGAGCTCAACCAATTGAGGTAATGGCGGAACTCAAGATATAAATTAAATGAAAGAATAATACCAACCACACAATTGTAGAAACAATCTATGATATGATGATGTGCTTGATGTATGTATGTTCTACGTTAGAGCATGAGAGGAGTCATGAGCCTAGTAGCTAGGTGAGTGATGTCAGATAAGTCTATACATTAGATGAGAAAGTGTGTAGCTGTATACTACCCGTAGAGGTAGAAAAGGGTTTACAGTTAAACCCTATAAAGCAAAGGTAAGCTACCCAGAGAGGTATGCTAGATGTTATGCCTCACAGAGAGAGGTGATGTAAGCTTAAGTTGGGCAAGTCAGAGGAAAGAAGGGTTACACATGTTCTCATCCAATGTTATAGAAAAGTGAGACCCTAGTGAATGGTCAAGAGTAACAGAAAGATATTTAGGTGCCTTAGTGCACTAATGGCCCTAGATTTGGCATAGGAGGCCAACTCTAGAGTAATAGCTGTGAGTGTGAGTATCAAGAAAAGAAAAGAGAAGTCATGAGAATTAACCAAGAGGTCTCTAGAGTAGAGAGTCAGCCTAGAATCCTCAGAGCACTCACTGAGACATTATGTCTCATCCCTTTAGTTTCCATGTTTTTATAAGTTAGCAGGTGAACGCCTTGTGGGAGGAGCTTGGAATACGGAGCTGCTTTCCAGGAGGAAGATGCTGTTAGTTTAACTTTGTATAATTCCCAATGCATGGGAATTTTAGTTTATGTTTTATGCACCCTTCTTATGTTTTGTATGACACTTACGTGTCAAGAGCTTTGTACTAGATATATTTCATGTAATATATATATTAAGTTTTAGTTTCCGCATAGTAAACTCTGATATTTGTATATGCTGATTTCTTATAAATTAACAATATAAAGAGACAAAGGTAATATCCTTTAGGGTGTTACAAGGGTTGCATATTTGGTTCGTAAAAAATGAATTTCTACATCAACGGGAAGTTAATTTTTATGTTTTGAGGCACTTTTGTCCTGTTTTGCTACTATTTGTAAAACTGGGAATTTTGGGCCTGGAATGGGTGGTTTTGACCTCAAAAATGGATTCCTCATGCATTAAAATGTAGGGTTGCATAATTGGTTCATCGAAAATGAATTTATAGGGAATCTAATTTTTAAGTTTTGAAGCTCTTTAAGGGGAATTTAGAACCTATTTCGGGTTTGATGTTAAACCACCTAAAATCCAAGTTTTAAATGCTTAAATTAAGTTCTTTTTAGTTAAAAATGAAAGTTTACACACACACACACACTTATATAGGTTGGGACTTAATTTGGGAATAATTGGGACTCAATATATGAACTTATGATGCTTGAAAATTTTGGCTTTATGTTGACTACGGGTTTGACAAAAAATTTAGAGTTGTAATGAGTTTTAATTTGTATAATTATGATGATATGCTCATGTAAATGTTATCTTCATTATGTGTTGCTTGGATAATTGTTCTTTCAAAATTGTGAAAGTTGTCTCATTATTTGTTCTTGATAAATTGCTTATTAAGACTGCAAGGACGTGACTTTCGGCATTGAAATGTTAAGTTGTACATTGCTTTATTGATTATGTCATTGTGAATTTTTTTGAAGACTAAAAGGGTGTGACCTTTGACATTGAATATTGAATTATGAAAGTGTTGCTATTTATTATCTTGATGTGATCTGAGTCTGAGGGATGTTGTCCCTCGACAATGCATGTTGGTTTTGCTTGTACATGAATAGGATGGTTGTGGTTGAGGTACCTGAGGCATTGAGATGTTGTAAGTGGACGTATTCACAGTAAAGGGTCATGTTGTTTATGACACTAAGAGGTGAGGAGGGACGAAACCCTTCTCCTCTTGTCATACGAGGAGTAGTGAATGACGTTCGTGTCTTTCGCATTGCACGGGACGACGCACGCTACGAGGAGGCAGGATACTGTGAAAAGGGCATCGGTGGCAAAGACAAGATTGATTTAGAGAGACAATGTTATGAATCAGAGGTGGGGCTTGACTCCATGCTCGGTGGGGAGGGTCCTCTAACGTCCTCTTGAAAGTACCGTTGAAATCGATTGTCCTGTGGAATACATCTCGCTGCGTGGAAAACATGTGAGGAATCGTTATGAGAAGTGGATGATTACAACTGGTACACTAGGGGATAGTTCATTGACTCAAAAGAGGCTTGGGAAAATGGTGTCAAGTTGTGATAACCCGGCTAAGGTTGTAAGTCCGGTTAGTACGAGGGACTCACGTAACCGGCTTGGCATTCCCGACAAAAACGGAGCTATATCCATGGTTGGTGAGAATGACGTGTCGCTATGTACCTAACATGAGTTGTGTGCTATGAATTCATCATCCACGCAATTGTGTAAGACCATTAAAACTTGGGAGGTTTAATGGCAGTGGGGCCCATAGGAATAGATGTTGTGTGATAGAAAATCAGACTAGGGTTACCATGAGTGGTTAACGCTAGTAAGCCACACGTGGTGGTTTTATAGGTTGTTTGGGACTGTAAGTCCGATTGTTTGTGGCGACCAAGGAAATGGAGAACTCACTCCCATGTATTTATTTTTCAGAGGAAGATCGTTGACCCTATGCGAATGATGAAGACGGAGTGGAAACACTACGCCAAGTGCCAATGATGCAAATGGATATGCCCAAGGAAGAAGAGGATCCCTCTGAGGATGCCTCATGGATATTTTGGGTTTTAATTTTCATTGAGTAACTGCTCTGAGTCTTGATCCTTTTCTTGTATAAAGGGGGTAGACTAGGGATGTATCAGTTCCTTATATGTGACTTGTGTAAAATGCATTTACTTTCAAGGATGTAAATCTGTATTCAGTTTTGTGTAATAGAATTATTTAATGATGAAATTGAGGATGTTTAAAAGAAGTTCTATTATGTTTTAATGGTTTACCGTGGTTATGATGTTTTGATAATTCAACTTTAGTTTATTAAGAATTTTATTTCACAAAAAAGGCGTTTTAAAATTAATGATAAGTTAATAGGGATAATTCTTCTTTTGGAATTAAAATTAATAAGATTTGAAAGTTAAAAAGGGAATAAATTCCCTCATATTTTGAAGGTTACTTTACAATCTAGCATTAAATTATTTTTGCTAATAATGGAAATAAATAGAAATTCCTTAATAGTAACAAGGGGTGTTACAGGAGGGAAGTGGAGGTGGGTGTGAAACCTTAAGGATAGGTGGATGTGTGATTCCATAAGAGGCCAGGATTATCGTGAATCATGTGTCGTGGTAGCAACTAACCCTGTATGCCTATCCTAACGATGCCATTGTTTTGCTCCATATGACTCAATATTGGTGTCGCCTCGATGGTTTATGGCACGTGTTGCTCTTTAGATTCGCAAGGTCCATTATTGTTGTTGTATGATATTCGAGGGACATGTCTAACTAGTCGCTCAAAGGTGGTAGGAATATCCATGGAGTCATGTCTGCATACATTGCATGATCTTATCATATCATGTTGTGTACACTTGTTGGATGGTAGTGATTTGGCATATGTATTTATTGTTTGAATCGTAGATGGTATATGTATATATATATATGTGTGTTTAGTAGTGGACTAACTTTTGAATGTATGTAAAGAAATCATTCATGTATATTCTATTTCCGTAAGCTTACCCTTGCAATGTTTGCACATGTGCTTTGTGCCTGTGATGATCTCGAACAACGCATTCCTGGGAGCAGATGGACAAGGTTCAAGATCCACCCTTGGTCATCCTTTGACTATATTCAGTTTGCATGTTCTTTGATGGTTGCCATTACTAAGATGTTGCTATGTGAGATAGATGTTAGACAAGAGGCATACTCGTCACATATGTATCCCAAGAGGATGCATCGACCTCAAGCAAGGAACTCTAGATTTATGAATTTCGACTTCCTTTCGAGTCTTCGGTTTGGCATCACCTGACATGTCATCGAATAGCAGTATAGAGGGACCTAAGTATGAAGACATCGTAGTGACGATTAGGACTGTACCCAATCTCTTTTGTCTTTAGAGATCCTTGGTGGAGGAAGACTCTAGTAGTTTTCCTTATCGTTATGTTTTTGTGTTCTAGTGTATGACCAACATAGAGTGTTCGTGATGTATCCCTTCCCCCCTTTATGATGTATCTTTTGCATATGAGTGCAATTCTAGGCACATATATACTACTTTCAAGATACTTGGATTTTCTTACTTATGGGTTATAGTGTCATAAGACACAATACTGTATTTTTGTTGTTTATGTTATCTGTGCATATTATGCTGTATGTTGTATGTCTGTGTTAAAACTTAAATGTTCTTAGATTGTGCATTGAGAATTAAATAAAAAAAAATTACAAGTATTTTCATTAAATAAACTAATAAGTTTTGAAATTTCAAAATTTGAACCTTTTCTAGAATAATCGTTGAATCAATGTCACGTAGTGACAGTGGATCATTACAGTTTGGTTCAGATGACTTTGAACTACATTGCAAACACCCTTAACTAATACTGGTTTTACAATAGTTCAAACGCAATTGAACTTTGAATCAGTGCCTTGACCCGTTCAAAAACCGATCTGAATTTAAAATATTGATATATTATTTTAACAAGAATTACATGATCAAAAGTACTGCGATTTTTGTTCGTATGGAAAATAGTAAAAAATCGATAATTACAAATGTAGTCTATTAGAAAATATTTAAAAAATAACTTTAGTAAAATATAATATTTAATATACTATATTTTATCAATATATTTAAACATAATCTTATTAAAATGATTGATAATTAATATTATTAATCTTAAAAATGATACACAAATTATTTTCTTCCAGCCCACGAAATCTCATCATGTAATTACAGGGAATGAGTTACAACTTTAACACACTATAGTTCTCCATCAAAAGTTGCATATCATCCCCTATAAATACATGATGACATATAGTGGACCAGAAGAGAGTATTATGTGTATTATTTTTTAGACTAATAATATCAATTACTAATCATTTTAATAAGGTTATGATTAAATATATTGATATAATATAATCCAAACCAAACACCAAACTGCAAAAGATTGGTTTGGTTTGGCTCAATTTGATTTATATTCAAACTGAGACAAACCGAACTTTATATAATTTTTTTATAGGTTCGGATGACTTTTTAACCAAAAGCCGAATCAACCAACACCATAATCACCTCTAATTAATACTTGTTTTACAATAGTTCATTCGCAATTGAACTTAGAACTGATGCCATGACATGGTGCCATAACCTGTTTAAAAACTGATACAAATTTAAAACATATATTATTTTAACAAGAATTACATTATCAAAATATTGCAATTTTTGTTGTTTTGGAAAATAATGAAAAATAGAAAGTTATATTACAAATGTAGTCTATTAGAAAATATTTAAAAAATAACTTAAAAAATATAATATTTAATATTTTATCAATATATTTAAACATAACTTTATTAAAATGATTGGTAATTAATGTTATTAATCTTAAAAACAATACACATATTATTTTCTTGCAGCCCACGAAATTTCATGATGTATTTACAGGGAATGAGTTACAACTTTAACACACCATAGTTTTCCACGAAAAGTTGTATCTCATCCCCTATAACTACAAGATGACTTATCATGGACTAAAAGAAAGTAATGTGTATTATTTTTTAGACTAATAATATCAATTACCAATCATTTTAATAAGGTTGTGATTAAATATGTTGATAAAATATAATCGAAACTAAACCGCAACAGATTGGGTTGGTTTGGTTTAAATTTGATATTATATCCAAACTAAAACAGATCGAACCGTATATTTGTTTGTTTGGTTCAAATGACTTTTTAACCAAAAATCGAATCAAACTGCACTGCAAACACCCGTAAATAATACTGGTTTTACAATAGTTCAAATGCAATTTAAGTTTGAACGGGTACCTTGACCCATTCAAAAACTGATCCAAATTTAAAACATTGACATATTTTTTTAATGAGAATTACATGATCAAAAGTATTACGATTTTTGTTGTTATTGAAAATAGTAAAAAATAGATCAATTATATTATAATTGTAGTCAATTAGAAAATATTTTAAAAAATAACTTTAATCAAATATAATATTTAATATGCTATATTATATTTTATGAATATATTTAAACATAACCTTATTAAAATGATTGATATTTGATATTAATAATCTAAAAATCAAGACACATTATTTTCATGCTGCCCACGAAATTTCATCATTTATATACAGGGAACGAGATACAACTTTTACACATCATAGTTGTCCATCAAAAGATGTATCTCATCCTCTATAAATACATGATGACATCTCGCAGACTAAAAGGAAATAATATGTGTATTAATTTTAAAAATAATTATATCAATTACTAATCATATTAATAAGGTTATGATTAAATATATTGATAAAATATAATCAAAACAAAACTGCAAAAGATTGGTTTGGTTTGGTTCAAATTTGATATTATATTCAAACTAAGACAAACCAAATCATATAAAATTTTATTGTTTGGTTTGGATGACATTTTAACTAAAAACCGAATTAAACTGTACCGCAAACACCCCTAATTAATACTAGTTTTACAATAGTTCGATTGCAATTGAAATTTTAACCGGTACTTTTACATGTTCAAAAATTTATTCGTATTTAAAACATTGATATATTATTTTAAGAAGAATTACATGATGAAAACTATTGTGATTTTTGTTGTTATGAAAAATAGTGAAAAATAGTAAAAAAAAAATAGATAAGTTATATTAAAATTGTAGTCTATTAAAAACTTTAATAAAATATAATATTTAATATATTATATTATATTTTATAAATATATTTAAACATAACCTTATTAAAAATTATTGGTAATTAATATTAATAATCTTAAAATCAATACACATTATTTTCTTGTAGCCCAAGAAATTTCATCATGTATATACATGGAATGAGATACAACTTTAATACAACATAGGTCTCAATCAAAAGTTGTATCTCACCCCCTATAAATACATGATGACATCTTGCGGACTACAAGAAAGTAATATGTGTATTAATTTTAAGACTAATTATATCAATTACCAATCAATTTAATAAGGTTATGATTAAATGTATTGATGAAATATAATTTAAACCAAACAATAAAAGATTGGATTGATTTTGTTCAAATTTGATATTATATTCAAACCGAAACAAGCCGAACAGTCACTACTACAAAATATGCTTTCTACATCATCCAATTGACATCGGTTATATGAGAACTGATGTCAAAAAATGCATGGTGGCATTTTTGTAAATAAAAGGACTTTGTTAACATCGGTTCTCATATAACCGATGTCGTTAATCTTCTTCAACATCGATTATATATCATAACCGATGTTGTTGATGTTTCTAATACCCTAGGCTTTCCATGTCACACTCTATTGCGCTCGCGCCCAAACTTCATTTGTTTTATGCAAATTAACCCTTTTTCCTCTCTTGCAAACCCTGCTGCCCCTTCGTCCGTCGTCGCCACCGCAGACCTTAGTCATCCATTGTTGCCCCTCAGTCCATCGTTGCCGCTTCCTCTCTCGTGAACTTTTGTCACTTATCTCTCTCTTGCGGTCCTCTCACTCTCTCGCGCCCAACAGAGGTTCGTATTTGACTATGCTACACTCGGTTTTGTCAGCCCTAAACTGATTTTTTATTCGTTCCAAACCCTTAGTAACCCATGTCTTTGTTGCAAGGTCTTCAGCGAAGTGACATCTCATTTCACTCTGCTTCTTCCCAGTATAGGTTAGATGTACTGTACTTGAATGGTTTGTTTTCTCAATATCCTAAATGATGAATAGATTATGTGTTTATGTGTCGTGTTTATGTGCTTGAATAGATTGTGTTTGTGTGCTTGAATAAATTCGGATTCTGAATGGATGTTCTGTAAAGAACTAGTAAATTTCATAAATATGACTATATTGAAGGCTCATGGTATGATTTTACCTTACTTGTTTGATTAAATGCCAAAATGAGTAATGGGTATCTGGTTTTTTCTAGATTGTGTACTGGTATTACAATTTCTATTTTGGTTTTGAATTGGCACTTGTGGAATTGGAAACTTGTAGTAGTGTTCATTCGGGACTTATCTATTTCTTTTTTTTAACGTAGTTGGATTTGTATGCATGTAACGGAGTTTGGATTGTAGGATTTGGCCTTCAAATTGTTGAAGCATGGGTCTCTAGGAAATAGCGTTATAAGTGTTCTGTTTTAGGAATTAGCATTTTTATATGAATGTGTCAGACAAATGTTGCCAAGTATGTAATAAGAAAAGATAACATCTCTGCTGCAATATTTGCTCTTGGATGGGTCTACGAGACTAAGCAAACACCAGATTTAGAGAATGCTTAGAATCGGTAATGTGTAGCTGTCAATATTTTTCCTTTCTATAATAAATGAGTCACAAGGCTCACCAAATTGAATTAAAAATTGTGCATTTAGAAGCTTGCTGGTGCTAATATGATTTAAAAATATTCCAAGATACTTTGTCCATGTTGGATTTGATAGGATTCCTTTTTACTATGATTTCAGTAAAAACTATTCTAAGAATAAAATGTGAATTCTTAGAGGCAAATGATGTGTTGATTAGGAAATTTTAACATAAAAAAAGAGGGAGCTTTCTTTATTCATCACCTTTAGGCTTTAGTTTAACCAAGTACACAGAGAAGAAACATACACGCACATATTAAGTGAGAAGAAACTTCATAACTCTTACATAAAGATGCTTTAAGAACTTAATGTGTATGCAAGAAAAATTCCGCTTCCAAATCCAATGCTATAGGCAAAGTCTAAGCAAGTTGTAGCCACAAGAAAATTGTGGAACAAAACCATTAGCAAGAAGCTAAATGAACCAGAAATACACATGCAGGTGGTGGTCTGCATTAAGTACATACTGAAACTGTTCCCCATTTTACTGTTTTGCTTCTTATTGTGGATGACAGTACAATATCTAACCGATTGAATATATAGCTAAAAATTGCTAATTTACTTATTATATATGATTTCATATGGACTAATACATATTTATTATTTATGATGTCCTTTTTCTAATTCTTTTTCCGAATTTACCCTGTACAAGGTTGCTGCTATCAGATATAGATGATTAAATGAATAAGCATACTTTAAACTAGATAAGTGGATGGAGTGAACAGCCACCCAGGAGTGTCATTTCCAACTATTTAGATATGAATCACATAAGCTACTTTGATTGTTTCTTACAGAAGACTTCATTAATACTGATAATATGCAAGGGAATAGCAAAAAGTTGCTTTTTTAATTCCTTCAATCAGATTAATCTAAAGATTATTCAATCCCTTTGCAAGAGCTTTAACATATGATAAATTACTTTACCTTCAACTCGGCCTCAGCAAGTGCTGTCCGTGATTAAAGATTTAATGAACAGGTTTTTCTGCCTCTGCATATAAAGGCTATCAAGACCATTTTACCAAATACTTCAACCTGACGTATTATAAGATAGTACTAGTCTCTTAAAAAAAGAAAAAGAAAGATAGTAGTAGTATTAATTATGAGGCCCATGTAAGTTGTAACCATAACTTGTTACCAAAAAAATGTTGTTACCATAACCAGTAGAGTATGGAGCGAATTTTGAGTACTTCTATAGTACTCATGTTTCGCAGGTGGAGAAAATATTTCACCCTATTACTATGTTTGCAATTAATGCATTCAATGCTTTGTGGAGAAACATTATTTTTCCCCTCATGTTTTTAACTAAACCCTATACTTGCCTGACCCACACCTAAACATGGTGCTTTCTTCCACATAAATTATAGAATGAACAATGTTCAAAAATAAAAAATGAAATAGTTAAAAAAATTATATAAAAATAAGCACCATGCTATACATTTTACACATCTAACTAACTAAAAATCAAGCTAGTATGACTTTTAATATACTTATTATAAAAATGAATATATTCACCCACAATATAAAAATAGTAGAATGGACGCTATTATAAGCAAATTCAACTGGAGACAACATTCCTCTTAATTTGATAGTACCCACTTCTAAAATCAAACTTAGAAAAATAGTAAAAATCATGCAATTCATAAAAAAGTCATCAAGTCTAAAGATATGGTGTCTATACTTGATAATGATGTTTATGACAATAATATCGTCAATTTTCTCCTCAATTAGCAACCAAAGGGATTTGATCCTCTAACTCTTCTTAATTTGTTACCTTTACCTAATCAATCTTTTTTTTTTGGTTACACCTAACCAATCTATTTATAATAAATGTAACAAAAAGAGGAATTTTGTTAATTAAACCCCTGAATGTTACATGAAAAAACATCTCCTTTTAGTTTCTACACATATCATTTTTAATCTCTTTTAGTTCTCATTCATAGAAACTAAAAGAGATTTAAAATGGGAGAACATAGGTATTAAAAGAGATTTTTTTAAGTGTAACGAGTAAAAAGAAAACTATTTGTAACTATATAATTAAAATGAGTAATTTGTCTCATTTTTTTACAATATTACTTTTATTTTTTGCAAGACATTTTCCTTATTTTACAACAATCTGCTATTACTTCAAGCATGGATTTGCAACATTAAATAATGCCATATTCCTTATTCTGTACAGTTTATATTTCCCATCTGGTGACTTGCGTGCTCTATCTGTCCTCGTCTCTCTCTGCATCTATCAAGTTAACTTCACATAAGATATACTTTGTTAAACTGTGTTTTCTTGTACATTACTCAAATTTATATTGTTTCAGCCAAATCCCTCATTTATTTTTTTAGTCAACTAATAATAAATGGATGAGGATTATAAATAATTTATTGCCATGACATATCAGTGACAATATCTTGTAGTTCATTGATTTCATATCTGTATTGAATTAGAGTAAATATAAATTGAGAAATAATTTTTAATATCTACATCTCTCAAACAAATTGGACTGATTATGTGTGTAAGTTGTTTTTACAATAATTTGTCTTAAACACTATTAAATTTCATATTGAATTTAGTGTAATCTACAAAGCGGAGGCATTGAGTGTGGCTATTATGTTATGCATTGGATGTGGACCATCATCCATGGGGGATTCAGGGATAACTGGAAAACGGTAATGTATTTGTTTACTTTAATAGGTTTCATTTATTATAACTATTAATATTCAATGTGATTAACTTACATATGTTTATTATATGATGTAGACATTTAGCGATTCTCAACCATTGGAGGCAACGACAATTGAAGATATTCACATTCAGTGGGCACGACACTTTTTGAGAGTTAGAAATGAAGCATTGAACAAATTAGTAGACATTTAGCTTAATAATGGATTCTATTTGAATTCATTTATATATTGGGTTTTTTTTATCTATAGAATTTATATATTAGGTTTATTGCTTAATGTTTATTTATACATTACTATTTTATTTATAATAATATATGCTTAGATAATTGATTATTAATTATATAAATTGCCTGGGTCTATTTTAATTTGAAATTACAGGTTTGGTTCAATCTAAAACAGAATGATCATAAAAAAAATTGCACAAACAACATCGGTTATGGCAAAAATCGATGTTGTTTGTGCATAAACGACATCAGTTATGGCAAAAACCGATGTTGTTTGTGCACATACAACATCACACACAACATCGGTTCTCCCAGCCGGTGTTGTTTTCAACACATAATTTTGACTATTTGGGCATCCTTTGACATCAGTTGTGCTCCGAACCCATGTTGTAGTGTATTTTAACATCGGTTCAAGAATCGATGTTGAAAGTTGTCCACTTTCAACATCATTCGATACAACATCGGTTAATAACCGATGTTAAATGCTTTTTTTGTAGTAGTGAGTATATAATCTTTTTGTTTGATTCAAATGACTTTTTAACCAAAAACAGAGTCAAACCTCACCGTAAGAGTCCATCATTAATGTTGGTTTTGCAATAGTTCAATCGCAATTGAACTTTTTGGTTATTAATCGCAACTGAACTTTGAAATGGATCCTTGACCCATTCAAAAATCGATCTGAATTGAAAACATTGATATATTATTTTAACACGAATTACATCAAGAAAAGAATTGAGATTTTTGTTGTTATGGACATAAAATAAAATAGATAAATTATATTACAAATATAGTCTATAAAACGATATTTATAAAGTAAATAAATAAATATTTTCTTATAAACTACATTTGTAATATACTGTATCTATTTATTTTAATATAATTTATAAAGTAACTTTACTAAAATATAATATTTAATACATTAAATATGATAGTTTATCAATATATTTCAACTCAGTAAAAAATATCAATATATTTCAACATAACCTTATTAAAATGATTGGTAGTGATATTATTAATCTTAATAACAATACACATATGTATTATTTCTTTCAACCCACAATATTTCATCATGTATTTTCAGTGAATGACATAAAAGTTTAGCACACCTAAGCTCTCCATGAAAGTTGTATCTCATCACCTATAAATGCATGATGACATATTGTGGACTAGAAGAAAGTAATATGGGTATAATTTTAAGACTAATAATATCAATTATCAATCATTTTATTAAGGTTATGATAAAATATATTAATAAAATATTGCAATATAATATACTAAATTAAATAACAAATTTTATTAGTTACTGGATTTGTCCTTTTGTTAGTCTCACCAAGATCCTTAGGTTGCAAACCTATGTTTTCTACATTACCAGGTTTATCTCCTATAAACTATGGAGCAAGCAGATATCATACAATTTTTGCTAAGGTAAACAAAAGGCACCAAGACCCTAAACCATGACCAATTCATGTTTGCAAGTAGAGGCGTACCTCAACTCTCCACGTAAAATGAAGATATCTTCCACGTGCTCTTTTACCCCCAACATGAACTATCATATCGCATTACAAACAAAAGGGAACTTCCATTATCTCACAATAGGAGAAAGCTGCATCCAGATTCAAAGGAAAAACAACATTTGAGGAAAAGGCACAATACGTTGCATCACAAATGTCCACACTAATGTCCCTAGGTTTCAATAGTTCTACAAAAATTTCTTACTAAACAGTAAACATGCAAGAGAAGCTTAACCTGTAAATGCTAATTCTTCTTCACTTATGGTTGACAACTAATATCTTGTTACTGTAATTACTAGTAAATCTTCAGACGAGGTTGATCTTATTAATCTAATTATAACCACTAACAAAACTATGAGCATTAATATGGTTGTGCCTATGGTATGGAGGGAAATGAGAATGTAATACAGGAGCATATACCCTTGAGGCGTTAGTGTTTAACGTTGATCTACCTAAACTACGTCTTAGAGGCACCAAGGTTAGTTGGAATTCACCCTCTGATGATGGTGAATGAAGGGTCCCAGGGGGAGTAAAAAGCCTATAACACACAATAGCAATAATTACAAATCGAGTAGAGAAGATAATAAACACAAGTGTTTGATTGAACTGAGGTGTTATTTATGGTGTTAATTAAGGAGTAAATCTAGTGTCATGATTGAAGAACATATCTAATTATTTATTTATAAATCAATGAATTTTGTCATGAAGAGTTAACATTACTCAATTCCAAATTATGTCATAGCATTAGGGGTGAGCAATCGGGCAGGTTGGATGGGTTTGGGTGCAAAAACTTCAATCCGTAAGAAACCAAATGATGAAAAACATGGCCCATCACCGACTGTTTTGGCCTTCGGATATTGTCGCGTTCGGGTTGGACCTGATGCGGGTGAGACAGGTGGATTATTTCGGGTTTGTGGGGTAGTAGAGTGCGTCCGGTGATGGTGATACACAACTTACAGCATGCGACGAAGTCGCATATGAGGCCAACATGGCCCATGGAGCAAAGGCAAAACCCAGTGGTGTGTTTCCGATGGCCACCAGCACATTCTGGTCGAGCATGGTAGATCCAGGTCCGTTCTTCTTGCAATAGCTGGAAGTTTAGCCTGATGAGAAGTAAGTTACCTTAGAACACCATAGACAATAACACTGTAACAGAAAAGCCTTTTGAAGAGTTGAATAACGGAGAAAAAGAAAGAGAAAATGCAGACTTGCTATGCTTCACACTTCAAATTGGCAAATGAAAAAAAAAGGATTTAGGTGGTGTGAACGTGAAGGGAGAAAGGCTTTGTCAATGTCAATTGTCAAGTCTTGCACATGCTTTTGGTGCAGAGTGTAGCAGAGTAGCACAATAAGCTATGTAATTAAAAATTGAAGCTAGTTGTCTAAAGCAAATACTCTATATGTGACACTTGTTCGGTCGGATTCGGTTATACATAGTTTGTATTTCTCCAATCCGAACCTGCCTAGAGTATCCGATTCTAACCGCATTTTTTATTTAATTCAACCCGCAACCCAAACCCGATCGCCCAAAATCCTTAGTTTTAAGCCGGGTTGTTCAATTTTCGATCAAGTTAAGTTTTTTTGCTCACCCCTACATAGCATGACCTTGGATGACCTAAATTTCTATGGAAGTGTATGAAATAAAACACTTCAATTCCCTGATAAAGCAGATAAATTTAACCTGGTATCAACGTTCTTGCTCTGGATCATATTCTCCACCCTCCATGAGAATTGCTTGAAATCCTCGATTGTGAATCCCATTAGACATTTTTATTATCTTTTATATATAAAAGAAAGGGAATTTTGTGAATCCCATTAGAGATTTGACCTATCTTTTATACACAAAAGAAAAGGGAGTTTTTTATAATTATTTTATTTCTCATTTATTTAATAACTTATATTTACTGTTTTTTAATTTTGAAAATAACTAAAGTCAAAACAAATTAATATTTTTACAATTAAGAAGTTTGAATATCTGCATTCATTTATTATATTTATAAAATTTAATTTCATTAAATGATAATATGAAATGTAGAATAAATAAAGGAATATTTTTATTGTTTAAATTAAAAAAAATATTTTTTTGAAGACTTTTTCTTGATATAAATGTTATTGTTTAATGGGTGATCATTGAAAAATTTTCATTTTTATAGTTAATGTATTTTATTTTCAATAATTATTTAATGTGTTTTTTGAATGGGAGTTTTTTTAATCTACAATTTATTGTTTAATGAGTCCTTGATGCCACACATCAAAAGGTTTACCTCCAGGTCCAAACCAAGGCCTTCTAGAAACTTGATATCGAAGAAGTGCTCAACATTGACAGTAGCAGCTCCATTTGTCTCAATGGAGGTGATAGGGTATGATGGAACATCAGAAGATTTATCCAGAGCTTATCAGGATGTTCTGAAAGAATGCAATATTCGTGACTCAACGTCAGATTGTGTCTATAGTGATTGGATGAGAAGTCACTCTATCTACTGAGTCTATAGCCAAGGTCACTGGCTGTATCAGGGAATAAAATCAGTATAAACCCGACTGGGCTGAGAAGTATGGCAACCATGTTGCAAAGGTGTTGTGTGGAAACAAGTCCACAAACTCCAAGAAGATATAATACAAGAACATGTGCGAGCAAGCAAAAATCTGGCAGCAAATATGCAACAAAGGCATTTTGCACAAGGCAGAGTCCAAGGACTCAGTTACGGACTTAATCAGTTCGTGCTGTTTCACTTGATGGAAGCATCCCATTTAACTTGCCTCACACCATCTACATCAACATCCTCCACATTCTGAAGGGTCTTGGAGGAAACAAAGACATCTTTTATGCTGCTTTGTTGAACAAGATCTTTTGGGATCAGAAGGTCTACCAGAGATTCTTTGATGAGCCGGACGATGATGAAAGGGAGGAAATCATCAGAAAGGGGGAACTAATTGCTAAACAACAAAAATTTGGGGAAAGCAACATCAAACCCATGAAGATTCATCTCACTGCAAAATTAATCAAAGAACTGGATGAGCAAAGCATCAAGAAGAAAAGGAATGAGTAGAGCAAATTAGTCCAGAACGATGATGAAGAAGAGATGGGCTTTTTCGGAATTGCTAAGAGAATCAAGAGGATCATGGAAGACCAAGGAACAAGAAAAGTAACAAGGCAGATGTCACAACAGCAATAAGAGGCAGCAGAAAAAGAGAAGAGGACCAAGAAAAGACAAGAAGTATCTGCACCGTCCAACCCTCCTGCTCCTCAGGACAAGCGTCCAAAGACTACTTCTGACAGAAGGAGTCCAAGGAAGCAAGTCCAGGGAAAATCAACAATTAGAAGGCTCAGGGTCATGAGTGACATAGATGATGATGATGATGTCCCCATTGGATAGATAAAAAGAAAAGCTAAAGAAAATGAGCCCGAGGTCTGTAAGAAGCAGAAGGTCACTGTAGAGTCCAGTGGTGTGAATCCCACTTTGCCAACTGTAGTACCTAGAATGGTTAAGACAAGAGCGTCCAAACCTAGAAGGTGAGTCGTCCATCTCCTTCTACTCAAGAGACTAAAAGTGAATCCAATATTGTTCCATCCATTGCTGCCGCAACTCAACAACAACAACCAATACAACGTCCACCCCCTTCACCAATAAACTTGTCTAAGTTTATTCGTCTAAGAGATGCATGGAGAGATGCTTGGACCACTTGGACCATTCCACCCAAGGTCCAAGAGAAGACTGAAGAGAATAAAAGATAAAAGAGAAGTTTCTTACAGTTCTCTTAAAGAGAAATGAGCAAAATTACTGCAAGAAAAAGGATGTCATTTGGAGGCCTACTCAAGAACCGCTTCTGAGGAGTTATGTATCAACATGTACTCCTCAATTGATGAGGTATAATTACATTCACCCTCAGTCTGCAGCATACGTCGCTTTACCCAGGGGTACCATCATCTGCGATGATCCACCAACTTGGACGAGACAGACCTGTCCAAACTTGATTAGCAACGAGTCAGATTAGCAAATGAAGTCAATCCAGAACCAGAAGTGGAGATAACTTCTAGATTCACAAAGCCTATCTATGACAAGACTGCACCCACGCAGAAAGGGAAGAAGGCTGCTACAACTAAGAAGAAAGTGCAGTCCAGTGAAGACAAGGAGCTGATTGTAGAATTACAAATGGCCATAAAAGAGAGTTTGGACCCGTCCAAGTCCAATCAAAGTCCTACTATTAAATGGGAAAAGGACATTCAGTTCTGGACCTCGATAACCAAATTAATGCCTCTACATCTTAGAACTCCTGTGCTCAAATTCACAACTGAAGACTATCATGATTTGGAAAAGCTCTTAGCCCAACAGTTCTTACCAGATCAAGCCTTGGCATATCCCCCAATCTCCACATCAGTCGCACTATAGATATCAAGTTTGCTCTTAATAAGGTATGCCCTAGAATACCTATTTATGATGTTGGGAAGAAGAAAGGTTTCAAACTCTATAGCACTGAGATGCCCTGCAAAGAAGAAAAGGTGCAACTCTTGCCTTCCTCTTATACATGGGATCATCTGTTTGATAAGGCTGGGAAGCTAACAAGGAATCTAGACATATTTGATGCAAAAATTTTCTGGCGTCAAATTGTTGGGAAAGATACTGCAAAGGCCATGCCCTCAAGATGCTCAAAAGTTGACTTTGTGATTCCACCTGATGGCATATAGGTTCTACGTCCAATGAAGACCTTCCATTTCGATGACACCTCCGCTTGCTTTCTAGTTGGTGATGATGGGTTCCTCAATGTGTTGATGAACTTGCCAACCATTAGAAGCAACACTGTTTTTGATGTTTGAAAAATCGATCTTGGAGTCTTTGAACAGGAGGTACGGACGATTCATGCACAACAAGAACCAGAAAGAGAAAAAGAAAAATAGGCTGAGTTGGATGCAGCCTTTGCTAAGATCAACAAAGTTCTCATTGAGCTTAACATTGAGAATGAAGTCCAAGTGGATGCTGAACACTTTGTGACTTCGTCTGATAAGCAGACTGCAGAGCCTGATAAGCCTTCTGAGACATCCAAAGTTGATGTCGTCCAACACGAAGTGTTTACAGAGAAGCCAGCTGCACTAGAACCAAACATAGCCAAACCTGTTCCTTCTGCATCCATTAATGAACCTACTCCAACAACGTCTATTGAAGCTCATTCTGGAACCAAACAAACTCTGGTACCATATAATTCTCCCAGTCCATGAAATATCCTACCCATAAGTTTTGTTGAACCCCCGGCTGTTACTGAAGAAAGGGCTCAAGAGATTGTTTCACAAGCCCTACAGCAACAACAAGTAGAAACTGAGGCTGCTTTTAGAGCTTTTGTAGAGCAACAATAAGCAAAAGCTGAACAACACAGAAGGATCATGCAAAATGCCATTGCTGATCAGTTTAAAAATCTGTTTCAGATACTTGCTCAACAGATCCAACAAACTGCAGCCAACCTTATTGGAACAATCTCTCATCAAATTCATCCTGTGCCACCTCCAATGCAACATGTTTAACCTCTGCATTAGGTTGAAGAACAACAACCACCACCACCAAAACAACCACCACCACAAGAACCACCTCAACAGCCTTAGGTGACCATGATGGTCAATCATGTTTCCATCTTTCAAACCCACATTTTGTTGATGACAAAGGGGGGGGGGGGGGGGGGGAATGGAATTTTGATCATAGAGCTTACTTTGCACTCTATGTATATATATCTCTTTTTGTTCTATGGCTATCTATCTAATACATGAGGTGTTTGATCATATTTTTCGCGTTCTTATCTCTTATATATCTTTATGATTGATCATATTCTACCTTATGCTTAAATATGCTTTGATACTTTATCTCTAACATGCTTTGATATCTCTTTGCATATCTTTTGAAGCATGGGAAATGTTGAACTCAGGGGGGTACTTCATTTCTTATTTCATTATACCCTGTCAACAATATCTGGCATTGCATAATCATCATATTTACATATCTCTCTTATATCCTTATATGATTATGTATTTGCTCTGATCAAATTTAACTTTGTTTGTCATCATCAAAAAGGGGGAGATTGTTAAAGTCTAAGACTTTGGACGATGTCCAACCCCTCAAACTTTGGTTTTGATGATAACAAATAAGAGTAAATTTTGAAGTATCTAATGATTTGTACTTGAGTATTACAAGTCCTACACCATCCAATGACATTATGGTATTGTATCCCTTAAGCTCAAGCTATATTTTATTATGTGAATACTACGTCCAAAGATAAACTGGAACTTGTTTTTCCTAAGTACTAAAACTAGCATCCAATGCACTGTTATAAACAAGCGTCCAATGTTTTGCGAAAACCAGTGTGCAAACACTGCGTCAGTTTGAAAGCGTCCAACTGCTTATATAACTTACACGACTTATCTCTATCATCAGTTGTATAACATGAAGTACACTTATGCTTTTTGAGGATGATTTCATTTGAGTTGTCACATTCTATTATTCCCTCTCTTTTCACTATTGAAGTTTCCTTTGAATATTCAAAAAGTGTACCACAGGAAACATGAAAGCTTCTCTATGCAAAAAGGAACTTTCGTACAAGTAGTGGAGGCGCTGCTTGTCCTACTGTCTCCTCTCTCTCTCCACCCCAAGCTGACACGTGGTAACAGTCAAATGATTGTGAGAGAATGGTTTTTGACTAAGGCTTAGATCCCACAACGGATACTTTCGCTCATAGGCATATAAATAGAGGACGAAGCTCTTGAAGTAAACATGAAGCTTTAACGAAATTCTCAAAGAGCTGAAACTCTGCCAAAATCCTTGGACGACCAACACTTGTGCTGAAAGAGTTTACTTCTTTGCATTGCTAAGTTATTTTGCGTAATCTGTTTCATATTGTAATATCCTCTCTGTGAGAGTTGTTTTATTACTCTGTAATCAAACTACTGTTTAGAAAGCCAGGAGTGGCTTAGTGACAAAGAATACTTGGGTGTTGTTTTTAATCTCAGGGGGAGATTAAAGGTGTACCAGAAGTGACCTAGAGAATACTTGTAACCAGAAGTGGCAGGGTAGAGAATACTTGTTTGTAATCAAAGTTTTGATTAGTGGAACCCTTCAAATGGTTATTTTTGATGGAGAACTGGACGTAGCTCAGTTTGAGCGAACCAGTATAAACCAAGTGTTTTTACTCTATTGCTTTTTGCATACTTGTTATCTCTTGTGTTATTTCTTACGCATTGAACACACAAGTCCTTATTTATAAATCTGTTTGTGAAGAAATCTCCATCTTTGCGAAAAAGGTTTTAAGTTTTACCTAACACACTATTCAACCCCCTTCTAGTGTGTTCCCTGTATTTTAGTTTTTACTTATACTTTTTCATATGAAGACAACAAAGTGGTAGTGAAGACCACGAATGATTTTGGCTATCAATTTCTTACTTTCATATTTTTATGCAAGATCTTTATATGCTTTGATTGTCTTTATTTATTAAAAATAATTTAATTGACTCTTGATTTATGGGTTTTATATGTGTGTGTGCACACACACATAAATGAACATTTTTTAAATGAAAATTCATTTTTCTTATGAATGATATCATATAACCTAACTTGATTATATAAATTAGATATTTTTTCTTCTTCCAAATCTTGGTTCAATAATACTTTTTATGTTCGTTAACAACCGCTGAGAAATTTGTTTTTGTAGTGTATTTAAAATTGAATACCAGTAATTATTTTTTAGACCATTAATATCAATTACTTTAATACCAATAATACTTTAATACCAGTAATTATTTTTTAGACTATTAATATCAATTACCAATCATTTTGATAAGGTTATGATTAAATATATTGATAAAATAATATCCAAACCAAACTGCAAAAGATTGGTTTGATTTGGTTCAAATTTGATATTATATATATTC
This sequence comes from Pueraria montana var. lobata, assembly GCA_026413185.1. NCBI lineage: Eukaryota > Viridiplantae > Streptophyta > Magnoliopsida > Fabales > Fabaceae > Pueraria > Pueraria montana. The sequence goes on along the minus strand of CM048649.1, from coordinate 19,032,221 downwards.
AAACCGAAACAAATTGAACTGTATATAACTTTTTTGTTTGATTTGGATGACTTTTTAAGGAAAAACCGAATCAAACTACACCACAAACACCCCTAATTAATATTTGTTTTACAATAGTTCAAATGCAATTGAACTTTGAACCTGTGCCTTCACTTGTTCAAAAACTGATTCAAATGTAAAAAATTTATATATTATTTTAACGAGATTTACATGATCAAAAGTATCACGATTTTTGTTGTTAAGGAAAATTGTAAAAAAAATAGATAAATTATATTATAAATGTAGTCTATTAGAAAATATTTAAAAAATAACTTTAATAAAAAATAATATTTAATATATTATCTTATATTATCAATATATTTAAACATAACATTTTTAAAATCATTGATAATTAATATTATTAGTCAAAAAAATAATACACATTACTTTCTTCTAGTCCACTATTTGTCAATGAAGACTTTTCAATGACCCATTTAACAATAACATTTAGATTATAATAAAAGTCTTGAAACTATATGTTATTTTATTTTAAACAATAAAAATATTCTTTTTATCCTATTTTCTGCATTTGATATTACAATATAATATTTCAAATTTAAGGTAAATATTTTTATCAGCATTGTAATATTTAAGATATTACATAGTTAAAAAAATATGACAACAACTAGGGTCACAAATTTTCTATGAAAGATTAAATGCATTAATGTGAAGACTTTTCAATAACAGAAATTTATTAGTATTAATAATTTTAATATCAATTACCAATCATTCTAATACGGTTTTGATTAATTATATTGATAAAATATAATCCAAACCAAACCACAAAATATTGGTTTGGTTTCGTTCAAAATTTGATATTATATTCAAACCAAAATAAATCGAACCGTATATAATTTGTTTGTTTGGTTCGGATGACTTTTTAACAAAAAACCGAATCAAACTGCACCTTAAACACCATTAATTAATATTGGTTTTACAATAGTTCAAATGCAATTGAACTTTGAACCGGTGTCTTGACCCGTTCAAAAACTGATCCGAATTTAAAACATTGATATATTATTGTAACAAAAATTACATGATCAAAAGTATTGTGATTTTTGTTGTTATGGGAAATAGTAAAACAATAGATAAATTATAGGCTTAAATAACTTTTAGGTCCTTGATAAATTTCCAAATTTTGCGTTGGGTCCCTGATAAATTTTTTCGTTGTTTTTAGTCCCTGATATATCAAAACTTTTGTTTTGAGTCCTTACCGTCAGTTAAGTGATGATGTGGCACCATCTGAACAGATCTTTCCAATATATATCAATCGTTGAGATAGTGCCACATCACCACTTAACTGACGGTAGGGACTCAAAACAAAATTTTTAATATATCAGGGACTCAAAACAAAGAAAAAATTTATCAGGGACTCAAAGCAAAATTTGGAAATTTATCAGGGACCTAAAAGTTATTTATTACAATTGTAGTCTATTAGAAAATATTAAAAAATAACTTAATAAAATATAATATTTAATATATTATATTATATTTTATCAATATATTTAAACATAACCTTACTAAAATGATTGGTAATTGATATGAATAATCTAAAAATTAATACACATTATTTTTGTGCACCCAATGAAATTTCATCATGTATATATAGGAACAAGATACAACTTTAACACACCATAGTTCTCCATCAAAAGTTGTATCTCATCAAAAGTTAGAAAGGGAAGAGGGAACACAGGTGGAGTCAACAACTAGCAAGATAGATAGTGGTATATACAAGTTGGATGGTGTTGTGAGAAGCTTAATCTCAAGGACAAGTGTCAGGAAGGAGGTTAGAAAACCTCTCAACTCTATGTCTAACTCTATCTCAAATCAAGGTTTGGCCAATTGCGATAGAAGGTTTTGGTTGAAGGATGAATTTTTGGAGGCAAGGAAACTATGGGAGATGGGGGAAGGTCTTGGGGGCTACTTATGATGGTGATGAAGGTATTTTGGTTAAGAAGATGGTTGAGTTGGAGAAAAGTGATAAAGAGGAATTGAAAAAGATACTTGTGCCAGAGGGAGAGGGGGGTAATCAAATTTGTTGACGAAAGTTCTTATAATGTGAGGGTTTTGAGGTCCAAGGTGAAGTGGAGTGCCCTAAAAAAAACTTATTTTGAAGGAAAGAGTAGATATGGTTTGCTTGCAAGAAACTAAACTACAAAGTATGGAACATAAAATATGTGGTTCCATTTGGGGTGACCAGGAGGTGGAGTGGGAGGTGAAGCCAACAATAAGTTCAACAAGAGGGATATTATGTCTATGGCGCAAAGGAAGCTTTGTTGTTACACAATCATTTGTAGGGGAAGTTTTTTTGGGACTTAAAGGTACCTAGAGAGGGGACACATAAGAAGTTATGATAGTGAACTTCTATTCACCTTGTAGTTTACCTGACAAAAGAAGTCTTTGGGGGGAGCTAATTCAGTTAAGGGCTTAACAAGGACTAAAAAGATGGTGCTTGGCTAGGGATTTCAATGTGGTAAGGAGAAAGGTGGAGAGGAGGGGGTTTACACAAGGTACTAATTCTTACAATAAAGAAATTGAGGAGTTTAGCCAATTTATTGAGGGGATGCAGCTCATTGATATTCCAATGGTTGGGAGGAAATTCACCTAGTTCAGAAGTAATAGTATGGCCAAGAGTAGAATTGATAGGATCTTGGTGTCATAGAATTGATAGGATCTTTTTCATGTTTCTATCGTTCATCAAGACAATCAAATAATGTTCTAGGGTTCATTATATTTAGCCATCTAGAGCCTAATAATTTGTTATGAAGATTACATTTATAGGTGTTTTGTGCTAGGAATTTGTTTTGATCTAGGAATTTATACAAAGTTGATTATTAGAATATGAAAATAAATATTATCTTTATAACTTTTAGTTATTATGTTAATTAATTTTTTACAAAATAAATATTGTATAAATTATCATAAAATATATATCTTATTAAATAAATATTATATAAAATAGTATTATAAAATTTTAAAATCTAGATGATATATTTTGCTATTAAAATTATTATCAACTTTTATTATATATTTTTATTTATTTTATTAATTAAATTGTTTTGTTATTGTTATCTTTAATTAATTTTAACAATTTTATTTGATATTAGTTTTGGCAGTTTTAAATTGCTACAAAGTATGTACCAGTTAGGGGTGGCCATGGATCGGAATCAATCCGACAAACCAGTAAATTTGAACTGATCCAAACCAAAAAGTCCGGATTGGTTCAAATCATTGGTTTGGATCGGATTGAAAAATTGCAAATCCGATGAGTTCGGATCGGATATCAGATTTCACTTTTGAAAATCCGATCCGATCCGATCCACCCGATTAATTAGTATGTTTTATTTTTTTAACCTTTTTAGTTTGGGCTTTTTAGCCTAGCCCAATTTTATTGTATTTTTTCATTTTAAGGCTACTGATCAATTATTATTATAAATATAAGGATAAAATATGTTTTTAGTCCCTCATTTTATCTAAATTTCTATTTTTAGTCCCTCATAATTCTTTTCTGTGTTTTTAGTCCCTCAAAAATTGTTTTCTTTTGTTTTTAGTCCCTGATATTAATTTTAACTGTTAAGTGATGTTGTGACGAGCATAATTTGTGCTTGAAAAATTTTTGTTTAAGTTTCTAGCTGTTTTTAACTACAGCAAATTTTCTGGCAAACTAAAACTGTCAGAAATGTTAAAAAAAAAAAATCAAAACCTCGAACACCAGATTTTTTGAAATCACAAGAAATTTTACAAAAGTAAACATTTTTTACTGCTAAAAAAATTGTAGCAGTTAAAAGTCACTATAAACTTAATTAGGAAATGTTCACACACACAGTTTATGTCTGTCATGTCATCACTTAACAGTTGAAATTAACGTCAGGGACTAAAAACAGAACAAAACATTTTATGAGGGACTAAAAATATAACAGAACAATTTATGAGGGACTAAAAACGGTAAAAAAATTTATGAGGGACTAAAAACAGAAATCAAGATAAAATGAGGGACCAAAAACATATTTTACCCTAAATATAATAAAAGACATGATTTAATCCAAAACTTGGAATGGAACATGTTTCATATTAGATTAGTAGTTAAAAAATAGTTTTTGAGTTAAATGTAGTATATTGCATACTATTAGAATCATTTTCCGGATTTTAAAAAATATTGTTATTATTTTAATAATAAATCCAATGATCCGCGATCCGATCTGATTATAATCGGATTGGTTCAGATCGGATTGCAAAGTTAAATTAGGCAAAATCTGATCCGATCCGAACCAATTAAAATTGATTGGGTTGGATTAAAAAATGCCACGGATCCGATCCGATCCAACCCGTGTCCACCCCTAGTACTAGTTTTTAACCACCACAAGGTTGAGAAAATGTTGTCAATATAATCCCAAGTCATCACATAATGGTAGAAGTTAACATGAGGAGCTAAAACCTGAACGGAAATTTTTTTGAGGAATTATAATCGATAAAAAAAAATGAAAGATCAAAAACGAAAATTGACGTAAAATGAAAGACCAAAAACATGATTAACTATGTGTGCGTGTGTTTAAATCGGGAGGGACTAAAACCTAAACGGGAAAATATTTGAGGGACTATAACCAATAAAAAAATTGAGACCAAAAAGGGAAATTGATGTAAAATGAAAGACTAAAAACATAATTAACTGTGAGTGTTTGTGAAGAGAGAGAGAGGGAGAGAAGGATTTCCATCACCAAGCATACAACTAACGAAAAGAGAGAGAGAGAGGGGGGGGGGAGGGAGGGAGGGAGGGAGAGAGAGAGAGAGGGAGGGAGGGAGGGAGAGAGAGAGGGAGAGAGGGAGAGAGAGAAGGATATCCATCACCAAACATGCAGCCAACAAAAAGAGAAAAATATAGTGTTACATATTCAGCCACGAAATCCTTCATCTGACACTTAATTACTTTTAGAGCTTCCATTTCTTGATTTCTTCAATTTCGATCTCAAACTTTTAAGTATCTTGTAAACATTCTTTAAGTTAACTTCACACTTCAATTTGAAATATGGTCTTCAAGAAATAGAAATTAAACGATCAAACATATCTTTCAACACTTAAGATTTTTTACGTTGACACCAACAATAGTAAAGATAAAATTTTACACATTCATTTCTCTTGTTACAAAATAAAAAATCCCACCCTCGGGTAGTAGTTTTACAACAACAACACACAACTATAATTTTTTAAGTGAGATCAACTATATATATCACATGATGACATTTAACTTGATTAAAGAACAAATAAACTAAGTTTTACTCTCAATAATACTATTAATTTGTAGAGGTTTATTCTGATTCATACTTCCATTGGTCCTTCTCCGTCATTCGAACGTAAAAGCCATCTGGAAATCGTAAACCAGGAGTTCGAACAATATTCCCTCCTTTGATGGGTCGCCACCTGAAATATTCATAGGTTTCAATATGGTACGTTGTTTCAATTTAAATACACAATCATGCATGACATTGCAATTTCATAATGTTACCTGTACTTTGTTACTAATTTATGAAGAAAAACAGCCATCTGAACCTTAGCGAAGTCTGCCCCAACACAAAATCTCATGCCTCCACCGAAAGCCATGAAATGTTTGCTAGCAGCATTCATTTCCATTCCCTATAGGTCATTTTTTTTCGGGTCACAAAATTGTAAAAGAAGGGAAATGATGGTAATTAAGCTAGAATATCTAATTAAATTAGTTGAATTTTATAGCTCTCTCGTTTTGTACTTGCTAGATAGAGCATCTAGCTACATCATTTTTTTAGTTTATTTGAACCAACTCTAAAATCATGGAGATTTAAATTAAAAATAAAAAAATAAAAAAATAAAAGAGAAAATAATAGACGCACCTCCCATCTCCATGGATTGAAGGCAAGAGGATCATGATATTTGGCCGGGTTCAAGTGTACAGCTGGGGGACACACCATGATTGCCCAGCCTGCTGGTATGGTGTATTCTGTTCGTATTAATTATGAGCAATGTTAGATTTTACGTATATAAAAGTATGATAAAGAAATTATATCAATTTTTAAAAATAATATTTTGCAGACTATAGTTGTTCAATGAACTATGTGATGTTAATGTTAATATCATGTCATTACTTAATCGTCCAAGCTAATAATAAGAAATAAAAAGCAAACAAAAAACATTTATATATATATGAGAGATTATGATGGTCAGAGTTTTTTTTAAGGCACTAAAAATAAAAATCAGTAAAAAAAAAAAGAGATTAAAAACGTAATTAACTCAAATTAAAATTAAAAAATATATTTAAAAATTAAAAGTTAAAATCAAATATTCAACATATGATATTTTTAAAATATGACATGTGACTCAGTAAAGTTATTATAGTTTATATAATAGAAACTCTTAAAATTACTACTGTAAAAAAAAAAAAAAAAAACTCTTAAAATTACTCCTATTAAATTTAAAAATTAACTCCTAAAAACAGTCAGATTCAATATAAGGATTCAGATTGTAATTGAAATTGATCTAATCAACAATCACATACCCCCATAATTAATATCCTCTAGTGCCTTCCGGAAAATTCCTGGAACTATATTTGCGAGTCTGATGGTTTCATTTATGAACTGCAAGTAGTCATGCACACAGAGAAATCAACTGGAAAATAGTCTCTCTCGTTAAAAAGAAAAAAAAAATTAAGAAATTGTTGACCACCTGAAGTGTAAATGTCATTGATTTGTATTCTTGCCACGTGAGTCCGGAGTTAGGATCCTCACGTTGTTTGAGGATGGCTTCATGTTCTTCCTACAAGGCAGAATACCGAGGGCCTTTTATTTATGAATAATTATGATTTTTTTTTATTTCATTGTCTATCATATTACTTATGACTTCAATTTTTTTCCTTTTTTTTTTCTTATCTTTCTCTTATTCCACTCTAATTTATCCTAAAAAAGGATGGACAATCATCACCATTCTTTATATTGAAGGTCAAAATGGAAGACGCTTAAAGCCATAATTAAAAACTGTCCCATGATTTGTATAAAAAAGAAAACATATATTTTAACGTACTTGTAATTGCTTGAGCACCAAGGGATGATCAGAGAGTGCTTTTATGCCATAAGTGAGAGCCAGAGAAGTGGTTTCAAAGCTTGCAAAGAGTAGTGCAAACATGAGGTCCAGAGCTATCTCTTCAGTGAGGAGTGTTCCCTCTTTGGTAAGTTCTTCTAGAACATAATAAAAAAAATCCTTCTGTTGTTTCCTAGCCATTTCCTTTCTTTCCTGCAGCATGTTCTTCAGCATCTTCATTGCCCTTTTCCTACCCTGAGAAAAATCAGAGGTATTACTTTTAAGGGTAAAATATGTTTTTAGTCCCTGTACTTTCAAATCAACCATTTTAGTCCCTGTACTTTTAGAAAAACTTGGTTTTAGTCCCTATACTTTCAAAAAAACTTGGTTTTAGTCCTTCTCCTCTAATGGTGTTAATACTGTTAGCCGAAATACAGTTTCTGATGGCTATAAACTACCACAAAATACACATTCCTCATGTATTTAGACTCAACATCATTGGCAGTTAAAAACCGCTACAAATTATTAAAAAAATAGACTCAAACTCAACGAGAAACTTGTCTCTTCCATTACCGATGACACATTTTGTGTCTATTTTTTTAATAATTTATGGCAGTTTTTAGCCGACAATGATGTTGAGTTTAAATACATGAGGAATGTGTATTTAGTGGCAGTTTATAGTCACCGGAAATTGTATTTCCGTTAACAGTATTAACACCATTAGATGAGAGGGACTAAAACCAAGTTTTTCTGAAAGTACAGGGACTAAAATGGTTGATTCGAAAGTACATGGACTAAAACCAAATTTTTCTGAAAGTACATGAACCAAAAACATATTTTACCCTACTTTTAATGTTTTGCTAATCTTTGGCATAAAATTTCACCAAAAAAATCTTTGGCATAAAAAGAAACCGCTTTTTGTATATGTATTAATAGTCATATCCTTTCTTGAATACTTGGATGCTTTCATATTTTCACATATCAGTGAAGCATCCAAGAATATTGATATTGGTTACGTATCTACATATAAGTGAAATATCTAAGAGTATTAGTGTTGAATACGAATCGAATACAGACACATGAAGTAAATTAAAGTATGAGTGATTCATAAATGATTAGTGTTAGTGGATAATGCACTTACCTGCATACATTTGTGATAAGCTGTTCCTGGAATGTTGAGAGGGAACGAGATGAGTCCTTCTATAAATGCAACAAAGTTGTCCATTAAATTCTCTAAGGTCTCGGTCGAGTCACAACTGATAAGTTTTTTTGCAGTCAAATCAAATATCATCTGGATATAGTAATACACAACAAACAATGCATGGTTTAGACTTGAAAATTAAGGAGGAGTCAGGAGAGGGTTTAAATGAAAACAAGAAAAGTTAATTAGTGCTAATATTATTTGACCCTTTTTGTTGCAGCCTTCAACTCAACAGTTTCCTGACACGACCACTGCTGTAATTTTGTACACGCTTTCTGTTCAACCTCTGAGAGCATCCTTTTCACGCCTTCCGGACCAAACATATTGAGCACCATGTTCTTAAGGTACTTAAACAGAAAACCATGCAAGGAACCTAAATTTTGTCTCCCAAAAATCTTAGTGAGTGTATCTGGGTACCAGCTCTGGAACATTAGTCCCTCTTGTTGGAATATGAAGTAATTAAACTCCGGGTCTGTGGACACCACAGTTGGTCGTCCAATCAAGCTGGTCTTGAAGATTGATCCATACCTGAAGAGAGACAAAATCAATTACCATAATATTAATAAGTAATACCCAAGGTTTTAAATATCAGTCACGGTTTCATTGCGTTTGTTGATATCATGGGAAATCGTGGACAAATGCGGCCCCAATCGTGGTCGCGTTGCGATTGCAGACAGTTAAAAAATCTTGATGTTGTGGCCCAAATCACGGTCGTAGACCGTTTTTTAAAACCTTGATAAATACCTTTGATGAAAAAGGTTTTAGAATTTGGGTTAGGGCCTAATTCAATCATATAAAACCATATTGTAAGATAAGTTATTTCTCACTTATATATATTCTATTTGATCATATCACAAGTCGACGTGAAATCTCTAATAAAATGAAAACTTGCATACACCTGTTCATTCTCTGCTTGACGAATGGATGAATATCAGAAGAAGTGTGGCGGGTGAAGAACTGAAGGGACTCACCAACAAGTGGCAAACCCAATGAACCTGGTGGGAGTTTTCCGTTGCAACTGGGATTTCTCCATCTATAAACCCAGTGTGTAATGCCTATAATAATCAATGCTGCAAGACATAGAACCCACATTTTTTTTCTTTTAAAATTAACGAATGAAACTCTTAATAAAGTAAAGAGAATATAACATATTAAATGCTGATTTTTTTTTTGAAAGTGCTGATTTTTTTTTTTGAAAGTGCTGATTTTTTTTTTTCAGAATTAAAAGTGACAGGACAGTTTCAGAATGCCACATATAAGAGGAAAAGGCTTAAATGCTGGCACGTATATATTAGCATGTCGGAAGATTGCCTTAAAATTAATTAGACCAACCACTTCAGAAAACCATTGAATTACGAAAAACATGGAGAAGTTGCATTAACGTATACCTATGAAGGACCAGTACTGCACCAATAATTGGTCATCAATGACCATTAAAGACAAAAGATGTTCTTTTCAATTGAATAAAGTGTTCCATCACCACCGACAAATTCCAGTATATATAATTGGTACTTCCTCCGTTTCAAATTATATGTTTTAGAGAAAAAAATTTATTCCAAAATAGATGACGTTTTACAAAACCAATGCTGCATTAAATATTTTTTTCCAAGACTACCCTTAATTAATACTTAGAGGGAGTAGTGTACTACCTCCGTTCCAAATTATATGACGTTTTAGAGAAAAAAATTTGTTCCAAAATAGATGACGTTTTACAAAACCAATGCTGCATTAAATATCTTTTTCCAAGACTACCCTTAATTAATACTTAGTGGGAGTAGTATAGTATGAATAATTAATTAGAGAGATAAAGGGTATATTAGGAAATTACCTAATATTTTCTAGGAAATTCAACAAATTAATTGCATTCCTTAATACCTGTGCCAAAACCTTAAACGTCATATAAACTGGAACGGAGGGAGTAGTATGAATAATTAATTAGAGAGATAAAGGGTATATTAGGAAATTACCTAATGTTTTCTAGGAAATTCAACAAATTAATTGCATTCCTTAATACCTGTGCCAAAACCTTAAACGTCATATAAACTGGAACGGAGGGAGTAGATATATAGTTGAATTCCTTATATATGTTATGAGAAGTTTGATTTTTTACAGTATGTATAAAAAAGATTTTGTTGAAAGAGACAATACCTACTTTAGTAATATTTATGCCTCGAAATAATAAGTTTTCTACTATTGATCAAAGAATATCATTGGTGTAAACCAAAAACTAATGCTCTACCAACATGTGATGCTGTTTTTTTTTTTTTTTGTCTTTGTTTTCAATATGTAGAAAAATCAATATGATTGAAAATGGAATTGATTTTCAAAAAAAGTATTTATATATTTAGTTATTTTCTTTTTGTCTCACAATATATATTTTTTATAAAAATATTATTAATAATTTATAGCCAAAACTTAATACAATGTGTCAAGAGCTGGCCACATATATATAAGAATACATGGAGATAATACTGTGCATAAATTAATCACCTAAAAAATACCGCCCCCTCCAAAATAAAATTAAGAAAACGAATCAGCCCCCAAGAACGAACAAAACAAAGATTCACTTCATAATTACCGTGTTAACATTGTGATTGTAATTACTGCATTGTTGAGAAAAAAAATATAAAGCTGCCCTGATTGGTCACTAACATATCTAATTTCAATTGGCATTTCCACTGTTTGAAGTGGTTGTCTTGTTGATTTGTGGCAGGCAAAAAATGAGTGTAATTTTGAAGTACATTGGCACATGAAAGCAGTAACCAGATAAAACAGTGTTGAGATTGTATTACGCGTAGACAAAATGTATAAAACTTCAGCTCTATCCTCACGGTTGTACATTGGATCTAAAACATTTGATATCATGTACCTATTCCTTTACCCTCCGGATCCCTTGTTATTATTGAATTCAATTTAGTTTATGCTCAAACATGTTAGGATTTGTCTTTGTATCCTTTCTAGACCACGACATGTACAACACGGTACATTCACTTTTATTTTATTTGTGCATGAGGTTATGCAGTTATATTGATTTCAATTATTTATTCTAATTATTTTGAAATATTGGTTGTACTGGCAAGCCTATAATTTAGTTATTCGAGTTATTAGTGGAAAATAACTGCTCTGTCCCATACCCCACTAACTCACAACTAAGTAACCACTTATCCCACAAACTATTATTATAAGTGCAGGTAAATCTTCTTCTAACTCTATCAAAATTCTGATTATTCACTCATTGACTAGCGCGGCTATTACTCGGGGAGAATGTGATGGCAGATTAACTCATCACACCTTCGTGGAAGAGTACCCACATTGACGTTTTTAATTCCACATTGCAAAAAAAAAAAAAAAAAAAAAAAAAAAAAAAAAAAAAAAAAAAAAAATTGCCTATATTTTCATTATTAAATTTTTTAAATTGAATTTTCTGTGTTTTTCGATAATTAATTAGACTTATATAGTGTCAATGGGGCATTACAATGTTGAAAGATGAAATTTTCTTTAGGAGGTTGCATGTGTTGGTAAATTTTGTATTATATCTGACCTACCTATATACTATCTCTCATTCTTTAAAATCCCAAAGAAAGGTCTTGAATATTTTAAAAGGGTTTAAAATAACTTTTCTGAGGTTTGGTGGAGATGACCGTGTAAAATTGCTTGGATTAGCTAGGACAAAATTTGTCAGCCAAAACATTTGGTGGTTTAGCGATAAAGGACTTGAAACTCTTCAACCTTAGTTTAATTATTTACTAAATGGAGATGGCAATTTCTTATTAATTCCAATGTTGTTAGGCATCGATACTCTTAGCTTATAAGTACAATTATATAGGATCTTTGCCTGTAGAGGCTTTTTCTAGCTTGGTTTGGTGGACGGACCTGTGCTCGATTGAGAATCCTAATTGGGTGCTACTGCATTTTCTACCAAAAGTGCTTGCATTTTCTTAGTGGGTTATTTTGGATAGGTTGTTAACCCGATCGAGTTAACTTATGCATAAGGGGAGTATTGTCTCGGTTGCATGGCATATCCAGTGTGTAGTGTTTCTCCTTCGAAACAATAATCACTTACCTCTATTTTTCCCAGTGACAATTCAATTTTGGTATGCAAATTATGCATGGCTTGGTTATTTGGAATGCTACCTAATGATATATATTTCTAATCACTATATCCAATTTAGCTCTATTTTTATGAAGGAAAAAGTTGCATCCAGCTCGACATCATTTTTAGCATGTAGTGGTATGATTTATTTGATTTATGCGTAACAATATTCCGTTTCAAGGTATTCCCTTTTATTTCAATGGTATTTTTGACTTGATAAAAGTTAGATCGTGGGCATTGCTCAATATTCTTTTTCTAGTTAGTGTTGATCTTATAACTTATTTTTATTTATCTCTTTGATTTAGCATTGATAATTAGAATTATGTATCCAGATGAGAATACCCTTTTTACTCTCTCCTTAATAAATTTTGCTCATAAAAACAGGTATATCAATATGAAAAAATTAAGTCAGGTAACATAACACTTTTTATTTGCATGTGTGTCATCCTATAAAAATATAATAATAAAAGAAGATTTAAATATGTATTTAGTCCTTCAAATTTAGGTCATTTTTTTAGTCCTCCAAATTTAAAGTTATTTTTTTAGTCCCTAGAATTCGCATAATACTCTTTAATTTTAGTCTTTCTCCACAGTGTGAGCCAAACGGAGAATAAAATATTCGTAATTTGTGACGACTTTTGATTGTCAGAAATTGATTTTCTATTTTAAATTTTGAGGTACAATTTTTGGCGGTTTAAAACTGACATAATCAAGTCAACAAAAAAAAAATTAAAATGGTTTTTAAAGCAGTTATTGGATTTTTAATTTTTTATTGACTTGATTCTGATGGTTTTTAACTGCCAAAAATAGAAAATTAAATCAAAAGTTGATACAAATTGTAAATCTCTTGTTCCCCATTTCGCTCACACTGTGTAGAGAGACTAAAAAGAGCATTATACGTATTCAAAGGACTAAAAAAAATAACTTCAAATTTGGAGGAAAAAAAATATAACCCAAACTTGAATGACTAAAAATATATTTAAGTGAATAAAAAAATAACAAAAGTCAAATTTAACGAGAACATGAAATCATCATCAAGATAAGCTTAATTGGAGTTATAAGGTTGGCTTGGTGGTGAAAAGAGAAGGGAGGGAGAGATAAATCATGGATTCGAATCCCTCCGATAACAAAAACTAACATATTAACAACTAACATTTGACCGATCAAAAATAAAATCAAGATAAGTTTAATTTAACCTTCTATTTTAGTAAATCATCCATGCATTGGTAGTGTATAAACTTTTTATACTATTATTCAATCACAAATATCATGTATGATAATGATAATAAATTTGTGGACTTTTACAATAATTATCTTAAGAGTCATATTTATTACCATAAATTTTGATTGGTTGATATATATATATATATATATATATATATATATATATATATATATATATATATTATATTGACATTGCATATAGAACAATTAATTTTTTTTATAAAGTAAATGAATTTCATTAAAAGATAATCAAACTTTCGCATAAGATATTGTAAAGGCTAACAATGACTTTCATACACAATTAAAAAGAAGAGAAAGAGAAGCCTGAATATATAGTTAACCTGCAAATCTGCAAATGGCCAGAACCACAAGAACTCCCAATGCAAATGGCCACAAGTTATAAATCCTCTTCATTAACTTAAATAGGTTCTGAAGTCTCAACTCAATAACAATTTTGACAAGTATTTCAATGTTCTATTTTTAAAATTTTATTTTATTTTTATAATACGTGTTGTGTGGCGTTAACGCTGATCATACCTATGTCTCTCTTAAATAATTAAATGATACCTTTTCGAGTTTATTTCATGATAAATCCTATAGATCACAATGTATATGATAACTACAACTATTTATGACCATCATTTTGATATTTGACTGTTATGGATATTACGATAAAAATCTAGCATTGTAATATCATTGTCAAATGTTTAGAATCATGCTAGCAAAATAATTGGTGTAGTGTAGGTCTACATCTCTTTCGAAAGATCCATTGAAGATGTGTCCTATACATATACTGAAGTGTGAACCACCAGCAGGAACACATGCACACGAGGCATCCACGTGGATGTGTTCAGCCTTGCAGATTCCATGTTCGTTTGGTATGACACCAAAACTTGCACGATTAGTCCCACCACTATGCATGTTAGATAACTAGTTATCTATATACGTCTTCTTGTTTTAGGGAGAAAGTCCTTAATTTGTTGAGGTACGTGTTAGGTGTTGTGTTTATATCTATGTGCACGCAATAATATGAAATGAATTTAATTTCTATGTAATGTCAATTTAAATCGTTTTATACCGTTAACTAATTGGAAGTTATGGTAGGTATGATTTTTGTAGTAATTAATATATAAAATCAATAAACTTATCATACATGTCTATTTGTGATTGAATAACAATATACATTTTTTTTGTGTGTGTTAACATGGGTGGTACCTTTTTGTAGTTAGCTTCTAATTTTTTACACTGTAAAGTTGACTTTTTTTTTTTCCATTTAAGTTATTGGAAATTCTGGTAGGTGCAAATATTATAAGACTCTCTATCTGACAGCCTGGTATTATTTCATTTCAGTTAGGATTGTCATCTTGGAAGGGTAATTGTCTCATTTGGAGGGAGGCTCTTTCTAATTAGTTTGCTATTGAATAGCTTGCCCTTATATTTCTCTTCATTCTTGAAGGTGCCAAAGGTTGTTCACAAGAAGTTGGTTGGTATTCAAAGAAGTTTTTTATATATGGGAAGGGTGTTTACAAAAATTAATTACTTGGGTTAATTGGGAAAACGTGTTCCTTCCAAGGAAGTACGAGGGCATTGGGTTAAGAAATTTGGAGTTGTTCAACCTTTGTTTGTTGGGTAAATGAAAATAGAGGTTTATAGTGGATGATAATGCTATTTGGTGGAATCTACTTTCTCTTCATTATGGTTCTATTCAACATTTTTCTGAATTTTCTTCCGAGTTGAAAATAAAAGGTTCAATTTGGTGGAGGGACCTCATTTTTATCGATGTACAATAAAATTCTCCCCTTCTTTTGTTTTCAAATTCCACTTCTTTGAAACTTATAGGAGAAAATTTGATTAGATTTTGGCTAGACAAGTGGATTGGGAATATCTCTTTCAAATGCTTTCTCAAGGCTTTTTCAGATTTCCTAAACTAAGGATGATGTTATTGCTAGCATGGGGAATGGAGGGAGTGAGTATGACATTGGGTGTGAAGTTGGAGGAGACCTTTGTTCTGTTGCGAGGAAGATCTTTTCAAAGAATGTAGGAATTAATCTAGTTTCTTCTGCTATATTGGTTATTCATAGGAGAGTGAACATCACTACTTGGTCCAAAATATAACGTTATTTTTCTAACATATGTTTCAATTTAATTTTAACCAAAATAATAATTAAATAAAAAGTATAATATATTATTTTTAACAAATAAATATTGGGAAAAAAGCATTTTAGTACCTTGAACTTTTACCTTTTTACAAATAGATACCTTTAACTTTTATTTTATCTCAATTAATACTTAATCTTTTATTATTGTTTAAATAGGTATCTCCATTTTTTTTTTTTGAGAGGATAGGTATCTCCGTTAACATGCTGTGAAGAACGGTTCTTGCACATAAGAACATGTGCCAAGAACTATTTTTGGAGATGGTCTAATGCACTATAGTGATGAGTCTCCGTCTACTTTCATTGGTCTTGTTTCAAAAGTCACACCATTAGAATGATGTGAAAAGCACTAGGTGGCCCCTCTTTGTTGGGTTTTGGTGTGGTTCTAGCAAAACAGGTAAGCTATGTGATTAGATTATTGATTTTGAAATCATATTATTCTTGGTTAATTGTTCATATTAGTAAGGTGATTAAGTTGTTATTTAGGTTTTGAGAATTAATGTTTTATTTATAACATCAACAAATCAATCAATTATATTATATAAAAGAAGGTTTTGCCATGTAGGTTGATGTCACGTGGCAACACCATATTAATTTTTTTGTCACTGAAATCAAGATGATTTTATTTTTATTGTAATTTTAAATTGTTTAATTCATATTAATTGATAACACTAATTTAAATTCATATTCACATTCAAATTTGAACGTGATCAATATTTTAAGATATTTATAATTTGAAATTATAAATTGTTTAATTAATATTAATTAATAACACTAATTTAAATTCAAAATTATAACAAATTAAAATAAAAAAATTGTACCCTCCGGTCTCCATTGGGCCGAGCCCAATGGGCCGACTCGACCAATTTGACCGACCCAACTTTATTTGTTGACCGAATATGTTGATATTATTATAATCTAATATAAATTAATCATATCTTATCATACTTAATCATATCTTAATTATATCATACCTTACCTGTCTATATCATATCTTACCTGATTATATCATATCTCCGGGAATCACAGAGATATAGATATAATTAGATCTCATCATCATAATCACTATATAACACATGTTCAACCCAAGGGTAGGGCAAAATACACTTTTATGCTCTGGATAGGCAATCCCAAATCCTAGGGAAAACCTATACCGAAACATACAGGCGCCCACCGTGGGGCTCGTTGAACTACGATTCCCAACACCACAAACCCTTTGACGTTTATGATTCATAACGTCAAAAACAACACTCAAACATCTCATCTCTGATAACGACAGAAGATGGAACCCCAATGTTACAACAGATCATGGAGACCATGCAACAATTGTAGCAGGACAACCAGGACGCAAGAAGGAAGGCCGACGTAGCAGAAGCAGTTCAACAGGAACTGCGTCAGCAACATGCAGAGGCCCAAGCAATTTTCTGAGCGCAAATCAAAAGCCTTAAACGATCGGTGGGAGAAGCATCTGTCGATCTCCCGAGAGATTTCCAACCCTTATTGGTAGCAATCAAGGCGGAACCAATCCCACCCCATTACTCAGTGCCAAAGATAAGTTTATTCGATGGCACCCAGGATCCAAACTCTCATCTGAAAACTTTTCGGGCCCAAATGTTGATCAGTGGCTGGACCGATGGAGTCAAATGCAAGATATTTATCAGTACGTTAACGGGCACGACTTTGGAGTGGTTTAGCGGTCTCCCGGACCGCTCGATCAGTTCATACAATGATTTCTCACACATTTTTGGGGGCACAATTCGTTAAACAAGAAGAAACCTCCATCAATCGCCAACGTTTTTTATGTGATATAATCCTAAGGCGAATCCTTGAAAGACTACCTTTCAAGATTCAGTGGAGTCTCTGTCAGAGTGGTGAATCCTGATGAAAAAAATGCTAGTAGCAGCCTTTGTCAAAGGCTTGAGGGCGAGCCAATTCAGCAAGTCCCTAGTTCATAGGGGGGCCGAGTCAATGGCTGAGATACAATCCCGCGCTACATGCCATATAGAAGCAGAGGAAACAATGGCCAAAATAAGAGAGTTGGAGAAGAGAGACGTTGGCAGCTCGTCAGGTTTTAGGTCGAGCACAGGAAAAGACAATTCAAAAAGCCAATCGAATTGGGGAAGAAGGAATGACGGTTTCAGGCCGAGACACCACGAAGACAGGAGATACTCCTCGTACCAAGGCTGAACGTAGTACATCCCTGATTCAACACCACTGACAGTAACGAGACATGAACTGCTGAAGGATGTAAACACCATGAAGATGCTAATCTTCCCACCTAAGGGAGACTGACGACTGGGTGCAGACAAAAACGCATGGTGCGAATTTCACGATTGTTATGGCCACGACACAGAAAAATGCTATGCCCTTATTAGACAGATCGAAAGGTTGATAAAAGAAGGATGATTCTCAAAGTACGAGCGTTATAAGGGCAAAACATCTCGAGAAGAGAGAACAGATAACAACGACCGAAAGACTCGGGAACTCGACACAAGGATGACCCCAGACAAAGACCCCCATGAGCGGCCCACTTTGGGAGATTTCATCACAATAGCCAGAGGATTCGCTGGTGGAGGGACCACATCCTCAGCCAGGAAAAGATATGTGCGTTCTACAATGGCTATCTCGGTAGTACACTCCACCCAGCACGGACCAACCATCAGCTTTTCAAATGACAATCTTATTGGCGTCACATCGCATAAGGATGATCCTGTGGTAATAGCAGTCACAATGATGAGCCAAAACGTTAAAAGAATATTAGTGGATCAAGGAAGCTCGACAGATGTTTTGTTTTAGGATACTTTCATCGGCCTCGAAGTCCCACACGATTGACTTCGACCCTTTGACGGCATTTTGGTTGGATTCTCAAGCGAACAAGTAGAAGTCTGAGGACATGTAGACTTATGCACTACCTTTGGCTTAGGAAAGTGGGCCAAGACTATTGTCATAAACTATATCGTGGTAAATGCCCTGTCATCATACAACATTTTGTTAGGCTGACCATCATTGAATAAACTAGGAGCAGTAGTGTCAACCGTTCACCTCAAAGTCAAATATCCCGTTGGCGATGGCACCGTTAGAACCATCGGGGTAGTCCAAGAGTTAGCCAAAAAGTGCTACGAGGGGAGCTTAAGAAAGCAAAGGAGGATAGTCGTTGCCAGCACAAGCCATGAAACTAACCTAATAGACCCGGATCCGAGAGATGCATTCGACGAACATAGACCTCAACCAGCTGAAGACTTGAAGTAGGTAACAATCAAAAACGGGATGACCGCAAAGATCGGTGCAAATCTATCAGCCGAACTCGAAGGAGAACTGACCCAACTCTTGAAGGACAATGTCAACATGTTCGCATGGAGCGCAGCTGACATGCCAGGCATCAACCCCGACTTTCTCTGCCATAAGATCTCCATTGACCCAAAGGCGAGACCCATAGCCCAAAGAAGAAGAAAGTTCGGCCCTGAAAAGAGGAAAGCAATAGTCGAGGAGACCAAGAATTTATTGGATGCAAGTCATGTGAGAGAAATTCAATATCCGACTTGGCTTGCCAATGTAGTGATGGTCCAAAAACCGAATGGTAAATGGCAGCTGTGCACCGACTTCACTGACTTAAATAAAGCGTGCCCGAAAGATTCCTATCCTCTTCCTAATATAGATTCCCTGGTAGACGGAGCATCAGGCAACTAGCTACTGAGCTTCATGGATGCATACTTAGGATACAACCAGATTCGAAAGCACCCAATAGATGAAGATAAAACAGCATTCATGGCAGAGACGACTAACTACTGTTACCAAGTACTGCCCTTTGGTTTAAAGAACGCAAGGGCGACATACCAAAGGTTGATGGACAAAGTCCTTGTCAATATGTTGGGCCGAAATGTCGAAGCATACATAGATGATATGGTGGTCAAATCGACTAATTCCTCGACTCACGTGGCGCACTTACAAGAGTTGTTTGATACTATCAACAAATATTAGTTGAAGTTAAATCCTGACAAATGCTTGTTCGGTGTACAAGCGGGGAAGTTTTTAGGATACATGTTAACACACAGGGGCATCGAAGCAAATTCGGATAAGTGCTCGGCCATCCTCAACATGCGAAGCCCAAGTAATGTCAAGGAAGTTCAGCAGCTGACGGGACGAGTAGCTTCTTTCTCCCGTTTCCTGTCAAAGGTTGGGGATAAATCATTCCCTTTCTTCCAATGCCTAAAAAAGAACGAACGATTTTCATGGTTCGAAGAATGTGAACCAGCTTTCACATGTCTCAAAGAGTTTCTGTCCAGCCCACCCATCCTTACAAGGCCAATCATCGAATTACCATTATTGCTATACCTCTCGATGACCGATCATGCCGTAAGCACCGTCCTAGTACAAGAAAGGGTGAACAGAAGCCAATCTACTTTGTTAGCAGGGTTATGCAAAATGCCAAAACCAGATACCAAAAAATAGAGAAAGCCACTTTGGCAGTCCTGGTTACGGTAACAAAGCTACGAAATTACTTCCAGAGTCATCAAGTCATAGTCAAAACCTATCTTCCCATTAGACATATCCTACAAAAGCCCGACCTAGCAAGAAGAATGATGAAATGGTCAGTTAAGCTCTCAGAATATGCCTTAGTCTATGAAGCCAGAGGGGCATTGAAGAGTCAGGTTTGGCCAATTTTGTGGTAGAGTTGTCATCCCCAAAATAAGGTAAGGAAGAATAGACAGCATAGATCCTATCGGTAGATGGATCGTCCAACTTAAAAGGGAGCGGAGCTGGAGTTATATTGGAAGGTCCCGATGGTGTGTTGATTGAGCAATCCCTCAGGTTCGACTTCAAAGCAAGCAATAATCAAGCAAGTATGAGGCACTAATAGCCTGAATGAATCTGGCTAAAGAGACCGGTGTAAAAGCATTAGCAGTTCGGTGTGACTGCACTTTGGTCACAGGGCAAGTGCTCGGTAACTTCCAAGCTAAAGACCCGCAACTTGCTCAGTACCCAGATAAAGTGAGAAACCTTCATACCACTTTCAGCAATTTCAGCATCAGATATGTACCGAGGGAACAAAACGATAGGGCCGACATCCTATCAAAATTAGCGAGCACCAAAAAACCAGGATGCAATAGATCTATCATTTAAGAAACTTTATCTATGCCGATCATTGCAAGGGAGGAAAGGGAGATCATGTTCTTAGAAGCCGAGCACCAGTCTTGGATGGGGCCGGTCATCGCATTTCTTGCAGACGAAGTAATGCCGACTGATCGTTCAGAAGCAGAAAAACTCACCAAAGATGCTGCACACTACACTATCATCGCTGATAAATTATTCTGACGGGGTTTTAGTACTCCCCTATTAAGGTGTTTAGCTCCCACTCAAGCCGAGCATGTAATGTCTGAGATACACGAAGGAATATGCGGAAGCCACATTGGTGGCCGATCCCTTGCAAGCAAGATCCTAAGGGCAGGTTACTACTGGCCGACCCTAGACAACATCGATTCGTGCACAAATGTGACAAATGCCAGCGCCACGCTAACATTCACAGTGCACCGGCCGTACAGTTACATTCGGTAGTATCACCTTGGCCATTCAACAAATGGGGGATCGACATACTCGGCCCATTTCCGATAGCAGATAGGTAGATGAAGTATCTGGTAGTAGCAGTTGATTACTTCAGTAAATGGATCGAGGCCGAACCCTTGGCGAGCATAACCATGGAGAAAGTCAAGAAGTTCATATGGAAATCAATTGTCTGCTGATTCGGAATCCCTCAAGCAATAGTTGCTGATAACGGTACTCAGTTCACGAGCAGTCAAGTGAGGAACTTTTGCAAAGAGCTGAGCATCCAAATAATTTACGCTTCAGTAGAGCACCCACAGATGAATGGACAAGCTGAGGCGGAAAACAAGGTGATATTGAAGGGTCTTAAAAGAAGACTGGACGAAGCAAAAACACTGTGGGCAGAAGATTTGTGCCGAGTCTTATGGTTGTACCACACGACTCCACACTCTTCAACTCGAGAAACGCCATGCTACCTAGTATATGGATCAGATGCCATGATACTGATTAAGCTTAGTGAGCCCACTATTTGCATAGAGGCATACTCAGAGGAAGCATCAGAAGAAGGAGTTTGTGCCAATCTAGACATGATAAACGAAGCCCGAGAAATTGCTCATATACGAGAGGTAGCCGCTAAGCGTCGAGCCGAGCGAAAGTACAATACCAGAGTGCTTCCCCGAGATTTAGGGAAGGAGACCTCATTTTGAAGAAGACCCAAATGAATCAAATTCAGAACAAATTGTCACCCAAATGGGTCGGCCATACCAAATACTTGAAGCCATTGGAAAGGGCGCATACCAACTAGAAACTTTGGATGGCGAAAAAATACCACGCACATCGAATGCACCTAGTTTGCGATTCTACTTTAGTTAATTTTCTCATCCTTCCCTTTTAATTTATGCTTTTATTTTCCAGTTTTTTGTCTTATGATCATTTTTCATCTGAATTCCCTTTATGTAATAAGTGAGCAGTAGCCTCACATGGACATTTTACTATTCAAGATATAAAATAAAATGAGGAGGCAGCATCGCTAGCCGAGTCAAATATCATTTCTTATATTGCTAACTAAGAGGCGTCGGTTTACGGCCGAAAGGTCAGGCCGAGGTCATGGGTGTAAGAAGCTTTGGCAGGGACGCAGACCTATAGTCAAAGTTCCTCCCTACAAGACTAATGTCGGTTTACGGCCGAAAGGTCAGGCCGAGGTCCTAGGTGTAAGAAGCTTTGGCAGGGACGCAAACCTATAGTCAAAGTTCCTCCCTACAAGACTAATGTCGGTTTAAGGCCGAAAGGTTAGGTCAAGGTCCCAGGTATAAGAAGCCTTGGCAAGGGCGCAAACCTCTAGTCAAAGTTCCTCCCTACAAGGTTAAGAGGCGTCGGTTTACGGTCGAAAGGTCAGGCCAAGGTCCCAGGTGTAAGAAGCTTTGGCAGGGGCGCAGACCTCTAGTCAAAGTTCCTCCCTACAAGACTAAGAGGTGTCGATTTATGGCCGAAAGGTCAGGGCGAGGTCCCGGTTATAAGAAGCCTTGGTAGCGGCGCAAACCTCTAGTCAAAGTTCCTCCCTACAAGACTAAGAGGCATCGGTTTACGGCCGAAAGGTCAGGCCAAGGTCCCGGGTGTAAGAAGCTTTGGCTAGGGCGCAGACCTCTAGTCAAAGTTCCTCCCTACAAGACTAAGAGGTGTCAGTTTACGGCCAAAGGGTCAAGGCGAGGTCTCGGGTGTAAGAAGCCTTGGCAGGGGCTTAGACCTCTAATCAAAGTTCCTCCCTACAGAATTAAGAGGCGTCCGTTCACAGCCAAAAGGTTAGGCTGAGGTCCCGGGTGTAAGAAGCTTTGGCAGGGGCATAAACCTCTAGTCAAAGTTCCTCCCTACAAAACTAAGAGGCATCGGTTCACAGCCGAAAGGTTAGGCTGAGGTCCTAGGTGTAAGAAGCTTTGGTAGGGGCGCAGACCTTTAGTCAAAGTTCCTCCCTACCAAACTAATGGCAAGCATCATTATTCAACTTTGCTCTACCATCGGATGATCACAGACACACCACGACGCGTAGTATATTTGAATTTATAAAACTTCGAATCTACAATTGGACGAGCGTATTATGCGAAATTTAACTTAGAAAGTTTTTCGAAGACATCTTCGAAATTTCTATCTACAATTGGACGAGCTCATTATGAGAAATTTAACTTAGAAAATTTCTTCTATGACTACACCTTCGTAATGCAATCTACAACTGGACGAGCATATTACGCGAAATCTAACTTGGAAAATTTCTTCTAAGACTACACCTTCGAAATTTTGATCTAAAATTGGACGAGCTCATTATGCGAAATTTAACTTAGAAAATTTCTTCTAAGACTACACCTTCAAAACGCAATATACAACTAGACGAGCGTATTAAGTGAAATTTAACTTAGAAACTTTTTCAAAGACATCTTTGAAATTTCGATCTACAATTGGATGAGCGTATTACGCGAAATTTAACTTAGAAACTTCTTCGAAGACATCTTCGAAATTTCGATCTACAATTGGACAAGCACATTATGCAAAACAATTCGGATATATGACGAAAATACAGAATAATTCATTCATCATCGTCGAAAGGCGTTACATAACACAAAAGGTAAAACACAGACAAATAAGACTCAATCCTCATCAGTAGCCTCAACAATCTCCCTATCTTTAACTTCCTTGAAAGGATCCATCGGGCTAAGATCGACCCCGGGACAAAGCACTTGAACTTGTTCAACAGCTCCATCAAACCCACAAACATATTGCTTCACATTAGCAATCTTAGCCTCTTTCAGCTCGGCAGTCAAGCGGGCAATCTCTATGTTCGTTGATCGACAACAACATTCTTTTCACTTTTCACCTTCTGAATTTCGTTTTTCATAAGTTGTTCTTTATCAGCAAGAAATTTTTTATCCTTCTCAAGATATACTTTCATTCTATCAACTATCTCCTGTTCCGTAGCCAATGCAATCGACTCCTTTTTAAGACGAGCCATCTCGGCCTCCAAGAAGGATTTCTTTGGTTGCAGTTCTTTTTTTCTTTGCAAGTAAATCTTTCGCTTGGTCTTCAACAGCAACCGCAACCACGGGTATCCTATTAGCCTTGGCCTATATACCCTTGCAAGCATTAAGAAGACTGAGGGCCCCGAGACAATCAAGATCCTCCTCCATCAGACTATGGGTTCATATGTGAGTTGAATGAGGAAAACGAATATACCACATAGATTCCCTTCGTTATGAGCATATCCAAGGTCAACCGGACCCCAATTCTCACACATCACTTCTGTAGGAGTCCTATCATCTGATTTCCCTGACGTTAACCAAAAACCGAATCAAACCTCATGGCAAGCGTCCATCATTGGTGTTGGTATTGCAATAGGTCAATCATAATTGAACTTTGAACCGGTGCCTTGACCCATTCAAAAAACCGATCTGAATGGAAAACATTGATATATTATTTTATAGCACGAATTACATGATCAAAAGAGTTGGGATTTTTGTTGTTATGGAAAAATAAAATAGACAAATTATATTACAAATGTAGTCTATAAAAAAATATTTATAAAGTAAATAAATAAATATTTTCTCATAGACTACATTTGTAATATACATTATCTATTTATTTTAATATAATTTATAAAGTAACTTTACTAAAATATAATAATTAATATATTATATATGATATTTTATTAGTTATTGGATTTGTCCTTTTGTTAGTCTCACCACGATCCTTCGGTTGCAAACCTATGTTTTCTGCATTACCAGGTTTATCTCCAATAAACTATGGAGCAAGCAGCTATCATACAATTTTTGCTAAGGTAAACAAAAGGCGCCAAGACCCAAAATCATGACCAATTCATGTTTGCAAGTAGAGGCGTACCTCAACTCTCCGTGTAAAATGAAGATATCTTCCACGTGGTCTTTGACCCCGACATGAACTATCATATCGCACTGCAAACAAAAGGGAACATCCATTATCTCACAAAGGGAGAAGGTTGCATCCAGATTCAAAGGAAAAACAATATTTGAGGAAAACGAACAATAAGTTGCATCACAAATGTCCGTACCAATGTCCCTAGGTTTCAATAGTTCTACAAAAATTTCTTACTAAACAGTAAACATGTAAGAGAAGCTTAACCCCTGAATGCTAATTCTTCTTCACTTATGGTTGACAACTAATATCTTGTCACTGTAATTACTAGTAAAGCTTCAGACGAGGTTGATATTATTAATTTAATTCTAACCACTAACAAAACTATGGGCATCAATATGGTTGTGCCTATGGTATGGAGGGAAATGAGAATGTAATACAGGAGCATATACCCTTGAGGTGTTAGTGTTTGACGTTGATCTACCTAAAGTACTTCTTGGAGGCACCAAGGTTAGTTGGAATTCACCCTCTGATGATGGCGAATGAAGGGTCCCAGGGGGAGTAAAAAGCCTATAACACACAATAGCAATAATTACAAATCGAGTAGAGAAGATAATAAACGCAAGTGTTTGATTAAACTGAGGTGTTATTTATGGTGTTAATTAAGGAGTAAATCTAGTGTCATGATTGAAGAACATATGTAATTATTTATTTATAAATCAATGAATTTTGTCATGACGAGTTAACGTTACTCAATTCCAAATTATGTCACAGTGTGACCTTGGATGGCCTAAATTTCTATGGAAGTGTATGAAATAAAACATTTCCATTCCCTGATAAAGCAGATAAATTTAATCTGGTATCAACGTTCTTGCTCTGGATCATATCCTCCACCCTTCATGGAAGCTGCAGATGAGAATTGCTTGAAATCCTCGATTGTGAATCCCATTAGACATTTTTACTATCTTTTATATATAAAAGAAAGGGAATTTTCTGAATCCCATTGGAGATTTGTCCTATCTTTTATACACAAAAGAAAGGGAGTTTTTTTTATAATTATTTTATTTCTCATTTATTCAATAACTTATATTTAGTATTTTTTAATTTTGAAAATAATTAAAGTCAAAACAAATTAATATTTTTACAATTAAAGGGTTTGAATATCTATATTCATTTATTATATTTATAAATTTTAATTTCTTTAAATGATAATATGAAATGTAGAAAAAATAAAAGGAATATTTTTATTGTTTAAATTAAAATAAAATATTTTTTGGAGACTTTTTCTTGATATAAATGTTATTGTTTAATGGGTGATCTTTGAAAAATTTTCATTTTTGTAGTTAATGTATTTTATTTTCAATAATTATTTATTGTGTTTTTTGAATGGGAGTTTTTTTTTTAATCTACAATTTATTGTTTAATGAGTCCTTGATAAGTTTTCATTATTGTAGTTAATGTATTCCATTTTCAATATTAAATTATTTAATACTAATTATTTAATACTAATGAACTTCTGTTATTGAAAAGTCTTCACAAAAATGTATTTAATCTTTCACAAGAAATGTGTGACCCTAGCTGTTGTTAGTTTTTTTGAACTATTTAATATCTTAAATATTACAATGCTCGTAAAAATATTTACCTTAAATTTCAAATATATTATTGTAATATCAAATGAAGAAAATAGAATAAAAAGTATATTTTTATTGTTTAAAATAAAATAAAATAACATATTGTTTCCAAACATTTTTTTTAATCTAAATGTTATTGTTAAATGGGTCATTGAAAAGTCTTCATTGATAAATAGTGGACTAGAAGAGAGTAATCAAACCGATTGCAAAATCTTCCGACAAGGTTGATCTTATTAATCTAATTCTAACCACTAACAAAACTATGAGCATCAATATGGTTGTGTCTATGGTATGAAGGGAAATGAGAATGTAATACAGGAGCATATACCCTTGTGGTGTTAGTGTTTGACGTTGATTTACCCAAACTACTTGGAGGCACCAAGGTTAGATGAAATTCACCTTTTGGTGATGGTAAATGATGGGTGCCCGGGGGAGTAAAAAGCCTATATATAACACACAAGAACAATAATTACAAATCGAGTTGAGAAGATAATAAACGCACGTGTTTGATTAAACTGATGTGTTATTTATGGTGTTAATTAAGGAGTAAATACAATGTCATGATTGAAGAACATATTTAATTATTTTTTTATCAATCAATGAATTTTGCCATGAAGAGTTAACATTACTCAATTCCAAATTATGTCACAGCCTGACCTTGGATGGCATAAATTTCTTTGGAAGAGTATAAAATAAAACACTTCAATTCATTGATAAAGCAGATAAATTTAACATGATACCAATGTACTTGCTTTGGATCATATTATCCACTCGCCATGGAAGTTGCAGATTAGAATTGCTTGAAATTCCCAATTGTGAATCCCAATAGACATTTGTACTATCTTTTATATATAAAAGAAAGGGAGTTTTGTGAATCCCATTGGAGATTTGTACTATCTTTTATACACAAATGAAAGGGGGTTTTTTATAATTATTTTATCTCTTATTTATTTAATAACTTATATATAATATTTTTTTAATTTTGAAAATAATTAAAGTCAAAATAAATTAATCCCGCTTTTTGTTTTGAGTCCCTGAAAAGAATTTGTGTTATTCCGGGTCCCTAATAAAAAAGACATTTGATCCAGGTCCTGCCTCAGTGGACTGTTAATAACCGCTGACGTGCCTACCCACGTGTGTTGCATGCAACTAATGATAGGGACCTAGATCAATTTTTTTTCAATAGGGACCAGAAACAATCGCCAAAAAAATTTCAGGGATTCAGAACAAAAAAAGGTAATTTATTAGGGACCTAAAACTAATTTAAGAAAATTTAAGAAAATACAACTCAACTGCTTACTTGTCAAGTTAACGGACACGTCAGTAGTTACTAACGGACCTCTAACGGCAGGAACCTGGATCAAAATTTTATTTTATTAGGGACCTAGAACAAAGCAAAAAATTTTAAGGGACTCGGAACGAAAAATGGGAATTTTTTAGGGACCTAAAAGTTATTTAAGTCTAAAAAGTTTGAATATCTGCATTCATTTATTATATTTATAAATTTTAATTTCTTTAAATGATAATATGAAATGTAGAAAAAATAAAAGGAATATTTTTATTGTTTAAATTAAAATAAAATATATTTTGAAGACTTTTTCTTGATATAAATGTTATTGTTTAATGGGTAATTGAAAAATTTTCATTGTTGTAGTTAATGTATTTTATTTTCAATAATTATTTAATGTGTTTTTTGAATGGGTATTTTTTTTTAATCTACAATTTATTGTTTAATGAGTCCTTGAAAAGTCTTCATTATTGTAATTAATGTATTCTATTTTCAATATTAAGTTCTTTAATACTAATGAATTTCGGTTATTGAAAAGTCTTCACAATATTGTATTTAATCTTTCACAAAAATTGTGTGGCAAGTCATTTTTTTAAATATTTAATATCTTAAATATTTCAATACTCATAAAAAATATTTACCTTAAATTTTAATTATATTATTTTAATATCAAATGTAGAAAATAGAATAGAAAGAACATTTTTATTGTTTAAAATAAAATAAAATTTTGTTTCAAGATTATTTTGATAATCTAAATGTTATTGTTAAATGGGTCATTCAAAAGTCTTCATTGACAAATTGTGGACTAGAAGAAAGTATTATGTGTATTATTTTTTAGATTAATAATATCAATTACTAATGATTCTAATAAGGTTTTGATTAATTATATTGGTAAATATCAATTACTTTTTATTCTAATAATGTTTTGATTAATTATTTTGATTCTAATAAGGTTGTGGACTAGAAGATTAGTTTTGTTTTGTTCAAATTTAATATTATATTCAAACCAAAACAAAACCGAACTGTATATAATTTTTTTGTTTGATTCGGATGACTTTTTAACCAAAAACCGAATCAAATTGCACTGCAAATACCCTTAACTAATACTGGTTTTACAATAGTTCAAACAGAATTGAACTTTGAAACGGTGTCTCTAATTTAAAACAATGGCATATTATTTTAAACAAAATTACATTATCAAAAGTATTGCAATTTTTGTTGTTATGGAAAACAGAAAAAATAGATAAATTATATTACAGTTGTAGTCTATTAGAAAATATTTAAAAAACAACTTTACTAAATTATAATATTTAATATATTATATTATATTATATCAATATATTTAAACATAATCTTTTTAAAATGATTGGTAATTAATATTAATAATCTAAAAATAAATACACATTATTTTTGTGCAGCCCACAAAATTTCATCATGTATATATGGGAATGAGACACAACTTTAACACACCATAGTTCTCCATCAAAAGTTGTATCTCATCCCCTATAATTTAGAAAATCATTGAATTGTGAAAAACTTGGAAAAGTTGCAGTAACGTATATGTATGAAGGACTATTGCACCAATTATTGGTCATCAATGACCATTAAGGGCATTTTCAATTGAATAAAACTAGTGTTCCATCACCACCAACAAATTCCAGTATAATTCGTAGATAGTTAAATTTCTTAAATATGTTATCAAAAGTTTGATTTTTGATTGTATGTATAAAAGAAACTTTGTTGGAAGAGACAATACCAACTTTAATAATATTTATGCCTTGAAATAATAAGTTTCCTACTATCGATGGAAGAATATCTTTGGTGTAAACCAAAACTAATGTTCTACCCGCAAGTGATGCTGGTTTTTTTGTCTTTGTTTTTAATATGTAGAAAAATCAATTTGATTGAAAATGGAAATGAAGTTCAAAATATGTATTTATATATTTAGTTATTTACTTTTTGTCTCACAATATATAACTTTTTATAAGAATATTATTATTAATACAATGTGCCAAGAGCTAACCACATATAAGATTACATGGAGATAATACTATTGTCCTTTGCGTTCAAAATCACGATCAATCACAAACCTCAAACCAATTGTTCACAAACCACGGTCTACGAACACCGATGATCACCAACCGATTAAGCCTGAGACGTGTATTAGACACACTGTTCTCAAGGATTTATCCGTGTAAAGTGCAAATCCCCCAAGATTTAACAAACTCTTCCCAATAATAGATTGGGACGGTAGAACTAACAAGTTTTCAGTGAGATTAACCCAAGAACTCAGAAGGTGAAAAAAGAAGAGAACTCTATAAAACCATCTGAAGCATAGGTATTTATAAAGAAAAGATAGGGTTTCTCAAACCATCTAAGACCAAGTCAAAAATAAGGTAAGACCTAGTCTGTTTCTAAAACCAGCCAAGACCAAGTCAAACAAAAGAAACTATTTTTAATAAACAATAATTTAATTTAAAAAAAGATTTTTTTATATTTAATTAAATAGACATGTTAACCTTTTGAAATATCAACAAAATATACAACAACTGCGCATAAATCACCTAAAAAATATTGTCTCCTCTTAAAAAAATAAAAATAACAAAACGAATCAGCCACCAAGAATGAACAAAACAAAGATCCACTCCATAATTACCGTATTAACATTGTGATTTCTAATCACTGCACTGTTGAGAAAAAAATACTATAAAGCTGCCCTAATTGATCTCTAACATATCTTTTTAGATTGGCATTTTCATGGTGGGCCTATCCTAGCCCGCACACACTGTTTGAAGTGGTTGTCTCATTGATCTGTGAAAGGCAAAAAATGAGTATAATTTTGAAGCACCTTGGCACGTGAAAGTAGTAACCAAAAAAAATAATGCTAAGATTGTATTACACATGGACAAAATGTATAAAACATCAGCTCTATCTTCATTGTTGTACAGTGGATCTAAAACATTATGTACCTATTCCATTACCCTCCCCTGTTATTATTGAAATCATTTTAGTTTATGCTCAAACATGTTTTAGGATTTTTCTTTGTATCCTTTCTAGACCACGACATGTACAATATTATTTTGTTTGTTTGATCGATATGATCTCCACTTTAAAGATGTAGTTAAATAATTAATTGTCATTTTTCACAATATATTTAAACCATTGTCATATAAGCTCCACATCCACAGCCTACATAAGTGCTACGTTATCACAATAAGCCACATGAGTCATCATTTGACCATAGATAGTCAACTAACGGTCAATTGTGCATTATAGGGGATCAAAAATACACTTTAGCTTTTTTTTTATAATATGTGTGGTGTGGTGTTAATGCTAATCATACCTATATCTCTCTTAAATAGTTAAATGATACCTTTTCAAGTTTATTTCATGATAAATACTATATAGATCACAATGTATATGATAATTAACTAACTATTTATGATCGCCATTTTGATATTTGATTGTTATGGGTATTACGACAAAAATCTAGCATTGTAATATCATTGTCAAGTGGTTTAGAATTATGCTAGCAAAATAATTGGTGTAGTGTCTACATCTCTTTCGAAAGCTTCATTGAAGATGCGTCCTATACATATATACTGAGCACAAGCCATGTACGTGTAAGTAGTTCCTCAGAGGGATAAGCACACACGAGGCACCCACATGGATGGGTTCAACCTTGCAGATTCCATGTTCGTTTGGTATGACACCAAAACATGCACGATTAGTCCCACCTCTTTGCGTATTAGATAACTAGTTACCTATATACGTCTTCTTGTTTTAGGGAGAAAGTCTTTAATTTGTTCAGGTACGTGTTAGGTGTTGTGTTTATATCTATGCACACGCTATAATATCAAATGAATTTAATTTCTATGTAATGTCAATTTAAATCCTTTTATACCGTCAACTAATTGGAAGTTATGATAGATATAATTTTTATACTCCCTCCGGTCCTTTATATAAGAAACAAATAACTAAATCATCAAGACCAATAAAAATAGTTAAGTTAGTTAGTTATAATTAATAATGGTATAAATTTTAATTTTATTCCAAAAGTACCCCTTAAATTGATTGGTTTAAGTAGTGGTTACATTAATGATACTGCATCTCCACCAATAAGTGTAACTTGTTAATAAACCAATAAATGTATGAGAAATGAGTAGGTGTCTCATTAATGAATTTCACAAGATGAAGGGTAAAAAAGAAAACTAGCAATTAATACATCTTAAAGTGGATCTATGTTTCTTATAATTAACACAAAAAAAGAACACATTTTTGTTTCTTATAAAAAGGACCGGAGGGAGTAGTAGTTATTATAAAAATCAATAAACTTATCATGCATGCCTATTTGTGATTGAATAATAGTATACAATTTTTTGGTGTTAACATGGGTGGTATGTTTTTGTAGTTAGCTTCTAATTTTTAGACTGTAAAGTTGACTCTTTTTTATTTTTTATTTAAGTTATTGGAAATTCTGGTAGGTGCTAATACTAGAAGACTCTCCACCTAACAGCCTGGTGTTATTTCAATTCAATTAGGATTGTCATCTTGGAAAGGTAATTGACTCATTTGGAGGGAGGCTCATTCTAATTAGTTTGGTATTGAATAACTTGCCCTTATATTTCTCTTCATTCTTGAAGATGCCAAAGGTTGTTCACAAGAAGTTGGTTGGTATATAAAGAAGTTTTTATATATGCGCGGGGTGTTTAGAAAAATTACTTGGATTAATTGGGAAAACGTATTCCTTCCAAGGAAGTACAAGAGCGTTGAGTCAAGAAATTAGGAACTGTTCAACCTTGGTTTGTTGGGTAAATGAAAATAGAGGTTTATAGTGGATGATAATGCTATTTGGTGGAATCTACTTTCTCTTCGTTATGGTTCTATTCAACATTTTTCTTAATTTTCTTCTGAGTTGAAAATAAAAGGTTCAATTTGGTGGAGGCACCTCATTTGTATCGATATATAATAAAATTCTCCCCTTCTTTTGTTCTCAAATTCCACTTCTTTGAAACTTATAGGAGGAAATTTTATTAGATTTTGGCGAGACAAGTGGATTGGGAATATGTTTCTTTCAAATGCTTTCTCAAGACTTTTTCAGATTTCTTAAACTAAGGATGATGTTATTGCTAGCATGGGGGAAATGGACGGAGTGAGTAGGACATTGGGTGTGGTGTTGGATCAGGAGACCTTTGTTCTATTGCGAGGAAGATCTTTTCGAAGAATGTCGGAATTAATCTAGTTTCTTTCGCTATATTGGTTATTCATAGGACTATTTAAGGAGGGTGAACATCACTACTAAGTCCAAAATATAACGTTATTTTTCTAACATATGTTTCAATTTAATTTTAACCAAAATAATAATTAAATAAACAGTCTAATATATTATTTTTAACAAAAAAAATATTTAATGCAACAGAGAATTCTAGAATTATGTACAAAAATCAAGCATACAGAGAGGAGAATAACACAAAAATAGAATCGAAAACTAAGTCCTATGAACCCCACAGACACTCTAACCCTCCTAAGACTAAGAGTAGGCTTCATAATAACTAGAGACTCTATCTTCTACCTTAAGTCAAGTTAATCCATGGTTTGAAACGAGTTGTGTGTCGTTCACGTGTGACCTAGACACCATTATGGCTCATTTTCAATTATCATTTTAAGTGACTTTATATCAAATCAAATTTCTAATTTATTTGGATAAAATCTCCAATTTTTAACAATCAAACAATGTGAATTTTGAGCATTAAATTCCATATTTTCAAAAGCCATATTCACACAATTTAGCCCCATTTTTCATTGTGCTTTCTCACGATTCTTTCATGGGTTTTTCCCAGAGTACAATTCCTAACCATTCTATGATAAAAGCCCTAATTTTTAACAACTAAATAAAGAGAATTCTATTTATCAAAATATGACTTTTATGAACCCTAACAACCACATTTTTCTTCAAAATTCCCTCTTTATGGTTGACAAAAAACATGAAATTTGAGTCAATAGATTCATATAACCATGCTATATAAAAGCCCCATAGTTTGGAATTCCAATTTTTTGAAAAACATTTATTTGAAATTTTCACTCATAATGGAAAACAAAAATTACCAAAAATTGGATACGAAAAATCATTAAATAAAAGGGAACAACAATATTCAATAATCAAGTCCTAAATCATATAAAATTGGCCTTGATACCAAATGTAACATATATTCTTCCAAGAATATATAGCATATTTATATGAAGTTCAAACACCAATTGGAATACTTACTAAGAACAACTCTCAATGTCAGTTTCATTTCAATGCATGCATTCCTCGCCTCCATTTTCATAATCAAATGTTACCAGCATATCCTCCATTGAATGCATGTGATTATGCCCCCAATTATTGCTTGTATCTTATTCAATCATTCTCTCATTCAATTTAAAAATCATTTTGAATTTCAAATTCAAAAACCCCTCCTCATTAGAAATGTGTCGACAACATCAGACCACCCTTGAACAAGCCACTCAGAAGCCTCTGATAATGACGACGACAATTGATATAGTCTATTGCAATCATTCAAATACGATGTTGGCAAAAAGACTTCTTCCACAACTCTTATTGATTATATCAAATCATTAATAAGGACCTTTTACACCACATTAATATATCGCTTTCAATGGCGTAGTCTGAATAAGAATTCTTGCTACATTCAACCTGCTCTTGTTCATAATGTTGGTATCCAATGATAACAACCAGTCGACACTTCCAACAATGAACTAAAAAAACCCATCATTCTAAGCATGTAACGGTACTACTTGACATCCTACCCACGTATACCTTTCCTTTGTTACTTCATTGGTAGACCACTTGTTAATCTAGTAGAAGTTTGGCATGATTGTTTCAGCCTCTTTAAATAATTCACTTAGATTCTCATTTTCTACTAGTTTAATTAGGACCATATCACTCCCTATAGGCGATACTACCATTGAATTTAGCCCTTCCCTCAATAATGTCTTGTAAAGTATTAACAATTTCTAGCAAATTCCTACTTAGCAATGTTCCAACCACGCCATCTCTTCCTTATCAACCACAAAATTTAATCGCTTCCACTCCTCTACATCATTCACTCCTTTATGCACACCAAATTTTGGCTTCCACACCAATCTTTTTTTTCCCAGCACAACATCAGCATACAACCTCTGACCCCCACCATAAATCTTTTTTCCTTGCCCCCAACCCCAATTTTATTTTACTTCACTTCCTTTAGTCCACGTGTAACACCATTAAACCATGAGCAATTCATCCAAAGTTTGTAAGTTTTTATCCATATTCTATCCAATTTTTTTTCCATCCCCATCGGATCATCCACTGCCAAAAACTTGACAAAATTCCCTTCCTTGTTTTGCTTTGACGGCATGAAGACATCATTCATATTTCCCCACCTTTGAAATATTTTCCTCAATGATTGCACCCTAAAATTGACAGGAAAATTTGTTTCCTCCCATTTCTTCAGTTATTCATGAAAGCGAGCTATATAACTTGAATTGTAGATTCTACAACAATCACGTAGTCTGGTTCTACTATTGATTGTGTAATTGTTGCTTGTTTCTTTGTTGTTTAGGAGAAAAATCCTAATAAGTGAGAAGGCATAGCCTGATGTACTCTTCGTGTCATCTATTGAACTTGCCCAATCATTATTGATGTATTTGATTAACCTTTAGTTAATCATGGTTTTATATTATATACCAAACTCCTTTGTGCCTTGTAAGTATCTTGAACTTCTTTAGTTGTTCCAAAGTGAATTTGACTTGGTTTTTGTACGAACCTTGATAGAAGACTTGTTGCATACATTATGTCAGGTTATGCGGTTGTAAGCAATCGTGAATTTCTTAAGCAATGCTTCTATTTATTTCTTTTGTTAGATAAATATTCCTTCATTTTGTTTTCTTACCTCTATGTCGAGGAAGTAATTCATCAAGCCAAGGTTAGCCATTTGAAATGCTTTCATCATACGTTCTTTGAATTTTGGTGTCATTTTTATATTGTTTCTCCTATAAATGAAGATACTCGTTTGAGTGCAAAAGTACAAAATAATGTTAATAAAATTAATCTTAAAATTTTAGTAAGCATTAGGAGGTGTCTCACTCTAAGAATTCAATTTAAATTCTCAAATTAACAAATTAAAATAATAATAAACATGTATATATACATATAGTTACCTTGAAAATAAAATATACACATGTACATATAATTGTCATTAAAAAAAAAATCATATATACATTTTTTTTAAATATTCCTAGCTATGTAAATTCTCATAAAAAAATTTAGAGAAAAGGATGATAAAAATAATATATATATATTCTAGAAATACAAGGATTATTACCACCCAAACATATATACAAAGTGTTGGTGGAATTAAGTAAAATTTATATAAAGGAATTTTCGAGGGTCATAAAAAAGTGACTTTATGTAAAGATTTGTTAAGTTTAAAACCTTTGGAAGAGCAAGGGGGTATTTTCAAAATATGAAAACATGGAAGTGAAAATCTTCGAAGATTGCCCTCCTCGAAAAGTCTATTCCTCAATAGTTTACCTATGAAAAATGTGTTGAAGTTTGATTTGGAAATGACTAAATGTTTGAAGAAACTTTTGAAGACTTTGAAGATCTTTTTGATTTGAAGACCAAATACATTTTCGAAGAAAGAAGATTCGAGAAGCTAGATTAGAAAGGCAGTCGAAATCATATCTGACGGTTATTTCTTCAGAAATGCTATCAAAAGGGTGTCTGAAGACAGTTTTTAACAGTTATCAAAATGGAGACTCCGAAAACAGGTGTCAAAATCTTAGATAGGGAGTTAAGAACCATTATAAACGTGTCAAAATCATATTATTTGAACATTAGAATAGGAAATCTATAAATAAGAGGTTCTATAGCCATTTCATTTGCTTAGACACACTTACACACATCTCTGTAACACCACCACGCCTCACATCGAAATGGCTACTTGTTCCTTGAGAAAAATATATGTTCTTACCCAACTTTCTTATTAATGCAATTGCTTTTCTAACATCTTATTCTACTTACGATGACTCCTACTTTGACTATGACTCATTCTTTTCTTATGACCCCTTCTTCTGTCTATGTCTCTTTTATTTCTAATCAATTTTTCTATCTATAACTCATTCTTCTTTCGATAACTCCTTTTTCAATTTACTTTTTTTTTTTAACTTATTTTTGAATGCACTCAATGTAACATATTTCATCAAAAAATACATATTTTGCATGCAAATTTTCATTTTTATTAAAAAAAATGCAGAATTATTACACATCTTCGAATTTGTTACTAGAACTTGCATCTCAGTACTTGTCTTTTCATTAAGATTTTTTTAGAATTCGATTAATCGAGATTTCTACAATTTGAAGCATGAAAAGTCGCTAGTTCGAATAAAAAGAATTCACATCTCTAAATCTTGAGATTCTAAGTTCCACAAACTTAAAAATACTTTATTTGTTGGTTTAGATTCATTGTGAGAAATTATCTAATATGTTTTCATGTCCTCGAAACTTATTTTCAAATTTCCACCATCAACATAGGGTCGGTCCTGACATTTTATGGACCCAAGGCGAAATAGTAGATAGGGGGCCCTTTATGTACAAGTATTATAAACATATATTCTATTAAAAAATTGACATGCAATTTCATTAAAAATTATACATTTTAGGGACCAAATGCAAAATTCGTAAATTTTTCAGGAACTAAAAACATATTTAAGCTTACATTTTATTACATACAAAGTATTCTCTCTATTCATAAATACGTACAAATACAAAATACTACATGTAGAAATTAAAATTTTATTAGTGTTTTTTTTTCACCAACAATATTCTCCAACCTACAGTTGTAGTCTAATTTTTTTTCAAGACATAGAGATCACTAAATAGATTTTGCCTCTCCTAACAAAACAAAATTTTTACTTGCTAATGCTTGAATAAGTTAAAATTTAGAAATTAAATGAGTTTTGAAAAAACCCAATAAAATGAAGTTGTTACCAAAAGAAATAATTTTTTTTCACATTAAAAATGTTTGAATTTTTTTTTTGCCCCTCCAACCATGGGGCCTAGGCGGTTGCACCCGAAAATAACCCTAGGGCCGGCACTGCATCAACACAAAGTAAATACATATATTCTAGAAAAGTTGACCCCAACAATAGTAAAGATACAATCTTACACATTTACTTCTCTTGCAAAATAAAACATCCCACCCTTCCTCTTGGGTAGTAGTATTACCATAACAACGGAAAAAGTCTTATTCCACTAAGTGACATTGGCTATTATATAGAACAGATTATGCATATTTAACTCTATTAATGACCAAAGGAACTAAATTTTATTTTCAACAATGCTACTAATTTGTAGAGGTTTATTCTGATTCATACTTCCATTGGTCTTTCTCCATAATCTGGATGTAAAAGCCATCTGGAAATTGTAAACCAGGAGTTCGAACAATATTCCCTCCTCTGATGGGTCGCCACCTGAAAGATTCATATATAGGTTTCAATATGGTACGTTGTTTCAATTTAAACTCACATGTAAATACACAATCATGCATGGCATTGCGATTTCATAATCTTACCTATACTTTGTTACCAATTTATGAAGAAAAACAGCCATCTGAACCTTTGCAAAGTCTGCCCCAACACAAAATCTCACTCCTCCACCGAAAGCCATGAAATATTTGCTGGTAGCATTCATTTCCATTCCCTGTAAGTCATTCATTTTTTGGGTCACAAAAGTGTAAAAGAAAATGATAGTAAGCTAGAGTATCAAATGCTACTACCTCTGTTCCTTAATTCCTGATGTTTTAACTTATTGTTTTTGTTACAAAATTCTTGATGTTTTACATATTCCAACTCTCATTAATTATTTTTTCCACATGTACCCCTATTTAACATGACCGACATTTTTCAACTTCTTCCATCATAGATATTAAATGAGGGTATTTTAGACTGAATGTATTATTTATGAGTAGTGTTAAATGTTTCTTAAATTGTGTGCATTAACCTTAAACATCAAGAGTTTAGGAACGGATGTAATACTTGAATATTTTATAGCTAGTTTGGTACTTGCTAGCTACATCATTTTTTAGGATTCTTTTTTTTCTTTGGTATAGTGATTTTTTGGATTCTTTAAAGCAACTCTAAAAGCATGGAGAGCTTTGAAATAAAAAATGAGAAAACATTAGACTCACCACCCATCTCCTTGGGTTGAAGGCAACAGGATCTTGGTATTTGGCCGGATTCAAGTGTACAGCTGGGGGACACACAATGATTGCCCAGCCTGCTGGAATGGTGTATCCTGCTTGTATTAATTACGAGCTATGTTAGTTTTAAAAACACTTACTAGTGGGTAAACAAAAATATAGTGCCACATTGAAATACTACTCTTAAGTGAAATATAAGAAAAAAAAATGCCACGCATGGTAGATTTAAATATAAATAAATTTAATTATTTTATCCTATTTAATTATATCATTTTTAAAACACCTTTTAATTAATTGTAATTCTATTTTTAACGACCATTTTTTATTCATGATATCAAGTTTCAATGAAGGACAATTTAAGAAAATAAATTATTTTAATTGAGATTAATAAAATTAAATGTTGTATGCTAACTTTTAAATTAATATGTAATTAGTTACTTTTGCTTACATTTGAGTTCGTGGGGAGTATGTGTAATTTCTTGACAAACTGTTCGAAACATTTAGCTTTGCATTAATTATTGTCGATGGAAAAAAGGTGATATAAAAAAAATTGCTTTTCTATTAGAAAGTACTATCAAATAAAAACATAAATACATTTAATGTCTTTGAAAAATATAAAATAAATTTAATATTTACATTATAAAGGAAGTAAAAGAATTAGTAGAAGGATGTTGTATGATGATTTAGAATTAGTGGGGTCTTTCCTTCCAACCAATCTAATTCAATTTAGACCAAATTTATACATATGTATATATTTTTGTTTATAAATTTATGATACTCTTTTTTTTCTTATAATTTATAAAATTATAACATAACTTATACTTATTTATGAAAAATATATTTAACTAAAAATTATTTTTTAGTAATTGTTTGAGTAAAGCTATATTTATCAACTTGTGAAAGTTTATTTTTAATAGTATATATTTGAATAGCTATATTATTGTTAACTATATAATGACTTATAAATGATATATTTGATTTCTTAAATTATTTTTATTATATTAATTATATCTTATTATTTATTTAATTCTTTATATAAAGAAAAATAATAGTATATGGGTGACAAAATTGATTGAACCCTCCATGTCAATCCACCTAACTCGTTGAAAATGGCATGATAGGTTAAGTGATTCAACCAACCAACACTTGATGGGTCAAACTGCCAACTTGTCAACCCACTCTCAGTAGGGTAGGTTACATTTCTAAATTCACTTTATGTTAGCATGTCAACTTGGCTTCTCTCACTTTAGGCAAGTTAGGGAGAATTGGTCCACCATTTTATAGCCATTTTTTGTTCGAAAATCAGTTGGATTGCATAATTTTTATGTAAATAAATATAATGAGACAAGTTTTACTTTTCAAATTAGTCAAAAAATGTATTTTAGTCATAAACGTAGGACTAAAATCGAAAACTGATCCAAACTGTTTTAAATTAGATTGGATCAAATTTAAATTTTAAACCTAATTAATTGAAAAATCTAAATGATTTGATCAAATATTTTTTTCTTTTTCTTTTATGTCAAAATAATTTTTTCTTTAAGACTAAACTATTCCAATCCAGGAACAGTTATATATAACAAATAGCTACGCACGTATAAAAATCTGTCTTTCTGTAATAAGATTGTATGAATGATGTTTATCTAATCAGCAATCACATACCCCCATAATTAATATCATCATTGTATGAATGATGATTATCTAATCAGCAATCACATACCCCCATAATTAATATCCTGTAGTGCCTTCCGGAAGATTCCTGGAGCTATATTTGTGAGTCTGATAGTTTCATTTATGAACTACAAATAGCCATGCATGGACTTTTAAATAAGATATGCACACATAGAAATTAACCGAAAAATTGACTCTCACGTTAAAAAGCAAAAAGAAAAAAAAATGAAGAAATTGTTGGCCAACCTGAAGTGTAAATGTCATTGATTTGTATTCTTGCCACGTAAGTCCGGAGTTAGGATCTTCACGCCGTTCGAGGATAGCTTCATGTTCTTCCTACAATGTACAAGTACAACACCGGTGGCCTTTAATTGTAATGAATTTTTTCTTTTATTCTATTTTCATTCCATTTATTCTTATTTCTTTCATTTTTTCATCATATTACTTATTATTACTTGAATCACTCTCTCTTTTTATTTTTTTCTTTATCTTTTTACTTGAATCACTATTCTTTATTTATTTAGTTGAAGTCAAAATGAAAGATGCTTATAAAGCCATACTTCACAACATGGTTTTAAATGGCAGTTGCAGTAAATAAAAAAAATCTTTATGTTGCAGGTAATTGCAAGAAAATACAACCGATATGATGGCAATTGTTGTTGCAATGCATTGCGGTTGCAGTGTGTCGAAAAATCTTTTCCTTGTGGTTGCAATTGTGATTATGGACCACAATTTAAAACTATGCTTAAAAATAGTCCCATGATCTGTATAAAAAGAAGACATATTTTTAACGTACTTGTAATTGCTTGAGCACCGAGGGATGGTCAGAGAGTGCTTTTATGCCATAAGTGAGAGCAAGAGAAGTGGTTTCAAAGCTTGCAAAGAGTAGCACAAACATGAGGTCCAGAGCTATCTCTTCAGTGAGGACAGTTCCCTCTTTGGTAAGTTCTTCTAGAACATAATCAAAAAAATCCATCTGTTGTTTCCTTGGCATTTCCTTTCTTTCTTGCAACATGTTCTTCAGCATCTTCATTGCCCTTTTCCTACCCTAAGAAAAATTAGAGGTATCACTTTTATTGGCATTTTGTTACTATTTAAGCATCAAATGAAATCACTTTGTGTGATACACAAGAGCGATACTATGTTCAATGGGTGTGCAACAGGGCAACCAGTGGCACCAAACTTTTGGTCATTCCTCTAGGTGTTAACCGTGAAAATCGTCAAACTATTTTTGAAAGGATTTTGATCAAAAACTAGACTTTTTCACATTAGATTCTATTAACAAATAATGTTTTTTGATTGTGAGACATAGAATCCATAATTCGATTGTAAGTTCTTTTTGATCGAACAAGCAACTATAGTTTTCAACTTGAAAGAATTGTTAGAT
The DNA here is from genome assembly GCA_026413185.1 of Pueraria montana var. lobata. Classification (NCBI taxonomy): domain Eukaryota; kingdom Viridiplantae; phylum Streptophyta; class Magnoliopsida; order Fabales; family Fabaceae; genus Pueraria; species Pueraria montana. The sequence continues at coordinate 18,989,839 of CM048649.1, read as the reverse complement.
ATCAGACAAAAATAACAATAATAATTTAGATTTCGATAATAATAGTAGTTTTCATAGTTGTAACATATAATGTTTTTGGGTTTTTCGTTTATAGTAGTAAGAAACGGTGATTGGATAAAAGTACAATTTCGAGAAGAAATGAAAATTGGAAAGAGATAAAGTTTGGAGAAGAAAGGTAGAAGAATAGAATTGCATAAAAGTAAATCTAATGAAAGTAAATTTCATTAAAAGTGGGACGAATACATACACTGCGACTTTGGAATCGATAGCCATTATGTGTGTGCGGCGTGTGGTGTTAATAGGATTTGAGTGGTAGCGATTCAATCTCAAGAGAAATGGCTATTAGAACCCTTATTTATAGATTTCTAACACTAACGGTCGAATTCTAGTTTTTCAACATGTGTACAAACAGTTAAATAACTTCCTATTTCTAACAACGACACTTGTCTTATTCCGTTTTCATTGTAACTGCTACAAACGGCTTGTTTTAATTTGAATTTCTTCAGAAAATACGTCAGCATTTTGGTACTTTGTAACCGATTTCCGTCGATAGTATTACCATCACTTACAATATTTAAACTTAAGAGCATTTTTTAAATGAAATTTAAATTTATGATAGTATTAATTAAAAATAACTAATTTAATCAGTTTTCTTAGTCTTGATGATTTGTCATATGTTTTCTATATATAGGACCAAAGGTAGTATGATAGAAGAGAAAAGAAAAGAAGTGGAATAGGATGGAAGTGTGTGGAAGTTGATATGTTTGGTTGAATAGAAAAGGAGGGAAGTTTTTAGAAAAAAAAAAAAAAAAAAAAAAGTGTAACCCACACAAAAGCAATTTTCTCTCACTTGAGAAGAAAGGAAGGGAAATGACACAATATATATATATATATATATATATATATATATATATATATATATATATATATATATATATATATATATATACAGACCAAGTGGGGATGGAAGCACGAAGACAGATATAGTTTTTTTGTTGTGTGTCAGTTTCCTTCTTGGTTATATACATGCTGTTAACTTTACACAGACCCACTGGTCTCAAGTAGCCGCACATAGAAATTTAAAACCTTCCCTTAAATTTTCATTTTTTATGCCCCCTTTTCCCTATATATTTTAATATAATATTAATAATATTAAGAATAATAATAATAATAATAATAAATAAAAAATTAGTAACAATATTAATAATAGTAAACACTAATAATAACACTAATAATAATAAAATAATAAAAATATTTTTTGTCAATATTAATTTCTCTTCTCTTATTTTCTTACTTACCAAATAATTTTAATTTAAATATTTCTTCTCAATTCCACTTTGTGTTCTTGTTCCTACTCTAACCTCACATTTTCCCCTTGGACGAAACGGTT